>BTHU01000021.1:49671588-50936588 GCA_036184795.1 Tokudaia tokunoshimensis
TTTGTATATTGTTTCTGTCCACATCTTTTACTCTAAGAATATATACATTTATATATTTTCATTACTAAGACTTCATTACTTGCAATCCATCTTGTAAATAAACTCTGGAAACTTAATAAATAATGTTAATTTAGAATCATTCAGACAATGCACTCTGAACTAATGTCATCACAACACATGAAAAATTAAATATGAAAGACAAAAATGACTGTATCTTAGCAGAATACATTGTCAGTTATATTACTTAATTGATTTTGTAAGTTTCAGTGTAGAAACCCAGCTTAAAGCATTATTCAGCTGTATAGTGTATGTGTATATCATATGAATACACCCAAGTAAAATTTAACTCTTGTTAAATATTATGTTTAAAATCCATAGTAGAATATCTAAAATCAATAATTACTTTATTATAATGAGTGTAATATATTGATTAAAAGTAAGATCCTTCATAGCAATTGAAATTATTATTCTGGTAGAAATAATGTGAAGAACCACTTTAAATTTTACTTTGACATATGAATATATATGTTATAATTATGAAGCTCATGGGACATTATTAATGACTATACTAACCCAAAGTGCCAATCTATATACTGTTAATGTTTTAAATAAGCTAAGCTAATTAAGATAGTTAACTGTTCTATTGCTTTTAATTATTAGTATATTTTAAAGTGCTCTATGCACAGATACAAGTGGTACAACATATGACAATGTAATAAACAGTTTTGGAGCTTGGCAAAAAATAGAAAACTGTATACTTGAGATCCAAGTGATTTACTACTGAGCTAAACCCCTAACAAACACTCAATACCTTTTGCACATACAATTATTTCGACATAAATACATACTTATACTTTATGTTGTTAATATGAATATTTTATTACTAAATGCATTCAAATGATTTTGAATTCCTACTTTAATCTTGATGAATTTTGAACATTTTAAATGGGGGTAATATGATCATATATAACTCAATTTCTTACAATGTTCCAATAAATAATTCAACCTATACCATATTACCAATAACACTAATATACTTTACTAGTTTATTATCTGTTCATGATGAACATCATGATTTTATCTCCCATTGCTCTCATAAAATTTGTGTAAAATGTAAGAGGCTCCACTATTTCATTGCTTCAATATCATCTTTTCAAATACATATTCCTTGTGGGATTTGAAACTGAGATATACTAATATCACATTTCCCCTTCCCTATCGTTCTGTCAGGATCTCCTCCAGTAATCCCTTTTAGCTCTTTCAACCTATATGCATTTAATTTTGATTTTAATACTATATACATGGTATACCACACACACATATTATATGTAGTTCAATGCTTTTAAAATAGTTTTTATTATCATTACATCTCAAATGGATATCCAATTTCCCCAGATTAACCTCTCCAACCAATCTCCTCCATCCCATGATATCCCATATTCCCCACTTAACCCCCCACCAAAATGCCACCCACATCCACCTCCACCTTCCCTTTTGCCCTGTATGAGGTTGCTTCACCAACCCACCCACTCCGGTTCCACCACTGTAGCATTCCCCTATACTGGGCATCAAACCTCCATGGAAATAAAGGACAACCCCCCCCCCTCCTTTTGCTATCAGACAAGGCCAACCTCTACTATATATGTATCTGAAGCCATGAATCCCTCCAGGTACTCTCCTGGGTTGATGGGCTAGAATCTGGGAGAACTGAGTGGTGAGGAAGGCCTATATTGTTTTTACAATGGACTTTCGAATCCCCCTCTGCTTCTCCAGTCCTTCCTCAAGCTCCCAACCAGGTTTTCTGAGCTCAAACTGACGGTTGGCTCCAAGCATCCACATATGCAATAGTCAATTGATGGCTGGACCTCCTAAGGATCTACCACTCTAGGATCCTTTCAGCCTCTAGACCATGACAATGTCAGATTTGTTGTCTGCAGACATGATGCATCCCCAGGTGGAGCAGTCCCTGATTGGCTCTTCCTTCATTCTATGTTCCATTTTTGCACCTGTTCTTCCTTTGAACAGGAACATTTCTGGGTAAAAAAACTTTGAGATGGGTGGATGACCCCGTCCCTTGACCAGGGCCATGCATATTTACAGAAGTGGTCTCAACCGGTTGTATCTCCCACCTTCTCAGCACATTTCTGTTAAAGTTATCCCAATTGGTTCCTGGAAGGCTCATATTTTTCATTTATCTGCAACACTCCAGTGGCTATCCCCAGTTCCTCATACCCCCCTGTTACACATTTTTTGTTTGAGTTCCTGACCCTCTATTCATCTCTCACATCTCCTCCAGTTTCTGATACTGTCCCCCTTATTTCCTCCTCACTGTCTCTCCTCTCCCAGACTCCTCCTCTTCCTCCACTTTCATGATCATCCTGTTTCCCCCTCAATGCAGGATTCAAGAATCAACACCCCTAGCTCTTCCATCCCATATGGTCTGTGGGTTGAATAATGGACATTGTGAGTTTTAGGGGCTAATAACTACTTATTAGTGAGTACATATTGTGTCTATTGTTTTGTGTTTGGGTTAACCTCTCTCAGGATGAATTTTTAGTTCTATCCATTTGCCTGTAAATTTCATGAAGTCATTGTTTTTAATTGCTGTGTAGTACTCCATTGTGTATAACATCCTACTACCAAAGTTTATGCTCAACAAAACAGGAAAACCTGGATGAAATTGATGATTTTTTAGGCAGAAAACAGGTACTAACGTTAAAACAGGATCAGATAAACCATCTAAATATCTCCCATAACCCCCAAGGAAATAGGTGAAGTCATAAGAAGTCTCCCAACCAAAAAAAAAAAAAAAAAAAAATCCCAGGGCCAGATGGTTTTAGCGCAGAGATCTATCAGACATTCAAAGAAGACCTAATACCAATACTCTTCAAACTATTCCACAAAATTGAAACAGATGGAAGTCTATGCAATTATTTCTATGAAACCCACAGTTACACTGATACCTAAGTCACAAAAGACCCAACAAAGAAAGAAAACTATAGACCAATTTCCCTTATTATTATTGATGCAAAAAAACTAAAAAAAAATCTCAGAAACAAAATCCAAGAACACATAACAATCACAAAACATCAACATCAACAAGTCTTTATTACATAAAAGCACGCATGGTTCAATATACAGAAATCCATCAATGAACTCTACTATATAAACAAACTCAAGGCAAAAACCTCAAGATCATCTAATTAAATGCTGTAAAAGCCACTGACAAAATACAAAACCCATTCACTGTTAAAAGTATTAGAGAGAACAGGAATTCAAGGTGCATACCTAAATTTAATAAAAGCAATATACAGCAAAACAATAGTCAACATCAACATAATGGAGCGAGAAACCCAAAGCAATCCCATTAAAATCAGGGACAAGACAAAGCTGTCCACTCTTTCCCTACCTATTCAGTATAGTAGTCAAAGTTCTAGACCTGAGCAATTAGATAACAAAAGAGATCAATGGAATACATATTGAGACGGAGTAAGTCAAGTTTACAATGTTTGCAGATGATATGGTAGTATACAAAAGTGACCCCAAAAAGTTCTACCAGAGAGCACCTACCACTGATAAAAAACTTCAGAAAAGTGGTTGGCTATAAAATATATTCAAACAAATCAGTATCCTTTCTCTACAGAAAGAATAAATGAACTAAGAAAGAAACTAGCGAAACAACATCCTTCACAATAGTCACAGATAATATAAAATACCTTGGTGTGACTCTAACCATGCAAGTGAAAGGTGTATGACAAGAACTTCAAGTCTCTGAAGAAAGAAATTGAAGAACTCCCGTTGTCATGGATTGGCAGGATTCATATAATAAAATTGGCCATAGTATGAAAAGCAATCTACAGATCCAATGCAATCCCCATTAAAATGCAACTCAATTTTTCATGGAGGTTAGGAAGAGCAATTCTCAAATTCATTTGGAATAAAAACAAACCAAAAAAATAATACACAGACTAAAACAAAAAAAAAAAAAAAAAAAACCTAAGGATAACAAAAAATTATTCTGAACAATAAAAAAAACAAAAAAAAACATAAAAAAAAAAAAAACAAAAAACTTCTGGGGGAATCACCATTCTTGACCTTAAGCTTATAGAGCAATAGTGATTAAAACTGCATGGTACTGGTGCAATGACAGGCAGGTAGATCAATGGAATAGAACTAAAGACCCAGAAACGAACCCACACAACTATGGTCACTTGATCTTTGACAAAGGAACTAAAACTATCCAGTGGATAAAAGATAGACTTTTCAACAAATGCTGCTGGTTCCACTGGAGGTCCTGCATGTAGAAGAATGCAAATTGACCCATACCTATCTCCTTGCACAAAACTCAAGTAGAAGTGGATCAAGGACCTCCAAATAAAACCAGATACTAATAAACCAATAGAAGAGAAAGTGGGGAAGAGGCCTCAAATACTTGGGCACAAGGGGGAAACATCCTGAACAGACCACTTTAAGAGCAAAAATCGGCAAATGAGACCTCATAAAATTGTAAAGCTTCTGTAAGGCAAGGGACACTATAATAAAGACAAAACAGCAACCCACAGATTGGGAAAAGATATTTACCAAGCCTAGATCAGATAGAGGTATAATATCCCAAATATACAGGGAACTCAAGAAGGGTAGTATCCAGAGAACCAAGTGATCCTATTAAAAAATGGAGTACAGAGAGAGAATTCTCAACTGAGTAGTCTTGAATGGCTGAGAAGCGCTAAAGAAATGTTCACCATCATTAGCTATCAGGGAAATGCATAACAAATTGACCCTGAGATTCCACCTCACACCAATCAGAATGGCTACAGACCAAAAATGCAGCTGATAACAGATGCTGGCAAGGATATGGAGAAAGAGGAATACTCTCACATTGCTGGTGGGACCGCAAGCTGGGAAAACTACTTTAGAAATCAGTCTGGAGGTTCCTGAGAAAATTAGAAATAGTTCTACCTGAGGACCCAGGTATATGACTCCTGGTCATATACCCAAAAGTTGCTCCAACATATAACAAGGGCACATGCTCCACCATGTTCATAAGCAGCCTTCTTTATAATAGTTAGAAGCTGGAAATAAACCTCATCGTAAGAATGGATATTGAAAATGTATATATGCACAATCTGGTACTAAGCTTTTAACATTCTTTAGTTGTTTGTAGTATTTTGTTTAGAGTTTAGAAACTAAAATTACTCCTTTTTCATCTTAGTATGTTTATTAGTGTTGTACATTTCTAGATCTTATTGAGGCAAACATTTATTGATATTTCAAAGTTGTACCCTTTTGTGACATGTCTAGAAGGTGCAATATCACAGAAGATTTTTATTCTACTTTCTCTTATAATTCTTTGACCATCTATTCCACAATATTGTCTGTACCTTGGTCAGGAGACTTATTATAAATGTATCTATGAAACTGAATAAACACAGTCTCTTTTTCTCTACATTTTAATGGATTGTAGGTTTTATTTTTTTTAATGACTTTCATCTCTCTAGAGGAATAAAATACTTTTGTTAGAGGAGACACCTATATTTAACTGCAGATATAAAAACAAATACTTAAAAATCTTATGGATTTTGATGATATAGTAAAAGTAGTAATTGTAGTTTCTCTTTACAGGGCTACAACTTCACTAAACCTTGGGTTTTACTAAGTTTACAGTACCAGACATGATTTCTTTTTGTTGGGCAGATGTTACGCTCAACTAGAAATCTGTTGGTAAATGCTAAGGTGTGTTTGCTACTATTGAATCTTTAAGGTTAGCATGCCACCCTGCTTGTTGTTGTAGATCAGGGTACCATAGTTTTATAGGAGTCCAGTTTGCTTCTTTTACTTGAAGTTTTCTGTTACTATGAAAGCCAGATTTCAGGGTGAAGGCTTTCAAATCAGAGGTAAGTTGGAATCTTCAGGTTGTGTGTAAAAAGTGCACTGTATTTTCAGCAATAGGGAAATAGGGGACTATCTTCTACCTCTGAGGGACAACCATGAGCCAAGAACAATAGTTCACACTCTTTTGGAGTATCTTGGAGTACCTTAGGATGTGGGGTGTAAGTATGGGATGTAGAACAGTTGAAAGGTAGACCAGTAGGTGAGTAAAAATCTGGAGTGTAAAAAAATAGAATTTAAAAAAAAAAAACAACTCAAAATAGCACTTCTCATGCCTAGAATTGGAAGTATTTGTCAAATAATCTGGGAGCGTTGCTAGCACAGATGAGAAATTTTGCTTACAATTATATTTATATATACAATCACATAGATTTATATGCATTTTGTGTAATTTTGGGTAATAGATAATCATGATTCTTATGGAGATTTTAGAAATTCCTACTGTCAATTTATCCTTCTCACATAGATTTTGATCTTGGAGCTCACCAATTTTGAAACTTTCCCCCTTCATGTGACTGGAATCTTAATTTCATCAGCAGCAATCATATCATACGCCTATTTACTTGGTTGTATTCTGGGGTAAATTCTGGTTATATACTCATCTTAATACTTGGAAATAGAGCCACAGATGAGAAATAACATATGATATTGATTTTTCTCTGATTGAGATTCCTCACTCAATATGGTATTTTCTAGTACTATTTATCTTCAACTTAATAATTTTATTTTTCTTTAAAGCTGAATAGTATTCTTGTGTACATACTTATTACATGCCAATTTTTCATATGTGTAAAGATGAAATATTAGTTGTGATTTTTTTGTTAATAGACCATCAATGTATATGCTGAGTAAGACTCTAAGGAGTAGTATGTTGGGTCCTTTGTGTAGACACTAAAGAATGTCATAACTGGGTTTTATTATAAATTTATGTTTAGTTTTTGAGAGGTCTTCATATTGATTTGCAGAGTCACTACAGCAGACTACATACCACCAACAGGAAATGGGTGTTCTCTTTTCTCCACATTCTGTATTTAATTTCCTACCAGTTGTTATGTTGTTGAGTTCTACCCCATTGAGTGTGTTAAACATCAAATTGTCCACATTACTCTGATTTGAATTTTTATTAACTGCTATAGATAATGCATATTTTTAAGATATATTGTAGTCATTTTTATTCTTTTCTTGAAAACTCACTATTCTGATTTTTACAATTTTTTGTTGAATGAGGTCATTTTTTGGCTTTTTCTTTTTTTTTCTTTTATTTTTTTTAATTTATTTATATTCTTTAATCAAATTTTTTTGCAATCCAGAATTTAACACTGCTCCTGGTATGGCCCCTGACCTCTCCCCATCCCATGCCAGCACTCCCACATCTCCAAGAGGATGTTCCTACTCCCCAAGGCCCAACCCCACAGTCCTCCCACTCCCCTGGGGCATCAAGTCTCTTGATAGTTAGTTGCATCTAGTCTCACTGAAGCCAGACTAGACAGTCCTCTGTTGTATATGTGTCAGGGCCCTCATATAAATTGGTTTATTTCTGCCTGGTTTTGGGGTTCAGTGTCTGATAGATCTTGGGGATCCAGGTCAATTGAGACTTCTGGTCCTTCCCATGGGGCCACCCTCCTCCTCAGCTTCTTCCAGCCTTTCCCTAATTCAACCACATGGGCCCTCAGCTTCTGCCCATTGGTTGGGGTGTTGCTAGTATCTGTGCCTGACTCTTTCAGCTCCTTGTTGGGCCTCTCAGAGGGCAAACCAGGACTTTTTGTTTGTTAAGCTTTTAAATATATTGCAGATATTAAGCATCTGTCAAATGAATAGCTGGAAAAATTTCCTTCGTGCTGTGTAGGTTTCTCTTAATTATAGTTATTATTTCATTATTTATGCCGAACTTTGTTTTATTTTAGTTTTATAATTCAATTGGCACCCTTATTATTTGGGCAAATGTATTTTAGAGTTAGAATTAAAATCAGACATTTCCTAAGTTATTCTATTTCAATTTTAGAATAATTCAGAAAGACCTTTCCTAGACCTATATATATGGAATGCTGATATTTTATTCCAGGAGACTTAGTATTTTAAGTTTTATTTTTAAATCATAGATCATTTTGCTGTTAATTTTCCTTGCAGGATGAGAGATACAGGTATAATTTTGTATGTGAACATCCAGATTTCTAAGCATAAATTTTTGAAAATAATTTTCCTCAGTTTAATATTTTGGCATCATTATCAAATATTGTATGACTATAGTTACATGTACTCATGCTTAGATATTTGAGTTTCATTGGCCTACATATTTGATTTTTTTTATTTACATTCAAAATCATTTCCCCTTTCCCCTTTCCTCCCTCCCCGAAAGTCACACAGACCCCATTCCTTCCCTTTTTCCCCCTTCAACCCACTCTAGCTTGTCTGTCTCAGCATTCCCCTACATCCAGGTCTTTCCAGGACCAGGGGTATCTCCTTCCATCTTCTTGGAAATCTATTGATATGCAAATTGTGTCTAGGGTATTCCGAGATTCTGGGTTAATATCCCCTTATCAGTGACTGCATACTATGTGTGTTCTTTTGTGATTGGGTTACCTCACGAAGGATGATATTTTCAATTCTGATGGATTGGCAGGATTAATATAGTAAAAATGACCATCTTGCCAAAAGCAATATACAGATTCAATGCAATCCCCATCAAAATCCCTACTCAATTCTTCAAAGAGTTAGAAAGAGCAATTCAAAAATTCATCTGGAATAACAGAAAACCCAGGATAGCTAAAACTATTCCAAGAGTAAAAGTATCTCTGGGGGAATTAGTATCCTGGATCTCAAGCTGTACTACAGAGCAATAGTGTTAAAAACTGCATGGTATTGGTACAGTGACAGGCATGTAGATCAATGGAACAGAATTGAAGACCCAGAAATAAATCCACACTCCTATGGTACTTGATCTTTGACAAAGCAGCTAAAACAATCAAGTGGAAAAAAAGATAGCCTTTCAACAAATGGTGCTGGCTCAACTGGATGTTAAACATGCAGAAGAATGCAAATTGACCCATTCTTATCTCCTTGCACTAAGCTCAATTCCAAGTGGATCAAGGACCTCCACATAAACCAGACACACTGAAACTAATAGAAAGGAAACTAGTGAAGAACCTTGAACATACGGGCACAGGGGAGAATTTCCTGAATAGAACTCCAATAGTTCATGCTCTAAGATCAAGAATTGACAAATGGGACCTCATTAAATTACAAAGTTTTTGCAAGGCAAAAGACACTGTCAAAAAGACAAAGCTGCAACCAACTAACTGGGAAATGATCTTTACCAACACTACATCCTACAGTGGGCTAATATACAATATATACAAAGAACTCAAGAAGGTTAAACTCCAGAGAGCCAAGTAAACCCTATTAAAAATGGGGGTACAGAGCTAAACAAAGAGTTCTCACCTGAAGAATATCTAATGGCTGAGAAGCACCTAAAGAGATGTTCATCATCCTTAGTCCATTAGGGAAATGCAAATCAAAACAATCCTGAGATTCCATCTCACACCAGTCAGAATGGCTAAGATCAAAAACACAGGAGACAACAGTTGTTGGTGAGGATGTGGAGAAAGAGGAACACTCCTCCACTGCTGGTGGGATTGCAAGCTGGTACATCCACCTCTGGAAAGCAGTCTGGCGATTCCTCAGAAAAACTGGGCATGACGCTCCCAGAGGATCCGGCTATTCCACTCCTGGGCATATATCCAGAGGCTTTTCCCGTATGCAATAAGGACACAAGCCTCCACTATGTTCATAACAGCCTTATTTAAAATAGCCAGAAGCTGGAAATAGCCCAGATGTCCCTCAACAGAGGAATGGATTCAGAAGAAGTGGTATATTTACCAATGGAATACTACTCCTGCAATTAAAAACTATGAATTCATGAAATTCCTAGGGTCTACATATTTGTTGATCTGCCAGTATCAAATTATTTTTATCAATATGGCTTTGTAATTTATCTTGAAATCTGTAATGATAATCACTCCAGCATTGTTCTCTATGCTTGAGATTCTCTTGTCTCTCTGTCTGTCTGTCTGTTGCTTTGAGTGTGTGAGTGTGTATGATTGTATATGAGAGTGTGTGTGTATGTACTGTGTGCATGTGCGTGTGTGTGTGTGTGTGTGTGTGTGTGTGTAGAGAAGTGGTGTTTTCTATTTGGGTCTGATATAGTTGTCTTTGAATTTTAGAAATATTTTCTATTTCTGTGAAGAATATTTTAAGCAATTTGATTGGGATGGACAATCAATCTGTACACAATTTTTGGCAGAATGGTCATTTTCACGATATTACTTTTACCAATTGATGAATATGAGGTGTCTTTCTATTTTCTAGTGGATTTTTCTATCTCTGTCATTTAAACTTCACTTTGTAGATATCTTTTACGTCTTTGGTTTGGTTTTACCTGATAATTTTTTTTTCTTTTGAGGTTATTGTGAATTAGCAAGTATTACCAATCTTATGCTCAGTGTATTATTTTTTAAATTTTATATAATTTCTTTTTTTGCACTCCAAGATTTCCCCATCTTGCTCTACTCTCTGACAGTTCCATATCCCATACCTCCCCCATTCCACTACCCCTCTCTCCATAGACTCCATGAGGATGTCCTCGCTCCCCATACACACCTCCATGGCCTCGAGTCTCTTGAGGGTTAGGTCCATCTTCTCTGACTGAACACAGCCCTGGCAGTCTTCTGCTGTATACGTGTTGGGGGCCACATATCAGCTAGTTTATGTAGTAAATAGAAAAAGAAAAGCTACTTATTTTTTAAAAGTTGATGCTATAACTTGCCAAACATGATTACTGAGCAAAATACCTTGGGTACATTGATGATCAATTTTAGAAGTTCCCTTGAAGAATTTTAGCTATCTCTTGTGCATAATAAACAACACCTCCATGTAGGAGTACTTTAATGTTTTTCCTCTCTCTCTCTCTCTCTCTCTCTCTCCTCTCTCTCTCTCTCTCTCTCTCTCTCCTCTCTCTCTCTCTCTCTCTCTCTTGCTCATTATACTATTGCTGTAATTGAAGTATCTTCCCCTATAGTACTACACTCTCTAGAGTTTTTAATCTTGACTGTTGGACACTAACAAAGGCTTTTCCTGTGTTCATTAAGATGATCATGTTACTTTGTCTTTATGCCCATTAAATGTATTACATTTATTGCCATGGGTATATTGACAATTGACCACACATCCTTACATTTTCAGGATAACACCAACTTGGTCATTGTGATATTATTTTTAATATATCTGTGCATGTGGTTAACAAGTATTTTTTTTAGAATTTTTTTAAATTTATTTATTTTCAAAGTTTTTTTATTTACATTCCAAATCATTTCTGCTTTCCAATTTCCCTCCCTCCCTGAAAGTCCCATAAGCCCCCTTCCCTCCCCCTTTTCCCCATTCAACCCCCCTCTCGGTTCTCTGTCCTGGCATTCCCCTACATCCAGTCTTTCCAGGACCAGGGGTCTCTCCCTCCATCTTCTTGGAAATCTATTGATATGCGAATTGTGTCTAGGGTATTCTGAGATTCTGGCTTAATATCCCCTTATCAGTGACTGCATACCATGTGTGTTCTTTTGTGATTGAGTTACCTCATTAAGGATGATATTTTCAAGTTCTGACCATTTGCCTAGGAATTTCGTGAATTCATTGTTTTTAATTGCAGCGTTGTAATTCATTGTGTAAATATACCACATCTTCTGAATCCATTCCTCCGTTGAGGGACATCTGGGTTATTTCCTGCTTCTGGCTATTATAAATAAGGCTGCTATGAGCATAGTGGAGCAGGTGTCCTTATTGCACGCAGGGGAAGTCTCTGGGTATATGCCCAGGAGTGGTATAGCTGGATCCTCCAGGAGTGTCATGCCCACTATTCTGAGGAACCCCCAGACAGCTTTCCAGAGTGGTTGTACCAGCTTGTAATCCAACCAGCAGTGGAGGAGTGTTCCTCTTTCTCTACATCCTCACCAACAACTGCTGTCTCCTGTGTTTTTGATCTTAGCCATTCTGGCTGGTGTGAGATGGAATCTCAGGATTGTTTTGATTTGCATTTCCCTAATGACTAAGGATGATGAACATCTGTTTAGCTGTTTCTCAGCCATTAGATATTCTTCAGGTGAGAATTCTTTGTTTAGCTCTGTACCCCATTTTTTTAATAGGGTTACTTGGCTCTCTGGAGTTTAACTTCTTGAGTTCTTTGTATATATTGGATATTAGCCCTCTGTCGGATGTAGGGTTGGTAAAGATCATTTCCCAGTTAGTTGGTTGCCGCTTTGTCCTTTTGACAGTGTCTTTTGCCTTACAGAAACTTTGTAATTTTGTGACGTCCCATTTGTCAATTCTTGATCTTAGAGCATAAGCTATTGGAGTTCTGTTCAGGAAATTCTCCCCTGTGCCCATATGTTCAAAGTTCTTCCCTAGTTTCCTTTCTATTAGTTTCAGTGTGTCTGGTTTTATGTGGAGGTCCTTGATCCACTTGTAATTGAGCTTAGTGCAAGGAGATAAGAATGGGTCAATTTGCATTCTTCTTCATTTTGATCTCCAGTTGAACCAGCACCATTTGTTGAAAAGGCTATCTTTTTTTCACTGGATGGTTTTAGCTGCTTTGTCAAAGATCAAGTGACCATAGGAGTGTGGACTCATTTCTGGGTCTTCAATTCTGTTCCGTTGATCTACATGCCTGTCACTGTACCAATACCATGCATTTTTTAACACTATTGCTCTGTAGTACAGCTTGAGATCCGGGATATTGATTCCACCAGAAGTTCTTTTACTCTTGAGAATAATTTTAGGTATCCTGGGTTTTCTGTTATTAACCTGTCTTCATGAGAATTATTGTCTGACACTTCTTTTTTTTTAAATTGTGACATTACCTGGTTTTGTTATTAGAGTAGACCTGACTACCTAGAATGGTTTTGGGAGAGTTTCTTCTGTTTTGTTGCTGTTGTTGTCATCCTTGTTTCTGCTTGTCTCTTTTGTTTTGGTTTTTACTCACTGTCATTTAATGTTTGTTTTGAATACTTTTTAATTAATTAATTAATTTTTTTTACACTCCATATTTTATTCCCTCTGTCTACTCTCGAACTGTTCCACATTTCAAACCTCCTCCCCGCCCTCCTGTCTTCATCTGGATGTCCCTACCCACACCTCACCGGAACTCTAAACTCCCTGGAGCTTCCAGTCTCTCAAAGATTAGGTGCAGCCTCTCTGAATGAACCCAGATCTGGCAATCCAAAAACTACATGTGTGTTGGGGGTCTTATGAGCTGATGCATGCTGCCTGTTTGGTGGTCCAGTATTTGAGAGATCTGAGGGGTCCAATATAATTGAGACTGCTAGTCCTCCTATAGAACTGCCCTTCTTCTCAACTTCTTTCAGCCTTCCCTAATTCAACAACAGGGGTCATCTACTTCTGTCCATTGGTTGGTTGCAAATATCTGCATATGATTCTTTCAGCTGCTAGTTGGGTCTTCTGGCATGCAGTCATGCTAGGTCCCTTTTTGTGAGTCCTCCATAGCCTCAGTAATAGTGTCAGGCCTTGGGACCTCCCCTTGAGCTGGATCCCACTTTGGGCCTGTCACTGTCACTGGACCTTCCCCTCAGGCTCCTCTCCATTTTCATTCCTGTATTTCTTTCAAATTGGAACAATTGTGGGTCAGAGTTGTGACTGTGGGATGGCCCTCTCTCCCTCATTTGATGCCTCATCATCCTGCTGGAGGTGGGCTCTATAATTTCCCTATCCCTACTGTCTGGCATTTCATCTAAGGTCTTTTATTTTGAGTCCTGAAAGTCTTTCACCTCCTGAGGTTTTCTGTTTCCATTCTTTTTGCTGGCCCTCAGAGCTTCAATCCTTTTACCTCACCCAAAACCAGATCAGGTTCCCCTCTTCCTCCCCCAACACACGCACTTCTTCCACCCCATCCATTTTCTCTTCCAAGTTTCTCCTTCCCTCACCACTTGTGATTGCTTACTTCTCCCTCCCAAGTAGGACTGAGGCGTCCTCCTCACTTGGGCACTTCAGCTTTTTGAACTTTTTGAGTTCTGTGGACTGTATCTTGGGTACTTTTTTTTTTTTTTTTTTGCTAACATACACTTATTATTGAATACATATCATGCTTGTCCTTTTGGATTTGAATTACCTCACTCAGGATGGTATTTTCTAGTTCCATCCATTTGCATGAAAACTTGGGATGTCCTTGTTTCTAATATCTGAGTAGTATTCTATTGTGTAAATGAACCACATTTTCTGTATTCATTCTTCTGTTGTGGGATATCTGGCTTATTTCCAGCTTCTGGCTATCATAAATAAGGCTGCTGTTAACATAATAGAACACATGCCCCTGTGGCATGATGGGGCATCTTTTGTGCATATTCCCAAGAGTAGTATAGCTCAGTCTTCAGATAGATTCTATTTCCAATTTTCTGAGGAACCTCCAAGTAGATTTCCAGAGGTTGTACCAGTTTGCAATCCCACCAGCAATGGAGGAGGGTTCTGTTTTCTCCACATCCTGTCCAACATGTGTTGTCACCTATAGTTTTGATCTTACTCATTCTGATTGGTGTAAGGAAGAATCTTGGTCATTTTGATTTGCATTTCTCTGATCACTAAGGACTTTGAACCTTACTTTAGGTGCTTCTCAGCCATTCAAAATTCCTCAGTTGTAAAATCTTGGTCTAGTTCTATACCCCATTTTTTGATTGCATTGTTTGGTTTTCTGGTTGTTAGTTTCATGAGTTATTAATGTATTTTGGATATTATCCCTCTATTGATATGGGATTAGTGAAGATTTATTCCCAATCTGTAGGTATCTGACTTCTCTTATTGACTATCTCCTTTGCCTTACAGAAACTTTCCAGTTTCATGAGGTCCCATTTATCAATTCTTGATCTTAAAGCATAAGCCATTGGAGTTCTGTCTAAAAAAATCCTCGCAACCCCACCCCCCGTGTCAATGAGTTCAAGGCTCTTTCACACTGTCTCTTCTATTAAATACAGTATATCTGGTTTTATGTTGAGGTCCTTGATCCTCTTGGACTTGAGCTTTATGCAAGGTGAAAAATATGGGTCTATTTTCATTTTTCTACATACAGTAGAAAAATACTGCCAGGTAGACCAGTCTCATTTATTGAAGATGCTTTTTTATTTTTCCATTATATATTTTTGGCTTCTTTGTCAAAGATCAAGTGCCCATAAGTGTGTGGGTTTATTTCTGAGTCTTCAATTCTAGTCCATTCATTAACATGTCTGTCTCTGTACCAATACCATGTAGTTTTTATCACTCTATAGTAAAGTTTTATTGTTAAGAATTGTTTTGGCTATTCTGGGATTTTTGACGTCCAGATGAATATGAGAATTCTTCTTTCTATATCATTGAAGAATTGTGTTGGGATTTTGATGGAGATTACGATTAGTAGGATGGCCATTTTTCCTAAACTATTTCTGCCAATCTGTGTGCATGGGAGATCTCTCTACTTTCTGAGATTTTCTTTGATTTCTTTCTTGAAAGACTTGAAGTTATTGTCACAAAAGTCTTTCACTTGTATGGTTAGAGTTACCCCCAAGATATTTTATATTATTTGTGGCTATTGTCAAGGGAGTTGTTTCCCTAATTTCTTTCTCAGCCTGTTTATCATTTGTATAAAGGAAAGATACTGATTTATTTGAGTTAATTTTATATCCAACCAGTTTGCTGAAGTTGTTTATCAGCTTGAGAATCTCTCTGGTAGATATTTTGGGGTCGTTTATGTATATTATCATACCATCTGAAAATAGTGATAACTTTATCTCTTCTTTGTGAATATGTATCCCTTTGATCTGTTTTTGCTCTCTTGCTGCTCTATCTAGGGCTTTGAGTACTATATTGAACAGATATGGGGAGAATGGGCTTCCTACTCTTGTCCCCGATTTCAGTCGGATTGCTTCAAGTATGTCTCCATTTAATTTGATATTGGCTGGGTTTATTTTGCATTAAATTGCTTTTATTATGTTTAGATATGGGCCTTTAATTCCCGATCTCTCCAATACTTTTAACATGAAGGTGTTGTATTTTGTCAAATTTTTCTCTGCATCTAAGGAGATGATCATGTGATTTTTTTCTTTGAGTTTGTTTATATAGTGGATTATGTTAATGGATTTTCATGTATTAAACCCACCTTATATCCCTGGGATAAATCCTACTTGACTGTGGTGAATGATGGTTTTTTTGTGTTCTTGGATTCAGTTTGCAAGTATTATTTTGAATATTTTAAGAATGACTCTATTTAGATTTTTGCAGTCCTCAGAGAATTCTGCACGAATCTATCTGCACCTAGATATTTTGTATTCTGAAAGGTTTTTTTTTTTTATTTTTTATTTTTTTTACTACTGTTCCTATTTTGTTGTTTGTTATATAAATGTCTAGACTGTCAAACACTTTTGGGTTTAATTTTGCTGGTTTCTTTGATTCTATGAATTCATTCATTTTATTCCAAATTTCCCAGCTATTAGAGTATACATTTTAAAAAATATTTGCTTATAATATTTAGAATTACTTTGATGTTACAACCTTTCACTCTTCATTTCTTTTTCCACTTTTTTCTTCGGGTTATTCAGAACAAGAGTCTATTGTTTTCTCTTCTTAAAGAAGTTCTTATCATCTACTAAATTTTAGGATTAATTTTAATTGTTTTTCCAAATTTTTGAGCAGTATCATTTATTTGTCTTCTTTCTGATATTAAAATCCAGGCACTTAACTCTATAAATTTCTATCACAGAACTAAATTTGCTATATTCATACATATTGCTGTGCTGTGTTTTCATTCCCATTTAGTTAGGATAAAACATATTTCTTTCTTGATAATGAGTAGTTTAACTCCCCCTGAATCTGTGTACTTACTAGAGATTTGTTTTCTAACAATTTTCATTTTCATTGAATTTCTTGGACAGATATGATACTTAATTTGTTACAATCCTTCTCAGTTTCTTGATTTGTTTTTTGTGTTAAGATTTGATCTTTTCTGAGAATCTTCTATGAACTGCCATGTAAAGAACCACATTCTTTTGGTTTAGGATGGTATATTCTATAGATATCTACAATGAATATTTGATGTAAGATGTCATTTAATGTTGATGCTTCTCTGATAATTATTTAATGTTTAAATGACATATATATGATATGTATATATATATATCATATATATGTCATATAGCATGAGGTTCTAAAATCACCTACTACCAATGGGCATATGTTACTCTTTCTTTTAATGTCAGTAGTAGTCTTTTTATGAAATTTGTCCATTACAATTTGTTTTATGTATGTTTACGGTAACAATACATTCTTGGTATATTGTTCTCTTGAATAGAATGAAGTGTATTTCTATAACTGTTTTCATAAAGTTTAGATTGACGTCTATTTTGTGTCATATCAGGTTAATAACACCCTCTTATTTCCTGCTCTCAATTTATTGAAATACTTTTATCCTTCATTCTTCTCTTAACTACATTCCCTCTACATTTCTTACCTGGACCTTAAAATGCACCCAAATTCCTTAAACTCTACCTCATCTCCTGGACCCCCATTTTCACTCCCAATTCTTTCTGCTTTCTGAGAAGACACCCTAGACCAGAGATTCTCAGGCTACACGGGTACTAGGGACCATCGATGCGGGGTTAACACTCATAATCCCAGAGGTCATGTAGGCCACAAAAAACCCCAGCAGCAACTTTTAACTAGATATAAGGATATGTTAATTACCAGAACCACTTAGTTCAGAAGACAGAGATGAAACAGAAACCAAGAGAAAATGAAAAACAAAACTAATTCTGATATCTAAGATTAGTTTTGTTTGTTGTTGGGTACAACAAACAAAACTAATCTTAGATATCAGAATCTAAACCTATAATAACCACAAAATCCAAGCTGACTAAAGACCAGCATAAAAAACACAATCAACAATAACCAGGGCATTGTCTATATGAGAATCCAGCAAGTCCCACACAACTGAATAAAAAGAAAATGACTTAAAATTCAATCATTTGTTTTTTTGTAATGACATTTAAAAAAAATAATTAAGTTATTTACTTTAAGTACTGATCATAGCTTCCCTTCCCTCCTTTCCTCCAAGTGCATTCCTCTCATTTTCAACTCCCTCTATCTTCCCCTCCTCCCCAGAAAACGAGGGGCCTTGGCATGTTGCAGTAAGCCTGTCTCATATCATGGGTAAACAGCGCAGCCCACTTAGGAGAAAGGGATTTAAGGGCAAGGAACTGAGACAGAAACAGGTTTTGTTCACCCTGTTAAGAGTTCCACATGAAGGTTCAGTTGTTACATATATGCACGGGGGCCTAGTTCATTTCAATGCATCCTCTGTGGCTAGCAGTTCATTCTCTATGAACCCCTAGGGGCACAAGTTTTATTATTCTATAGGTGTGTAGACGCCAAGAAACATTCAAAAACACAGCTGAAAACAAAGAAAAACAAAAAGAACAATACAAAGAATCAAAGAAACAGTAGGTTCTTTAAGAAAATATGCAAGACATACTTTTAGCCAATCTAACTAAAAAGCATAGAGATAATATGCAAATGAACAAAATCAGAAATGAAATGGAGAACTTAACAATAGTTATTAAGGATATCAAAAGAATCATTAGATCTTATTTCTAAAATCTCTTCTCTAAAATCTAAGCAAAACAAAATTTTCTTGATTGATACCAATTATCAATGTTAGAAAAGATAAGATAAATTATTTAAATAGGCCTAAAATCTCTAAGGAAATAGAAACAGTCATTTAATGCCCCCTCCCCCGCAAAGGCCCAGAACAATATTGTTTTAATTCAGAATTTTACCAACCTTTTCAAGAAGCCCAAATACCAATACTCCTCACATTATTCCACAAAATAGAAACAGAAGGAAAATTGTCAAATCAAATTTATGAGTTCACAGTCACCCTGAGACCTAAACCATACAAAGATTCAACTAAGAAAGAGAATTTCAGATCAATTCTCCCTTATGAACATTGATCCAAAAATAATAAAATACTCATAAACTGAAATCAAGAACACATCAATAATAGCATCCATCATTGTAAAGTAAGTTCTATACCAGAGATGCAAGTATGGTTCTACAGATACAAATCCACTATATATGCAAACTAGAAGAAAAACTACTTAATCATCTCCTTAGATGCTAAAAAAGACTTTGACAAAATCCATCACAAGGTACATACAATACATACAATAAAGGCAACATTCAGGAAACCAATAGTCAACCTAAAACTAAATTAACTATAAATTAAAACATTACATTAAGAGACAATGCATTTCCATTAAATTGGGGACAAAACAAGGGTGTCCACTCTCACCGTATCTCTTTAATAGAGTATTGTAAGTTTTAGTTAGAATAGTAAGACAACTAAAGGAGATCATGCAAATACAAAATGTATCTCAATGGATATCTGTATGTGGAAGAGTGCAAAGAGATCCATATCTATCACACTGAATAAAGCTAAAGTCCAAGGAACATAAAGAAAATCAGGAATATATAAATTGGAAAAAAAATGTTAAAGAATCACAATTCAAAGTTGATATGATAGTATACAAAGTGTTATCGTAATATTTCTACTGAGACACAGCTACAACTGATAAACACCCTCAAAATAACTCAAAATGAATCAATAGTTTTCCTATATACCCACAATAAAAAGGCTCAGCAATAAATTAAGAAAGCAAAACACTTCAAAATAGTTACAACAATTCAAAATATCTTGATGTAACTCTAACCAAGAAAGTAAATGACCTCTGTGATAAGAACCTCAGAAGTTTGAAGAAAGAAATTGAAAAAGGTATAATAAGAATTTGGAATGAAGAAATATGCTAAAAATATGTTAAGATTGAGTATTTCATGGAAAAATTATATAGATAAAATGGTAAGCATAAAAATATTCCTAAGTTTTTTGAAAGTGGAATTATAAACATTTTCTGATAAAATTGAAGATCTACAAGGAAAATATTTCTGATAAAATTCAAGAAATATATAAAAAAATGTTAAAACTGACTATTTCATGGAAAATTATACAGATAAAATGGAAGGTATAAAATTGTTCCTAAGTTGAATGAAAGTAAAATTATAGACATTGGCTGATAAAATTGAAGATTTACATGGAAAATAATTCTGATAAAACTGAAGAAAAATATAGAAACACATTAAAATTGAAGATTATTGTGGACAACTATACCAATAAAATGGTAGGCATAAAAAATATTCCTAAATTGATTGAAAGTGGAATTATAAACATTTTCTGACAAAATTGAAGATTTACATGGAAAATATTTCTGATAAAATTGAAAAAATATATAAGAAATGTTAAAATTAAAGATTATCATGGAAAATAATACAATTAAAATGGTAGACATCAAAAACATTACTAAATTGAAAGAGGAATCACAAACATTTTCTGATAAAATTGAAGATTTACAAGAAAAATATTTCTGTTAGACTATGTTTTTTGTTAGGGAATTGAGTCCATTGATGTTATAGGCTATTAATGAATAGTAGTTGTTGCTTCCTGTTATATTATCAGAGATATTTTCCTTGTAAATCTTCAATTTTATCAGAAAATGTTTATAATTTCACTTTCAATCAACTTAGAAATATTTTTATGCCTACCATTTTATCTGTAAAATTTTCCATGATAATCTTCAATTTTAATGTTTTTCCATATAATTTTTCATTTTTATCAGAAATATTTTCCATTTAAATCTTCAATTTTATCAGAAAATGTTTATAATTCTACTTTCAATCAACTTAGGAATATTTTTATTCCTACCAATTTTTCTGTATAAATTTCTTCAGTTTTATCAGAGATATTTTCCACATAAATGTTCAATTTTATCAGAAAATGTTTTTACTTCTACTTTCAATCAATTTAGGAATATTTTTATGCTTACCATCTTATCTGTATAATTTTTCATGAAATAGTCAGTTTTACTGTGTTTTTCTATATATTTCTTGAGTTTTATCGGAAATATTTTCCTTGTTGATCTTCAATTTTATCAGAAAATGTTTATAATTCCACTTTCAAACAACTTAGGAATAAAATGTTTACCATTTTATCTGTATAATTTTTCCATGAAACAGTCAATCCTAACATGTTTTTCTATATATTTCTTCAATTTTATCAGAGATATTTTCCATGTATATTTACACAATGAAATACTACTCAGAAATTAAAAACAATGCATTTATGATACCCTTAGGCAAATGGGGAATAGGGGAAGGAATCTTATGGGAAAAGGGGGGGAAACCAGAAAAGGGGAAATCATTTGGAATGTAAATAAAGAATATAGAAAATAAAAATAAAAATAAAAAAATTGCCTTGGCCATAAAAAAAATATTAAAAAAGATGTTGGAATGAGCTCTCATGCTCATTAACATAATAATTGCCTTCTTACCAAAAGATTCTAGAAATTTAATTCCCATAAAGATTCAAATTCAGTTCTTTAGAGAACTTCAAAAACAATATTCAATTTTGTATGGAAAAAAAATATCTAAAACAGTCCTGTAGAATCAAAGAACCCCTGGAGGTATCACAATTCCTGATTTCAAGATGTACTACAGAGCAACAGTACATAAGAAACACCACATAATACTGTCTTAAAAGCATACAGGTTGATCTTTGGAATTGAATCAAATTCCCATGAATAAACCCACACATCTATTGATACTTGATTTTTAGCAAAAATCTATGAAGGAAAAAAGAAAACCTTTTAAATATATGTTGCTGGTCTCACTGAATGTCTGCATGCAGGAGAATGCAAATAGATCAATATCCATCACATTACGTAGAACTCAAGTCCAAATAGATCAAAGAATTTCACATTAAACCAGACACCCTAAATCTCATAGAAGAGAGAGAGGGAATAGCCTTGAGCACATTGGCACAGGAGAAAAGTTCCTGTATGGAACACCAGCTTAGCTACTAAGATTAGCAATTAATACTTAGGATTTCACAAGACTGAAAAACTTCTATAAAGCACAGGATTCTGTCAAAAGGACTAAATATCAGCCTACAGAGTAGGAAAAGAGGTTCGCCAACACCATATCCAAAAGAGGGCTGATTTCTGAAACATAAAATGATTTCAAGAAATTAAACAGCAGCAAACCAAATAACCCAAATAAAAATGTTTTCTTTTAACTTAAACAGAATTCTTGAAAGAGGAATCTATGATGGCCAAAAGGTACCTAAAGAAATGTTTAACATCCCTAGTCACCAGGGAAATGCAAATAAAAATGACTCTTACACCTTTCAGAAAGACAAAGATAAAAAAATTAAAGCAACATCTCCTGATGGTGAGGATGTGGTACAAGGTTAACCTTCTTCCATTGCTGGTGGGAGTGAAAACTTATAGAACCACTTTGGAAATCAATTTGTCAGTTCTTCAGAAAATTGGAAATTAAATTAAATCTAGACCAAGCTATACCACTCCTGGGCATATATCCAAGGACACTTACTCAACTATGTTCATAGCAGCGTTATTGATAATAGCTAGAGACTGGATAAAGCTTAGATATCCTTGAAACAAAGAATGGATAAAGAAAATATTATACATTTGGAGAATGGAATATTGCACAGCTGTTAAAAATAATGGCATCCTCAAATTTGTAGGTGAGTATACATAACAAAGATCATCTAGTTTGATAACCATGCTACTATCTACAGACACAGACAAAGACAAGTAACATGGAGGGCCACTGGGCAAGGGGGGCAATTCAGTCTCCCTGAGAAGGAAAAATAGATTAGACATAGATACCGAGGAGTGGTTAGAGAGAGGAAGATTGTTGGGTGGGGGAATGATGGGGTGGGGATGGGACCAGGAGGAATCAGGTGTGAGTAGGATAGAGGGAGGTTTGGGAGAAACAACTGAAATTCAAAAACATCTGGGGGATGAGTTATACATGTAGGATAATGGAAATTTTGAAGAAACTAGGTTGTTGACTCAAGTCAACTAAGACTCCTAACAATGGCGCATATGGAACCTGAACTAGTTATCTCCTGTATCCAGGAAAGAATTCCAATGGAGTTCCTATGACACCATTCTACCCACAAAATGTTATATCCACAATTTGTCCTGCCTGCAACAAGTACAGGTATAAACATTTGGGCAGAATTGAAGGAGGGGCCAACCCTAACTGATCCAGCTTGAGGCCAGTGCCACAGGATAGTGCTGACTCCTCACCATATTAATAATATTCTGCTATACTTACAGTCAGGAAACTAGCATAACTGTCATCAGATAAGCTTCATCCAGCAACTAATGAAAACTGGTGTTGAGACCCACAGCCAAACATTTTGTGGAACACTGGAAATCCTGTGGAAGAGGAGGAGGAAAGATTTATGGATCCAGAGGTGTCAAGAACACTACAAGAAAATCTACATATTCAATTAAACTGGGCCAATAATGGCTCCTAGAGACTGAACTGGCAACCAGAGAATGTGCATGGGACAAACCTAGAAGCTCTGCACGTATATATGGGCTATGCAAGTGGTTCTTTATATGGGACTCCTAAAGCAGAAGCAGGGGCTTTCTCAGACTGTTACTTTTCTTTGAATCCAAATCCCCTAACTGTCTTCCTCTCTTGCCTAAATAGGAAAAGATGTGCCTACACTTAATACAACCTGATATGCCAAAGGTTGTTGATATCTCTGGGAGTCCTCTCCTTTTCTAGAAAGAGGAAGAGGTATAGATAGGGGAAGGGAAGGTGAGAGGAAGAAACTAGGAGGTAAAGAGGGAGGGGAATTATTATTATGAACTAAGGAAAGACATACCCACATCGATATAAAAAGTACACAGAAAACAAAATTGTCAAGACTAGAAAAAAAAATCCCTACAGTATACAATAGATAAAGAACTAAGTAACAGAACAAAGATACAGTATAGAGAAGGATAAAACACATTATGTATAAAAGAAAACGCATCAGATTTAATTAAATACTGCTGGTTAAACTTGAAGTAGAAGAAAGAAAATACATCCATGCCTAAATCCATACTTCAAACTAAAGTCTAAATGGGTCAATGACCTCAAT
This sequence comes from Tokudaia tokunoshimensis, assembly GCA_036184795.1. Classification (NCBI taxonomy): domain Eukaryota; kingdom Metazoa; phylum Chordata; class Mammalia; order Rodentia; family Muridae; genus Tokudaia; species Tokudaia tokunoshimensis. Next base: position 49,695,569 of record BTHU01000021.1, read on the forward strand.
GTAAAACCAGAAATGTTTAACCTGGCACAAAAGAAAATTTGCAATAGCCTTGAACCCATGGGCACAGGAGACCATTTTCAGAAAAGAACATCAGTAGCTTAGGCACTAAGATCAACTATTAGTAAAAGGAACTTTATGAAACTGAAAAGTTTTTATAAGGCAAAGGACACTGTCAATAGCACAAAATGGCAGCTTACAAAATGGTGAAAAAATTTGCCAACACTACATTTAATAGAGGACTAATATCAGAAAAAAAGAATTTACTTCTGCTGGGCAAATCATCAGCATGTCTGCCACTCTTAAGACTCCACAGTCTGAAGGCTTCCCAGGAGATCTGTTACACCCAGGGCAACAGATCCTGCAGTCTGACTGTCTCCCAGCAATTCTGCTGCAGCAACCGAGGAAAACAGGAGGCAAGTTCCTGACAGAGACACCAAAGCCAGTTAACACCAGAGATAACCAGAATCAAAAGGTTAGCACAAGACCATAAGAAACAGAAGCCAATATACTTTGGGACCAAGAAAACACAGTTCCCTACCATAGTAAGTGCTAAATACTCCAACACACCTGAAAACCATTATGCTGACCTAAAATCCTATTTCATGAAGATAATTGAGTCATTTAAAGATGATATAAAAATCTCACGGTAAGAAATACAGGAGAACACAATCAAACAAGTGAAGGAATGGAACAAAGCAGTCCAAGACCTGAAAATGGAAATAGAAACAATAAAGAAATCACAAATGGAGGCAATGCAGGAAATGGAAAATCTAGGAAAGAGGTCAGGAACTACAGATTAAAGCATTAACAACAGAATATAAGAGCTAGAAGAGATAATCTCAGGCATAGAGGATAGCTTAGAAGATATTGACACTACTGTTAAAGAAAATACAAAACATATAAAACTCCAAACACAAAACATCCAGGAAATCCAGGTCACAATGAAATGACCAAATCTAAGAATAATAGGAAGTGTAGAGAACAAAGATTCCCTGCTCAAAAGACCAGAAAATGTCTTCAGTAAAATTATAGAAGAGAACTTCCACAACTTAAAGAAAGTGATGAAGATAAATGTACAAGAAGCCTATAGAACACAAAATAGATTAGACAAAAAAAGAAAATCCTCTCATAATAATCCAAACAGTAAATGCACAGAACAAGGAAAGTATATTAAAAGCAGTAAGGGAAAAAAGGAAAATTAACATATAAAGGCAGACCTATCAGAGTCATACCATAATTCTCAAAATATACCCTAAAACCCTGTATAGCCTAGACAAAGGCCATGAAGACTTTAATTGAACCCTAATTCCAGTACAGGATACCCTGTAAATCATCATAGATAGAGGATACTCTCAATCATCATAGATGAAGAATCCAAAATATTCCATAACAAAACAAATTTAAACAATAATTATCTACCAATCCAGCCCTACAGAGGAAAATAGAAGGAAAACTCCAAAGGGGTCAGGGGCAAAATATTAATAATCTTACAACAAAACCTAAAGGAGAGAATCACACAAGCATAATGCCACCGACAACAACAAACATAACAGAAACTAACAATCATATGTCTTTAATATCTCACAATATCAACAAGCTCAATTCATCAATATAAAGACACACACAACTAGCCTGGATAAGCAAGCAGGAGTCATCATTTTTCTGTATATAAGAAACACAACTCAATGACAAAGAGAGATACTATCTTAGAGTAAAAGTCTAGAAAACCGCCTCCACACAAATGGTCCCAAGAAACAAACAACTGCCATTCTAATATCCAATAAAATAGACTTTCAACCAAAAAGTATCAAGAATGATGAGGAAGTATATTTTATATTCATCAAAGGAAAAATCCATCAGAACCTAGTCTCAATTCTGAACATCTATGCCCCAAATGTAAGGGCACCCACATTCATAAAGGAAAATTTACTAAAGCTCAAAACAAATATTGAATTCCACACAATAATAGTGGGAAACTTCAACAATCCACTCTCAGTAATGTGCTGGTTATTGAAACAGAAACTAAACGGAGACACAGTGAAACTAATAGAGGTTTTGAACCAAAAGTATTTAACGGATATCTACAAATCATTTCACCCTAAAACAAAAGAATACACCTTTTTTTTCAGCACCTAATGGGACCTTCTTCAAAATCAATCATATAATTGTTCACAAAATGAACCTCAACTGATACAAGAAGATTGAAATAATCCAATGCATCCTATTAGATTCCCATGGCCTAAGGTTGGTCTTCAATAACAGCAAAAATGACAGAACATAAAGCCCACATACACATGGAAACTTAACAACTCTCTACTCAATGATAACTTGGTCAGGAAAGAAATAAAGAAAGAAATTAAAGACTTTTTGAAATTTCATGAAAACATTGACATCCAAACTTATGAGGCACAATGAAGGAGGTGCTAAGATGAAAATGCATAGCACTAAAGCACACTGGTAAAGAAACTGGAGAGATCTTACTAGCAACTTAACAACACACTTGAGAGCTCTAGAACAAAAAGAAGCAAACACACTCAAGAGGATTAGCAGGCAGGAAATAATCAAACTCAACGGTGAAACAAAGAGAACAATAAAAGAATCAATAAAACCTAAAGCTGTTTCTTTGGGAGAATCAACAAGAGAGATAAACCCCTAGACAAATTAACTATAGGGTACAGAGGCAGTATCAAAATTAACAAAATCCGAAATGAGGCTGTGGTGGGAGAGATAACAAATTTAGGAAATTCAAAAAAGTCTTTCTATCCTACTACAAAAGCCTATCCTTGACAAAACTAGAAAATCAAGATGAAATGGAGGTTTCCTAGACAGATACCATATACCAAACTTAAATCAAGAGCAGGTAAACTATCTAAACAGGTCTATATTCCATAAGGAAATAAAAGAAGTCATTTAAAACTTCCCAACCATAAAAATGCTAGGGCCAGGTGGATTTAGTGCAGAATTCTAGCAGGCCTTCAAAGAAGACAAGATATCAATAGTCTTCAAACTATTCCATAAAATAGAAAGAAACAATGCTACCTAATTAGTTTTATAAAGACACAATTACTCTGATACCTAAGTCACACATGGACCCAACCTAAAAAGAGAATTTCAGATCAATCTTGCTTATGAATATTGATGCAAAACTACTCAATAAAATTCTTGCAAACTGAATCAAAGAACACATCAAAACCATGTTTCGTCACAATTAAGTAGCCTTCATCCCAGGGATGCAAGGCTGGTTCTATGTATGAAAATCCATTAATGTAATCCAGAATAAAAAAAAAATCACATCATCATCTCCTTAAATGTAGAATAGGCATTTAACAAAATACAACATCCCTTTATGTTAAAAGTATTAGAAAGATCAGAAACTCAAGGCCCATACCTAAGCATAATAAAAGCAATATACAACAAATTAACAGCCAATATCAAATTAAATGGATAGGTATTTGAAGCAATCCCACTAAAACTGGGGACAAAACATGGTCGCCAACTCTCCTCATATCTATTCAATATAGTACTCGAAGTGCTAGCTAGAAATATAAGACAATAAAAACAGATCAACAGGATACAATTTAGTAAAGAAGAAATAAAGGTATCACTATTTGCAGATGATATGATAGTATATGTATGTGATCCCAAAAACTCTACCAGAGAACTTCTTCACCTGATAAATAACTTCAGCAAAGTGGTCAGATATAAAACTAACTCAAATAAATCAGTAGCCTTCCTTTATACAAATGATAAATAGGCTGAGAATGAAATTAGTGAAACAACTTCCTTCACAATAGCCATTAATAATATAAAATATATTGGGGTAACTCTAACCAAACATATAAAAGATTTGTGCAACAACAACTTCAAGTCTATCAAGAAAGAAATAGAAGAATATTGCAGATAATGCAGAGATCTCCAATGCTCATGGATTAGCAGAATTAACATAGTAAAAATGGACATCCTACCAAAGACAATCTACAGATGCAGTGCAATCCCCATCAAAATTCCAACACAATTCTTCAGAGACATGGAAAGAGCAATTCTCAAATTCATCTGGAAAGGCAAAAAACCCAGAATAGCAAGAACAATACTTAACAATAAAAAAATGGGAGAATCACCATCCCTGACCTCAAGCTTTACTATAAAGCAATAACGATAAAAACTGCATGGTACTGGTACAGATACAGACATGTTGATCAATGGACTAGAATTGAAGTCCCAGAAATAAACCCATACACTTCCAGGCACTTGATCTTCGACAAAGAAGCCAAAATTATACAATTGAAAAAAGAAAGCATCTTCAAAAAATTGTGCTGGTCTAACTAGTAGTCAATATGTAGAAAAATGAAAATAAACCCATATTTGTTACCTTGCACAAAGCTCAAGTCTACGTGGATCTAGGACCTCAACATAAAACCTGACACACTAATCTAACAGAAGAGAAAGTGAGAAAGAATCTTGAACCCATTGTCACAGGGGGAAATTTTCTAAAGAGAACTCCAATGGCTCATACTCTACGATCAAGAATTGATAAATGGGGCCTCATGAAACTGGAAAGCTTCTGTAAGGCATAGGACAAAGTCAATAAGACAAATCGGCAACCTACACATTGGGAAGAAATCTTTACTAACCCTACATCTGATAGAGAGCTAATATCCAAAATATAAAGTACTCAAGAAGATAACCACCAAAAAAAAAAAAAAAAGAAAGAAAAAGAAAGAAAAAAGAAAAAAGAAAAAAAAAACCCAATCAAAAAATGGTATATTGAACTAAACTGATATTTCAAAATAGAAGAAACTGGAATGGCTGTGAAACACCTAAAGATATGTACAAAGATTTTAGTGATCAGAGAAATGCAAAGCCAAATGATCCTGAGTTTGCACCTTATGACAATCAGAGTCTCTCAGATCAAAATCTCAGGTAACAAAACATGTTAGTGCAAATGTGGGGAAAGAGGAACACTCCTCCATTGCTGGTGGGATTGCAATCTGGTCCAACAACTCTGGAAATCAATCTGGAGTTTCTTCAGATAAGCAGAAATAGATATACTCAAAGACACAGCAATAACACCTTCTAAATATACCTGAAAGATGCCCCACCATTCCACAGGGACACATGTTCCACTATGTACAATCTGGCCTTCTTTGTGATAGCCAGAAACTGGAAACATCGCAGATGTCCCACGACAGAAGAATGGATACAGAAAATGCATTTCATTTACGCAATGGAATACTACTCAGTTTTTAAGAATGATGATATCCTCAGTTTTGCAGGCAAATGAAAGGAACTAGAAAATATGAACCTGAGTGAGGTAACCCATGCCCAGAAGTATATGCATGGTATGTACTCACTAATAAGTGCATATTAGCCAAAAAAAAAAAAAAAAAGCAGTGCCTAGTACCCAAGATATAGCCCACAGAGCTCACAAAGTTCAACAAGCTGAAGGGACCAAGTGAGGATGCCTCATTCCCACTTGGGAAGGAGAATTAAGCAACCACAGGTGGGAGGGAGCTACGTGGGAGGGAAAGGTTCTGGGGTGTGTGCAGAGAGGGGAACATGATAAGGTGATGGGTAGGGGAAAAGGACAAATCTCTGAGGGCCAGCAGAAAGAATGAATACAGGCAACTTTTGGAGGTAGTGGGTTGGAGGATCATCCATAAGGTACCAGAGACATGGGAGGTGAGAAACTCTCAGGACTCAAAGAGAGGGACCTTAGATGAAATGCCCTAAATTGGGGATTGTGACCTTTTGAAGCCCATCTCCAGCAGAAAGACAGGGCATCAAGTGGGGTTGCCATCCCACAGTTAAAACTCTAACCCATAATGGTTCCTTTCTGAAAGAACTACAGGGATGGAAATGGAGAGGAGCCTGAGGAAAAGAAGATCCAGCAGCAGGCCCAAAAAGGGATCCAGCTCAAGGGGAGACCCCAAGACCTGACACTATTACTGGCTATGAGAACTCACAAAAAGGGACCTATCATGACTACCCTCTGAAAGACGCAACAAGCAGCTAAAACAGTCAGATGCAGATATTTGCACCCAAACAGTGAATAGAAACTGCTGATACCTCTGGTTGAATTAGGGGAAAGCTGGAAGAAGCTGAGGAGAAAGACAAAAGTGTAGGAGGACCAGCAATCTCAATTAACCCAGATCCCAGAGATCTCTCAGATACTGGAACACCAACCAGGCAGCATACCCCAGCTGATACGAGGTGCCCAACACATATCCAGTAGCGGACTCCTGGGTCTACGTTTAGTCAGAGAAGATGTACCTTCCTCTCAAGGGACTGGAGGCCCCAGGGAGTATAGAGGTCTCATGGGGTAGGGAGTGGGGACATCCTCATGGAGACAGGTGAGGAGGTATGGGCCATGGAATAATTGGAGTGTGGACCAGGAGGGAAATAACATCTGGACTTTAAAATAAAGAAATAAATATCTGATGATAAATATTTTTGTAAGGAATAAAACTTAACTAACTGTCTTCTTTAAAATTCCACCTTATGAGTAGCTTACTTTTAATTCACTGAAACTTGAAAGAGATTGTTCTAATAAACTTTTCTCATCACATCTTTTAATAATTTCTAATAGGTTTAAAAAGGAGAAATCACCTGTATAGTTAAAATGACTGACTAACACACAAATGGGTTACATTAGAGCTTTTGGAGGACCGACTTATTGTCACTACTTAATTCATTGATTAATGCTATGTATATAGCTGGAAAAATATTAAACAACTGCTAAAAAGAGAAATATAAAGTACAACAAACCATATAGGCAATTTTGAACTAAGAATGTTAATACTAATTAATCTTATATGAAAAAAGACACATAAAAAAGAGAAATTGGCAAATATTAGTGCTTTTTTCCTAGTCAGCATTTTGGTAAATGTCTATTTTGGAAAAGGCAGTGAATCATTAGATAACCTACCATTTTGTGTCTAAAATCTATCTAATAAGCAATATTTTTGGAAAAATACACATGAGATTTATATGATACCAATTAGATTTAATTTTGTTATGTGTAGAAATGTCATTTTATACATACAGAATTTTTATTATTTTCAAAATCTTTTTTCCATGTGCTGAAATATTCGAACCTTTATCATCTATATTTTGATATTTCAGCCAGTCGGTGGTGGCGCACGCCTTTAATCCCAGCACTTGGGAGGCAGAGGCAGGTGGATTTCTGGGTTCGAGGCCAGCCTGGTCTACAGAGTGAGTTCCAGGACAGCCAGGGCTACACAGAGAAACCCTGCCTTGAAAAACCTATATGTGTGTGTATATATATATATATATATATATATATATATATATATATATATATATATATATAAACATAAAATGATAAGGTAAAATTATTTGCACAAAATCTCTCAACTGGAGGTCAACATGCAGAAGAATGCAAATTGACCCATTCTTATCTCCTTGCACTAAGCTCAATTCCAAGTGAATCAAGGACCTCCACATAAAACCAGACACACTGAAACTAATAGAAAGGAAACTAGGGAAGAACCTTGAACATATGGGCACAGGGGAGAATTTCCTGAACAGAACTCCAATAGCTTATGCTCTAAGATCAAGAATTGACAAATGGGACCTCATTAAATTACAAAGTTTCTGCAAGGCAAAAGACACTGTTAAAAAGACTAAGCGTGACACTCCCGGAGGATCCGGCTATACCACTCCTGGGCATATACCCAGGCTCTGGGCATATACCCAGAGGCTTTACCTGCATGCAATAAGGACACATGCTCCACTATGTTCATAGCAGCCTTATTTATAATAGCCAGAAGCTGGAAAGAACCCAGATGTCCCTCAACGGAGGAATGGATTCAGAAGATGTGGTATATCTACACAATGGAATACTACTCTGCAATTAAAAACAATGAATTCACGAAATTCCTAGGCAAATGGTCAGATCTTGAAAATATCATCCTTAGTGAGGTAACCCAATCACAAAAGAACACACATGGTATGCAGTCACTGATAAGGGGATATTGACCCAGAATCTGGGAATACCCTAGACACAATCCGCATATGAATAGATTTCTAAGAAGATGGAAGGAGAGACCCCTGGTCCTGGAAAGACTGGATGTAGGGGAACGCCAGGTCAGAGTAATGAGAGGGGGTAGAATGGAGAAAAGAGGGAGGGAAGGGGGCTTATGGGACTTTCGGGGAGGGAGGAAACGGGAAAGGGGAAATGATTTGGAATGTAAATTAAAAAAATAATAAAATAAATAATTAAAAAAAAAAGACTAAGCGGCATCCAACTAACTGGGAAATGATCTTTACCAACCCTACATCCGACAGAGGGCTAATATTCAATATATACAAAGAACTCAAGAAGTTAAACTCCAGAGAGGCAAGTAACCCTATTAAAAAGTGGGGTACAGAGCTAAACAAGAGTTCTCACCTGAAGAATATCTAATGGCTGAGAAGCACCTAAAGAGATGTTCATCATCCTTAGTCATTAGGGAAAAGCAAATCAAAACAACCCTGAGATTCCATCTCACACCAGTCAGAATGGCTAAGATCAAAAACACACGAGACAGCAGTTGTTGGCGAGGATGTGGAGAAAGAGGAACACTCCTCCACTGCTGGTGGGATTGCAAGCTGGTATAACCACTCTGGAAAGCAGTCTGGAGGTTCCTCAGAAAACTGGGCAGGACACTCCCGGAGGATCCGGCTATACCACTCCTGGGCATATACCCAGAGGCTTTACCTGCATGCAATAAGGACACATGCTCCGCTATGTTCATAGCAGCCTTATTTATAATAGCCAGAAGCTGGAAAGGACCCAGATGTCCCTCAACGGAGGAATGGATTCAGAAGATGTGGTATATTTCCACGATGAAATACTACTCTGCAATTAAAAATAATGAATTCACCAAATTCCTAGGCAATTGGTCAGAACTTGAAAATATCATCCTTAGTGAGGTAACCCAATCACAAAAGAACACACATGGTATGCAGTCACTAATAAGGGGATATTCATCCAGAATCTCGGAATACCCTAGACACAATTCGCATATCAATAGATTTCCAAGAAGATGGAAGGAGAGACCCCTGGTCCTGGAAAGACTGGATGTAGGGGAATGTCGAGACAGAGAAGGGAGAGGGGGTTGAATGGGGAAAAGAGGGAGGGAAGGGGGCTTATGGGACTTCCGGGGAGGGAGGAAATGGGAAAGGAGAAATGATTTTGAATGTAAATAAAAAAAAAAAAAACTTAGAAAAAAAAAAGAAAACAAAAAAAATCTCACTAATATGGTTGCTTATATGTGAGTTGAACAAGGATGATACCAATGAACATGTAAACTGGTTGGAGAAAAGCTAACAAGGTCCCAAACCTTCACAAAGAACCATACACAGATGGCATTCCCCAGGGACAAGCACAGCAATTGGTTGTCCAATGCTAAGTGATCATCCCTAAAATCATACATTCCATGGGTGTTTTATGAACTGAAAAGGTATATTTAGAAATATATTTTTATATGTATATATGCGTACAATAATAATTATTTTTTAAAAAGAGAAGAGGAATTTGATGGAGATAGAGTAGGGTTATGTGGTATGATTTGGAAAGAGGAATGGGGAAGAAAAGCAATAAAATTATAATCTCAAAAATAGAAAAAATAGTTTGCACTAAGTGTTTCCCATATTTTCTTGGATTTTGAATTTGTTCAACTACTTTGTCTGTATACTAACTTCTATTCATTCATCTCTGCTCCAGACTACTCTTAGTATATTAAATTTCAATAACTATATTAAACTTATTAGCCATTCAAGTGATTTATTAGAATTATCTTCTTTGTTTTATTTGAACTCACTTTTTAAATTTTCTAATTGTAAATTTTTTGTCTTTCTGTGTTTTTTTTTTCCAATGGATCTAGGTGTATTTTAACGCATACTTTTTTTTATAGGATATCTGAAAAGTGATGGTGAAGTTGATACAGGGCAATGTACACTTAAAGTCCAAATTCTACCTGTGTTTCTTCAAAAAATCTCTGTATCCTTTAGCTACACCAAAAATACAGGAACAATATGGCATCATTTAACTGTTGTGTCTTTTAAACTGTCAAAATAGGCATGGAACTGAACTTCAAAACTCTATGAGAAACAAAAGATGTAAAATCTTTTTTACAGATGCAAAAAACAGAGAAAATTTATACAGGGCCTTGCTCCAGTTATAGAAGTAGGGACAGATGCTGGTTTATTTCAATCTTTCCTTGTCCTGAGAGGAGGGAATTTGAGGTCTCTAGATGGTTTTGACTTCTTTCAAATAGATTCTTCAACTCTCTATTGACAAAGGTAAGTCTTATTCAAAAATAATTTTAAAATGTATGCTTTATGCAATTGTTGAGGGAAATGAAAAGTAAATCATTTCCAAATACAAAACATTTCATATTATAACTTTTTGTTTTCTGATGGAAATGAATCATGTGGAAGTTATTAATGGAAGTAAAGTGTAAGAAAGATAAATCAAGTAGAATTACAGTTAAATGTCATTATGATAAGGAACTTCATTGCTTAAAGAAAGACATTTTAAGATTTTAATGGTAAAGAGTGCTTGAAACATTTATACTAGTTTAAAGCTAAGTGCAATGAACATAGTAGAGCATGTGTTCTTATTGCATGCAGGTAAAGCCTCTGGGTGTATGCCCGGGAGTGGTATAGCAGTATCCTCTGGGAATGTCATGCCCAGTTTTCTGAGTAACCGTTTTCCAGAGTGGTTGTACCAGCTTGCAATCCCACCAGCAGGGGAAGAGTGTTCCTCTTTCTCCACCTCCTCACCAACAACTGCTGTCTCCTGTGCTTTTGATCTTGCCATTCTGACTGGTGTGAAGTGGAATCTCAGGGTTGTTTTGAGCCAGAAGCTGGAAAGAATGGATTCAGAAGATGTGGTATATTTACACAATGGAATACTATTCTGCAATTAAAAACAATGAATTTACGAAATTCTTAGGCAAATTGTCAGAACTGGAAAATATCATCCTTAGTGAGATAACTCAATCACAAAAGAACACACATGGTATGCAGTCACTGATAAGAGGATATTAACCCAGAATCTTGGAATACCCAAGACGCAATTCATATATCAATGGATTTCCAAGAATACGGAAGGAGAGATCCCTGGTCCTGGAAAGACTGGATGTAGGGGAATACCAGGACAGAGAAGCAAGAGGGGGTTGAATGGGGAACAGAGGGAGGGAAGGGGGCATATGGGACTTTTGGGGAGGGAGGAAATGGGAAAGGGGAAATCATTTGGAATGTAAATAAAAAAATATAGAAAATAAAAAAAAAAAAAACTAAGTGCAGCTTTCTATTTACATGGAGAGGACAGATAAAGATAAAATGAAATTTTGGCCTGTCAATAGCAGTTTTCATTTCTGTAAATTCACCCTATCTAATCAGAATGCTTGAATTTTCATTTACTGAGCAAAAATACAGAAGGATAACTAATTTGTGGCATTTCATTTATTATAAAAACAATGCATATAGAGATGGTATTACTAAATGCAGAGTGACATATTTTGCTATAACTTTTATACTATCATTTTATTTATTACTATGAAAGTGTGGGATCATTGGTAACATCATTAAAAACAAATGTCCTAAATATATAGTTGTATGTATGCCAGACACTTTATTATATTTGAAAGATTATTTATATTGGTATTATTTTAAAACACTAAAATATATCAAAATATTAACAATACAATCAATGAGTGTAACTATGATATTTATAGTGTTATCATGAATTAAATATATCAAGAATTTAAAAACTAAATACAGTAATTAAATCTTATACTTGGATTTGCAAAACATAATTGCTAGATATTAATTCTAAGTCAGTATAACAAATAATCTTAAATCTCATGTCATGTTACCAGTAAAATGATTGGTAAATAATATACCGCTGTGTATATTGTATTATCTGACTACTCAGAATGTTTCCATGTTGGCTCATAACAAGCAAGTTGACCACAATAATTATTTGAACCAACATTAGTGTGTAAATAAATAGCCATGAATCAGCTGGTATCAAGAAAAAGCTGATAGATGATGAGAGACACCAGACAGACATGAGAAAACATAAATTCTCAATGGAAATTTCTTGTAGAGATTTCATCTTGACAATATTATAACTGTGGAATACAAGATCCATTAAATATATCCACACTGCTTAATTATGTATGTGGGAGAAGTTAGCTATTTCTCAGACATGTGTGCTTATACTTTTTGAATAATAAAATTCAGAAGCTGACTCATAAGCCAGACCTGTTCTCACCAATTGATTTTCTTACAATATTAAGGATTCCAGTATAGAAAAGATTTACTGTTGTGGCCACTGTCCAGAAACAATGACTTTTGGACACTAAAGTTACTTCTTTATAAACTATATTTGAGTACTTCATATGAAATGCCTTTGGGAATATGTTCAGGTGAAATAAATTGCATTTTAGGAGGAAGATGCTATATATCTCTTCTGTATATGGTTTATGCATTATATGTGCTTGTTTCTTTACCGTCCTCTGACATAATATGAGATTGGTATTAGCTACCAAAGGATTAGTTGATATGTTGTTAATTCCATGGAGAACTCAAACACATATTTTAAGTTAGATACTGTACTACGGTGGTCAAATAAAGCAACATAGTACTTAGGTTTCATTTAAAATGAGGTCAATGTATTCACAATATCAGAAAAGTATCATATCAGTAACAAATGAGAAGAGGGAGTTACACACAAACTGAAGAGCTCTGTGATTGGCTCACTGAATGGAAGAAAAAAAAGGGAATGAATTTCTTTTCTTTTTGGTTTTTGTTTTTATATTAAAGCAAGTCTTTTATCAGGAATAAAGAGCAATTTAATTTTTATTTAATTTTTAGAAACTTTTTTTGAAATTTCTTTCATAAAATATGATGGTTTTGCATTTTCTACTACCAAATTCACATCTGTCAAAGTTTTAGATTTAAGAAAAAAAAACTTTAAAGATGGATCTTCAATGTTTCTTTCAAAACATTGTTCCAAAAATGCATTTGTGTCATGAAACTGGAGAAAATTAAGCCATTTTAATCACAGTGAAACATTAATTATACATTCTAGTTTGTTAGATAAATATTAACAACATATTTTACCAACACAAACAGTAAATAGTCAAAAACTCAGAAAAGTTCCTGCCTGCATCAACAAAATTTATCAATTAGGTGAATAAAACATTTCCATCAATTATATTCACCTACTATTTTGAGGGATATAAAAATATAAATAACCTATCCTTTTCTCATATGAAGAGGTATATTTGCTTTAGACATATTGACTAAGAGGGAAATGTTTAATACATTAAATTGAGATTACATCTATGTCTCTGAATGTTGGGATAGCTCAGGTGCCATAAGGAAGGCATGTGTAGGTAGACAAAGATGGTATTATTATTGCCAATTCATCATTTCTCAGAATACTAATTTCCTTCAATGTACTGACACTTTGGGTCTTAATACCAGTGAATAACAATGAAAAAATAGGCTACATACAATTTTTTTTTTGGTTCAAGGAGTGATAGGACCCTCTTAATTCTTAAGGTATAAGATTTATGATTTTTATTATTGTTTAGTACAAAATTTATATTCTTAGATCATTACTAATTCTGGTATGTTGTATAAATTGATTCAGGTTAAGGGACTGGAGAACATATGAATGACCACATTCCCAGTTTTTTCTTCATAACTGGTCATTAAATGTGTAGCTTATAAATGACATATCGAACTAAACAGAAAATCCTCAACAAAGGAAACTTGAATGGAGGATAAACACTTAAAGTCCAATTATTTAATTATTCCCTTAATTATAAGGGAAATGCAAATCAAAACAACTCTGGGGTTCCATCTTATCAGAATGATGAAGATGAAAAGCTCAAGAGATAGCACATGTTGGCAGGATGTGGAGCAGGGAGAGCACTTTTTCATTGCTGTTTGGAGTGCAAACTTGTACAAACACTTTGGAAAGCAATTCGTCAGTTTCTCAGGAAACTGGAAATAGTTATAACTCAAGACTCAGTTATATCATTCTTGGCATATACCCAAAAGATGTTCCAACATCCCAGAAAGACACTGTGTTTATAGTAGTTTTATTCCTAGTAGCAGGAAACTGTAAAACAACCAAGATGTCCCACAACTGAAGAATGTATAATGAAAATATGGTACATCTACACAGTGGAAAATTATTTAGATATCGAAAACAAAGACAATGACTTTTGCAGGCAAACGGATGGAACTAGAGAATATCATTCTGTGTGAGGTGCCCTAAAAGGGCATGCATGGTAGGTTGTCATTTATAAGTGGATATTAGCCATAAAATACAGGTACCATATTACAGTCTGTAGGAGAAAAGTAAGGAGGAAAGGACAAGCACAGAATCTTGAATCTCACTTAGAAAGAGAGATAAAATAGTCATAAGATGCAAATGGAGGAAGGAAACTGTGAGGGAGGTGTGATGGGGAGTAGATTGGGGAATTCAGGTGTGGGGAAGGAAAGGGGAGATGGCTAGATGGCTATGAATATGTAAAGAAATCTGCAGCTGACAGGGATAAGGAACTGGAGGGTCTCTCCAGCACCAGACAGAGCCTTGGGAAAGGGATGCACCTAAGAATCAAATGGGGTGACATTAGTTGTGAATAACTACATTGAGGATATGGAACCTGAAGAAGACAACTGCTGAAGTCAGGCAGGAACCCCAGTGAAGCAATAGAGACACCAACCTCTGGCAGAGTTTTCAACCCAAATTTTATCCTGTTTAGAAGAAATCCAGGCAGGGGGATGGAGTAGGAATTGAGGGAACAGCCAAACAATAACCAGTCCAACTTGAAACTCATCCCATGGGCAAGCACCAATCCCTAATTAAGCACTATTAATGATACTCTGTTATGCCTGCAGACAGGAGTGTGAGTCATCTGAGAAGCACCATGAAGGTGCTGACTCAGACAGATACAGACATCCACAGCCAAAAAGTGAATGGACCTTGGGAACTATTATGGAAGAACAGGAGGAAGGATTGAGGGCTAAAGAGGATAGGAACTCCACAGGAAGAGCAACAGAATCAACTAACCTGGACCTTTGAGGTTCTGAACTACTAACCAAAGAAGATACATGGGCTGGACACAGGTCTCCTGCTCATATGTAGTAGATGTGCAACTTGGTCTTCATATAGGTTCCAAACTGGAATAGGGGCTATGGCAAAAGCTGTTGCCTATATGTGAGATATATTTTTCTAGCTGGACTACCTTGTCCGGCCTCAGTGGGAGAGGAAGCATCTAGTGTTATATAGACATGAAGTGCCAGGTTGTGAGAATAGACAAAAGGGCCCCCACCTGCTCAGAAGAGAAGGAAAGGGGACATGGGAAAAGCATTGTGGGAGGGGGTAATCAGGTAGAGGGACAGTAAGTCAGATGTAAAGCGAGTAAGTTTAAAAAAATTAAATTTAATTATAAAATATTGCTTACACTGATGATAGAAGAATTTCTACTTGAGAAAAAAGTTTCTTTTCCCGTTATCCCATCTATTGTGATCTTCAAAGCCAAGCTTAACTTTAAAAAGTATAATTTTACTTGTCAAAATTATGGTATAATTATATATTCCCACTTTCCTTTCTTTCTGTCAACCCCTACCAATTTACCCCCATTGCTTTATCTCAAATTTATGACCTTGTGCTTTCAACTGTTTCACAAATATTTAATATATTTAGTATATATACATGTATGTATCACATGTATAAATATTTGTATAGATATTCATATATATACATATATATACATATGAACCTGCTTAATTCATATAATATTTCCAGTATGTGTGTGAACTCCAGCTTTACCATTTGAATTGGATGATGATCTAGGATGCTATTCCCTGAGGAATATTATTTCTCTGGCTCTCAGCATTCCTCAGTTTCTTAAAGTTACTTGACTATTCTTAAGACTCTGAGATGCTTCCTTATTCTATCACATCATGTGCATTGGTAACATTTTTTTCTGGTCTTGCTTAGGCAAAAATAATTAAATTAAATTAAAGAATCTATAACACGAACAACTGGCTTTTACCATAATGAAGTCACAAACCAACACTAAAACTATGCTATAAAAAAACCATTAAAGCTTCATTTAAATTAAAAATTCAATACAAACATTGTTCCCCACTGGCTTTGCCATTAACTGAGATAAGAGTAGTTTTACAGATTTTTTACATTTGTATGGAATATTATGTATTAATATCCTCTTTCCCCTAAAATTTACAGATATTGTCTTAAATATGAGAAGAAAATTAAGTAAGGGTTGTTGTCAAAATATTAAAAAGCACTTTGAAATATACATAATAAATGTGTACCTCTGAGTGAAATTTGAAACAAGACTGATTATACATGTTTTCCAGATCATTATAATTTTGACTTCAATATAGCAGCTGCCACTCTCTTGGAAAAGATCTATACAACTGTAGAAGATAGAAATGGTTAGTTTTTCATTGATATAATGTAATTTGGAAATACATTGTTTTTATTTAAGATAAAGAGTAATAGAAGGCAAAAATTGTAAAATAAGATTTAAAGAGTTATCAGGCTCTTTTCAAATTAAGTATGTTCATTAAAAATTGTAGCTTTATACTTATGACAACTAAATAAGTATAACCAAAATGAAATAATATTAAAATAAGAAACAACTTATTGACTAATAGATGAGAACAGAAACTCAGAATTCTGAATATCTGAGTATCAAAAAAAAAAAAACAAAATAGAACAAAGTAGGAAGTTTTAATAAATGATATGTGGAAACTTGTATATATGTATCAAGAAAAATTTTAAATTTATTTCTCTGTTCATCTCAGGAACAAATATATTCCTGAGACCAAAATTATTGCAAGGAAATGGGTGATATGCTGTGAGACATTCATATAGGTAGGATTTTGACAAAATCTTTTAGTATGGGACTTTAAAAAAATTATAGCATAGCAAAGGGAGTAATCAGTCCAGCCAGGAGCACCCAGGACACAGGAGTCGCAGAGCAATTGGGACAGGGTCCTTCCAGTCACCATCTACATCCAGGAGTTAAGCTATTCCACAGACCTCTGTGCCAGGGGGCAGCTGGTCTCCCAGGGGTGCTGAGACAGGCTTGCAGGCCCACAGGAGGGACAAGCTCCAGTCAGAGACAGCCTTGACCTACTAACACCAGAGATAACCAGATGACGAAAGAAAGATGCGAGAACATTACCAACAGAAACTAAGATGACATGGCATAATTTGAACCCAGTTCTCCTACAACAAGTCCTGGATACTCCAACACACCAAAACCAGCAAGATTTGGATTTAAAATGACATCTCATGATGCTGATAGAGAGCTTCAAGAAGGACATAAATATCTCCCTTAAAGAAATATAGAATAGCATAGGTAAACAGGTAGAAGCCATTAAAGAGGAAAAAAAAACACTTAAAGAATTACAGGAAAACACAACAAAACAGGTGAAGAAACTGAACAGAATCATCCAGGATCTAAAAATGGAAGTAGAAACAAGGAATCAAGAAGGGAAATAACTCTGGAGATAAAAAAACTAGGAAAAAGATTAGGAGTCATAGATGCAAGCATCAACAACAGAATACAAGAGATAGAAGAAAGAACCTCAGGTGCAGAAGATCCCATAAAAAACATTGACATAACAGTCAAAGAAAATGCAAATACAAGAAGCTCCTAATCCAAAACATCCAGGAAATGCAGGCCACAATGAGAAGACCAAACCTAAAGATTATAGGTATAGAAGAGAGTGAAGATTTACAGCTTAAAGGGCCAATAAATACCTTCAACAAAATTATAGAAGAAAACTTCCCTAAGTTAAAGAAAGAGGTACCCATAAACATACAAGAAGCCCACAGAACCCCAAATAGATTGGACCAGAAGAGAAATTCCTCCTGTCATATAATAATTGCTTTAGTCAGGGTTTTTACTTCTGCACAAATATCATGACCAAGAAGCAAGTTAGGGAGGAAAGGGTTTATTCAGCTTATACTTCTGCATTACTGTTCATCACAAAAGGAAGTCAGAAATGGAACTCAAGCAGGTCAGGAAGCAGGAGCTGATGCAAAGGCCATGGAGAGATGTTCCTTACTGGCTTTCTTCCCCTGGCTTCCTCAGCCTGCTCTCTTATAGAACCCAAGAATATCAGCCCAAGTATGGTGCCACCAACAAGGAGCCCTCACCACTTGATCACTAATTGAGGAAATGACCCACTATTGGATCTCATGGAGTCATTTCCCTAACTGCAACTCTTTTCTCTGTGATAACTCCAGTCTGTGTTAATTTGACACACAAAACCAGCCAGTACAATAATCAAAACGCCAAATGTACTAAACAAAGAAAGAACATTAAAAGCAGTAAGGGAAAAAGGTCAAGTAACATATCAATGCAGACCTATCAGAATTAGACCAGATTCTAGTTACAGACTATGAAAGCCAGAAGATCCTGGGCAGATTGCATACAGACCCTAAGAGAACACAAATACCCAGACTACTATACCCAGCAAAATTCTCAATTACCATAGATGGAGAAACCAAGGTATACCATGACAAAAACAAATTTACACAATATCTTTCCACAACTCCAACCCTTCAAAGGATAATAAATGGAAAAGTCCAGCAAAAGAAGGGAAACTACACCCTAGAAAAAAACAAACAAAAAGAATGATCTTTTAACAAACAGAAAGGAAGATAGCCACATAAAAATAATTCAACTCTCATATCAAAAATAGTAGAAAGCAACAATCACTTTTCCTTAATAACTTTTAATATAAAGAGACTCAATTACCCTATAAAAAGACATGGACTAACAGACGGGATATGTAAATATGACCCAACATTTTCCTGCATACAAGAAACTCACACCAGGGACAAAGACAGACCCTACCTAAGAGTAAAAAAATGGAAAACAATTTTCCAACCAAATTGTTCCAAGAAACAAGCTGGAGTAGCAATTCTAATACTGAATAAAATCAACTTTCAACCTAAAGTTATCCAAAAGATAAGGAAGGAAACTTCATACTCCTCAAAGTAAAAATCTACCAAGATGAACTCTCAGTTCTGTTCATTTATGCTCCAAATGCAATGCTACACACATTCATAAAAGATACTTTACTAAAGCTCAAAGCTCCAATTACAACTCACATAATAATAGTAGGAGATTTCAACACCCCACTCTCATCAATAGACAGATTTTAGAAACAGAAACCAAGTAGAGACACAGTGAAACTAACAGAATTTATGAATCAAGTGGATTTAACAGATAGATATTAACAGATAGATAGCATGTGTAACAGACAGATAGCATAATTTATCCTAAAAACATACACTAACAGACTGGATATGTAAACAAGACCGAACATTTTGCTGCTTACAGGAAATGCATCTCAGTGTCAAAGACAAACACTACCTCAGAGTAAAGGGCTGGAAAACAGTTTTCCAAGCAAATGGTCCCAGGAAGCAAGCTGGAGTAGCCATTCTAATATCTGATAAAATAGACTTTCAACCAAAAGTCATCAAAAAAGACATTGAAGTACACTTTATAAGCATCAAAGGAAAAATCAACCAGGAAGAACTCTCAATTCTGAACATCTATGCTCCAAATACAAGGGCACCATCATTCATAAAAGAAACCTTACTAAAGCTGAAAGCGCACATCGCACCCCACACAATAATTGTGGGTGACTTCAACACCCCACTCTACTTAATGGACAGATCAGGGAAACACAAACTAAACAGAGACACAGTAAAACTAACAGAAGTTTTGGACCAAATGGATTTAATAGCTATCTATAGAACATTTCATCCTAAATCACAAGAATATACCTTCTTCTCAGCACCTCATGCTACCTTCTCCAAAACTGACCGTATAATCAGTGACAAAAGAGGACTCAACTGATAAAAAATGATTTAATTAATCCCATGTACTCTATCAGATCACCACAGACTAAGGCTGGTCTTCAATACCAATAGAAATAATACAAAGCCACATACATGTGGAAACTGAACGACACTCTATTCAAGGATAAGGTGGTCAAGGAAGAAATAAAGAAATTAAAGAGTTTTTTAGAATTTAATGAAATTGAAGGCACAAAATACTCAAACTTATGTGACACAAAGAAAGCAATGCTAAGAGGAAAACACATAGCTCTGAGTACCTCCAAAAAGAATCTGGAAAAAGCATACATTAGCAGCTTGACAGCACATGGCAAGGCTCTAGAACAAAAAGAAGCAAATACACTCTAAAGGATTAGATGGCAGGAAATAATCAAACTCAGGGCTTAAATCAACCAAGTAGAAACAAAATGTACTATACAAAGAATCAACCAAACCAGGAGCTGGTTCTTTGAGAAAACCAACAAGATAGATAAACCCTTAGCCAAACTAACCAAAGGGCACAAAGACAGTATCTAAATCAATAAAATCAGAAAGGAAAAGGGAGATACAATAACAGATACTGAGGAAATCCAAAACAAATCTTCAGATCCTACTATAAAAGCCTATACTCAACAAAACTGGAAAATCTAGATGAAATGATCAATTTTCTAGATAGATACTAGATGCCAAAGAAAAATCATGATCAGATAAACAATCTAAAAAGTCCCATAATTCCTAAAGAAATAGAAGCAATCATTAATAGATAGTCTCCCCCCCCCCCCAAAAAAATAAGCCCAGGACCAGATGGATTTAATGTAGAGTTCTATCAGAACTTCAAAGAAGACCTAATACCAATAATCTTCAAACTATTCCACAAAATAGAACACTACCCTCTTGGTTCTATGAAGCCACAATTATTCGAGAACCTAAACCACACAAAGACTCAATAAAAAAAGAGAACTTCAGAACAATTTCCCTTATGAATATTGATGCAAAAATAATCAATAAGATTCTTGCCAACTGCATCAAAGAACACACCAAAATAATCATCCACCACGATCAAGCAGGCTTCATTCCAGGGATGCAAGGATGGTTCAATATATGGAAATCCATCAGTGTAATCCACTACATAAACAAATCCAAAGAAAAAGCACACATGAAAATTTCATTAGATGCTGAGAAAGCTTTTCACAAAATCCAACACCCCTACATTTTGAAAAACTAGGAAAGATCAGGAATTCAAGCACGTATCTAAACATAGTAAAAGCAATATACAGCAAACCAGTAGCCAACATCAAACTAAATGGAGAGAAACTTGCAGCAATCCCACTGAAATCAGGGACTACACAAGACTGTCCACTCTCTCCCTACCTGTTCAATATAGTACTCAATGTCATAGAAAGAGAAATTAGAAAAGAAAAGGAGGTCAAAGGTATACAAATTGTAAAGGAAGAAATCAAAATATCACTCTTTGCAGATGATAAGATAGTATACTTAAGCGACTACAAAAATTCCACCAGAGAACACTTAAACTTGATAAACAACTTCAGCAAATTTGCTTGATATAAAATTAACTCAAACAAATCAGTAGCCTTCCTCTACTCAAAGGATAAAGCAGCTGAGAAAGAAATTAGGGAAATGACACCTTTCACAATAGTCAAAAATATTATAAAACACCTTGATGTGACTCTAACCAAGCAAGTGAAAGATATACCAAAACTTGAAATCTTTGATGAAATAAATCGAAGAATATCTCAGAAGATGGAAAGATCTCCCATGCTCATGGATTGGCAGGGTTAATGTACTAAAAAATAGCAATTTTCCCCTAAAGCAATCTACAGATCAATGCAATCCCCATCAAAATTCCAACTCAATTCTTCATAGAATTATAAAGAGAAATTTCCAAATTCATCTGAAATAACAAAAACAATACAGGATAACAAAAACTATTCTCAACAATAAAAGAACTTCTGGTAGAAATACCATCCCTGAACTCAAGCTATACTACAGAGCAATCATGGTAAAACTGTATTGTATTGATACAGGGACAGGCACATAGATCAATGGAATAGAATTGAAGATCCAGAAAAGAATCCACACACCTATGGTCACTTCATCTTTTTTTTTTTTTTTGAGACAGGGTTTGTCTGTGTAGCCCTGGCTGTCCTGGAACTCACTGTGTAGACCAGGCTGGCCTCGAACTCAGAAATCCTCCTGCCTCTGCCTCCCAAGTGCTGGGATTAAAGGCATGAGCCACCCTGCCCGGCGGTCAGTTCATCTTTGACAAATGAGATTAAACCATCAAGTTCGAAAAAAAGGCCACATTTTCAACAAATGGTGCTGGTTCAACTGTCAGTCAACATGTAGAAGAATGCAAATTGATGCCTTCTTATTTCCCTGTACAAAACTCAAGTCTAAGTGGATCAAGGTCATCCACATAAAATCAGGTACACCTAATCGAATAGAAGAGAAAGTGGGGAAGAACCTCAAGCACATGGGCACAGGGGGAAATTTCCTGAACAGAACACCAAGGGCTTATGCTTTAAGATCAAGAATTGACAAATGGGACCTCATAAAACTGCTAAGTTTCTGTAAGGCAAGGACAGTGTCAGTGGGACAAAATGGCAACCAACAGATTGGGAAATGGTATTTACCACTCCAAAAGTGGGATAATATCCAATATATACAAAGAACTCAAGAAGTTATACTCCAGAAAACAAATAAACCTATTAAAAATGGGGTACAGAGCTAAACAAAGAATTCTCAATTGAGGAATACTGGATGGCTGAGAAACACCTAAAGAAATGTTCAACATCCTTAATTATCAGGGAAATGCAAAATCAAAACAACCTTGAGATTCCACCTCACACCATTCAGAATGACTAAGATAAAAACAGAAGATTCTGGAGAGGATGTGGAGAAATAGGAACACTCCTCCATTGCTGATGGGATTGCAAGTTTGTAAAACCACTCTGGACATCAGTTTGGCAGTTCCTTAGAAAACTGAACATAGTACTACCTGTGGACCTATCTATATCACTCCTGGGCATATACCCAGAAGATGCTACAACATGTAATAAGGCCACATGCCCCACTATGTTCATAGCAGCCTTATTTATAATAGCCAGAAGCTGGAAAGATCCCAGATGTCCCTCAACAGAAGAATGCATACGGAAAATGAGGTACATTTACCCAATCAAATACTACTCAGCTATTAAAAACTATGAATTGATGAAATTCTTAGGCAAATGGGTGGAACTGGAAAATATCATACTGAATGAGATAACCCAATCACAAAACCACTCACTGATAAATGGATATTAGCCCAGAAGCTCAGAAAACCCAAGATACAATTCACAGACCAAGTAAAGTTTAAGAAGAAGGAAGAGCAACATGTGGATACATTGGTCCTTCTTAGAAGGGGGATCAAAATACACATGGGAGGACATTCAGAGGCAAATTTTGTAGCCGAAACTGAAGAAAAGGTCACTTAGAGACTGCCTCACCTGGGGATCCATCCCATATACAGTTACCAAACCCAGACATTATTGTGGATAACAGCGAGTATTTGCTGACAGGAGCCTCTAATACATGTTTTCTGAGAGTCTCTGCAGTGCCTGACAAATACAGAAGTTGATGCTTGCAGTCATCCAATGGACTGAGTGCCATCCCCCATGGAGGAGTTAGAGAAAGGACCTAAGGGAAATTGTTAACAACATATTCTTTATCAGAATTAAGCCACAGAAGAGACTGGAAGAAGGTATATGCAGAAAACTCATGGGATAAATCAATTCCATTCACAAACAATGAAGACATCTCTAATTCCCTTTTCTAAAAAAGAAGTGAAAGAGGGGTGAATGTTCATGGATGGGAGGTAAGATGGAGGGATGAGAGAAGATGTTGGTTGGGAAGCTGTAATCTGGATGTAAAATAAATATATAAATTAATCATAATCAACAACAACAACAACAAAACCATACTATTGAAAAATGACAGAAGTCATAAAAAGACATCCCACTAAAAAAGATATATAGAAGGCTTCCATGCTCATGGATTGGCAAGATTAATATAGTAAAAATGGTCGTCTCGCCGAAAGTAATGTACAGATTCAATGGAATCCCCATTAAAATTCCAACTTGATTCTTCATAGAGGTAGAAAGAGCAAGAGGTGGAAGGAGTAGGGAGGAGGAAGAAGGAGGAGGAGAAGAAGGGGGAGAAAGATGAGAAGAAGGAAAATGAAGAAGAAGAAGAAGAAGAAGAAGAAGAAGAAGAAGAAGAAGAAGAAGAAGAAGAAGAAGAAGAAGAAGAAGAAGGAGGAGGAGGAGGAGGAGGAGGAGGAGGAGGAGGAGGAAGAGGAGGAGGAGGAGGAGGAGGGGGAGGGGGAGGGGAGGGGGAGGAGGAGGAGGAGGAGGAGAAGGAGGAGGAGGAGGAGGAGGAGGAGAAGAAGAAGAAGAAGAAGAAGAAGAAGAAGAAGAAGAAGAAGAAGAAGAAGAAGAAGAAGAAGAAGAAGAACTTAATTGTAGGTTTCCTTTTTCCCTGGTTCAAAGATCTCTTGTTGGCCAGACAAAAGGCTTGGACTAGTTAACTCCAGAGATAAAAGAAAAGAAATTCATTTACACAGAAAATGTGCACAGACACACGTACATTCATACACACATATAGACCTGACCATCAGTCTCAATTAATTCCATAAGTATTTATGTACACTCACATACATATACCTAAACAAATATGTATATACATTTATTGGGTGGGGCTGAGACCCAAATTCCACACACCTATGGATGCATAAATAAAAGGATGGATAGATGGGGCAGAGCCCTTCAAGCTACCACCTTATTTCTTTTCTCTTGCCTTTTTATAGACAAAGTGTTTTAGAAAACCACTCCATAGATAAAATGTTACACAAAAGGAAAGTTATAGAAGGATATTGATATTAAGTAAAAACTGGTGTTTCATTCTGTAAGTCCATTATATTTTCAAAGCAATAGTTTCACATGCTCTCACTTTAATCAGTGCACACCTTTGGCTTCATCCTTAGATCTGACCAGGAATGAATATTTTTTCCTTGATCACAAATTTGTCCTAAGCATATTTCTCTTTTTAGTGTAAATGTGAAAATTCATTGTATTTCTTATAATTCATTCTTTACTTACTATTTTATGACGAATGGGTGTAATTCTATTCTTGATTCTAAATTTACTATATCTGTCAGACAAAACCACTAAACCATTTCTTAAACTATTTTCCTAAAATTATTCGAATCAAATCAAAAAATTTATAAAAGTCATTAACTTATCTAAACAGTATTAATTCATGAAAGTTCATCTTTATGTTGATCTGCAGGAATTTTGCTCAATAGTGAGGACTAATGCCCAAGATTCCTTAGGCTAAGTAATTGTGACAGAAAATACATATCAGCTGCAAGAAGCCATCCTCAGATGAAGTCTCTTGGGACTTTGCCTCTCAGAGTTTATAGCATGCAAAAAGGTAGGCCACCTCTAGGAAAGTCAACTGCCTGCTTTAGCCTCCCCTAGATTGCTCCTGGCATAAACATACTCTTATGATATCCAAAAACTCTTCTCCACCACTTATCCCAAAGTTCTGAAAAGGAAGATATTGTCATGAATTCTCATTGTATTTTATTTGTGAGTGTTAAAGCAAACAAGCTACTAAAGTGACATGTAACAGTTGTGTATATAAATGTGATATTATTAAGGTGTCCAATTTAGGGAACTGGAAAAGTAAACAGGTTTCAAAGACTAAGCTTTCAAGGGGTGAATGTGTGTGTGTGTGTGTGTGTGTGTGTGTGTGTGTGTGTGTGTGTGTGCATTCATTAATGTGTATTTTTACTTGTAAGTTCATGCAACAGTATTGATCCAATTGTATAACCATGGATATAGTTTCTTGGGAGCAATTTATCTTATTTTCTTATAAAGCATATTTTCACAGTTTGAGAGCTCTGCAATAGGCAAAATAGGACTATTTCTTGCTTATCTCCACTTTATTAGATATGGATGGAATAACAAATTTACATTTCTATGCCTAGCTTTTTTTTCTATATGGGTTTTGGCCTCATATATGTATCCTTCCATGGAAAGACTTTATGGGCAGTTACCTTCTCAGTCTCTGTACTGGCTGGTTTTGTGTCAACTTGACACAAGCTGGAGTAATCACAGAGAAAGGAGCCTTCCTTGAGGAAATGCCTCCATGAGATCCAGCTGTAAGGCATTTTATCCATTAGTGATCAAGGGTGGGAGGGCCCCTTATGGGTGGTGCCATCTCTGGGCTGGTAGTCTTAGGTTTTAAAAGAAAGCAAGCTGAGCAAGCCAGGGGAAACAAGCCAGTAAGCAACATCCATCCATGGCCACTGCATCAGCTCCAGCTTTCTGAGTAGCTTAGTTCCAGTCCTGACTTTCTTGGGTGATGAACAGCAATGTGGAAAGTATAAGCTGAATAAACCCTTTCCTCCCCAACTTGTTTCTTGATCATGTTTTACACAGGAATAGAAACGCTGACTAAGACAGTATCTAAAAACATACAAGGGAACATTTTAGTTAGCAAACATTCTACTTGTCCATGTAAAGCTTGAATAGTTACACCAGTCAGAAAACTTAAGAATAACTTTATGAGAACAAATGCAATTAATTTTCTTCCCTGACTTAAAGTGCAGTAAGAGAAAGGCAACCTTCCAATCAGAGATGTGGTTATTTGTGATTATAGAAATCATTTGTGAATTTTGTAATACATAAGTAAGCCATTAACTCACTGAAAAACTTAAATAAAGAATATCAGAGTGTCAGTAACTACTTATTCCTGGTCTGAGCATATGGAGCTAAGGTTGAGTCATCTCGTGATATCCTGCCCAAAATATAATTTTTATTTTTACATTTATATGTGTACAGTAGATTTAAAGTGCCCTCCTTGACCCTCAAGATAAGTTTTCCATTCTACAGTATTAATTTATTCTACATTAAAAAATGCCTAAATGCCAGGACAGAGAAGCGAGAGGGGGTTGAATGGGGAAAAGAGGAAAGGAAGGGGGCTTATGGGACTTTCGGGGAAGGAGGAAATGGGAAAGGGGAAATGATTTGGAATGTAAATAAAAAAACTTAGAAAATAAATAAAAAATGCCTAAATTATTTTATGGTTTCCTTTGGTTCACTGAGAAAATATTCAAGAAGAAATCTTTCTAATTTTAGCTTATCTGACTCAAGAACTGAGATAAATTACTGTTGGTATCATGAATATAATATAGACTTTCCTATAATTTTCTGTTGTATAAAATCTGTTATCTTAAATATTTGTTTATTCCCCGGGGCAGGGGGAGGGAATCCTTCTACCTGCTCAAGAATGCCATGTAGCCACCTTATTTTCTTCTATTAGCTTCTTTTAGCTTAGTTCATTTAAGGCATTATGCAAGGATCTCTTCCTTGGCTGTGAGACTTTCTGCATCCCTCAGTACATCTAGTGAAAGTTTACCATTGCCTCTGTGAACCTGCTTTGAACACTATTTCAAATTATTTCGAAATAGAAACTTTAGATAAGCCACAAAAGTTCTCTGGAGCAGTAATTCTGAAGCTCTCTGATTCTGTTGCATCTCAAATTTGACTTCAGTTCCTTGGAACGACAATTGGTGGGTGGCAATACAATTCCTGAAAACAAACAAACAAATATGTGCATTTAGAACACAAAATATTAGAACTTATCAAGCTGTGCAGACATGTAGAAAAACAAAATACCTTAACTAAGTGTATGAAACAGACTATATTCCAAAAACAAAGCATTCTGGAAAAGAAGAAAAACATAGAGAAAATAAATAATATTACTTTTCAAGTTCTAGGAAAGAGAAATAAATTAATAGGGAGCCTTCTGAATATATTAAAAAGCAGGAAATGAATTTTGTGAAACATTATTTTATGCCATCACCCAACTGTCTACCTTCAAAGGATGTCTTTGAGTTTGTGAAATAGAAATGCATTTTCTGTTACTATCTGTCTTAGTGTTTCAGTTTTTGAGATTATTTTCAATGCTGTATTATTTGAGTCTATGAAACAAAATGTATTATCTGTTATTACCTCTTATTTATTGTTTCCATTGCTGAGAAGAGGCATAATGACCAAGCCAATTCTTATAAAGAACAGTACTTACTTGAGACTGGCTTATAGGTTCAGAGTCTCAGTACACTAGCATCATGGCAGGAAGCATGGCAATGTCCAAGCATACTTGATGTTGGATAGGAAGCCAAGAATACTACATCCTGATCTGAAGGCAGTCAGGAGAAAACTGGCTTGGAACTTAAGCATAAGACCACAAAGCCTACCCTCACTGTGACATATTTTCTCCACCAAGTCTACATTCTAACAAGGACATATCCCTTAATAATATCACTAACTGTAGGTCAAGTTTTCAACATATGAGTATAAAACTTACTCAAACCATTTCAGTATCCACGTACAGTATTTCTAAACATGATTCAAGATAATGGAATTTTATATTTCTTTTTTTAAATAAAAAGCATTTTGTTGAGGCTGGCTTGCAGTTTTAGAAGTTTAACCCATTATTGTCATGACAAGAACAATAGCAGCAAACATGTAGACATGGTGTTGAAGAAGAAGCTGAGAGTTCAATAGCTGGATCTGTAGGCAGCAGTAAGAGAAAGTCACAATAGCCTGGCTAGGGCCTCTGAGGCCTCAAAGCCTGCTCGAAGTAACACAGGAGTCCAACAGAGCCACACCAACTAATAGTAATATTCCTTTCCTTAAAAACCCAAAGTTCAAAGTCTCTTCTGAGACTCATGCAATTTCTTTTGTATAATCCCTTGTGAAATCAAAATAAAAAAGGTGGTCACATACTTATAACACATAATAGCACAGGATGTCATTAGAATTCAAAAAGAGAATATAATGAGGAAATGCTTGACTAAAGCAAGACTGAAAAACAGCCAAGCAAACTGCAAACACTGCATCTCCATGTCAGATGTAAAGACACTCTTCAGATCTCTGACTCTTTTGATCTTTGTTGACTGCAACACACTTCTGTCTCTTGGGCTGGTTCCTCTCCCTGTTAGCGGTTTTCCTTGGCAGTTATCCCAGAACCATGGCATCTGGTCATTTTGGCATCTTCAGGGTAATACAAGCTTCATTTTTTACAGCTTCACAGAATGTCATCCCTATGTTTCTATGCAGTGACACTCTGACACTAAAAAAAAAAGCATAGCCTCAGCAGTTTTCCTTAGTCCTGGAGAGAGATCTCGTAACCCCATTCTTCTATTCTTTACTCTAAAGACAGACACATAGACTGAAGCTGTCAAGTTCTGCTACTTGTTGGGGCAGGAGCATGGCCCTAGTTAAATTATACCTTCAGCAGCTTTCAGGTTTTGATTGGTTCCCTTACTGCGTAAGCCTGGCTATCTTTTGTAGACCAGGGTGACCTTAAAATCATCCTGTTTTATTATCCTGAGTGCTGGGATTAAAGGTGTATAAAATTTCTGTTTAATTCCTTTTCACAGGTTTGAATCGTAGCTGGGTGGAGTCATTTCCTAAGGTCACCACTCTCTTTATTCCAACTAATATTAGACTTTTCTTCAATCTAATTTTCTCCTTGAACAGAGAACTTAGTTTCATTCTACTTCTTGGTTTCCCTTTTGTTCTCATATTGTACATTTTCCATTTTTTAATTACTCAAGTTGCTTCTTATGAATGTATGAAAGATATTTTTGTTCACCTACCACAAGTATCTAACAACTGTTAGTTGAAGAAATCTTAAAATGTCGTATGGAATCTAACTAAACAAACAGAAAAGTAAAGCAAATAGTTATACCAGAAGAGTGGAACTATGGTATGGAAACTAGTAAAATTTTCCCTTTATGGACTTATTGATTGTAACAAGGATAACAGTATAGCTCATTAGCAAAGTGCTACCTACCATGTATAGAGCCCCTGAATTTTCATCAAAGCACTATAGAAGAATCAAGCAGAGAACCATAGTATCAAATTTGGTGTTTAAAATAGGAGAAGTTTTGATAAAGATGATGCTGGAACAGAAGATAAGACTTGTGATAAATGGAATTTTAGAGTCATCAGCTACACAAATGTCTTGATTTTAGTTCCACAAAATTCATTGGCTTTGAAGTCAGTGATGTAGAACAAGGATAAAATACCTTATTTTCCTAATACAAAAATTAAATATAAAAGGGATACTGTGGTTTTAGAACTGAATTTTGAATTGATTTTTACTTAAAATACGAGATTGACTTTTTAAGAAAATGCTTATATTATATATTATATTTCTAAATACTTCTGTATGATTATGCTACGACTCAATTAAAATATGACTGCCCATCTCTAAACTTTACTCTCTATAAATAACGGACACTTTGAACATCCAGTTGTGTTTTTTTATATGACTGTACCTTTCTGTGTAATTATTTCAGAAATTAAGTTTTAGCGAAAAATATGCTAATTTCACAGCATATTTTATTACATAAATATGTATGCATATTATGTGGCAAAGAAATCTACATAAGTGGGCAAAAATCTCTGAGAAGGGGAGTTAAATGAGATATTCTATGTAAAGTAAGTATTTACTCTGAAATGTAAACATTTTCACCTATTATAATAGCAAGTTATGAATAATGTAAAAAAAGAAGACCACATAGCCAATGCTTGATGAGCTTACAAGCCACTTACAAGGTCTTTTTTTTTTTTATTTTGTAAGTTTTTTTTATTTACATAACAAATCATGTCCCCTTTCCCGTTTACTCACTGCCCGAAAGTCCCATAAGCCCCATTCCCTCCCTCTTTTCCCCATTCAACCCCCACTTGCTTCTCTGTCCTGGCATTCCCCTACATCCAGGCTTTCCAGGACCAGATTTCCATCTTCTTGGAAATCTATTGATATGTGAATTATGTCTAGGGTATTCCAAGATTGTGGGTTAATATCCCTCTATCAGTGACTGCATACCATGTGTGTTCTTTCGTGATTGGGTTACCTCACTAAGAATGATATTTTCAAGTTCTGACCATTTGCCTAGGAATTTCGTGAATTCATTATTTTTAATTGCAGAGTTGTATTCCATTGAGTAAATACAAAACATTTTCTGAATCCATTACTCCCTTGAAGGATATCTGGGTTCTTTCCAGCTTCTGTCTATTATAAATAAGGCTGCTATGAACATAGTGGTGCAGGTGTCCTTATTGCATGCAGGTAAAGCCTCTGGGTATATGCCCAGGAGTGGTATAGCCGGATCCTCCAGGAGTTTCGTGCCCAGTTTTCTGAGGAACCGCCAGACTGATTTCCAGAGTGGTTGTATCAGCTTGTAATCCCACCAGCAGTGGAGGAGTGCTCCTCTTTCTCCACATCCTTGCCGACAACTGCTGTCTCCTGTGTTTTTTTTTTTTTTTTTTTTGGTTTTTTTTTTTTTTGGTTTTTCGAGACAGGGTTTCTCTGTGTAGCCCTGGCTGTCCTGGAACTCACTTTGTAGACCAGGCTGGCCTCGAACTCAGAAATCCTCCTGCCTCTGCCTCCCAAGTGCTGGGATTAAAGGCGTGCGCCACCACGGCCCGTCTCCTGTGTTTTTGATCTTAGCCATTCTGACTGGTGTGAGATGCAATCTCAGGGCTGTTTTCATTTGCATTTCCCTAATGACTAAGGATGTTGAATACCTTTTTAGGTGCTTCTTAGCCATTAGATATTCTTCAGGTGAGAACTCTTTGTTTAGCTCTGTACCCCATTTTTTAATAGGGTTACTTGGCTCTCTGGAGTCTAACTTCTTGAGTTCTTTGTATATATTGGATATTAGCCCTGTGTCGGATGTAGGGTTGGTAAAGATCATTTCCCAGTTAGTTGGTTGCTGCTTTGTCCTTTTGACAGTGTCTTTTGCCTTACAGAAACTGTAATTTTATGAGGTCCCATTTGTCAATTCTTGATCTTAGAGCATAAACTATTGGAGTTCTATTCAGGAAATTCTGCCCTGTGCCCATATATTCAAGGTTCTTTCATTGTTTCCTTTCTATTAGTTTCAGTGTGTCTGGTTTTATGTGGAGGTCCTTGATTCACTTGGAACTGAGCTTAGTGCAAAGATAAGAATGGGTAAATTTGCATTTTTCTGCATGTTGAACTCCTGATTAACCAGCACCATTTGTTGAAAAGGCTATCTTATTTCCACTGGATGGTTTTAACTCCTTTGTCAAAGATCAAGTGACCATAGGAGTGTGGATTCATTTCTGGGTCTTCAATTCTGTTCCGTTGATCTACATGCCTGTCACTGTACCAATACCATGCAGTTTTTAACACTATTGCTCTGAAGTACAACTTGAGGTCCAGGTTATTGATTACCCCAGAAGTTCTTTTACTCTTGAGAATAATTTTAGCTGTCCTGGGTTTACTGTTATTCCAGATGAATTTTTGAACTGCTCTTTCTAACTTTATGAAGAATTGACCATCTTTTGGCAAGATGGTCATTTTTACTATATTAATCCTGCCAATCCATGAGCATGGCAGATTTTTCCATCTTCTGAGGTCTTCTTCAATTTCTTTCTTCAGAGACTTAAAGTTCTTGTCATACAGATCTTTCACTTGTTTGGTTAGAGTCACACCAAGATACTTTCTATTGCTTGTGGCTATTGTGAAGGGTTTCATTTCTCTTATTTCTTTCTCAGCCTGCTTATCCTTTGAGTATAGGAAGGCTACTGACTTGCTTGTGGTGATTTCATATTTGGCCACTTTGCTGAAGTTGTTTATCAGCTGTAGGAGTTCTCTGGTGGAGTTCTTTGGGTCGCTTAAGTGTACTATCATATCGTCTACAAGTAGTGATAGTTTGACTTCTTCCTTTCCAATTTGTATCCCTTTGCTGTCTAATTACTCTAGCTAGAACTTCAAGTACTATATTGAAAAGATATGGAGAGAGAGGGCAGCCTTATCTAATCGTTGATTTTAGTGGGATTGCCAAAGTTTCTCTCCATTTAGGTTGATGTTGGCTACCGGTTAGCTGTAAATTGCTTTTACTATGTTTAAATATGGGCCTTGAACTCCTGATCTTTCCAAGACCTTTAGCATGAAAGGATGCTGAATTTGTCAAATGCTTTCTCAGCATCTAATGAAATGACCATGTGGTTTTTTTCTTTGAGATTGTTTATGTAGTGGATTACATTGCTAGACTTCCTTATATTGAACCATCCCTGCATCCCTGGGATGAAGCCTACTTGATCGTGATGAATGAACGTTTTGATGTGTTCTTGGATTTGGTTGGCAAGAATTTTATTGAGTATTTTTGCATCGATATTCATAAGAGAGATTGGCCTTATATTCTCTTTCCTTGTTGGATCTTTGTGTGATTTCGATATTAGCTTCATAGATGTGGCTTCATAGAACGAGTTGGATAGTGTTCCTTCTGTTTCTATTTTGTGGAATAGTTTGAAGAGTATTGGTGTTAGGTCTTCTTTGAAGGTCTGATAGAATTCTGCACTATAACTATCTGGATCTGTGCTTATTTTGGTTGGAAGACTTCCAATGACCACTTCTATTTCTTCAGGGGTTATAAGACGGTTTAGATGGTCTATTTGATCCTTATTTAATTTTGGTATTTGGTATCTCTCTAGGAAACCGTCCATTTCCTCCAGATTTTCTAGTTGTGTTGAATACAGGCTTTTGTAGTAGGATCTGATGATTTTTCGAATTTCCTCAGTTTCTGTTGTTATCTCTCCCTTTTTGTTTCTGATTTTGTTAATTTGGATACTGTCTCTGTGCTCTCTGGCTAGTCTGGCTAAGGGCTTATCTATCTTGTTGATTTTCTCAAAGAACCAACTCCTAGTTTTGTTGATTCTTTGTATGGTTTTATTTCTTTCTACTTGATTGATTTCAGCCCTGGGTTTGATGATTTCCTGCCTTCTACTCCTCTTGGGCATATTTGCTTCTTTCTGTTCCAGGGCTTTCAGGTGTTCCATTAAGCTGCTAGTGTATGCTGTCTCCCGTTTCTTTTTGGTGGTACTCATGGCTATCAATTTTCCTCTTAGCACCACTTTTATTGTGTCCCATAAATTAGGGTATGTTGTGCCTTCATTTTCATTAAATTTTAAAAAGTCTTTGATTTCTTTCTTTATTTCCTCCTTGACCAAGTTATCATTGAGTAGAGCATTATTCAGCCTCCATGTGTATGTGCGCATTCTGTTGTTTTTGTTGCCATTGAAGACCACCCTTATTCCATAGTGACCTGATAGGACGCATGGGATTAGTTCAGTCTTCTAATATCTGTTGAGGTCTTATTTGTGACCAATTATATGGTCTATTTTGGAGAAGGTACCATGAGGTGCTGAGAAGAATGTGCATTCTTTTGCTTTAAGGATGAAATGTTTTATATATATATATAAATATAAAATATATATATATCTGTTAGTTCCATTTGGTCCAAGGCTTCAAATAGATTCACTGTGTCTCTGTTTTGTTTCTGCTTTCCTGAACGATCCATTTCAGAGAGTGGGGTGTTGAAGTCACCCACTACTATTGTGTGAGGGGTGATTTGTGCTTTGAGCTTTAGTAAAGTTTCTTTTAGGAATGAGGGTGCCCTTGCATTTGGAGCATAGATATTCAAAATTGAGAGTTCTTCTTGGTGGATATTTCCTTGGATCAGTATGTAGTGTCCTTCTGTGTCTTTTTTGATGACTTTAGGTTGAAAATCAATTTTATCTGATATTAGGATGGCTACTCTGGCTCGTTTTCTGGGACCATTTGCTTGTACAATTGTTTTCCAGCCTTTTACTCTGAAGTAGTGTTTGTCTTTGACACTGAGGTGCGTTTCCTGTTCAAGTATCCAGTCTGTTAGTCTATGTCTTTTTTATTGGGGAATTGAGACCATTGATATTAAGGGAGATTAAGGAATAATGATTATTGCCACCTGCTATTCTTGATGCTATCTTTATGTTTGAGTGGTTATCTACTTTTGGGTTTGATGCAAGAAGGTTACTATCTTGTTTTTTCCAGGGTGTTCTCTCCTTGTATTGGCGGTTTCCACCTATTATCCTTTGCCGGACTGGGTTTGTGGAAAGATATTGCGTAAATTTGGTTTTATCATGGAATATCGCGGTCTTTCCATCTATGGTGATTGAGAATTTTGCTGGGTATAGTTGTCTAGGCTGGCATTTGTGCTCTCTTAGTGTCTGCATGAGATCTGCCCAGGATTTTATGGCTTTCATAGTCTCTGGTGAGAACTCTGATGTGATTTGGATAGGTCTTCCTTTATATGTTACTTTGCCTTTTTCTCTCACTGCTTTTAATATTCTTTCTTTGTTTAGTGCATTTGGTGTTTTGATTATTATGTGACAGGAGTTATTTCTGTTCTAGTCCAGTCTGTTTGGAGTTCTGTAGGCTTCTTGTATATTCATCAGCATCTATCTCTTTAGGTTAGGGAAGTTTTCCTCCATAATTTTGTTGAAGATATTTACTGGCCCTTTAAGTTGCAAATCTTCACTCTCATCTATACCTAGAATCCTTAGGTTTGGTCTTCTCATTGTGTCCTGGATTTCCTGGATGTTTTGGGCTACACGTTTTTTTAAATTTTGCATTTTCTGATTGTTGAGTCGATGCTTTCTATGGTATCTTCAGCACCTGAGATTCTTTCTTCCATCTCTTGTATTCTATTGTTGATGTTTGCATCTATGACTCCTGATTTCTTCCCAAGGTTTTCTATCTCCAAAGTTGTCTCCCTTTGTGATTTCTTAGTTGTTTCTACTTCCTTTTTTAGATCCTGGATGGATTTGCTCATATCCTTCACTTGTTTGTTTGTATTTTCCTGTATTTCTCTAAGATATTTTTGAATTTCCTCTTTCACTATTTCTGACTGTTGACCCAAGTTCTCCTGTATTTCTCTAAGTGATTTTTGTGTTTCCTCTTCATGGACTTCCATCTGTTGATCCATAATCTCCTGCACTTCTTTAAGTGATTCTCGCATTTCCTTTGTAAGGGCATCTACCAGTTGATTCATTTATTTAAGCGATTTTTGTGTTGCCTCCCTATGGGCCTCCATCTGTTGACTCATATTCTTCTGCATTTCTTTTTTGTGATTTTTGTGATTCCTTTGAAAGGGCATCTACCTTTTGATTCATTTCTTTAAGTGTTTTTTGTGTTGCCTCCTTATGGGACTACATCAGTTGACACATGTTCTCCTGCATTTCTCTAAGTGATTTTTGTGTTTCCTATGTCAGTGTTGCTACCTGTTGATTCATGTTCTCCTGTATTTCTTTATGATATTTATTTGTGTCTTTCTTGAAATCCTCTAATAACATCATGAGAAGTGATTTTAAATCCAGATCTTGTCTTTTGGGTGTGATGGGGTATCCAGGACTTGCTGCTGGTTGAGAGTTGGGTTCAGTTGGTGCCATATTACTTTGATTTCTGTTAGTAACGTTCCTACATTTGCCTTTTGCCATCTGGTTACCTCTGATGTTAGTTGGTCCTGCTGTCACTGGCTCTTGGTTGGACCTCCTGTGAGTCTGCAAGGCTATTTCTGCCGTCCCCCCCCCATTAACTGTATTCCCCTGGCACTGATTTCTGGGGTCTGCCCTGCTCCTGAGTGACTTTGGAGCCCTGATGTGCTTTGTCCCAAATGATGTTAAATTGGGGAATCCCTGCACATCCAAAGTCTCAGTGTAGTGGATTCCCAGAGCAGAGGTCGCCAAGGGGAGGCTGGTAAGCTCCTGCCCTATGCAGGTGCGTTCTCTCCCAGAGTGGGGGGTCCCTCTGCAGGGTAGATGTCCCATAGCAGAGCTGATGCATAGGTGACTGCAGACCTGCCCAGCTCTTTGGAGCAAGGAGCACACAAGCTGGCTGAGACCCAAGCGATATTATGCTTGATTGTCCCTGTTTCTGGAGGTTCGAGTTGCCCTATTGCAAGAGCAAAGATGGCAGAGTGCACTCTGCACTCTCTCGGCGCAGATCTCTCTGCAGGGCAGATGGCCCACAGCTGAACTGGCGCCCAGATGACCACAGAGCTGCCCTGCTCTTGGGCGCAGATGGAAGCCCAACAGGCTGTGTCCCAAGCGATGTTATATTGGGAGGGGGGGTCCCTGGGTACCTGTATCCTCAGTGCAGTTGAGGCTGGTACGCTCCCGCCCTGTGAGGGTGTGTTCTATCCTGGGGGTGGGGGGGTTCCCTCTGCAGGGCAGATGTTCCACAGCAGAGCTGGCATGTAGGTGACCGCAGACCTGCCCAGCTCTTGGGAGCAGGGAGCACACAAGCTACTTGAGACCCAAGAGATATTATGCTTGATTGTCCCTGTGCCTGGAGGTTCGAGTTGCCCTGTTGCCGGAGCAAAGATGGCTGAGTCCCACTTACAAGGTCTTAAAAATTATTCCCATTGACAGTATTTGAGCAGCATTCCAGAAAGGTAAGAGAAATAGAAAGAAAATATAGAGGATGGCATATCTCCTGAATGGAATGAAGAAATGGCTCAGCCATTGAGAGAACTTGATACTCTTCCAAAGGACACAAGTTTGTTTTCCAGCATCCATACCACAGAGCTCACAAGTACTTGTAACTCTGGGTCCAGATAATTTGGATTCTCTCTCTGGCTTCTGTGGGCACCTGAACTTAAACACATTTACACTCACACATATACACTTACATGCATAATTAAATTTTTTATTATGTTATTTATTTACATCTAGCTATTGCAAGCCCCCTTTCTGGTCCTCCTTTCCACTGTTCCTCCATCCAACTCCTCATCATCCTTGCCTCCAAGAAGGTGCTCCTCCCCCAACAGACCTCCTTTTGTTCCACGAGACAGAAAAATAGGTAGTTTACCGAAATTATTTATTAATTATTTACGTAGAAGTAACAATTTTAAGCTCATTGTTGGAAATAACATACATATAGGAACTGCATAAACATCAGAATTACTGGTTAAGTTGATCTTGCAGACTAATAAAATATTTATTACAAATAATATATTTATTGTATGTATGTACACTTATGCATATATGGGAGAATATATATAAATATACATACATATATATTTATATATATAAATGCTTAATAACTTTAAGATATATTTATTAATCATTCCATCCGTTTACATCTCAAATGATATGCCAGTTCCAGGTTACCACTGCCACCAAAGCCACATCCCATGATATCCTACTTCCTGGTTACCCCTCTGCCACCCACCTTCCCACATTTGCCCTCCCTCATCCCTTTTGCCTGCATGAGAGTGCTCCCCTACCCATCCACATTCTTCTGCCCCACCTAACCATTGCAGCATCCTCCTAGTCTGGAGCATCAAACTTCCCCAAAACCAAGGTCCCCCCATCTCTTTGCTATCAGGCAAGGCCATCCTCTGCTACATATGTATCTGGAACTATAGATCCCTCCAGGTATATTCCTTGGTTGATGGTCTAGTCTCAGGAAGAACTGGTCAGACCAGCCTATGTTGTTCTTCAAATGGGGTTGCAATCTACCTTCGTTCCTCCAGACTTTCTGCCAGCTTCCTGACCAGATTCCCTGAGTTCAGCCTGATGGTTGGCTCCACGCATCCACTTCTGTATTGGTCAACTGCTGGACAGACCTCCCCAGGAACTGTCATTAGTTCCTGTCCACAAGTGCCTCTTTACCACAGCAACAGTGTTGGGTTTTGTGTCTGGAGACATGATGTATCCTCAGGTGGGGCCATTCCCTTGTTGGCCCTTCCTCCAGTCTCTGTTCTAATTTTTGTCCCTGTTCTTCCTTTGGACAGAGAATTTCTGGGTTAAAAATACTTTGAGATAGGTTGCTGGCTCCATCCCTGGAAGAGAGTCAGAGCCTATCTACTGGAGGTGGTCGCCATAGGTTCTATCTCCCCCTTCTCTGGGCATTATGGCTAAAGTTAATCCCATTGGGTCCTGTGAGCCTCACATTTCTCTGGTGTCTAAGACCCTCCAGTGGCTATCCCTAGTTCCTCATTCTCCCCTGCTACCTATTTTTATTTGGTTTCCAGATCCTCTGGACCTCCTTCAGATTCTGATACTGCCACCTTTATTTCCTCCTCCTCCTTTCTCCTTCCCTTGTCCCCCTCTCCTTCCATCTCTCACAATAGTCCTCTTCACCCCTCAATACAGGACTGAAGCATCCACCCCCTGATCTTCTTCCTTTCTTCACTCCATATGGTCTGTAGGTTGTATCGTATTCATTGGGAGCTTTTAGGTTAGTATCCACTTATTAGTGAATACATATTATGATTGTTCTTTTGTGTTTGGGTTACCTCACCCAGGATGATATTTTCTAGTTCCATCCATTTGCCTAAGAATTTCATGAAGTCATTGTATTTAATCACTTCACAGTATTCCATTGTGTATATGTATCATATTTTCTATATCCATTCTTATGTTAAGAGACATCTGGGAAATTTCCAGCTTCTGGCTATTATAAATAAGGTTGCTATGAACATAGTGAAGCATGTACCATTGCTATGTTTTGGAGAAAGTTTTGGGATTATGCTCAGGAGTGGCATAGCTGGGTCCTCAGGAAAAACTAAGTCCAATTTTCTGAGAAACATCCAGACTGATTGGCAGAGTGGTTGTACCAGCTTGCAATCCCACCAGCAATGAAGGAGTGTTTCTCCTTCTCCAAATCCTCACCGGTATCTGCTATCAGCTGCA
Source organism: Tokudaia tokunoshimensis (assembly GCA_036184795.1). Lineage (NCBI taxonomy): Eukaryota > Metazoa > Chordata > Mammalia > Rodentia > Muridae > Tokudaia > Tokudaia tokunoshimensis. Next base: position 49,735,118 of record BTHU01000021.1, read on the forward strand.
TTTTTATCTTAGCCATTCTGACTGATGTGAGGTGTAATCTCAGGATTATTTTAGTTTGCATTTCCATGATGACTAAGGATGCTGAACATTTCTTTAAGTGTTTCTCAGTCATTTGAGATTACTCAGTTGAAAATTCTTTATTTAGCTCTATACTCCACTTTTTAATCAGATTATTTTGTTCTCTGAAGTCTCTCTTCTTGAGTTCTTTGTATATTTTGGATATTAACCCTCTATCAGATGTAAGGTTGATAAGTATCTTGGATTGCCATTTTGTCCTATTGAGTGTGTCCTTTGCTTTATGGAATCTTTTCAGTTTTATGAGGTCCCATTTATCGATTGTTGCTCTTAAAGCATAAGACATTAGCGTTCTGTTCAGCAATTTTCCTATGTACCCAAGTATTTGAGGCTTTTCCCCATTTTCTTTTCTATTAGTTTCAGTGTATGTGGTTTTATGTGGAGGTCCTTGATCCACTTGGACTTGAGCTTTGTACAAGGAGATAGGTATAGATCAATTTGCATTCTTCTACATGCAGACCTCCTGTTGAACCAGCACCATTTATTGAAAATGCTGTCTTTTTTTCCACTGGATGGTTTTAGAACCTTTGTCAAAAATCAAGTGACCATAGATATGTGGGTTCATTTCTGATTCTTCAATTCTATTGCATTGATCTACTTGCCTGTATCGGTAGCAATACCATTCAGTTTGTATCACTATTGTTCTGTAGTACAGCTTGAGGTCAGAGATGGTGATTCAAATCCATTTTAATTTATTTATTTACATTTCAAATATTATCCCCTATCCCAGTTTCACCTCTGCAAACCCCCTTTCCCATTCACGCATACCCTGCTTCTATGAGGATGCTACACCACCCACCTACCCACTCCCGCCTCACTGCCCTAGCTTTCCTCTACACAGGGACATCAAGACATCAGAGGACCAAGGGCCTCCCATCCCATTGATGCCATATAAGACTCCTTCAACTCCTTCAGTCCTTCCCCTGAGTCCTCCATTGAGGTTCCTGTGCTTAGTCCGATGTTTGGCTGTGATTCAAGGCCAGCCTGGTCTACAGGACAAGCTCCAGGATACTAAGGGCTACACAGAAAAACAAAACAAAACAAAACAACAACAAAAACAACACAACAAACTTAAAAAATGTAATGAAATGGTATTAAAATGAATATACAGGAATTTTACTATTTATACATAATGAATTCATAACAGGTGACATTTATTTAAGTATTTTATATTTGTAATTTAATATAAATTATTTTTTTATAAGTAAAAAAAATTTAACAATATGAAGTCAAGTAAAGAATACCTTGAATGTGTGGCAAAATATTTGGCACTTTGCTTTTAAGGGTTTCATAATATTTATTTGCCTATTGTGGATTTTGGCTGTCAAAATACACATATGGACTTGAGAGGACAATTACAGGAATCATTTTATGACTTGCATTCTGGGGCTTGGGCTTGGAAGCACGTGCATATATTCATTGAGTCATCTTGGTGATTTCTGGCACTCTATATTTGATATTCTGTAGTAATGGAAGTATTTACTTTATAGTTTTATTGTTTGTGGTTGTTTTGGTTTTATGTTACTGGCACACTTAAGAGGTAAATATCTGTCTTATGTGAATGAGTCTTGATATTTATTTTCCAGAAACAGTAGAAAATAACTGAATATTTTAGAATTATGCACATAAAATAAAATGAAATCTATCTTCAAAGTAAAATTGTTTTTGTCTTGATTTTGTGATTCTCTTTGGTCTTTGATAGTTCACACAATAAAAAAACATTTAAATTATTGCTTCATGCATTCATTGTGCTTGAGTAGGTATTTCTTTAAGTTGATACTCTCTGCATGACCTTCCACTTGCACAAGTACTTCACCTTTAATGTATTTTTCTAGCTTTATCAAATAAAAATGAAGCAATAGATCAGTAAATAAATTGACAATATATATTACACTATAGCTTACAACATATAATAAGATGAATGAGCATTTTTTTTCTTTTTTTATATTAGATATTTGCTTCATTTACATTTCAAGTGGTATCCCCTTTCCGTGTTATCCGTCCAAAAATCCCCTATCCCATCCCCTGTCCCCCTGCTCATCCACATCCCCCAATTTTCTGACTTGCATTCCCATATTCTGGGGAATCTAGCCTTCATAGCACCAATGGTCTCTTCTCTCAGGGATGTCTGAGATGGTCATCTGCTAAATATGTAGCTGGAGCCATGGGTCCCTCCATGTGTACTCTTTAGTTAGTGGTATAGTCCCTGGGAGCTCTGGGGATACTGATTGGTACATATTATTGTTCCACCTGTAAGGCTGCAAACATCTTCAGCTCGTTGGGCCCTTTCTCTAACTGCTCCATTGGGAACCCTATATTCATTCTATTGTTTGGCTGTGAGCCATGAGTATTTTGTTCCACTTTTGAATTATGCTCTAAGATCCAAAATTGACAAATGGAACTTCATAAAATTGCAAAGCTTCTTCTGTAAGGCAAATGACATTGTCAATAGGGCAAAACAGCAGCCAACTGATTGGGAAAAGAACTTTACCAATCCTACATCCGATAGATGGCTAATATCCAATATATACAAAGAACTCAAGAAGTTACACTACAGAGAACCAAATGACCCTATTAAAAATTAGGGTACAGAGTTGAACAAAGAATTCTCAACTGAGGAATAACAGATGACTTAGAAACACCTAAAGAAATGTTCAACATCCTTAGTCATCAGGGAAATGCAAATCAAAACAACTCTGAGATTATACCTCACACCAATCAGAATGGCCAATTTCAAATCTCAGAGAACAGCAAATGCTGGAGTGGATGTGGAGAAAGAAGAACACTCCTCCATTGCTGGTGGGATTGCAAGCTGGTAAAACCACTCTGGAAATCAGTTTGGCAGTTTGGCAGAAAATTGGATATACCCAGAATATGCTCCAACACGTAATAAGGACGCATGCTCCACTGTGTTTATAGCAGCCTTATTTATAATAGCCAGAAGGTGGAAAGAACCCAGACATCCCTCAACAGAAGAATGGATATAGAAAATGTGGTAAATTTACACAATGGAGTATTACTCAGCTATTAAAAATAATGAATTCATGATATTCTTAGGTAAATGGATGGAGCTAGAAAATACCATCCTGAATGAGGTAACTCAATCACAAAAGAACACACGATATGTACTCGCTGATAAGTGAATATTAACCCCAACTTGTAATACCCAAGATACAACTCACAGACCACCTGAAGCTCAAGAAGAAGGAAGACCAAAGTGTGGACACTTTGATCCTAGTGAATGAGCATTCTTAGAAAGAAAAATAAATATATCCAACTGGTAAAATATTTTGAAAATATATTACAATGTGAATAGGAGAATCTCCATCTCTGGTAACTGAGGTAACTCTAGAAATTACTTGCAGTGTCAATAATGCTATATATCTTTCAAATATGTTACTTATTGTGGTTGTTTTATTTTTCACTTCTTTGTTTCTAGACCCTAATTAACTGTTGATTAATTAACATAGGTATACTATGTTTTGTGTTATTCTATATCCCAAAAAGAAGATAGAATATTTTCTGTATCTAATTTTCACTAATATCTATAAAACTCAATCTGTCCCTTATGACCTTGGATTTTGTCTGGTTAGCTGTATAGTTGAGTAAAACTACATGATACTTGAGATGTTAGTCTTTACAATACATGAAGACTGAGGAAAAGCAACTGAGAGGATTTATCGTTTAAGCCTATGATGCTTTCTATTACATTAAATAAATAAATAAATAAATAAATTACATGAACAGGAGATGCTATTTATTTTCACTATTAATAGTGAATGTGTGATATAGTTTGAGAAATACTGGGAACACAAAGGATCAAAACTAACGAAGAGGTATACACTTTAAAGAAAAACATGAATTCATACTAAAACTACAATTGATCTCTATCAGTAGATAAAGAAAGGTGATAGCATGGGAAAATATTTACTTTATTAGAGATTTGTGTCTAGAAACCTTTTAGAATGAGTTAATCAAAGGAGAGAAAGTTCACATGGTACAGGACTTCCACCCATCCTAGGTGTGGATATCTTTTGGATTCTGGGGAGGTGAGATGAGTAGGTGCTCCCTTCAAGGAGTGCTTTGCTCTTTCTACAATTGCTTTGTCTTGAGAATTATAGGGTATCCCAGAGGAGTGACTGATCTTCCATGAGGGTAAGGAAGTGCTAAATTGTATGAGTAAGGAGGTCCATTAACAGTCTTGAGTACCCAAGGCACTCCCATTACCAGCATTGCTGATTTCTTGGCCTTAATAGCATGAGAGGCCTTGTCATCTGTCATAGCAACCGTGTATATGAAGGCAGAGCAAGTATCTTCTACAACATTTACATACCTAAAATTACCAAAGGCTGGGTAATGAGTGACATCCATTGCCAGATTGCTTTGGGGAGTAGATTAGGGTTAACTCCTGATCTGCCAAGGGGCCCCAATTGTACAAGAGATGCACATGTTACCCAGGACCTTGCAAGATGTTTACATTGCAACATAGGCAATTTGGGCAAGAGCATATGTAAATTCTAAGGAAAAGGTGAAATTGTTGGTGTAACATTCTGGCTTACTTTACCAATTCCATGTCCACAGCGATAACCAGGGCAAGAGTTCTCTCATTTCCTTTTGCTAATATGCTGGGCAATTTAGAATGTGATCTTATGTGTGAAATGAACCAGGGATATACCCTATTCTTGAGAGCCTTCTGGATAAACCAGATGCTAACAAGTATAGGACTGTAGCTATTTAATATAGGTGGACAGGTTACAATCAGCTTGTACTGCACATAGGCTAACAGAACATATTAACTAGCTCCTGTTGGCAACACTCAAAAATGTTCAGGATTCCAAATAATTCACCTAGTTGCTCTAGCCAGGATTAAGGAAAATATGAGTTGTATCCTTTTCCCTGGTGTTTGGATAAGAACTCCATATCTGGCCTTATTATCAGGATAAATCATAGTTGTGTTGGGTTGGGATGGAGAACTAGGTGTGCTATGTGGTGTAACTGCAATTTGCAGCTTGGATAAAGCAGTAAGATGCTTGTCTGGTGGCATAGGATTATCCAAGAAGCCTGTGAAGCATGCCACCATTTATTAGAAGCTTATGGAATCTGTCCATTATAAATGAGAATATTTTAAGAAGAATGGTAGAATTATTTTGTCTCATTCTCTGTTATAAGAAGAATGGTAGAATTATTTTGTCTCGTTCTCTGTTATAAGTTCTCTTTGTTAAGCCTCTCACTTTAAGGGAAAGGTGGAAGACAATCTCAAGCTCTGAGGTAACCTTAAATAAATTAAACTGGGCATGGTGCAACTGCACAAAGCCCATTTCTGACATAACACTCCTTGGATCCCTTCAGAGACTACACTGTTATGGCCAGCAGGGGTTTCCCTGTATCATGGTTTTACAGAGTTGATACGGAAAGTTGTGCCACAGCTTACTGTAGTAGATTGGTAACCTCAGATGTTAGTTTAACCCTGTTGGGGGTCTACTAGGCCTCTCCAAGAGAGAAAAGAGGTGCTTCATTTCCTGGTCCAGAGTAGAGAGGAAAGGTATGAGCCAGTTAACAGTTTTACACAACTCTTATAGTTCCACAAGGGAGTAGGATTCTTTTGCTAAGATGGAGAAGACCAGAGGCTTAATCTTGTCAAAAATAGAAAAGCCTAGGAAGGCATATGGGTGAACTCTCTGAAACTTTTTGGGAGCAACCTTCAAGTTGAGTTTTTCCAAGTTAGGCTCAATTGAGAGGACACCCTTTCATGATCAGGAAGGCTAGGGTTTATAATCATACTATTATCCATGTTATGGACTATAAGGACATCCCTAGGGATTCAGTGTATGGCTTTACCCATAGATAGCTGACACATGGTCAGACTATTTTTCATGCCCTGAGGCAAGACTTTCTACTGATATCTTTTAACTGGTTCATTCATATTAGATCACCATACTATGAAGGCAAAACCTCTTCTATCCTGGGGAATTAAAGGGATCTGGAAAGCATAATCCTTAATATCTGGGATCATCACCTGGCACTTGGGTCTGATAGCACTAGGATGAGGCAGTCGTGCTTGAGTGGTCCCCATTTTTCCATATGTCTATTAATGGCCCTCAGAACCTATAGAAACCTGTATTTCCTTGACTTCTTTTTGAAGACAGAAATGGGAGTATTGTGTCTTCTGGTCAAGTGTTCCAAATGACCCAAAGCTAACTATTCAGGACTAATAGAAAAAGCAATCACAAATTTGGCAGAAAATGGACTTAGATTGTACATCTATCAAGGTCACACATCTCAAAATGAAAAGACAACGTTCTTCTTTATATGTGAAATCTAGGCAAAAATTTGTGTATACATGTAAATAATTGCAAATGTGGATACAGTTTTACATGAAGAAATGAAAACATGGAAATGGAAATGTAAGTGTGAAAATAAGAGGAAGATCTTAATGCAGGTGATGCACAGGAAGTATAAATGAGGATATAAAATTAGGTGCTTTACTACTTTGTAAATATTTTTAGTTGTCTTTTTCTATTGGTCAAATGCATGAAAATCTATTTCATAGTGAACATGTAAAATGCAGTGTGAATCTTCAAAACCTCAAGATGGCTACTCTATATAAAATTTATTTTTTATTAGATATATTCTTTATTTACATTTCAAATGATTTTCCCTTTCCTTGTCCCCCCCAAAGTCCTATAAGCTATCTCCACTCCCCCTCTTCCCCAATCAACCCCCTTCCGCTTCCCGGTTGTGGTATTACCCTACAATGCTGCATCGAACCCTTCCAGGACCAGGGACCTCTCCTCCCTTTGATGTCCAACAAGGCCTTCCTCTATTGCCTGTGCGTCTGGAGCCATGGGTAACACCATGTGTACTATCTGGTTGATGTTTTTGTCCCTGGGATCTCTGGGAGTACTGAATGGCTCATAGCATTGTTCCTCTTGTGAGGCTGCAAACCCCTTCAGCTCCTTGAGTCCTTTCTCTAGCTCCCCCATTGGGGACCCTGTGCTCAGTTCAATGGGTGGTTGAGAGTGTCCCCCTCTGTATTTGTCATGCACTAGCAGAGCCTCCCAGGTGACAGCTATATCTGTCTCTAGTCAGCAAGTACTTGTGGGAATCGATAATAATGTCTGGGTTTTGTAACTGTATATGGGACAGATCACTAGGTGGGGTAGTCTCTGGATGGTCTTTCCCTTAGACTCAGCTCCACACTTCTTCTCTGTATATACTTCTGTGGGTATTTTGTCCCCCCTTCTAAGAAGGACCAGAGTATCCATATTTTGTTCTTCCTTCTTCTTGGGCATCATTTGATAACTGAATTGTGTCTTGGGTATTCCAAACTTCTGGGCTAATATCAACTTATCAGTGAATGCATACCATGTGTGTTCTTTTGTGACTGAGTTACCTCACTTAGGATGATATTTTCCAGTTCCACCCATTTGCCTAAGAATTTCATGCATTCATTATTTTTAATAGCTGAGTAGTATTCTGTTGTGTAAATATACCACATTTTATGTATCCATCTTCTGTTGAGGGACTGGTTCTCCCCTGGCACAGAGTGCCGTGGCACTGCCCAGCTCCTGGGTGCAGGGAGGGCCCTGGTGGACTGCGTCCCAAGGGATCTTACGCTCAGGTGCTCCCTGCATTCCTAGCTGCATCTGTCTGCTCAGTCACAGGATCAAGGATTGCGGAGTCACCTCTAAATGCGTGACTCCCTCTAAATGCAGGACTTCATGCTGGGCAAATGTCCCCTGTCAGGATAGGTGCACAGATGATTGTGGTGCTGCCCAGCTCCTGGGTGCAGGTGGGGCCCTGGAGGACCGAGTCCCAAATGATCTTACACAGGAGTGTTCCCTGCGTTCCTGACTGAAAAAGCCTGCTCCGTCGCAGGAGTGAAGATGGTGACCTCACCTCTAACCATGGGACTCCCTGCAGAGCAGATGTCCCCTGGTAGGATAGGTTCACAGATTGATCTGGTGCTGCCCAGCTCCTGGATGCAGGTGGAGCCCTGGCGGACCATGTTCCAAGTTATCTTATACTCGGGTATTCCCTGTGTTCCTGGCTGCACCACTCTATATAAAATTTTATTAGGGTGTATAGATTTTAGTTCTTGAAATTTTGGTACATTGCTCTAATTTGCACCCTTTTATAAAAAAAAGGTTATTTTAAATAAGAAATCTCATGCATTCCTAGACACAGAATATCATCTTCAGACCAGTCCTTGTTTAAAATTTGTTCAATATATTGCTAGAACTTAAAAAATTCGGTAGAGAAAAGTCACCAAGCTATTCTACATATAGTATATTTACTTATTAATGTAATATTTCCTATAAAATAAGCAGGGATATAAAGAGAGTGAGATCACTTCTGTTTCTTAACGATTTTAATGCTTTCAGTTTCTCAGAATCTCTTTGTTTCTTCTTTGCTGTCAAGCTTCAGGCTTCACAGCTGTTCTTGAAATGATGTGCTGAACAGAAGATGAGTAGTAGATTGTATTTTAACAATCCATGCAAAACTGATCTCCCCTAAGCTCCAGTTTTCTGCATTTTGCTCATACATTCATTATCTTGGAAAGAATAATTTTCTTGAAAAGTAGAATGTTTGTTCTGGCTCAATAATTGTCACAAATACATATGTCAAGATTTATGATGTGACATTAAGAATATGAAGTTATACCCCATAGTAATATTCATTTCAGTTTATTCAATAACTATGGCTACATACTAGTATATTGTTAATAATTAGTGAAAAGTTATGATTGTAACAGAAAATGTGTAAAAATAATGGAATCAATCTGATACATGTAAACAGTTTCTGTTGTTACAGAATATGAAAGACAACCTTGGAATCTAAATATAATCAACAGGATAATAGTCCATCTTTGAAATCTAAGGAATCTTTGGATTTAATAAATCTTAGTGGAAGTTTCGATTATGTTTTATTGAATTATGTACTTGAGACTTAGGCTCAAACTGGTAAGAAAGAAAGCCTCACAATCAGAATATGTATCTTTTTTAAATATTTTCTATATTTTTTATTTAGATTCCAAATGATTTCCCCTTTCCTGTTTCCTCCCTCCCCAAAAGTCCCATAAGCCCCCTTCCCTCCCTGTGTTGCCCATTCAACCCCCTCTCGCTTCTCTGTCCTGGTATTCAGAATATGTATCTTAAAAATATTTCTTAATTCAAAAGAGGTAGAAAAGTAAATGAGAATTTACTATTTTTCCATAGTGTGGCATTAATTTATAAATTTGGAACATTTTTGAGACAGAGTATGATGTTAGTTTGGTATGCATTGATCCTAGAAGTTTGTCAGTGCAAATAAATGATAAAGAATGAATATAAAATAGGAATACTAATTCTTTAAGACATATAAATATTGGAAAGCAATATGAATAAACCATTAATTAAAAGATTTATCTTGTAAAAATCACCTATACTTACCAGCCATTTCTGAAAGCACTCAAATTAAACTTAATACAATGTGTGCTATATTGTTTTACTGAAATTGTGATAAAATAATGACCAAAAATATTTGGGCTTTGAGGTGACATTCCCTTACTTTGCATGAAGGTATGTCCTTGTATTTTCACTTGTTAATTGCTGCCATGACTTTTAATCATATTGAAACTGACTTATCCTAGGTTGATTGCTACTACATCTGTTCATGGGCATATGAGACAAAGCAGGCAGTGGCACAAGACCTCAGACACAAGGCCTGGTCATCTGTGTGCCAATGAGGTAAACAAATGTAAACCTTGTTCTGTTCTTTTATTTTGTCCTTTCCCCAGAAGGAGGTCACACTGTGAGTTTTCCAAGATTAAAGAGCCTTTACCATTTTTTTTTTTTTAGTGTAGCAACAGAGAAAGTATCAACTAAACCATGGGATACTACAGACCCATGCTGCACTAATTTTAGTTCCTCTCTATAAAACACTTAAGATTCCCTCATGTGCCCAATTATCAGTCATTACAACATTATGCCAATAAGGTATAATAAAATCACTCTGACTCAATTTACAAACTAAATAGAAGTACAAAGGTGAAGTAACCAGATTATGTTCAAACGAAGAGAGATAATTAATCAGTGCTAAGTATGGTCAAACTGTGAAGTTTTAATATACTTTTTTTTTCCATTCTAAAAGTACTTTGATATTTGGAAGTCTAAACACATTCCAGAATAACTGTTCAATGGCTTGCTCAGAGGCCAATATTATGGAGGCACTTTCTCACTTGATGTTTCTTCTTCCCCGATGAGTATGGCTCGTGTTAAATTGATAAAAATTAACGATCACATTTTGTTTTTGTTCAGTGAGCTTGATATGAAACAAAACCTATCATTATTTTTTCTCTTTAATCCACTGGACATATTGTATTTCCATTTCCTTTTAATTGTGGTCAAACTGAAGTTTTAATGTATTTTTCCATTTTAGATGTACTTTGATATTTAGTAGTCTAAATAAATTCTATACTACTTGAAGAGTCATTAATACTGTAGGTTAACATCTATGTATTGTGTATCTATTTATCATCCATCTATTTAATTATATTCTATCTATAGCTATGGCAACCCTGATATTCTCAAAATTAAACCAAAAGAGAGGAAATAGAAAGACAACCTATCCTATGAATTGAAGACAAAATTTAATGAAAGGTTTTATTTCATATCAAGCTCACTGACAAAACACAAAGTATGATGGTTAGTTAGTTTTTATCTGGTTGACATCAGCCATACTCATCTGGGAAGAAGAAACATCAAGTGAGAAAATGCCTCTATAATATTAGCTTCTGGGCAAGTTATTTGGGCATTTACTTTAGCGTGTTTGATTTGGTAGATGAAATACTGCTAAATAAGGTTGTGATCTGTAATGTTTAAGATGATGTTATTTTTCACAATATGTGTATTGAGATAATTCTGAGATAAAATGACTTATAGACATTTGACAAACCAACTCTGTGCCAATCAGGCATAATGAAATCACTTTAAATCAATTTATAAGCTAATTAACAATAGAAAGGTAAAGAAATCAGATGAAACCACTTTAACTGAAACCCTCAAAATATATAAATATGGAGGCAAGAAATGCTTCCATGGCTTTAGCAAAGTAGAAGTTTAAAAGTACTGTTGTCAGAAACTTCATTCCCTAAGTGGATCAGAACAGTCTAATCAAAAAATCTTTGATAATTTTGCTAAATTTTTTCTTGTTATTGTGCAATGGTCAATGTTCTTTCATTAGCCTTTCACTTAATTTTTAAATTTGGGACAGCATTATATTCTCTTCTAAATAATAGAATCATACTTATCTTATTATTTTCTATATACTTCATCTTTCTATTCATATATATAGAGATATAGATGATATAGATATAGATGATATAGATAGAGAGGAAGAGAGACAGAGAGAGACAGAGAGAGATATTGAGATAGAGATAGAGATAGCAATAGAGATAGGGATAGAGATAGAAATAGACAGAGATAGAAATAGATAGAGATAGAAATAGAGATAAAGCTTAGTTAGTCATTTTGGTCCAATTCTATCTTATGTAATATCTGAGCAGTATATTTTGGTAACTGTTGCCATAAGAAAATTGGGTCTCTGGGTCTTATTTCAAAGAGTAGATGACAGCATAGAAGGAAACACACACATATAATTTTATAAACACCAGTATATATATAAAATTTTAAAACATACATATTATATTAAAATGTGCATTTCACAACCATGCATATGCACACATATACTATATATATATTTATATGTATATACACATATATATATATACACAAACATACACACACACACACACACATAAGAAGCATTTACAATGTGATGTAGTACTAAAATATATGTCTACCAACACTGAAAATCATGATTTTGAGAGAGTTGATCCAGTGTTTATTCATACATATTTTTTTCACTAGGAAATATATATTTCACATTCTGTACCTCAATGAGTCATCTTTGTCTTACTGTAACCTACTCTTTTTCACAAGATAATAGCAAACATAAACATATATATATATTCAGTGATATTGAATGCTTTTCTCTTATAATAAATTATTATTCTCTAACATGAACTATTTCCAGAATTCTCTATCAAGTCCACTTCATCTGTGGAGAAAAACATCTGACATCTTCCACATCTTTTTTGAAAAAATTACCTCATGTAACTGAAACTGGGGCTTCCCTGATAAAATGTTTTCATGGTTCTCTACTAAACCAGCAGCAAAATGACTTTCATTTTTTTTTATTTTCTAAGTTTTTTTTATTTACATTCAAAATCATTTCCCCTTTAACGTTTCCTCCCTCCCCGAAAGTCCCATAAGCCCCTTTCCCTCCCTCTTTTCCCCATTCAACCCCCTCTCCCTTCTCTGTCTTGGCATTTCCCTACATCCAGTCTTTCCAGGACCAGGGGTCTCTCCATCCATCTTCTTGGAAATCTATTGATATGCAAATTGTGTATAGGGTATTCCGAGATTCTGGGTTAATACCCCTTATCAGTGACTGCATACCATGTGCGTTCTTTTGTGATTGAGTTACCTCACTAAGGATGATAATTTCCAGTTCTGACCATTTGCGTAAGAATTTCGTGAGTTCATTGTTTTTAATTGCAGAGTAGTATTCCATTGTGTAAATATACCACATCTTCTGAATCTATTCCTACTTTGAGGAATATCTGGATTCTTTCCAGCTTAAGGCTATTATAAATAAGGCTGCTATGAACATAGTGGAGCATATGTCCTTATTGCATGCAGATAAAGGCTCTGGGTATATGCCCAGGAGTGGTATAGCCAGATCCTCCAGGAGTGTCATGCCCAGTTTTCTAAGGAACCGCCAGAATGCTTTCCAGAGTGGTTGTACCAGCTTGCAATCCCACCAGCAGTGGAGGAGTGTTCCTCTTTCTCCACATCCTCGCCAATAACTGCTGTCTCCTGTGTTTTTGATCTTAGCCATTCTGACTGGTGTGAGATGGAATCTCAGGGTTCTTTTGATTTTCATTTCCCTAATGACTAAGGGTGATGAACATCTCTTTAGGTGCTTCTCAGCCATTAGATATTCTTCAGGTGAGAACTCTTTGTTTAGCTCTGTACCTCACTTTTTAATAGGGTTACTTGCCTCTCTGGAGTTTAACTTCTTGAGTTCTTTGTATATGTTGGATATTAGCCCTCTATCAGATGTAGGGTTGGTAAAGATCATTTGCCAGTTAGTTGGCTGCCACTTTGTCTTTTTGACAGTGTCTTTTGCCTTGCAAAAACTTTGTAATTTAATGAGGTCCCATTTGTCAATTCTTGATCTTAGAGCATAAGGTATTGGACTTTCTCACACATGCTGTGGCTCACAGCTAGAATACAGAGCCTCCTGCAAGTCCACACTCCTAAATTATCCCCATTTTTGCACAGTCTGATCTTTCACCACATGTGCCCTTTACGTTCATTATCTGTTGAATGAAGGGATGATATGCATATTCTTAAGCATGTGAGACAAAATGTGATCACAAATTGTGTTTTTAATTTATGCTTACAATAGTCAAATAATATTTTCTGCTCTCCCATACAGTCACCAAGTGCCATGTGACTGAAGCTGGGCAAGAATATTTGGACATAAATACTTTATAATATTTCTGTTCCTAAGAAACCCCTGACCTTCTATATACTCTCTCAATGTAGAAGTGGAAATTAAATATAGAGGAGGAAGTGGTTTTTTATTACAATTACTATTGTTATTATTATTATTATTATTATTATTATTATTATTATTATTATTATTATTATTATTATTTTCTAAGGTTTTTATTTAGATTCCAAATGATTGCCCATTTCCTGATTCCTCCCTCCCCAAAAGTCCCATAAGTACCCTTCCCTCCCTCTGTTTCCCATTCAACCCACTCTCACTTCTCTGTCCTGGTATTCCCCTACATCCAGTCTTTCCAGGACCAGGGGTCTCTCCATCCATCTTCTTGGAAATCTATTGATATGCGAATTGTGTCTAGGGTATTCTGAGATTCTGGCTTAATATCCCCTTATCAGTGACTGCATACCATATGTGTTCTTTTGTGATTGGGTTACCTCACTAAGAATGATATTTACACCATTTGCCTAGGAATTTCATGAATTCATTGTTTTTAATTGCAGAGTAGTATTCCATTGTGTAAATATACCACATCTTCTGAATCCATTCCTCTGTTGAGTGACATCTGGGTTCTTTCCAGCTTCTGGCTGTTATAAATAAGGCTGCTATGAGCATAGTCGAGCATGTGTCCTTATTGCATGCAGGGGAAGATTCTGGGTATATGCCCAGGAGTGGTATAGCCGGATCCTCCGGGAGTGTCAAGCCCAGTTTTCTGAGGAACCGCCAGACTGCTATCCAGAGTGGTTGTATCAGCTTGCAATCCCACCAGCAGTGGAGGAGTGTTCCTCTTTCTCCACATCCTCACCAACAACTTCTGTCTCCTGTGTTTTTGATCTTAGCCTTCCTGACTGGTGTGAGATGGAATCTCAGGGTTGTTTTCATTTGCATTTCCCTAATGACTAAGGATGTTGAATATATTTTTAGGTGCTTCTTAGCCATTAGATATTCTTCAGGTGAGAACTCTTTGTTTAGCTCTGTACCCCTATTTTAATAGGGTTATTTGGCTTTCTGGAGTCTATCATCTTGAGTTATTTGTATATATTAGATATTAGCCCTCTGTCAGATGTAGGGTTGGTAAAGATCATTTCCCAGTTAGTTGGTTGCCGCTTTGTCTTTTTGACAGTGTCTTTTGCCTTTCAGAAACTTTGTAATTTTATGAGGTCCATTTGTCAATTCTTGACCTTAGAGCATAAGCTATTGGGGTTGTGTTCAGGAAATTCTCCCCTGTGCCCATATGTTCAAGGTTCTTCCCTAGTTTTCTTTCTATTAGTTTCAGTGTGTCTGGTTTTATGTGGAGGTCCTTCATCCACTTGGAAATGAGCTTAGTGAAAGAAGATAAGAATGGATCAATTACCATTCTTCTGCATGTTGACCTCCAGTTGAACCAGCACCATTTGTTGAAAAGGCTATCTTATTTCCACTGGATGATTGTAGCTCATTTGTCAAAGATCAACTGACCATAGGAGTGTGAATTAATTTCTGGGTCTTCAATTCTGTTCCATTGGTATACATGACTGTCACTATACCAATACCATGCAGCACTATTGATCTGTAATACAGCTTGAGGTCCGGTATACTGATTCCCCCAGAAGTTCTTTTACTCTCGAGAATAGTTTTAGCTATCCTGGGTTTTCTGTTATTCCAGATAAATTTTTGAATTGCTCTTTCTAACTCTATGAAGAATTGAGTTGGGATTTTGATGGGGATTGCATTGAACATGTATATTGCTTTTAACAAGATGGTCATTTATACTATATTATCCCTGCCAATCCATGAGCATGGCAGATTTTTCCATCTTCTGAGGTCATCTTCAATATCTTTCTACAGAGAATGAAGTTCTTGTCGTACAGATCTTTCACTTGTTTGGTTAGAGTCACACCAAGATACTTTATATTATTTGTGGCAATCGTGAAGGGTATCATTTCCCTTATTTCTTTCTCAGCCTGCTTATCCTTTGAGTATAGGAAGGCTATTGACTTGCTTGAGTTGATTTCATATCTGGCCACTTTGCTGAAGTTGTTTATCAGCTGTAGGAATTCTCTGGTGGAATTCTTTGGGTCACTTAAATATACTATCAAATCGTCTGCAATGGCACACCTGAAAGCCCTGGAACAAAAAGAAGCACATACACCCAAGAGGAATAGAAGGCAGGAAATCACCAAACTCAGGGCTGGAATTAATCAAGTAGAAACAAATAAAACCATACAAAGAATCAACACAACTAGGACTTGGTTCTTTGAGAAAATCAACAAAATAGATAAGCCCTTCTTAGCCAGACTAGCTAGAGGGCACAGAGACAGTATCCAAATTAACAAAATCAGAAACGAAAAGGGAGAAATAACAACCGAAACTGAGGAAATTCAAAAAATCTTTAGATCCTATGGCAAAAGCCTATATTCAACACAACTAGAAAATCTGGAGGAAATGGACAATTTCCTAGAGAGATACCAAATACCAAAATTAAGTCAGGATCAAATAGACCATCTAAACCACCCTATAACCCCTGAAGAAATAGATGTGGTCATTGGAAGTCTTCCAACCAAAAAAAGCACAGGTCCAGATAGTTATAGTGCAGAATTCTATTAGACCTTCAAAGAAGACCTAACACCAATACTCTTCAAACTATTCCACAAAATAGAAACAGAAGGAACACTACCTAACTGGTTCTATGAAGCCACAATTACGCTAATACCAAAATCACACAAAGATCTGACAAGGAAAGAGAATCTCAGGCCAATTTCTGTTATGAATATCGATGCAAAAATACTCAATAAAATTCTTGCCAACTGAATCCAAGAACACATCAAAATGATCATTCACCACGATCAAGTAGGATTCATCCCAGGGGTGCAGGGATGGTTCAATATATGGATGTCCATCAATGTAATCCACTACATAAACAATCTCAAAGAAAAAAACCACATGGTCATTTCATTAGATGCTGAGAAAGCATTTGACAAAATTCAGCATCCTTTCATGCTAAAGGTCTTGGAAAGATCAGGAATTCGAGGCCCATATCTAAACCTAGTAAAAGCAATTTGCAGCAAACAGGTAGCCAACTTTAATCTAAATGGAGAGAAACTTGAAGCAATCCCACTAAAATCAGTGACTAGACAAGGCTGCCCTCTCTCTCTATTTCTTTTCAATATAGTACTTGAATTTCTAGCTAGAGCAATTAGACAACAACAGGATGTCCAAGGGATACAAATTAGAAAGGAAGTAGTAAGTGGTTCTAATTGTGGGAGAGTCACATGAAATTATTCTAATCCGCTGAGTGACAGTGTTGTGGGCAACATGCAATAGAGATGAAATTCAGGTTCTACCTTAACAAAATACTAAATTCTAGCTTTCCAAATTCCACGTTACTAAACTAAAATGTAACTAACTTCTTATCTTATAAGTACTATGTGTTTTGGAAATTTTATTGGTATTATCTGTTATATGAATGAAGCATTGGTATGTTAACAGCCTTTGAGATAGAAAAGTATCATGGCTTAGGTTCCCAAGATTATAAAGGGAGTCATTTGAAAGTTCAGTCATGTCTTTACGGATGATACTTCACTATACCTGTGTAATTCAGGCAGCCTAAGTTTGGACAACTTATTTAGAGTATTGAGTATTTGGTTTGGTTAATATAATTAAGTCTTCTTTAGACTAATATCTGAGCAGTGTACATTTGGAATCAGAAGGTATTCCAAGTAAGTATGAACTCTGAATTTGATAAAAGGAGAGAACAACAATTGTCAGATAAGATAATCTAACCAAAATAAATGATGATCATCAGGAACAAGAAAAAGCATAATAATAAGAAAGTGACAAAAATAAAATAACCTGGTGAAAGAGCAGAACTTGCGTTCAGACTAGAGAACCTGACCTAAGATTGAATTCAAGTTAACTAACAAGCTGGAAACTAGAACCAGTTTCCAGGGTACCCACCAAAAATCTATGGTCTAGCACCAGTTTCCAAGTTACTCCCCAACAAACCTGTGCCTGGCAATAGTTTCCAGGTTACAAGCCTGACACTGGCACATGATTTTCTAACAACCACCAATCAGTTGGAAATCAGAAATTTATGGTTTGGTGTCCATACCTAGTCAATTATGTTAAAGTGCAGCAAAATTCTAAAAGGGTCTCCTAATCAGATATATGCCTGACTAGATAATGCTTCACTGCATGCTTACCATTTCCTATAAAACCGTGTTTTGCTCAGAACTTGGGGCTTCACTCTCCTCCTCTTCTATATCAGAGAGTTTGGAGTGACCCAAGCTCATGTTTGAAATAAATAGACTCTAGTGCCATTGCATCTGAATCAACTCCTTGGTGTTCCTTTAGGGCTCATGAACAA
This sequence comes from Tokudaia tokunoshimensis, assembly GCA_036184795.1. Taxonomy (NCBI): domain Eukaryota; kingdom Metazoa; phylum Chordata; class Mammalia; order Rodentia; family Muridae; genus Tokudaia; species Tokudaia tokunoshimensis. Next base: position 49,753,155 of record BTHU01000021.1, read on the forward strand.
GGCACAACACTGTTCAAATGTAAAACTATTGAAATGTAAAAAGCAATAGGAAATTTTATTTTTAAATAATACTTTCTATATTTTAGCACTCAATGATTTTATACTTATAGTTCTCAAAAATTGATATATTCTACACCATGAATATCTTGAGAGGTATGTGCCATCATCTACCATCCATATTATTGACTCATTAACCAAGGAAACAAAATTAATTATGATAGTCAATCCTCATGTCATTCAGCATTTTCAATTCACTTTCATTCTTATATATTTTCAAGATTTATGTAATTCTTTAAAATCCACATATGAATTAAGCAATATTTTTTTTCTCTAAACTGAAAAGTATATACCAGATGCTCAAACATGGAAACTATGTTTAAAATTGTGACAATCTTAAGACTTACACAATTTATATATTTCTGCATATTTTAATAAATGTGTAAATGATTTAGCTTTTAAACTATTATTTTTTTCTGAAATTAAGTGCACATTCTTCCTTTATAAAACATCTTAATAGATTCAATTAGCAATATGTACACTATATTATTATTGTTTTTGTAAATTAGGAAAATATTGCATAAAATTATATGATGTCAACTTCTACATTTGAATGATATTTATCTTAGTTTGAATTAATTATGATTTTATACTTATGCAAATTCTGCAATAGTCCAAATAGGAAATCCATGTAATTAAAGAATCTTATTTCTTCTATTATGTATGAGAATGAATTTTAACTAATCAATTATATTGTATATATTAGATTAAAGTTTAATTTCATAATGATGTAACTAGATGTTTATGATGTATTACTAAAAATTGTCATCAAATATAGTGAAGGTGTTTCAAAAGAGAAATATTGGAAATTCTGAGAAAACCTGAAACATTTATTTGGAAATGAATAATGGACATACTTCGAGATGAGTAAGATATTTCTAAAAGTGACCTGCAAAGTAGAAGAAATTATTCAAATAATTAGAATCCATTTTAAAGTGTAGGAAAGTAAGAAGGACAAGAAAATCAAAAAGAAGGACAATGGAGGATTTGCACAATATGAAATGTGTATGTGTGAGAACATTCTCAAATGTGATGCAGAATAGGATTAAATGGCTGGATATATAGGACAATGGAGGATTTGCACAATATGAAATGTGTATGTGTGAGAACATTCTCAAATGTGATGCAGAATAAGATTAAATGGCTGGATATATAAACACAGAAGAGGGAAGAAAATAATTTAAGAGCTGGTAGATATAGAATAACAATGAGAGATGCTTAATGAAAAGGAAGATTTAAACAAAAATATTAAATCTTTCAGGAGGATGACTGCATTAGATGCCAAAAGCATGTTCACACTGTTAAGTTTTCTAACCCATGAACATGACTTGTATTTTCTTTATTGTCCTTCAATCTGTTGTGTAGATTTCAATGTAAAATTGTCTCAGGTTAAGTTTCATCTCATGGTTTTACTAACTTTCACACTTCAGTGACTCTTGTTCTTTGCAAAACTTCCTCTTGAGAACTCTCAAACTGTATAGAAACACAATGAACATTTGAATATTCGCCTTGGATGCGTAACAGTTTTTGACCTCACTTATGAGATCTCACAGCTTTTATACTTTATTTTATCTCTGTGTTTCTCCATCTCTCTGTATTTTTCTATATCTCTCTGTCTCTCTACGTCTGTGGATCTCCTTTCCTCTTTCTCTATCTTTGTCTCTTTCAGTCTCTGTCTATCTCCTATCTCTTGCTCAGAAACAGCTCTTTAAAACATTTCAATTAAGACAAATATTTTTTACCTCTTTCTCAGTTGAACTTGCTGATTTTCATTTTCTTGTATAATTGCTTCTGAATGTTTCCTAGTCCTATGATGAATAAAATTGATAAAAGTAGCCACCACTAATTTAAAAATCAAAATACTGACATAAAGACACACAATGTATTCAGTATAATGCAACAAAAAACCTATACATAACCTACCTATAGCCAATATATTGTCAATAAATGTGTGAAGAATATAAACAGAAATGAAAACCCCTAATAAATCTAGGAAGAACTTGATGCCATATACAAAATAAAGTATTTGAAACTTACATTTCTTTTCTTTTTATCATGTAGAAACAAATAAAAATAATGGGCAAACATAAGGACCTTCATTCTATACCAAGGACAAAAAATAAAAAAAATAAAACACACACACACAAACAAAAATGCCTATTTTATACAGTAGGTCATGCATGTAATTCCAATTCTGGGAAGAGAGATAAAAGTGGATTTCAGGAGTTCTGGATTCCAAGTGATTGCCAGTCATATTTTATTGTCACATTCAGCCTAGCCTATTTGGTCAGTCTCAGATCAGATCTAGACACTGTATCCAACATCAAGGTGAATAGCAAATGAAGAACAACAATAAAATTGGCTTCTGCCTCTGCCAACATACACTGTTACATATATTTATAGGCACATAAGAACAAACGTAAAGGGATTATAGAGTATAACATCTCCTGATATTGGCTTTTCATTCAATTTTCACTGATAAAATTGAATTGTATTATATTTAACCATTCGCATGTTGATGCAAATTTGGGTTTATTCTAGTTGGTGCTATTCCACATAAAAGCTCTTATAAACATTTGTGTAAAATTATAGATTTAAGACTTAAAATAAATATTTTAAATTCTAAAAATCTACTTTATAAAAGAATAAGAAAGAATTGAGAATTAAAAAGAGACATTTGGGAAAATATTAACAGCACTGTACAAGAAAAGTCAATATCAGAATCATATCATAATCGATGATCCCTTCTGGATTTAATTTTGATGATTTGAATGAATGTATAAATTCATCCATTTTGCTTACATTTTGCATCTTAAGGGTGAATAGATATTTTTATTACTTTTTTATGATTTTTAAATTATAAAAATATATAAAAATTATGATTTTATAAATTTTTGATTTTATTATTTTTTATTAAATATTTTTATATACTCCATATTTTATTCCCCATCCCGCCAATCCCTCTCCAACCTCCCACTGGTCCACATTCCATCCCTCCTCCCCTCCACCTGTCTCCACATGGATGTCCCTACCCGCCACCTCACTTGACCTCTAAACTTCCTGGGGCCTCCAGTCTCTTGAGGGTTAGGTGCATCATCTCTGAATGAACATAGACACGGCAATCCTCTATTGTATGGGTGTTAGGGGCCTCATATCAGCTGGTATATGCTGCCTGTTTAGTGGTTCAGTGTTTGAGAGATCCCAGGGGTCCAGATTAATTGAGACTACTGGTCCTCCTACAGGGTCACCCTCAGCTTAATTCAGCCTTCCCTATTTCAACAAGAGGGATCAGCTGTATCTTTCCATTGGTTGGGTGCAAATATCTGCATTTGACTCTTTCAGCTGCTTGTTGGGTCATCCAGAATGCTATCATGCTAGGTCTCTTTTTGTGAGCGTTCCATAGCATCAGTAATAGTGTTAGGCCTTGGTACCACCCCTTGCGCTGGATCCAAATTTGAGCCTGTTTCTGGACCTTCTATTTCTCCCACTCCTGTCCATTTCCATCCCTGTAATTCTTTCAGACCAGAACAATTATGAGTCAGAGTTATGCCTGTGGGATGAGCACCCCCCCCATTCCCTCATTTGAAGCCCTGCCTTCCTGCTGGAGGTAGGCTCCCTAAGTTCCTTCTTCCTTCTCTCAGGCATTGCATCAAAGGTCCATCCCTTTGAATCCTGGGAATCTCTCACCTCCTGGCTCTCTGGTGCATTCTGGAGGGTTCCCCTCAACCTCCTATTTCCTGAGATCACCTGTTTCCATTCTTTTTGCTGGCCCTCAAGACTTCGGTCCTTTTCCCTCCCCCAATGTCAGATCAGGTTCCCTTCTTCCCCTCTCCTCTCTCTCTCTCCCCCATTTCTCCCCTCTCCCCAGTCCCTTCTATTTTCCCTCATAGGTTCTGCCCTCCAACCTCACTTGTAAGTGCTTTCTTCTCCCTCTCAAGTGGGTCTGAGGAAATTTAAATTGTTGAACTTTTTGAGTTCTGTGGACTGTATCTTGTGTACTCTGTACTTTTTTTTGGTTAATAACTTATTATTGAGTACATACCATGCATGTCCTTTTGGGTCTGAGTTACCTCACTCAGGATGATATTTTTCTAGTTCCACCCATTTCCCTGCAAAGCTCAGGATGTACTCGTTCTTAATAGCTGTGTAGTAATCCATTGTGTAAATGAACCACATTTTCTGTATCCATTCTTCTGTCTTGGAACATTTGGGTTGTTTCCAGCTTCAGGCTATCACAAATAAGGCCATTATGAACATAGTGGAAGAAGTGACCCTGTGGCATGGTGGGGCATCTCTTGGGTATATTCCCAAGAGTAGCATAGCTGTGGCTTCAGGAAGTTCTATTTCCAATTTTCTGAGGAACCTCAAGATTGATTTCCAGAGTGGTTGTATCAGTTTGCAATCACACCAGCAATGGAGGAGTTTTCCACATCCTCTCCAACATATGTTGTCACCTGAGGTTTTGATCTTAGCCATTCTGATTGGTGTAAGGTGGAATCTCAGGGTCATTTTGATTTGCATTTCTCTGATCATGAAAGAACTTGAACATTTTTTAGGTGTTCCTCAGCCATTCGAGATTCCTCAGTTGTGAAAATTTGGTTTAGTTCTTTGGATTGGGCTGTTTGGTACTTTCGTGATTAGCTTCTTGAGTTCTTTATAAATTTTGGTTATTAGTCCTCTATTGTATGTGGGTTTAGTGAAATTTTTTTCCCATTCTGTAGGTTGCAGATTTTTCTTATTGACTATGTCCTTTGCCTTACAGAAGCTTTCCAGTTTCATGAGATCCCATTTATCAATTCTTGGTCATAGAACATGAGCCATTGGAGTTCTGTTTAGGAAGTTTCTCCCTGTGCCAATGAGTCCAAGGCTCTTTCTGACTTTCTCTTCCATCAGATTCAGTGTATCTGGTTTTATGTTGAGATCCTTGATCCACTTGGACTTGAGCTTTGTGCAAGGTGACAAATATAGGTCTATTTTCATTTTTCTAGAAACAGACAGCCTGTTAGACCAGCACCATTTATTGAAGATACTTTCTTTTTTCCATTGTATATTTTTGGCTTCCTTGTCAAAGATCCATAAGTGTGTGGTTTTACTTCTCGGTTTTTAATTCTATTCCATTGATCAACATGTCTATTTCTGTACTAATACCATGAAGTTTTTATCACTATTGCCCTGTAGTAAAGCTTGAGGTCAGGGATGGTGATTCCCCCAGCCATTCTTTTATTGGTAAGAATCATTTTCACTATTCTGGGTTTTTGCCTTTCCAGGTGAATTTGAGAATTGTTCTTTCCATGTCTATGAAGAATTGTGTTGGGATTTTGATGGGGATTGCATTGAATCTATAGATTGCCATTGGTATGATGGACATTTTTACATTGTTAATTCTGTCAATCCATGAACAAGGGAGATTCTTGATATCCTCTTCGATTTCTTTCTTGAGAGACTTGAAGTTGTTGTCATACAGATCTTTCCCTTGTTTGGTTAGAGTTATCCCAAGGTATTTTATTGTATTTGTGGTTATTGTGAAGGGAGTTGTTTACCGAATTTCTTTCTCCATCTGATTATCATGTGTATAAAAGAAGGCTACTGATTTATTTAAATTAATTTTATATCTGGCCACTTTATTGAAGTTATTTATCAGCTGGAGAAGTTCTCTGGTAGAATTTTTTGGATCACTTATGTATACTATTATATCATTTGCAAATCGTGACACCTTTATTTCTTCATTGCCAATTTTTATCCCCTTGATCTCTTTTGTTGTCTTATATTTCTAGCTAGCACTTTGAGCACTATATTGAATAGATATAGGGAGAGTGGGCATCCTTGTCTTATTCCCAATTTCAGTGGGATTGCCTCAATTATGTCTCCATTTAATTTGATATTAGCTGTTGGTTTGCAGTAAATTTCTTTCATTATGTTTATGTATGGGCCTTGAATTCTTGATCTCTCCAATACTTTTAACATGAAGGAGTGTTGTATTTTGTCAAATGCTTTTCCTGCATCTAAGGAAATAATCATGTAATTTTTTTCTTTGAGTTTGCATATATAGTGCATTATGTTAATCTATTTTCATATATTAAACCAACCTTGCTTCCCTGGGATAAAGCCTCCTTGATCATGGTGAATGATAGTTTTGATGTGTTCTTGAATTAAGCTTGCAAGATTTTTATTGAGTATTTTTGCATTGATATTCATAAATGAGATTGGTCTGAATTTCCCTTTTTTTGGTTGGACCCTTATGTAGTTTAGGTATTAGAGTAATTGTGGCTTCATAGAATGAGTTATGTAGTCTTCCTTCGCTTTCTATTTTATGGAATAATTTGAGGAAAATTAGTGTCAAGTCTTCTATGAAGGTCTGGTAGACTTATACACTAAGTCCATCTGGCCCTGAGCTTTTTATGGTTGGGAGGTTTTTAATGAGTTCTTCTATTTTCTTGTGCAATATAGACCTGTTTATATAGTTTTCCTGCTCTTGATTTAACTTTGGATGTGGAATCTGTCTAGAAAATCATCCATTTCTTCTAGATTTTCCAGTTTTGTTTGCTTTTATAGTAGGAGCTGATGATTATTTGAATTTTGTCCATTTCTGTTGTCATGTCTTGCTTTTCGTTTCTGATTTTGTTAATTTGGGTACTGCCTTTTGGCCCTTTAGTTAGGTTGGCTTGCGGTTTATCTATTTTGTTGATTTTCTCAATGAATCAGCTTCTGGTTTTATTGATTCTTTGTATTATTTTCTTTGTTTGGATTTGGTTGATTTCAGCCCTGATTTTGACTATTTCCTGCCTTCTACTATTCGTGGGTGAGTTTGCTTCTTTTTGTTCTAGAGCTTTCAAGCGTGCTATAGGTTAGTTGTTAGTGTAAGATCTCTGCAGTTTCTTTACCAGGGCCCTTAGTGCTATGAACAGTCCTCTTAGCACTGCTTTCATTGTGTCCCATAAGTTTGGGTATGATGTGTTAATATTTTCATCAAATTTCTGGAAGTCTTTAATTTCTTTCTTTATTTCTTCCCTGATCAAATTATCATTGAGTAAAGAAATGTTGAGTTTTCACTTGTATGTGGGAATTCAGTAGTTTTAGTTGTTCTTGAAGACCAGCCTTAGGCCATGGTAATCTGATAGAATGCATGCAATTATTTCAATCTTCTTATATCAGGCGAGGGTTCTTTTGTAACCAATTTTATTTTGGATTTTGGAGAAGGTACCACGTGATGCTAAGAAGATGTATTCCTTTGTTCTAGGGTGAAATGTTCTGTAGATATCAGAGAAATCCATTTAGTCTATAACTTCTCTTAGTTTCACTGTGTCTCTGTTTAGTTTCTGTTTCAATGACCTCTCCAATGGTGAGGGTGGGGTGTTGAAATCTCCCACTATTATAGTGTGAGGTTCAATGTGAGTTATGAGCTTTAGTAAAGTTTCTTTTAAGAATGTGGGTGCTCTTCCATTTGGGGCATAGATGTTCAGAATTGAGAGTTAATCTTGGAGGGTTCTCCCTTTGATAAGTATGAAGTGTCCTTCATTATGCTTGATAACTTTTGGTTGAAAGTCTATTTTATTGGATATTAAGATGGCAACACCTGCTTGTTTCCTGAAACCATTTGCTTGGAAGAGCTTTTTCCATCCTTTTACTCTGAGACAGTGTCTGTCATTGTTATTGAAGTGTGTTTCTTGTATTCAGCAAATGCTGGATCTTGTTTGCATATCCAATCTGTTAGCTTATGTCTTTACACGCGAGTTGAGTCCATTAATATTGAAAGATATTAAAGAGAGATAACTGTTGTTTCCTGATATGTTTGTTTTTGTAAGTGGCTTTCTGGGCTTGTGATCCTCTCCTTTTGGCTTTGTTGTGAGATGCTTAATATATCCTTTTCTTGGTGCAGGTACCTTCCTTGTGTTGGAGTTTTCCTTCTAGGATCCTCTGTAGGGCTGAATTGGTAGATAGATACTTTTTGAATTTGGCTTCATCATAGAATATTTTGGTTTATCCATCTATGGTGATTGAGAGTTTTGCTGGGTATAGTAGACTGGGCTGACATTTGTGTTCTCTTAGAGTCTGCAGGACCACTCACCAGGCTCTTCTGGCTTTCATAGTCTCTATGAGAAGTCTGGTGCAATTCTGATAACTCTACCATTTTATGTTACCTAACCCTTTTCCGTTGCAGCATTTAATATTCTTTATTTGCTCTGTGCATTTAGTGTTTTGATTATTATATGATGAGAGGATTTTCTTTTCTGGTCCCATTTATTTGGTGTTCTATAGGCTTCTTGCACCTTTATGGCCATCTTTTTCTTTAGGTTGTGGGAAGTTTTCTTCTATGATTTTGTTGAAGATGTTTTTGGGTCCTTTGAGCTGGGAATTTTCATTCTTCCCCTTATTCCTATTATTATTATTAGATTTGGTCTTTTCATTGTGTTCTGATTTCCTGGATGTTTTAGGAAAGGAGTTTTTATGTTTTGAATTTTGACAGTTGTGTCAATCTCTTCCATGGTATTTTCTACACCTAAGATTCTCTCTTCTATTTCTTATATTCTGTCAGGGATACTTGCATCTGTAGTTTCTGACTTTTTTCCTAAGTTTTTCATTTTCAGGTTTGTCAGTAGCAGCTCTGAGATTCCAAGGGGTGGTGTTGAGAGGGTTCTTACCAACTGCTCTAAGTGCAGCAGGTTCTCTGGGACTCGTCAGGATAGTGTGTCTTCAGGGGAGCAGATTAGCTAGGGGTCTGCCTCAGCAGGAAGGATCTGAAAGAAGGAGAAGAGATTATTAATGTATTCTTTTATAATATTCTAAATATTTTTGGTGAATATGGAAATACTTCTCTAAATATTTCTGATTCTGTTAACTTAGACTATCTTTTTCTTCTTTTATTTAATTGTACCATATGTCTGTTGACCTTGTTATCTCCTCTAGGAAAAATACCCAGAGGCTTTACCTGCATGCAATAAGGACACATGCTCCACTATGTTCATAGCAGCCTTATTTATAATAGCCAGAAGCTGGAAAGAACCCAGATGTCCCTCAATGGAGGAATGGATTCAGAAGATGTGGTATATTTACACAATGGAATACTACTCTGCAATTAAAAGCAATGAATTCACGAAATTCCTAGGCAAATGGTCAGAACTTGAAAATATCATCCTTAGTGAGGTAACCCAATCACAAAAGAACACACATGGTATGCAGTCATTGATAAGGGGATATTAACCCAGAATCTCGGAATACCCTAGACACAATTTGCATATCAATAGATTTCCAAGAAGAAGGAAGGAGAGACCCCTGGTCCTGGAAAGACTAGATGTAGGGGAATGCCAGGACAGAGAAGCGAGAGGGGGTTGAATGGGGAAAAGAGGGAGGGAAGGGGGCTTATGGGACTTTCAGGGAGGGAGGAAATGGGAAAGGGGGAATGAGTTTGAGTGTAAATAAAAAAAACTTAGAAAAGAAAAGAAAAATTGATTCTTTGTGTGGTTTTCATTGTTTCTACTTTTCCAAATTATCTGTGATTTTTACTGTTTTGTAATATATTTGATTTGGATTTGGGTTATTATTATTTTTCTAATTATTAGTTGAATCATCAAATTATTTGCTATCTGTTTATCATTTTTCTTTCCTTTAATTATTATTCTTTATTATAGGCTTTGTCCAGGAATTTATGTACATATTCAGGATTCATTTTCTGCAGTTTTTAAGTATTGTTGCATTATATTTGATAGAATAGAGAAAAATACTAAATGTTTCTGAAATTTTTCATTTTTTTTTGTATTACTAGTTCTCATCTTTCAGGGTTTATTCTGTCTGCTGCTGAGCAGTCTCTGAGGTTTGAGTGGAAAACATTGTAGACATCTGATGAATGATATTATTGAATTCTTATTTTCTTCTATTTATTCTTTAACATAACATTTTCTATTGAAAAAATGCATTGAAATCACTCAGTACTATTGAGTTGGAGTTAATCCATGTCTTTAATCTATGAAGTCAATAAAATCCCTGTCAAAATTACTTCAACATTCCTCATGGAAAATCCAAAGCAATCCTGAATAAAAAGCCAATGCCAGAAAGATAATCATTCTTCATTTTTAGATATATTACAGAGATACAGTAATAACATTAGTGTGATATTGGCACAAAACAGACACATACACCAATAAATCATAAAAATGTATAGATATTTAAGTGCCATCTAATATTTTTGACAAAGATAAAAATTATTCACCATTGAAAGACAGCATCTTCAACAAAAGAGACTGAGAAATCTGGATATCCACATATAGAAGATTGAAATTATTCCCATATATACTACCTGAACAAAAAATTATGTCAAAATGAATCAAAAAAATGTAATATGAATCCTCAGCCATTAAAATATAGAACATATAGTGAGTACTCTATTGATATAACTATATGGAAGGAATACCTGGATAATATTTAATTTTTAAAGAAATTAAGGTCAACAACAGATAAAAATAGCTTATAAAACTAAAATGATTTTAACAACTAAAGGAATTGTCAATTGTATAAGGCAAAACCCTCATAATGAGGGACAATTTCTGCTGGATACCAGCAGAAATATTGGAAATAGGCAGCCTTAGGATGTAGGAGATGGGGTCCGGGGCCTCTGTAGAATGCAGAAGAGACCTGGGATATGAGAGACTCAGGACCATTGAAAGCATCGACTCAACAGTCAAAATGCAAAATGCAAAAAAAAAAATGTGTAACCCAAAACCTCCAGGAAATCCAGGACACAATGAGACTCAGGACTCAAAGGGAGGAAACTTAAATGAAATGCTCAACAGTGGGGAGAGGGAAATTATAGAATCCATCTTTAGTAGAAAGACAGGGCATCAAGTGGAGGGAGGGGTTTGCCATCCCACAGTAAATACTCTGACCTAGAATTATTTTTGTCTAAAATAACTGCAGGGAGAAGAGACTGAGGGAAAGGAGGTTTAGTGACCAACCCAAATTTGGAACGATCTCAAGGAGATGCTCCAAGCACTGACTCTATTATTGATGATATGGTGTGCTTATAGGAAGGAACCTAGCATGGCTGCCTTCCGAGAAGCCCAACAAGAAGCTGAAAGAGTCAGAGGCATAGGATTACACCAGGACAGAAGCTGTGGATCCTTGTGGTTCAATTAGGGAAACACTGGAAGAAACTGAGGAGGAAGGCCACCCCATAGTAAGACCAGTGGTCCCAACTAATCTAGACTCCTCAGATGTCTCAGAAACTGAGTCACCAACTAGGTATAATAAACTAGCTGCTCCGAGGCTCCTGATACCTACACATCAGAGGAATGTTCGGTTTGGCCTCAGTGAGAGAAAAATGCACCTAAGCTTGGAAAGACATATGGCCCCAGTGTGGAGAGGCCTTGTGGGGTGGAGTGGATGGGTCATCCTCTTGGAGATGGGCTAGGTGGTGTGGGAGGGTGACATGGTAGGGAGAAGGAATGGGATAAAGAAATAGCCACTTGGAACTTATTGCCCCCCATATAATCTTAGATAAATAAAAGTGCAATACCAGCCACAATATACTTTATTTTCACTTATTGATAAGGGAAGAGCAAGACTTCCAAATAATATAGGGTATAACTTTGTCCAGGAGGGGCTTGACGACTGGAATGTAAAAATAAAAAAAGATTCAAAAAAATTGTGTAAGATATTTCTTAAGAAATATTTATTATTCTCAGCGATAAGGTAAATAAAATGAAAATAACTTTGAAGAGTTTTTATTGTTTCTTGGGGTTTTTTTGTTTTTTGTTTTGTTTTGTTTTGTTTTGTTTTGTTTTGTTTTGTTTTGAGCCTAGTCAGAATGGCTAAGATCAACAAATAAAAGTCAAAAAATTCTAGGGTGGATATATAAAAAGAAAAAAATTTCTCAGTTGGTGGGATTCCAAATTTCTATAGATGCTCTAGAAAGCAAAATGTGAAGAATCTGCAAAAAAGAAACAAGCTAATAATTAATCTACTATATTTGCCCAGCTATAGAACTCCTTGAAATGTGACTATAAGACATTCCACAAGTACATTTTTTCTTGCTTTCTGATCATTTATTCCCAATAGAAGAGGAATAGACATAATGTACCTGTTTTTCAACAGATAAATGGATAATGAAATTGTGATGCATATACGCAATGTAATACTATTCAGCTACCAAGATGAATGAAATCTTGAAATATTCAGGTAGAAGAATGGAGCTTAAAATATTACATTTAGTGACTCATTAAAATCTTCATTTTCTCTGTTATTTGTGGTTGTTAATTTTAGGTCTTTAGCCATGTCTACAGAAACTAGGAAAGAAAAAAGGGACCAAGGAAGGATCAAAGTCCTATAGAAGGAAATATAATAGGAGCAGGAGAGAAGAAAACAATCTAAGAATGTCAAAACACAAAGAAGATTGATACTAATTTATGTTTACCTTAAATTCATATAATACAAATAAATTCTAAAATTATATATCTATATATAAACATTAAATTAATTTAAGCCACTTGGAATTTATTGGCCCCCATATAATCTTAGATAAATAAAAATCTAATACCGGTCATGATATACTTTATTTTCACTTATTGATAAGGGGAAAGCAAGACCTCAAAATAATATAGGGTATAGTTTGTTTGTTTTTTTTCTCTAATTGCCTCTCAGAGCTTGAAAGTAAATCCTACTGCTAAGGACAAAACATACTCTGCACTGAAAACTTAAAGGAATCCAACTAAGTCTGAGAAATCATCTTCCTTGTGGGCTAGATTTCATAGTACTTTTAAATTGCTATGAAATCGTCCATGCATGAATAAATCAATGGTCCCCCTATTCAGTTGTGACACCTATGGATCACCACAGTGATCATTTCTGGATGATATCCCTAAATGTTCAATAGTGACACTATTGATTCATTGGACTTAAGATTTACTCAAGAGGAGGTAAATCAGTCCTGGTGCTATATAAACCCAGGCAACTACCTACAAGCATTGTAGTTATAGATTTTATAGTCTAACATAGTATTGTCATTTTTTTTCTTTTTCTTTTTATATTTTATTTTATTTTTTTTAAATTTACATTCCAAATCATTTCCCCTTTCCCGTTTCCTCCCTCCCCGAAAGTCCCATAAGCCCCCTTCCCTCCCTCTTTTTTCCATTCAACCCCCTACCCTTTTCCTGTCCTGGCATTCCACTACATCCAGTCTTTCCAGGACCAGGGGTCTCTCCTTCCATCTTCTTGGAAATCTATTGATATGCAAATTGTGTCTAGGGTATTCCGAGATTCTGGGTTAATATCCCCTTATCAGTGACTGCATACCATGTGTGTTCTTTTGTGATTGGGTTACCTCACTAAGGATGATATTTTCAAGTTCTAACCATTTGTCTAGGAATTTCGTGAATTCATTGTTTTTAATTGCAGAGTAGTATTCCATTGTGTAGATATACCACATCTTCTGAATCCATTCCTCCGTTGAGGGACATCTGGGTTCTTTCCAGCTTCTGGCTATTATAAATAAGGCTGCTATGAACATAGTGGAGCATGTGTCCTTATTGCATGCAGGTAAAGCCTCTGGATATATGCTCAGGAGTGGTATAGCCGGATCCTCCAGGAGTGTCATGCCCAGTTTTCTGAGGAATCGCCAGAATGCTTTCCAGAGTGTTTGTACCAGCTTGCAATTCCACCAGCAGTGGAGGAGTGTTCCTCTTTCTCCACATCCTCGCCAACAACTGCTGTCTCCTGTGTTTTTGATCTTAGCCATCCTGACTGGTGTGAGATGGAATCTCAGGGTTGTTTTGATTTGCATTTCCCTAATGACTAAGGATGATGAACATCTCTTTAGGTGCTTCTCAGCCATTAGATATTCTTCAGGTGAGAACTCTTTGTTTAGCTCTGTACTCCATTTTTTAATAGGGTTACTTGCCTCTCTGGAGTTTAACTTCTTGAGTTCTTTGTATATATTGGATATTAGCCCTCTATCGGATGTAAAGTTGATAAAGATCATTTCCCAGTTAGTTGGTTGCCGCTTTGTCTTTTTGACAGTGTCTTTTGCCTTGCAAAACTTTGTAATTTAATGAGGTCCCATTTGTCTATTCTTGATTTTAGAGCATAAGCTATTGGAATTCTGTTCAGGAAATTCTCCCCTGGGCCCATATGTTCAAGGTTCTTCCCTAGTTTCTCTTCTATTAGTTTCAGTGTGTCTGGTTTTATGTGGAGATCCTTGATCCACTTGGAATTGAGTTTAGTGCAAGGAGATAAGAATGGGTCTATTTGCATTCTTCTGCATGTTGACCTCCAGTTGAGCCAGCACCATTTGTTGAAAAGGCTATCTTTTCTCCACTGGATGGTTTTAGCTCCTTTGTCAAAGATCAAGTGACCATAGGAGTGTGGATTCATTTCTGGGTCTTCAATTCTGTTCTATTGATCTACATGCCTGTCACTGTACCAATACCATGGAGTTTTTAGCACTATTGCTCTGTAGTACAGCTTGAGGTCCGGGATACTGATTCCCCCAGAGGTTCTTATACTCTTGAGAATAGTTTTAGCTATCCTGGGTTTTCTGTTATTCCAGATGAATTTTTGAATTGCTCTTTCTAACTCTATGAAGAATTGAGTTGGGATTTTGATGGGGATTGCATTGAATCTGTATATTACTTTTGGTAAGATGGTCATTTTTACTGTATTAATCCTGCCAATTCATGAGCATGGCAGATTTTTCCATCTTCTGAGGTCTTCTTCAATTTCTTTCTTCAGAGACTTGAAGTTCTTGTCATACAGATCTTTCACTTGTTTGGTTAGAGTCACGCCAAGATACTTTATATGGTTTGTGGCTATCGTGAAGGGTATCATTTCTCTTACTTCTTTCTCAGCCTGCTTATCTTTTGAGTATAGGAAGGCTACTGACTTGTTTGAGTTGATTTTATATCCGGCCACTTTGCTAAAGTCTTTTATCAGCTGGAGGAGTTCTCTGGTGGAGTTCTTTGGGTCGCTTAAGTATACTATCATATCGTCTGCAAATAGTAATAGTTTGACTTTTTCCTTTCCAATTTGTATCCCTTTGACCTCTTTTTTTTGTCTAATTGCTCTAGCTAGAACTTCAAGTACTATATTGAAAAGATATGGAGAGAGAGGGCAGCCTTGTCTAGTCCCTGATTTTATTGGGATTGCTTCCAGTTTCTCTCCATTTAGATTGATGCTGGCTACCGGTTTGCTGTAAATTGCTTTTACTATGTTTAGATGTGGGCCTTGAATTCCTGATCTTTCCAAGACCTTTAGCATGAAAGGATGCTGAATTTTGTCAAATGCTTTCCCAGCATCTAATGAGATGACCATGTGGTTTTTTCTTTGAGATTGTTTATATAGTGGATTACATTGATGGATTTCCTTATATTGAACCATCCCTGCATCCCATTTTCTTAATACAATATTATTCTTAGCTTCCTTCTAAATACATATATTTATGCTTGTGGATAGTCATAGCTACCAGACCTTATCAAAAGGCTTTGATGAACAGTAGATGAAGTCCTTTACAGATAGCCACAGTAAAAATGCAGAGAACCACCTATCATAGGTGCTCAGATTCAATTGATATATCTATAAAAATAAATACTCAGATAAGATTACAGAAGATGTCCTGGGGCAAATATAAATCTCAGAGGAATTTGGCTGCTCAATTATATCTTCTACAATAGAAAGGAAACCTACAGCACTAAAATGTCATCTATATGGCTACTTAAACAACAAAGACTCCAATGACAACACAACAAGATTCATGCCAACATTGATGTGGGAAATTTAATTTAGCCCCATCCCTAGATTAAGATCTGCAGGTAATTTGTGCCTCTTGAATGAGGGAGAATTAACTTTCTCCAGAGATTAGCTACATAAGTAGTTATTTACTACCAAGTAATCAAACCCAAATGCATAATGCAAAACAGACTCAGCAGTTATGTTTATATATTTATATATACCTATATATGTAACAATAATTGAATATGTCACAATATATTAATTATTAAAATATATGTACAATAACAACTTTTAAAAGAGACTATGAATTTGAAGGCAACATGGTAGAATTGATAGAAGAGAGATGGAAATAATGTAATTCTATTTTAATTATAAATAAGATATCATAAAAGTAACAAAATAGTTGAAAAGGTCACCAAATTTCCACATATTTTGCATGAGTGGATTATAATATCATTATTTAAACATAATTTCAATCTAGTGTTCTTAAAGAAGGCATGTATGAATGCAGTCTGCTTTAGTGGATAATTAACTTTCTGAAGCAAAATGTATAATAGTCATTAACTGAATTTATCTACTTGGTATTAAAGCAACATTAGGATAAGTACTTTAAAAATTGTATATTTTAGTTACCAAGGCAATTTCTCCATATATACATACTCACACCAACATAGTTAAATATATTTTAATCTATTAGTCAAGAAGCCTGTTTTTTACAGGAATAATTTCATGAAGATAGCCATGGAATTACTTTAAAAGGATTTAAGGAACACTGCTTAGCAGAGTGCAACTTTGCATCAAAATTATCAGGCAATATGGAGAGAATTTATAAGAAAGTAAGGGTAAATATTAAGAAGTTAAGAGCACACTTTTAAAGTGTTTATCACGCAGCAGGAAAAATGTCTCAGCAGTTAATATCTAGTACTTTTCTGGCAGAGGAACTACTTTTAGTTCCCAGGCACTTATGTTGAGCAGCTCACCACAAAATTCTACATCCAGGCAGTCCACTGGTCTCTTCTGTATTCCCTGGTGTCTCACAACACATCACACACACACACACACACACACACACACACACACACACACACATACACACACACACAAACACACTTAAACATATGCATGCACACATACATACAAATTCTCACAATGTATAAATACAAATAAAAGTGAATACTTTAAATATTGTTGTGATAAAATTAACCAAAACTATCATCAAGTGACTTTGTATAATTATTTAAGTAAATTTGAAAGCAGAACACCAAAGATGCTAAGCAGTAAATTGACTAGAGAAAATACATCATTTATGAGCTTCCATGTGATTCCCTGCTGACCACAGAGAAACACCTTTCATTAAAGAGGATGTATGATGTAATTAACAAGTACCATTAACAATATTTTTATAAATAAAAATAAGGAAATTATTGTATTTTAATGCCATTACAATTGAGACATAGCACTATTGAATACAGGGTTAGATACAAAGCATACTTTATTTTATATATCAAATGATGTATCACTGTTAGTATACTGTATATATAATCACCCTTTGAAGAGTCTTTGCTGGATATATCTTTGTCCATTAAAATGTATTTGATGTCTTTAAAAATGTAAAGTGATATTTTGAGCTCAAAGTGTTTCTTTGAATGTAAGTTGTTCAAATAAAAGTCATGCTACATACCAAAAAGAAAGAAAAATGTAGTACAATCAAATAATGGATGTATTTTCTATGAAGGCATGATCAATATTCAAAACTTTAGAGTGATTAATAATATGAAACTGGAATATTATATATTTTATTATTCATTTTATTCATTTACATTTCAATTGTTATACCCCTTCCTGGTAACCCCTCCACAAACCTCTAATACTTTTCCCTCTTCCCCCTCTCCTTTGTCTATATGAGGGTGCACCTCCAACTACTGACCCCCTTCCACTTCACTTCTCTAGCATTCCTCTATGCTGAGGCATCAAGCTTCCACTGGATCAAAAGCATCCCCTCCCATTGGTCAGATAAGTTCAACCTCTGCTACATATGTATCTGGAGCCATGGATCCCTCTATGTTTAATTTTTCATTAGTGGCTTAGTCTCTGGGAGTTCTGGGTGGACTGGATGGTTGATATTGTTTTTCCCATGGGGTTGCAATCCCTTCAGTTCCTTCAATCCTCCCCCTAGCTCTTCTACTAGGGACCCAGTTTCAGTCCACTGATTGTGTTTATCTTGATCTGTTTTGGTCAGGTGCTGGTAGATTCTCTCAGGGAACAACCATACTAGGATTCCTGTCTGCAAGCACTTCTGGCCATCAACAATACTGTGGGGGGGGTTGGTTCTGCAGATGGGATGGATTCCTAGGTAGTGTGGTCTCTGGATGACCTTTCCTTCAATCTCTGTTCCATATTTTGTCTATTTTTCCTTTGAACAAGAACACTTCTGGTTAACAAATTTTGAGATGGGTGTGTGGCCCCATCCCTCAATTGGGGGCTGTGACTATCTCCCTGGAGGTGGTCACTACAGGTTCTATAGCCACTTGGTTGTATATTTCAGCTAAAGACATTCATCTTGGGCCCTGAGAGACTCTCATTTCTCTGGTGTCTGAGACTTTCTAGTGGCTAACCTTATTTCTCCATTCCCCACTGCTATAAATTTCTATTTGATTTCCTGACAATCTGACTTCCAATATCTGACCATGACCTACCTTTATTTCCCTCCCCCTCCTCTCTCCCTCCTAAGTCCCTCCCTCCTTATACCTTCTTTGATTATTGTGTTCCCCCTTCTATGTAGGATTGAAGCATCCACATTTTGGCATTCCTTTTTCTTAAGCTCTATATGGTTTGTGGGTATTCTGAGATATGGGGCTTTGTCCACTTATCAATTAGCACATACCATGTGCATTCTTTTGTGTCTGGGTTATCTCACTCAGGATGATATTTTCTAGTTTTATCCATTTGACTGAGAATTTAACGAAGTCATTGTTCTTAATAGCTTAGTAGTACTCCATTGTGTAAATGTACCGCATTTTCTGTATCTATTCCTCTGTTGAGGGACATCTGGGTTGCTTCCAGCTTCTGGACATTATAAATAAGGCTGCTATAAATATAGTGAAACATCTTTGGGGTATAAGCCTAGTAGTTGCATAGCTGGGTCTTCAGGTATATCTATTTCTAACATTCTAAGGAACTGCCAGATTGATTTCCAAAGTGGTTTTACCAGCTTGCAGTTCCACTAGCAGTGGAGGAGTGTTCCTCTTTCTCCACATCCTTGTCAGCATTTGATATCACCTGAGTTTTTGATCCTAGCCATTATGGTTGGTGTGAGGTAGAATCTCAGGGTTGATTTAATTTACATTTTTCTGATGACTAAGGATGTTGAACATTTCTTTAAGTCCCTCTCAGCCATTCGAGATTCCTAAGTTGAAATTCTTTTTTGTTCTGTACCCCATTCTTAATAGTGTTATTTGGTTCTCTGGAGTCTAACTTCTGGAGTTCTTTGTATATTGTAGATATTAACCCTCAATTGTTGGGGGCTGATAGGCCAACTGCCGGCTACATAGACAGGCCGCCCCTCCCCTCGTGTGAAACTCCTGACTTTCCTGACGGAACATCAAGACCAAGATAAAAATCTGTGACCTTCCCGGGAAAGACCGCAGAATGTCCCAGGCACCCGGCCCAGTGCTTGGTCCATAGCTCACTTCCCGCTAGCTCCCCCTCCCAGCTTCCTCATTCCTACTGCTTAAAACTTGCTGCCTGTGTGACAATAAACGAGGCCTTGCTTTGTCTCCTTCTTTTCTCCCCACTTTGACCCTCAGGTAGCGCCTCTTCGGGACCCTGAATAACTAGGCCTGCTGGACAGGTCAAGTGGCGCCCGAATAGGGACCCGAAACATGGCCAACTACCGGATGATGGAGGACCCCCCCAGGAAAAGGAATCGAGGACCTTTCACACCGCATCGCTCGTGCGTTGCTGGAAAGGGAGGTAAGGCGCCAAATAATTGTGGTCCGATTGTCATGGGGAAACAATTGCCTAAAGAAGCTTGTTTCATAGGAGAGATCAAGCATTCACTCAGGGAGAGAGGAATAAGAGTCAAGAAAAAAGATTTAATTAAGTTCTTTTGTTTTGTTGATGAAAAATGTCCTTGGCTGGTTTTAAGCGGCCCTGATATACACCCACTTACGTAGAATAAGGTTGGTAAAGATATTAATAAGCTTTTAAAAGCTGGTGACCCAGTGTCCGCTGCATTGGGGCATTATAAGAGACATAATACAAGATGCTGAGAAAGGGGGCGAGAATGCCCGTCTCTTAACTATAGCAGAGGAATTCTTGCAGGCTTCACGGCCGCTGTCACGTAAAAACGAAAGTAAAGACAGAGAGCCGCACTCTCCATGGCCCTCCATTGTCATCTATATGCCGGGGGATGGGGGAAATCCCTCATCCAAGACCTCACTCTCTCTAGAGGATCCTATTATCTCAAAAATCCAAAAACCGTTTATCCCTCTCTAAAGGAGATTTCTAAAGATAAAGATAAAAACAAAGGACACTGCTCACACCGTTTTTTTGATTCGAGGCTAGATCCAGCCTCTGAGGCTGAGTTGGAGGAGGAAGCTGCCAGATATGAGGAAGAAAGATACGGCCCCGGGCCCCAAGAACCTCGAGTCTACCTCACACAAAGATCCGGACCCATTTGCCCCCCGCCCTACTTGCCCCCATTACCATCAGTTCCCCCTGCGCCCCTGCCGATCGCAGTGGTAGAGGGACTAACCCAAACTAAGGCTGAACTTCAGGCACAAATTACCGGCCTTAGACAAGTTTTACGATTATAGCAGGAGTTAGGAGATCTTACTTTAGCTATTCAAAATTTACAAGAGACCATGAGAAGGGGACAAGATGCCCCCAAAAGACCGCCTAACGCCATAAAAAGATCCCAGCCAAAGCTAACTTTCCCAGTTATGACTAGGGCACGCGCCAGACAGGCCAGGGAGGAGTCCGAGTTAGACAGCCCAAGGACGCGAAAAAGACTGGCCCGAGATGAGCCCGAGCCAGATAGTACTAAGCATGACCAAGGAGAGGGTAGTGAAGAGGAAAATGATTATGATGAGGTAGCTGTAGATTCTGATGAGGAAGACTCCAATCAAGGTGAATACGAGACTTTACGTCCCGTGTACAAGAAACTCATACTTAAACATATCAAAGAATTGCATTCAGCTGTTAAAAATTATGGTATAACTGCACCCTTTGCCTTGTCCATTTTAGAAGGACTTGCAGGGTCTGGATATCTGACCCCTGGTGAATGGACCAGGCTGGTGCAGTCTGTCCTTACTAGTGGGCAATATTTAACTTGGAAATCTGAATTCATTGATAGGGCCGAGAGTCTGGCCGCTAGGAACAGAAAAAACCCTCTAAGCAGGACCGCCTCTTGGACGGTGGATAAGTTATGTGGAAGAGGCTTATTCACATCTGAGGAGAAACAATTGGGATTGTCTCCTGGCGTACTCGCTCAAACAGCACAGGCTGTCTTGTCTGCCTGGAGAGCGGTTCCTGCTACAGGAGCCTCACCACCCCCTTAACTAAAATAGTCCAGGGGGCCCAGGAAACCTACGCTCAATTTGTGGGGAGGTTACAAGAAGCAGCAGAGAGAATCCTAGGTCAAAGTGAAAGTGAGGGGCTCCTCGTTTAGCAGCTTGCTCTTGAAAACGCTAACTTGGCGTGCAGAGCCGAGTTACGAGGCAAGACCAAAGATCTTGATATTACAGGAATGATTAAACTTTGCAATGATGTTGACTCCTCACATCAAGTGTCCAAGTCTATCAGTTTAGCTATCAGGGCTGTGTTCCAAAAAACTGGAGATTCTGGCCACCCTAGAGGCAAAACATGCTTTAGATGTGGGCAGCCTGGTCACTTTGCTAGAGAATGTAGCACTCTCAACCCCAGCCAGCCATTTAATCCCGTCATTGGCCAAGGGGCCCCTAAGCCTACCACGCCGGGAGTTTGTCCTCACTGTAGGAGAGGCCGTCATTGGGCCAAGGATTGTCGGTCTAGAACTGATGCTAATGGGCAAGCCCTCCCTGCGGTCCAGGGAAACAGCCAAGGGGCCACACACCCCCAAGTACAGCACCAAGCTCCTGCGGCACCAGCTTATCTAGGGCAACAGCAGGGAGCGCAGGACTGGACCTGTATGCCTCCTCCCACACAATTTTGAACCCCCAAGATGGTGTTTAGGTTCTCTCCACAGAAATTGCAGGCTGGTACAACCACTCTGGAAAGCAGTCTGGCGGTTCCTCAGAAAACTGGGCATGACACTCCCGGAGGATCTGGCTATACCAATCCTGGGCATATACCCAGAGGCTTTACCTGCATGCAATAAGGACACATGCTCCACTATGTTCATAGCAGCCTTATTTATAATAGCCAGAAGCTGGAAAGAACCCAGATGTCCCTCAACGGAGGAATGGATTCAGAAGATGTGGTATATCTACACAATGGAATACTACTCTGCAATTAAAAACAATGAATTCACGAAATTCCTAGGCAAATGGTCAGATCTTGAAAATATCATCCTTAGTGAGGTAACCCAATCACAAAAGAACACACATGGTATGCAGTCACTGATAAGGGGATATTGACCCAGAATCTCGGAATACCCTAGACACAATTTGCATATCAATAGATTTCTAAGAAGATGGAAGGAGAGATCCCTGGTCCTGGAAAGACTGGATGTAGGGGAACGCCAGGACAGAGTAACGAGAGGGGGTTGAATGGAGAAAAGAGGGAGGGAAGGGGGCTTATGGGACTTTCGGGGAGGGAGGAAACGGGAAAGGGGAAGTGATTTGGAATGTAAATTAAAAAAATAAAATAAAATAAATAAAAAAAATAAAAAAACAAAATGTTTAGCATAGTTTAAAAAAAAAAAGAAATTTTTGGACCCCCGCCATCTGGCACATTTTTTCTCATTATAGGACATGCCTCAGCTACCATGCAGGGTCTCAGTGTCCACCCGTCGCTTTTGGACTCAGACTGTACTGGAGAGGTAAGAGTTTAAGGCAGAAAAGGGCCCGGTCACCATTCTCCCTGGTCAGAGAGTAGCCCAGGCGCTCACTCTCCTGCTTGATTCCTCTGGTGCTCACATGTGAGAGCTCAGAGGAGATAGCCAACCTGGTTCCTCTGATGTCTACTGGGTCCAGCAACTCTCTAAGGAGCTCACCTCCTTGTGCCTTACGTTGGACTGGCGAAAGTTTGACGGCATTATAGATACGGGAGCTGACACCACAGTTCTTAGTTTGAGCTCCTGGCCTTCTGCCTGGCCTCTCCAGCCCTCGATGACTCATTTACAAGGCATTGGCCAGTCTAAAATTATCTTACAAAGTTCAAAGTTGTTGACATGGAAAGATTCAAAGGGGAATTCGGGCACTGTTCAGTCTTTTATTGTTGAGGGCCTCCCTGTCAATCTTTGGGGGAGAGACATTCTCTCTCAAATGGGGATGATGATGTGTAGCCCCAACGAGGTGGTTGCTCACCAGCTCGCTCAGGGAGCTAGTGCGGATTGGGGTACCCCTGACACCTTTGTCCCTCAAAAAAGCGCGCCCAAGCTTTCGGTTTCTAACTGGTCCCCCGGGTGCTCCACTGAAGGCAGGCGAAAACACTTAATGCTCCTTCCCTGGGGACTTTATGTCTGCCGGGGAGGGCATCATTGCCCAGGCATGTGAGTACGAATCTGACTTTTACTGTGAAGCCTGGGGCTGCAAGACTACAGGAGACACTTACTGAAAACCCAGCTCCTCTTGGGATCTTATTACCGTAAAAAGAAAGTATCCTCCAACACACAATCCTAGCACCCCATACCTAAAATGGGAAGGAAATTTCTTGGCATGCTCCATTAAAAATAAAACATCTAAAGGATGGTGCAGCCCCCTCCAGATTGCCTTTACAGAGGCAGACAAAAATTTGATTAGGAAAACTCTAGAGGAGCCCAATGGGGTCTCCGCCTATATAAGGATGATTATGATATGGGGCTAACCTTCAAGATCAAGTTATCAAAAATGATCCCTGCTCCCCAAACAGCCACTGTTGGCCCAAACCCTGAGCTACAATTAAGAGCTGGAGGTAGTAGACATCTATCTGGAAACCAGGTCCTTGCAACACCCACTATCCCAGATACTCGAACACCCAATCCTTTGTTTCAGCCTACTCTACCTATGGGTCCTCCCTCGTCTACTGAGCTTGTGCTATCATTAGCTAATGCTTTGATACAAGCCATACATGAAGCTAATTTTTCCATTTTAGAGGAAGGTTGGGTCTGTTATTCACCTTCCCTGCCCTTTTACGAACGGATTGCAAGCTTTGGAGAATTATTACCCACTAATGATACCTCGCTCTGCGATGGAGTCCTCCAGAGAAGCAAGGACTCACCCTTGGCCAAATTTCTGGCCTAGGCATGTGACTTCTGGGACCTGATATGCTGCCCCCCAAGAACCTGATTGAGGTTTGCAATCAAACTATTGTAATTAATGCTTCCTTTCAATACGTTGCTGTTTCTAGTGATTCCTATCTTGCTTGCTCCTCGGGATTGACCACTTTTATAGTTTCAGCTGCCTTTTTAGAGAATAGCGAATATTGTGTGTTTGTCAAGCTCCTCCCTTGATTGACCATTCATGATTCTGATGAGCTCCTTAATTTTTGGGAAAGGGGCACTCATTTGTTCAGACAAAAGAGAGAACCCATAACAGCAGTCACCCTAGCTATACTCCTTGGTTTGGGAGCCACAGAGGCCGGAACAGCAATTGCCTCCTTGGTCACTTCCAGTCAGCAGTATGCGCAGCTCAGCTTGGTGGTCGATAGAGGCCTACAAGAACTATAATTAGGACTAAAGAATCTTAAAGATTCTGTTGCATCCCTCTCTGAGGTAGTGTTACAAAACAGAAGAGGTTTAGATGTGCTCTTTATACAACAAGGTGGGTTATGCACTGCCCTTAAAGAAGAATGCTGCTTTTATGCAGACAAGACAGGATTGGTTGAAGATAGCCTAAAAAAGGTCAGGGAAAGGATAGAAAACCGCAAGAAAGAAAGAGAGAAAAAAAATCATGGTATCAAAACTGGTTCTCTACATCCCCTTGGCTCTCTACTCTGTTACCTAGTCTTTTGGGACCTTTGGTGGGCCTTCTCCTGCTCATTTCTTTTGGGCTGTGGGCCTTCCAAAAATTAACTCGATTTGTCAAGTCACAGGTGGATGCCGCTTTCACCAACAAGCCGGTTTCAGTGTAGTATTATCATCGTCTAGAGGTCAGAGATAATGATCCGGGTGCTTACAAGGAGCCCTTGGGCACCCCCTCTGCTGGCCTCAATTTCTCAATCCTGGCCACAGACTACTGAAACCCTTGGTTTAAAAAGCTATGGAGATGTCCATGACTGGAGTATCATGATGCCACATGCCAGATGCACACCTGAGAGCCCGGCTAACTCAGTCGGTAGAGCATGATCCCAGGGCTGTAGAGTGACTCCATGATGGGAGTAGCGTGAGGCCATTGCCCAGGGAGCAAACTCCTATTGGGGGTTCTGGGCATGGAGGCACCTCACGTAGCCTAAGACAGAGGCTTTATCCCTCTCTTCTAGGTGCTGGCTGTGGGTGCACATCATGTAGCCTAAGACAGACTCTCCATCAATTATACAAAGAAAGGGGACACTCAATCAGATGTAGGGTTGGTAAAGATCTTTTGCCAATCTGTGGGTTATTGTTTGGTCCTATTGGCAATGTCTTTTGCCTTACAAAAGATTTTCAGTTTCATGAGATCCCATTTGCTAATTGTTGAACTTAGAGCATGAGTCATTGGTGGCTCTTCCTCACTTTCTCTACTACTAGATCCAGTGTATCTGGTTTTATGTGAAGGCCCTTAATCTACTTGAACCTTATCTTCATACAAGGAGATAAGAATAGATCAATTGGCATCCTTCCACATGCTGACTGCCAGTTGAACCAAGACCATTTGTTGAAACTGCTGTCTTTTCCCCCTGGATGGTTTTGTCTTCTAATATTCTATATACAAGAGTTTTTAATTGAAAACAGGTTGAAATAAAACAAAATGAAGATGCTTTCTGTGTCTCTACATAATTGTATTAAGGATTAGTTTGCAAAAGCAAGCAACTACACTAAGAAAATTATGTTAGGAGTAATTGAATATATTTAATTATATTAAATTAACATGTAGCCTGATGATGGTAGCAAGCACCTTTAATCTCAGCACTTGGGAAGCAGAGGTAGGTAAATCTTTATGAGACTGAGACCATCATAGTTTACAGAGTAGTTCCAGGACAACACAGAGAAACCGTGTAATGAAAATGAAATAAAGTAAAAATAAATAAACAAGGAACATATATGTCTAATAATAAGTAAGATTTTACTATATGTAAAGTCAAGCAACTCATTTTAGGATTAATGAATATCTTTAAACAGATATATTCTAGTTACTAAATTTGTATTTCCTTTTGTATTAATTACTTTACATTATGAAGTGCAGCAAATTGATAATAATATTACATAATTAACATTGATTTCTCAGTGCTAGAAATGGATTTAGTATTATTTTTGAAGTGAAAGTTTTGAATATTCTTTGAGGCACAGAATTGAAACATAGCAATGATTATTTTAATGGTAGAAAGGTAGGTATAGCAAGTTAGAAAGGACAGTACACATACAATCATATAAGATATATATATATATATATATATAATCCATCATTTTATAATGCATAATATATTCATTCTTTACAAACACATTTATATTAAATAGTTGGTAACTTGAATGTAAAATCATGAACTTCACTGAGAAGATCCTTACATTGTATTCAGTAACAAAAAAAGAGCACTAATGTCAAGTTACATTCTCTAGTACATGTACTTTGGGAGTTCTAAGGTTTATATGCTTCTGGTATCTCTGATCTCTGGATAGTAGTAAGCACCATGTACATTGACATCCTGCTCTGACAGAAACTAGTTCTCACATGAAGGCATGCTAGCTGTCATCCTAGAATGGGCGTCCATGTCAGATCCTGGTAGAGTTATGTATTAAAGTTGTAACAGATAACATTGACTCATATTTCCATGCACTTGGGAGATGAAACCAAGAGGATTACCTTAGTCTTAAATTAGAACCTGTATTTAAATGTAAAACCACAAATTAATGTAAAATCCTGTAAGAGGAGATGTTTATGCCTTTGCTATATGACACTTGTGCAATGCTTTGTGTAAGCTTGCTTGATTGCCATGTTTGGGAAATGTAGGTTGCATGGGTAGGTAAGTGTCCATTATACTTATGCGTATTAACATCAATAATTGATGTTATCAAAACAATTCCATATAATCGTGTGCTTTTCTTATATTTAAGTCCAACTTACAGGACTGAGTCAAATGTTTCTACTATAAATAAATCCCACTTTGATTCCTGTATTATCAATATGTGTCGTAATTAAGGGAAGATAATTGGATTTATCAATAAATCATTGGTTTTATATGAAGAAAAAAGCAAAATTTGTTGACTAGAAGAAATGTATGAGATCTCAAGATCCATATTTAATTTCTCAAGTGCTGATTTGAAAAAGTTACAAAAAGTAACTATTTTTAAGGAAATGAGGACAATAGAATTAAAATTTATCTAATATTAAATATTATAAGTGCCAAACAGAATATCACAATAATTTGTAATATTGCATATGGCACAGTACTTTACTATGTCTTAACATATAAAAAGCCCTCCAACTTGATGGAGGGAAATGAAGTCAGAAAGTGTAAAATAATTGTAAAGTCTGGGATTTTTCCAGATTTTATCAGTACAAGTGTTGAAGTATCACACTGAAGCTCATAAACCTGTCACATTATACAATTTAGTGACTATGATCAATTAAAAATGCAACAATGTTAAGCAATATAATTCGATCATTACATTGTATATGTAGATATTAATAGCTGCAATATAACCAATTAAATTCTAGTATTTAAAATAATAATAAATATGTTAGTAAAAGGTTTCAAATTTATGTAATCTGCAGCAATCTGAGGCAGGAGCATGAACTGAATATCAACATTGATTAGATAGTTAAGCCTATCTAATCAACTAAGCATATACAAGAAATATTATATATGTAATAATATATTATATATACCATATAATATAACAAGACCTTATATTTAAATATGTGCAATATAATATATTCAACATAATACATTATTAGTAAAGATAACAGTTATAATTTCTCAAATAAAAATATTTTTAAATTTTTCTTAAATTTTAAAGAAACTTGAAATTAAAAATTTCAGAGGGTAGACTGGGAGGGAGATAAAGAGTGGACTATAAAAAAAGTTTAAAGAATAAAAACAAAAATAAAAATAAAAACCAGGAGGATCAAGAATTCAAAAAAATTTTAAATCAAATGTCTGCCATTTTAACTTTAAAGGTATATCAGAACATGATCTTGAAGCATATTTCACTGATAATTGATGACAAAATATCAAATAAGTTTACAAAAATATTCAGAGTTGTTATTAAAATGTCAATATATGTTTGTCATAGGACTAGCCAAATAATTTTATAAGTTAACTCCACCTACTAAAATGCTGCTATAAACTCCTAAAGTTATATTCTAAAACTTTCAAACTAACCAGATGATAATAATGCACAGATCAAAACTTTATTCTAATTCAGTGTGTTTTCAATAAATCCTCAATATACCTAACACTTGAAAATATGGCATTGCCTAAAAACAAAAACTAGCTACATGTGAGCCTCAAATATCTTTAACTTAAAAATTACATATGATAACTATAAATTGTGTAAAAATAATTCATTTAGAATGGTAAACTTTGTAGACTTATAAACATTATTTTATCATTGTTTTCTTGTAATAGGAAGTATAAAAACACATTATTTTGTATGACTGGAAAAGTATTTCATATTACCTTATGAGTTCCATAATTAATATGAAGTAAATTTCAAGCCCTTGCTCATATTCACAAATTATCACAAACCATAAGATATTAAAGATTTTATATTAAAATCTGAAATATTTCCATTTGATTCAGGAGGCACACAGAAATGTAAACCTGGAGCTGAGATATTATCTACTGATAGACTGAGGAAGAAGGGGAGACATTGTGTTGAGATCTATCTCCAGTGGTGATGCATCCATCTCCATTAGAGAGTTGCATACCAATCATCAAAATAAAGAGCCCTTATTAAAGTCATTGGACACAAAATATCTTACCTTATCCGTTGCTATGAAGAGACATCAATACCAAAGCAATTGCTAAAGAACAATTGGTGCCTACTTAGTCAATTATCATCATGGCAGGGAGCATAGTGGGACACATGGTATTAGAGCAACCTCTAAGAGCTCCATCTTGGCCCTCAGGCTACTGGGGCCTGGCCTGGTATTTTAAAATTTCAAATCCTACCCCAGTGACATACTTTCTTCCAACAATGCCACATCTTCTAATCCTTTCCAAATACCACTCCCTGATGACTAAGCATTTAAATGTATGAGCCTATGGGGGCATTCTTATTCAAACCACCACAAAAACAAAACAAAAATATAGGAAGTAGGAAACGATACATAATTGAAAAACAAAAAGACTGAAAGAATTTGTATTATGACCACATGTATAAAATTAGAAATTAACCTGTCAAATGAAGTAAATCAGGCACTGAAGAACAAGAACCACATGATTTCTTTCATATGTGGAAAATCTCTGGGAACTTTTGCACAATGTTTTGTGTATGAATACTAGTGTGCTGCATATTTCATAAACCTAGCAAAAAAGTGATTTTATAGCTTTGTCCTAAAATGATAAGTACTTGAGCTAATATAGTTAACATTTTAAGATTTTAAGATTTTAGCATTTAAAATTATATATATATATATATGTGTGTGTGTGTGTGTGTGTATGTGTGTGTGTGCATATATATATATATATATATATATATGTATATTTCAAAGAATTCTGTCTAACAAATTATGTTTGTGCAAAAATTTAAAACTTAGAAAAAAAGTGATCATTTAACTTACTTTGGTAGTGCTCCAGAATTATGACAATACATATTTTCTCAAACTACTTATTCAGGACACATAATCTATATTTTATCATTTTATTCCTTCACTGTCAATTCAGGACAGTACAAAAGTACTAGACTAGAAAGTGAAGTGGTAATTTGTGAGTAAAAAGAGTCTCTATGCTGTTTCTAAAATTTTAAATAGTCAGTAACCTCTTTGCAGAACATTTGGCCTGGATAAGACTTGCCAACTCCATACATTCTGCAACTATTTACTGCCATTTTTGTTTACATTTGCTTGTTATTTCCTCCGCAAGATTATTCCTCCTTTGTTTTCTGATAGTCTTTACCCTTGTTCTTATATTTCTTTTCAAAATTTAGCTGATGTCTAGAATTTCATCAGATTTCTCTTGGTGACTTAATCCTGTATCAAGAAAACCTTAGAGGTATTGAGGTACTGAGTTATGGTTAGATTTAAGGATTTGTACTTTATAGATCCTAACTCAAACTACAAACATACTTTCTGAGTGTAACTCCTAATGTTGATACACACTGAGCTCTCATTTTCCCATCCATGGCAAAATTTGTGGACTTTTTGTTCTTGGTCACTTGTTGTAAACACAGTTTGAAAAATAATATCTCATACTCTAAGCTTAACTCTCCGAGTTTTCTTAGTTTTCTATTATTCTTCAATGACTTTTGCATATCTAATTCTATAGAGAATGTTATGTAATCCCATACTCTCTATGTATATATGAGAGTTGAAATAGTAACTTGCCTTACATTTCTCCAAATCAGACTTCTTTTAGTATTATAGTGTCATATAACAGGAACTAGAGATGTTGCTTTGATTGAGCTAAAGAGTCCAAATTACCAACAGGGTACATTTGCACATTCAATTTTTAAAAACATGTTATTTATTACATTTGTCCTTAGATTTCCCCCATGAATAGTGTTATTCTTTTGTCTTCTGGCAGTCTATTCTTTTGCCTTTGTGTTGTTTTTAAAAGGTAGTTGAATGTCTAGAACTTTATCAGTTTTCCTATGGGGACTTACGCTTGTATCTAGAAAATCTTTTAGGAAGTGATTTGGCTCACTCATAGATTTAGGACTTTGCTTTTTTTTATGTAATTCAACACAAATTGTGAACAGACTTTATAAGTTGAAGACTAAGGGCAAAGCATCATCTCATCTTACATGCAGAAAATAGAGAATGGGCCTCCATTATTTATAAAGTCACCAAAAGTCCCATCTTATGACCAATACGCATAATTTCACAATCATAGTTTTCTGCCAACATGTTACTAGATTTTAATTGGATAATTTTGAAAGAAATGAGTAACTTCATATTTAATTTTATTCATTTCTACTTGTTTATTTTCATTAATGTGTTTATGTATGTATCTGAGTATATGCCATCACATGTTGGTGGGAACCCTTAGAGACAAGAAGAAGGAACAGGATTGTCTTGAAGCTCAAGTCACAAAAAATTGTCTGCTACCCAGGATGCCCACCAAATAAATGCCTAATCCTTCTCTATTTTGTTCTCCTAGATTTTATTTTCATCATCATCTGTGCCTCTTAATTGCCCTCTGTGTTCAATTAATTAATATATTCAAATCCATATATGTTGGACTTCATTCAATCTGTATAAATGAAGTTTTGTTTTACATCATTTAAGATTTATTTTGATTTAAATATATGAAGACATATTGCCTTGTTTGGAATCTTATCAGTTAAAGATGCCAAACAAGTTACAAAATATTCCATTAACCTCAATTTCTCTAACTGTGAAGAGAGAAAGTGAGGTATAACAGCTGTAATATGGTTGATCTGAAGATGTGATAGTCCATTTAAAAATTTGGTTTTGATCCTTCTGTAAAAATCCAATGCTCATTATTATAAAATAATTTCCTGTTATCTCTCAATATGTAAAAGAAATTATGTTCATTGCAGTTATCATTTTTTCTACTGTTTGTTTCTTGTTTATGGTGTTTACTTACTAATTTTATGCTAAACACATATAATACTATATAAATTATATATAAACTTTAATCTAAAGCATCATTAATGATGTAGTTCTCTTTATGTTTAATGTTATATCAGTCCCACTAAATAGGATAGTTCTGCTAGGAATTTATTACATATTCATTTATCTCAAAATTTTCAGAAAGGATCCATTTAGCAATGGCATTCAATGTGCAACTGAACAGCTAGTCCTCCACAAGTTGTACATTTACCTATGTTACCAATTTTTGTCAAAGGGTTTTTGTAGTGAAAAATTATCCTCTTTTAAGGCATTTATCATACAAGAAGCAACAGATGCTTTTATAAGGAATGCAACACCAGGCACTAGTTTGGCATTGCTAGTAAAGAGTTTCCTCTTATAGGAGATGTCACTTTTGCACTCAACAATCTCTCCTGCTAAATTAATCCTTAGTTGGCATTTAAATATACTTGAAACTGGCTTGCCACTTCCTCAGCATGGTTCCATGACAACCTGACAGATGGGCTAAAGGACATGGATGCCAGACAATCTGATGACAAAAAGGTTTAAATATTACAGGATATATTTGTTTCCTCAAATATTAAAATAATGATTTACACCAAATATGATAAATACTGAAAATCAACTGTTTCCTTATAAAACATTTTACTTTATTAACTATCCTAGAATCCCCTCTATCCAATATATTTTATAGTATTCACCCTCCACCAGTGTCTCCCAATACTTCTGAGATTTATTATATCTTCTACATGCTACACATGACATATAAATGTAATGAACCCAATTTGTGTTCCCCAAATACACATGTAGTCATTCCTGGAGCATGGTCTATCTACCAGAGGGAACACCTTCAAAAATCACTCTCCTCCCAAAGCCATAAACTGTCAATAGCTCCTCAGTTATAGGTAGGGACCACTGATTGCCTCCTCACCTCCCTGATGATATACTGATGACTTGATCATCTGGAGATCTTGTGCAGGTGTACAGGGACGCAGTAAGTTCATTGATACAATGGTTCTTTCTTCTACAAGAAATAGTTTGTTCCTGTCCTGCCTGACCTGTGATTCTTTTTATTTTATTAGACATACTATTTATTTACATTTCAAATTTTGTCCCCTTTCTTGGTTCCCCCCTCCCCTGAAAATCCCATAAGCCATCTCCCCTTCCCCAATGAACCCTCCCCCAACTTCCCTGTCCTGGTATTCCTCTACACTACAGTATCAAGTCTTTCTAGCACGAAGGGCCTCTCCTCGCTTTGGTGTCTAACAAGACCATCCTCTGCTGTCTATGTGTCTGGAGCCATGGGTAATTCCATGTGTACTCTTTAGTTGACAGTTTTGTCCCCGGGAGCTCTGGGAGTACTGGGTAGCTCATATCTTTGTTGTTTTTATGGAGCTGCAAAACCCTTCAGGTCTTTGGGTCCTTTCTCAAGCTCCTCCATTGAGGACCCTGTGCTCAGTTCAATGGCTGGCTGACATTGGCCCACTCTGTATTTCTCATGTTATAGCAGAGCTTCCTAAGTGACAGCTAGATCTGGCTCCAGTGAGCAAGCACTTGTGGGCATCCACAATAGTGTCTGGGTTTTGTAACTGTATATGGGATGGATGCTGGGTGGGATAGACTCTGGATGGTCTTTCCCTTAGACCCTGCTCCAACTTTTGTCTCTGTATTACCTTCTGTGGGTATTTTGTTCCCCCTTCTACGAAGGACCCAAGTATCCATACTTTGTTCATCCTCCTTCTTGGGCATCATTTGATATGTGATTCGGTATTTCAAGCTTCTGAGCCAATATCCACTTATTAGTGAGTGCATACCATGTGTGTTCTTTTGTGATTTGATTACCTCACTCAGGATGATATTTTCCAGTTCCATTCAATTGTCTAAGAATTTCATGAATTCATTGTTTTTAATGGTTGAATTGTACTATATTCCATATATATAATGGTATATATATCCATTGTGTATATATACCACATTTTCTATATCCATTCCTCCGTTAAGAGACATCTGGGTTCTTTCCAGCTTCTGGCTATAATAAATAGGGCTTCTATGAAAATAGTGTAGCATGTGTTCTTATTACATGTTGGAGAATCCTCTGGGTATATGCCCAGGAGTGGTATAGCAGGGTCCTCCAGTAGTATTATGCCCAGTTTTCTGAGCAACCACCAGTCTGATTTCAAGAGTGGTTGTACCAACTTGCAATCCCACCAGCAGTGGAGGAGTATTCCTCTTTCTCCAGAAACACTCCAGCACCTGCTACCTCCTCAGCTTTTTAACTTAGCCATTCTGACTGGTGTGAGGTGAAATCTCAAGGCCCATATCTAAACATAGTAAAAGCAATATACAGCAAACCAGTAGCCAACATCAAACTAAATGGAGAGAAACTTGAAGCAATCCCACTAAAATAAAGGACTAGACAAGGCTGCCCTCTCTCTACATATTTATCCAATATAGTACTTGAACTTCTAGCTAGAGCAATTAGACAACAAAAGGAGGTCAAAGGGATATAAATTGGAAAGGAAGAAGTCATAATATCACTATTTGCAGATGATATGATTCTATACTTAAGCGCCCAAAAAAACTCCACCAGAGAACTCCTACAGCTGATAAACAACTTCTGAAAAGTGGCCAGATATAAAATTAATTCAAACAAATCAGTAGCCTTCCTAGACACAAAGGATAAAGAGGCTGAGAATGAAATTAGGGAAATGACATCCTTGAAAATAGGCACAAAGAATGTAAAGTATCTTGGTATGACTCTAACCAAAAAAGTGAAAGATCTGTATGACAAGAACTTCAAATCTCTGAAGGAAGAAATTGAAGAATATTTCAGAAGATGTAAAGCTCTCCCATGCTTGTGGATTGGCAGGATTAATATAGTAAAAATGGCCATCTTGTCAAAAGCAATATACAGATTGAATGTAATCCCCGTCAAAACCCCAACTCAATTCTTCATAGAGTGAGAAAGAGCAATTCTCAAATTCACCTGGAAGAACAAAAAATCCAGGATAGCTAAAACTATTCTCAACAGTAAAAGAACTTCTGGAGGAATCAGTATCCCAGACCTCAAGCAGTACTACAGAGCAATAGTGTTAAAAACTGCATGGTATTGGTACAGAGACAGACAGGTTGATCAGTGGAATAGAATTGCAGACCCAGAAATGAACCCACACACCTATGGTGACTTGATCTTTGACAAAGAAGCTAAAACCATCCAGGGAAAAAAGAAAGTCTTTTCAACAAATGGTGATGGCTCAACTGGAAGCTAGCATGCAGAAGAATGCAAATCGATCCATTCTTATCTCCTTATACTAAGCTCAAGTGCAAGTGGATCAAGGACCGCCACATAAAACCAGACCCATTGAAACTAGTAGAAAAGTAAGTGGGGAAGAGCCTTGAGCACAGGGACACAGGGGAAAATTTCCTGAACAGAACACAAATAGCCCATGCCCTAAAATCAAGAATTTACAAATGGAACCTCATAAAATTAAAAATTTCTGTAAGGCAAAGGATACTCTCAATAGGACAAAATGGCAACCAACAAATTGGGAAAAGATCTTTGCCAACCATACATCTGACAGAGAGCTAATATCCAATACATACAGAGAACTCAAGAAGTTAAACTCCAAAGAACTAAATAACCCTATTAAAAAATGGGGTACAGAGCTAAACAAAGGATTTTCACCTGAGGAATATTGAATGGCTCAGAAAAACCTAAAGAAGTGTTCAACATCCTTAGTCATCAGTGAAATGAAAATCAAAACAATCATGACCTGTGGTTCTTAATTTTTTTTGTCCTCTCCTTCTCATTGGTCCTTAGACTTTAAAGAGATGGATATGATACAGATGTTTGTTGCTGAGAACTTAGTATAAATTTACTCTCTTTAATAACCACAGCATACAAGCAGAAAGAAACTTCTCTAAAGAGGTCTGAGTACCCTTGTAATCTATGTAAATAGAGATAAGAATTTATTTTATCTTTGAACACTTTGATATGTTATTCACTAAAACAACAATACTAGGTTCAACTTCTCATTTCTTAACTCTTTCAAAATTATCAGTTCTACTTTTTGAGGCCTTTTCTGTGTGCTATACTTCTGACTCTGTACAGGCTAACTCTTGAACCTTAGAAGTATTGATATACTTCTTTAATATGTCTCTTTTTTCTGTACATTTATCTATTGTTTACCTTGTAACTACTAAATGTTATTGATGTTATAGGATATGCTTTAATTTTTCATGTTTAATGGTGTTGCTACTATGTGCACTGTAATGTAGAGATTCTATTTTGCTCACTGCTATTACTAATACGGCATTTTCTGTCACAGTTTCATCACTCATTTTCTAATTTTTCCTGTTGATAGACTTATCTTCATGTATATCTCATGATAAATAACAAAGTTGTATTTTTAAAATCTTGCATGATCACCAAGAAAGGGAAATAGAATAAACAATTATGGAGGGATGAGAGTGGGCAGCTAGAATTGAAAGATCACACAGGTGAAAGATCTTGATACACTCTGATGTAAATGGGATGTCTTCATCAATTTTATCCCCTCAAGGCTTATGGAAGCAGAAACTATGGAAGAGCCAAATAAGATGGAAGAAATCAAAAATCAAAGCCTTCTAAACCCAGCAGAACAAGTGAAGATATGAATTCTCAGAAACTGTGGTAGCATGCATAGGGCCTGCACAGTTCTACACCAGATATTATCTATCCCAGAGCTGAAAGAATTTGAAAAAATACCCCTATCCCAGAAGCTATCTGAAATTGTTAACCACTTGCAAATGATTTTTTTTCCTCAAAGGAATTTCACTGAGAACACAAATTACTCTTATTTTTATTATTTATTGCATATTTTATGCTTCTTTTTATTTCAAATGTTATTCCCTTTCCCATTTCCCACTCCAGATCCTCCTATCCAATCTCCCTGCCCCCTGCTTCTATGAGGATGCTCCTCTTTTCACCCATCCACGCCTACCTCACTGCCTTGACATTCTTCTAGTATTGGTTATTGCTGGTTGTCAATAGGACTATATCTAGAATGAACTGCAATCCAGAATTGGAAGGCTGACCTGTGATCCTAATCTGGAGACTGGGAAATACAAGTTTCTGATATGAATCTCAGCATGGAGATCCTGAGGCATGATGGCTATGAATCCCAGGAAATTAACACAGGAAGATTTCTGAGTTCAAGGTCGTCTGAGACAAAACAAGTCCCAGATACAGGTGTGGTGCACACATCTTTAATCTGGGCCATACCTTCTTCTGGAGACCTACATAAGGACATTGGAAGAAAGAAGATTCTTTCTCTCTTCTTTGTCTGCTTGCCTATTGGAACTGAACAACTGCTAAATCCTTGGATTTCCAGCCACAGCTGCTGCTGACCATTGTTGGAAGTTGGATTACAGACTGTAAGTCACCAACAAATTCCATTACTCTATAGAGATTACCCATAACTTCTGGGACTCTAGAGAACTGTGACTAATATACCCCTATACTTCAGAATCTAGCCTTCACAGGACAAAAGGCTACTACTCCTATTGATGCCAGACATTACCATCCTCTGCTACATATGCTGCTTGAGTCATGTATCTCTCCATGTGTACTCTTTGGTTGGTGGTTTAGTCCCTGGGAACTCTGGGGGTCAGGGTTTGGTATCTGTGTATGGGATGGATCCCCAGGTAGGGCAGTCTCTGGATGGCCTTTCCTTCAGTCTTTGATACATACTTTGTTCCTGTATTTCCTTTAGACAGGAGCCCTTCTGGGTTAAGAATTTGGAGATGAGTGGGGGGGGGGGGGAACACATGCCCCAACCAGGGCCGTGCCTAACCTGGGGATATGGTCCCTTCAGGGTTGCCTTCCCTTTTGTTGGGCATTTCAGATAATCTCATTCCTGTTGGGTCCTGGGAGCCTCCGACTTTCCTGACAAACTACTCTTAATGGTAAGTTGAATACCCAGCCATCTGGATCTGTTTCTTGTATCTTTACATGAGCTCTTTTACATTTGTTTATTTTTTTGTCCTATACCTGCATGCTTGATTTTTGTTTGTTTTGTCATATTATATTACATTATACAATATTATATTATATTATATTGTATATAATCTCTTATTTGTCAGGTTTTTTTTTTCTGAGAAATAAAAAAGGTAGATCCAGATGGCTGCAGGGAGATAGAAAGGAACTAGAAAGCATACAGGGTGAGGAAACTATATTCAAGATATATTGCATGAAACAAAATATATTTTCAATGGACAAAAGCCCTGCATGGTTAAATAATAATTGAAAGTGCTGTGGTTAAACATGAATATTTCCTCAAAGTATTTCTCCTAGAACCCTGTGACCTTCAGTTCTAGGTTTGCTGATATAAGTGAAAATAGAATTCCTTTGCAATTATACACTATATTAACAAATTCACATTAAAACATAGCTTTTCACAGCATGATACATTATAGAAATATGCCAACCTCCTGAACCTTCTCAACATTTAGCTCCAATTTCTGCTTTACTCATAAGAAATTTTAAAATATGCTAACAGACTCCTGACCCTTCAGTTTTACCTTCCTTGGGCAAAAGTACTATGTTTATTTTGGGAACTTCTCAAGAAAACTTATAAGTGATGATTCACACTTTTGGAAAAGTACACAGAGAAAACTTGAGTGTAAAATGTATACAGAAATACTTTCATATATAGAACCCAAATATTGGCCATAGCATACTGTATTTTCAGTTTGTAAAAGATCCAAATCAAATGGGTATTACATGAACAAGCATTAATGTTGTCAAATTCCACTTCATATAATTTTACTACAAAGAAAATTGACATCATTTGAAAGCATGTTTTTTGTTTAGTAAGAGAGAATGAGTAATTCAAGTGACTATATGAAGTCTAACAAGTTTGAACCAATAAATCATCCAGGATTAATTCTTTTTATGTACCTGTTAACTTTAGAAGTTTAACTAACCTTTCTTGAATTTGTGAATTTTAACAATTGTTTCTTTAACAACTTTTTACACTGAGTCAGACTGTGAAAATTATATTTGAATATCATGCTTAACCAAAGAAATGGTAATTAATCATAAGCTGGATGCCCTTTCACGGCTTAAATCCTCCAATATTATCTTATTGTCCAAGTAGATTTTTACACTTCCAGTATTAGTTTTCAGTTCTGCAATGTAACTTAATTAATTACATTATCACTAATGTATCAGAGAGGTGGGTCATTGAAAATTATAAAAATAAATTTATGCAGAGTTAAACATGACAGTCAAAAGAACAGGATATCTGTGGTGATCAATTGCTCATTCTCTTCCTTTGAATATACACACAGAGAAAAATAAATTCTCTTTTCTCAGGTGACAGCACATGCTTGTGAGGATGTGGAGAAACAGAAACACTCCTCCATTGCTGGTTGGATTGCAAACTGGTTCAACCACTCTCGAAATCATTCTGGAGGTTTCTCAAAAAATTGGAAATAGATCTACCTGAAGACCTAGCTATACTATTTCTGAACATATACACAAAAGATGCCCCACCATAACACATGAGCATCTGCTTCACCATAATGGCCTTGTTTGTTATAGCCAGAAGCTGGAAACAACCCAGATGTCCCACAACTGAAGAATGGATACAGAAAATGTGGCTCATTTACACAATGAAATACTATTTATGTGGTAAGAAGGAGGAAATTGTGAGTTTTGCAGGTAAATAGATGGAACTAGAAAATTGATCCTGAGTGAGGTAACCCAGACCCAAAAGGACATGCATGGTATGTACTCACTAATAAGTGGATATTAGCCAATGCTACAATGGTAGCATCTTTTTAAAAATAGCTACACTATGTCACACCTTCTAGAATGGAACCTGCTTCTGTACCATTCAAGCAAATTCAGGACATGTGTTTAAGTAGACTTTTTGAATAGGCTCCTGAGACTAAAAATGACATGGTACATGTACTAACTTGTTTTCCTGTCAACATTGCACAACAAACTCGTGCCGTCTGTGAAGAGGGGACCTTCACTGATAAAATACCCAAATAGGATTGGCAAATCTGTATGGCTTTTTTCTTATTGATTATTGAAGGGTGAGGGCCATGTTCACTGTGGGTAGTTCCAATGATGAGAAGTTGGTCTTGGTCCCATAAGAGAGCAGGATAAACAAACGCATGAGAAACAAGCAAGTAAGCAGATTTCTTCCATTGTTTCTGTTTCAGTTTCTATTTCCAGGTTCCTGTCCTTACTTCTTTGAATGATGAGATGCAGTGTGGAAATGTAAAAAAAATTAAATACTTTCCTCCCCAAGTTGTTTTAGTTCATGCTGTTTTACTATAGAAATAGAAAATCCAACTAAGATAATATGTTTCTTTGGAGTTTTAAGTAACGCATCCCTGAGTTTGTAAAAGTGAAAAAGAAAACCCTAAAAATTTGACAATATTTAAACTTTCCCAAGGATCATTAGTTTAACTTTCAGAAATGTATTCTGTGACACTAGCTTCAGTTTTGCTTTGGCTGGGAAAGATAAGGACCATCCATAACTCATACTGGGTATAAATTAGCAAAGAGATCCTTAGAAAAGCCTGTACCATTTCTCTAAGGGGGAAGTTGAGGGTCTGCTTTAAACTCAAAGAAGCATTTTTGTAATACTCTTGTATTGTAACAGAAATCTATTTTTAAAAAAAAAAAGGGTATCATTCTAGACACATTAAAAAGCAAAAACATGGATGACATTCTAGATGTTGGCCACTGCATAAACTCAGGATTATTAGCCTCAGTAACCATAGAAAGATTCAGTCTGTAGCATTCCAGAAGGGAAATTTGTCTTTGAAGCTCAGCTGGTTTCTTGACATATGTGACTTTGGCTCAGGGCACTACTCTGTTAATCATGCATCACAATGTTACGGTCACAAGCAATGGGCAGTGCTTGCGTATTTTCTTGGCTTTTGTGCTGTTGTGACATAAGTTTTGTTTATAAAATGTGCTAATATATGCAAAATAAAATAATCATTCTTAGTCTATTGAATAATCAGTTGAGGTATGACAAGTGCATTCCAGTGGAATCCATGCTATATAGCTGTTCTTATCTTGTGATACAATGACTGTTCTTCTTAATCCCCAAATTTGCAAACAGCTCCAAATAGGAGTTCCTATGGTTTATATGACTCTAGACTCATTGTATAAGTATAAATGTATCAATTTTTGGTTTTGGTTGTGGTTTTTGCTTTTTGTCCTATTTTGTTTTGTTTTGTGACTGGTTTGTTTCTCATTCCATAATGTCTTCAATGTTACACTGTAGTACATACTCAAATTTTCATCCTTAGATTGACTAGCAATCTATTGTACTTTGTTTATTCATCATCTATCGACAGATACTCAAGTGAATTTGAAGTAAGTTTCCTGTGATCATGGAAATGAAAAAACATCTAGAAGCTTGTACATAAGTATCCTGTGGTACAGCCTTCTTACTTCTCAGAAGAGAAAATAAGATTGGGCTGAAAACCAGATTTGCCCAGATTACAAAATTGGTTTCACTTAGTTGTGTTCACAAGGAAGAGTATATAAAAATATTTGGATGAAGAAAAGAAAAGAAAGAAATGTATTGATTGTGGTATCATATGTAAAAAGAGTAAAAAATAGCTTGAAAATATATCAATATGTAAACCACATTAATTAAAAGAATTATATAAATTTTCATTCAAGAAGAATCCACTTAACTCTGTGTGAATTTCATTTTTATTTTGCCCTCAAAGGACAATATGCTTCTCTTAGATATATCTTGTCTTTGGGAAAATATTTTTCTATTCGTTATATCCAACATTAAGAGATTCTGAAATTTAAAACTATAATTGTTAAGTTGGGAAATCACCTCCAGGTGAGTGATTGACACTGCTTAAATGGAAACAGAAAAACTCCTGGTTTAACTTATATATTTATTTCTGTGTTTGTTTCTTTGCTATTTCCTGAATTT
This sequence comes from Tokudaia tokunoshimensis, assembly GCA_036184795.1. Taxonomy (NCBI): domain Eukaryota; kingdom Metazoa; phylum Chordata; class Mammalia; order Rodentia; family Muridae; genus Tokudaia; species Tokudaia tokunoshimensis. Next base: position 49,794,922 of record BTHU01000021.1, read on the forward strand.
TACATCCTCCTGAGCTGTGTGTATATACTGATTATACTCACTTTGATCACTGCTGTACTACGGAACTGCAAATTGCCAAGTAAGAATTCATATACACCAATATGATGACATAATCACTAGATTGTGTTACAAAGTAAAGATCATTATTCCAAGTTTGTCTTATACATTAATTCATTAATTTAATATTTTTATTGTGTCATTATTTTCATCTTTGTGGCAGTTCCCTTGTATTTCAGTTTTCATTTCCTTATATTTGCATTGATTTGATGATGAATCTGGTATCTTTGGCATTGTTTGGTTTTGATGTTCTTAGTTTTAGTCATTTTTGTAGTACAGTAACTATTGAGCAATTTTCTCTTTTAAATCAATGAATTTTTTTCCTTATTATAAAATCAAATTAGTGCATTAGTGAATAGAGTTGGAAGTCAGTGAAAATTCAACTGCTAAAAATGAGAAACAGAGAATTAATAGTCTCACTAGTAAGGTAAACAGGGTAACACCTCTTCAGATTATTATATCAGCTTATGGAGAGAAGAACCAGAGGCTGAAAATTACCATTCTTACTTAGTACTCTTAGTAGGTTTTGCTGTCTCTTATTAAAAATGAGAACTAAAAGTGTTGAAAGCATTTTAACTATGAAAGCTATTATTTTTAACTCTAGAATTTTCTTGGGGAATTTTGTAAAATAATGTCTTACATTTTGTTACTTTGGATGTCTGTTTCTTCCATATGTGTGTTTGTGGATGTACACGTGTTGATGCCTAAAGATGCACGGAAGCACAGAGACTATTTGACTTTAACTAGATACACACAAATCTATTTTTGACTCACATGTACCACTCAAGAACATATTCACAAAAAGCTCTATACCTAGCAAGAAAGATGCCTGCAGAGTCATATTTATCACTACTTTATTTAAAATATCTACAAAATGGAAGTAGTCAACTAATTAATAGGGAGTAAAAATGTGAACTATACACATACTTGAAATTACTTGAGTATAAAGAAAAATAAAATGCAAAATTTGTAGATTAGTGACTAGTAGATTTATTTAAAAAGTAAAACAAATGTAGATACTAGGTAGAAAAAAATAATTGTTTAAAATGTATCTTCATGTAAAAAATTGAGCATATCACAAAAAATTTCTAAATTCAAACAACATATTAATATTATATTATTATCTTCACAGAATTTGTATCATAAAAAAGTTACTAGTATCATATTATTCTTTGAGTTTGATTTGGGAACAGTGTAAAATTAGTAACAATCTACAAATTACTTCATTAAATTATTAGGAAAATGCACAATTATAATAACTACACTATACTAAATTGAAAGGAAAGGTAATTAAATCTGTGTTTTTAACTTTTTAAAAGAAAGAAGGTGATCACAATATCAACTTCTCCTTCATGGTAGGTTTTTGAGAAATCAGGGATAAAAGGGAAATATGTCATCAAAATACTGGCAATTACAGCAAGTCCATAGCTGACATCAAAGTATATAAAGAGAAACTCAAGGTCATTCCACTAAAATCAGGAAAAAGACAAGGCTATACACTCTTGCCACATGCATGGGGCAGTGGAGTGTGCCAAGAAATGTGGTAATGTTGAGTGGGTCCAAAAACTCCAGTACCCTGAGAACTGGGGACAGTAAATGTTTCACCTACTTCTGATCAGGTCCCTCTCAGATAACCATGACACCCTATTGGGAGGATAAAATGGCAATCCATCACATAGAAGCAGTGTTCCAAAGCTCCTCCATATGTAGAGGAGGTATCCCTAACATCTCAGACAAAGTCAATAGAAAGCACCTACTTTTAGACCTCAACCTATCCCAAAATGTATGTATGACCCTATCTACAAATGATAAAAGAACAAGAGTTGTTTCATCAGAGATCATCTCAGAATGTCTGCCACATAAGAACAGTAACAATTTTGGAAAAAGAGTACTCTCCAGAAGCTTTTGCCTCTAGAAACTACCTTGGTCACTTCCTGCTTGGTTTCTCAGGCCTTTGCTCCTAGCTGCAGCAACAACAGCTCATGCAGATCTGACTTCCTTCTGTTCCCTGTTAGTGTTGCCCAACTATGTAGTGTCTTGCTGCTCTAGAAAGAGCCACTCCTACTCCCCTTTGGAAAGTGCCAAGCTTTGGCTGCTCAGGCTTGGCCAGAGCTTCACAGATCTCTACATACAGGGTCATGCACACAACCAGTAACTGACGACCATGGTTGGCAAGATACACTGTAAGAGAGCTTCCTCCCCACCAACTCTGGAAGTTCTTCACAAAATGTATGCACTATGCATGTCCAATGGTAATATTTAAAAGACTGAACTAGAATAAACTTCCTTTTATTCTTAAGACTCCATTCTTAACTTGCCCTTAAAGAGACATGGCCCTCACCCTAGAGCTAGAGTTCTAAGAAAAATCATGAAATGTCCCTGGCAGTAGCAAAATAGACATAGCATCTGCAGCTAGCTGATAGCTAATTTAGATAAGATTATCTAAAATTGGACAGGCTGATAAGAGCACAGCACCACAGCACCTGAGTCCCTTCAAATGAACCTAAATATGAGTGTCCTAAAGAAACCACTATTTAGATCTTACAGTGCTTACCCAATTAATAAAGGAAATAATATCCACCCATCCAGGCCAGATGCCTTATCCCTCAAAGGAAATATGACACAAGCCTTGCCACCCCCCCCCCCCCGCATTGACTTCCCTTATCTAAGGACAGGGCTTCATTAGAAAACCAAATGAACTTCCAATGACCTATCCCTCTACTCTCTCCTTCCTCATCCCTGAGCTTTGGAAATCAAAGACCTACCAAACTCTTAGACAAAACCCCAGCAAACTCCATAGTCTTCTATCCTCAACGATGGTTTTGATTTTCATTTTCCTGATGAATAAGGATGTTGAACATTTCTTTAGGTGCTTCTTGGCCATTCGATATTCATCAGTTGAGAATTCTTTGTTTAGCTCTGTATCTCATTTTTAATAGGGTTATTTGATTCTCTGGGGTCTAACTTCTCAGGAATTGGAAGGGACATGAGAGAAGTAAAGAGGGTCCAGAAATCTACTACAAAAATGAAGCAATGGGAAATGGAGAACTAGTCACTAGAAAGTTCCAATCTAATTTCTTGAGTTCTTTGTATATATTGGATATTAGCCCTCTATCAAATGTAGTATAACTGCTCATTTGTGAATATAGATTTAAAACCTTGTGTAAGAAGCTGAGGAGCCTGCGAGAGAAGAACAAGACTAAGACAAGTTGCTGATCAAGATTCCTGTCCTTTTGTTTTGTTTTGTTTTTCGAGACAGGGTTTCTCAGTAGTCCTGGCTGTCCTGGAACTCACTCTGTAGACCAGGCTGGCTTTGATCACAGGGATCCTTTTGCCTTTGCCTCCCAAGTGCTGGGATTAAAGCCCTGTGCCACCACTTCCTGGCATTTGGTAGGCAGAGGCAGACAGATCTGAGTTCAAGACCAGACAGTCTACAGAGTGAGTTCCAGGACAGCCAGGACTACAGACAAACTGTCTCGAAAAACAAAACAAAACAAAACAAAACAAAACAAAACCTCAAGCAAGCAAACAAAAAACAAAAACAAAAAATGACAGGGACCTTGATCAGCAACTGTTGTCTTTGTCTAGTTCTTCTCTCACTGCCTTTCCATACCTCCCTAGCTTTCCTTCCAGGAAACCTGTTCAGTGTAACTGTGGCCAATTACAATGTAGGATAGCTAAAAATCTTTTCCCAATCTGTGGGTTGCTGTTTGGTCCTGTTGGCAGTGTCCTTTGCCTTACAAAAGATTTTCAATTTTATTAAGTTCCATCTGTCTATTGTTGGTCTAAGAGCATAAGCCATTGGTGTTCCGTTCAGGAAATTTTCTCCTGCACCCTGTGTTTAGGGCTCTTCACCACTTTCTCTTCTATTAGTTTCAGTATATTTGGTCTTATGTGGACATCCTTGAACCACTTGGAATTGAGCTTTGTACAAGGATATAAGAATGGATCACTTTGCATTCTGCTATATGCTGACCACCAATGAACCAACACCATTTGTGGAAAATGCCATCTTTTATTCAATGGATGGTTTTAGCTCCTTTGTCAAAGATCAAGTGACAATAGGTGTGTGGATTCATTTCTGGGTCTTCAATTCTATTCCTTTATTCTACATTCCTGCCTCTGTACCAATACGATATAGTTTTCTTACTATTATTCTGTAATACAGCTTGCAATCAAGGATGGTGCTTCCCCCAGAAGTTCTTTTATTATTGAGAATAGTGTTCACTACCCTGGGTTTTTTGTTATTCCAAATGAATGCAAATTGGTCTAACTATGAAGAACTGAGTTGGAGTTTTGATGGGAATGCATTGAATTTGTACATTGCTTTTGACAAGATGGCCATTTTTACTATATTAATCCTGTCAATCGACAAGCATGTGTGATCTTTCCATCTTCTAAGAACTTTGATTTTCTTCTTCAGAGACTTGAAGTTCTTGTCATACACATCTTTCACATGCTTTGTTATGGTCACACCAAGCTATATTATATTATTTGTGACTATTGTGAAGGGTGTCATTTCCATAATTTCTTTCTCAGCCTGCTTATCCTTTGAGTAGAGGAAGGCTACTGATTTGTTTGAGTTAATTTTATATCCAGTCACGTCGGTGAAGTTGTTTATCAGGTTTAGTAGTTCTCTGGTGAAAATTTTGGGGTCACCTAAGTATACTCTCCTATTGTCTGCAAATAGTGATATTTTGAATTCTTCTTTTCCAATTTGCATCCTTTTGAGCTCCTTTTGTTGTATAATTGCTCTGGCTAGGATATTGAGCATTGCATTGAATAGTTAGGAAGATAGTGCACAGCCTTGTTTTGTCCCTGATTTTAGTGGGATTCCTTCAAGTTTCTCTCCATTCAGTTTGATGTTGACTATTTGCTTGCTCTATAATGCTTTTACTATGTTTAGGTATCTGTTTTGAGTTCCTGATTTTTCCAAGAGCATTAATATGAAGGAGTGTTGGATTTTGTCAAATTATTTCTCCGCATTTAATGATATGTTCATGTGATTTTTGTCTTTGAGTTTGTTTATATACTAGATTACATTTGGGGGATTTCCATATATTGAACCATCCCTGAATCTCTGGATGAAGCCTATTTGATCATGATGGATGATAATATTGATATGTTCTTGGATTCAGTTTGTGAGAATTTTATTGAGTAATTTTGCATTAATAATCATAAAGAAAATTGGTCTAAAATTCTCTTTCTTTGTTGAGTCTTTGAATAGTTTAAGTATAAGCATATTCGTGACTTCATAGCACAAATTGGGTAGTGTTCCTTTTGTTTCTCTTTTGTGAAATAGTATGAAGTGTATTGGGATTAGGTCTGGTCCTGGGCATTTTAATGACTGCTTGTACTTCTTTAGGGTTTATGGGACTATTTAGATGGCTTATCTGATTCCAATTTAACTTTGGTACATGTTATCTGTCTAGAAAATTGTCCATTTCATCCAGATTTTTCAGTTTTGTTGAGTATAGGCTTTTGTAGTAGGAGCTGATGAATTTTTTTTAATTTCTTCAGATTCTGTTGTAATATCTCATGTTTTATTTCTGATTTGTTCATTTGAATAATATCTCTATACCCTCTGGTTGTTCTGGCTAAGGGTTAATCTAGTTTATCTTCTCAAAGAATGTGCTCCTTGTTTTGTTGATTTATTTATAGTTCTTTTTGTTTCTACTTGGTTGATTTCAGCTCTGAGTTTGATTATTTCCTGACGTCTTTTTCCTATTAGATGTATTTGACTCATTTTCTTCAGGGCTTTCAGATGTGTTTTCAAATTGCTAGTGTATGTTTCTTTTTTGCATTATTGGCATTCTGTTCAAAAAATCTTTGAAGAAAGAAATTAAAAATTTAACAGAAAACATGAAGACCTCTATGTTTATGTATCAGAAAGATTGTCAGTGTGAACATAACCAATGATTAATACATTTAAAAACAATCTAAAGATTCAATGCAATGCCCATCAAAATGTTAACTTTTTTGCATACCTTGGAAAGAGAACTCAGGATAACTAAAGCAATACTGAACAATAAAAGAACTGGTATCACCATCCCTCTCCTCCAGTTGTACTATAGAGCTACAGTAATAAATATCATGTGGTTTTTGCACAAAACAAATGTTTAGCAAGGGAATCAAATGGAAAACTGAGGTATAAATCCACATACCTATGGACACCTGATCTTTGACAAGAAGCCAAAAATACACACTGGAAAAGCACAACATCTTTCACAAAATGTGCTGATCTAACTGAATGTCTGCATATAAAATAATGCAAATATATCCATATCTTTCTCCATGCACCAAACACAAATCAAAGTGTATCAAACACCTTAACATAAAACCAGATACACTTAACCCAAAAGAGGAAAAAATGGGGAATAGCCTTGAATGCCTTGTCACAGGAGACAACTTTTGAACAGAACATCAATAGTGGAACCAATATAACTAATAATAAATTGAACCGTATAAAACTGCAAAGCTGTTGTAAGGCAAAAGATACCATCAAATGGACAAAGCAGGAGCTTACAGAACGTGAAAAGATTTTACAAATTCCACCTCAGATAGAGGATTCATGTTTGAAATACAAAAGCAACTGAAGAAACTAGATATCAAAACTCACAAAAACAAATAATCAAATTAAAAATTGGGACAGTACTAAATAAAGCATTCTCAATTGAGGATAGTCAAATGAATGAAAAACACATAAAGACTGTAAAAATGAGTGTAAGAATGAAAAACACATAACAGATCCTAGGGAAATGCAAATTCAAACAACTTATGATTCCATTTTTCACCAGTCAGAATGAAGAGGATCAATAACTCAAGTAACAATTCAAGTGTTAAAGGCTAGTGATCCATGTGAGATGGGAGTAGGGACAGGCGAGAATGCTTACAAGGGTGTTTCCTGAAGAACTGGGGAAGATAATGGGGGTTGGAACTGGAAGGAATAGAGAGAGTTGAGAATGCCTGTAAGCATCTTATCTTTTTTTCTATTAGTCATGGTATCTATTGTCCAAGTTTTATGTAGTAACAAACACTGCCCATCCCATTTCTTTTCAGTCATAGCCTATCTTGTAACTCGTAATTAAAAAACAATTTTCTTGGGGCTGGAGAGATGGCTCAGTGGTTAAGAGCACTGATTGCTCTTCCTGAAGGCCTTAAGTTCAAATCCCAGCAACCACATGGTGGCTCACAACCATCCATAATGAGATCAGACATGCCAGCCCTCTTCTAGAGTGTCTGAAGACAGCTACAGTGTACTTACATTAAATAAATAAATAAATAAATAAATAAATAAATCTTTTAAAAAAACAATTTTCTTACAAAAGAATCATTGTATGTATAACTCAATATTGATAAATTTAATCATGATATTTATAGCACACAATAGATCTTATTAGCCTGTTAATGCTGAAAAGATCATCTTAGATTGGTCGTTTTGCAATGTTCCTGAACGTCTATGCTCAAGACCTTAGAAACCACCAGGGCACTCCATTTCACACTATATCACACTTCTTGCCTGTGATAGAAACTTCAGAAACTTTTGGGGCTTTGTAACATTTGTGTCTCTGTAGCTGTCCATTTTCACTAAAGATGCAAATAGAGAATAGGTAAATACAGGAGTCTTGACATCACTAATCATCAGGAAATTTCAAATCAAAGTAATAGCTAAATAACTCTGAAACATATAAAGAAGAATGTTAACACAAAAATAAAGATAACAAGTATAGTGTTGATGCACTATCACAAAATGTTTAATCCCTGAAGACAAATAAAGAAGTTTCTAAAAAAAGAATCTTTAACAATCAAATAATCTCTCAATCTTCTTCCTGTTAAACACCCACAATAGTTGAAATCAGTATCTAAAGGAGATACTTGAATTATCATGACCCCTGCAAAACATTTACAATAATATTCTACATTGTTACTAGAACAATGGATTGCTCTCTTCAAACTGACAGTGTGGAAATGCTGAAAACAACACCCACATAACTCATTGAACATGGAGAAGTAGAACTGGTTCATACATGGAGAATTCACCTCTACATTCTAGTGAATTTGATGTGGTAAAGTACTTTGTGGGCTGTCATAGAAGGAAGCAATCACCAACCCATTCACAAAATCTTTGACTTTATTGAAAAATATGCTAGGCCAGTGGTGGCAAACAAGTTGTGGGAGTAGTCAACAAAAGTGTAAGTTAATTTCAGGCTAACTTCAAGAATGGAACTCTTAGCATTTTTATGGAACTCCTAAGTGAGAGAACCAGTGGGTCTCTAATTCTTGTACCTGCATTTGGCATGCACTATTTCATGCCTCTGACCCATAAGTTGTATATGCTGGCATGCATATCTAGGTGTTGTGGTATCATATGCTAAAAATAAGACAACAAGCTAAGCTGCTCCAAGAGCAGTTCTGTTCTTCCATTATTTACTTCCTCATCAATGTGTTGTGGTGCCAGCTCTAAGAAATCTTTAACTGGTGATCAACACACAAATGATTTGAATTTTTATAGTTTTATTGGAATGTCTTTTATTTTGTATATTCAAAAAGCTACATTTAATAATCTTAAGGTTTTCTTCTATTGTTTAACATAGAGAATTTCATATTTGTATACAGTACTATAATTTTATTCCCATACTTTACCATCTTACCATTTCACTCTTTAGAACTCCCTTCCTCCCACCAAATTCCTATCTTCATTTGATGTCTTTTTAATTTCCTATGTAGGTCCTATGGTTAAAGTTGTTGTATATTCATTGTTCAGGTTATCAAAAGAAATGTCATATTCAGAAGACAGTATTCAGAAGACAGCATGCCTCTCCATCTTCTAGTCTTTATTCTATTTCTAGACTTGCTTCCATAATATTCCCTGAGTCTTATACAGTTTATTAGTATTTCCCATTTACAGCTGAGCTTACAAGAGACATTTATTTTCAACACTTTGTCCAGTTATGGTATTCTGTTTTAATTATTACCTATGGTCAATTTTTTTGACCAAGCTTGGAAATTGTACTAGTCTATGGATATAAGTATAAATATTTATAATATAACTTAACTAAATGTTCAATTTAACCAAATGTCAATAGTAAATTTTCCACCTAGGCTTTATTAGCTACACATCAATAGCTTTGGGACAAATGTATACTCTCAGGCATGAATTCACTCCCATGAATTACACTTCAAATTCAACCAGCAGTTCCCCAGGAGCTGTCATATCACTATTGCACCAATGGTCTTATCTTGTCTAGCAGGTGTAAACTATAGCACACCAGGTCTAATGCTAAGCCAAGTGGCTAATGAGCATATGTATCTACCCATGCATTGTACTGATATTTAAGCTTCTTTTTTTCATTTACCCTCTCAGGTGTTTTTTTTTTTGGTTTTTTTTTTTTTTTTTGGATTTCATAAATGTATATGTAAAAGGTATCTGTGTGACAATTTTAGATATCTTATTCCAGGGTTAAATAAAGTTATGATTTTCAATATAGTAAATATTTCTGCTTAATTTTAAATCTTAATTTTTCTCTAAAACTCTTATATTTGACTTATATCTTATATATTATGAAGCAATTTTCTATATGTTGGTACAAGGCCATTCAAGTACCATTTTCACTGTTTTTCCCAGTGAATTTCTATGGCACACCATGTAAATTTTGTGTTTGTAATGGTGGGAGACAACTTATTGACTCCCATTCTCATTGAATAATATGCTCATCCAATCATAATAATGTAAAACTGTTACATTATTATGATTGGAAAAGCTTCATAACATTTTCTTGAAATCAGGAACTTTTAGTTTGGGGAGATAAAAATCGCAGTATGAATTTTTTGTTTGAGAAAAGAGAGATTCTGCTTAACTTATTTAAGATCATCACAAGCAAGGACCTAAAAAAACAGGGATCTCATACATGTTGCCATGTCAAAAAAAACATATTTGATAATTTGCCCAATATTATAGCGAAAATGAAAAGAGGAGTTACACATTGATAGCACATCAGTGTATGTAATAAATAATCATTATGAGAATGCTGAATACACTCACTATGTATGTCATGTGTGTATATGTGTGTATGGAGCATTCTGCCATATTATTAAACATAGAAACTGCTACTAACAAACTACTAAAAAAAAATAAAATTTGAAATTCTTTCAGGCAACTCATATTGGAATATATAAAACAGTATTTTAAAATGTTAATGGAATACATCTACTCAAGCAATAAAATAAACAAAATTATATAATAATTAAAATTCTTGTTTTTAAGAGTTCATAAAATTATTTAAGTGACTAATATAATACATATACAAGATATAAAGATATAATGTTATCATTGTGTTGACTATATCTTAAGTAATTATAATTTATTTCAATGTCTAGTACCTTATATAGAGTTTTCAGAGGGACAATAGGACAGTCAGAAGAAAACTATCAGATCACTGGAAAATGATCAGAAAGAAAATCAAGCATTGTTCCACAAAAGGAAGACACTATATATCAAATTCTCCATAGACCTATCACAATATAGCCTTGGAATTGATAACTGCTTGAGGAAAAGAATTACATTCCTAGAATTCTGAAGTCAAAGCTTTCCCAGGCCCTGGTTCCAAACTTGTACTGGCCTTGCCAAACATATCTATAGTTTCAGACAAGAAATGGTATTTCTTCTCTATACATCATGTCCTCAAGGAAAGCTTTTGATTGACTAGCTATCAATAAAAATAATACAAGAATCAATGAAACAGTTAAGGGTCCATTGGAAAAAAAATGAGCAAGATTAATGGCTCATTCAAATTAAACATAGACTGTCCTTTGTAGCTTTTCTTTTGCTGTGATGAAACACTAAGATGAAAATGAAACACTAAGATGAAATGAAACACTACTATGAAATGAAAAGAATTCATTTCAACTTACACTTCAACAGAACCATACATCACTGAGGAAAGTCAGGGCAGGATCTCAAATAGGGCAGAAACATGGAGACAGGAGCTGATGCAGAAGACATTGAGGAGTAGGGCTGACTGGCAAGCTCCTCATGGTTTACTCAGACGAGTTATTTTTTTTTTTAATTTTATTATTTTCTATATTTTTTATTTACATTCCAAATGATTTCCCCTTTCCCATTTCCTCCCTCCCCAAAAGTCCCATAAGCCCCCTTCCCTCCCTCTGTTCCCCATTCAACCCCCTCCCGCTTCTCTGTCCTGGTAATCCCCTACATCCAGTCTTTCCAGGACCAGGGGTCTCTCCTTTCATCTTCTTGGAAATCTATTGATATGTGAATTGCGTCTTGGGTATTCTGAGATTCTGGGTTAATATCCCCTTATCAGTGACTGCATACCATGTGTGTTCTTTTGTGATTGGGTTACCTCACTAAGGATTATATTTTCCAGACAAGTTTTATGTAGAATACAGAAAAACTCAGCACAGGAATGACACTATCCACAATGGACTGGGCTTTCCTCCATCAATCACTAACAAAATGCCTAATAGAAAAACTTTTTGGAGTTATTGTGTCAAGATGATATAAAATACCTAGGGGAGAGAGAGAGGGAAAGAGATATTTCAAATTAACAACATTTGAATATGCATGTAAACAAATTTTATAAAGTCAAACACTAGACTTGAGAATAGATATTGAAGAACCTAGAAATAAAGATATCATAAATTTATATAAAAATGTTTACATGTAATATGTAATCAAGACATGAAAGAAAAAATCTTAAAGAACAGAATGTACAATCTCCCACTTCAATTTAATATGATTCTTGAACTTTTAGCAAAAAAAAGAGAAACAAAAGAAGGATATTAGAGATATCAGTAAAAAAGGAAGAAGTACAAGACTCCTTATCTGCAGAGGATATCACAGTATATAAGATATCATGAATACTCGATCAGTAAACTCTTAGGTCTTATAAAGAGTTACAGTAAAGAAGTAGAACTTAAAATACAAAACTTAGTCGGGCAGTGGTGGCACACGCCTTTAATCCCAGCACTTGGGAGGCAGAGGAAGGTGGATTTCTGAGTTCGAGGCCAGCCTGGTCTACAGAGTGAGTTCCAGGACAGCCAGAGCTATACAGAGAAACCCTGTCTCAAAAAAAAAAAATACAAAACTTAAATACAGACTTAAAATACAAAAATCAGTAACCTTCTAATATACCAATGATAAATATACTGAGAAAGATAACAAAGGATGTAGCACTATTCACAGTAATTTCAAGAAAAAAATTCCTGAGAGTATACCTAAAAACATGAAAGACATTGACAAGGAAAACAGCGAAACAAGTGAATAGGCAGTTTCCAGAATGATAAAAATTGTGTGTCTAACAGAGAATCAAATCTCCACAATATACAAAGAACTTAAAGAACTAAAAATTAAGAAAACAATGAAAATGATCTATGAACTGTATAAAGGTTTCTCAAATGCAATAGATTCAAATGAATAATAAATATTTTTAAATGTTTCAACATCATCAACTGTAGTGGGTAAGATTTTTTTTGTCAACTTGACATACATATAGATACATAGACAAAGTGGATTGTCAACTGAATAATCTCCATTAAATTGGTCTCTAGTCCAATTTGTAGAGAATTCTATTAATTGTTGATTAACAATACAAGATCTAATGTAATGTAGAAGTTGGTCCTGGATACAGAATTTAGCTTTTGACAGCACCAGACAAACCCCCAACCTTCTCTAAATGTAGCCTCTCTCTCTCTCTCTCTCTCTCTCTCTCTCTCTCTCTCTCTCTCTCTCTCTCTCTCTCTCTCTCTCTCTCTCTTTCTCTCTCTCTCTCCATTTCTCTCCCCCCCCACACACACACACTGTAACAGAAAACTAAGAAGGAAGTAACAACCATTGCTCATTGAATTCTCCAAACATCACTGATATCAATTCTCCAATAAAAATACACATACTAACAAAATGATTACAAAATTCTTCTGCACCCTCTAAAATAATCCTTAACTGTCATAGACATCTTATTAGTATAAGAGGACAAAATAGATATTCCAAACCAGTGGACCTTAAGGAAGCTTGTATAGCAATTTTAATATATGACAATGTAGACATCAAACAAAAATTAATTAGATGAGATAGAGGGCATACTCATCAAAGGAAAATTATGCAAAGTAGATATTTTAATTCTAAACAATTTTACACCAATTACAACAGCACTCAAGTTCACAAAAGAAGCACTACCACAGCCTATTGCACAAGTTCACACTCACAGTTGTAGTGGGAGACTTCAATATTCCACTGTCAATAGACATGTCTTCTAAACAAAAACTAAACAAAAAATGTTGGAGGTAACTGATGCTGTAAACCAAGCAATTTAATAGATATTCACAGAACATTTAATATAAACATATATATATATACCTTTCTCAGTACATTTTAGAATTTATAATTGACTACAGACTCATACACTAAGGAAATCTCAATGTTTTCAAAGAAATAAAGGAACAGTCTGTCTCATATTTTACTGCTATGATTAAAGCTTGATATCAGTGACAGAAACATTAGAAAGTTAACAAACTCACAGGAAGTAAATAGTTCACTACTGAATAAAAAAACAGGTCAAGACAGAAATAAAGAAAGTAAAGACATTCTAGAATTAAATGAAAATGAATACAAAATGTACCCAAACTTATGGGATATAATGAAGGTAGTTCTAAAAGGCAAGTTCATTACATTAAGTAGTCTACATTAAAACACAAAATAGGGCCATTCTCCTGATGCCTCTACTTCACTTCCATCAAACACCTGAACCATACAGAGAAACTTTCTTTTCCCCACCCATTATGCCTGCTCTGTGAGTGCTCTGGGCCAAGCTAAGATGCCCTGAGCAGCCTGCTATCCCACAGAAAACTCCACACTCCTGCCACCCTTCCTCTACCTCAACCAGACTCCTAAACCATACAAATAAATTTTCCTTTTGCCTCCTTTCAGAAAACCATCAGACCTCAAGTTCCAGAAACATACAGAACTGTAGGTCTACAACCATACAACCCAAGAATTTTCATTAGAAACCTATCACACCAGGACCATCAATGTTCACCCTCTTTGAAATACCTACTATAATGAGAATATCCAAGAACCAAAACCAAAGGCCCTCAAAAGTACACAAGAACCAGAGCAATATGACAGCAACAAAGCAGAGCTACCCCATTATACTATCTCCTCAATATACTAACACAACAGAAATACAAAAAAAGAAGTCATTTCAAACAAGCAAAAACAAAGAAATCACACACACACACACACACACGCACACACATACACACACATGCATGTACATGCACACACACACACACACACACACACACACACACGCACACGCACACACATACACACACATGCATGTACATGCACACACACACACACACACACACACATACACACACATGCATGTACATGCACACACACACACACACACACGCACACGCACACACATACACACACATGCATGTACATGCACACACACACACACACACACACGCACACGCACACACATGCATGTACATGCACACACACACACACACACACACACACGCACATGCACACACATACACACACATGCATGTACATGCACACACACACACACACACACACACACGCACACGCACACACATACACACACATGCATGTACATGCACACACACACACACACGCACACGCACACGCACACACATACACACACATGCATGTACATGCACGCACACACACACACACACACACACAAACACCACCAACATTAAACCACCAACATTAAAATACTTGTCTATAACTATCACTGGTCATTAGTATCTCTCAAATCAATTGACTAAATTCCCCAATAGATACAGATTAACAAAATGGATGCAAAAACATGATCCATCATTCTGCTGCATACAAGAAACAAACTTAATCCATAAAGATAAGCATAACCTTAGATTAAAAGGTTCAAGAAATTTGTCAAAGCAAATGGACCCAAGAAGCAAGCTTGAGTAGCCACCCTAATATCTAATTAAATAGACTTTTAATGAAAATTAATCAAAAGAGACAGGGAAGAACACTTCATATTTGTTAAATGAAAAAAAATCTACCAAGATGATACCTCAATTCTGAACATCTATGCCTCAAGCACAAGGGCACCCATGTCTGTAAAAGCAATATTGCTAAAACTTAAATAGCACATTGAACCACATACATTAATAGTGGGAGACTTCAACCCCCCACTCACACTAATTACAGGACATCCAGAAAACAAAAAGCAAACTAATAAGTATTATGAATTAAATGGACATAACAGATGTCTATAGAATATTTCACACAGTTACAAGAGTATACCTTCTCAGTACATTATGGATCCTTATTCAACACTGATCATACAATCAGTCAAAAAGTAAGCCTCAGCAGACAAAAGAAAATTGAAATAATGCCTCGTATCTTATCAGACAACAATGTACTAAAGCTGGACTTCAATAACAACAGAAACAATGAAAAGCCTACACACTCGTGGAAATTGTAAAGCTCTCTACTCTCTGACCTCTGGATTAGGGAAGAAATAAAGAAAGAAATTATAGATTTTCTAGAATTGGATTAAATTGATGACACTATACACCCACCTTTATGGGACACAATGAAAGCAGTGCCATGAGGAAAGTTCATAGCATTAAGTGCCTTCATAAACAAATTAGAAAATTCTTGTATCAGCAATTTAAGAATACACCTGAAAGCTCTAGAACAAAAAAAAACCAAGTACACTAAAGAAGAGGAGAATACAGGAAACAAACAAAATCAGGTCTGAAATTAATCATATATAAAGAAAATAATAAAAAGAATCAAGGAAACCAAGAGCTGGTTCTTAGAAAATCAACAAGATAGACAAACACTTAGCCAAGCTAACCAAAAGACAGAGAGACAATATCCAAAAAAACCAAAACAAGTAATGAAAAGGGAGACATAACAACTGACCTCAAGACCCAGTTATATCACTTCTGGGCATATACCCAAAAGATGCTCCAAAATCTAACAAAGATACTTGTTCTACATAAGAAGTTTATTCTTAAAAACCAGAAACTGGAAACAACCTAAGTGTCTATCAACTGAAGAGTGGATAAAGAAAATATCAGACTTCTACATAATGAAATAATATTCAGCTCTTAAAAATCAAGACATCCTGAATTTTGCAGCCAAATAAGAAGATCATCTTGAGTGAGGTAACCCTGTCAAAAGCACATGTACAATATGTACCCACAAGTGGATATTAGTTATAAAATAGAGGTATTATGTCATGCTCCAGAGACCGAAAGAAGCTAAAAAATCAGGAATTTCCAACCAAGGAAGCTTGAATCTCACTTACAAAAGTGAATAAAATAGTCATAAGAGGCAGCTGGAGGGAGGGATCTGAGAAGGATGTGTGATTTAGAGAATGAAGCATTCAGGATTGGGTATGAGGAAGAATGCAAGAGATGGTTAGATCAGCATGAAAATGTATGGAAACCTGCAACTGACAGGCGTGAAGAGGTGTGGGAATCTCCAGCAAAAAACAGAGATCTGGGATAAGGGAGGTGTCCAAGAATCAATGGAGATGATCTTATCTGTGACTCACTACATTGGGGATAAGAAAACTGAAGAAGCCACTTCCTGTAACCAGGAAGGAACTCCAGTGGAGCAATAAAGACACCAACCCACCCACAAAACCCTTCCAACCAAAATTTATCATTTCTACAAGTAATTCAGGCACCGCAGAGGGAAGAGAGACTTAGAGAAAGGCCAATAAATAATGGCCCATGTTGAGAAACATCCCATGGCAAGCACAAATCCCTAACGTCAGTAATACTACTCTGTTTTGCTTTGCAGAGAGAAGCATATTGTCCTATCGAAGGTTTCACCCAACAACTGAATCAGGTAGATAAAGACACCCACAGCCAAACAATAGATGTTGCTTGAAGTCTCTTATAGAAGAATACGAGCAAGGTTAGAGGGCCAAAGTGAATAGGAACTCTATAGGAAAACCAACAAAGTCAATTAATTTGGACCCTTGAGGTTCTCAGAGTCTGAACCACTAACCAAAGAACATATTTGGGCTGTACCTATTCCTCCCTGATCATATGTAACAGATGTTCAGCTTGACCTGCATATGGATCCTTAACAATTAGAACTGATGCTATCCCAAAAAGCTGTTACCTAAATGTGGGATATGTTCAACTACCTGGGTGTCTTATCCGGCCTCAGTTTGAGTGGAATCACCTAGACTTGCGGAGACTTGAAGTCCAAGGATGGAGGAGATCCACAAGGGTCCCCCACCTGCTAAGAAGAGAAGGATAGGGGTATCTGTGAATTGTGCGCAGGGTTTGGGGACTGACTAAGAAAGCAACAGTGAATGGGATGTAAGGAAAAGACACTGTCAAAAAGACAAAGCGGCAACCAACTAACTGGGAAATGATCTTTACCAACCCTACATCCGACAGAGGGATAATATCCAATATGTACAAAGAACTCAAGAAGTTAAACTCCAGAGAGGCAAGTAACCCTATTAAAAAATGGGGTACAGAGCTAAACAAAGAGTTCTCACCTGAAGAATATCTAATGGCTGAGAAGCACCTAAAGAAATGTTCAACATCCTTAGTCATTAGGGAAATGAAATCAAAACAACCCTGAGATTCCATCTCACACCAGTCAGAATGGCTAAGATCAAAAACACAGGAGACAGCAGTTGTTGGCGAGGATGTGGAGAAAGAGGAACATTCCTCCACTGCTGGTGGGATTGCAAGCTGGTACAACCACTCTGGAAAGCAGTCTGGCGGTTCCTCAGAAAACTGGGTATGACACTCCTGGAGGATCCGGCTATACCACTCCTGGGCATATACCCAGAGGCTTTACCTGCATTCAGTAAGGACATATGCTCTACTATGTTCATAGCAGCCTTATTTATAATAGCCTTAAGCTGGAAAGAATCCAGATGTCCCTCAACGGAGGAATAGATTCAGAAGATGTGGTATATTTACACAATGGAATACTACTCTGCAATTAAAAACAATGAATTCACGAAATTCCTAGGCAAATGGTCAGAACTTGAAAATATCATCCTTAGTGAGGTAACCCAATCACAAAATAACACACATGGTATGCAGTCATTGATAAGGGAATATTAATCCAGAATCTCGGAATACCCTAGACACAATTCACATATCAATAGATTTCCAAGAAGATGGAAGAAGAGACCCCTGGTCCTGGAAAGACTGGATTTAGGGGA
Source organism: Tokudaia tokunoshimensis (assembly GCA_036184795.1). Taxonomy (NCBI): domain Eukaryota; kingdom Metazoa; phylum Chordata; class Mammalia; order Rodentia; family Muridae; genus Tokudaia; species Tokudaia tokunoshimensis. The sequence goes on from BTHU01000021.1 coordinate 49,813,215, forward strand.
ATGCTAAGACAGAGAAGCGAGAGGAGGTTGAATGGAGAAAAGAGGGAGGGAAGGGGTCTTCTGGGATTTTCGGGGAGGGAGGAAACGGGAAAGGGGAAATGATTTTGAATGTAAATAAAAAAAACTTAGAAAATAAAATAAAATTTAAAAAAAAAATTAATTTTTAAAAAAGTAAAAAAAAGGAAAGATTTCATAGTAGTAAATCACACCAGAAAGTATAAAAGAAAGAAATTGTACCCAAAAAATAATAAAAAGCGAAAAATACTCAAATACAATGCTGAAATTAGCAAAATAAAAACAAACTAACAAAAATAATACAAAGAACTAGTTGAACAAAGAATTGAAGAAAGTAAATAAGATTTTCTAAATTAATTAACTTAAAGGCAGAGTAAGATTACCTAAATTAACCTAATTAGATTAAATATGAAAAGAAACATAAAAAAACAGACACCTAGATAATCTTAAGGAAATATTTTATAAAACTCTAATTAGCCAATTTAAATTTTAAAAATAAATGGGTTACTTTTCTTATATATGCCAGTTACTGATGTTAAATCAAGATCACTTAAGCAAATTAAGTAGAGCTATAGCCCCTAGTGAAATATAAATAGTAATTAAAATTCATCCAACACAAACCAAAGAAAATAAAACAAACTTCAAGTCAGACGATTTTGTGCAAAATTCTACCAGAACTTTAAAGAAGAGTTAATGCCAGTACCCCATAAGTTATTCCATACAATTGAAAGAGAAGGAACATTGCCAAACTTTTTTGCAAGGCCACAGTAGCCTTGACACCTAAATCACATAAAGGCCTACAGGAAGAAAATTGGCAGAAAGAAAATTACAGGCCAATTTTCCTTTTCAACATACATTGAAAAAATACACAATGAAATGCATGTAAACTTAATCTACAACACAGCAAAATGATTGTTCCCATGATAAATTAGGCTTAACATCAACAATACAGGGATGGTTGAATATGTGAACCACCCTATAAAAATCTGAAAACAAAAATATATTTTTATTGATTCAGAAAAGGCATTTGACAAAATACAACACCGCTAATGATAAAATCCCTGGAGAGATTACGGATACAAAGGGCATATCGTTACATAAAAAATATAGTTACAGCAAAGTAATGATGAGAGAGACCTATATTGCCCAATTTGGGTCCACACAGGAAAAGCCTACAACCACACAGACAGATTATAATATATTGATACACCTTAAGTGTTTTGGACAAGGCTCAACAAAAGTGTCCAGATGAATAATTTATAAAGACAACCCAGAGTTCAAATGAATCTTTGACTGAGTTTTTACAAAGATTAAGTACAGCTCTGAATAGAGCAATATCAGATCCATCTCTTAGAGAAATATTTAGCCTTCAAAAATTCTAATGTTGAATGTATAAAGGCTATTAGAACTTTATGCACCACATTCTCTTTATGAATGATCTGAAAGTACTGGAGATATAGAATCTAATGCTCACAATTCAGTTATGTTTCAACAAAGAATTACAAGACATATAAAACACAAATCCCCATTGCATTTGCTAATGAAGTTCAGGTCAATCCCTAAAGGTCTGTCGACAAAGAGATCTTCAGGATAATTTTTGTATAATAGTAATAATTAAGGAATAAAGTTTCCTGTGACATGAAGTAGGTTTTGAAGGAACAAACATAAGGCTCATAAACATATAAGTTATCCAATGATATTTGACTCACTTCCTTAATATCAGAAAACTGATTAAGGGGTTTGGCCTAATTCCATCAAAAAACAACATGATCCACTTTTCCTGTCAACAAAGGGAAAACTATTCTGAAAAACAAATAAAAAAAAACCAAATCCTGACAGATCAGACAGCTGCTCAAAACTTAAACCATTTAATAGAGATAGAGCTACTCCTATGGATAAAAGAAGAGGTTCTATAGATACCAAGCACTAGATACTTTGGATAATTACTATAAATAGGAGAATAAATTTAAAATTGCCATTAGATAGAACTGAGATTAGAATTAGTCTTTGTTGTATCCTGCTTAATGGACAATAGACCATATGTAACTTTCATATCACAAGATTTGTGGATTCAGCTGTCCCACTTCAAGCATATTGACATACTACCAGGAATTGGGATATTGAGTCAGATACAACAATGTCTAAAATGGATTAAATGAATTGGCACAAAAGGTAAAATAAAAATTATAGCAAGATATGACTAATATAGCTATACATCTATGGCGAAAAGATCTATTGCAACAGTGGGTAGCACAAATTAGCATTCCTCCAACTTTAGAGACAGATAAAAGAGATGTTACTATTAAAGAAATTTAAAATTTTTATCAATTATTATGTATATAATATATATTATGATTATATAGATGTATACATCTATATTTATATCTACACACACACATATAGGGAGAGAGAGAGAGAGAGAGAGAGAGAGAGAGAGAGAGAGAGAGAGAGAGAGAGAGAGAGAGAGAGAGTTTCCAAGTTGTTCATAAGCAGGATACAACAAAGACTAATTTTTATATTGGGGAACCACTGCTAATAGATCACCAGCTGTCCTACCACTAAAGTGGCAAACTGGCAATCCTGTTTGGATAGGAAAATGGCCAATGTCAAAAGAAAACTTACCTGACTAGAACAACTAACTCCTAAGTCCTAGAAAATTAGTAACACAAGGGATATACCTCAACATAATAAATGCAGTTTACAGCAAACCTGTGTCGAACACCAACTTAAACTGAGAAAAATACAAAGAAATTCCATTAAAACCAATAAGAAGACAAGGATGTCCACCCTTTCCTTACTTATTCAATATAGTTCTTGAAGTCTGAGCTGGAAAAATAAAGCAATTGAAGGATATCAAGTAGATATAATCAGAAAGGAAAACATGGAAGTATTATTTACAGATGATGACATACTATATATATATTACTCTAAAAATTCACCAGAAACATCTTAGCTTATAACTTTGAGAAGAGTAGCAAGATATAAAAATAGTCCACAAAAATGAGTAGTTTTTCTATATAACATACCCTATTTCAAGTTGTAGGGCAGAAATATAATAATGAAAATAACATGGTATTGGCACTAAAATAGACATGTTGATCAATGGAATGAAATTGAAGAACTATACCTAAATATACACACCAATGGCCACCTGATGTTTAATAAAGAAGTCAGAATTACATTCTGGAAGTAAGACACCATCTGAAGCAAATGGTTTGGTAAAACTAACAGCTATATGTTGAAGAATTAAAATAGGTTCATGTTCATCACCCTGCATGAAACTCAACTCCAGATGGATCACAGACCTCAAAATAGAATCAGATACACTGATCCTGATAGAAGTGAAAGTGGTGAATGTACTTAAATACGTTAGCAATTTAGACTGCTGGTCCTCCTAGAGGGTTGCTCTCCTCCTCAGCTTCTTTCAGCTTTTCCCTAATTCAACAGCAGGTGTCAGCAGCTTCTGTCCATTCGTTGGGTGCAAATATCTGCATCTGACTCTTTCAGTTGCTTGTTGAGTCTTTCGGAGGGCAGTTATGATAGGTCTCTTTTTTTCTGAGTTCTCCATAGCCTCAGTAATAGTGTCAGACCTTGGGGCCTTCCCTTGAACTGGATCCTACTTTGGGCCTGTCGCTGGACCTTCAAGATCTCTCAGACGCTGAATCACCAACCAGGCATCATATACCAGCTGATATGAATATTATTGAATATGTGTTGTAAATGAGATGCAAAACAAGACTAGGACCTTAATAAACAGAATGCAGTCTGGCGGTTCCTCAGAAAACTGGGCATGACACTCCCGGAGGATCCGGCTATACCACTCCTGGGCATATACCCAGAGGCTTTACCTGCATGCAATAAGGACACATGCTCCACTATGTTCATAGCAGCCTTATTTATAATAGCCAGAAGCTGGAAAGAACCCAGATGTCCCTCAACAGAGGAATGGATTCAGAAGATGTGGTATATCTACACAATGGAATACTACTCTGCAATTAAAAACAATGAATTCACGAAATTCCTAGGCAAATTGATCTTGAAAATATCATCCTTAGTGAGGTAACCCAATCACAAAAGAACACACATGGTATGCAGTCACTGATAAGGGGATATTGAACCAGAATCTCGGAATACCCTAGACACAATCTGCATATCAATAGATTTCTAAGAAGATGGAAGGAGAGACCCCTGGTCCTGGAAAGACTGGATGTAGGGGAACGCCAGGACAGAGTAACGAGAGGGGGTTGAATGGAGAAAAGAGGGAGGGAAGGGGGCTTATGGGACTTTCGGGGAGGGAGGAAACGGGAAAGGGGAAATGATTTGGAATGTAAATTAAAAAAATAAAATAAAATAAAAAATAAATAAATAAATAAATAAATAAATAAATAAATAAATAAATAAATAAACAATGAATTCACGAAATTCCTAGGCAAATGGTCAGAACTGGAAAATATCATCCTTAGTGAGGTAACTCAATCACAAAAGAACACACATGGTATGCAGTCACTGATAAGGAGATATTAACCCAGAAACTCGGAATACCCAAGACACAATTCACATATCAATAGATTTCCAAGAAGATGGAAGGAGAGACCCCTGGTCCTGGAAAGACTGAATGTAGGGGAATACCAGGACAGCGAAGCAACAGGAGGTTGAATGGGGAACAGGGGGAGGGAAAAGGGCTTATGGGACTTTCGGGGAGGGAGGAAATGGGAAAGGGGAAATCATTCGGAATGTAAATAAAAAAATATAGAAAATTAAAAAAATCTGAAAAATCACAAAAAAAAAAGAAATGTTAATAGGTGAATGCATAATGGAAGACTAAATGAATCTTCACCAAATGATCCACTAATAAATTACAGTAAAAATAATCTACAAATTTTATTTTATTTTATTTTTTATCATATTATTTTATTAAATATATTCTTTATTTACATTTCAAATGTTGTCCCCTTTCCTGGTTTTGCTCATGAAAATCCCCTAACCCATCCCCCTCCTAATCCTCAACAATCCACCCACTCCCCTTCTCTGTCCGGGCATTCCCCTATACTGGGTCATCTAGCATTCTCAGGACTAAGGGCCTATCCTCCCTTTGATATCCAACAAGGCCTTCCTCTGCTGCATATGCATTTGAAGCCATGGTCCCTCCATGTGTACTCTTGGTTGATGGTTTAGTCCCTGGGAGCTCTCGGGGTATGGGTGGCTCATATTGTTGTTCTTTCCTCCTATGGTGCCGCAAACTGCTTCAGCTCTTGGGTCCTTTCCCTAGCACCTCCATTGGGGACCATGTGCTAAGTTCAATGGTTGCTGAGAGTGTCCTCCTCTGTATTTGTCATGCATTGGCAGAGACTACCAGGTGACAGCTATATCAGGCTCCTTTCAGTAAACACTTGTTGGCATCCACAATAGTGTCTGAGTTTTCTAACTATATATGGGATGGATCACTATGTGGGGCAGTTTCTGAATGGTCTTTGCCTAAGTCTCTGCTCCACACTTTGTCTCTGTATCTCCTCCTGTGGTAATTTGTTCCCCCTTCTAAGAAGGAACAGTGTATCCATACTTTGTGCTTTCTTCTTGAGCTTCATTTGATCTGTGAATTGTATCTTGGGTACTCCAAGCTTCTGTGCTAATATCCACTAATCAGTGAGTGCATACCACATGTGTTCTTTTGTGATTGGGTTACCTCACTCAGGTTGATATTTTCTAGTTCCATGTATTTGACTAAGAATTTCATGAGTTCATTGTTTTTAATAGCTGAGTAGTTTTCCATGGTGTAAATGTACCACATTTTCTGAATTCATTCCTCTGTTGAGGGATATCTGGGTGGATTCCAGCTTCTGGCTATTAAAAATAAGGCTGCAATGAACATAGAGGAGCATGTGTCATTACTATATGCTGGAGAATCCTCTGGGTATGTGCCCAGGAGAGGTGTTGTGGGTTTTTCTAGTAACATTATGCCAAATTTTCTGAGGAACACCCAAACTGATTTCCAGAGTGGTTGTACCATCTTGCAGTCCTGCCAGCTGTGGAGGCATGTTCCTTTCTCCGCATTCTTGCCAACACCTCCTGTCACCTGAGTTTTTGTACAGATTTAATCCAATCCCCATCAAAATTCCAAATCAATTTTTCATAGAATTAGAAAGAGCAATTCTCCAAATCATCTGGAATAATAAAAAATTCAGGATTGCTAAAACTATACTGAATAACAAAAACTTCTGGTGGAATCAGTTTTCTGGGCCACAAGTAGTACTACAGTACAATAGTGTTAAAAACTGCATGGTTTCGTGCAGTGACAGGTAGTACAATGGAATAGAATTGAAGATACAGAAATGAACCCACAGACCATCAATCACTTGATCTTTGACAAAGGAGCTAAAACCACCTAGTAGAAAAAGATATCCTTTTCAACAAATGGTGCTGGTACAACTAGTTGTTAGCATACAGACAAATGCAAATTGATCCATTCTTTTCCCCTTGTGCAACGATCAAGTCTAAGTGGATCAAGGACCTCCACATAAAACAAGACACAATAAACTAATTGAAAAGAAAGTGGGGAAGAGCCTTGAGCACACGGGCACAGTGGAAAATTTCCTGAACAGAACACCAATAGCTTATGCTCTAAGATCAAGAATTGACAAATGGGACCTCATATAACTACAAAGTTTTTGTAAGGCAAAGGACACTGTCAATAGGACAAAACAGCAACCAACAAATTGGGAAAAGATCTTTACCAACCCTACATCCGACAGAGGGTTAATAACCAATATATACAAAGAATTCAAGAAGTTAGACTCCAGAGAACCAACGAACTCTATTAAAATGTGGTACAGAGCTAAAAAAATAAGTTTCAACTGAGGAATATTGAATGGTTGAGAACCAGCTAAAGAAATAATCAGGACTGAGCAGGCTGTTATAGCCAGAAACACAGAGAACACCTGAGTGTAAGATCAATTGGGTTCGGTCCACCAGGGCCCCACCTGCACCCAGGAGCTGGGCAGCACCACAGATGTCTGTGCTCCTATCCTTCCAGGTGACATCTGACCTGCAGGGAGTCCTGCATTTAGAGGGAGTCCTCCATTTAGAGGTGAGGCTCCCATGTTTGCTCCTGTGACTGAGCTGACAGGTGCAGCCAGGTATGGAGGTAATAACACCTGAGAATAAGATCGTTTTGGACACAGATCGCAAGGGCCCCACATGCACCCAGGAGCTGGACAGTACCACCACAGGTCTGTGCACTTATCCTTCTAAGGGACATCTGCTCTGCAGGGAGTCCTGTGGCCAAAGGTGAGGCCACCGTCTTCACTCCTGCCACTGAGTGGTCTGTTACAGTCAGGAATCGAGAACACCCGATCAACTGGGACTCAGTCCTCCAGGGCCCTACATATACCCAGAAGCTAGGCAGCTCCACAGCATTCTGTGCCAGGGGAAAGTTGGTCACCCAGGGGTACTGAGATAGGTTTGCAGGCACATAGGAGGGTCAAACACCAGCCAGTGACAGCAGGAATGACTAACACCAGAGAAAACCAGATGGCAAAAAGCAAACATAGGAACATTACTAACAGATATTAAGACAATATGGAACCATCCGAACCCAATTCTCCCACAACAGCAAGTCCTGGATACCCCAACACACCAGAAAAGCAAAATTTTGATTTAAAATTATAGCTCAAGATGCTGATAGAAGGCTTCAAGAAGGACATAAACAACTCGCGTAAAGAAATATAGGAGAACACAAGTAAACAGGGAGAATCCCTTAAAAAACTACAGGAAAACAGAACAAAACAAGTGAAGGAATTGAACAAAACCATCCAGGATCTAAAAATGGAGGTTAAAAACAATAAAGAAATCACAAAGGGAAACAACTCTGGACATAGAAAACCTAGGAAAGAAGTCAGGAGTCATGGATCCAAGCATCAACAACAGAATACGATAGAAGAAAGAATCTCAGATGCAGAAGATATCATAGAAAGCATTGACACAACAGTCAAAGAAAATGCAAAATGCAGGAAGATACTGACCCAAAACATCCAGGAAATTGAGGACAAAATGAGAAGACCAAACCTAAGGATTATAGGTGTAGAAGTGAGTGAAGATTTCCAAGTTAAAGGGCCAGTAAATGTCTTCAACAAAATTATAGAAGAAAATTTCCCTAACCAAAAGAAAGAGATGCCCATGAACATATAAGAAGCCTACAGACTCCAAATAGATTTGATCAGAAAAGAAATTCCTCCTATTACATAACAATTAAAATATCAAATGAAATAAACAAAGACAGAATATTAAAAGTATTAAGGGAAAAAGGTCAAGTAACATATAAAGGTAGATCTATCAGAATTGCACCAGACTTCTCACCAGAGACTATGAAAGCCAGAAAAGCCTGGGCAGATGTCATACAGACACTAAGGGAAAACAAAGGTCAAGCCAGATTGCTATATCCAGCTAATCTCTCAATTACCATAAATGGAGAAACCAAGTTGTTCCATGACAAAATCAAATTTAAATAGTATCTTTCCACAAATTCAGCCCTTCAAGGGATAATGAATCGAAAACACCAACAAAAGGAGGGAAACTACACACTAGAAAAAGCAAGAAATTAATCTTGCTTCAACAAACCCAGAAGAAGATGAGCACACAAACATAAAAATTACATCAAAAATATCAGGAATCAGCAATCACTATTCCTTAATATCTCAACATCAATGGACTCAATTCTCTAATAAGTAGACATAGATTAACAGACTGGATATGTAAACAGAACGCAACATTTTGCAGCATACAGGAAACACATCTCAGTGTTAAAGACAAACACTACCTCAGAGAAAAAGGCTGGAAAACAGGTTTCCAAGCAAATAGTTCCAGGAAACAAACTGAAATAGCCATTCTAATATCCAATAAAATAGACTTTCAACCAAAAGTCATCAAAAAAGACATGGAAGGACACTTTATGTTCATTAAAGGAAAAAAATCTACCAAGAGGAACTCTCAGTTCTGAACATCTATGCTACAAATACAAGGGCACCCTCATTCATAAAAGAAACTTTATTAAAGCTTAAAGCACACATTGCAACTCACACAATAATTGTGGGTGACTTCAGCACCCCACTCTGCTCAATATATACTATATATACTATACACTATACTCACCACATCTGGAGCAGGGAAACACCAATTAAACAAAGACACGGTGAAACTAACAGAAGTTTGAGAACAAATGGATCTAATACATATCTATAGAACATTTCATCCTAAATCAAAAGAATATTCCTTCTTCTCATCCACTCATGGTACCTTCTCCAAAATTGACCATATAATTGGTCACAAAACAGACCTCAACAGATATAAGAAGATCAAACTAATCCAATATCACCTATCAGATAACTATGGAGTAAGGGTGGTCGTCAATAGCAACAAAAACAACAGAAAGCCCACATACACATGGAATCTGAACAGTGATCTGCTCAATGATACCTTGGTCAAGGAAGAAATAAGGAAAGAAATCAAACACTTTTTAGAATTTGATGAAAATGAAGGCTCTACATACCCAAATTTATGGGACACAATGAAAGCAGTGTTAAGAGAAAATCTCATAGCTTTGAGTGCCTCCAAAAAGAAGCTGGAGAGAGCCTACACTAACAACTTAAGAGCACACCTGAACGCTTTAGAAATGAAAGAAGCTAATATACCCAAGAGGTGTAGAAGGCAAGAAATCATCAAACTCAGGGCTGAAATCAACCAAGTAGTAACAAAAAGACGTATGCAAAGAATGAACAAAAGCAGGAGCTGGTTCTTTGAGAAAATCAACAAGATAGATAAATTAACAAAATCAGAAATGAAAAGGGAAATATAACTACAGAAAATGAGGAAAGTCAAAGAATCAACAGATCCTTCTACAAAAGCCTATACTAAACACAGCTGGAAAATTTGGTTGAAAAGGACAATTTCCTAGACAGATATCAAATACCAAAGTTAAGTCAGGATCAGATAGACCATCTAAACTGTTCCATAACTCCTAAAGAAATAAAAGTGGTCATGACAGCCTGTAAAGCAAAAAATGCACAGGAACAGGTGATTTTAGTGCAGAATTCTATCACACATTTAATGAAGACCTAGTACCAATAGCCTTCAAACTATTACACAAAATAGAAACAGAAGGAACACTACCCAACTCATTCTATGAAGCCACAATTTTGCTTATACCAAAACCACACAGAGATCCAACAAAGAAAGAGAACTTCAGACCAATTTCCCTTATGAATATCGATGTAAAAATAAACTCAATAAATTCTTGCCAAATGAATCCAAAAACACATCAAAATGATCATTCACCATGATCAAGTAGGCTTCATTCCAGGGATGCAGGAATGGTTCAGTGTAAGGAAATCCATCAATGTAATCCACTGTATAAAGAAACTCAAGAAAAAAACACATGGTCATTTCATTAGATGCTCAAAAAGAATTTGACAAAATTCAGCATCCTTTCATGTTAAAAGTCTTGGAAAGAACAGGAATTCAAGGCCCATAGCTATACATAGTAAAAGCAATATAAAGCAAACCAGTAGCCAACATCAAAGTAAATGGAGAGAAACTTGAAGCAATCCCACTAAAATCAGGTACTAGACAAGGCTGCCCTCTCTCTCCATATGTATTCAATATAGTACTTGAAATTCTAGCTAGAGCAATTAGACAATAAAAGGCGGTAAAAGGGATACAAATTAGAAAGGAAGGAGTCAAATTATCACCATTTGCTGATAAGATAGTATAGTTAAGTGACCCAAAAACTCACCAGAGAATTCTAACAGCTGATTAATAACTTCAGCAAAGTGAGTGGATATGAAATTAACTCAAACAAATGAGTAGCCTTCCAATAGTCAAAGAAAAACAGGCTAAGAAATTAGGGAAATTGGTGTGACTCTAACCAAAAAATCGATATATCTGTATGACAGGAACTTCAAGTCTCTGAAGAAAGAAATCGAGGAAGACCTCAGAAGATGCAAATATCTTCCATGCTCATGGATTGGCAGATTAATATAGTAAAAATGGCCATCTGGCCAAAAGAAATATACAGATTCACTGCAATCCACATCAAAATCCCAACTCAATTCTTCATAGACTTAGAAATAGAAATTCTCTGACCATCACAAAAGAACACACATGATAGGCAGTCACTGATAAGGGGATATTAACCCAGAAACTCGGAATACCCAAGACACAATTCACATATCAATAGATTTCCAAGAAGATGTAAGGAGAGACCCCTGGTTCTGGTAAGACTGGATGTAGGAGAATACCAAGACAGAGAAGCTAGAGGGGGTTGAATGGGGAACAGGGGGAGGGAAGGGGGCTTCTGGGACTTTCAGGGAGGGAGGAAACGGGAAAGGAGAAACCATTTGGAATGTAAATAAAAAAATATAGAAAATGAAAAAATAAAAAAGCAAAAAAAAAACTGTTTAGAAAAAATAATAAAAATAATTATTGAAAAAATAATAGTAATTCTCAAATTCATCTTGAATTTGAGAAGTAAACCAACTTCTTGGGGAATCAGTATCCCGGACCTCAACAGTACCACAGAGCAATATAGCTAAAAACTGCATGGTATTGGTGCAGTGACAGGCAGGTACATCAAAGGAATAGAACTGAATACCAAGAAATGAACCCACACACCTATGTTTACTTTATCTTTGACAAAGGAGCTAAAAGTATCCAATGGGAAAAATATAGCATTTTCAACAAATGATGCTGGTTCAATTTGTGGCTAGCTTGCAAAAGGATGCAAATTGATCCATTCTTATCTCCTTGTACTAAGCTCAAGTTCAAGTGGATCAAGGACTTCCACATAAACCAGACACACTGAAACTAATAGAAAAGAAACTGGGAAAGAACCTTGAGCACATGGGCACAGGGGGAAATTTCCTGAACTGAACACCAATAACTTACGCTCTTAGATCAAGAATTGACAAATGGGACCTCATAAAATTACAAAGTTTCTGTAAGGCAAAGGACACTGTCAATAGGACAAAATAACAACCAACAAATTGGGATAAGATCTTTACCAACCCTCCATCTAACAGAGGGCCAGTATCCAATATATACAAAGAACTCATGAAGTTGTGCTACAGAGAGCAAAGTAACCCTATTAAAAAATGGGGTACAGAGCTAAACAAAGAATTTTCACCGGAGGAATATCAAATGACTGAGTAGCATCTAAAGAAACATCTTTAGTCATCAGTGAAATGCAAATCTAACCAACTGTGTGATTTCACTTCATACCAGTCAGAATGTCTAAGATCTAAAACTCAGGAGACAGGTGCTGGCGAAGATGTGGAGAAACAGGAATACTCCTCCACTGCTGGTGGGATTGCAAGCTAGTACAACCACTCTGGAAAGCAGTCTGGTGGTTCCTCAGAAAACTGGGTATGATACTACTGGAGTACCCTGCTATACCACTCCTGGGCATATACCCAGAAGATTCCCCAGCATGTGATAAGGACACATGTTCCACTATGTTCATAGCAGCCCTATTTATAATACCCAGAAGAATGGATACAGAAAATGTGGTATATTTACACAATTGATTACTATTCAGCTATTAAAAACAATGAATTCATGAAATTCGTAGGCAAATGGGTGGAACTGGAAAATATCATCTTGAGTGTGGTAACCCAATCACAAAAGAACTCACATGGTGTGCACTCACTGATAAGTGGATATTAGCCCAGAAACTTGGAATACCCAAGACACAATTCACATATCAAATGATGCCCAAGAAGAAGAAAGGAGAGGCCCCTGGTTCTGGAAAGGCTTGATGCAGCAATGTATGGGAATACCAGGACAGGTAAGAGGGAGGAGTGTGATTGGGGAACAGGGCGAAGGGAGAGGGCTTATGGGACTTTTGGGGATGGGGGAACTAGGAAAGGGGAAATCATTTGAAATGTAAATCAAGAATACATCTAATGAAAAAGTTTGAGTAGAAAAAAATAAAAATTATTCTAAAAAGGAAAACAAACAACAGAGAGAGAGAGAGAGAGAGAGAGAGAGAGAGAGAGAGAATGAAATATTCAAGATCCTTAGTCATCTGGGAAATGCAAATCAAAACAATGCTAAGATTTCACCTCACACCAGTCAGAATGGCTAAGATCAAAACTCAGGAGACAGCAGGTTCTGTGGAATATATGGAGAAAAGGAGCACTCATTCATTACTAGTGGGATTGCAAGCTGGTACAACCACTCTGTAAATTATATTTTTTTATTTGCAAAAAAAATACTACTTTTATGTTGTAGAAATGTGTTGAGATTATTATACTATTTTTAGGAAGAAAATTATAATTGAATCATGACTATAGTTTTCAGTGTAATGAATGAATCCTATGATGAACAAGACTAATTAGTAATAACTGACCCAGACATTGAACTGAAAGAATACCAATAAGAGACAAAACAAAAACAAGTAAACAAGAATTAATTACAAAATGTCACAGGTATAGACAGTTGTTTTTTATAACAATGAAAAATATCACAATAAAAAAGGTAGTATTTTCAGTACAGTGTGATGCATCCCTAAAAAAAATGATTGTTGAAGCCATAGTCAGTAGTACTAGAAATCAAGAATTATTTGGTGCTTAGATGGTAAGGAAAAGGGATATTTCTTCTTTTGAGAGGATTGATGGGAACATTTGATATTTTTATTTTGGTTACAGTTTCGTGGAACAGATATTCAAGCTTAACAGGATTTTGAATTTAACTCTGTGCACTTTATTGCATATTTATTATACTTTATTACAACTGAAATAGCAAGTAAAGCATGACAATATATTTAAATTTTCTTTTCATTTTATAGAACCTTTATATCATTAATTACAGGTGTTCTTTAACATAGAACTGATAAGAATATAACAATTAATGATTAAATATCTCTGAGGCAATGAATTAGTATTTGTATCTTTAATCCTCACCAAAACTTTTGAATTGGTTATATTATTTTTGATGTGTAATCAAGTTCATCTTTTGAAAGACCCCTGAGAATGAATTTTGAAAAATCCTGAACTTTTAAGATGATTTGTGTCTCGTTAACAGTGAGTGTAGTTGATATAACTGCATGTAACAACATTGAGTATTTTATTTTAAAATATGCTTCTAACTATAATAGAACAGCAGATGGAATGAAGGTGGTGAGAGTGATTGGTTGTAATAACATCAGCTAGGAGGCTAATTTAGTGCTCTTTACAGCAGGCAACTGATATCTGAACCATAACTATAAAAATCAAGATAAATGGGTTTATTCTAAATATGCTTATATAAGAAAACTATCACTCGTTGTACAGGATCCAACTGCATTTGAATAAGTGAGTTTCACATTCAAAAAATAAAATACTAACAAATAAATTGCTTTACTTAACTTATCTGGACTTGCCAGAATGTACTATCATTATATTAGTTGAACTGCTTAATTTAAAATGACCTTGAAATATATTCATTAAAATCTTAACCTAATTTATAATACTTTGCTAAAAATAAAATTTAAACTATATTTTTCATATATTTATTATAATGAATACAAAATTCAAAAACAATGAATCGCTGATTTTAAATTAACAATTTGCTGTTAAGATCATCTGCTGTCAGAAATTACAATTTGTTCAAATTTCTTTTTGTGCAGTCTGATCATGAGGGACATGAGGAGAATATTACTGAGGAAAAAAGCAAAAGGAAGACACTATTCGTAAGAGACTTGTATACATGAAGCATGTTCAAAGCAGTTCCTATGAGGGCAGAGCAACCTCTTGCTTTTGTGGAGAAACTGGAATAATGGCTGCTGGTCAAGCCCTCTGAATCAATTGTTCCCTGAGAGGACAGAACTTATAGGCTCTTGACATTCAAAGAGATTCTGAAAAATAATTCTTGTATAACTTCTAGATGAGTTCCAACAAAGTTAATTCCTCCATGATGACTTCTAGATATTTTGATATTTCCACCACCTGATAATTATAACAAGTAAGCAATCATCTCGTTCTCTATATACCACCATCCAAATGTACTTCAAGTGTCTTCCCTTTCTATCTGTTCTATGTAAAATCATTGGAGTATGAAGACTATCGTATATGCATCTTTAGATTTTCATTTTATTTTCCTTCTCCTCACATGTATAATATTTCATGCTAATAACTTATAGACCATTCTCTCAGGCCAATTGCTGAGACCTTCAACTGTGGACCTATGGTCTACAATGTGGTACAATTTCTTCCTGTCACAAAAATATTTAATATCTTGTATATTCAGTAAAATTTTTATATGGTAACCTGAACATGTTTTTTTACACAGAGACTATTTATGCATTACCTATTTTGTAAACAATGGGAAGGCATTATTAAAATAACTATGTAGACTTGAAGAATATAGAAATGACCTTTATGCATGCTTTTATTTTATCTTGTTTGTCTATAGCAGAAATATATTGAAAGCAATATAGGACAGTTAATGATGTATGCCTAGGGTTTTATTATTTTTAACAGGTCTAAAATTGAGTAACCCATAACAATTTTTGATGACTTAAACAAACAGGAAGCTTATCAAATTCACTTAAAAGGGAAATGTGAAATGAAGTCTGTGAAGAAAAAAATTACCCAAGGGATATTCTGAATTTTTTTCAGTTTGAAAGGCTTGCCAGTTCTACTTGTATTCACTTTGTAGACAGAACTGCAAAATTAACAAACCATGAAATTCAACACCACACCAGGCAGTACCAGATGCCTGATTTTGCAGTTGATATAGCAAATACCAATAACTATATTGCAAGTATTGGAAAAGAAATCATTTTGCTTCCTTTGAAAATTTATACATTTGCATGCTTCATGCATACCCATTTAGCAAAGATTCATTTAAAATGTACACTATAGCTCAGCCTTGAAATATCAAATTCATTTTGAAACTCAGTGAAATGTAGCATCATAGGTCCTACTTACAATTATACTTTGCAGACAACTATGATGATGACTGATATTTTACTGAATAAAGATTAAATGTCTTATCATTATGCATGATACTGAAGATCTACCCATAAAAATGTAACCACAGATTAAATATTAACATTATAAAAAATTTGTATCTGCAATTAAGGCAATGTTATAATGATTATCATTTTTATGTGTTAATATGAATAGAAACTTTAATTTTTTCAGGATGCAATGTAAATTTTTATATAAAATAAAAAATTACACATTTGTTTATGCACAAATTGCTTATGCATAAATATATTGTTTATATATAATTATGCAATTATTGAGGAAAATTTAAGGATATCTATTAAATAATTCCAAATTAAAATGAAGTAATATTCTTTAATCAATGTCCTGGTTAGAATCTCACCATCAGGACAATATATCTAATTGTCAATTTGAAATGCCCTGGACTAGAGAACCTCAACTGAAGAAGGCCTCCTTTGGATTGAACTACAAGAATATCTTTGAGACATTTTCATGATGTATTATTGATGTGGGAATGGCAATCCCAAGTTAGGTGATTCCCATACCTAGGCAAGTAGGCTTGCTGTAGATGAAAGATAGTTCGTCAGATTGGCATGGAAATGAATGGAAATCTGCAACTGATGGGGATAGGGAGGTAGAGGGCATCTCCAGGAAAAGATAGAACCTGGGCTAAGACACCCAAGAATCAATGAGGATGTTGTTAGTTGTGACTCACAGATTTGGGGATATGGAACCTGAAGGGTCCACTTGCTGTTGCCAGGCAGTAACTTCAATAGAGCAATAGGGACAGCAACTCATTCACAAAATTTTCTGCCTAGTATTTATCCTGTCTACAAAATGTACATGCAAAAGGCATGGAGTTTGACTGAGGGAACAGTCAAATAATAACTGGTCTAACTTGAGACCCACCCCATGGGCCAGTAAAAATCCCTGACACTATTAATGATACTCTGTTATACTTGCACACAGGAGTCTAACATGGCTATCTTCTGAGAGACTCCACCCAGAAGTTGACTCAGACAGATGTACACATCCACAGCCAAACAGTGGAAGGAGCTTGGGGACTCTTATGGAAGAATAGGAAGAAGGATTGTGGTGCATAAGGAGATAGAAACTCCACAAGAAGACCAACAGAGTCAAATAACCTGGATCCTTGGGGATCTCAGAGACTGAACCATCAACCAAAGAACACAAACTGGCTGAACCTAGGTCTCCCTGCACATATGTATCAGAAGATCAACTAGGTCTTCATGTGGTCCAGACGAACTGGAGTGGCAGCTATCCCAAAAGCTGTTGCCTGGATGTGATATAGACATGTTTTTCCAGGTCAGCTGGCTTGTCTTCCTTCAGTGGGAGAGGATGCACCTAGCCTCATAGAGACTTGATGTGCCAGAGCAGTGTGGGGAGTGGGCACCCACCTGCTCAGCGAAAGGAAGAGGTGAGGAGAGGAAGAATTGTGTAGGGGGTAATTGGGAGGTGGCAGTGAGCATAAAGTGAACATGTTATAAGTAAAATAAGTAATAATAGTAATAAAGAAAGATATTTGAGCAAGACATGGAGAGAAAGCCAAAAGGTAGTATTTCTGAATGATTTCTGTTTCAGCTCAGACTTCCAGGTTCCTGCCTTGAGACCTGTCCTGAATTTCTCTCAAGATGCGATGACAGACCATAATCATTAGGAGAAAATAAACTTTTCCTCCTCAAGTCATTTTGCCTATCAATTTTTCACAAAACAAAAACTGAAATAAAAACAATTGAAAAGATCTGTATGTCAGTATATAAGATGAAAGCATGAAACTAAACTATTAGTTGATACTAATAATCATTAGTATCATTGAATTAGATGATTACATTAGAATGATTACCTATCACGTACTCTACCACACATGGAGTAAATGTTGACTGCTCTAGAAAGAAATGCCTACACATATCTTCAAAAAAATGAACCAAATTTCAGCAATAAGTTTTCAAAATGTCTATAACATACATGTCTTCCTCAAGTACCTAAGAAAAACACAGAAAATATGTAGTCAAACATTCAAAATCTGTGTTCTGCTTATTTAAACTGTTAACATTTGAGATATATAAACTTATACACAGGTTTTTTTCTTTGTGTTCCTTATCATATTTACACATTAAAATGCTCTTATAATTATTACCAACAACTTAAAATTAATTATATTGCTTTAAAAATTAAAACAGATCATATTTTAACCTCATAAGATGCAATGCTTGTGGGTTTAGCATTCAATATGCTATGCAAATGCTTCTTTCGGACCACTAGGTCTGCAATGATAATATGATTTTCTAGATTGTCAGGAAAAATTGTCAGGAACAAAATATTCTCAAATTTGACACAATGTTAGAAGTAGAAGTTTCTTGATAATATCGGAATGAAATAGTTATGGAAAAATAAACTCATAATATTATGATGTGGGTTTTTGAATGGTAGTGAAGACTGTATATACTAGAAATTGTTGTTGTTTTTATGTTTGCACTATTTAAAATGATTATTGGTGTCAGAGCTCCAATCACACCAACCTCTGTGGCTACTCTTGCATATGGAACAGTCAACATTGTGATATATGAAACAGGAATGAAAAGTTTAACGTAAGGAATGATAGATGGGTATATAATATAAGTTGAAAATACTGAGAAGACACTATAACTTGAGTCAAGTATGTGTACCAGAAGCAATAGCATTTATAGTTCTGTAAAACTACAGCTCTAGAATAAAGATAAGATAGAAGAGGTAAATCTGTCATTGTAAAGTTTGTATTTAGACAAGATCGTTAATGTCTTCAGAAACACTTATTTTAGGCATAATTGGAGTTCATTATTAGAGCAATATTTGAAATGATATCCCCTCTGTTATAGATCCTGGACCAATGCTACCACATTTTTCCTAAAATGAAAAAAAAAATTAGAAGAAAAGAGTTACAGTTGGATGGTATTTTAGTTTAGGTTTTATTTCTGTGAAAAGAAAGCATGATTACAGCAAATCTTATAAAGGAAAACATTTAATTGTGGTTGGATTACACTTTCAGAGGTTTATTTCCTTATTGTCATGGCAGGCAGCATGGCAGCATGCAGGAAGACCTGGTGCTGAAGAGGTAGCTAAGAGTTCTACATCTTCATCCTCAGGCTGCAGAAGGAGCCTGTGTGCCTAACTGAGTGTGGTAAGTCAAAATCCGTCTGCACAGTGGCACAAGGCCACACCTCCTAATAGTGCCAGTCAAAATGGGCTAAACATTCAAACACATTAGTCTACGGGGGCAATACATATTCAAACCACAAAAATATGTCCATATTGAAGTATCATTGTGATAAGTATCACTGTGATATCAAGTTATTTGATATTGATAGCCAAAATATCTGGTACTGAAGGATGTAGATCATGAGTGGACCTTGTGCCTAAATTTGGTTTCTATTCTGTGATAAGACCGTGACCAAAAGCAACTGCATGAAGTATATATATATATTGGATCATAGATAATATTTTTTTATCAAGAGAAGCCAAGCTAGGAAATCAAGGCAAGAGCCTGGAGACAGAAACTGAAGGAGAGGCCACAGAGAAATGTTGCTTAGAGACTATCTCTCCATGGCATTTAAGCTTGCTTTCTTATATAATCCAAAACCACCAAAACAGTGTAAAACTACCCAATGTGGTCTGGTACCGATTGCATCAAACTTTAATCAAGAAAATAGCCTACAGACTTGACTAAAAGGCAATTTGATAGAGATACTTTCTCAATTGATGTTCTCTTTTCCCAGAGAAGGTAGCTATTTTATATTAACAAAAAGGAAAAAATTAAAGAGCACAATTAACCCCTTGTAAACTTGATACACAAATACATCTCTATTTAAAACAATAACCTTCCATACACTGTTTATCTCCAAAACTGTATATTAATATTACTGTAAGAAACACATTCCAGTTCCTTTTGTAATTCATTTAAATTTTGAAAATAAAATATAATCACATCATTTCTTCCTTCCTGTTCTTTTTCCTAACACCTTGCATGTACCATCACTTGCCGTTCTCTCAATGCATTGTCTCTATTTCTTTAATATTTTGTTATATATACGGATTGCAGGTTCTAAATGCTTTACAATTTTAAAAGAAATTAAGCAAATTAAAACTTCACTATTTCTCCAAAAACTCACTGTCTCAAAATATCCCAGCTGCGGACTACTGAAAAATCTGAAAAGAAAATATCATTCTCTCTATTTCAAGAAGAAAGAATGAGAGCACAGTCATAAACAAATAAAAGCAATCAAACTTCAAAAGAGTAATAAATTTGGTCCTTGATGTCTGAGACCCATTCATGTTCTGAGTTCGAAAAGACATCAGCAACTTTACTTCCGGTTTCTGCCAATTAAAATCAGCTTGTCTCATAGTCTCATAGGCTAAGGACAGTTACATATTCCTTTTTTTTATTATTTTCTATATTTATTTATATTCCGAATGATTTCCCCTTTCCCGGTTCCTCCCTCCCTGAAGTCTTATAAGCCCTCTTCCCTCCCTCTGTTCCCATTTCAACCCCCTCACTTATCTGTAATGGTATTCCCCAGTCATTCCAGGACCAGGATCTCTCCTTCTATCTTCTTGGAAATCAATTGATATGGGAATCGTGTCTTGGGAATTCCAGTTTCTGGGTTAATATTCCCTTACCAGTGACGGCACACCGTGTGTTCTTTTGTGATTGGGTTACCACACTAAGGATGATATTGTCTACTTCTGGTCATTTGCCTAAGAATTTCATGAATTCATTGTTTTTAATTGCAGAGTAGTATTCCATTGTGTAAACATACCACATCTTCTGAATCCATTTCTCCATTAGGGACATCGGGGCTTTTTCCAGCTTCTGGCTATTATAAATAAGGCTGCTATGAACATAGTGGAGCATGTGTCCTTATTGCATGCAGGGGAAGCCTCTGGGTATATGCCCAGGAGTGGTATAGCCGGATCCTCCGGGAGTGTCATGCCCATTTTTCTGGGGAACTTCCAGACTGCTTTCCAGAGTACAACTACTCTGTACCAGCTTGCAATCCCACCAGCAGTGGTGGAGTGTTCCTCTTTCTCCACATCCTCACTAACAACTGCTGTCTCCTGTATTTTGATTTTAACCATTCTGACTGGTGTGAGGTGGAATCTCAGGATTGTTTTCATTTGCATTTCCCTAATGACTAAGGATGTTTAACATTTCTTTAGGTGCTTCTCAGCCATTAAATACTCTTCAGGTGAGAACTCTTTGTTTAGCTCTATACACCATTTTTTAATAGGGTTATTTGGCTCTCTGGAGTCTACCTTCTTGAGTTCTTTGTATATATTGGATATTAGCCCTCTGTCGGATGTACGGGTGGTAAAGACCCTTTCCCAGTTTGTTGGCTGCCGCTTTGTCCTTTTGACAGTGTTCTTTGCCTTACAGAAACTATGCATTTTTATGAGGACCCATTTGTCAATTCTTGACCTTAGAGCATAAGCTATTGGTGTTCTGTTCAGAAAAATTTTCCCCTGTGCCCATATGTTCAAGGTTCTTCCCTAGTTTCCTTTCTAATAGTTTCAGTGTGTCTAGTTTTATGTGGAGGTCCTTGATCCACTTGGAATTGAGCTTAGTACAACGAGATAAGAATGGATCAATTTGCATTCTTCTGCATGCTGACCTCCAGTTGACCCAGCACCATTTGTTGAAAAGACTATCTTTTTTCCACTGGATGGTTTTAGCTACTTTGTCAAAGATCAAGTGACCATAGGAGTGTGGATTCATTTCTGAGTCTTCAAATCTATTCCATTGATCTACATGCCTGTCACTGTACCAATACCATGCAGTTTTTGACACTATTGCTCTGTAGTACAGCTTGAGGTCCGGGATACTGATTCCCCCAGAGGTTCTTTTACTCTTGAGAATAGTTTTAGCTATCCTGGGTTTTCTGTTATTCCAGATGAATTTTTGAATTACTCTAACTCGATGAAGAACTGAGTTGGGATTTTGGTGGGGATTGCATTGAATCTGTATATTGCTTTTGGCAAGATGGTCAATTTTACTATATTAATCCTGGCAATCCACGAGCATGGCAGATTTTTCCATCTTCTGAGGTCTTCTTCAATTTCTTTCTTCAGAGACTTAAAGCTCCTGTCATACAGATCTTTCACTTGTTTGGTTAGAGTCACACCAAGATACTTTATACTGCTTGTGGATATCATGAAGGGTATCTTTTCTCTAATTTCTTTCTCAGCCTGCTTATCCTTTGAGTATAGGAAGGCTACTGATTTGCCTGAGTTGATTGTATATCTGGCCACTTTGGTGAAGTTGTTTATCTGCTGTAAGAGTTCTCTAGTGGAGTTCTATGGGTCACTTAAATATACTATCACATCGTCTGCAAACAGTGATAGTTCGACTTCTTCCTTTCCAATTTGTATTCATTTGACCTCCATTTGTTGTCGAATTGCTCTAGTTGGAACTTCAAGTACTATATTGAAAAGATATGGAGAGAGAGGGCAGCCTTGTCTAGTCCCTGATTTTAGTGGGATTGCTTCAAGTTTCTCTCCATTTAGATTGATGTTGGCTACCGGTTTGCTGTAATTGCTTTTACTATGTTTAGATATGGACCTCGAATTCCTGATCTTTCCAAGACCTTTAACATGAAAGGATGCTGAATTTTGTCAAATGCTTTCTCAGCATGTAATGAAATGACCATGTGTTTTTTTTTCCTTTGAGATTGTTTATGTAGTGGATTGCATTGATTGACTTCCTTATATTAAATCATTCCTGTATCCCTAGTATGAAGCCTACTTGATTGTGGTGAATGATCATTTTGCTGTATTCTTGGATTTGGTTGGCAAGAATTTTATTGAGTATTTTTGCATTGATATTCATAAGGGAAATTGGTCTGAGATTCTCTTTCTTTGTCCGATCTTTCTGTGAATTTGGTATCAGCATAATTGTGGCTTCACAGAACGAGTTGGGTAGGGTTCCTTCAGTTTCTATTTTGTGGAATAGTTTGAAGAGTATTGGTGTTAGGTCTTCTTTGAAGGTCTGATAGAATTCTGCAGTAAAACCATCTGGACCTGTGCTTTCTTTTGGTTGGAAGACTTCCAATGACCACTTCTATTTCTTCAGGGATTATAGGACGGTTTAGATGGTCTATTTGATCCTTATTTAATTTTGGTATTAGGTATCTGTCTAGGAAATTGTCCATTTCCTCCAGTTTTTCTAGTTATGTTGAATACAGTCTTTTGTAGTAGGTTCTGATAATTTTTTGAATTTCCTCAGTTTCTGTTGTTATATCTCAATTTTCTTTTCTGATGTTGTTAATTTGGATACTTTCTCTGTGCCGTTTGGCTAGACTGGCTATGGGCTTATCTATCTTGTTGATTTTCACAAAGAACAAACTCCTAGTTTTGTTGATTCTTTGTATGGTTTATTTGTTTTTACTTGATTAATTTCAGCCCTGAGTTTAATGATTTCCTTCCTTCTACTCCTCTTGTGTGTAGCTTCTTTTTTTCATTTTTTTTATTATTTATTTTATTTTATTTTTTTAATTTACATTCCAAATCACTTCCCCTTTCCCGTTTCCTCCCTCCCCAAAAGTCCCATAAGCCCCCTTCCCTCCCTCTTTTCTCCATTCAACCCCCTCTCGTTACTCTGTCCTGGCGTTCCCCTACATCCAGTCTTTCCAGGACCAGGGGTCTCTCCTTCCATCTTCTTAGAAATCTATTGATATGCGGATTGTGTCTAGGGTATTCCGAGATTCTGGGTCAATATCCCCTTATCAGTGACTGCATACCATGTGTGTTCTTTTGTGATTGGGTTACCTCACTAAGGATGATATTTTCAAGATCTGACCATTTGCCTAGGAATTTCGTGAATTCATTGTTTTTAATTGCAGAGTAGTATTCCATTGTGTAGATATACCACATCTTCTGAATCCATTCCTCCGTTGAGGGACATCTGGGTTCTTTCCAGCTTCTGGCTATTATAAATAAGGCTGCTATGAACATAGTGGAGCATGTGTCCTTATTGCATGCAGGTAAAGTCTCTGGGTATATGCCCAGGAGTGGTATAGCCGGATCCTCCGGGAGTGTCATGCCCAGTTTTCTGAGGAACCGCCAGACTGCTTTCCAGAGTATCCAGGATTTGCTGCTGTCGGAGGGTTGGGTTCGGATGGTACCATATTGCCTTGATTTCTTTTAGTAACTTTCCTTCGTTTGCCTTTTGCCATCTGATTATCTCTGGTGTTAGTTGATCCAGTTGTCACTGGCTGTTGCTTGGAGCTGTTGTGAGCCTGCAAGTCTATTTCTGCACCCCTGGATGACTGGGTTTCCCCTGGCTTCAGTTACTGAGGGGCTGCCCTTCTCCTGACTGACTTTGGAGCCCTGATGTGCCTTGCCCCAAGTGATGTTATACTTGGGGAATCCCTGGGTATCTGGAGACTCAGTGTAGTCACTCCCCAAGCAGAGGTTGCTAAGTGGAGGCTGGTGAGCTCTCTTCCCATGCGGGTCCCTCTGCAGGGCAGATTTCCCACAGCAGAGCTGGTGCGTAGATGACCACAGAGCTGCCCAGCTCTTGGGTGCAGGGAGCACACAAGCTGGCTGAGTCCCAAGTGATGTTATGCTTTGTTATCCCTGTGCCTGGAAGACCCATCTGCTCTGTTGCCAGATCAAAGATGGCGGAGTGTACTTTGCATCCTCTTGGTGCAGATCACTCTGCAGGGCAGATGTCCCACAGCAGAGCTGGTGCCCAGACGACCACAGAGCTGCCCTGCTCTTGGGCTCAGATGGAAGCCTAGCAGGCTGTGTCCCAAGTGATGTTATATTGTGGAATCCCTGCATACCTGAAGGCTCAGAGTAGTCAATCCCCAGAGCAGAATTTGCTAAGGGGAGGCTGATGCGCTCTCTCCTGGTGCGCTCTCTCCAGGTGCAGGTCCCTCTGCAGGGCAGATGTCCCACAGCAGAGCTGGCGTGTAGGTGACCACAGAGCTGCCCAGCTCTTGGGTGCAGGGAGCACACAAGCTGGCTGAGTCCTAAGCAATTTTATGCTCGGTTATCCCTATGCCTGGAGGTCCCTACTGCCCAGTTACATATTCCTACTGCTCCTGTCTTTGGAAATAGTTCCATGGATCTAATATCTTCAATGCCCTGACATCTTCCTCATAACTTGGCTTTTTCTTCACTAGTAGCATCTCCTTGACTTTCTTCAGAGACTCTTTTTTTTTTTTTGATATTTTTTTTTTAATTTTATTTTATTTTATTTTTTTAATTTACATTCCAAATCACTTCCCCTTTCCCGTTTCCTCCCTCCCCGAAAGTCCCATAAGCCCCCTTCCCTCCCTCTTTTCTCCGTTCAACCCCCTCTCATTACTCTGTCCTGGCGTTCCCCTACATCCAGTCTTTCCAGGACCAGGGGTCTCTCCTTCCATCTTTTTAGAAATCTATTGATATGCTGATTGTGTCTAGGGTATTCTGAGATTCTGGGTCAATATCCCCTTATCAGTGACTTCATACCATGTGTGATCTTTTGTGATTGGGTTACCTCACTAAGGATGATATTTTCAAGTTCTGACCATTTGCCTAGGAATTTCGTGAATTCATTGTTTTTAATTGCAGAGTAGTATTCCATTGTGTAAATATACCACATCTTCTGAATCCATTCCTCCGTTGAGGGACATCTGGGTTCTTTCCAGCTTCTGGCTATTATAAATAAGGCTGCTATGAATATAGTGGAGCATGTGTCCTTATTGCATGCAGGTAAAGTCTCTGGGTATATGCCCAGGAGTGGTATAGCCGGACTCTTATATGGCCAGAGTCTCAAGCTTCAGCCTTTGTCCATGACCTTTTCAATCCTCTTGTTTCCAATGCAAATGAGTGGAAATCTTCACTACAGGTATCTCCTAGCCTCTCATAGTATTGCATATCAGTTACTGTCCATGATCCACAAACCCTGAGAGTTTATGCTTCCATAGGAACTGGTGGGAGACTTACACATTCACCAGGTTTGATTATCCAGCTTGAGACATAGGTTTGGTACTATCTAGACTACAGATATTTTGTGTTGACCCTGAGAAAATACTTCCCATATTATTTTAGCTGTAGAACAAGAATTGAGACAAATTAGACAGCTATTGTCTATAAGCTTACAGTCTATCATCAGGGGAATCTTCAGGCATTGACTATAGCAGAGACATTGGAATAGTGCTGCTTAGTGACTTGTTCCCTGTGCATTTTTACAAACCTAAGGACTACTTGCCTAAGGCTGTGACCAATCATAGTACATTGGTAATGCTCACATTAATCATGAATCAAGAAAGAGTCCCATAAACTTGTCTATAGGATGATCTGATGAAGACTTTTTTCTTTTCTGTTGTTATTGTTTATGTTTTCTCCTGCTCTGCTATCTTTCCTTTTGCTTAATTTTTTTAATCCACCTAGTCCCCCTCCCACAATCCCTCCTCTATTCTGCAACCCCTTCTATTCTGAGAGAGTGGAAGATGTCCATTCTTGCACAGCTCTCTGCAGAGCTAGTATCTTTTCCCACTGAGGCCAGGCAAGGCTTTTGTGTTAGGAAAATAGATTCCACCAATAGGCAAAAGCTCTAGGGATATCTCCCTGCTCCCTTGTTCAGGACCCACATGAACTTCAAGCTGCACATCCACTATATATTTACAGGGGTTCTTGGTCCAGCCTGTATATGCTCTTTTTTTCGTTAGTTCACACCAAGAGCTCACCAAGTTCTTGGTGATTTGACACTACTGGTCTTCCTGTGGAGTTCCCATCCACTTCTGAGCCCTCAATCCTTCCCCCAACTCTTCTATGTGAGTCCCAAAGCTCCATCAGTGTTTGGATGTGGGGATTTTGAATCTGAGTCATCTGTGGCATGGAGTCTCTCAGAGTACAGCCTTGCTAGATTCTTATCTGCAAGCATAACAGAGTATCATTAATAGTGTAAGAGATTGGTGCTTGTCTTTGGGACGGGATCCTAGTTGGACCAGTTATTGTTTGGCTACATATTTAGTCTCTTCTCCATCACCAGGCCCTGCATTTCTTGCAGACAGGATCAATATTGGGTCGAGAGTTTTGTGGGTAGGTTGGTGTTCCCATCACTCCATTGGTGTTCCTGCCTAGCTACAGGATGTTTCCACTTCAGGTTCCATATCCCTAGTGCTGTGAGTCACAACTAAGGTCACAACCATTGGTTTTTGGAAGCATCCCCTATCCTAGGAATCTGGCACATCCTTAGATGTCCCAACTTCTCCATCCTCAACAGTTGATGATTCCCACTCATTCTCATGGTCATCTGGCCAGCTCTCTCCTTTCCTTCCACTTACCTAATCCTGAACCCCTCCCATCCACTCCCATTCTTTCTGTCACTTAGTCTCCTCCCAATATTTAACTCCAACTATTTTATTCTACCTTCTAAGTGAGATTCAAACATGCGTACTTTTGTGTTCCTTCTTGATTAGCTTCTTAGGGTCTGTGGGGTGTAGCATGAGGTTCCTCTATTTTGTGGCTAATATCCACTTATAAGTGAGTACACACCATGAATGTTCTTTTGGATCTGGGTTAATTCCCTCAGGATGATAGTTTCAAGTTCCATCCATTTGATTGCAAACTTCATGATGACTTTGTTTTTAATAGATGAATAATATTTCATTCTATTGATGTACCACATTTTCTTTATCTCTCCTTCTGTTGAGGGACATCTAGATTGTTTTCAGTTTCTGGTTATTACACATAAAGCTGTCATGAACATAATTGAGCAAGTGTCTGTGTGGTGTAGTGAGGCTTCTTTTGGGTATGTGCCTAGAAGTAGTGTAACTGGGTCTTAAGGTAGAACTATTCCAAGTTTTCTGAGAAACAGCCAAATTGATTTTCAAATGATTTATAAGGTTGCTCTATCACCATCAGTGGGGAAGTGTGCCCCTTACTTTACACCCTCCTCTACAGTAATATCCTATCACTTAAATATTTGACCTTAGCCATTCTGACCAGTGTAAGATAGAATCACTGTGTTTTGATTTGCATTTCCCTGTTGACTACTGACTTTGAACATTGCTTTAAATGATTATTGCCCATTCCAGATTCCTGTGCTGAGAATTCTGTTTAGCAGAGTACCCCATTTTAGAACTGGATTATTTTGATTGTTGGTGTCTAATTATTGAGTTGTTGTTGTTATTGTTTTGTTTTTTTATACAAGTTGGATATTAGCCCTCTCTCAAATGTAAGGCTGGTAAAGATCCTTTCCCAATTGATAGGTTGAATTTTTGGCCCAATGACAGTTTCTCAGCCTTACGGAAGTCTTTAAATTTCATGAAGTCCCATTTACCAGTATTTTATTGTAGAGCCTGAGCCATTGCTGTTCTCTTCAGGAAATTGTCTCCAGTACTAATGAGTTCAAGGCTGTTCCCCAATTTCTGTTCGATTAGATTTAGTGTTAGCAGTTTTAGATTGAAGATTTTGATCCACTTGGACTTGTGTTTTGTGTAGGGTGATAGATGCAAATCTATTTGCGTTATTCTACATGCAGACATCCTATTATACTAGCACAATTTGTTGAAGATACTCTCCCTTTTCCATGGTATGGTTCTGGCTTCTTCGTCAAAAGTCAAGTTTCCATTGGTTTATGAGTCTGTTTCTGAGACTTTGATTCGATCCCATTGATCAAACTGTCTGTTCTAACACTAATACCATGTAGTTTTCATTACTAATTCTCTGTAGTATAGCTTGGGGTCAAGAATGGCAATACCTCCAGAGGATATTTTATTGTTCAGGAAGGTTTTGGCTAGCTTGAGTTTTTGTTTGTTTGTTTATTTGTTTGTTTGTTTTTGTTTTCTATATGAATGTTAGAATTGCTTTATCAAGGTCTGTAAAGACTTATGTTGGAATATTACCATGAATTTCATTGAATCTGTAAATTTCTTTAGAAAAGATAGACATTCTCACTAAAAATCAATCCTATTGATTCGCGAGCATGGGAGATCTTTCCATCTTCTGATACTTTCCTTAGATTCCTTCTTCCGTCTTTCACTTGCTTGTTTATAGTTGTACCAAGCTATTTTATATTACCAGTGGCTGTTTTAAATAATTTTATTTCACTAATTTCTTTCTCTGCCCATTTATCATCTGTAGAAAGGTGTTGTACTAATTTTCTTGAGTTAATTTTGTATCCAGCCACTTTGCTGAAGGTATGTGCTAGCTGTAGAAGTTCTCAGGTGAGATTTTTATTGTTGCTCATGTATACTATCATATTCTCCACTGATCATGATACTTTGACTTTCTTCTTTCCAATTTCTATCCCCTTGAACTCCTTTAGTGGTTTTATTGCTTCTGGCTACAACTTCTAGTACTATAATTAATAGATAGGAAGAGAGTAGCCAGCCTTGTCTTGTCCCTGCTATTAGTGGAATTGCTTTAAGTTTATCTCCATTTAGATTCTTGTTGGCTAATGGCTTGCTGTGCAATGCTTTTATTATATTTGGGTATGTTTCTTGTATCCCTGAATTCTCTAAGACTTGTAACAAGAAGGATGTTTCATCAGCATCTTTTAAAAATATAATGAAATGATCCTGTAATTTTTTTCTTTCAGTTTGTTTATATGGTGAATTATGTTAGTAAGTTTACATAACTTTGGTATGTGCTATCTGTCTAGAAAATCACCCATTTCTTTCTCATTTACCAATTTAGGGAGTACAGGCTTTTAAAGTAATAGCTAATGATTCCTTGAACTTCCTCAGTTTGTTGTTATGTTGTCCTATTCATTCATGATTTTGTTTGTTTGTATACTGTCTCTCTGTCTATTGGTTAGTTTGACTATGGGTTTGTCTATCTTGTTGAGTTTTTTTCAAAGAATCATATTTGGTTTCATTGATTCTTTGTATTTTTGTTTGTTATTTCTAATTGATTGATTTTAGCCACAATTCTGATTATTTCTTGCCTTCTATACTCTTTCAGTTTACCTACTTCCTTTGTTATAACCTGTCCTGTATACTTTTAAATTACTAGTATGCAAACCTTCTAATTTCTGTACAGACTCACTTAGTACTATGAACATTTTTCTTATCACTACTTTTATCGTGTCCCACAAATTTAGGTATGTTGTGCCTTCATTTTCATTTGCTGACCCAGAGATCGAGTAGATAGTTGTTAAATTTTCATGAGTGAATAGGATGTCTGCTTTATCTGTTCTTATGGAAATCCAGCTTGATTACATGCTGTTCTGTTAAGGTACAAGGTATTATTTCCATTTTCTTGTCTATGTTGAGGCTTGCTTTGTGACTGACTGTATGGTCAATTTTGGTGAAGGATACATGAGGTGCTGCGAAGAAGTTATATTCTTTTGGGCAAAATAATCTATAGATGTTTGATATAAATTGTCTGTTAGTTTCATCATTTCTCTGTTAAGATTTTGTTGGAATGACCTATCAGTTGTTGAGAGTGGAATGTTGAAGTCTCCCACTATTAATGTTTGGGGTCCGATGTACAATTTAAGCTATAGCAATAGTTCTTTTACAAATATTTGTACCCTCATGGTTGGGGCATATATGGTGAGACTTATTTTTCCTTTGATAACTGTGAAGTTTCCTTTCCTGTCTTTTCTGATTAAGTTTTGATTGAATGCCTATTTTATTAGATATTAGAATGACAATTCCAGCTTGCTTCTTAGATCCATTCATTTTGAATTTTATTTTCTAGACAATTAGTCTGAGGTAATATCTATTTTTATTGCTGAGGTATGTTTCTTGAATGATGGATCTGTTTTCAAATCAATTCTGTTAGTGTTTTTCTTTTTATTGGGGAACTTAGACCATTGGTGTTGTGAAATATTAATGGCCAGTGATTGTTAATTCCCATTATTGTGATATTGGTACAGTTAGTATGTTTGTGTTGGCTTCCCTGTTTTTGTTGGTAAAGTTACTTATTTCCTGTGTTTTGTTGAATGTATTTATCCATCTTGGGCTGGAGTTTTTATTCTATTATTTTCTGTAAGTTTCGATTTGTGAATAGATATTATTTAAATTAAGATTTTTCTTGAAATATCTTATTTTCTCCATCTATGGTGATTGAGAATTTATCTTGGAGTAGTAATCTATGTTGTTATCTGTGGTTCTTTAGAGGTTGTAAGATATCTTTACAGGCCCTTGTAGCTTTTAAATTCTCTGTTGAAAAGTCAGGTGTAATTCTGATATGTCTGCCTGGCAAGTTACCTGACCTTTTTCCCTTTCCATTTTTAATATTCTTTCTTTCTCCAGTAGACTTTGTGTTTTGATTATTATTTTCTAAAAGAGTTTTCTTCTATGATCCAGTCTAATAGGTATTCAATAAGCTTGTTGTATGTTTATAGTTTTTCAGGTTTGGAAAGTTCCTCTATGATTTTGTTAAAAATATTTTCTGGTACTTGCTAATGGGACACTTTACCATTTTCAGTATTCCTGTTATACTTAGTTTGTGTGCTTTATTTTTCATGCTATCGCATATTTCCTGGCTGACTTGAGTCAGGAAATTTTAAATTTAACATTTTCTTTGAATTATGTATCATTTTTTTCTACTGTGCCTTCTATGCTTAAGGTTCTCTTTTCCATCTCTTATATTTGGTTTGTGATGCTTCCATCTCTAGCTTCTGTTTTCTTCCTTAGGTTTTCCATCTCCGGAATTCCCTCAGTTTTGGTTTTCTTTGTTGGTTTATTTATTTTCTTCACCTGTTTGATTATATTTTATTTATTTCTTTAAGGAATATATTCATTTCTTCTTTAATGACCTCTATCATCACTACAAAATTGGATTTATGTTCAGTTTGTTGTGCTTTAGTTTTGTTCGTATATCCGGTGCTTGCTGCACTAAAGTAACTATGCTTTAAATGTGTCATATTGGTCTGAATTTTGGTGATTTTATTCTTTTGATGGTCTTTAGTGACCAAGCCCACTCAGTAATTCAATGGGTTCACCAGCACAGGAGCGAGGATTAAAAAGAAAGAGAAAATTAGACAATGCTGCATCCTGACCCCAGTCAATTCTGTGACTGAAAGAGGGTTTATTTTTTTTCCAATCCACTTTTATATTATTTAATTACATACAAGAAATAACTGCAATAGTAGTACAATGAAGAACACTCAAGACAGTAAACACAAAATTGTCAAGATAATAAGCAAAGTTCTGTGATTACTCCACAGTGACAGTTGTTTTCAAGGATATGAAAGAATGACCAAAATGCCAGAGCCAACTTCCTTGTCCAAGCCCAAAGTCTTGCCTGAAGCCTGCTTCTTTTGTTTCACACTAATATTAAAATTCCTGCCTTAACCTACTTACCTATTATAGTCAAACCTTAGATTCTTGCCAGAACTTTACTTCTCTATCATGCCCTAATGTCGTATTCCTGCTTGAACTTACTTCCTTGTCATAGCCTAATGTCAGATTCCTTTTCCTTGGCCAGTGTCAAGCTACTGCCAGACGGCATGACCCCCAAATAAGGCTCTCTACATTTTAGTTATCTGGATTACATTGTTCGCTGGTTATTCTTTTTGTAGTGGGCATTGAGGCTTAGCATCTATGGTCCTGGTATGGCAGGCCTCTTACATATATCCTTGTGGTGTTTTCCTCCAGAACCTCATTTCTGTATGATTCCAAATTTGCAGGTCCGATAAAGTTGAACAGAGAGGTGGTAGAGATCTGTAGATTGCTTTTGGCAAGATGGTCATTATTACTATATTAATCATGCCAATCCATGAGCATGGGAGATCATTCCAACTTCTGAGGTCTTCTTTGATTTCTTTCTTCATAGGCTTGAAGTTCTTATCATACAAAACTTTTACTTGTTTAGTGAGAGTCACACCAAGATTCTTTACATTGTTTGTGACTTGTGAAGGGTGTCAAATCCATAATTTCTTTCTCAGCCTGATTATTCTTTCAGTATAGGAAAGCTACTGATTTGTTTGAGTAAATTATATATCCAGCCATTTTGCTGAAGTTGTTTATCAGCTGTAGGAGTTCTCAGGTGGAGTTTTTTCAGTCACTCAAGTATACTATGATATCATCTGCAAATAGTGATAGTTTGATCTCTTACATGACAAGTTGTATCCCTTTGATCTCCTTTTGTTGTATAATTTCTCTAGCCAGAATTTCAAGTACTGTATTGAATAAATATGGAGAGAGAGGGCAGCCTTGTCTAGTCCCTGATTTTAGTGGGATTGCTTCAAGTTTCTCTCCATTTACTTTGATGTTGGCTACTCGTTTGCTGTATATTGCTTTTACTATGTTTACTTATGGGCCTTGAATTGCTGAACTTTCAAAGACTTTTAACATGAAAAGATGCTGAATTTTGCCAAATGCTTTTTCTTTTTCTTTTCTTTTTGTTTTTTTTTAATTTTATTTTATTTTCTAAGTTTTTTTTTATTTACATTCAAAATCATTTCCCCTTTCCCGTTTCCTCCCTCCCCAAAAGTCCCATAAGCCCCCTTCCCTTCTTCTTTTCCCCATTCAACCCAAATGCTTTTTCTGCAGCTAGTGAAATGACCATGTGGTTTTTTTCTTTGAATTTGTTTATGTAGTAGATTACATTGATGGATTTACATATATTGAACCACCCCTGGGCCATCTTTGTTTCAATGACAGACCAAACAGGGACAACCAGGTACACAGAGATATCTCAAGTATAACATTGCTTGGGACACAGCCAGCTAAGGTTCCACCTGCACCTAAGAGCTGGGCAGCTCTCTGGTCATCTGTGTGCCAGCCCTGGCATGGGACATTTGCCCTGCATGGTGACCCACACTTGGAGGGAGTCCCACTGCCTCTGCCATCTTTGCTCTGGTGACCAACAAGACAGGGACAACCAGGTACACAGAGATATCCTGGGTATAACATCACTTGGGGCAAGGCACACCAGGGCTCCAATGGAACCCAGGAGCAGGACAGCCCCTTAGCAATCTATGATAGGAGAAACCCAGTCATCCAGGGGTGCAGAAATAGCCTTGCAGGCTCACAGGAGGCTAAAGCACCAACCAGTGACAGCAGGACCAACTAACGCCAGAGATAACCAGATGGCAAAAAGCAAATATAGGAATGTTAATAACAGAAATCAAGGCAATATGGCACCATCCAAATGCAACTCTCTGAGAGCAGCAAGTCCTGGATACCCCAACACACCAGAGAGGCAAGATTTGGATTTAAAACCACATCTCATGATGCTATTAGAAGATTTCAAGAAGGTCATAAATACATTTCTTAGAGAAGTATTGGAGAACATGAATCAACAGAGAGAAGCCCTTACAAAGGAAACACAAAGATCGCTTAGAGAAATTCTGGATAACATGGATCAACAGATAGAAGTCAATATAGAGGAAACATGCACACACACAAAAAAACAAAAAAACAAAAAAAACCACTTAAAGTAATGCAGGAGAACTTGGGTCAACGGGCAGAACTCCTGAATGAAGAAACAAAAATATCTTAAACGATTACAGGAAAACACAAACAAACAAGTGAAGGAACTGAACAAAACCATCCAGGATCTAAAAAAGGAAGTAGAAACAACTAATAAATCACAAAGGGAGGCAATTTGGAGATAGAAAACCTTGGGAAGAAATCAGGGGTCATAGATGCACACATCAACAACAGAATAAAAGAGATCGAAGGAAGAATCTCAGATGCCAAAGATACCATAGAAAGCATTGAAACAACAGTCAAAAACATGCAAAATACAAAAAACTTGTAACCCACAACATCCAGGAATTCCAGGACAAAATGAGAAGATGAAACCTAAGGATTATAGGTATAGAAGAGAGTGAAGATTTAAAACTTAAAGGGCCTGTAAATATCTTCTACAAATTTGGAAGAATTTGAAATTTTAGGTTAGGTTTTCCCTAACCTAAAGAGAGAGATGCCCATGAACATACAAGAAGACTATAGAACTCCAAACAGACTGGGCCAGAACAGAAAGTTCTCCTGACACATAATAAACAAAACACCAAATGTACTAAACAAAGAATGAAAATTAAAAGCAGTAAGAGAAAAAAGCCATGCAACATAGAAAGAAGACCTATCAGAATTACACCAGATATCTCACCAGAGACTATGAAAGGTGGAAGATCCTGGGCAGATCTCATACAGACACTAAGAGAACACAAATGTCAGTCCATTCTACTATACCCAGCAAAACCCTCAATCACCATAGATTGAGAAACCAAGAAATTCCATGATAAAACCAAATTTACACAATATCTTTCCACAAACCCAGCCCTGCAAAGGATAATAGGTGGAAAGCACCAAAACAAGGAGGGAAACTACATCATGGAAAAAGAAAGATAGTAACTTTCTTTCACCAAACCCAAAGAAGACAACCACTCAAACATAAAAATAACATAAAAAATAGCAGGAAGCAATAATCACTATTCCTTATTATCTCTTAACATCAATGGATTCAATTCCCCAATTTTAAGACATAGACTAATAGACTGGATACCTAAACAGGACAGAAAGAGAATTTCAGACCAATTTTCCTTATGAATATTGATGCAAAAATACTCAATAAAATTCTTGCCAACAGAATCTAAGAACACATCAAAACAATCATTCACCATGATCAAGTAGGCTTCATCCCAGTGATGCAGGGATGGTTTCATATAGGGAAATCCATCAATGTAATCCACTACATAAACAATTTCAAAGAAAAAAACCACATGGTCATTTCATTAGATGTGGAAAAAGCATTTGACAAAATTCAACATCCTTCCATGCTAAAAATCTTGGAAAGATCAAAAATTCAAGGTCCATATCTAAACATAGAAAAAGCAATATACAGAAAATGAGTAGCCAGTTTCAAACCAAATGGAGACAAACTTGAAGCAATTCTACTAAAATCAGAGACTAGACAAGGCTGCCCTCTCTCTCCAAATCTTTTCAATATAGTACTTGTAGTTCTAGCTAGAGCAATTAGACAACATAAGGAGGTCAAAGGGATACAAATTGGAAAGGAAGAAGTCAAACTATCACTATTTACAGATGATATGATAGTATAATTAAATGACCAAAAAACTCCACCAGAGAACTGCTACAGTTGATAAAAAACTTGAACAAAGTTCAGTAACCTTCCTATACTCAAAGGATTAGCAGGCTGAGAAAGAAATTAGGAAAATTACACCCTTCATAATAGCCACAAACAATATAAAGTATCTTGGTGAGACTCTAACCAAACAAGTGAAAGATTGGTATGATAAAACCTTCAAGTCTCTGAAGAAGGAAATCGAAGAAGACCTCAGAAGATGGAAAAAGCTTCTATGCTCGTGGATTTGCAGGGTTAATACAGTAAAAATGGCCATCTTGCCAAAAGCAATCTACAGATTCAATGCAATCGCCATCAAAATTCCAACTCAATTCTTCATAGAGTTAGAAAGAGCAAGTCTCAAATTAATCTGGAGTAACAAAAAACCCAGGATAGCTAAACCTATTCTCAAGAGTAAAAGATCTTCTGGGGGAATCAGTATCTCAGACCACAAGCAGTATTACTGAGCAATAGTGTTAAAAACTGTGTGGTATTGGTACAGTGACAGGCAGGTATATCAATGGAATAGAATTGAAGACCCAGAAATGAACCCACACACTTATGGTCACTTGATCTTTGACAAATAAGTTAAAACCATTCAGTGGAAAAAAAGATAGCCTTTTCAACAAAGGGTGCTGGTTGAACTAGTGTTCAGCATGCAGAAGAATGCGAATCAATCTATTCTTATCTCATTGTACTAAGCTCAACTCCAGTGGACTAAGGACCTCCATGTAAAAATATTCACACTGAAACAAATAGAAAAGTAACTGGGGAAGAACCTGGAGCACAAGGTCATAGGGGAAATTTTACTGAACAGAACACTAATAGATTATGCTCTAAGATCAAGAATTGACAAATGAGACCTCATAAAATTACAAAGTGTCTGTAAGGCAATGGACACTGTCAATTGGACCAAACCTCAAACAACAAATTGGGAAAAGATCTTTACCAACCCTCCATCTGACAGAGGGCTAATATCCAATATATACAAAGAACTCAAGAAGGTAGACTCCAGATAACCAAATAACCCTATTAAAAACGGGGTACAGAGCTAAACAAAGAATTTTCAAATGAGGAATATCAAATGGCTGAGAAGCACCTAAAGAAATGTTCAACATCCTTAGTCATTAGGGAAATGCAAGTCAAAACAATCCTGAGATTTCACCTCTCACCAGTCAGAATGGCTAAGATCAAAAACTCAGGAGACAGCAGGTGCTGGCAAGGATGTGGAGAAAGGGGAACACTCCTCCACTGCTGGTGGGACTGCAATCTTGTACAACCACTCTGGAAATCAGTCTGGTGGGGTTCCTCGGAAAACTGGGCATGACACATCTGGAAGACCCTGCTATATCACTTTTGGGCATATACCCAGAAGACTCCCCAGCATGCAATATGGACACATGCTCCACTATGTTCATAGCAGCCCTATAAGCTGGAAAGAGCCCAGATGTCCCTCAACGGAGGAATGGATACAGAAAATGTGGTATACTTACACAATGGAATATTACGCAGCAATTACAAACAATGAATTCGTGAAATTCTTAGGCCAATAGATGGAACTGGAAAATATCATCCTAAGTGAGATAACCCAATCACAAAAGAGCACACATAGTATATAGTCACTGATAATTGGATATTAGATCAGAAGCTCAGAATACCCAAGACACAACTCACATATAAATTGATTCCCAAGAAGAAAGGAGAGGCCCCTGCTCCTGGTAACACTCTGTGCAGCAGCGCAGGGGAATATAAGGATAGAGAAGAGGGAGGGGGTGGACTGGGAAACAGGGAGAGGAAAGAGAGCTTATGCAACTTTCGGGGAGTTGGAAAATGGAAAAGGGGAATTCATTTGGAATGTAAATAAAGAATATAGAAAATATAAAAAAGGAAGAAAAGAAAACTAAAATACTGGTTCATTAAAGGGTCATTGAGATGAAGTCTTAGCTTTAAAGAGTGGGATAAAATACTTGCGATGATTATATTTCATAATGGGAGAATATTCAAAACTTGAAAAACTGTTTAAATCAGTAGTAGTAGAGTGGTAAACTGATTAAAAGATGGACAAAACAAAACAAACAAAATAAAAACGAAAAAAAAAAAAAAACAAAACAAAACACCCCTTCATCCCTGGAATGAAGCCTACTTGATCGTGAATGATCATTTTGATGTGTTCTTGGGTTAAGTTGGAAAGAATTTTAATGAGTATTATATTCGTAAGGGAAATTGGTCTTAAGTTCTCTTTCTTTGCTGGATCTTTGTGTGGTTTTGGTATCAGTGTAATCGAGTCTTCATAGAACGAGTTGGGTAGTGTTCCTTCTCTTTCTATTTTGTGGAATAGTTTGAAGAATATTGGTGTTAGGTCTTCTTTGAAGGTCTAATAGAATTCTGCACTAAGACCATTGGGTCCTGTGCTTTTTTTGGTTGGGAGACGTTTAATAACCTCTTCTATTTCTTTAGGGGTTATGGGACAGTTTAGGTGGTCTATCTGATCCTAATTTAACTTTGGTATTTGGTATCTGTCTAGGAAATTGTCCATATCATCCAGATTTTCCAGTTGTGTTGAGTAAATACTTTTGTAGTAGGATCTGATAATTTTTTGAATTTTCTCAATTTCTGTCATTATATCTCCCATTTCATTTCTGATTTTTTTGATTTTGATACTGTCTTTGTGCCTTCTGTTTAGTCTGGCTAAGGATTTATAAATCTTGTTGATGTTCCTAAGAACCAGGTCCTGGTTTTGTTGATTCTTTGTAGAGTTCTTTTTGTTTCTAATTGGTTGATTTCAGCCCTGAGTTTGATGATTTCCTGCCTTCTGCTCCTCTTGGGTGTATTTGCTTCTTTTAGATCTAGAGCATTCAGGTGTGCTGTTAATCTGCTAGTGTAGGCTTTCCCCAGCTTCTTTTTTTGTAGACACTCAGAGCAATGAGTTTTCCTCTTAGCACTGCTTCCTTTGTGTCCCTTAAATTTGGGTATGTTGTGCCTTCATTTTCATTAAATTCTAAAAAATCTTTGATTTCTTTCCTTATTTCTTCCTTGACCAAGGTATCATTGAGTAGAGCATTGTTCAACTTCCACGTGTATGTGGACTTTATGTTGTTTTTGTTGCCGTTGAAGACCACTCATACTCCATAGTATTCTGATAGGAGGCATGGGAATATTTTGATTTTCTTATATATGTTGAGGTCTGTTTTGTGACCAGTTATATGCTCAATTTTGGAGAAGGAACCATGAAGGGCTGAGAAGAAGGTATATTTTTTTTGCTTTAGGATGAAATGTTATATGTATGTATATATATATATATATACATACATATAACATATTATATATATATATATATATATATATATAATCAGTTAAATTCATTTGGTCCAAAGCTTCAATTAGTTTCACTGTGTCCCTGTTTAGTTTCTGTTTTCCTGATTGGTCCTTTGTGGAGAGTGGGGTGTTGATG
The DNA here is from genome assembly GCA_036184795.1 of Tokudaia tokunoshimensis. NCBI lineage: Eukaryota > Metazoa > Chordata > Mammalia > Rodentia > Muridae > Tokudaia > Tokudaia tokunoshimensis. The sequence goes on from BTHU01000021.1 coordinate 49,852,689, forward strand.
TCACCCACAATTATTGCACGAGATGCAATGTGTACTTTGAGCTTTAGTAAATTTCTTTTATGAATGTGGGTGGTCTTGCATTTTGACCATAGATGTTCAGAATTGAGAGTTCTTCTTGCTATAATTTTTTCCTTTGATGAGTATGAAGTATCCTTTAGTATCTTTTCTGATGATTTTTGGTTGAAAGTCAATTTTATCTGATATTAGAATGGCTTGTTTCCTGGAACCATTTGCTTAGAAAATTGTGTTCCAGCCTTTTACTCTGAAGTAGTGTTTTTCTTTGACACTGAGATTTGGTTTCTGTATGCAACAAAATGCTAGGTCCTGTTTATATATCCAGTATGTTAATCTATGTCTTTTTATTGGGGAATTGAGTCCATTGATGTTAAGAGATATTATGGAATAGTGATTGTTGCTTCCTGTTATTTTTTATGTTATTTTTATGTTTGTGTGGTTATTTTTTTGTGTTTGTTGAAACAAGATTACTATTTTGCTTTTTCTAGGGTGTGTTTGCCCTCCTTATATTAGCATTTTCCATCTATTATCCTTTGAAGGGCTGGATTTGTGGAAAGATATTGTGTAAATTTGGTTTCATTGTAGAATATCTTGGTTTTTCCCTCTAAGTTGATTCAAAGTTTTGCTGGGTATTTTAGTCTAGGCTGGCATTTGTGTTCTCTTAGGGTCTGTATGAGATCACCCAGGATCTCCTTTCTTTCATGGTCTCTCGTGAGAAGTCTGGCGTAATTCTGATAGGTCTTCCTTTATATGTTACTTAACCCTTTTCTCTTACAGCTTTAAATATTCTTTCTTTGTTTAGTACATTTAGCATTTTGATTATGTGACAGGAGGTATTTCTGTTCTGGTCAAGCCTGTTTGGAGTTCTTGTGTCTTTTTAGATTTGTTTTGTTACCAATTATATGGTCAACTTTGGAGAAGGTACCATGAAGTGGCTGAGAAAAGGGTATATTCTTTCTTTTAGGGTAAAATGTTCTGTAGATGTCTGTTAAGTCCATTAGTTACATAACCTCTATTAGTTTCACTGTACTTTTGTTTAGTTTTTGTTTCAATGACCTATCCTTTAGTGAAAGAGGGATATTGAAGACTCCTACAATTTTTGTGTGGGATACAATGTGTGTTTTGTGCTTCAGTAAAGTTTCTTTTATGAATGTTGGTGCCCTTCCATTTGGGGCATAGATGTTCAGAATTGAGACTTTCTCTTGGTGGATTTTCCCTTTGATGAGTATGAAGTCTCCTTCCTCATCATACTTGATAACTTTTAGTTGAAAGTCTACTTTACTGTGTATTAGGATGGCAACTTCAGCTTGTTTCTTGGGAGAATTTGCGTGAGATACTTATTTCCAGCCTTTCCTCTGAGGTTGTGTCTGTCTTTGTTACTGAAGTGTGTTTCTTGTATGCAGCACCATGCTTGATCCTGTTTGTGTTCCAGTCTGTTAGCTTATGTCTCTTTATACAGTAATTGAGTCTAGTGATACCAAGAGATATTATATATAGTTCCTGGATCTTTTATTGTTGTAGGTGGCATTATTTGTATGTGATTCTCATCTTTTTGCTTTGTAGTGAGATGATTAATATTTTTTCTTTAGTGTAGAGTTCTTTTTGGGAGTTTTTCTTTTAGAATACTCTCTAAGGCTGTATTGTTATATATACTGTTTGAATTTGGTTTTGTCCTGGAATATTTTTGTTTCCCCATCTATGTTGATTGAGAATATTGCTTAGTATACTAGCCTGGGATGGCGTTTGTGTTCTCTTAGGGACTGCATGAACTCTGTCCATGTTTTTTTGATTCTTATTGCCTCTGTTGAGAAGACTGGTGTAATTCTGATAAGTCTGCTGTTATGTGTGACAATTTGGCCTTTTTCCCTTGTAGCCTTTAATGTTCTTTCTTTGTTCTGTGCATTTAATGTTTTGATATTATGTGATAAGAAGATTTTGTTTTATGTTCCAATATGTTTGGTGTTCTGTATGCTTATTGAACACTTATTGACATCTTTTTCCTCTCCCCAGTGCCCATCTTAGATTCTCTCATCTATCTTTTTTTTTAATTTTATTTTATTTTCTAAGTTTTTTTTATTTACATTTCAAATCATTTCCCATTTCCCGTTTCCTCCCTCCCCGAAAGTAACAGAAGCCCCCTTCCATCCTTCTTTTCCCCATTCAACCCCCTCTCGCTTCTCTGTCCTGCCATTCCCCTACATCCAGTCTTTCTAGGACCAGGGGTCACTCATTCCATCTTCTTGGAAATCTATTGATATGCGAATTGTGTCTAGGGTATTCTGAGATTCTGGGTTAATATCCCCTTATCAGTGACTGCACACCATGTGTGTTCTTTTGTGATTGGGTTACCTCACTAAGGATGATATTTTTCAGTTCTTACCATTTGCCTAGGAATTTCGTGAATTCATTGTTTTTAATTGCAGAGTAGTATTCCATACTGTAAATATACCACATCTTCTGAATCCATTCCTCTGTTGAGGGACATCTGGATTCTTTCCAGCTTCTGTCTATTATAAATAAGACTGCTATGAACATAGTGGAGCATGTGGCCTTATTGCATGCAGGGGAAGCCCAGGAGTGGTATAGCCAGATCCTCCGGGAGTGTCATACCCAGTTTTCTGAGGAACCGCCAGACTGCTTTCCAGAGTAGTTGTACCAACTTGAAATCCCACCAGCAGTGGAGGAATATTGCTCTTTCTCCACATCCTCTCCAGCAATGCTGTCTCCTGTGTTTTTGATCTTAGCCATTCTGATTGGTGTGAGATGGAATATCAGGGTTGTTTTGATTTGCATTTCCCTAATGACTAAGGATAATGAACATCTCTTTAGGTGTTTCTCAACCATTAGATATTCTTCAGGTGAGAACTCTTTGTTTAGCTCTGTACCCCTTTTTTAATAGGGTTACTTGAATCTCTGGAGTTTAACTTCTTCAGTAATTGTATATATTGGATATTAGCCCTCTGTCGGTTGTAGGGTTGGTCAAGAATATTTCCCAGTTAATTGGTTGCCACTTAGTCTTTTTGACAGTGTCCTTTGCCTTTCAAAAACTTTGTAATTTAATGAGGTTCCATTTGTCTATTCTTGATCTTAGAGCATAAGCTATTGGAGTTCTATTCAGGAAATTCTCCCCTGTGCCCATATGTTCAAGGTTCTTCCCAAGTTTCCTTTCTATTAGTTTCAGTGTGTCTGGTTTTATGTGGAGGTCCTTGATCCATTTGGAATTGAGCTTAGTGCAAGGAGATAAGAATGGGTCAATTTGCGTTCTTCTGCATGTTGACCTCCAGTTGAGCCAGCACCATGTGTAGAAAAGGCTATCTTTTTACCTGGATGGTTTTAGCTCCTTTGTCAAAGATCAACTGACCATAGGAGTGTGGATTCATTTCTGTACTTCAGATCTGTTGCATTGATCTATATGCCTATCACTGTAGCAATACCATGCAGATTTTAACACTATTGCTCTGTAGTACAGCTTGAGGTCCGGGATATTGATTTCCCCAGAAGTTCTTCTACTCTTGAGAATAGTTTTAACTATCCTGGGTTTTCTGTTATTCCAGATAAATTTTTTATTTGCTCTTTCTAACTCTATGAAGAATTGAGTTAGGATTTTGATGGGGATTGCATTGAATCTGTATATTGCTTTTGGCAAGATGGTCATTTTAACTATATTAATCCTGCCAGTCCATGAGCATGGCAGAATTTTCCATCTTCTGAGGTCTTCTTAAATTTCTTTCTTCAGAGACTTGAAGTTCTTGTCATACAGATCTTTCACTTGTTTGGTTAGAGTCACACCAAGATACTTTATATTGTTTGTGACTATCGTGAAGGGTATCATTTCTCTTACTTCTTTCTCAACCTGCTTATCCTTTAAGTATAGGAAGGCAACTGACTTGCTAGAGTTGATTTTATATCCGGCCACTTTGCTGAAGTTGTTTATCAGCTGTAGGAGTTCTCTGGTGGAGTACTTTGGGTCGCTTAATTATACTATCATATCGTCTCCAAATAGAGATAGTTTGAGTTCTTCCTTTCCAATTTGTATCCCTTTGACCTCCTTTTGTCATCTAATTACTCTAGCTAGAACTTCAAGTACTATATTGAAAAGATATGAAGAGAGAGGGCAGCCTGTTCTAGTCCCTGATTTTATTGGGATTGCTTCAAGTTTCTCTCCATTTAGATTGATGTTGGTTACTGGTTTGCTATATTTTGCTTTTACCATGTTAAGATATGGGCCTTGAATTCCTGATCTTTCTAAGACCTTTATCATAAAAGGATGCTAACTTTTGTCAAATGCTTTCTCAGCATCTAATGAAATGATCATGTGGTTTTTTATTTTGAGATTATTTATGTAGTGGATTACATTGATGGAATTCCTTATATTGAACCATCCCTGCATCCCTGGGATGAAGCCTAGTTGTTCCTGAAGAATGATCATTTTGATGTGTTCTTGGATTCGGTTAGCAAGAATTTTATTGAGTATTTTTGTATCGATATTCATAAGAGAGATTGGCATGAGATTCTCTTTCTTTGTCAGAACTTTGTGTGATTTTGGTATTAGCGTAATTGTGGCTTCACAGAACGAGTTGGGTAGTGTTCCTTCTCTTTCTATTTTGTGGAACATTTTGAAGAGTATTGGTGTTAGGTCTTCTTTGAAGGTCTGATAGAATTCTGCACTAAAACCATCTGGTCCTGTGCTTATTTCTGTTGGAAGATTTCCAATGACCACTTCAATTTCTTCATGGGTTATAAGACAGTTTAGATGGTCTATTTGATCCTGATTTAATTTTGGTATTTGGTATCTGTCAAGGAAATTGTCCATTTCCTCGAGATTTTCTAGTTGTGATGAATACAGGCTTTTGTAGTAGGATCTTATGATTTTTTGAATTTATTCAGTTTCTGTTCTTATCTCTCCCTTTTCATTTCTGATTTTATTAATTTGGATACTGTCTCTGTTCCCTCTGGCTAGTCTGGCTAAGGGCTTATCTATCTTGTTGATTTTCTCAAAGAACCAATTCCTAGTTTAGTTGATTCTTTGTATGGTTTTATTTGTTTCTACTTGATTGATTTCAGCCCTGAGTTTGATGATTTCCTGCCTTCTACTCCTCTTTGGTGTATTTGCTTCTTTTTATTCCAGGGCTTTCAGGTGTGCCATTAAGGTGCTAGTGTATGCTGTCTCCCATTTCTTTTTGGTGGCACTCAGGGCTATGAATTTTCCTCTTAGCACTGCTTTCATTGTGTCCCATAAATTAAGGTATGTTGTGCCATCATTTTCATTAAATTTTAAAAAGTCTTTGATTTCTTTCTTTATTTCCTCCTTGAACAAGTTATCATTGAGAAGAGCATTGTTCAGGCTCCATGTGTATGTGAGTTTTCTGTTGTTTTTGTTGCCATTGAAGACCACCCTTATTCCATAGTGATCTGATAGGAGGCATGGGATTAGTTTGATCTTCTTTTATCTGTTGAGTTCTGTTTTGTGACCAATTATATGGTTGATTTTGGAGAAGGTAACATGAGGTGCTGAGAAAAAGGTGCATTCTTTTGCTCTAGGATGAAATGTTCTATATTTAATGTTAGTTCCATTTGGTCCAAGGCTTCAATTAGATTCACTGTGTCCCTGTTTATTTTCTGCTTTCCTGATCGGTTCATTTCAGAGAGCGGGGTGTTGAAGTCACCCACTATTATTGTGTGAGGTACGATGTGTGCTTTGAGCTTTAATAAAGTTTCTTTTACGAATGAGGGTGCCCTTGCATTTGGAGCATAGATATTCAGAATTGAGAGTATTTCTTGGTGGATTTTTTCTTTGACCAGTATGTAGTGGCTTTCTGTGTCTTTTTTGATGACTTTAGGTTGAAAGTCAATTTTATCTGATATTAGGATGGCTACTCCAGCTCGTTTCCTGGGACCATTTGCTTGTAAAATTGTTTTCCAGCCTTTTACTCTGAGGTAGTGTTTTTCTTTGACACTGAGGTGTGTTTCCTGCATGCAGCAAAATGCTTGGTTCTGTTTATGTATACAGTATGTTAGTCTATGTCTTTTTATTGGGGAATTGAGAACATTGATATTAAGAGAGATTAAGGAATAGTGATTATTGCCACCTGCTATTCTTGACACTTTGTGTTTGAGTGGTTATCTACTTTTGGGTTTGATGCAAGAAGGTTACTATCTCATTTTTTCCAGGGTGTTGTTTCTCTCCTTGTATTGGCGGTTTCCACCTATTATCCTTTGCAGTGCTAGGTTTGTGGAAAGATATTGTGAAAATTTGGTTTTATCATGGAATATCTTGGTCTCTCCATCTATGGTGATTGAGAGTTTTGCTGGGTATAGTAGTCTAGGCTGGCATTTGTGTTCTCTTAGCTTCTGCATGAGATCTGCACAGGATCTTCTGGCTTTCATAGTCTCTGATGAGAAGTCTGATTTGATTCTGATAGGTCTTCCTTTGTCCGTTACTTGGCCTTTTTCTCTTACTGCTTTTAATATTCTTTCTTTGTTTAGTACATTTAATGTTTTGATTATTATGTGATGGGAGGTATTTCTTTTCTGGTCTAGTCTGTTTGGAGTTCTGTAGGCTCCTTATACATTCATAGGCATCTCTCTCTTTAGGTTAGGGAAGTTTTCCTCCATAATTTTGTTGAAGATGATTACTGGCCCTTTTAGTTGCAAATCTTCACTCTCATCCATACCTATAATCCTTAGGTTTGGTCTTCTCATTGTGTCCTGGATTTCCTGGATATTTTGGGTTACATGTTTTTTGCATTTTGCATTTTCTTTGACTGTTGAGTCGATGCTTTCTATGGTATCTTCAGCACCTGAGATTCTTTCTTCCATCTCTTGAATTCTATTGTTGATGTTTGCATCTATGACACCTGATTTCTTCCCAAGGTGTTCTATCTCCAAAGTTGTCTCCCTTTGTGATTTCTTAGTTGTTTCTACTTCCTTTTTTAGATCCTGGATGGATTTGCTGAGATCCTTCACTTGTTTGTTTGTATTTTCCTGTATTTCTTTAAGGTGTTTTTGAGTTTCCTCTTTCAGGATTTCTGCCTGTTGACCCAAGTTCTCCTGTATTTCTCTAAGCGATTTTTGTGTTTCCTCCTCATGAGCTTCCATTTGTTGTTCCATCATCTCCTGCATTTCTTTAAGCAATTCTCGTGTTTCCTTTGTAATGGCATCTATCTGTTGATTCATTTCCTTAAGCAATTTTTGTGTTGCCTCCCTATGGGCATCCATCTGTTGACCCATATTCTTCTGCATTTCTTTATGTGATTTTTGTGATTCCTTTAAAAGTGCATCTACCCTTTGATTCATTTCTTTAAGCGATTTATGTGTTGCCTCCTTGTGGGCCTCCATCTGTTGACCCATGTTCTCCTACATTCCTCTAAGCGATTTTTGTGTTTCCTTTGTAAGGGCTTCTAACTGTTGATTCATGGTCTCCTGTAATTCTTTTTTAGATTTATTTGTGTCCTTCTTGAAATCCTCTAATAGCGTCATGAGAAGTCAAAACAATCATTCACCAGGATCAAGTAGGCTTCATCCCAAGGATGCAGGGATGGTTCAATATAAGGAAATCCATCAATGTAATCCACTACATAAACAATCTCAAAGAAAAAAACCACATGGTCATCTCATTAGATGCTGAGAAAGCATTTGACAAAATTCAGCATCCTTTCATGCTAAAGGTCTTGGAAAGATCAGGAATTCAAGGCCCATATCTAAACATAGTAAAAGCAATTTACAGCAAACCGGTAGCCAGCATCAATCTAAATGGAGAGAAACTTGAAGCAATCCCACTAAAATCAGGGACTAGACAAGGCTGCCCTCTCTCTCCATATCTTTTCAATATAGTACTTGAAGTTCTAGCTAGAGCAATTAGACAACAAAAAGAGGTCAAAGGGATACAAATTGGAAAGGAAGAAGTCAAACTATCACTATTTGCAGACGATATGATAGTATACTTAAGCGACCTAAAGAACTCCACCAGAGAACTCCTACAGCTGATAAACGAATTCACCAAAGTGGCCGGATATAAAATCAACTCAAGCAAGTCAGAAGCCTTCCTATACTCAAAGGATAAGCAGGCTGAGAAAGAAGTAAGAGAAATAATACCCTTCACAATAGCTACAAACCATATTAAGTATCTTGGCGTGACTCTAACCAAACAAGTGAAAGATTTGTATGACAAGAACTTCAAGTCTCTGAAGAGAGAAATTGAAGAAGACCTCAGAAGATGGAAAAATCTGCCATGCTCATGGATTGGCAGGATTAATATAGTAAAAATGAGCATCTTACCAAAAGTAATACACAGATTCAATGCAATCCCCATCAAAATCCCAACTCAATTCTTCATAGAGTTAGAAAGAGCAATTCAAAAATTCATCTGGAATAACAGAAAACCCAGAAGAGCTAAAACTATTCTCAAGAGTAAAAGAAACTCTTGGGGAATCAGTATCCCGGACCTCAAGCTGTACTACAGAGCAATAGTGTTAAAAACCGCATGGTATTGGTACAGTGACAGATATGTAGATCAATGGAACAGAATTGAAGACCCAGAAATGAGTCCACACTCCTATGTTCACTTGATATTTGAGAAAGGAGCTAAAACCATCCAGTGGAAAAAAGATAGCCTTTTCAACAAATGGTGCTGGCTTAGCTGGAGGTCAACACGCAGAAGAAATCAAATTGACGCATTCTTTTCTCCTTGCACTAAGCTCAATTCTAAGTGGATCAAAGATCTCCACATAAAACCAGACACACTAAAACTAATAGAAGGGAAACTAGGGAAGAACCTTGAACATATGGGCACAGTGGAGAATTTCCTGAACAGAACTCCAATAGCTTATGCTCTAAGATCAAGAATTGACAAATGGGACCTCATTAAATTACAAAGTTTTTGCAAGGCAAAAGACACTGTCAAAAAGACAAAGCGGCAACCAACTAACTGGGAAATGATCTTAACCATCCCTACATCCGACAGAGGGCTAATATCCAATATATACAAAGAACTCAAGAAGTTAAACTCCAGAGAAGCAAGTAACCCTATTAAAAAAAGGGGTACAGAGCTAAACAAAGAGTTCTCACCTGAAGAATATCTAATGGCTGAGAAGCACCTAAAGAGATGTTCATCATCCTTAGTCATTAGGGAAATGCAAATCAAAACAACCCTGAGATTCCATCTCACACCAGTCAGGATGGCTAAGATCCAAAACACAGGAGACAGCAGTTGTTGGCGAGGATGTGGAGAAAGAGGAACACTCCTCCACTGCTTGTGGAATTGCAAGCTGGTACAACCACTCTGGAAAGCAGTCTGGCGGTTCCTCAGAAAACTGGGCATGACACTCCCGGAGGATCCGGCTATACCACTCCTGGGCATATACCCAGAGGCTTTACCTGCATGCAGTAAGGACACATGCTCCACTATGTTCATAGCAGCCTTATTTATAATAGCCAGAAGCTGGAAAGAACCCAGATGTCCCTCAACGGAGGAATGGATTCAGAAGATGTGGTATATCTACACAATGGAATACTACTCTGTAATTAAAAACAATGAATTCACGAAATTCCTAGGCAAATGGTCAGATCTTGAAAATATCATCCTTAGTGAGGTAACCCAATCACAAAAGAACACACATGGTATGCAGTCACTGATAAGGGGATATTGACCCAGAATCTCGGAATACCCTAGACCCAATCCGCATATCAATAGATTTCTAAGAAGATGGAAGAAGAGACCCCTGGTTCTGGAAAGACTGGATGTAGGGGAACGCCAGGACAGAGTAACGAGAGGGGGTTGAATGGAGAAAAGAGGGAGTGAAGGGGGCTTATGGGACTTTCGGGGAGGGAGGAAACGGGAAAGGGGAAATGATTTGGAATGTAAATTAAAAAAATAAAATAAAATAAAATAAAATAAAATAAAATAAAATAAAATAAAATAAAATAAAATAAAGAGAGAAGTGATTTTAAATCTAGATCTTGTCTTTCGGGTGTGGTGGGGTATCCAGGACTTGCTGCTGTTGGAGATTTGGGTTCGGATGGTGCCATATTACTTTGATTTCTGTTAGTAATGTTCGTATGTTTGCCTTTTGCCATCTGGTTATCTCTGGTGTTAGTTGGTCCTGTTGTCACTGGCTGTTGGTTGGACCACCTGTGAGCCTGCAAAGCTATTTCTGTTCCCCCTGGATTACCGGGATTCCCCTGGCTCCGATTTCTGGGGCCTGCCCTGCTCCTGAGTGACTTTGGAGCCCTGATGTGCCTTGCCCCAAGTGATGTTATATTGGGGAATCCCTGCACATCCAAAGGCTCAGCGTAGCGGATTCCTGGAGCAGAGGTTCGCCAAAGGGAGTCTGGTAGGCTCCCGCCCTGTGCATGCGTGAGTGATTTCTCCCAGAGGGTGACGGATTGGGGTCCCTCTGTAGGGCAGAAGTCCCACAGCAGAGTTGGTGCATCAGTTGCTGCAGACCTGCCCAGATCTTGGGAGCAGGGTGCACACAAGCTGCCTGAGACCCAAGCGATATTATGCCTGTCTGTCCCAGAACCTGGAGGTCCCCTCTTCTATTTCTTGTATACTGTTGGTGATGCTTACAACTATAATTCCTGACCTCTTTCTTTGTTAGTTTTCCATTTCAAGTGTTACCTACTTTGTGTTTTCTTTATTGTTTCTGATTCCATTTTTAGGTCTAAGACCACTTTGTTCAATTCCTTTACCTGTTTGATTGTGTTTTTCAGTATTTCTTTAAGGGATTTATTTGTTTCCCCTGTAAGGGCTTCTACCAGTTTACCCATGTTTTCCTATATTTCTTTCAGTGATTATAAATACATATATTTAAGGGCCTCTATTATCTTCATGAGACAGGATTTTAGGTCAGCTTCCTTATTTTCAGGTGTGTTGGTTTATCCATGGCTTGCTGTGTTGGCAGGACCAGGTTCTGATGATGCCAAAGTTGCTTATGGTCTTGTCCTTGGCTCTTGTCATTGGGTTATTCTTGGTGTTAGCTGGTCTGGGTGTCTCTGTCTGGTGCCTGCCTCTTGTGTCCCTGGGTTCTTTCTGTTTTCTTAGTAGGTCTGTGGTCCTGGCTGTAGAAGACCTCCTGTGAGGCTTTCAGAATGTGCAGTGTTCAGAGAGGCAGACAACCTGCTGATTTTTTGCCTTGGCTACAGGAGATCTCCTGGGAGGCCTTCAGTTTTTGCGTCTTTAGAGGAGCAATGAAGCTGTTTCCCTGCTTGTACCTATTCTTCTGGGAGGTTTCAGAATGTAAGGACTGTTGCCCAGTTGCCCTGCATGTAATATACCTCCTGGAGGCCTTGAGGTTGTGATATCTTAGGAGGACCATAGAAGCTGGTGATCTGTCCCAGCAGAAGGTAGCAGCCAGAAGAGAAGTGGAATTTGAAGAGCAGTGGGTCAGGAGGGTGATGTATCCTGAGCCCACTGGGCTCCTCAGAATACCCAGCATGTGTGACTGTTAGTGAAGGCTTTACCGGTTGTCCTGCATGCAGTGAACTTCCTGGGGAACTTGAGACTATGGTTGGAGGAGAGAAATGTTTTAAAAACAAAAATCATACATACAAATACATCAGAAGGAGGGAATTCATGGGTTTGTTTATTGGAGATTGTAGGCTTACCTGTACAGTATCTGAGTATATAAAAATTGTTTAGGGAAGCATATAATGTGATTTTATAATGAGATACCTGTGTTTTACATATATAGACTGTTATAACATGTATAATAGAGCTAAGTCATTCTTTTCTACCAGAAAATAATAGTCTAATAATGATGATTGTAATTACTAGTTGTAATTACTAGGAATGAAAATGAATGGAAAGATAAATTTATAATTAATTTCCTAAACAAGATTGTGAAATATGAAGAAGGATGAATGCACAGTATTTTCAATTAATATTGCTATATCTAATAGTTAAAGATGAGTATTTTATTCCTAGAAATGCAATATTGATGGAAGACATATGAGGGATGAGCAACAGATGACAATCCATTATATACCAAAGCACGGTAGTATAAGAGTGGGTAGGAATAGGAAATGTAGTTTTAAAATTAGAACCTACCAACTATTGTACTGAGCATAAATTGTTTTCCACAAGTGATAGCTTCACTATTCAGCAGGTGTTTAACATCATACAGAAGTAGGTGTGACTTCTAGCATCATACACTTCATCAAGCATGACCTTGTTCACTGCTACTGTCACTACGAATTTCTTCATGCTATAAACTCCTCTGTATATGAATTTCCTGTTTTTAAATTTATTTTACTTTATTTTATGTGCTTTGGTGTGAGGGTGTTAGATCCTCTAGAATTAAGTAACAGATCTGTGAACTGCTATGTGGGTGCTCAGAATTGATTCTGAGTCCTCTGGAAGATCTTAACCACTGAACCATCACCCAAACCCCTATGTCTCAATTGTTTGCATGCCACATAGTTAGGAAGATTAAATTATGTGCCTACCATATAGTAATAATGAAAAATGATAATGGATCACTTTCTTTGTTGTAATTGTGCACTGTAGCACTATACTACAAATCTCATAGTGCCTGTTGGGAAAAGCTAAAATTTATACCTGTGAAGACAATGATTATATTTTTTAAATAATTCTAAAATAATAATTACTTAAAACCTGTATATTTATAGTTTATCCTAATTCAATAAAAAGAAAGCAGTCGGAGTCTCTGAAAACTAGAAATGTCTGCATAAGATTTTTCGGTAAATACTGTTTCAAATAAATTGTTAGGTTTGTTATGTTAAGGTAAAGAAGAAGGACACTAGTCCCTATTTATCACTGAATAGTATAAAAGCCTCCAGTTAAATCAAATTGATTAATTTGTTCATGGCTCTGTGAGTAACAATTTGGTATGAGTCTATCTAGAAATGACCTAGATATATTTTAGCTATACTATTCAGTTAAAGATATGAAACTTGCCTATGATTCCATTGTCTCTTTAGCTCAAGGTATCATGCATGCTTCCTTGGACTTCCTAACAATTGTCAGATAAAAAACACAATATGTATTGCTTTCTTCACCACTAAGTTTTAATCATTGACCATGATATTCTGAAAATTTCTGTGTCTATGTCTTAAGGTGCCTTCTGAGAAACTTCAAAGTAGCACCTATATTATTTTGTAAAACCTAGGCTTCAAACTTCACTTAGTATATAATTGGCAGGACAAAAAGATTCACAAGTTCCAACTCAAGGCAATGAGAAAAATATCCAACTTTAGTGATGCATTCTTTTAATCTCAGCACTCAAAAGGCAAAAACAGGTAGATCCCAAGTTTGAGACCATTTTTATCTGCATAGTGAGTTCTATCCCAGCATCAGATACATAATGATTTTCTGCCTAACAAAAGCAAGCAAACAAACAAAAAACAGAACAGAACAAATACCAAAACAATAACAATAACAAATGCAAAACAAATAAAACATAATTATTAACCAACCAAACACACAAAATATTAATTTGACAAGAAAATGCAAATTATAGTTGAGAGCGTCACAGAGCACAAAGAAATATATAGAACAACTAAATCAAGGTAGCCAGGTAGGAAAAATCCCACGCTGAATGCAAAGCAAATGAGAAATGTCAGTCCCCAAGAAAATGGACTCAAACTGAAACTGAGCCCATACAAGGGTTAGAATGTGAGAGGGACTTTATAAGTTCTAATTGTATTATTCATATGAGTATGAATCCCAAAATTATGACAAAGAATTGACCAGGGGAGGGGGAAAGCAAGCATCAGAAACCAATTGTTAGGAAGAAATTAGGTGTAAATGGAGTGCATGCCTTCATACAGTGTTCATTATTGAATTTTTGGCTAATAACTAGCAGAAATACTTTCCTTAATAAGTAAATGTATAGAATAATTAGATCACTAGTTATATTGTACAGTAAGATAAAGAAAATTAAAGTTTCATTGATTTTAAAAATCATCTTACTCCTCTGTGAGGAAAATTCTTTAAGTAACCAAATGGAACTTAAGGTATCAAAATGTTATAGAAAATGAAGGAAGCTGTAATGGTTCGAATGAGAAATATTCCATATACTAGCAGGTATTTGAACACTGGGTCAACACAAAACACATGTGCTTTGTGTTGTTTGGTACATGCAGTTTTGCTGGAGCAAGTATATCACTGAGGGTGGAATTTGAGATAGAAATCCTCAAGCTCTTTCCAGTTGCTCCCCACTCTCTCTCCCTCTCTCTCCTTGTAGCTTATCAGAAAGGATGTGAGCTCTCAACCTCCTGCTGGCTAACTTCCCTGCCATGATGGACTCTTGTCTTCTTGAAACATCCCAATTTTTTTTTTATATAAGTCACCTCTTCCATGATGTTTATCACAGTAACAAAAATGTAACTAAACAGAAACTAAGGATGAAAGAATTGCTTATATAATTAAGTAGCTAGTCACACATAAGGGTTATTTGGATGAGTCCTATAAACCAACAAAACATTCTGTTAGGAAGAGGGGATAAAAATATTTTTTTGAGAAATTTTATAATAAAGAGAAACTAAGAGTAAATATTTTTTCTGCAAAGAATTTCTACTATATAATATTTTGTTTAACATACTTCCTGTTATTTGTAGAGGACATCAGTTTATATAATTGAGAAAGACTCAAATTCTTTCAAAGAAGTTTTTCTTTTATCCTTTTATGTCAAATAAATTTATGGATGGATAGATTGAATATATTTTGTTGATTTAAACCAATCATTTTACTCATAGTAACAAAATTTGATAAACCCCTAAACCTTGTATGTTACAATTGGGAGATATCTGATGTCATAACTGATTCATTTGTCGTAGTCTAGATATCACCACCATAATTGTTACTGTCTGAACGAACTACAGGCAACAAATGGAGAAGAGTCTGAGGAAAAGGATGTCCACTGACAGGGCCAAATTGGGAGCCAACTCAAGGGGAGACCCAAGGTCTGACACTATTACTGAGGATATGGAGTGCTCACAAAAAGGGGTTTATCATGAGTGTTTCTGAAAGACCGAACAAGCAGCTGAAAAGAGTCATATGCAGATACATTTTCACCCAAACAATGGATAAAAGCTGCTGACCCCCGTGGTTGAATTAGGGAATAGCTGGAAGAAGCTGAGGAGGAGGATGTTGCCATAGAAGGACCAGCAGTTTCAACTAACTTGGACCCCTGAGATCTCTCAGACACTGGAGCACCAACCAAACAGCATAGGGGGAGGAGTTATGGGATATGGAAGAGTTAGAGCATGGACTGGGAGGGGAATAAAATCTGGATCATAAAATAAATAAATAAATAAATAAATAAATAAATAAATAAATAAATAAAATGAATATACCTTCTTCATAGCACCTCATGGTACCGTCTCCAAAATCAACCATATATTTGGTCACAAAAGAATCCTCAACCAATACAAGAAGATTAAAATAACCCCATACATCCTATTAGATCACCATGGCCTAAAACTGATTTTCAAGAACAGCAAAAACTACAGAGAGCACACATACACATGGAAACTGAACAAATCTTTACTAAACAATAACGTGAAAAAGGAAGAAATAAGGAAAGAAATTAAACACTTTCTAGAATTTAATGGAAATGTTGACACATCATACCCAAACTTATGGCACACAAAGAAAGCAGTACTAAAAGGAGCAGGTGGAATTGCAGGCTGGTACAACCACTCTGGAAAGCAGTCTGGCGGCTCCTCAGAAAACTGGGCATGACACTTCCGGAGGATCCGGCTATACCACTCCTGGGCATATACCCAGAGACTTTACCTGCATGCAATAAGGACACATGCTCCACTATATTCATAGCAGCCTTATTTATAATAGCCAGAAGCTGGAAAGAACCCAGATGTCCCTCAACGGAGGAATGGATTCAGAAGATGTGGTATATTTACACAATGGAATACTACTCTGCAATTAAAAACAATGAATTCACGAAATTCCTAGGCAAATGGTCAGAACTTGAAAATATCATCCTTAGTGAGGTAACCCAATCACAAAAGATCACACATGGTATGAAGTCACTGATAAGGGGATATTGACCCAGAATCTCAGAATACCCTAGACACAATCAGCATATCAATAGATTTCTAAAAAGATGGAAGGAGAGACCCCTGGTCCTGGAAAGACTGGATGTAGGGGAACGCCAGGACAGAGTAATGAGAGGGGGTTGAACGGAGAAAAGAGGGAGGGAAGGGGGCTTATGGGACTTTCGGGGAGGGAGGAAACGGGAAAGGGGAAGTGATTTGGAATGTAAATTAAAAAAATAAAATTAAATTAAATTAAAAAAAAAAAAACCTAAAAAAAAAAAAAAGGAAAGTTCATAGCACTTAGTGCCCAGATAAAGAAACTGAAGAGATCTTACACTAACAACTTAACAGCACACCTGAGAGCTCTAGAACAAAAAGAAGCAAACTCACCCAAGAGGAATAGAAGGCAGAAATAGTCAAATTCAGGGCTGAAATCAACAAAATAGAAGCAAAGTAAACAATATAAAGAATCAACAAAACTAGGAGTTGGTTCCTTGAGAGAAACAACAAGATAGATAAACCCCTACTCAAACTAACTAAAGAAGCAAGAGACAATATCCAAATTAACAAAATCAGAAATGAAAAGGGAGATATAACAACAGAAACTGAGGAAATTCAAAATATTATCAGATCCTACTATAAAAGACTATGCCCAACAGAATTGGAAAATCTAGACAGATACCACATACCAAAGTTATATCAAGAGCAGGTAAACTATCTAAACAGTTCCATATTGCACAAGGAAATAGAAGTCATTAAAAACCTCCCAACAAAATACAGCCCAGGGCAAGAAGGATTTGGTGCAGAATTCTACCAGACATTCAAAGAAGACCTGATATCAATTTTTCTCAAACTATTATTTATCTGAAACCATAAAATAGAAAGAGAAGGAACATTACCTAATTCAGTCTATGAAGCCACAATTACTCTGATACCTAAACCACATAAGGACCCAACAAAAAAAAAGAGAACTTTAGACTAATCTCACTTGTGAATATTAATGCAAAAATACCCAATAAAATTCTGGCAAACTGAATCCAAAAACACATCAAGCCCATCATTAACTGCTATAAAGCAGGCTTTATCCCAGGGATGCAGGGTGGGTTCAATATACAAAAAATCATTAATGTAATACACTATATAAACAAACTCAAAAAAAATTGCAGGATCATCTCCTTAGATGCAGAAAAAGCATTTGACAGAAGACAACACCATGTTAAAAGTATTGGAGAGACCAGAAATTCAAGGCCCATACCTAAACATAATAAAAGAAATTTACCGCAAACCAATAGCCAATATCAAATTAAATGGAGACATATTTGAATCAATTCCAATGAAATTGGGAACAAGACAAGGATGCCTATTCTCCCCATATCTATTCAATGTAGTACTTGAAGTGCTAGCTAGAACAATAAGACAATAAAAAGAGATCAAGTTGATACAAATTGACAAAGAAGAAATAAAGGTATCACTATTTACAGATGATATGATAGTATACATAAGCAACCCCAAAAACTCTATCAGAGAACTTCTTCGCCCAACAAACAACTTCAGCAAAGTGGCCAGATATAAAATTAACTCAAATAAATCAGTAGCCTTCCTTTATACAAATGATAAACAGTCTGAGAAAGAAATTAGGGAAACAACTTCTTTCACAATAGCCACAAATATTATAAAATATCTTGGGGTAACTATAACCAAACAAGTGAAGGACCTGTATGACAAAAGCTTCAAGTTTCTCAAGAAAGAAATCAAAGACGATCTCAAAAAATGGAGAGATCTTCCAGGCTCATGGATTGGGAGAATTAGCATAGTAAAAATGGCCATCCTATGAAGTACAATCTACAGATTCATTGCAATCCCCATCAAAATTCCAACACAATTCTTCAAAGACATCGAAAAAGCAATTCTCAAATTCATCTGGAAAGACAAAAAAAAAAAAACAGAATAATGAAAACAATTCTTAAGAATAAAAGAAATTCGTGGGGAATCACCATCCCTGACTACAAGCTTTACTACAGAGCAATAGTGATAAAAATTGCTTGGTATTGGTACAGAGACAGACATGTTGATCAATGGAATATAATTGAAGAACCAGAAATAAAACCACATACTTATGGACACTTGATCTTTGACAAAGAAGCCAAAAAAAAGCATCTTCAATAAATTGTGATAAATGGTGCCGGTCTAACTGTCTGTCTGTTTCTAGAAAAATGAAAAAAAGAACATATTTGTCACATTGTACAAAGATCAATTCCAGGTGGATCAAGGACCTCAGCATAAAACCAGATACATTGAATCTAATAGAAGAGAAAATGGAAAAGACCCTTGAACTCATTGAACAGGGGGAAATTCCCTAAACAGAACTCCAATGCCTCATGCTCTAAGATCAAGAATTGATAAATGGGATCTCATGAAACTGGACAGCCTCTGTAAGGAAAAGGACAAAGGACATAGTCAATAAGACAAATTGACAACCTACAGATTGGGATAAAATCTTCACTAAACCCATATCTGATAGAGGGTTAATGTCTAAAATATATGAAGAACTCAAGAAACTAATCACCAAAAAACCAAACAACCCAATCAGAAAATGGGGTATAGATCTAAATTTAGATTTCACAACTGAGGAATCTTGAATGGCTAAGAAGCACCTAAAGAAATGTTCAAAATCATTAGTGATCAGAGAAATGCAAATCAAAACATCCCTGAGATTCTATCTTATACCAATCAGGATGGTCAAGATCAAAAACCACAGGTGACAACACATGTTGGATAGGATGTGGAGAAAGAGGAACTCTCCTTCATTGCTGGTGGGATTGCAAACTGGTAAATCCACTCTGGAAATCAATCTGGAGGTTCATCAGAAAATTGGAAATAGATCTACCTGAAGATCCAGCTATACCACTCTTGTAAATATACCAAAAAGATGCCCTACCATGCCACAGGGTCACGTGTTCCACTATGTTCACAGTGGCCTTAATTGTGATAGCCAGAAGCTGGAAACAACCCAGATGTCCCATGACAGAAGAATAGATACAGAAAATGTGGATCATGGAATACTACTCAGCTGTTAAGAATGAGGACATCCTGAGTTTTGCAGGCAAATGGATGGAACTAGTAAATATCATCCTAAGTGAGATAACTCAGATCCAAAAGGACAAGCATGGTATGTTCTCATTAATAACTGGATTTTTAAAATTACAGAGTACCCAAGATACAGTCCACAGAACTCAAAAAAGTCAACAAGCTGAAGTGCCCAAGTGAGAATGCCTCAGTACCACTTGGGAAGAAGAACCAAGCAATCACAAACAGAGAGGGAGGAAACTGGGAGGGAAAGTGGACAGGGGGAAGGGAAGTGGGGGAGAGGGAAACAAGATCTGGTATTGGCTGAGGGAAAAGGACTGAAGCCCTGAAGACTAGCAGAAAGAATGGAAACAGGCAACCTCAGGAGATAGGAGATTGGGGGGACCCTCCGGAATGAACCAGAGTCCTAGAAGGTGAGAAACTCTAAGGACTCAAGGGGAGGGACTTAGATGAAATACCCAACAGTAGGGAGAGGGAACTTACAGAGCCCATGTCTAGCAAAAAAAACAGGGCATTAGCTGAGTGAGAGTGGGGACCTTCCCACAGTCAACTCTGACCCATAATTGTGCCTCTCTGAAAGAATTACAGGGATGTAAACGGAAAGAAGCAGCTGACCCCTGTTGTTGGATTAGAGAAGGTTTAAAGAAGCTGGGCTGAAGGACAATCCTGTTAAACCAGTAATCTCATTTAATTGGGACCCTCGAGATCTCTCAAACACTGGACCACCAAACAGGCAACATAAAGTTGGTGCTGATGTGAGGCCCCCAACACACATACAGTAAAGGACTGCCAGATCTGTGTTCATTCAGAGATGATGCATCTAACCCTCTAACCCTCAAGAGACTGGAGACCATAGGGACTTTAGAGGTCAGATAGGGTGAGGGGTGGGGACATCCACGTGGAGACAGGGGTGTGGGATATGGAGGTACAGGATGTGGAACTGTCAGAGGGTGGTCCATGGTGGGAGGGAATAAATTATGGAGTGGAAAACAATAAATAAATTAATTAATTGATAATAAAATAAGAAAAATAAGTAAGTAGGCAAATAAATAAATATTAAAAAAAAAGAAAAGTCAAAGAAGAAAGAATATTTAAAAGCCAAAAAAGTCAGGGGGGAGAAGATAAATGAAATTCTAACATAAATTCCATATTTCCTGAGAGTCATGTTACCCACATGCACAAAAACAGGTTGTAAAACAAACAGAAAGGACTCAGAACAGTAGTACTTTTTGATACACCTCATCCAATTTGTGTGTGTGTGTGTGTGTGAGAGAGAGAGAGAGAGAGAGAGAGAGAGAGAGAGAGAGAGAGAGAGAGAGAGAGAGAGAGAGAGAGAGAGAGAGATCTATCAAGAATTGGCTATCATCAATGAGGAATGAACCACAGAACCACAGCATGGATGTGGTCTAGTTTGAAATCCTCAGAACTGAAGAAAATGTAGGCTGTGATCTTTTTATCACAGAATTAGACATTAAAATTGTAAAGAGTAGGGTCTCATTTCTGGATAAACAAAACATCCTACAAACTTTAGCAACTTTATCAGGTCTCCAGTCATGTTTATCTGGTTCCATCATAGGTATTTCAGGGTGTTTTTTTTTCATGCATTTCCTTTCAAGGATATGAGAGGTTAGTCCTCTTAATTATTGAGACTATTTATACAGATGAATGTTCTAAACCTAAGTTGTGAAGTTTCTAATGTGGAGGAAAAAAATTTAATTAGAATCTAATTACAAGTATTCCATTAATATTATACTAAATTTTAACTTGTAATCATTGCATCTGAAAGACATATTCCTGGCAAGTTATTCCACTTGATTTTTTCTATATAAGCCCACTGCCTAAAATATATTTTACTTAAGGTTGAATGATTAAAACTATTATTAGCACTGTACACTTGAAAGTAAGGTGCAAAAACTATGACAGATGGTAGTATCTGTCACTTTAACATAACTCACTGAAAGTGTAAGGCACTCAATTTAGCAGGCTGCAAAATTGAAATAAATACAATAATTAAGGTGAAATTGTCTAAGTCACCATTCTAAAGTAATAACACATAAGTAGGTAAATTAAAGGATTTAAAATTAGTACCACTGCATACGTAAAGATAAGTTGTTAAGGTTTGACAATTTTTAATTGGGTTTTAAAATATTCCATGTGCATATTGCCAAATACTCAGGAGAGTTCTCTGGTAGTTCTGTTTAAAATATTCTCCCATAGGCATGTCTTACCACACTTTTGATAAAGAAAATGTTGGGGAGGAGTTGATCTGAGGACTAACTCTTTTCTGCAGAAGAAACAGAGGGTGAATGGGTATGGGTTAAGAGGAGGTGGAAGTAAACTAGGAAAATTGGAGGGAGAGAAAATACTGGTTGGGATATATTGTATGAAAGAAGAATCTATTATCAATAAAGAAAAATAAATATAGTTAGATAAGAAAAATAAACTCAAAATATCTGTAACACAGTGTGGTTATTGACACTGATAGCATATTATATTCTTTAAAAATGAACTGAGAATGTGTGTTTTATCTTCACATATAATGACTGCAAATTATCCTGATTTTATCATTCTACAAAGCATAGTACTTTGAATATTCTGTGCATTATAAATGCAAATAATTTTTACTTTTTTTTAAACTTGTAAATTTTAAATTGCTTGTTACTAGAGTTTAGATATTAGGTTAAACCTTAGAATTTTGAAGACCTGTATATGGCTTATAGTTCTAAACAACAATGTATAAGAAGATGCCCTCAACCCTTTTAATAAGATAAAAGTAGTATCTGTGATGAAAATTCAGTTGCTCACTGCTTTCCAATAGTTTTGACAGTTCATTTCTCTCCTACTCAGAAAGAGGCCCAACAAAAGCTCCTCTTGATTGTTGACCACCTTTCCTTTAATAATCTAACAGTAGGCTTCATGACAATATGATAACATAGCTCTGATTCCTTTGATAACTTTAACAATTTAATGAATAATTATTTCATTTGCCTCCTTTATTAAAAGGGTTTATAAAACCACTGCTTTAAATAGTACATTTCCTAATCATAGTTAATTTTTTTAAAATATGGTTAGAGATATAGAGAAGAGTATATAGTATGTAGGAATATAGATATTACACAAAACATCTTTTGCTCTAAAGCTGTCTAACCAAGGTACTTGGGAAATTCACTACAGGAGTGAATAGGCTCCACAGATTCAGTAACTTTTTCTCTTTTAGGACTTGATAATTGTATTAGTATATATAGATTGTAAATGACAATGGGCTTCACTGTGATATTTTGCATTTACACGTTAAGTACTTTGATTGTATTTATAAAATTATCATCTCTGTACCCCTTTCTTGGTCTCTATACTCTTCTCAAGCAATCTCCTCACCATCCTTTAAACATTAATGACAAGAATATATATTGCATTATGTAATATGCAATTACATTATATAAAATGTATATATGTTTGTGTATGTGAGTATATAATATAACAAACTATAGCCATGATGGAAATCACTACAGAGGTTACTCTATAAACTGATATTAGTACTGTATGTGATGGCACACACTTCTAGGAGTTAACAAGATCACACACATTGAAGGACATACAAATCATCAAGCCATTTTAATGCTAGTTTAGGATATGTGAGACCAAATCTCAAGAGACAAAACAGAAAGAAATGGAAAACCAGAAATAAAATGTAAAGCAACAACAACATAACACAGGAAAATGCAAAGAAATTACACAAAGGAATTTTTATGTTTTATTTTTATTATTAAGTTATTTATTTATTTCACATACCTATCACAGCTTTCCCTTCCTCATCTCTTCCAAGTCCCACCCACTCATGCACTCTTTCCATCCTTCCACCTACCTCCTCTTCTCCTGAGAAAATGAGAGAACTTCTACTGAAATCAACCAGTCTTAGCATATCAAATTGCATTAAGTCAAAACACATCTTAGTCTATTGAGGCTCTACAAGTGACTCCAGTTAGGGAGACAGGATCTAAAGTCAAGCAATGAAGTTAGAGACAGTCCCTGCTCCCACTTTAGGAGTCCCACATAAAGACCCAATTGCACAACTCTAACATGTATTTAGAGGTCCTAGGTCAGTCCCATGCATGTTCTCTGGTTGGCAGTTCAGTTTCTCTTAGCAATAAAGAGCTCAGGTTAGTTGATTCTAAAATGATTTTTAAGTTGTGCTTGATCCCTGTTGATGCTTCTAACCTTCATCCCCCTTTCTACTGGATCCCTCAAAATCCACTTAATGTTTGGTTATGGTTCTTTGCATCAGCTTTGATCATTTGCTGAGTGAAGCATTTCTGAAGACAGTTATGCTTGCTTTTGTGTACAAGTATAGCTGAATATCATTGAGTCAGGGGTTTCCTCCCTTTAATAGAATGGACACCAAGCTTGGCCAGTAATTGGTAGGCCCTTCCCTCAATAACCTATATTTTGTACCAGTACATCTTGTAGACAGGACCATTTGTGTGTTCAGGGTTTTGGGTCTGGGATAGTGTTCCAATCCTTCCATTGGAAGTCTTGCATAGTTATAGGAGATGGCTGGTTTAGGCTCAATATCCTTCATTGCTAGGAGTCTTATCACTGTCATAGGTTTCTGGGAGTTTCCATTGCCATAGGTTTTGAGCTCACCCCAGAGATGAGTCATTCCACTTCCAAATTTTAGTTATCTCTCCTAGTATTCTCTCCTTCCCTTCTTCTCCAACCTGATTCTTCCTGTTTCCATCTCCATACCAACACACATACAGTCTCCTACTACTGTCCCTTTTCTATGTCCCTTCACTGAGTGCTCCTTGTTATTTAGCTTCTTTTGGACTGTGAATTGTGGTGTAGTTATCCATTAGCCATTAGAGATAATGTCCACTTATAAATGAGAACATACCATGTCTCATTTTGGGGGGATCTGGATTACCTCTCTCAGAATGATTTTTTCAGTTCCATTTGTTTACCTAAAATGTCATGATGTCATTGTGGAATTTCCTTTGGATATATAACAAGGTAAGGTATAGCTGGGTTTTGAGATACATCTAGTCCCGTCTAGTCCCAATTTTTTGAGAAACTGACAAATTGATTTTCCAGCATGACAGTACAAGTTTGTACTCCCACCATCAAAGGGAAGAGTGTTTCCCTTGCTCCACATACTTGCCAGCCTGTGCTGTCAAAAATAGGTTTTGATCTCAGCCATTCTGAAAGGTATAAAATAGAATTTTATAGTTGTTTTAAATTATATTTACCTGATGACTACAGATGTTGAATATTTCTTTGTGCTTCTTTACTATTATAAATTCCTCTGTTAAGAAATATCTGTTTAGAACTGTAGCTCACTTTTAAATTGGGGTATTTGGTTTGTTGTTGTCTATTGTATTGGGTTTTTCATATATTTTGAATATTTTCCCTCTGTTAGACATGGGGTTGGTGAAGATATTTTTTCCATTCTGTAATTTGCCATCTTGTCCTTTTGATTATGTCCTTTGACTAGCAAAAGCTTTTCAGTTTAATGAGGTCCCATATATTGTTGACTTTAGTGCCTAAGCTGTTGGTATTCTGTTAAATACGTCATGTGTTCCAATGTGATAAAGGCAATTCTCCTCTTTCTCTTCTATTAGATTTAATGTATTTGCTTTTATTATGAGGTCTTTGATCCACCTGGACTTTAGCTTTGTACAGGATAATAGATATGTATCTATTTGCATTCTTATACATGTGAACATCCAGTTAGAATAGCACCACTTGTTGAAGATGCTTTCTTTTTCTTCCATTGTATAGTATGGCTTCTTTTTTAAATAGCAATAATCATACCTCAGATAAATCTCATTGTCTATGATACTGCCACTGTGCAAAGCTTTGACTTCTTTTTCAAAAGTCAAGTATCCATAGGTGTGTGGATTTACTATATAGTCTTCAATTTGATTCTATTGTTTAACCTGTGTGCTTTTATTCCAGTACCATGTCATTCTTCTAATTATTAGTCTATAGAATAGATCAAAATTATACATGGTGAGACTTCTAAAAGTTTGTGTATGATACAGCATACTTTTAGCTTTCCTAGTTTTTGATTTGTTTGTTCATGTGAATTGAGTATTGTTTCAAGATCTGTAAAGAATTGTGTTGAAATTTTGATGGAAATTTTGTTGAATCCATAGATCGCTGTTGATAAGATAACCATTTTACTATGTTAATCTTACTATGTTAATCCACGAGCATGAGAGACCTTTCAATCTTCTTCAATGAGCTGAAGTTCTTGTTGCACAGATCTTGCCTGTTTGGAGTTACACTAAAATATTTCATATTATTTGTGGCCCTTGTGAAGAGTGTTAATTTTCCTGTCTATTTTCACCCAATTCATCATTTGCATACAGAAGAGCTATTAAGGTTTTTATGTTATTTTTGAATCCAGCCACTTTGCTGAATGTGTTTATCATTTCTATCCTTGATAGAAATTTTGAGGTCACTTACATTTATTGTCATGGAATTTGCAATACTTGGATATCTTTCAAATTTGTATTACTTGATTTACTTTAGTTGTCTTATTGCTTTGGTTAAATATTTAAATACTACATTGAATATATGGAAAGAGTGAATAAGCTTGTCCTTGCCTTGATTTTATTGGTATTGTTTTGAATTTCACCCATTTAATTTATGTGGGACGCTGGCTTGCTGTATATGGCCCTTTCTATATTTGTGTATAATTTATCTCTCCAAGACATTTAAAATGTAAGGCTTTTGTATTTATCAAAGATGTTTTTTGTAATATTTAATGAAATAATCATGTGGTTTTTGTTTTGATTAGTTTTCAGTTTGTTTATGTGGTAGATTACATTGATATATTTTCTTATGTTGAAACATCCCTGAATCTTTGGGATGGAACCTCACTGATCATGCTAGATAATTTGTAGAGGTGTTCTTCTATTTGTTTTGTATTTTATTGATTATTTTAGCATCAATATTCCCAGGGCAAATTTGTCTTATGTTGATGAGTCTTTGAATGATTTAGATATCAGTATGGCTGTGGTCTTTCAAAATGACTTTGGCAAACATTTCTTCTGATTCTATTTTGTAGAATATGAACTCATTTGGGATTCTGTCAAAGTCCTTTTTTGCTCCTAATGAGATCATCACGTTGATTTTTTTCATTCAGTTCATGTCTATGGTGAATGATATTTATTGATTTTTATACACTGAATCATCACTCTATCTCTGCATTGAGGTCTACTTGACCATGTTATATGATCTCTTTGGTGTTTGTTTTAGTTTTCCTTTTTCTTTCTTTCTTTTCTTGTATTTGCTTAGGAAGTATTTTTGAATATATTTGCATCTATATTTTTACAATGTTTGCATATCACAATAACACTGACTTCATAAAATTGGGCAATGCTCTTTCTATTTCTATTTTGTGTTATAATCTGAGGAGTATTGACATTAACTCTTCTTTAAAAAGCTGGTCAAATTCTCTACTAAAATCATCTAGTCTTCATTTTTTTATAGTTGGAAGACTTTTCATTTCTATTTCAATTTCACCAGAAGTTAAAGCTTTGTGTAAATTGTTATTCTGGTCTTTAATTTTAGTAAGTGGTATAAAAAATTATAGCTTCTTAAGATTTGCCTATTTGGTGAAATACAGGTTTCTAAACTATACCTTATAATTCATTGGACTTCCTCAGGGTCTCATGCTACATACCACTTTTCATTTTTTATTTTATTAAGTGGAATTTTCTTTATCTGCTTTTTAGTTAATTCAAATAAGTGTTTGTTGGACTTATTAGTTTTCTCATTGAAACAACTTTGTTTCATTCATTCTTTTATACTTTCCTTTGTTTCTATCTTACAAGTTTCAGCAGTGATTTTGATTATTTCTTTCCATCCACATTTGTGGGGTGTGATTTCTTCTTTGTGTCTAGAACTTTCTAGTGTGCTGTTAAGATGCCAATATTAGATTATTCTGGTTTGTTTTATATAGGAACTTAGTGCTAAGAACTTGTCTGTTAGAATTACTTTCATTGTGCTATTGGTTTGTGTATTTGGGGTTTTGTTTTTTCCATTCAATTTGGGAAAACATGTAATTTCTTTCTTAAGTTCTGTCTTCATCTGTTTTTCATTAAATAGAGAGTTGTGGAGTTTCCATGACCTTGCAAGCTTTTTCTAGCTTTTCTCATGGAGATTCAACTTTACTTTAACATGGTCATATAGGATGCAGTGAATTATTTCAATTTTCTTTTATCTCTTAAAAATTGCTTTATAACTGAGTATGTTGCCAATATTTGTCAAAAGTCCCATGTGTTGTAGTGAAAAAGGTATATCCTTTGTGTTTAGGTGAAATATCTGTAAATGTCTGTCAGGTCCATTTTGTTTATAATGTCTATTTGTTCCTTGTATTCTTCTTTATAATTTTTGTCAGCATAAGCTCTATATTGGTGACAATGGGGTACTGAAGTCTTCAGCAATCAGTGTGTGAGAATCACTATGTGATTTATGTTGAAGTAGTATTCATTTGCAAACATGGGTGTTTTTTATGATGGGGCAAAGATTTTAAGAATCGAACTGTCTTTTTGGTGCATTTTTTAATTGTCCTTCTCTGTATCTTCTGATTAAAATTACTATGCCAACTTACTTTTTCCGTCCCTTTGCCTGCAATTTCGTTTTCATCTGTGATATCCCAGTCTAGACATCTCCTTGCTGTCTCTCCTTAATTTTAGTGTGTGTTTCTTGAATGCAGCAGAAGGATGCATCCTACTTTTAAATCCATTCTGTAAGTCTGGATCTTTTTATTTGGTAACTGAGATCTTGAGAGATATCACTGACCAATGATGGTTGATTCCTGCCATTTTCATGTTATTATTGTTGTTTGTGGTGGTGGTGGTCATGGTAGAGGTGGTAGTGGTAGTAGTAGTAGTTTAGTATGTGCTCTGTTTTGTTTTGTGATTGTTTTTTATTGACTATTTTGAGATTATTGACTCCCTGTGTTTTCATGTTTGTAGTTAACTTTAGGTTACAGTTTTTTTTTCCTTTTGGCCCAATATCTACAGCTAATATATGTAGATATTGCTTAGATTTAATTTTATCATGAAAGAAACTCTATCATACCACATGTACCCCATTTTTAAATTGGAATATTTGCTTTTGAGATATCTAGTTTCGATCTTTGCTTCAGCGACAGAGCAGACAGGAACTCCAAGTACACAGAGATACCCCGAGTATAACATTGCTTGGGACACAGTCAGCTAGGGTTCCACCTGTGCCCAAGAGCGGGGCAGCTCTGTGGTCGTCTGGGTGCCAGTTTTGCTGTAGGACATCTGCCATGCCGAGTGACCCGTGCCTGGAGGGAGTACAGCAGCCTCCACCAACTTTCCTCCGGCGATAGAGCAGACAGGGACTCCAGGTTCAGAGATATCCCAAGTATGACATCGCTCGAGGCACAGTCAGCTAAGGTTCCACTTGCGCCCAAGAGTGGGGCAGCTCTGTGGTCATTTGTGTGCCAGTTCTACTGTGAGACATTTGCCCTGCAGAGTGAACAATGCCTGGAGGGAGCACCACAGCCTCTGCCATCTTTGCTCTGGTGATAGACCAGACAGGGACTCCAAGTAAACAGAGATTTCCCAAGTATAACATTGCTAAGGACACAGCCAGCTAGGGTGCTGCCTGCACTCAAGAGCTAGGCAGCTCTGTGGTCGTCTGTGCACCATCTCTGCTGTGGAACATTTGCCCTGCAGAGTGATCAGTGCCTGGAGGGAGCACCACAGCCTCTGCCATCTTTGCTCTAGTGATAGACCAGACAAGAACTCCAGCACACCATCTCCAAGTGGCACAGGAAGCCAGCCATTTACCCAGCTGCGTGGAGGAGTCAGGTAGCACAGGACAGACCTGCATTGCAGAGCAGAGGAGCCCTGTCTTCTGCAACTGGGTACCATATCCAAGGGATACAAGGAGATAACTAACCACTCAGGAATGCAGAGAAGCACAATAGTACAATAGGACCACGCATGTTGCTAAGAGGAAACAGTCAGAAACCCTGAGGACACAAGAGCCTAGGAACAGACTAGGAGAGGAGTCTTCTGATTACCACCTGGACCCAGAGTTGATCTGGGCCACAGAGGTACATACCCAAATACAAGTGAGTGGGTCTTGCAGAAGTACTTACATATCAGTGTACACAGAGAGAACAAGTCTCCCAGGAGCACAGAGAAACCACAGTCAGAGACAGCAACACCAGGTAATACCAGAGATAACCAGATAGCAAAAGGAAAATGCAAGAACACCACCAACAGAAACCAAGGCAACATGGCTCCATCGGAACCAAGTTCTCCAACAACAAGTCCTAGATACTCCAACACACCAGAAAAGCAAGAACTGGATTTAAAAGCACTGCTCCTGATGCTGACAGAGGGCTTCAAGAAGGACATAAATAACTCCCTTAAAGAAATACAGGAGACCACAAGTAAACAGAGAGAAGCCCTTGAAGAACTAAGGGAAAACAGAACAAAACAGGTGAAGTAATTGTACAAAGCCATCTAAGACCTAAAGATGGAGGTAGAAACAATAAATCACAAAGGGAAACGACTCTGGACATAGAAAACCTAGGAAAGAAGTCAGGAGTCATGGATCCAAGAATCAGCAACAGAATACAAGAGATAGAAGAGAGAATCTCAGATGCAGAAGATATCATAGAAAATATTGATACAACAGTCAAAGAAAATGAAAAATGAAAAAAACTCCTGACCCAAAACATCCAGGAAATCCAGGACAAAATGAGAAGACCAAACAAGGATTATAGGTATAGAAGAGAGTGACGATTTCCAACTTAAGGGGCCGGTAAATTTCTTCAACAAAATTATAGAAGAAAACTTCCCTAACCTAAAGAAAGAGATACCCATGAACATACAAGAAGCCTACAGAATTCCAAATAGATTTGACCAAAAAAGAAATTCCTGCCATCACATAATAATTAAAACACCAAATGTACTAAACAAAGAAAGAATATTAAAAGCAGTAAGGGAAAAAGGTCAAGTAACATACAAAGGTAGACCTATCAGAATTACACTGGACTTCTCAACAGAGACTATGAAAGCCAGAGGAGCCTGGGCAGATGTCATACAAACCCTAAGAGAACACAAATGCCATCCCAGACTGCTATTTCCAGCAAATGTCTCAATTACCATAGATGGAGAAACCAAGGTATTTCATGACAAAAACAAATTTTCACAGTATTTTTCCACAAATCCGGCCCTTCAAAGGATAATGAATGGAAAACACCACAAAGGGAGAGAAACTATACACTAGAAAAAGCAAGAAATTAATCCTATTCCAACAAACCAAAAAAAGATAAAACACAAACATAAAAAAAATTGTATAAAAAATAGCAGGAAGCAAAAATCACTTTTCCTTAATATCTCTTAACATCAGTAGGCTCAATTCCCCAATAAAAAGATATAGACTAACAGACTGGATATGTAAAGAAGACCCAACATTTTGCTGTTTACAGGAAATGCATCTCAGTGTCAAAGACAAACACTACCTCAGAGTAAAGGGCTGGAAAACAGTTTTCCAAGCAAATGGTCCCAGAAAACAAGCTTGAGTAGCCATTCTAATATCTGATAAAATAGACTTTCAACCAAAAGTCATCAAAAAAGGCATGGAAGTACACTTTATAAGCATCAAAGGAAAAATCAACCAGGAAAAACTCTCAATTCTGAACATCAGTGCTCCAAATACAAGGGCACCATCATTCGTAAAAGAAACCTTACTAAAGCTGAAAGAACACATCACACCCCACACAATAATTGTGGGTGACTTCAACACCCGACTCTACTTAATGGACAGATCAGGGAAACACAAACTAAACAGAGACACAGTAAAACTAACCGAAGTTTTGGACCATATGGATTTAATAGATATCTATAAAACATTTCATCCTAAATCAAGAGAATATACCTGCTTCTCAGCACCTCATGGTACCTTCTTCAAAACTGACCATATAATTGGTCACAAAACAGAACTCAACAGATACAGAAAAAAATCAAACTAATTCCATGCCTCCTATCAGATCAGTATGGAGTAAGGGTGGTCTTCAACAGCAACAAAAACAAAAGAAAGCCCACATACATATGGAAGCTGAACAATGTTCTACTCAATGATACCTTGGTCAAGGAAGAAATAAGGAAAGAAATCAAAACCTTTTTAGAGTTTCATGAATATGAAGGCACAACATACCCTAATTTATGGGACACAAAGAAAGCAGTGCTAAGAGGGAAACTCATAGCTCTGAGTGCCTCCAAAAAGAAGCTGGACAGAGCATACACTAGAAGCTTAATAGCACACCTGAAAGCTTTAGAACAGAAAGAACCTAATCATCAAACTCAGGGCAGAAATTAACCAAGTAGAAACAAAAAGAACTATTCAAAGAATCAACCAAACCAGGTGTTGATTATTTGAGAAATTCAGCAAGATAGATAAACCTTTAACCAGGCTAACCAGACGGCACAGAGACAGTATCCAAATTAATAAAATCAGAAATGAAAAGGGAGAAATAACAACAGAAACTGAGGAAATTCAAAAAGTCATCAGATCCTACTACAAAAGCCTAAACTCAACACAACTGGAAAATCTGGAGGAAATGGACAATTTCCTAGACAGATACCAACTACCAAAGTTTAATCAGGATCAGATAGACTATCTAAATGGTCCCATAACCTCTAAAGAAATAGAAGTGGTCATTGAAAGTCTTCCAACCAAAATAAGCACAGGACCATATGCTTTTAGTGCAGAATTCTATAAGACCTTCAAAGAAGAACTAACACCAATACTTCAAATTATTCCACAAAATAGAAACTAAAGGAACACTACCCAACTTCATCTATGTAGCCACAATTTCGCTGATACCAAAACCACACAAAAATCCAACAAAGAAAGAGAATCTCAGGCCAATTTCTCTTACGAATATCGATGCGAAAATAATCAATAAAATTCTTGCCAAATGAATCCAAGAACACAACAAAATGATCATCCACCATGATCAAGTAGGCTTCATCCCAGGAATGCAGGGATGGTTCAATATAAGGAAATCCATCAATATAATCCACTACATAAGCAAACTCAAAGAAAAAAAACCGCATGGTCATTTCAGTAGACGCTGAAAAATCATTTGACAAAATTCAGCATCCTTTCATGTTAAAGGTCTAGGAAAGAACAGGAATGCAAGACCCATACATAAACATAGTGAAAGCAACATACAGCAAACCAGTAGCCAACATCAAACTAAATGGAAAGAAACTTAAAGCAATCCCACTAAAATCAGTGACTAGACAAGGCTGCCGTCTCTCTCAATATAGTACTCAATAGAGTACTTGAAGTTCTAGCTAGAGCAGTTAGACGACAAAAGGAGGTCAAAGGGATACAAATTGGAAAGGAAGAAGTCAAACTATCACTATTTGCAGATGATATGATAGTATACTTAAGCGTCCCAAAAAACTGCACCAGAGAACTCCTACAGCTGGTAAATAACTTCAGCAAAGTGGCCAGATATAAAATTAACTCAAGCAAATCAGTAGCCTTCCTATGCTCAAAGGATAACCAGGCTGAGAAAGAAATAATGGAAATGATAACCTTCACGATAGCCACAAACAATATAAAGTATCTTGGTGTGACTCTAACCAAACAAGCGAAAGATCTGTATGACAAGAACTTCAAGTCTCTGAAGAAAGAAATAGAAAAAGACCTCAGAAGATGGAGACATCTTCCATACTCATGGATTATCAGGACTAATATAGTAAAAATTGCTATCCTGCCGAAAGCAATATGCAGATTCAATGCAATCCCCATCAAAATCCCAACTCCATTCTTCATAGAGTTAGAAAGAGTAATTCAAAAATTCATCTGGAATAACAGAAATCCCAGGATAGCTAAAACTATTCTCATCAGTAAAAGAACTTCTGGGGGAATCAGTATCCCCGGCCTCAAGCAGTAGTACAGAGCAATAGTGTTAAAAACTGCATAGTATTGGTACAGAGACACGCAGGTAGATCAATGGAACAGAATTGAAGACCCAGAAATGAACCCACACACTTATGGTCACTTCATCTTTGACAAGGGAGCTACAACCACCCAGTGGAAAAATGATAGTCTTTTCAATAGATGGTGCTGGTTCAACTGGAGGTCAGCATGCAGAAGAATGCAAATTGATCCATTCTTATCTCCTTGTGGATCAAGGACCTCCACATAAAATCAGAATCACTGAAACTAATAGAAAATAAACTGGGGAAGTGCCTTCAGCACATGGGCACAGGGGAAAATTTCCTGAACAGAACACCAATAGGTTATGTTCTAAGATCAAGAATTGACAAATTGGACCTCATAAAATTGCAAAGTTTCTGTAAGGCAAAGGACACTGTGAAAAGGACAAAATGGCAAGCAATTAATTGGGAAAAGATCTTTACCAACTCTACAGCCGATAGAGGGCTAATATCCAAGATATACAAAGAACTTAAGAAAGTAGATTCCAGAGAGCCAAATAACCCTATTAAAAAATGGGGTACAGAGCTAAACAAAGAATTTTCACCTGAGGAATATCGAATGGCTGAGAAATACCTAAAGAAATGCTCAGCATCCTTAGTCATCAGGGAAATGCAAATCAAAACAACCCTGAAATTTCACCTCAGAGCAGTCAGAATGGTTAAGATCAAAACTCAGGAGACAGCTCGTGCTGACGAGGATGTGGAGAAAGAGGAACACTCCTCCACTGCTGGTGGGATTACAAGCTGGTAAAACCACTCTGGAAATCAGTTTGGTGGTTCCTCAGAAAACTCGGCATAATACTACTGGAGGACCCAGCTATACCACTCCTGAGCATATACCCAGAGGACTCTCCAACATGCAATAAGAACACATGCTCCACTATGTTCATAGCAGCCTTATTTATAATAGCCAGAAGCTGGAAATAACCCAGATGTCCCTCAACGGAGGAATGGATACAGAAAATCTGGAATCTTTACACTATGGAATACTACTCAGCTATTAAAAACAATGAATTCATGAAATTCTTAGCCAATGGATGGAACTGGAGAATGTCATCCTGAGTGAGATGACCCATTCACAAAAAATCATACATGATATGCGCTCACTGATAAGCGGATATTAGCCCAGAATCTTGGAATACCCAAGGAACAATTCACATATCAAAGGATACCAAGAAGAAGGAAGGAGCGGTGCCTGGTCCTGGAAGAGGTCAATGTGGCAGTGTAGGGGAATACCAGGAAGGGGAGGCAGGTGTGGTTTGGTTGGGGAAGAGGGGCAGGGAAGAGGTCATATGGGACTTTTGGGGATGGGGGGAACCAGTAAGAGGGAAATCATTTGAAATGCAAATAAATAATATACCTAATAAAAAAATTTAAAAAAAGAAAGTTGAGATTAAAAAATATTGTAGGAGAGAGGACCACAATTGGACTAGAAATTAGATTTTTATTATAATTAAATTCAAACTCCATTTCTGTGTTTCCTGAAGGACAAAACAGTGAAATGCCACAACTCATAAGGTTATGTCCAATAAGAGAAAACATCATTTTCCAGGAGACTCAGGCCTGATCTTGGTGTGGAGTTCCTATTGATTTTTAGTGCAATGGACTCTGTTCACTGACATATCATGTCCTCCTTGGCAACACAGCAGGAAATAGAAAGATTTCTTTTATTGTTGCATAGCAGAATTATTAAATAATAACTCACTAAAGCCATTAGAAAGTCAACATGGTACAGCAAAAGGAACATTAGATTACTTCTTGGAAGAACAGAATGTGAGTCCCCATTGTGCCTATGTAAGCTAAATGTAACCTCTTTGAGACTCAGTTTCAACAGCAATAGACTTGATCTTAATCAAAGACCTTTTCTGTCTACCATGACTTCACAGTTACCATGACTGTGGCTTGGATCCTTGAGCCCTGATTATGGTCAGTGAGGGAATGAAGACAGGACGAACACACAGATACACATACAGAAAATCTGGGCATGTGGGGTGTGCTCACTCTGATGGAGGGAATCTCCTAACAGCAGCAACCTGGAAACTCAGCCTGTTTCTTAGGTTCAGGACAGGGAGAAGGGTTAGCTAGTTTTGGTACAAGACTGCTATAGGTAAGCAGTCTCAGCTTGTAAACTCCCAGGCGGAGGAAGCAGTAGTTGTCAGTTTTTATATGTGAGAATCAATCCTCCATAAACACTCACTTGGGCCTGACCTATATGGGGAACCATGTTGTTAATTTCCCATGGGCCCAAGGCCCTAAAGTTCTCAACCTGGCTATTATGTCAATGACTCAATACTTTACTCGCCTATGGATTCCTCTACTACCTACACTTGGCAAAATTGTGAGATGAAAACAAGATGATACAGTTAAAAGCTCATTATAATATGCATATTTAAATACTACTTAATATATTATATTATGTAATATATATTGTCATATGTAATCCTTCAACATTACTGAAATCTGGGTTATTTTAATAACATTTTAGGAATTCAACATAAAAGAACCCACATTTGCCCATTAAATAACGTATTTCCTTGAGCTGTTGCGATAGGTATTCAGAGAAAAAGAAAAACAAAACCACAAAGTCTAGTACTGAAGAAATTTTAGTGGGAGAAACCAGACATTAATTAAAAAACAGTCATATGTAATAAAATTAAGTGATAATTCTGGGTATGAAAAATTTAAAGTAAAATAAATGGATGATATTGAGCCTAAAGAAACAAACAAACAATCTAGTTTCTTGAGCTATTTTACAGTTTGGATACTAGACACAATGAAAGGAATGCTAATGATATTATATTATACACATAGATCAGCATCTTCTCCTACCATCATCAGAGAGGCTTCTTCCAGCCTCAGATGGGAGTAGGTGAAGAGATGCAGAACAAGACATAATGAGCAAAGAGAGTCTATAATGAAGATTTCCATTATGTCTCTCAGCATGTTGAGTCAAGCCATCCTTAAGAGGAGGAGGAAAGACTGTAGGAGTCAGATGAGATGGAAGACACCAGCAGAATATGTTCACCAAATCAACTAAGCCAGACTTATCTGGGTTCAAAGACACTGAAACAGAAAGCATGGGGACTACATGAGTTTGTACTAGGTCCTCCACATAGATGCAATGACTTTTACCTGGATGTTCTTATGAGACCACTAACAGTGGAAGTATGTCTCTGAATCTACTGCCTGTTCTTCATACTCTTTCCTCCTGTTGGTTGCTTTTTCCAGCCTCAATATGAGGGTTTTGTCTTTGTCATATTGTGTCTTGTTTTGTCTTCTCTGTCTGCTGAATCTTAGATACTTGATCTTTTCTCAAGAGGAAATATGGGGGGAGAGGATTTGGTTAAGAAGGAGGGGAAATGTGGAGGATTACACTCTTATTGGTAAGTACTGTATGAGGGAAGAATTTAATTTCAATTTTAAAAAGTTCACAAAATTAAGTAAATACGAAATTAATTTTATGGGTTTTTTGTATATTTCTGATTAAGACTGTCTTTCTTTGTATTTGATTTAGTTGTGTTTTCATGCTAATGAACTGTCTCGTACTTGTCTTTCAATGTTTTCATTACTTTTATTTTTAAAAGAGAATGTTTTCGCTCCTTTGTCAAAGATCAAGTGACCATAGGAGTGTGGATTCATTTCAGGGTCATCAATTATGTTCCATTGATCTACATGCCTGTCACTGTACAAATACCATGCAGTTTTTAATACTATTGCTCTGTAGTACAGCTTGAGGTCTGGGATACTGATTCCCCCAGAGGTTCTTTACTCTTGAGAATAGTTTTAGCTATACTGGGTTTTCTGTTATTCCAGATAAATTTTTGAATTGCTCTATCTAACTCTATGAAGAATTGAGTTGGGATTTTGATGGGGATTGCATTGAATCTGTATATTGCTTTTGGCAAGATGGTCATTTTTACAATATTAATCCTGCCAATCCATGAGCATGGCAGATTTTTCCATCTTCTGAGGTCTTCTTCAATTTCTTTCTTCAGAGACTTGAAGTTCTTGTCATACAGATCTTTCACTTGTTTGGTTAGAGTCACGCCAATATACTTTATATGGTTTGTGGCTATCGTGAAGGGTATCATTTCTCTTACTTCTTTCTCAGCCTGCTTATCCTTTGAGTATAGGAAGGCTTCTGACTTGCTTGACTTGATTTTATATCCGGCCACATTGCTGAAGTTGTTTATCAGCTGTAGGAGTTCTCTGGTGGAGTTCTTTGGGTCGCTTAAGTATACTATCATATCGTCTCCAAATAGAGATAGTTTGACTTCTTCCTTTCCAATTTGTATCCCTTTGACCTCTTTTTGTTGTCTAATTGCTCTAGCTAGAACTTCAAGTACTATATTGAAAAGATATGGAGAGAGGGCAGCCATGTCTAGTCCCTGATTTTAGTGGGATTGCTTCAAGTTTCTCTCCATTTAGATTGATGCTGGCTACAGGTTTGCTGTAAATTGCTTTTACTATGTTTAGATATGGGCTTCGAATTCCCGATCTTTCCAAGACCTTTAGCAGGAAAGGATACTGACTTTTGTCAAATGCTTTCTCAGCATCTAATGAGATGACTATGTGGTTTTTTTCTTTGAGATTGTTTATATAGTGGATTACATTGATGGATTTCAATATATTGAACCATCTGTGCATCCCTGGGATGAAACCTACTTGATCGTAGTGAATGATCGTTTTGATGTGTTCCTGGATTCTGTTGGCAAGAATTTTATTGTGTATTTTTGCATCGATATTCATAAGAGAGATTGGTCTGAGATTCTCTTTCTTTGTCAGATCTTTGTGTGCTTTTGGTATTAGGGTAATTGTGGCTTCATAGAACGAGTTGGGTAGTGTTCCTTCTGTTTCTATTTTGTGGAACAGTTTGAAGAGTATTGGTGTTAGGTCTTCTTTGAAGGTCTGATAGAATTCTGCACTAAAACCATCTGGACCTGTGCTTTTTTTGGTTCGAAGACTTCCAATGAAGACTTCTATTTCTTCAGGGGTTATAAAACCCTAAAACCATCCAGAGGAAAAAAGATAGCCTCTCCAACAAATGATGCTGGCTCAACTGGAGGTCAACAGGCATAAGAATGCAAATTGACCCATTCTTATCTCCTTGCACTAAGCTCAATTCCAAGTGGATCAAGGACCTCCACATAAAACCAGACACACTGAAACTAATAGAAAGGA
Source organism: Tokudaia tokunoshimensis (assembly GCA_036184795.1). Lineage (NCBI taxonomy): Eukaryota > Metazoa > Chordata > Mammalia > Rodentia > Muridae > Tokudaia > Tokudaia tokunoshimensis. Next base: position 49,891,001 of record BTHU01000021.1, read on the forward strand.
AACTAGGGAAGAACATATGTGCACCTTGAACATATGTGCACAGGGGAGAATTTCCTGAACAGAACTCCAATAGCTTATGCTCTAAGATCAAGAATTGACAAATGGGACCTCATTAAATTACAAAGATTTTGCAAGGCAAAAGACACTGTCAAAAAGACAAAGAGGCAACCAACTAACTGGGAAATGATCTTTACCAACCCTACATCCGACAGTGGCTAATATCCAATATATACAAAGAACTCAAGCAGTTAAACTCCAGAGAGGCAAGTAACCCTATTAAAAATGGGGTACAGAGCTAAACAAAGAGTTCTCACCTGAAGAATATCTAACGGCTGAGAAGCACCTAAAGAGGTGTTCATCATCCTTAGTCATTAGGGAAATGCAAATCAAAACAACCCTGAGATTCCATCTCACACCAGTCAGGATGGCTAAAATCAAAAACAGAAGAGACAGCAGTTGATGGTGAGGATGTGGAGAAAGAGGAACACTCCTCCACTGCTGGTGGAATGGCAAGCTGGTACAACCACTCTGGAAAGCAATCTGGCTGTTCCTCAGAAAACTGGGCATGACACTCCTGGAGGATCCGGCTCTACCACTCCTGGGCATATACCCAGAGGCTTTACCTGCATGCAATAAGGACACATGCTCCACTATGTTCATAGCAGCCTTATTTATAACAGCCAGAAGCTGGAAAGAACCCAGATGTCCCTCAATGGAGGAATGGATTCAGAAGAAGTGGTATATTTACACAATGGAATACTACTCTGCAATTAAAAACAATGAATTCAAGAAATTCCTAGGCAAATGGTCAGAACTTGAAAATATCATCCTTAGTGAGGTAACCCAATCACAAAAGAACACACATGGTATGCAGTCACCGATAAGGGGATATTAACCCAGAATCTCGGAATACCCTAGACACAATTCGCATATCAATAGATTTCTAAGAAGATGGAAGGAGAGACCCCTGGTCCTGGAAAGACTGGATGTAGGGGAATGCCAGGACAGAGAAGGAGAGGGGGTTGAATGGGGAAAAGAGGGAGGGAAGGGGGCTTATGGGACTTTCGGGGAAGGAGGAAACAGGAAAGAGGAAATGATTTTGAACGTAAATAAAAAAAAACTTAGAAAATAAAATTTAAAAAAAGAGAGTGTTAACAATTATTCACTTTTAGTGATTCAGTTATATCACTTCATGAGAGCTACTAACAGTAGATGTGTTGTTACTCTCATATTTCTTCATTAAGGAAGAATACTCTTATATTTCTTCATTGTCATTATTTATGGCCCTTCATATTGCTTCATTGCTTTGCATGTTTTACATTATTCTATACTGCATCATTGAGATACTGTTCTCTGATCGTATATATTTTAAATTCTAAGTAATTCTTTTGTTTAAGTAGCACTAATTTTATAAATTGCAATTCATATATTTTTCATGTTTATTTAAGCATAATCTGGAATTCTATGTACTTTAGATTGATTTTTTGATAATGTACAAGACTTCCTCAGTGTTATCATTATTCCCTTAATTTGTTTTAACTCAGAGATACTTGAATGCAATATTTTTTAAGTAACTGATATTTGAATGATAATTGATATTGAATTGAATGTATTTTAATATCTTTTGTTGATATTGTCTCTCATGTTGGTATTATCTCTTACTGAATTTTTCCATGTATTTTGTTGTACAATAGTTCTTTGCTAGTCTGATTTATTTTGTTTTTTTTATTTATTGAATTTTTCATCTTTATTCATCTCCAACATTTTCAGGTAGTTTTAAACTCTTAATTCATTACTGTTTTGTTTCTTCTATAATGTTCTTTAGTTTTTTTAACTGTAATGCTGATTTCCTTATCTATTTTGGTGCCATTCATTCTAGGCCCTTACTTGGAATTATATGCTTGTTTGTATCCTCTTCTATGCCATGGATTACTTTTTTGAAGAATAAAATTGAAATGCTTATATAGTAATTTACCAATGGCTGTGTCTTCATGTTCAGTGCTTGAGGAAATAGTATATTTGGCAGGCACCATGCTACTTAGATTTTCATTTTTCTTTGTATTCTGTGTTTCAGTGTGTGTAAATGTTTTTTTTTCTGGATTTGTGTGTATAAAAATATGGGGATATGCTTGTTGAGGAAACTACATAAAGGTTAAGTTTACACTGCATCACTGCAAAGTAAAAAGAAATCTTCTATAGCAACAACATCAAGCCATACAATATATAAAAAGGAAAAAACTCAAAATCAGCCCAATAGCATAACATCAATGACAATAGAACTTAAAATGCCAAACAACTGTAGATATATATTGTAAGATAAAATATTTCCTCCACATGTGTGAAAATAGTAAATGAATAATATAAAGTAAGGAGAAAAAGAATGGTTAAAATACAAAAGTCAAGGTTAATAAATAAGAGACATAACAGAATATATGGTAAAGTTTACAAAAAAGAATAAGAATTAAAAATAATAAGAGAGGGAAAAAGGCAAAACTATACTTTGAAAAATTCCAAAGCTTCCAAAATAAAATTGCATAAATGAAGAAATAGAATTCAAAAAATTCAGTATATTAAAAACAAGTATACTAAAAGTGCCATCAAAATTTTGCTAAATATATAGTGGATATACAGGTAGAAACAATATGGGAAATATAAGCTAAGGAAGGAAAAGAAAAGCATATTAAAGTACAAAGCATAAAACCGTAATATTTTTCCTCTCTGTATTTGTCATGAACTGGCAAAGACTCCTAGGTGAATCAGCTAGCCATTGAACTGAGAACAGGGTCCCCAATGGAGGAGCTAGAGAAAGGACTCAAGGAGCTGAAGACGTTTGCAGTGCCATAGGAGGAACAACAATATGAACCACCCAGTAACCCCCCAGAGCTCCCAGGGACTAAACCACTAACCATAGAGTACACATGGAGGAATCCATGGCTCCAGATGTTGGACATCAAAGGGAGGAGAGGCCCTTGGTCCTGAGAAGGCTTGATGAAGTAATGTAGGGGAATACCAGGACAGGGAAGCGGGAGTGGGTTGATTGGGGAACAGAGGGAGGGAAGATGGGTTAGGAGATTTTCAGAGGGGAAACCAGGAAAAGGGACAACATTTGAAATATAAAGAATATATCTAATAAAAATAGAAAATAAAAAACATAATATACAAACAAAAGACCAATAATACAAAATACACAATAAAAGCAATATGAGAGAAAAATTCCAAAAATATTGTTGCATTCCTTTTGTATTGCCCTTCTACTGCTGGGCATGGAGCCTATTCTGAAGTATGGTTTCTATCCCACACTTGTTTGTTTGTTTGTTTTTGTTTAGATTTGTTTTGATTTGAAAGCTGATGTTAGTTGCAAATAGCTTCTAGGTTAGGAGTAGAAGGCTGTGTCAATGTCTCAGTGCTGGGATTCTGTTTGGCTTGAACCTGTGAAGCTCTGGTGTGTGCTAACATAGTCACTGTGAATTCAATTGTACATCAATACCTTTTTCTTCAGAAGACATTGTCTCCTTGAAGTTATCTATATGCTCAGGCTCTCACTATCTCTCTGCCTCTGCTTCTACATAGTTCAGATTTCTGCTTCTATCATATTCAGGATATTTGGTCTTAATAAACTAAAAAATATAATAGTGTAAAGCCTTGCTTCATGTATAATGCACACACATACATGCATACACTCGTTCATGCACATTCATGTACATGCACCCATAACATTATATCACATGAACAAAAAGAAGAATGGAAAGGAAGTGTAGAAGAATAAAAGATGGGTGTCTGACTAATTTCTTTCTGGATTCATAAAATCTTCAAGAATACCATTCATATGCATGAGTGAGCTAATGACAAGGAATCCATTGAATTTTTAGAATATTGTTTTTTTTTCTTTGATATATTTTGTTGCAGAGTCTGTATATCTACATGTCTTAGGTTCACACAAACATCTTTACTGAGTCTTTTCTTTTTCATTGTGTATTAAGAATGCTTCAGATACACTTAGTTTTTTTTTTTTCTGTAGGTTAGGCGCACTCAAAATTCAGAGCACTCCAGATGGTATACCTTTGAGAGTATGGTATTTTATATACAGAGTCCCATATGTTATTAGGGAATGGAGAATGGAACCACAGTAATAATATCAATATATTCAGAGAAAATATGTTTATACATTTAAGAATTTCTGAGTATTGATCATCTTGTTAGAGAAATCAGCTATTGAGAATGTTGGATTCATGAAATACTTAGGCAAATGGATGGAACTAGAAAATATCCTGAGTAAACTAACCCAATCACAAGAACACACATGGTTTGCACTCACTGATAAGTGGATATTAGCACAAAAGCTCTGAATACCCAAGAAACAATCCACAGATCATATGAAGCTCAAGAACGAAGACTGAAGTGTAGGTGATTTGGTTCTTCTGAGAAGGGTAGCAAAATATTCACAGGAGCAAATATGTACATAAAGGGTAGAACAGAGACTGAAGGAAAGGCCATCCAGATACTATACCACCTGGGGATTCTTCCCATATACAGTCACCAAACCTTGACACTATCTTGTATGTCAAGAAATGCTTGCTGAAAGGAGCCTGATATGGCTGTCTCCTGAGAGGCCCTGCCAGAGACTTACAAATACAGAGGTAGATGCTCTCATCCAACTATAGGACTGAGTGCAGGATCCCTGAAGGAGGAGTTAGAGAAAGGATTATAGCAGCTGAAGGTGATTGTGATCTTATAGGAAGAACAACAATATCAAACAAGCAGACACCCCCCCCCCTAGAGTTCCCAGGGACTAAGCCATCAAACAAGGCTCTAGCTGCATAGGTAGCAGAGAATTGTCTTCTCAGACATCAAGAGTAGGAGGAGTCTTCGGTCCTATGAAGGCTTGATAGATTCCCAAATGTAGGGGAACCAAGGGCGGGGAGGTAGGAGTCGGGTGGGTGGAGGAACACCCTCATGGAAGTAGGGGGAGGGAGGATCAGATAGGGACTCTCTGGGAGTGGAGGAAACTGGGAAAGGGGAAAACATTTGAAATGTAAATAAAGAATATATCCAATTAAAAAAAAAAGAGGGCTGGAGAGATGGCTTAGAAGTTAAGAGCATTGACTGCTTTTCCGAAGGTCCTGAGTTCAAATCCCAGCAACCACATGGTGGCTCACAACCATCTGTAATTAGATCTGATGCCCTCTTCTGGGGTGTCTGAAGACAGCTACAGTGAATTTACATATAATAAATAAATAAATCTTAAAAAAAAGAAAGTTGCTGCTGTGATTATTATGCCCATCTCTCCAATTTCAGTGTTCTTGAGATCCACAGTAGTAAAGATAGCTTGGTGGCTTCAAAATGTGATACATCCACTGGATGCTTGCGCTGAGTTATCAGACTCCAAGTTAATTCCCAGTTGGTGGATTCTGGAACTAGACACAAGGAGCAAAACTATTTCTCCTAATGAACTTCCGTGCTCTGCCTAAACCAGCCTCTGATGTCTACAAGATTTAACTTATCAGTGCCTTGTGTTCCTCTACTGCCTTTCTTGCCATTCAAACAAATAGGAGCTGTGACCAGTCAAATCAGGTCTTCCTACCCTGTGGTAGTGTGCTTGCGTCAGGCCCCTTCAGGTTATTCAGGTTTTCAACAATAATGTCTTTCTCTTTTAATTCTCCAAAAATTTATTACTTTTTTTCAGCTTACACCCCAATCACACAGGTCTTCCAAGTCCTACTCTTACAAATCCCTCCTGCCTTTGTCTCAAGGCATGCAGTGCAATAAAACAGAAGTTTTCCCTAACAGTGACAATCACTGTATAAACAAAACTCAAAATTGGATTTGAAGCTAGAAGTGGAAGTAGGCTTTCTCTGATGATAGGCCTATTTGACTTTGAAATGAAATGATTTGGAAGCAGCTACTGGATTCCTTATACAGACCAGGGACACTATTAGCTGCAGACCAGAGATTTGCATATGTGAGATCATGTCCAAATTGCTTATCTGCCTGGTCTGTATTTCTGTTCATTTCCAATATTCTTTTATATTTTTAATGTGAATTTCCAAGGCATTTTCTATATTTTTTCTCTTTACGATCTGCCCAACTTATTTTAATTATTAACTTTAATTTTAGCATTAGATAAGTTCATAAATACATTGAGAAAAATGTACCATACCTCTAAATATATTTTTCAAAAGGAGAAACTGAGGAAAGAGATATACATAAAGTCACAGGTACCAACCTGTGAGCTGGGGCAATGAAAGAAGAAATGGAAGAAGCAGAAAACAGAATAGAACACCCTTGCAATTTCCTTTGCTGCCTGAAAACCATGATATGATCACCCTGCTTATCATGTTGTTATGAAATGAGATTCCTGAAACTATAGGTCTAACTTGAATTTCCCTTCTTTCAAGTTGTTTTTATGTGAGAGATACCTGTCTTGTAATAGTAATTAAAATAAGCTGATACATTTACTCTCATATATATATATATATATATATATATATATATATATATAGTTTGAACAGTACCAGAGAATGATAATTAAATATTTTGGCTTATTGTATTATTGCAATTAAACTAATATATAGTTAATACTTTAACTTGATTGAAAGCTAAGTAAAGTAAAATTTAATGCCTCTAAAAAATTTGCTGTAAGCTTACCCTTTGAATCACTAGGTACTATTTTATTGTATTGTTCCATTTCTCCTCTTCTGCCCCCTGCCCATGTCTTGTCTTCTGACTTTATTATTTTTTTTATTTTCTAAGGTTTTTATTTACATTTCAAATCATTTCCCCGTTTCCATTTCTTCCCTGCCCGAAAGTCCCATAAGTCCCCTTCCATCCCTCTTTTACCCATTCAACTGCCTCTCGCTTCTCTGTCTTGGCATTCCCCTACATCCAGTCTTTCCATGACCAGGGGTCTCTCCTTCCATCTTCTTGGAAATCTATTGATATGCTATTGTGTCTAGGATATTTCAAGATTCTGGGTTAATATCCCCTTAACAGTGCTAGCATACCATGTGTGTTCTTTTGTGATTTGATTACATCACTAAGGATTATATTTTCAAGTTCTGGCCATTTGCCTAGGAATTTCTTGAATTCATTGTTTTTAATTGCAGAGTAGTATTCCATTGTGTAGATATACCACATCTTCTGAATCCATTCCTCCGTTGAGGGACATCTGGGTTCTTTCCAGCTTCTGGCTATTATAAATAAGTCTGCTATGAACATAGTGGAGCATGTGTTCTTATTGCATGCAGGGGAAGCCTCTGGGTATATGCCCAGGAGTGTTTTAGCAGGATACTCCGGAAGTATCATGCCCAGTTTTCTGAGGAACCGCCAGACTGCTTTCCAGAGTGGTTTTACCAGCTTGCAATCCCACCAGCAGTGGAGGAGTGTTCCTCATTCTCCACATCCTCGCCAACAACTGCTGTCTCCTGCATTTTTGATCTTAGCCATTCTGACTGGTGTGAGATAGAATCTCAGGGTTGTTTTGATTTGGATATCCCTTATAACTAAGGATGATGAACATCTCTTTAGGTGCTTCTCAGCCATTAGATATTCTTTAGATGAGAACTCTTTGTTTAGCTCTCTACCCCATTTTTAATAGGGTTACTTGGCTCTCTGGAGTCTAACTTCTTGAGTTCTTTGTATATATTGGATATTAGACCTCTGTTGGATGTAGGGTAGGTAAAGATCATTTCCCAGTTAGTTGGTTGCTGCTTTGTCCTTTGTACAGGGACTTTTGCCTTACAGAAACTTTGTAATTTTATGAGGTACAATTTATCAATTCTTGATCTTAGAGCATAAGCTATTGGAGTTCTGTTCAGGAAATTCTCCCCTGTGCCCATATGTTCAAGGTTCTTCCCTAGTTTACTTTCTATTGGTTTCAGTGTGTCTGGTATTATGTGGAGGTCCTTGATCTACTTGGAATTGAGCTTAGTGCAAGGAGATAAGAATGGATCAATTTGCACTCTTCTGCATGTTTACATCCCGTTGAACCAGCACCATTTGTTGAAAAGGCTATCATTTTTCCACTGAATGGTTTTAGCTCCTTTGTCAAAGATCAAGTGACCATAGGAGTGCGGATTCATTTCTGGGTCTTCAGTTCTGCTCCATTGATCTGCATGCCTGTCACTGTACCAATACCATGCGGTTTTTAACACTATTGCTCTGTAGTACAGTTTGAGGTCTGGGATACTGATTCCCCCAGAGGTTCTTTTACTCTTGAGAATAGATTTAGCTATCCTCGGTTTTCTGTTATTCCAGATGAATTTTTGAATTGCTCTATCTAACTCTATGAAGAATTGAGTTGGGATTTCGATGGGGATTGCATTGAATCAGTATATTGCTTTTGGCAAGATGGTCAATTTTACTATATTAATCCTGCGAATCCATGAGCATGGCAGATTTTTCCATCTTCTGAGGTCTTCTTCAATTTCTTTCTTCAGAGACTTGAAGTTCTTGTCATACAGATCTTACACTTGTTTGGTTAGAGTTACACCAAAATATTTTATATTGTTTGTGGCTATCATGAAGGGTATCATTTCTCATATTTCTTTCTCAGCCTGCTTCTCTTTTGAGTACAGGAAGGCTACTCTGACTTGCTTGAGTTGATTTTATATCCAGCCACTTTGCTGAAGTTGCTTATCAGCTGTAGGAGTTCTCCTGTGGGATTCTTTGGGTCGCTGAAATATACTATCGTATCATCTGCAAATAGTTATAGTTTGAATTCTTCCTTTCCAATTTGTATCCCTTTGACCTCCTTTTGTTGTCTAATTGCTCTAGCTAGACCTTCAAGCACTATATTGAAAAGATATGGAGAGAGAGGGCAGCCCTGTCTACTCCCTGATTTTAGTGGGATTGCTTCAAGTTTCTCTCCATTTAGATTGATGTTGGCTACTGGTATGCTGTAAATTGCTTTTACTATGTTTAGATATGGGCCTCGAATTCCTGATATTTCCAAGACCTTTAACATGAAAAGATGCTGAATTTTGTCAAATGCTTTCTCAGCATCTAATGAAATGACCATGTGGCTTTTTTTCTTTGAGATCATTTATGTAGTGGTTTACATTGATGGACTTCCTCATATTGAACCATCCCTGCATCCCTGGGATGAAGCCTACTTGATCGTGGTGAATGATTGTTTTGATATGTTTTTGGATTTGGTCTGAGATTCTCTTTATTTGTCAGATCTTTGTGTGATTTTGGTATTAGCGTAATCGTTGCTTCATAGAACGAGTTGGGTAGTGTTTCTTCTGTTTCTATTTTATGGAATAGTTTGAAGAGTATTGGTGTTAGGTCTTCTTTGAAGGTCTGATAGAATTCTGCACTAAAACCATCTGGTCCTGTGCTTATTTTTGTTGGAAGACTTCCAATGACCACTTCTATTTCTTCTGGGGTTATAGGAAGGTTTATATGGTCTATTTGATCATGATTTAATTTTGGTATTTGGTATCTGTCTAGGAAATTGTCCATTTCCTTCAGATTTTCTAGTTTTGTTGAATACAGGCTTTTGTAGTAGGATGTGATGATTTTTTGAATTTTCTAAGTTTCTGTTGTTATCTCTCCCTATTCATTTCTAATTTTGTTAATTTGGATACTGTCTCTGTGCCCTCTGGCTAGTCTGGCTAAGGGCTTATCTATCTTGTTGATTTTCTCAAAGAACCAACTCTTAGTTTTGTTGATTCTTTGTATGGTTTTATTTGTTTCTACTTGATTGATTTCAGTCCTGAGTTTGATGATTTCCTTCCTTCTACTCCTCTTGGGTGTATTTGCTTCTTTCTGTTCCAAGGCTTTCAGGTGTGCCATTAAGCTGCTAGTGTATGCTTTCTCCCGTTTTTTTTTTTTTTTTGGTGGCACTCAGGGCTATGAATTTTCCTGTTAGCACTGCTTTCATTGTGTCCCATAAATTAGGGTATGTTGTGCTTTCATTTTCATTAAATTTTAAAAAGTCTTTGATTTCTTTCTTTATTTCCTCCTTGACCAAGTTATCATTGAGAAGAGCATTGTTCAGCCTCCATGTGTATGTGGGTTTTCTGTTCTTTTTGTTGCCATTGAAGACCACCCTTATTCCATAGTGATCTGATAGGTGGCATGGGATTAGTTTTGATCTTCTAATATCTGTTGAGATCTGTTTTGTGACCAATTTTATGGTCGATTTTGAAGAAGGTACCATGAGGTGCTGAGAAGAAGGTTAATCTTTTGCTTTAGGATGAAATGCTCTCTATAGATATTTATTAGTTCCATTTGTTCCAATACTTCAATTAGATTCACCATGTCCCTGTTTAGTTTCTGCTTTCCTGAACAATCCATTTCAGTGAGAGGGGTGTTGAAGTCACCTACTATTATTGTATGATGTGCGATGTGTGCTTTGAACTTTAGTAAAGTTTATTTTACGAATAAGGGTGTCCTTGTGTTTGGAGCATAGATATTCAGAATTGAGAGTTCTTCTTGGTGGATTTTTCCTTTGATCAGTATGCAGTGTCCTTCTGTGTCTTTTTTGATGACTTTAGGTTGAAAGTCAATTTTATCTGATATTAGGATGGCTACTCCGGTTCATTTCCTGGGACCATTTGCTTGTAAAATTGTTTTCAAGCCTTTTACTCTGTGGTAGTGTTTTTCTTTGACACTGAGGTGCGTTTCCTGAAGGCAGCAAAATGCTGGGTCCTGTTTACGTATCCAGTCTGTTAGTCTATGTTTTTTTATTGGGGAATTGAGTGTCTTCTGCCTTTAATCTTCTTTTTGCATCCAATTTCTGAATCAGTAATGACCAAATAAAATTTTTCTAATTCTGTTATTACTTTTTTCTTCAACCCCATTTTAAACATATTTTTGCATCTTCTGTATCTGATCCATGTCAGATTACATGTGTGTATCTATACATTATGACTTCATGCTCATATATACTTATGCTATACCAAGTATTTTGCTAAATCAAGGAAATGTCAAAAATATATGCAATAGGTATGTAGCAAGAGGCCCTCAAGAAGAGACAGTCCTTTGATTTTCAGGGAATTTAATGGTTCCCTGGGACTAGCTGGCATTGTTTTGATATTTATCAAGGCTTTCAAAAGTAACATAAACAATGTTTGTTTTCACTCAATAAACAAGAAAACAACCAATGTCTGAGCTAGGTCCTATACTTACATACTATTTTTTTATTGCATTGTAAAACATCTTTACAAACTTAGCACTACAAAAGGACTAACTGTTTTCAATTTCTTAGTTTCTCTACTTTGGAGGTCACATTTCAGCTGTCTATCTCACTGAGCTGAAATTTAAATGAATGAAGTTGTTTTCCTCTGAAAATGGATATTCTGTCTCATGTTCATTATTCTTTAAAAGCAATAATTTTCAAGCATTTTGAAGAGTTCCACTTTTAGATTAATTCTATAAAATGTCTTTTGTCCTTGAAACAAGTATGGGGCTCTTCATTGAATTTTCTCTATAAATACTGAATCTCTACAGACAGAAATGTCTATGATGCATATAATTTCTAGATTATTTTAAATTCAATACAGATAAAAGTCATGCATAAAGTCATAGTATAAAGTAATGTAACATCCAGGTTTTAACTACATATGTAAAATAATATTTTCTTTACTAGAAAACAATCATAACACTTTTAGTATTTTTAAAGGTGGTTCTCTTACTGTTCAGATGGGGCTCTGATAAGGATGAAAATCATTTATTGGGAGCCATCTCAGAAATCCTGCACTACATTGAATAGGAAGCAAACTTAGTTATTTATTGGGTACAATAAAACAGTGTGAGAAATCCACACTTGGAGCCACATGAACTGCCTAAGACTGAGATGGTATCAAGGAGAGAGGAAGATTTTCTATGCCTGTTCCTAATCCTAGAATATTAGATATAGCAATACAGTATGGTATGGCAGAGACATTGTAGAATCTAAAGGAATTTAGAACAAACCAGGAGAATTAAAAGGATTCCTTGGGAATCTCTGCCTGAATGTCAGCTTAGTCTCATAGAAGCATGTTCTTGAAGGAATCTGATGTGGGTTCCTAAATGTTATTGAAGCAATACAAAATTCTCAAGTTAGCATCAGTACTGGGTACAGCCAGTAATGTGAAGAGAAATAGAATTAGAAATCTTTTAGTGTGAATATATAATTTAATTTAATATCTATGTTATATTATTTTATGATACTATAAAATCAATAATCTGCAAAAAAAAGAAGAAACAAAATATACACATATCCATCAATTAAATATACACATATATATACACATCAATTAAATATACACATATAAATCAAAATATACACATATACATAAATTGCTTAGATACTGAAAAATAAGTGATATTCTAAGTGTTTAGTATTAAAATTATTATACTGAACTGAACATGAGAAGTATTATAATAGAGATGAATACTGCTGTATAGTGACATAATAAAACATAATATCAAAGATAAGCAAATTATTTGGTAGCTTATCAGAAGATAAAAATAACTAAAAACGAGTAAATTGTTGTGAAAGAAAAATAGTTATTGAAGTATTTTAACAAAAGGAAAAACAGAATAGGAGTCTAAGTATCTGAAAAGCAAGAATTAGTTACAACACCATCTACAGAAAGATACAGTTAGGCCCCAATTCAAATGATTTAAGTTGTTTATGGCATTTTCTTTTAAAGTAAACAATATTTTGGATGAATAAATTTTGCAAAATCACAGTGGGTTATCAAAATTAATGACATTGAACCACATATGTAGGAATTGCCAAAGCTTCCAAACCTATGGGATAGCTTCGATACTGACTTGTGATATTATATACCCTACCTTTAGAGAAAGTTAATCATCAGTCTTCCACAGCAGTGGACCATGTGAGTTACAACAATGAGTAATCTTGTCATTGATATGCCCACTGGTGCAATAGTAGTAACCAACAAATTCTAATTGTAACCAACAAATGTCTGGTCATGTTTAAGGTTTCATAATTATCTGTCACCATTATCTGGCCAAGAACCTATGGGTAGAAAGATTGTAGTTTCTAGGAGAGACCCTACTACTATTATCATGCTAAATGGACTCACTATTAAACCAATTCATAATGTTCTATCATTATATCTACATATCATGTCATGTATTAACGCTCATCTAAGAAGCTTCTGTTTGTAGTAAATAATAATCAACACAGACTGGTTAAGTTGCCAACAATGAAGCTACAGAATATTCACCCCTAATGGACCATATATTTTATGAGTCCTCCTCTAAAAGTTCAAGGGTTATTGTGAAGAGAGGATGGGAACAGTGTAAGAGCCAGAGATGGTAGCTTTGATGATGAAAAGGAAATAGTAACTTCTGGACACAAGAAGGAAACTACATGTAGGAACTTACAGTGACTATGACATCATGTCCATGACCTGAGCAAGCACAATCCAGACCAAACCTCCCCATAGAAAGGGGAATTGGATACAAAAATGCAACCCTTTTCTTTGACACTATTACACTTCTCAGAGAGACCAAATTAATTTTTTCAAGAAGTGTTGTCCTTCATTTGTCAGTCATAGTCCAATGGGAAAGGAAACATCCAGCAATTTGAGCACTTCAAGTAAGATTAGTGAGGAAAAAAAGAAAAGATAAGTTTGTAAGGAATATGGATCTGGGAAGCATTGGAAGAGTATAGGTGAATAAAATCAAAACATGTATAGTTTTCAAGGAACTAATAAAAATATTAAATATTGAAAAGCACAATTATACATTCACTTTGGTACATACTGATCAAGCACAAGTTAGTGATATGGAAGCACTCTGCACAGAAAAACACTGCAAAGAAGCCTTTCCTACAGCTTTGAAGAACAGAGAGAAGAAAGGTCAAACTACAATTCCTATAAACAGAAAAAAAATCTTCCAGAAGTAGGAATAAAGAAATAACATTTTTAGAAGGCAAAATAAAGAGAATATATTACTAGCTGTCAGTAACAGGAAGTAAACTTTCAGAAAAATTCTCGAAAACAAGATGGAATAAAAGGTCATGTAGAAATGTGCATGTGCAAAAATTCAAAGAAAATACAGTTTAAAGTACCTACTATAAAAGTACTATTATCTTATTTTGAATCACTGTAAGATAACAGATTATTGACTACAAATCAGCACACATATATTATGAATATTCTAGTGTCTATTACTGAGAAATGTATAAAATGAAAGAAGAAATGGAGGCATTATCTTATAAGATCCATATGTTATACATGATGTAACCTGATTTCTTGAATTCAAAACACAATAGGATGTGGATCATAGCACTGTGTATACCATAGGAAGCAAAACTAAAAATTAGAGCTAATCTAACATGAGAGATATTAAACTTAAAGAATATGCAATCCAAACAACCAGAGAATTCAGAATCAATGGAAATGTGGGATATGTGGAAGAAGCATGTATACTTCTAGTTTTAACTTTACTTCATCTGTTGATAATTTAAAGTGAAATTTTCTAATAATTCTAATGAAGAGAAATTTTCAATTACATACTATCTTTACAATACTTCATTATATGTATGGAAAAGGTGATACCATGAATTCAAAGTGGGAGAAAGCATCACATAGCACCAAAATTAACAGTAATTAGAATGGTCACATTAGCATCACACAATATTTAACATTTAAACACTAATAAAGAGAATATGATAAAAGGATTGGAATAGAGATATATTCCCCAAGTTTGGAAGAACACTAAATAACCATTTATTGTATCACAGAAGGTTTTCACAATCAAATAACCAGTGTACTTCTACTATGTAAACATGCATATAAAATAGTTTTAGAAATTAAACTTATAGAAGCAGATAATTTTTAAATCTAAATTTTTGCTATTTATATATATGGAATGTATTCTGATCATATTCATCCCCCATCTGCCTCTCACATCTTCCTCAATTCTCCACTGACTTCCTCTCATCCAAACTTATGTCTTTCTCACTTATATACCATTTTCTGTGTGTACAAGTAGACACAACTGTTATTGAACTATGATTGTGATAACTATGCCATATAGAAAACAGACAATCTCATAGATTTTCTCTCCTCTCTATCTTCTGTTCCTTAGAATTATTTCATCCCATTTCTATGATGTTCTCTAGCTTTTGAAGCAGTGATATAGATGGCATGCTTAGACCTGAGAAGTGAGCAGTTGCTTATCATCAGCACTTTGTCCAGGCATGATTACTGTGCACCCTGTAGTTCTCTGTAAAATGAAGTCTCACTAACTCAAGCTGAAAGTAACAATAGTCTATGGAAATTAACATAAATATTCATCAGCTGTTTTTGAAGGAACAGAAAATGCAGCCTAGTCCTCCAATGGCTCCAATAAGTCAGAAGTTTAGAAAAACCTTCTCACTCCTAAGTAGCCATAAATACCTCAAATTCCAGACCCTGCTCTCTGCCAGTGAAGTGGGTAAAAGGTCACACTTCTTGCTATTCCAGAGACTGCTTTCTGTATAGAACTAGGTGGAAGGGCGTAAGACAGACCTTTTTTTTTTTTAATTTAATTTAATTTTATTTTTTTAATTTACATTCCAAATCACTTCCCCTTTCCCGTTTCCTCCCTCCCCGAAAGTCCCATAAGCCCCCTTCCCTCCCTCTTTTCTCTGTTCAACCCCCTCTCATTACTCTGTCCTGGCGTTCCCCTACATCCAGTCTTTCCAGGACCAGGGGTCTCTCCTTCCATCTTTTTAGAAATCTATTGATATGCTGATTGTGTCTAGGGTATTCTGAGATTCTGGGTCAATATCCCCTTATCAGTGACTTCATACCATGTGTGATCTTTTGTGATTGGGTTACCTCACTAAGGATGATATTTTCAAGTTCTGACCATTTGCCTAGGAATTTCGTGAATTCATTGTTTTTAATTGCAGAGTAGTATTCCATTGTGTAAATATACCACATCTTCTGAATCCATTCCTCCGTTGAGGGACATCTGGGTTCTTTCCAGCTTCTGGCTATTATAAATAAGGCTGCTATGAATATAGTGGAAGACAGACCTTTGAATACGTGATTCTGTCCTAGTAAGATAACATGAAATGAGCTGACTAACCGCTTATCTGGCTTCTGTAAATTGCTGGTGCCATATAGGGAAGATAACATGCTAAAACCTCCGGTCCTGCCTAAACTGCAATTTGTTATCCCCACTTAAATGTGAACCTCTGAGACTATAGGAAGCTGGTTGGTTCATGAAGCACGGGCTTAGATGTTAAAATGATTGGCCTAGAAACTATAGAATGCTACAAATCAATTGGTCCTCACCGAGCAGGCTCTGGATGCTATGAAATGATTGGCTTGCAAGGCACAGTCTTTGTTGTAACCCTATAAAAGCTGCTCCAATTCTGCACTCGATGTCCACAGTCCTCTACCCCTGCGTGGTGTATGACTGTGCACCCCAGAACGCTTGGTATTAAAGTCCGCTTGCTGTTGCATCAAGACTGCTTCTCGTGAGTGTTTTGAGTTGTCACCTTTCCTGAGTCAGAGCATGGGGGTTCCTCTCGCTTTGAGAGACTTTCATTTTTGCCATATGTCCACTGAAAAAGATCACAAGTTCATTCTCCCATATAGTAATTGACCACATCCACTATAGGTTTTGATCAATCTCAGTTGCCAGAAATATATTCCCTCTAGTGGAGCCAGACTCAAATCAAATAGAAAAGTATTTGGTTACTTCCATATCAAAGTCATGGCACTATTTGATTAAAGGGCAAATCTTGACTAGAGGGTCTGTCAGTCAGAGTTGTACCATAAATTTTCACAGCTGAGAAAGACCATTAATGTCTCTTTTCTCTTAGCCAGTGCAGCACTTTCTGGCACTATGCAGATCTCCAGCAGGGCAGAAGATTCCAGTTGAGTTCTAACTGAATGTTTCAGATTTTTATAAAAAAGTATATGATGTCTTCAGCAAAATGGTTGTGTCATCTAGTTCTGGTAAACAACAAAAAGCAAAGGTGATAGCCTATATTGTTCTGAGATCCTGTAGGAGCTGACTGGACAAAATCTGATATGGTTTTCACTTAAAATGCTATGAATTAGGAACAACATCATCAAACTATACAGCCTCAAATGCAGGTTATATATTTTCTTCAAGTAAACCTGAAGTCACCAAGACAGGCCATTTTTTTTTCCAGAATACTTCAACAAAGTATATAATACATAGATGAGCAATTAAAAGCAAAACAATCCCCTTAGAAAATTACACATACATATACATGTACTTCAAACAAACAATAATCACAAATAATAGTATGATATATTTTAAATGAAATGAAAAAAAAGTAGAACATGAAGAATTAGAATCCAATATCGCTTGGGTCACGGGCAGCTTGTGTGTATGTGGCTCCCAAGTGCTGGGCTGATTTGCAGTAACCAGCACGCCAGCTCTGCTGTGGGACTTCTGCCTGGCAGAGGGACCCCACACTGGGCGGGAGCCTACCAGCTTTCCTTCCGCGACCTCTGTTCCCTCAGACTGCACTGAAGAGACAGGTACCCAGGCTTTTCCCCCAATATAACATCACTTGGGACATGGCCTGTTGGGGCTTCCATCTGAGCCCAAGAACGGGTCAGCTCTGTGGTCGTCTGGGTGTCAGATCTGCAGGCCATCACGTCTGCAGGGTGAGCAGCGCCACTGAGAGTGTGCAGAGTGCACTCCGCCATCTTTGCTCCAGTGGCCGGGAAGTTGGGAGAGCCAGGCTCTGAGACAGACAGGCATAATATCACTTGGGTCTTGGGCGGATTGTGTGCTCGTGGCTCCCAAGAGCTGGGCAGATCTGCAGTAACCAGCGTGCTAGCTCTGCTGTGGGACTTCTGCCTGGCAGAGGGACGCCCCCTCCCCCACAGGAGAGATCACACACTCCTGCACAGGGCAGGAGCCTACCAGCCTCCCTTTGGCGACCTCTGCTCCAGGAATCCACTAGGCTGAGCCTTTGGATGTGCAAGGACTCCCCAATATAAGATCACTTGGGGCAAGGCACATCAGGGCTCCAAAGTCACTCAGGAGCAGGCAGGCCCAAGAAATCGGTGCCAGGGGAATCCTGGTAATCCGGGGGGTGGGGCAGAAATAGCTTTGCAGGCTCACAGGAGGTCCAACCAACAGCCAGTGGCAGCAGGACCAACTAACATCAGAGGTATCCAGATGGCAAAAGGCAAACGTAGGAATGTTACTAACAGAAATCAAAGTAATATGGGACCATCCGAACCCAACTCTCCAACAGCAGCAAGTCCTGGATACCCCACCACACCCGAAAGACAAGATCTGGATTTAAAATCACTTCTCATGATGCTATTAGAGGATCACAAGAAGGACACAAATAAATCTCATAAAGAATTACAGGAGACCATGAATCAACGGTTAGAAGCCCTTACAAAGGAAACACAAAAATCGCTTAGAGAAATGCGGGAGAACATGGATCAAAAGATGGAGGCGCACAAGGAGACAACACAAAAATCACTTAACGAGATGAATCAACGGGTAGATGCACTCACAAAGGAATCACAAAAATTGCATAAAGAAATGCAGAAGAATATGGGTCAACAGACGAATACCCATAAGAAGGCAACACAACAATTGCTTAAAGAAATGAATCAACGGTTAGATGCCCTTACAAAGGAAACACAAGAACTGCTTAAAGAAATGCAGGAGACAATGGATCAACAGATGGATTCCCATGAGGAGGAAACACAAAAATCGCTCAGAGAAATGCAGGAGAACGTGGGTCATCAGGAAGAAATCCTGAAAGAGGTAATGCAAAAATACCTTAAAGAAATACAGGAAAATACAAACAAACAAGTGAAGGATCTCAGCAAATCCATCCAGGAACTAAAAAAGGAAGTAGAAACAACTAAGAAATCACAAAGGGAGACAACTTTGGAGATAGAAAACCTTGGGAAGAAATCAGGAGTCATAGATGCAAACATCAACAATAGAATACAAGAGATGGAAGAAAGAATCTCAGGTGCTGAAGATTCCATAGAAAGCATCGACTCAACAGTCAAAGAAAATGCAAAATGCAAAAAACGTGTAACCCAAAACATCCAGGAAATCCAGGACACAATGAGAAGACCAAACCTAAGGATTATAGGTATAGATGAGAGTGAAGATTTGCAACTTAAAGGGCCAGTAAACATCTTTAACAAAATTATGGAGGAAAACTTTCCTAACCTAAAGAGAGATATGCCGATGAACATACAAGAAGCATACAGAACCCCAAACAGACTGGACCAGAACAGAAATACCTCCCGTCACATAATAATCAAAACACCGAATGTTCTAAACAAAGAAAGAATACTAAAAGCAGTAAGAGAAAAGGGCCAAGTAACATACAAAGGAAGACCTATCCGAATCACATCAGACTTCTCATCAGAGAATATGAAAGCCAGAAGGTCCTGGACAGATCTCATGCAGACACTAAGAGAGCACAAATGCCAGCCTAGACTACTATACCCAGCAAAACTCTCAATCACCATAGGTGGAGAGACCAAGATATTCCATGATAAAACCAAATTTACACAATATCTTTCCACAAACCCAGCCCTGAAAAGGATAATATGTGGAAACCGCCAATACAAGAAGAGAAACAACGCCCTGGAAAAAACGAGATAGTAACCTTCTTGAATCAAACCCAAAAGTAGATAACCACTCAAACATAAAGATAGCGTCAAGAATGGCAGATGGCAATAATCGCTATGCCTTAATCTCTCTTAATATCAATGATCTCAATTCCCCAATTAAAAGACATAGACTAGAAGACTGGATACGTAAACAGGACCCAGCATTTTGCTGCATGCAGGAAACGCACCTCAGTGTCAAAGACAAACATTACCTCAGAGTAAAAGGCTGGAAAACAATTTTACAAGCAAATGGCCCCAAGAAACGAGGTGGAGTAGCCATCCTAATATCAGATAAAATTGATTTTCAACCTAAACTCATCAAAAAAGACACAGAAGGACACTACATACTGATTAAGGGAAAAATCCACCATCAAGAACTCTCAATTCTGAATATCTATGCTCCAAATGCAAGGGCACCCTCATTCATAAAAGAAACTTTACTAAAACTCAAAGCACACATCGCACCGCACAGAATAATAGTGGGTGTCTTCAACACCCCGCTCTCTGAAATGGATCGTTCAGGAAAGCAGAAACTAAACAGGGACAAAATGAATCTAATTGAAGCCTTGGACCAAATGGAACTAACAGATATATATAGAACTTTTCATCCTCGAGCTAAAGAATACACCTTCTTCTCAGCTCCTCATGGCACCTTCTCCAAAATTGACCATACAATTGGTCACAAATCAGACCTCAACAGATATAAGAAGATAGAAATAAACCCATGCCTCCTATCAGATCACTATGGAATAAGGGAGGTCTTCAATGGCAACAAAAACAAAAGAAAACCCATGTACACATGGAGGCTGAACAATGCTCTACTCAGTGATAACTTGGTCAAGGTGGAAATAAAGAAAGAAATCAAAGACTTTTTGAAAGTTAATGAAAATGAAGGCACAACATACCCTAATTTATGGGACACAATGAAAGCAGTGCTAAGAGGAATATTCATAGCCCGGAGTGCCGCCAAAAAGAAACAGAATTTCCTGAACAGAACTCCAATAGCTTATGCTCTAAGATCAAGGATAGACAATGGGACCTCATTAAATTACAAAGTTTTTGCAAGGCAAAAGACACTGTCAAAAAGACAAAGCGGCAACCAACAAACTGGGAAATCATCTTTACCAACCTTACATCAGACAGAGGGCTAATATCCAAGATATACAAAGAACTCAAGAAGTTAAACTCCAGAGAGGCAAGTAACCCTATTATAAAATGGGGTACAGAGCTACAAAAAGAGTTCTCACCTGAAGAATATCTAATGGCTGAGAAGCACCTAAAGAGATGTTCATCATCCTTAGTCATTAGGGAAATGCAAATCAAAACAACCCTGAGATTCCATCTCACACCAGTCAGGATGGCTAAGATCAAAAACACAGGAGACAGCAGTTGTTGGCAAGGATGTGGAGAAAGAGGAACACTCCTCCACTGCTGGTGGAATTGCAAGGTGGTACAACCACTCTGGAAAGCAGTCTGGCGGTTCCTCAGAATACTGGGCATGACACTCCCGGAGGATCCGGCTATACCACTCCTGAGCATATACCCAGAGACTTTACCTGCATGCAATAAGGACACATGCTCCACTATGTTCATAGCAGCCTTATTTATAATAGCCAGAAGCTGGAAAGAACCCAGATGTCCCTCAACGGAGGAATGGATTCAGAAGATGTGGTATATCTACACAATGGAATACTACTCTGCAATTAAAAACAATGAATTCACGAAATTCCTAGGCAAATGGTCAGAACTTGAAAATATCATCCTTAGTGAGGTAACCCAATCACAAAAGAACACACAGGGTATGCAGTCACTGATAAGGGGATATTGACCCAGAATCTCGGAATACCCTAGACACAATCTGCATATCAATAGAGTTCTAAAAAGATGGAAGGAGAGACCCCTGGTCCTGGAAAGACTGGATGTAGGGGAACATCAGGACAGAGTAACGAGAGGGGGTTGTATGGAGGGAGGGAGGGAAGGGGGCTTATGTTACTTTCGGGGAGGGAGGAAACAGCAAAGGGGAAGTGATTTGGAATGTAAATTAAAAAAATAAAAAAAAAAAAAAGAAACGGGAGACAGCATACACTAACAGCTTAATGGCACACCTGAAAGCCCTGGAACAAAAAGAGGCAAATACACCAAAGAGGAGTAGAAGGCAGGAAATCATCAAACTCAGGGCTGAAATCAATCAAGTAGAAACAAATAAAACCATAAAAAGAATTAACAAAACGAGGAGTTGGTTCTTTGAGAAAATCAACCAGATAGATAAGCCCTTAGCCAGACTAACCAGAGGGCACAGAAATAGTATCCAAATTAATAAAATCCAAAACGAAAAGGGAGAGATAACAACAGAAACTGAGGAAATTCAAAAAATCGTCAGATCCTAATACAAAAACCTGTATTCAACACAACAAGAAAATCTTGAGGAAATGGACAATTTCCTTGACAGATAGCAAATACCAAAATTAAATCAGGATCAAATAGACCATCTAAACCATCCTATAACCCCCGAAGAAATAGAAGTTGTCATTGGAAGTCTTCCAACCAAAAAGAGCACAGGTCCAGATGGTTTTAGTGCAGAATTCTATCAGACCTTCAAAGAAGACCTAACACCAATACTCTTCAAACTGTTCCACAAAATAGAAACAGAAGGAACACTACCCAACTCGTTCTATGAAGCCACAATTACCCTAAAACCAAAAGCACACAAAGATCCGACAAAGAAAGAGAGTCTCAGACCAATCTCTCTTATGAATATCGATGCAAAAATACTCAATAAAATTCTTGCCAACCGAATCCAAGAACACATCAAAACGATCTTTCACAATGATCAAGTCGGCTTCATCCCAGGGATGCAGGGATGGTTCAATATAATGAAATCCATCAATGTAATCCACTATATAAACAATCTCAAAGAAAAAAACCACATGGTCATCTCATTAGATGCTGAGAAAGCATTTGACAAAATTCAGCATCCTTTCATGCTAAAGGTCTTGGAAAGACCAGGAATTCAAGGCCCATATCTAAACATAGTAAAAGCAATTTACAGCAAACCGGTAGCCAGCATCAATCTAAATGGAGAGAAACTTGAAGCAATCCCACTAAAATCAGGGACTAGACAAGGCTGCCCTCTCTCTCCATATCTTTTCAATATAGTACTTGCAGTTCTAGCTAGAGCAATTAGACAACAAAAAGAGGTCAAAGGGATACAAATTGGAAAGGAAGTAGTCAAACGATCACTATTTGTAGACGATATGATAGTATACTTAAGCGACCCAAAGAACTCCACCAGAGAACTCCTACAGCTGATAAACGACTTCAGCAAAGTGGCCGGATATAAAATCAAGTCAAGCAAGTCAGAAGCCTTCCTATACTCAAAGGATAAGCAGGCTGAGAAAGAAGTAAGAGAAATAATACCCTTCACAATAGCCACAAACCATATAAAGTATCTTGGAGTGACTCTAACCAAACAAATGAAAGATCTGTATGACAAGAACTTCAAGTCTCTGAAGAAAGAAATTGAAGAAGACCTCAGAAGATGGAAAAATCTGCCATGCTCATGGATTGGCAGGATTAATATAGTAAAAATGAGCATCTTACCAAAAGTAATACACAGATTCAATGCAATCCCCATCAAAATCCCAACTCAATTCTTCATAGAGTTAGAAAGAGCAATTCAAAAATTCATCTGCAATAACAGAAAACCCAGAATAGCTAAAACTATTTCAAGAGTAAAAGAACCTCTGGAGGAATCAGTATCCCGGACCTCAAGCTGTACTACAGAGCAATAGTGTTAAAAACTGCATGGTATTGGTACAGTAACAGACATGTAGATCAATGGAACAGAATTGAAGACCCAGAAATGAATCCACACTCCTATGGTCACTTGATCTTTGACAAAGGAGCTAAAACCATCCAGTGGAAAAAAGATAGCCTTTTCAACAAATGGTGCTGGCTCAGCTGGAGGTCAACATGCAGAAGAATGCAAATTGACCCATTCTTATCTCCTTGCACTAAGCTCAATTCTAAGTGGATCAAAGTTCTCCACATAAAACCAGACACACTGAAACTAATAGAATGGAAACTAGGGAAGAACCTTGAACATATGGGCACAGGGGAGAATTTCCTGAGCAGAACTCCAATAGCTTATGCTCTAAGATCAAGAATAGACAAATGGGACCTCATTAAATTACAAAGTTTTTGCAAGGCAAAAGACACTGTCAAAAAGACAAAGCGGCAACCAACTAACTGGGAAATGATCTTTACCAACCTTACATCCGACAGACGGCTAATATCCAATATATACAAAGAACTCAAGAAGTTAAACTCCAGAGAGGCAAGTAACCCTATTAAAAAATGGGGTACAGAGCTAAACAAAGAGTTCTCACCTGAAGAATATCTAATGGCTGAGAAGCACCTAAAGAGATGTTCATCATCCTTAGTCATTAGGGAAATGCAAATCTAAACAACCCTGAGATTCCATCTCACACCAGTCAGGATGGCTAAGATCAAAAACACAGGAGACAGCAGTTGTTGGCGAGGATGTGGAGAAAGAGGAACACTCCTCCACTGCTGGTGGGATTGCAAGCTGGTAAAACCACTCTGGAAAGCAGTCTGGCGGTTCCTCAGAATACTGGGCATGACACTCCCGGAGGATCCGGCTCTACCACTCCTGGGCATATACCCAGAGGCTTTACCTGCATGCAATAAGGACACATGCTTCACTATGTTCATAGCAGCCTTATTTATAATAGCCAGAAGCTGGAAAGAACCCAGATGTCCCTCAACGGAGGAATGGATTCAGAAGATGTGGTATATCTACACAATGGAATACTACTCTGCAATTAAAAACAATGAATTCACGAAATTCCTAGGCAAATGGTCAGATCTTGATAATATCATCCTTAGTGAGGTAACCCAATCACAAAAGAACACACATGGTATGCAGTCACTGATAAGGGGATATTGACCCAGAATCTCGGAATACCCTAGACACAATCCGCATATCAATAGATTTCTAAGAAGATGGAAGGAGAAACCCCTGGTCCTGGAAAGACTGGATGTAGGGGAACGCAAGTACAGAGAAACGAGAGGGGGTTGAATGGAGAAAAGAGGGAGGGAAGGGGGCTTATGGGACTTTCGGTGAGGGAGGAAATGGGAAAGGGGAAATGATTTGGAATGTAAATTAAAAAAATAAAATAAAATAAAATAAAAAAGAAAAAGAATTAGAATCCAGCAGAAACAACTTAGAACTGTTAAGGATTTTAGAATTCAGTCATATTATGAAAATGAAGTATACTTATCTTATAATTTATATAAAAGACTAAGAAATTTTAAAAATTTCAAATTAAATGATACAAAAATATGAAATAGTAGTTGAAAACTTAAGAAACAGAAAATACTCATATACTTGTAATAAGACTAAATGTTGAGTCTTCAAAGACTCACAATAAAATATTATCTCTCTAAAGTATAAAATAACACAGATATACACCACCAATAAAGGAATAAAAATAAGTATATTCTTGAACATTTGATGAGATGGGTAGAATAAAACGGACATAATTTCACCAGGATAATGCAAGCTCAATTGCTGCATTATCAGTGCTACAAATACCCAACAAAAGTCATCAACTCTCAAGACTCTTTGAAACCTCCCGGGAGTTGCACACGAGTGGGTTTTCCATGAACGGAATGCTGGGAAAGTGAAAAGGGGGTGAGAGAAAGAAACACACAGAGACATTAATGTATGGCTGTACAAAATCTATCTCTCTTTTTTTAAAATTTTTATTATTATTATTATTATTATTATTATTATTATTATCTATATTCTTTATTTACATTCCAAATGATTTCCCCTTTCCTGGTTCTCCCCTCCCTGAAAGTGCCATAAGCCCTCTTCTCTCCCCCTGTTCCCCATTTGGCTAATAATTTCATGAATTCATTGTTTTTACTTGCTGAGTAGTATTCCATTGTGTAAATATATATGGTAAATATCTCTGATAAAACTGAATAAATATATAGAAAAACACGTTAAGATTGACTATTCCATGGTAAAATTATACAGATAAAATGGTAGGCAAAATCTCTCTTTACTTGGGGATAATGAGCAGCAATATATGATTTGTTGTGACCCTCTCTCCCAGGGTTGCAGTGTCTTCTCAGCTCTTCTCAGAGGGGGGCCTCGACTCCACTGTTCCTCGAATGATGTTTATCCCATAGGGTCTGTTGCTCTGTGGGAGGCTGAGGTGTGACAAAATGCTTGCTCCCGGAGCTCTGCCAGCACTGCCAGGTGGGGGAGGTGTAGCTCACTGGGGTCTGGAGATCCTCTTCTCAGAACATGGAGTGGGGGAAAAATGCAGGCAGCTGAATGATGGCTTAAGTTTTCAACTACTATTTCATATTTTTGTATCATTTAATTTGAAATTTTTAAAATTTCTTAGTCTTTTATATAAATTATAAGATAAGTATACTTCATTTTCCTAATATGACTGAATTCTAAAATCCTTAACAGTTCTAAGTTGTTTCTGCTGGATTCTAATTCTTCAATGCCTCTCTACACTCTTTTCATAAGACACAGAACTCTGACAAAGAAAAGTTCAGGACTAAAGCCATAAATGTTCTATTAGCCATGTGCAAATTACAGCAGTGAAATTCTGTCCCAGAAAGGAGATGAACTGGAAATACTTCCCAAAGAACTTTTACAGCATTACTGCAATAGAAATTATCTCTCTTAGAAATATTTACAAATCTTCCATAGTATGCTAGGGAATTGAAATCAGCTGTCAAGGAGGATCATGAATGAGTAGGACAGATAATCCTGACAATGCATTTATTCCCCAAACAATTAATGTAAATCATCTTATCAACAGAATACCGGATAAAGCTAGTGAGACAATTTACTTAGAATACATACTCTACTGAATGAAAGCAAAATTATTAGAGTTCCAACATTTGAGAGTAGTGTAAATATGTTCAGACAGTGTTAATATCTTTATTCTTTTAATGACAAATAAAGTGCCTAGGATTTTCACATGGTGTTTATTGTGGGTTTATTTTAGTGTCTGCTTGGTGAAGCATAGCATATACCTGACCCATCATGACCTTCTCTTTGCCTGTCGTTCATGTTACTGTCTCTTGTCCACAAGTACAATGAATTCACTTTTACTAAAACTAGTTCCAGGGAAAGAATACAGTCTTTTTTTTACTATTATATATATTCTTTATTTACATTTCAGTTGTTGTCCCCTTTTCTGGTCCCCCCCCCAAAAAACCCACCCTAACACACAACCCCTCCCCCTACTCACCAATCCACCCACTCCTGCTTCCCTATCCTGGAATTCCCCTATACTGGGGCATATAGCTTTCCCAGGACCAAGGGCCTATCCTCCCTTTGTGGCCCAACAAGATCATCCTCTACTGCATATGCATCTGGAGCCATGGATCCCTCCATGTGTATTCTTTGGTTGATGATTTAGTCCCTGGGAGCTCTGAGGGTACTGGGTGGTTCATATTGTTATTCCTCTTATGGAGCTGCAAAACCCTTCAGCTCCTTGAGTCTTTTCTCTAGCTTCTCCATTTGGGAACCTGTGCTAAGTTCAATGATTGGCTGAGAGTGTGCCCATCTCTCTTTGTCAAGCACTGTCAGAGCCTCCCAGGTGACAGCTATATCAGACTCCTGTCAGTAAGCATTTGTTGGCATCCACAATACTGTCTGGGTTTTATAACTGTGTATGGGATGGGTCCCTAGGTAGGACAGTCTTTGGATGGTCTTTCCCTATTTAATAGGTAGTTAATCATGATTTAGAAATAGATTGGATAATTAAATGTGTGGGTATATTTTCAAGAATTTCCAGAACAGTTAATTAAAGCAAGAAACAAGACAAGCATATAACTGGTACCCTTCTGTATTAGTTTGGGTTTTACTGCTGTGAACAGACACCAATGACCAATGCAAGTTTTATAAAAGACATTTACTTGGGGCTAGCTTACAGGTTCAGAGGTTTAGTCCATTGTCATCAAGGCAGAAGCATGGCAACATCCAGGCAGGCATGGTGCAGGAGGAGCTGAGGGTTCTACACTTTTATCCAAAGGAAACCAGGAACAGACTGGGCATCTTCACGCATTTAAGAGGAAGATCTCTAAGCCCAACCCTACAGTGACATATTTCCTCCAACAAGGCCACACCTTCTAATAGTGCCACTCCCTGGGACAAGCATATACAAACCATCACACCTTCCTTGGATTGGGAAAAATGATAAAATGGAAAAAGTGGTAAAACTCAAGAATGCAGATATTTTCTATGTTTCTTATCTCAGTGCTGCCTGACCTGCTTCCCCTCATCCTCTAGCCAATTATGCACCAAAGATAATGAAACGGAGATCCCAAATGTATCCTTCCTCCTTTGTCTCTGTAGCTGAAGAGTTAACTAATGTGTTCGACAATGTTGGGATTAATGTTTTGGTTCTCCATGTAAGACAAGACAATCTCATTCTTTTCCTAAGCATATTAGTAAAATCTATTGATCCTATCAATGATGAGAATTAAATATGTTCATTAACAAAAAGATGGTGACATACAATCCTTTCATTTAGTAACCATTCACCTTTAGCTCCTGTGGTCATCAAATTGTATTGTCAAATTGACTGTATGTAGAATCTTTTATGAAACAAACGTTCTTCATCTGTCTATGAAGGAACTTCCAGACTGGATTAGTTGACATGAGAAGAGCCACTTTAAATGTGAGGGCATTTCATGGGCTAGGGTTTTAGGGTGAGTAAAATGACAAAGCTGAGCCTTCCTTCATTGATCTCTTCATCCTAACTACAGATTTAATGTGATTATCTATATCATCCTCCTGCCATACGCTTCCAATTACTATGTAATGAAAGCATTTAAACTATGAGCCAAAATAAACTCTTCTTCTTTTAGTTTCCTCTTGTCAGGTATTTTCACAACAATATAAAAAGTAGTTAATAGAGCATCTATTGCTTCAGCTAATCATTATGCTCTCACTGGGTGCTGGGTCACAGTGATGGGGAGAAGGAAAGGGGGAAGGGGTCATAGGGGTGGAGAGGTCTGCTGATTCCACAGATGTCACAAGTAGGGGGAGTGGTTGCTTCAGGTGATATCATATGAAGCAATGGGGGTGACCCCAAGCATGGAATCTGGTCTTTGTCATAAACTACCCTGAAATTGAGCACCTGAGTTGAGAGAGTGTGCAGTATACACTGAGTTGGGAGCTAGAGCACAGAGGAGGGAAGAGAAGGTAGAGTGGGTGGTCTGGACTTTGGGTTGGTGCAGACTATGGTTGCTCAGGATATTATCTGTCCAAGTTGGTGCTCTTTGGTGTTTTTTATATAAAGTCATTTTTAAGTTAGATAAATAAGAATGAACATGCAGTTTTAATTATGTTTTCAAAGTACATTTACCAAGAGAACAACACGAAATCTGATATATTATCTTCTCTTACTAGAGCCCTTACATTGAAAATGTTCATATGCATAAGAGTTCTCAAGACAAGGACAGTTTAGAGCATTTACTACAATACCATTTCACTGCTTGAAAACATAATATGTTCCTGTCACCTCTACTGCCTAGCTCAAACATCTCATCCCAGCATTTCCCTTGTCAGCCTCATTTGACATCTGTTTATTTCTAGTTCTTGAATACATTAAGTTCAACTTCAGGGCATAGGTGCTTGATGTTTCATCTTCCCAGAATCAATCTCTCTCTCTCTCTCTCTCTCTCTCTCTCTCTCTCTCTCTCTCTCTCTCTCTCTCTCTCTCTCTCTCTCTCTCTCTCCTTAAACATGTAGCATAAATAACAAATTGGAAGGGAATACAGGAAGTGTTGGAATACAGGAAATGAATCAGCTAAGTTGATATACTTTCAATATTAATTTTACTTAAAGGTTTTAATTATAAGTTATAATATCAATCAACATTTTTGTTCTGGATGCATTCATTTTTTCCAATATAAAATTGAAGACTATATATTTTTACTGAATTGGGAATCTAAGTAGGACTTTGAGCATGGCAATAAAGTGTTTTAGCATTCAGGTATATTTTTCACAAAAGTTATTTGTGTTTGTTTATTTCTTTTTATGTCCCAGGATGTTTTTGATTGCATGTATTTCTGTTTACCACAGGCATGACTTATTCGTATGGAGGCTAGAAGATGGTTCTTGGATACTCTGGACCTTCAGGTAGAGATGTTTGTGAGCTGTTAAGAAGATGCTGGAAATAAGAATTGGGTCCTCTGAAAGAATATCTTGACTGATGAGCTGCCTTTTCAGCCAGAAGTCTACTGCTTGACTATTCTACTATGTACATTGTCTATATAGAATAAAACACATTAAAATTTCCTGGCTGAAACTGTAAGAAAATATGTCTTCACTTTTAGGTTAGCTTCTCTGAGAACATAAAGGTAAAAAATAGGCTCACTTTTCTAAGAAATCATTCTTATAATGTATTTTATCAGTTGACTTTACATTGCCTTATTGTTCCAAGCTGCAGTTTTAGCTCCATCCCAAGGTTAACATTTGCTGGTCACTGAATCAGAGAGTAATTTTCCTTTCTAAGCATTCTCAAGTTACATTATATATCTTCCTGCCTTTTGCTCCAATGAGATTTCCTTAGGAATTAAGCTTTAGGCCTACAGCAAAATTAGCTTATAGTTAATAAAATCACATACTAATTTGTTATATATTACAAGTCATTAAAAGAAGACTACTTTCCCTAAAGTTGGTAACAGACATAGAAAAGTCAAAACACTTCCAACATGAGCCTGGACAGAGAGGGAGTGGTTTTTGACATTGCTTTGGTGTTGTACAAATTCTGTTCTTCCATATACCATATACTTCTTTTAATGTTTCTTTAATTTTGCTACTGGAACATAATTTTTCCAGTTTATAAAATAGACTAGTGAAAATCAGCCATGAAGAATGGGGAATGACTAACTGCAAAATTTTGAGGATTAGAATTACTGGCCATCCAATCTAACCAAAATATCACATTCCAAGTTTTGTAAGAGACCATATTTAAATCATAAGGAGAACAATATTGGAAGAAACTGATATTTACTTCCTGTATCCACATGTGTAAACTATGATAAGTTCAGATGCACAAATATACATATATAACCCCCTCATTTATCCACATCCAATAATCTACCTTACATGCATTCACATATATATGGATAATTTATTAACATTCATTTTATGAAGAAATACATAATTCAAACTTGAGGTTTATTTCTCAAGTTTTATTTCAAGTTTTTTATTGATTGTTTTAATCTTTGTTTTTGATCATTTTATACCACTTAAATCTGTGTAAGAAAGTCTAGAAATATTATTTTAATACAAATAATACCATTTATTGGTAGCTTAATTTTTGTCAATGTTCACAATTATCATCTTCATAGTCAACATTATCAGTATCACCATCATCTTCATCATTCCTGTTTCTATTTGCCTACTGCAAATTTTATACTAATTCAAAAATCTATTTAAACAGTTAATGATATAGAAGCTGTTAATATTTTATTAATAACATAGCTTCAGCTATCTTTACAAAATTTTAATCTTGAAAGACATTTTTGATGAATTTTCACCATTAAATGATCAAGGATATATGTATTTTCATTTTTCCAATATGGCTTTTAACCTCAGTCAGATCATTCTATTCAGAAAGGAAAACTATCATATTTTAAGTTAATAACTTATTAAATATTGTAGAGAAATGACTTTAATGATAGTTACACTAATTGAAGGTTGCCATAACAACTAAATACATTCAGCATTTCACAATAACAAAGAGAACTCAATGTCCTGTACAATCTTTATTATAATTCTTAACACCTGCATATGTATGACATGTCCAATTCATCTCAAGAAAAATGTAAATGACAAAAATGCAAATATAGGAATATAACTATTGATGTTAGCAAAAGGCATCAAAGTTAAATCGTATATTGTGCCTGAATATAAAAAAAATTACTTATTGTGTTCAAATATGTATTTAAACCCAGGCAATGTTCTTGGAGTTGAATATTTATGATATTTCTGGATGCATTATTTATGAAAGTCTTTTTTTAACAGACCTGAAATATAAATATCAGATATTTCCATGCAATGTAAACATTTGTAACTGTGTTGAACCAGTGTACTAGAAAAAATAAGTAACATAGTAAATAGAAAAGTAAAAAGAAACAATTCTTTCTGTAGCAGAAGCCAAAGGAAGGCTAAATGTGAGTAGGGAACATGGGAATAAGTATGATTTCTGTCATCAACTGTCAAGACAACATATGACACAGTACATCTATCTAAGGCTCTTCTAGATAAAGTAAATTAAAAGCTAGATCCCTCACAAAAGCTGACTCAGGATGAACTTCTGTTCTTTCTGTGGTTTTTCTCTTATCTATAAGCCTTCTAATTGTAATTTAATAAAAATCTAGAAAAGTGTTAAGTTAAAAAGAACATTTCTCACTCAAAGAATTCACTGTATACTACCAACAATAAAAAATTATTTTTTTTGTGTGTTTTTTTTTAATTTAATTTATTTTTTTAATTTACATTCCAAATCACTTCCCCTTTCCCGTTTCCTCCCTCCCCGAAAGTCCCATAAGCCCCCTTCCCTCCCTCTTTTCTCCGTTCAACCCCCTCTCATTACTCTGTCCTGGCGTTCCCCTACATCCAGTCTTTCCAGGACCAGGGGTCAGGAATGGATTCAGAAGATGTGGTATATTTACACAATGGAATACTACTCTGCAATTAAAAACAATGAATTCACGAAATTCCTAGGCAAATGGTCAGAACTTGAAAATATCATCCTTAGTGAGGTAACCCAATCACAAAAGATCACACATGGTATGAAGTCACTGATAAGGGGATATTGACCCAGAATCTCAGAATACCCTAGACACAATCAGCATATCAATAGATTTCTAAAAAATTATTTTATGATTTTGATATCTACTTGGATTGAAATTTGTTAACATTGAAATATTTTGTGTAACAAATGAAGTTTTTATCTATTTGTGATGACTTTGTTTGATTATTTATAAGACTCAAATCCATATAAACCATGAGGCTTACTTTATTTGAATTTGCCTATCTCTCTCTATGTTATTATAACTTCAGAAACAGTGGTGTTTCTCATAGTGAAAATATTTCCTATTATTTTCTATTTATTGCATTTGACACACTCCTCTGAATGTTTAGAGTAGTCACTACAGCACAGGTGAAGTTTGACTCTTGTAGAAATGGCTTGAAGAAATGACACAGCTTTATTTATGTTTTCCAGGGCAAGTAAATGATGTTTACTACAGAATCTCTGACAACAATTTCTAACTTCTTCCAGGCCATTGTTTCATAAATTTATTTTTTTTGAAAATATATGTGAAGTGCTCCAGCTCCTTTTCTTTAACTAAATGTATCTTGCAGGTCAAAATTTTGTCTTGGACATGGTAAGCCAAGGATATTGATAGTTCTCACTCTACCTACAGTGTATAGCAAGAGTTATAGATTAAGAGAAGTAAAGTTCGAAGACAAAGATCTACAGGTGTCTTTTGTTTGTTTGCTTGTTTGTTTGTTTTACAGAGCAAGAAAAAGCTGCCTCTAGCAGATGGATGTCTAGAAATCTGTTTTGAGCAGAACTCAGGCTTGTGTTCCACTATTGACTTTGATTTGATATTTTGCAGTACTAAAACACCCCCTCTCTCAGAAACCTTTCGTTTCCAAGTCAAGGCTGGTCCTTGGCAAAGTATAAAGCTCTCTCAAATGCATAGAAGTCTTAGAGATCAGTAATTAAGTGAAGACTATTTACTCCAGGACAGTGACAATTGCAAGCAAACAGGCTGAATTTTCAATATAGCAAACAAAACACTGAGACTATCCATGACTGACAAAAAACTATCAATGCAAAGAGTTTTGTCTATTATAATTTCATCTTATGTAGTAATACTGTCAACACCAACACAGCATGCTATCTTAACTACTAGCTGCCAGCATCTGTGTACAGCAGGAATAAAGTTAGATCATATAGAAATATTTCAAATAAAATGTGAAATCCACCCAAAAATAGTCCATATAAAGCCATAGTCATCTACAGAAAAGAGGAGGGGTGGGTAAGTTTTGCACAGTTCAGTGTTTGTAAGGTATAGAAAAGCCAGTGGGGTGTCTATTTTATGTTTATATCTTGATGCATTTAGAAACATGGTGACAAATCTAGCTGATATTCAAGTTTTATTTGTTTAATTGATTTTGAGTTAAAGTAATTTAACTATCAACTTCATATATACAAGGTGTCCTTCAAACGCCCAGTATCATTCGTTTTGCTTATCCATCCTCTATATTCATCCAATGACTTAGGATCCTACTTGAAAACTGGTTAGATATTGGTGGGGTGAAAAACAGGAATGAAGTCCTCAGGGGCAGCAGAAAGAGTGAAAACAGACAACCTCGGGAGGTAGGAGGTTGGAGGACTCTCTAGAATGTACCAGAGGTATGGGAGGTTAACAGTCACTCAGGACTGAAAAGGACAGACCTTAGACAAAATGCCCAACAGTGAGAAGAGGGAATATGTGGAATCCTTCTCCAGTTGAAGGACATGGCATCACGTGGAGAAGTGGGGTTGTCCTCCCGTAGTCAAGAGCTCTGACCCAAAATTGTTCCTGTCTAAAAGAACTGCAGAGACATAAATAGAGAAGAGACTGAGGGAGGGGATGTTCAGTGACCCACCCAAATTGGGATCCAGTTCAGCGGGAGGTTCTGAGGCCTGACACTGTTACTCATGCTGTGGTGTGGTTATAGACAGGAGCCTGGTATGACTGCCTTCTGAGAGGTCCAACAGGCAGCTGAAAGATTCATATATAGATACTTATACCCAACCAATAGACAGAAGCTGTGGATTCCTGTCTTTGAACTGGGAAAAAAACTAGAAGAAGCTAAGGAGGGTGACTCCTTAGGAAGACCAGCAATCCCAACCACCTGAACCATCAAGATCTCTCAGACACTGAGCCACCAACTATGCTGAATACACAAGCTGATATAATGCCCCTGACACACATACAGCAGAAGGCTTCCTGGTCTGGCCTCAGTGAGAGGAAATGCACTTAACTCTCGAGAAAGGTGAGGTCTCAGGGAGTGGGAGGTCTGGTAAGGTGGGACTCCAGGGGGGGGGAGATGTCTTCTTGGAGAGAGGGGAGGGGGAAATAACAGGAATTAAAATGATAATCAAGACTTTTAATGAGCCATTGAAAGAAGGAAGTTCAAAGTGCATCCTCTGATGTTTCCTCTTCAAGAAAGAACAAAGGGTATCCTTTTACCACATTTATGGAGAAAACTTGGGACATTTTAACTTAAGTGTAAGACATAATAAATAACACATTTATTTAGAAAAAACTGGTTATGCTTTAGATACGTTAATAATAGAATTGAAGATTTTCTTGGCATCATGTATTCCTTTCCTTGTGCTATTTGTAGAGATGTAATCTTCTGAATTAAACAACTTTTTTTCATAAAGTTTTTATGACCCTTATTTTCAGTATTATATACTGAAATGGATATAATATAAATGAATACTATAAATATAAATAATATAAATATAATATATATAAATGGATACTATATCCATTTCTCTATGTACATTACTTAAGTTCCCTGGCCTACTGATTTCTGTTTTCCATATAGACTGTATTAGTCAATACTCCTAAGAGAACCTATAAGATAAATATATGTATTTAAGGGTGAATTACTGTGGAATTGCTCACAGGTTACAAAAGTTAGTAAGCACCATAATGTGCTGCATGTACCCTTGAAGATGAAGAAGTTCAGTTGTGTGATTTAGCCTTCATTTGAAATCTGAGAAACAAGGACACCAAAATTATATCAGTCATGTAGGAAAGACCTGATAACCAGAATCCTAGCATCTAAACACCAAAGAAACAGCAGGAATTTCATGTCTGAGAACCAAAAGACTGGGGTGGTCAAGCTCCAGTTAACTCAAACATCCTCTAGATTTTATTTTATCCTACTCCTTGTGATCAGATTATGCAAACACATATTTGAAAGAATGTCCTCTACATTTTTATTTTATCTTTTTCCTCAATTTATTAGATTAAGCAAATATGGGGATAGGGCATCTGATTAAATATTCTTTCCAATCTCCAGCTATTCACCAAAATATGGCAGTTACAGCCAATTATATATGACAACCTATGTTTTTTTAAATCCAATCCAGTTAACACTTAAAATAATAATTATACAGAACTTGACACTTAAATATTTGCAATGAATACTAGCCTCTGTGCCATCAGAAA
This sequence comes from Tokudaia tokunoshimensis, assembly GCA_036184795.1. Classification (NCBI taxonomy): domain Eukaryota; kingdom Metazoa; phylum Chordata; class Mammalia; order Rodentia; family Muridae; genus Tokudaia; species Tokudaia tokunoshimensis. The sequence continues at coordinate 49,926,919 of BTHU01000021.1, forward strand.
ATTTCTCTTCTGAATATATATCTTTACCTTTTGTTATGGCATGAATTTATATCAAATGCTTAATTTTGGAGGATAGGACTTAAATGTTAAAATACATGGTCAACTATGAATTTTCCGCTTGTGAATATTTTCTGTTCGGTTAGCTGATTAGTTGGTTTGGTTTTATGCTACTGTTGTTTATATGCATAAGCTCTAGGAATATAATTGTCTCCCAAATTTTTTATTTTGCTGCCAATATAGATCTATTACCCTGGGTAATCCTTATCAGAGTATTTCATGTTATATCCTTTTATCAAGAATATAATGATATAATTCTTAATCATCTTAGGACATGGATAAAGTAAAGGTGAAGGGAATTATTACACCATAATTTGTGTTATTCATGACCTTTTATCTCTGGACTCTGATCTTCATAAGAATCTAATGTTCAACTTCCGTGTCCCAATATAAATGAGACAAAAGATCAACACAAGAATCATAAAAAGAAAATTCCCAGAGAGAGCAAAGCAGCCTCCCCTTAGCCACCTCGCTCCGGGGATTGACTACACTGAGTCTTCAGGTACACAAGGATTTCCCAAGTATATCATCACTTGGGACACATCCTGCTAGGCTTCCATCTGCGCCCAAGAGCAGGGCAGCTCTGGGGTATTCTGGGAACCAACTCTGCTGTGGGACATCTGCCCTGCAGAGCAACCTGTGCCAGGAGGGAGCACAGTACCCTCCACCATCTTTGATCTCGCAACAAGGCAGTTGGGACCTTCAGGTGCAGGGATAGCCAATCATAACATCGCTAAAGACACAGCCAGCTGGTGTGCTCCCTGCACCCAAGAGCTGGGCCGCTCTGCGGTCATCTACGCTCCAGCTCTGCTGTGGGATATCTGCTCTGCAGAGGGACCCGTGTCAGGAGAGAGCACAGCAGCCTCCACTCAGTCACCTCTGCTCTGGGGATAGACTACACTGAGTCTCCAGGTACACAGGGATTTCCCAACTATAACAACGCTTGGGACACGGCCTGCTAGGCTTCCATCTGCGCCCAAGAGTGGGACAACTCTGTGGTCATCTGGGCACCAGCTCTGCTTCGGAACATTTGCCCTGCAGAGTGACCCACTCCTGGAGGGCATCTTTGATCTGGCAACAGAGCAGATGTGACCTCCAGGTGCAGGGATAACCAAGCATAACATCACCTGGGAAACAGCCAGATGATATGCTCCCTGCACACAAGAGCTAGGCAGTTCTGGAGTCATCTATGCACCAGCTCTGCTGTGGGACATCTGTCCTGCACAGTGACCCACGCCTGAAGGGAGCTCAGGAGCCTCTATTCAGCCACCTTTGCTTCGTTTTAAACTACACTGAGTCTCCAGGTACGCAGGGATTTCCCAAGTATAACATCACTTGGGGCAAGGCACATCAGGGCTCCAAAGACACTCAGGAGCAGGGCAGCCCCTCAGCAATCGGTGCCAGGGGAAACCGGGTCATCCAGGGGGGTGGAAATAGCCTTGCAGGCTCACAGGAGGTTCAAGCACCAGCCAGTGACAGCAGGACCAACTAACACCAGAGATAACCACATGGCAAAAGGCAAACATAGGAACATTACTAACAGAAATCAAGGCAATATGGCACCATCCAAACCCAACTCTCCAACAGCAGCAAGTCCTGGATACCCCATCACACCCGAAAGGCAAGATCTGGATTTAAAATCACTTCTCATGATGCTATTAGAGGATTTCAAGATGGACATAAATAAATCTCATAAAGAAATACAAGAGAACATGAATCAACGAGTAGAAGCCCTTACAAAGGAAACACAAAAATCTCTTAAAGAAATACAGGAGAACTTGGGTCAATAGGCAGAAGTCCTGAAAGAGGAAACACAAAAATATCTTAAAGAAATACAGGAAAACACAAACAAACAAGTGAAGGAACTGAGCAAATCCATGGAGAATCTAAAAAAGGAAGTAGAAACAATGAAGAAATCACAAAGGGAGACAAATTTGGAGAGAGAAAACCTTGGGAAGAAATCAGGGGACATAGATGCAAACATCTTTCATCAAACCCAAATGTAGATAACCACTCAAACATAAAGATAGCATCAAAAATAGCAGGTGGCAATAATCACTATTTCTTAATCTCTCTTAATGTCAATGGTCTCAATTCCCCAATAAAAAGACATAGACTAACACTGGATACAAAAACAGGACCAACCATTTGGCCACAAGCGGGAAATGCATCTTAGTGTCAAAGAAAACACTACCTCTGAGTAAAAGGTTGGAAAACAATCTTAAAAGCAAAGGGTCTCAGGAAATGAGCTGGAGTTGCCATCCTAGTATCAGATAAAACTGACTTTCAACCTAAAGTCACCAAAAAACACATGGAAGGATACGACATATTGGTCAAAGGAAAAATACACCAAGAAGAACTCTCAATTCTGAATATCTATGCTCCAAATATAAGGGCACCCACATTAGTAAAAGTAACTTTACTAAAGCTCAAAGAACAGACTGAACCTCACACAATAATAGTGGATGACATCAACACCCCACTCTCTGAAATCAACCGATCAGGAAAGCAGAAACTAAACAGAGACACAGTGAAACTAATTGAAGTCTTGGACAAAATGGATCTAACAGATATATATAGAACATTTCATCCTAAAGAAAAAGAATATACCTTCTTCTAAGCACCTCATAGTACCTTCTCCAAAATCGACCATATAATTGGTCACGAAACAGACCTCAACAGATATAAGAAGATAGAACTAATCCCATGCCTCCTATCAGATCACTATGGAATAAGGGTAGTCTTCAATAGCAACAAAAACAACAGAAACCCCACATACACATGGAAGCTGAACAATGCTCTACTCAATGATATTTTGGTCAAGGAAGAAATAAAGAAAGAAATCAAAGACTTTTTAAAATTTAATGAAAATGAAGGCACAACATACCCTAATTTGTGGGACACAATGAAAGCGGTGCTTAGAGGAAAATTCATAGCCCTGAGTACTTCCAAAATAAACCGGAGAGATCATACACTAGCAGCTTAATGGCACACCTGAAAGTCCTGGAATAAAAAGAAGCAAATACACCCAAGAGGAGTAGGAGGCAGGAAATCATCAAACTCAGGGCTGAAATCAATCAAGTAGAAACAAACAAAACCATATAAAGAATCAACAAAACTAGAAGTTGGTTCTTTGAGAAAATCAACAAGATAACTAAACCTGTAGCCAGACTAGCCAGTGGGCACAGAGACAGTATCCAAATTAACAAAATCAGAAACGAAAAAGGAGATATAACAACAGAAACTGAGAAAATTCAAAAAATCATCAGATGCTATTACAAAAGCCTGTATTCAACACGACTAGATAATCTGTAGGAAATGGAAAATTTCCTAGACAGATACCAAATATCAACATTAAATCAGGATCAAATAGACTATCTAAACCATCCTATAACCCCTGAAGAAATAGAAGTGGTCATTGGAAGTCTTCCAACCAAAAAAAGCACAGGTCCAGATAGTTTTACTGAAGAATTCTATCAGACTTTCAAAGAAGATGTAACACCAATACTCTTCAAACTATTCCAATAAATAAAAACAGAAGGAACACTACCCAACTCGTTCTATGAAGCCGCAATGATGCTGATACCAAAATCACACAAAGATCCGACAAAGAAAAAGAATCTCAGGCCAATTTCTCTTCTGAATATCGATACAAAAATGCTCAATAAAATTCTTGCCAACCAAATCCAAAAACACATCAAAACGATCATTCACCACGATCAAGTAGGCTTCATCCCAGGGATGCAGGGATGGTTCAATATTAGGAAGTCCATCAATGTAATCTACTACATAAACAATCTCAAAGAAAAAAAAAAAACACAGGATCATTTCATTAGATGCTGAAAAAGCATTTTACAAAATTCAGCATCCTTTCATGCTAAAAGTCTTGGAAAGATCAGGAATTCGAGGCCCATATCTAAACATAGTAAAAGCAATTTACAGCAAATCAGTAGCCAACATCAATCTAAATGGAGAGAAACTTGAAGCAATTCCAATAAAATCAGGGACTAGACAAAGCTGCCCTGTCTCTCCATATCTTTTCAATACAGTACTTGAAGTTCTAGCTAGAGCAATTAGACAACAAAAGGAGGTCAAAGGGATACAAGTTGGAAAGGAAGAATTCGATTTATCACTATTTGCAGACGACATGATAGTATACTTAGGTGACCCGAAGAACTCCATCAGTGAACTGCTACAGGTGATAAACAACTTTAGCAAAGTGGCCAGATATAAAATTAACTCAAACAAATCAGTAGCCTTCCTATCCCAAAGTATAAGCAAGCTGAGAAAGAAATAATGGAAATGATACCCTTCATGATATCCATAAACAATATAAGGTAACTTGGTGTGACTCTAACCAAACAAGTGAAAGATCTGTATGACAAGAACTTCAAGTCTCTGAAGAAAGAAATTGAAGAAAACCTAAGAAGAATGAAAAATCTGCCATGCTCATTGTTTGGCAGGATTAATGTTGTAAAAATGACCATCTTGCCAAAAGCAATATACAGATTCAATGCAATCCTCATCAAAATCCCAACTCAATTCTTCATAGAGTTAGAAAGAGTATTTCAAAAATTCATCTGGAATAACAGAAAACAAGGACAACTAAAACTATTTTCAATAGTAAAAGAACTTCTGGGGGAATCAGTATTCCGGACCTCAAGCTGTACTACAGAGCAATAGTGTTAAAAACTGCATGGTATTGGTACAGTGACAGGCATGTAGATCAATGGAACAGAACTGAAGACCCAGAAATGAATCCACACTTCTTTGGTCACTTGATCTTTGGCAAAGGAGGTAAAACTATCCAGTGGAAAAAAGATAGCCTTTTCAAGAAATGATGCTGGCTCAACTGGAGGTCAGCATGCAGAAGAATGCAAATCGATCCATTCTTATCTCCTTGTACTAAGCTCAGTTCCAAGTGGATCAAGAACCTCCACATAAAACCAGACACACTGAAACTAATAGAAAAGCAACTCGGGAAGAGCCTTGAACATATGGACATAGGGGAAATTTTCCTGAACAGAACACCAATAGCTTATGCTCTAAGATTAAGAATTGAGAATTGGGACCTCATAAAATTGCAAAGTTTCTTTAAGGCAAAGGACACTGTCAAAAGGACAAAGCAGCAGACAACAAACTGTGAAAAGATCTTTACCAACTCTATATTTGACAGAGGGCTAATATCCAAAATATACAAAGAACTCAAGAAAGTAGATTCCAGAGAGCCAAATAACCCTGTTTTTTCTAATTTTTTATTGAATATATTCTTCATTTACATTTCAAATATTATACCCTTCCCCAGTTTCCCCCTCCCAGAAAACCCCCAACCCATTCTCCCATCCCCTGCCTCCAAGAAGATACCCCTCTGCCCAACACATTCCCACATATCCCCCCTCCATTTCCCCATGCCCAGCTTTCATATGACCAAGGACCTCTCCCACAGATTCCTCTGCCACAGTTGCAGGTAGAACCATGCATACCCTTTGGTTGATAATTAGTCTCTGGGAGCCCTGGAGGGTGTGGTTGGCTGACATCATCATTCTTCCCATGGGGATGTAATCCCCTTCATCTCCTCCAGTTCTCCCTTCAGCTCCTCCATTGGGGACCCTGCACTCAGCCCAATGGTTGGCTGTTAACATTTGCCTCTGTATCTATAAGACTCTTATGATAGAAGCTCTCAGAGGACGGAACAGTTCTCACACATCTCTATTCTTTCTGGATAGTATTCTTTCTGTTTAGATATTTTCTTTATTTACATTTCAAATGTTAACCCCGTTCCTGGTTTCCCCTCTGAAAACACCCAATGCCATTCCCCCCTCCCCCCTGCTCACCAGCCCACCCACTCTAGCTTCCCTGTCTTGGTATTTCCCTATAATGGGGCATGAAGCCTTCTCAGGATCAAGGGCCTCTCCTCCCTTTGATGTCTGACAAAACCATCCTCTGCTACAAATGCAGCTGGAACAATGGGTCTCTCCGTGCCTATCAACCTGTACCCCCAAAGCTCCCAGGGACTAAACCACCAACCAAAGTTTACACATTGATAGGATTCTTATATACAGTTTTGGGGTGGGTCAGGGTCTGACATAAGGTACTTCTCAATGGCTTAGTCTGAGAGCTTGAAGATACCTTATCTGCATGTGGGAGGGCTTGGAGCTGCTCCTACCTGACTGATGACCACAAATATCTCTGTGGGGATGTGAGGGAGGATAGTTGGGGGGCTGTGGGAGGTTGTAGCTGGGACAGGAGCCAAGGGCCAAATCAGTGTGGCCAAATGCCTGCAGTCCCTTGCAGGCTACCTGCTGGGTCACCTGGGTTTTAAGCCTGTGCTCAATCAGGAACCAAGCTGCCTATCACAGCTCAACAAACCCAAAGTCTCCCTTAGCATGTATGCAACTACTAGAGATCAGAAAAATGTCATCAGAATTTGTCCCAAACATGTTTCCCAGCTGAAATATCTTGCCAGCCCTACATTCTAAATATGCATTTGTATTCTTTATTTTCAATTATTTTGACTCATTTGGTTTTGAATGGATTAATTTTTTTTATTAGAGAATAAGGATTGTGAGTTTTCAAAATATAAAATCCCTGAAGGCCAGCAGAAAGAATGGAAACATATAATCGTTAGAGGCAGGAGGTTGGGGGTACCCTTCTATAAGCCTTTTCGTGGAATTTTTTAGGCTCCTATTCAAGGAATTCTCATTTGATTTTAATTTTGTTTCATGATTGTTGAATATACATGTGTTACTTTTTAGATTTTTATGTCATGTCATGGTTGCTCAGCCTGCATTTGTTTATTTGAACCACATGCTTGCAGCACCAATGGAGACCAATAGAGTTACAGTTGGTTGTTATATGTTGTATGGGTACTTAGAAATGTATCCAGGTCCTTTGGAAGAAAAGTCAGTTCCCTTAATGTTGAGGCATCTTTCTAGCTCCACTAATATTTATATGTTAATATTTGCAGCTAATTATGCATTTTCTTAAAAGTCAATATATTCAGAATACTAAAACTCTAATAACCATAAGAATCTTAGCTCATAATTCTGTTCACATTAGTTAAACAGATTTTGTTACATCCTCATATTGTTTGTGATGGAAGGATTTTTCTTTCACTTTGAGATTTTTAAATTGGATTATGTTCTTGGCATGCATTAAAATGTTCTTTATATTTAAATGTAAATGTTTCTTTATATTTAAATGTATATATACCACAGAATATGGTTTTCTTTTCATTCATATGTGAAAAAATGTTAAGAATTCATTTGCATAACTGTATCATCAAAAGCAAGAAAACAAAAAGAAAGATTGTAAAGCAACAGATTTAGCAAGTTTACTGGGAGATTGTGTTTTCTAGTAACACAAGAAGCTGCATCAGAATGTCATGAAATCTCAAACATGAGCTAAATAAAACAGTAATGGACACCCTAAAGTAGACAAGAAAAGTAAAAAAAAAAAAATGTCAGCCCTACACAGAGAATTGTAAAAGTCTAGGAGCAAGAAAGGTTTACCCAGTGCCAGTCAGTCATCCAGGAGAACATGCATACAACTAACATTTCATAGACTGACCAACTATATATAAACACATATATAGTTACATATAGAAATGCATAAGTTCATTGATTTACATGGTTAGTATTTGGTAAAGTCTATCCTACAATAAATAAGATATATATATATATACATATATATATATATTGCAATCCCCATCAAAAATTTTATATATATATATATATATATATACATGTATATATATATATATATATACATGTATGTATATATATATATATACATGTATATATATATATATATATATATATATATATATATATATATATACACTGAAACAGAAGACACAAGAATACCCAAACAATGCTGAATGATTAAAATAAAATCTGATAAATTTGCTATCATCAGTCATATCAGTTACTATAGCTACAGAGCTACAGTAATAAAACCAGAATAGTGCAGGCAAAAGAAAAAAAAACCTGTTCATTTACAATAAAAGACCTAGATTTAATCTCCTACAGCTAATTGATATTTAACAAAGAGGTCAAAAACTGATGATGGAGAAAAGAAATATCTTGAATAAATAATTATGTTCAAATTGGACAAATTGGAATTCCGTGTGATGGTTCTTCTAAAGGCTAAGAAGATATCTCCAATTTCATCCAGCTATACTCACAATGCATATACACAAAAGATTTCCTACTACAGCAACTTGATCATTCATGTTCATGCCATTCTATGCACAAGAGCCAGAAATGGGAAACAGCACACATGTCCATCATTGAACTAATGGGTAATGAAAATACAGTTCATAAACACAATGAAATATAACAAACTACAAATAAAATTGAAATTTGCATGTAAGGAGAAAGAGCTTGAAGTAATCATTTTGAGTGAAGTGATCTAGACTTAAAAGATATGTGTTGCATATTCTTTATCATACATGGACTCTGGCTTTGGATCTGTATTTGTGTGCTTAAACAGGAATATTCCTATATAGTAAAAATCCTGTGGCAGGTATTAGAGGTATTTTAAGGTAAGGAGGTAATTTTCACAGGTAGCATAAATGAAAAAGTAATAGAAGAAGAATGGTTAAAGATGGTAAAGGTGGGACTACAGGGTGAACATGAAGAAAGACAACTAACTCTAAAGACTTTTGAAAGTGCTATATGGAAACTTACTTCTACGGAAGCTTCTTAAATATATATAAAATACATATGTAAATGGGGGATTTAATGTCATTAATGTACAATGGAAAGACAATACTTATCCCAGACAGCATTAGGAATTAAATGAAAATCCAACTGCCAGAAAGGAGTCACTGTTTTCTGAGGTACTGATCAGTGACCTCTCATACACTGCCTTGAATCTTATAGTATATTTCAAGTTCCCTGTTACCATTCAAAACTTGATTCCAAGTCTGCATTGCTGAAAATGTCAATTGATAGAGAAATCAAATTGGTTCTAAACTTTAAGATCCATCCTACTTGCAAGCTTTTATACTGCTAAAAGTTCCTGTGTATGTTACTGGGGTTGAAAAGTTAATAGTCTTATTTATCTTTGAACATAATGATTTATAATAATAATAGACTTGTCAAATATGCATACTATTGCCTCAGCACTTGCATAACTATCGATTTTTCTCTTCAGATTTAAGACCACTTCATATATATATTCTGACGTTCAAGCACATATGGATAATTCTAAGTAAACTTAGTGGGTTAAAAACAAAACAGAATATAGAAAATTGGAAGAAAAAAATGATGTTGAAAGTGTAAGGGAAGTAATTGGAATAGAAGGAAAGGAATGTACTAATTTTTCAAATAATAAGTTCTTTATAGAATTACCTTTTAAAGGTGTCAAATTTATTTGCACATATGCTTCAACAGCTCATGGTTCTGTTGAGAGAGCTCAGGTTTCTATTAATTTCTAAAATTCTATATGAAAGAATTAGCTATATTCTGTGAGTGATTCACAAGTTTTAATAACTTTTTAACTAAAACATATTGGAACACCCAAAATTCAATCATTAGCTCTCTCAGCAATCAGTAATAAGCATATCTCTTTTAAAATTTTTCGGTTGGTTACTGACACTTCTGTTTTTCATGTTGAATCACCAAAACTCCTTTATAATTTTGTTTTGTCATACTTATTTTATTCTCCTGATATGTTTTTAGTTGAAATAGGATTACCTTAAAATTATAGTTTTAATGAAAAATAACAATAAAGTTATTATCCTGAGATATTTCTTTTAATTGCAAATATTTAAGCTCACACCTTTGATACAATTTCAGTCTTGAATCATATTAATGTGGTAAAAAATTTTACTGAGCATTAGTTGTCTCCAAATTAAAATATTACCCCTTTATCTTTTCTTGATATATCTTTGGGGGAAAGTTTAACTCTCTAATCAATAGAACTTTTTAATGTTGAAAGAGTTCTAGGGTTCTATAATCACAAATTTTCATTCAATGTGTTTTCTGAAACGTTCATGCATCTGAACTTATGTGTAATTATCATTAATGATTATAAAACTGTATATAGTCTATTGTAAGGACTTTCTGTATAGTTAACAATTCAAAAGTTATAGAAAAATTTGAATCTTTCTTGGTATATCTTTAGGCAGTATTTTCAATTGTAATATGTGGGTTTCCCCTTTTCCATTATTATCAGTATAATTTTTCCTACATTCATACTTTTGTTCATGATTGCCATTACTCATTAAAACAATTAGAAGGAGTTACGCAAATATTTGGTCTTTTCATTGTCAGAAAAGTGTATGTGCCTTGTGTCTTTCAAAGTTCTTTGGAACCACTAAATTTATATCTGCTATTTAAATTATAAATGGCTAATATAACACTTTACATGAATAAAACAGTCTTTCCAGTATGATCTGATATAACACATTGTAGCTTGATTTTTAAAAATGTACAAAATTAACATTCTTTTTGATTGTAGATCATTTACATCTACAAATTTAGGGGAATTTAGGAAAAGTTTGCTAAATTTTCAAGTAAAGCACTAAAATGAAAATAATTTAGAGGGAAACCCATTGGTGAATCTTAATAATCATAAATGTTCAGATATAACACTGCTTGAGGAAGTATGTGGATAGTTGTTGAGAGCTTCAAGTGGAGGAGCATTCATCAGGCCAGGATAGTTGTGATGTCAGGCAGGAATTAAAATGAGAGTCACTTACTCATAAAAAGCATAATACTTTAATAAATACAAGGGAAAGATCATTAAGAACCCTTGATCTGATATGGCAGTCCAGAGAATGGGAAATAATCTTCATCAACTCTGCATCTTACAAAGAGTTACTACCCAAAATACATAAAAATCCTAAGAATCTAGACATCATCAAACTAATCCAATTTTAAAAATAGTGTGTAGAAGTAAACAAGAATTCACAGTGGACGAATCTCAAATGGCCTAGAAACACTAAGAAATGTGCACCATCCTTAACCAACAAAGAAATGCAAATCAGAGCAACATTCAAATTCCATTTCCCACCTGTCAGGAAGGCTAATATTAAAAAAAAAAATTCTAGACGCTATATTGGTGAGGATGTTGAGCAGGGAAAACAATCCTCAAATGCTGGTGGGAGTGCAAACATGTACAATCATTTTGGAAAACAATACGGTAGTTAGTCATAAGGCTGGAAATTGATTTATCTCAAGATTTCTTGCAAGGACACTTGGTCAAATATGTTCTTGATGGCTTTATTCTTAATATACAGGAACTGATAAAACAATCTAGATGTCCCTCAGCTGAAGAATAAATAAAGAAAAAGGTGATGTATTTACACAATGGAGTATTACACTCCAGTTAAAAATGATGATGCCATAAAATTTTCAGGGAAATGGATGCAACTAGAAAAAGTCATCTTGAGTGAGGTAACCAAGACCCAGAAAGACAAACATGGTATGTACTCAGTTATAACTGCATGTTAGTAGAAAAGTAAAAGACCATCATGCCAAGGACTAAAGGCCCAGAGAGACAAAATGATAAAGAGGATATAAGGAGGGGATACAAAAAAATCCCAGTAAGGGGAAATAAAATAGATTTTGCAAGTGAACTTCAGGTGGGTTTGGTTGAGAACAGGAGGAATCAGACTGGGGAGGAGGAAGGAAGAAACAACTGGAATTGAGAGGCATTTTGCGGGCAAGATGGAAACCCAGTGCAGTGGAACCTCCATGGAATTTACAAGAGTAACAAAGACTCCTAGTAATGTGGGACATGGGGCCTGAACTAGCCAACTTCTATAACTATGCAAGTCCTCAAGTGGAGGGATTAAGAAACTAAATCAGCCACAAAACCTTCAGCCTACAGATTTTCCTGCATGCATATTATGCTGAATCCAAAGCCTAGCAGAATCATCATCAGGGACCAGAGATACCTAATAGAACAACTAGTCGGAGGAGATGGCAGACTCCCACAGCTCAGGGCTTCCTCTGGAGGATGGGGGTGATCAGAGGAACAGAGGTTTCAGGGCCATACCAGGAGAACATAGTCTAGAGAATCAACTCCCTGGGACTCATGGGAGCTTACAGAAAACAGAGGGCCTGTAGGCCTCTGTCCTAGGTGCTCTGTATATATGTTATGGTTTATTAGCTTGGTATTATTGTGGAAATCCCCAAAGTAGGGAATGTGATTGTTCCTAACATTTTTGCCTACTTGTGGGACCCTTTTCCTCCTGCTGTATTGCCCCATCCTATCTTGGCTGTGATCATTTGGACTTAATCTTGTTGTAGTTTGTTATTTCGTATTTGGTTTATTCCCCTGGATGTCTAATTGTTTCTCTGAAGGGCAGAGGATTTGGGGATGGATCTGAATGAAAGGGGAGGCATGTAGTTTTGAGAAAGAATTGAGGGAAGGGGAGGAAGGGGAAACTTCCTGGTGTAAAATATGTGAGAAAAGAAAAATGTAAATAAATAAAAAAGAATCCTTTTCCTGAACCAGCTAATTTATTGCCATTTTAATATGAGAATGAAGATCAATGATGATCCTAAGTGAGGCTTTGAATAAAGTACCTAAACATATTCTTATTGTACATGTTGATCAATATCTGGGATCCATCTCAAAATCAGTTCAATATCAGACGGTCAGATGATGCAAAAGTATATAGCAATAAAATGTGATTCAAGAAAATAATGATACAGATTAGTCATTAGAAAATTATATATCCTAATTTAAACAATAATTTTAAATTATTTTAATAAACGTTTCAAATAGCCTCACTAGGTAGAATATAAACATATGTGGTCCAATAGTAACAGATATAAATCTTGATGACATAAATAAAGATGATGACAAAGAGTAAAGCCTATGTATGTAGCATGTGAGCTCAACTGATTTATTCATATCACATTATACGTACATTATAAATGTATACAAACATATACACATATAATATATATAGAGAGACATAATATAATATAGACATATTATATATATATGCTGGAGTGGTTTAGGCTCTATTGTAAAGCAATAAAATACTGCTACATGGTAGAAAATGGTAGTGTAACATTACCAAGTATTAATATATTAAGTAATGACCCTATCTGTAAATGTTCCATAGGCTCAAGAAACCATTGCAATGTAATAAACTCTTCTGGTTTTATTGTAGAACTGGGAACTGTTTTACTATTGCAAAACACACAAAATAGAACATTTATTGCTATTATGCCAAATAAATGAAGTGAAACAACAAAGAGGCCTTTAAATGAACTGTGTTTTATGGCTAAAGCACAGAGAAGATTAAACAAAAAAATAACTTGGAATTCATTCAGCCATTTTACTTATTCATTTGAATGTGTGACAGAACACAATGCAACCACACAGATGCAGCCTCAGGTTGCTGCACCTTGTTTTCCTAGTAGAATTATGAATGAGCTAAAGCTAAATAACAGAATAGGAGATATGATATGATTATACAGTATCAATAGAAAAGGAAATGAATAAAAGGTATGAATTTCCCAACCCCATTGTACTTACAATCCAGTCAAAGAAGTTTCAATTCACTGGATCTGTTCCTAATGTTTATGAGAAATCCACAGACACAAACATGTGTTTTTAAATATCCTATGTACATCTTGTGAAGAGTCTAGATGCCAGTCTTAAGAAATGTTGTCATTGTGAGGAAAATATAACTTTTGAATTTTAAAAATGATTTTATGTATGATGATCACTTTACATATTAAAAACACCAATAGGGTGACCTAATACAATTTTTAACAGTAGACAGCAGAAGAAAGAGGAGAATATTTTTAGGTTACAAAGCCCTTCTTCTGAGAACAATTGTTTGTTTTTAATCAATGGCTCAATATATAAATCTATCTTTTACTTTGAGTGTCCATTACTGCAATAGGAATTATTAGACATACCTGATTAATCTTATTTCTTTGTTTATATTGCAATAAAGGATATCTGTCTTATTTTCTTAATTTGGGTATAATTTTGGGGCATTACATTTATTAATGTAAAAGTGACTGTTCTGATAAAAAATGCTACTGTAAGGATGTTAATTTTCTTATATTGGCATCATCACTGATTCTAGGTTTGAATAATAAACACTGTCATAGCTTATATTTGTCATATCCTTTTCAGTTCCATTTCCTTTCTATTTTCCCGTCTATTCTTGTGTAGAGAATATAGTTCACTTTCCACTATGAAACTGATGATTACTTTCACTTTAAGCCAGGTTTTTTGGAAATAAAAGTATTAGAGTAGACAGTTTTACTGATGATGTTTTCTGGTTTTTTTATTTAAAATGTAAAACTTGGGATCAAAATGTTAAGTTTCATTAGAACAATTTAGACATTCGATGTTATATTTTCTTCTCCACATGCATGTTTTTTTTTACTCCCATACTGATAATCATGTTCCTCCTTCCAAATAATCTTGCTTTCTCTTTTTGTGTCACATGAATTACATGACTCTTCCTGTTCCTCTCTTAAGTTCCCATTTTACCTCCATGATTTTTTCGCTATTTAAGTAACCACTGTTCCTAGAATACGTATTGAATAAGCTACATTTTTTTTAGTGTACATTTTGACACTTATCAAAGTGTAGGTCGTTATAATGGTGAAACTTTATTTCTAGGTCATATATTCTATTGCATTGTCTAAATGTATGCTTTGTACTTGCACCATGCTACATTTATGTTTGTAGCTGTATAGTACAATTTGGAACCAGGTATTAGTATATAGCAAGCATTGCTTTTGTTACAATTACTTTTACTATTCTGGATCACTTTATTTGAATTTTAGAATTTTTTCTAGTTTAGTGGGGAATGCAATTGGAATTTTGGTGAAAAAGGTTCTCAATCTGTAGTTTGCTTTAGGTAATATAACCGTTTTACAATATTGATTCTGCCATTGCATAAACATGATAACTCTTTCATTTTAGAGGTATTTCACCTAGTGGTTTGGTTTATTCTTGGGTATTTTTGAAACTACCGTGTAGAACATTTAATTTTCCAAGATTTCTTTGTTGGCAAAGTTATTATTGAAATATAGGTATATAGAAAAGCTACTAACTACTGTATATTGATTTTGTAACCTGCCACTTACTTAGAAGTGTATATAGAGATGAGTTTCCTAATAGAGTTTGTATAAACTCTTAAAGTATAGAGCTATATCTTTTGAAAATGGGAAGCTTTTGAGTTATTTTTTTTTATTTCTTTCACTTTAATTTCTTCCAGTCATCTTGTTGCTCCTATCATTTCAAATAAGAATTTAAGCACTATACTAAATTAGACTGATGACAGTAAGTACATTTACCTCATCTGTGAGTTTAAATAAGACTATTTGCCCTTTTTTTGAAACTTGTTCTTTCTATTTCTTTTTGCCCAGGAATTTTATAATACAGAAGATATGTTTTATCTGAGTTCCTTTTTACATTTACTAAAATAGCACTTTATTTCCAGTAGCTATATGTCTATTTACTTTGGTTTTGTGTTTATTTTCTTTTCTATGATGAAATAACTCAGTCATAGTATATAATCTTCTCATTGAGTTCTTGGATTTGACTTGGAAGAGTTTTATTGGAAAAGTTTTGTCTGTTCATGAGGAAAAACTATAGTTATTTTAACTTATATTTTAGTTTTCCAGTTTGGTTATCCTAATACAAGCATTGAAAAATGAGAGTTTTAAAAGAACCCAATTTAAAAATATGACACAGAACAAAACAGAATTCTCAACCTAGAAATTTCAAATGACCAAGAAGCACTTAAAGAAACGTATAAAGATCTTAGTCATCAGAGCAATGCAAATCAAAACAACTCTGTAATTCTATCTTACACTTGTTAGAATGACTAATATAAAAATCTCAAGTGATATCACATGCTGGCAAGGACATAGAGTAAGAGAAGCACACCTCCATTACTGATGGGAATGCAAACTTGTACAAACACTTTGGACATCAAGTTTGATTGTTTCTCAGAAAACTGGAAATATTTCTACCTCAAGACCCAGTTATACCACTTACATGCATGTACCCAAAAGATGCTCCAATATCCCACAAAGATACCTGCTCAACTATGTTCACAGTAGCCCTATTTATAATAGTTAAAAACTGGAAACTACCTAGATGTCCATCAACTGCAGAATGGATAAAGAAATGTAGTACATCTACAAAATGGAATATTATTCAGATATAAAAAATTATGAATACAAATGGATGGATCTTGGGAATATAAACCTGAGTGAATCCCAAAAAGACATATATTCACTTATAAGTGTATATTAGCCATAAATACAGTATGCCCATGCTACAGTCCACAGACCAAAGGAGGCTGGACAGGAAGAGGGCACAACAAGGACGAGTCTCACTTGAAAGTGGATTGGAATGGTAATGAAAGATAGATGGAGGAAGGGAACTGTATGGAAGAAGAAATAGGAATGGAAGTAGGAGTTTCAGGTTTGTGTGTGTGGAGGGGCAGGGGGATGACCAGATGGCGAGAAAATGAATGGAAATATGCAACTGACTGCTGGGGCAGAGGCAGGCAGAAGGCAACTTCAGAAAAGATGGAGATCTGGAATAGGAGAGGTGCCCAAAATTCAGTGGGGGTATTTTTGGCTGTGACTCACAGCATTGGGGATATAGAGCCTGAAGTGGTTGCCTCCTGTGGCCAGGCAGGAAACCCACAAAACTTTCTTCCCAATACTCACCTATTCTACAGGGAAATGAGGGAGTTGAGAGGAACAGAGGACAGAGGGAATAGCCAGACAATAACCAGCCCAAATTGAGACCCATCCTATGGACAAGCACCAATCCCTCACACTATAGATGATGCTCTATTATCCTTGTAGACAAGCACCTAACATGGCTGTCTTTGATAGCTCCACCCAGCAGCTATCAAACGTCTCAGACAGATGCAGACTCCCACAGCCAAACAGTGGATGTAGCTTTGGCACTCTTATGAGAGATTTGGAGGAAGGATCGCAGCTTGTAAGGGACTGCAGAGGAAGACCAACAGAATCAACTAACCTGGACCCCTCGGTCTCACAGAGTCTAACCACCAACTAAAGAATATACATGGCCTCGAAATAGGCTTCCCCATACACATGTAGCACAAGTGCAGTTTGGTCTTCATATGGGTCTTCAACAACTATAAAGGGAACTATCTCAACTCCTGTTGCCTATACATGGAATGCATTCTTCTAGCTGAGCTGCCCTTTCTGGCCTCAGTGGGAGAGGAAGTGTGTAGCTTCTCAGACTTAAAATGCCAGGGTAGGGGAATTCCCATAGAGTCCTTAACAGCTCAGAAAAGAAGTAGAGAGGGGAGAGGGGAAGGATTGTGGTGGAGACCAGGAGGGAGCAGTAAGTGAGATGTACAGAGAATAAGTAAAATATATGAATAAGTAAAGGAAGAAAGGAAGGAAAGACTGAAGGAAAGAAGGAAAGAAGAGTTCATTTAGGCTTAATTTCCTAGGGAATTAGTAGTCCATTATAGCTGGAAAACACAGTAGCAAGAGATAGGCTTGGGAGAAATAACAAGAAGCTAAGATCTCACACCTTCAAATCCAAGAAGGAAATAGAATGAGCTATCTGGGATTTGTATGAGACTATATACTCAAATCCCATTTAAAGTAGCATACTTCCTGCCAATAAAGTACAGCGCCTAAGTCTCCAACTTAGCAAGCAACTGGAGACAAAGTGTTTTAAATATCTGATGAAGGATATCTTCATTGAAACCACTACAGACTGCAAAAATATCATAATATAAATATTTACAGATTCCATTTTGTACTAAGACCATACATACTTACATAGGTAAGTGTTTTATTCAACTACTCTAATATATTTTCATTAAGTCAAACTAATATGACAAATATTGTTGGTAATATTGAAAAAAGAATAAAACAAAGTTTTAACTTTTCTAGAAAGCAGACAAAATATTTATGTAAGTACAAAAAATATGTAAGTGATGTCTTTTTACCATTTCTACAATTTCTGCATCTTGTTGTATCCACTTATCAAATATCCTACAGTAAACATATACTCATAAGGGAAATGTAAAAGATTGCTTTAAAATTAGCATGCATGTTAAATAAAAGTGTTATGTCTTGGTTTGAAAAATGAAGGTTTCCTTTTCCTTCATCTACTTTATATTATGTAGAACCATTTAAAATGTATTGATATCAGCTCTTGTTAAAAATATGGAATAATTCAACAACAAATTTGTCTGCTTCCTTTATTATTTATTTATTTATCTATTTATTTATGTATATGTTTATTTATTTATTATATCTGGGAATGATAATTTTTACTTCTGTTTAAATACTGTTACTCTTATCACTATGGCTACATTTTTATATCTTCTTGTTTTTTAGCTGTCAGTTGAGATGGGCCTAGACACTTATCCACTTATCAATTTATTACCGATTTATTCTGGATTTTCTGTTTGGAATTACATGTTTCCAAGGTATTCTCCATTGATTCCCTGGATTTGGAACAGTTGTAACCTTGGTATTAATTTTTAACTTACTTATTGTGTGTCTTTAATCTCTTTTGGAAAGTTTTGTAAATAGAATCTACCTTTTCAAACAATGAAATTTTTCTTTCTTTTTTTTCTTTCTTTCTTTCTTTCTTTCTTTCTTCCTTTCTTTCCAATTTATTAATTATTCGCTTTAAAACTCTCCCTTCTCCCAGTTTTTCTTATGAAAGTCCTCCACTCATTCCATCCTTTCTCTCTCTCTCTCTCTCTCTCTCTCTCTCTCTCTCTCTCTCTCTCTCTCTCTCTCTCTCTCTCTCTCTCTCTCTGTCTCTCTCTCTCCACCCCCAAGCCCCTCTCCACACACACACACACACACACACATTCACCCTATCACCCTTTGCATATTAAGTAGCTGCTGGACTAGCACATCCTCTCTCACTAAGGCCAAACAAAGCAAGCCATTTCAGAGGGGGAGGGGGTTGCATATCCATAGGCAGGCAGACAACAGGCTCAAGGACAAACTCTGCTCCAGTTGTTGGGGAAGCCACATAAAGATGAAGTTTTCATCCGCTGTATATGTGCAGGGAGCCTAGATCCAGCTAGTGCTTCATTTATGGTTGGTGATTCTGCTTCTGGGAGCACCCAAGGGTTCAGGTTAGTTGACTCTGTCTTCCTTTGAGTCCCTGTCCTCTTTAAGTCCCTCAGTCTTCTCCACTATTCTATAAGAGTCCTTGATCTCTATCTAATATTTGGGTTTGAGTCTCTGTGTCTCTTTCCATTGGCTGCTGGGTGGGGCCTATCAGAGGACAGTTATTCTAGATTCCTGTCTACATGCTTAAAAGAGTATCATTAATAGTGTTAGGTGTTAGATATTGCCTTTGAGATGAGTCTTAATTTGGGACAGTCACTGGTTGGCCAATTATAAGTCTCTGCACTGTTTTTGTCCCTGAATATCTGGTAGGCAGGACATATTTTAGGTCAAAGGTTCTATGTGTGGTGATTTGCTGTCCTTATCCCTACATTGAGACTCCAGCCTGACTATAGGAAGTGGCCACTTCAGGATCTATATCCCCCAATGCTAGGAGTCTCAGCTAGAGTTGCCCACATAAACACTCTGAAGTCTTTTCTCATCTCAGATCTGTGGTATTTGTTTGATTTTATGGATTCTTTTTTAAGTCTCATATTTTTTTGCTCTGAATTATATGACTGCTGTATCCTGGATTTTTTTTTTACTTTTTTGGTTTCAACCATTACCTTGCATTATGAAATTATTTATTTAAGATATCAATGGTTATTTTAATGGGATCTTGGCTATAAATCTTACTATTTTGTTTGATCAATTTTCATCCTTCTTTTATCTTCTTTTTAAAATTATTCTTAATTACTTTACTTTATTTATATTCAAAATATTGCCCACCTCCCTGTGCAAAATTCTGCATCTTAGTCAGCTGCTAGTGTATCCTCTCAGAGGACAACATGCTAGGTTCCTGTGTACAAGCACAACCTCATAGCACAGCATCAGCAATAGTATCAGAGTTTGGTGACTGCCAATGGGATGGATCCCAAGTTTGGCCAGTCCCTGGTTGGCCACATGTTTAGAAGGTATGAACCAAATGAATCTAACTGATATATTTTATGCCAAAACAAAAGAATGTACCTTCTCAGCACCTCAAAGAATTTTATTCAAAATGGACCATATAAGAGAACATAAAACAAGTGTCAACAGACACTAGAAGATTGAAGTAATCCCTTGCATTCTATCAGATTACCACAGAATAGGGCTTGACCTTACTAACAACTGAAACAACAGAAAGCCCACATACTCATAGAAACTGAATAAAACTTTACTCAATCATAACCATTCCTTTTAGTACTTACCTCCTTAGTAAAAAAAAAAAAATGTGCTTTCCATTTTATAGATTCTTTGGATTTTTATTTTCTTTCTGATACTTTAATAGGCCATGGATCAACAAAAATGTATTGTTCAGACTGTAAAACATTTTTTAGGTTTTATAGCTTTTTTTGCCAGTGATTTCAAATATTATTTCTCTATGCCAAACAAAATGTGTGAACATGTTATTGTTTTAATATATTTATTTTATTTTATAATAGTATATTTACTTATTAATATATTCTGACCAAGGATTGTCCTCCCAAAATTTCTCCAACTTCTTTCTACCTATGATACAACCTAACTCCATACCATCTCTTTCCTGCCTGTCAGAAAGCAAGCAAGGAGGCAAACAAACAAAAAGGAGAAAGACAGGGAGAGGGAAAGACATAATAAAACAAAACAATAAACATACATACATACATACAGAATCATACATAAAAGAGACCCATACAGACACAAGATCAGAAATCATAATATAGAAGACCTGTGTACATCAAGTACTAGGATATAAGGCGTGTCCTACCACTACCCAGCTACTGTATATATATTTAGATTCCACATGTCTTATGGCTTTCATGTTTTCTGATAAGATAAATATTCTACCTCCTCTGTTTATTATCTGTATATATTTCTCAGTTATGGTTTGGTGGTAATGAACTGTTTGGGATTTTTAAAATATAATAATTTCTCTATCAATTCTAAGCAACTTATTTTCTGGCAATGGCAGTCTTGGAAAGCAGTTACTTATTTTTCATTGTTTAAAAATATATCATTACATGTGTACCTGTAATTAAGCAATGGTGGTAAGAGATCTGATGTTATTCTGATATTCCTGCTTTAGTAAGTGAATTTGCATTTCCCTTTTATAGGTTTTTAAGTTTTCTTTATTTTACTTATGCATATACTATATTATGTGTATATATACACACATATGTATATATATACGTATATAATATATAATTCATATATGTATACATACATATGTTTTATATGCAATTAAAACACATTAAAGTCTATCATAGCCAACTGACATATTAGCAATGATCATAAGTGAAAACATAGGAAGGTAATATTAAAATTTGCTTTAAGTTTATAACTTATTAGTAGTACATTTGTAGCTAGCAAAAGGATGAGTTAAAAGAAGAAGCGAGAGGAATGAAACACATTGAAATAGCTTTTAAAAGACTTGACAATGGGTAGAGAAGAATATTATGCAGGAGATAATCTCAAAATATTAGAAAATATAAAAAGAATTAAAAAAAAGAAAAAAAGTCCACAGTAAGAAAGTTCTAACAAATTAGATATGTATAAGAAGGGATCAAAAATGAAACCAGATAAATGTTTTGTTTACAATAAGGTAGACAAAATACTATTATAAGTGTAATACAAAATAAGAAAAAGAAAGGGGGCTACTGTGTGAAATAATGAAAAAGTTGTACAAACAAAAGTAGATCAGTATATGTACAAAAATAAATTTTGAGAACTAATTTAAATGAGATAATATAAAACTACTGACAAAATTGTAACCAAAATGAGGAAAGCACCAGTGACTGAATCATTTCTGAACCTTAAAAATAAATGGAAGAAAATTCATTTAAAAAGACTATTTTAAATGTACATAGAAAAATACTCAGAAGTACATAAGAGACAAAACTCAAGTCTTTGTTTCATCAATGTAATCTAGATTTGGATTTGACTTCAGAACTCATTGGAATAGATTATTTTGAAGAAGTTCTGCTTTTTCTTAATATCATGCATGCACATATGTGTGTGTGTGTGTGTGTTGCTGTTGTTTTATTCTTCCTGTCATCTATTTTGTGTCTAGTTTGTCTTCTAGTACAAAGCAAGTTCATTTATTTACATGAATGCAATGAATAATTGCTCACATATTTTGAGGATTTACTACTGTCTAATTACCTAGCTTCTTACTCTACGAAATGACAAAAATCACAGATCTCAGGAAGGAAATAGAATGGAAGATCTCACTTATCATAAATCATTCTGTCCTGTTCTCTGTACTAGGTATACAATGACATAATTGGGAAATGGACCCAACTCCTATTTCAAGCTTTTGGTAGTTATTTTTATCTAACTTACTCTTTAGAACTGATGTTTTAAATCATATCAAATACTTATCCGTGCTTTTGAAACAGCAGGCTCCTTTAAATAGCTTATTATGATTAGTTTCTCTTTTCATATACATCTTAGTGTGCTAAGATTGGACTTAGCCCACATACTTATTGCCATTGTTAAGCTGATTTGAACATTTTCCTTTTTTAATAAGTTATTTATTTACATTTCAAATCTTATCCCCTTTCACAGTTTTCCATATTCAAACCCCCTATTCCCTCCTCACTGCCTGCTTCTATGAGGGTGCTCCTCCACCCACTCATCCCTTCAGCTTCTTCAGTCTTTGCCCTACCTCTTCCATGGGTCCCTGCACCCTATCCAGTGTTTGGCTTCATGAATATGCAACTCTATTGGTCAGGCTCTGGCAGAGCCTTTCAGGGGACAGCTATACTAGACTCCTGTCAGCAAGCACTTCTTGGCATCAGCAATAGTGTCTGGGTTTGATTTCTACAGATGGGATGGATCCCCATGTGGGGCAGTCTCTGGATGTCCTTTCCTTCAGTTTCTGCTCTACTCTTTGTCCCTGCCTTCTATTAAAGAGGAACAATTGTGGGTTAATATTTTTGAAATAGGTGGATAGCTCCATCCCTGAACCAGGGGCTGTGCCTAAACTCTGGATGTGGGTCTCTACAGGTTCTATCTCACCTTTGTTGAGTATTTCGTCTAGGGTCATCCCAGTTGGGTCCTGGGAACCTTTGCTTTCCTAGCATCTAGGACTTTATAGTGGCTACCCCCAGTTCCTCATCCCCCACAGTTACACATCTCCATTTAATTCCCTCCCTTCCTCTACCTCCCATGATTATTTTGTTCCCCCTTCTAAGTAGGCCTGAAGCATCCACACTTTGGTTGTCCATCTTGAGCTTCATATGATTTGTGAGTTGTATCACAGATATTCCAACCCTTTTTTCCTATTATCCACTTATCAGTGAGTACATGCCATGTGTTCTTCTGATTTTATTTAATCCCATTTGTCATTTCTCAATTAAAGAATAATATTTTAAAGAGACAAAATTAGAGATAGCTTCTGTTTCATAAGCTAAATTAAAATATAAAATCTGGCATACTTGCTGTCACATAAAATAACAGGAATTCAGTCATCAAATACAAAATTTAAAAGTTACTCCATGATAAAAATATTAAAATATGTATGTGCTTAAAATTACATTTTATATAAAATCAAAAATATGACTTACAGAAAACATATAGTGAAAATTATGTAGATGCTATATTTTGAAACAAAAGTCTAAAACATTGAAATTTTAAAGTGATATTCTAGAAATATTTATTAAAAATAGCAAGACGTAGTCCTGATACTGCCTTGTCAAATAATTTTTATTTTCTTCACTTCTATCCTCAGATCACTTTCTGCAGTCAACTCTTAACACTAGCCAAGTAACATTTTATATATTTTTTAATTTCCTTTCTATTCTTTTCTTTTGCATTAATTAATTTATTTATTCACTTTACATGCAGTTCACAGGCTCCCCTCCTCTGCTCTCAGTTCCATCCTTACAAATCACTTTCCCCACTATACTCTCTGCTGCTTAGAGAACAAGGGAAAGCCTCCATAGGTCAAACCTCTCCACCACATCCACACACACCACCACTACCACAACCCACCCCCATACTTCTACTCACAGCAAGACTAAACATCTCCTCTCTCACTGAGGTCCAACCAGCCAGACCAGCTAGAAGAAGGGAAACCAATGGCCCACAAGAGACTGAGACAGCCTAGCCCCAACTCTAATTTTTAGGGGACCCACTGGAAGACATAGCTACACATCTGTGACCAATGTGTAGTTGGCATATGTCCAGATCCTGCATGCCATAGGTAGGGTTGGTGGTTCAGACTCTGAATCTCCATAGACTCAACTTAGTTGACTCTGTAGGTTTTCTTGTCGTGTCCTTGACATGTCGAGCTCACTCAATCCTATATACTCTTCCACAGGACTCTGAGAGCTCCATATGTTTGACTGTGTGTCTCTGCCATTGTTTGCATCATCTGCTGGATGAAACCTCTCAGGAGATGATTATGCTAGGCTCCTGCCTTAAAGCATAGCAGAATATCATTAAAAGAGTCAGTGGCTGGCTATCTTCCATCAGGTGGGTCTCAAGTTTGGCCAGTCATTGGTTGACCATTCTGTCAATCTTTGATCTATCTTTATCTCTGTACATCTTGTAGGTAGGACAAATTTTGGGTTGAAGATTTTGTGGGTAGGTTGATATCCTTCTCCATCCACTGGAAGTCCTGGCTGGCTAAAGGAGGTGGCCATAAATTCTCCATATTCCCACCATCTAGCAGTTTCAACTATGGTCATCCCCCACAGACTTCCATGAGCTTCCCCTGTCCCAGGTCTCTGGTTATTCCCAGAGATTCCCCCTACAAATTTATATTCTCACTACCAACACTTTCCCACTCCCACCCTAATGCCCATCCCCTTTCTCTTTCTCACCCCCTCTACTACCTACTTCCGTCTCTCCATCCACCTCCAATGTGAGATTCGTGTTTCTTCTCTTGGGGCCTCCAGAGCTCCATAGCACCCACTTTTATTGTTAATGACATTTTCTAAAATAATTTTAAAGAAACATTTAATAATAATATGATTCATGATACAATATAATCAATATATATTAGAAAAAAAGTAAAAAAAAATTAGTGCATTTTAAGAATCATAAGGAGACTGATTAAGGCTACTCTTATAATTGACATAGGTTAAATTCCTAAAAAACAGATGGCAATATACAGCCATCTGTAACTAGCCCTAGGCCCTCTGATATACTCTTCCAACTTCTACGGTCACAAGACATGTAAGTGATATGCACATATGTATATAGACAGAACCAGCCAAAGGCATAAAACAATACAAGATAGTTTTAGAAGATATAGAATAAGAAAATCATGGGCTTTTGGGTTTTTTTGCTGTCAATTTTAACTTTTTTTTAAATTTTAGTTAATCTTTTCTATAGTCCAAATTTTATCCCCCTCACCTTCTACCCATACATTTCCCCCCGCCCCCCACTCTCTGTCTCCACAAGGATGTCCCCATCTCCTCAAACCTCCCCACACTCTGGAGCCTCCAGACTCTTGAGGGTTAGGAGCATCTTCTCTGACTAAACCCAGACCCAGCAGTCCTCTGCTGTATATGTGTTGGGAGACTCATATCAGTTGGTTTATGCTGACTGGTTGATGGCCTAGTTTCTGAGAGATCTCAAGGGTCCAGGTTAGTTGAGACTGCTGGTCCTCCTACAGGAAAACCCTTCTCCCCAATTGCTTCCATCTTTTCTCTAATTCAACCACAAAGGTCAGCAGTTCTCTCCATTGGTTTGGTGTAAATATCTGCGTCTGACTCATTCACCTGATTGTTGGGTCTTTCATGATAGGCTGTTTTTTGTGAGCACACCATAGCCTCAGTAATGTAAGGCCTTGGGGCCTCCCCTTGAGCTGGATCCCAATTTGGGCCTATTGCTGGACCCCCTTTTCCTCAGTCATTTCTCCATTTTTGTTTCTGTATTTTTTCCAGACAGGTACTATTCCTTATGAATGAACAGAAGTTTAGAACATATTGTACAGGAGTAAAATGTTAACAATATTTATCTCTGACTGCAATATGTGAGAATAAGTTTTAATTTATTTTGAATATATGTATTTCCTTAAATCTCTATAATGCTAAGTCTACATAATAACATCATAGACTTATCTGAAAGATCTTAAAGATCACTGTAAGACTTTTACTTAAATTATGTTAAAGCTATTTTTAAATTAATTTTACTTTTTTTCTAATTAACTGATGATGGAATCCTCAAGTTTAAGAGTAGAGAGAAACAATACAATTCCAAAGTCTATGTCTTAGTTAAGGTTTCTATTGTGGTTAAAATAAGACATGAACAAAGTAACACTTATAAAAGAGAGCATCTAATTGAGGCTGGCTTTTAATATCAGAGGTTTAATTCATTATTGCCGTGACGGAAATCATGTAAGCACATAGGTAGATATGGTGTTGGAAAAGTAGCATAGACCTCTACATCCAGATTGGCAGGCAGCAGGAAGAAAGACCCACTGGGCCTGGTTTGAGTTTCTGAAACTTGAAAAACTGCTCCTGACAAGGCCACATCTACTCCAACAATGTCATAACTCCCAAACCCTCCCAAAGTAGTACTATTCCTTCATGATCAAACGTTCATATATATCAGTCTATTGGAAGCATTCTTATTCAAGGTATTATACACTATATGGGATCAGTATTCAGAAAATATTATGTCACTAGATAATCAAATTATTTCAGAAAAGAACACTCTGTATCTTTTATGTTTGAATTTCACAATTATATTAGAATTTTAAAGGTGAAGACATTAAAAAGCAGTATCACTTAGGATTCAATTACATTTCCTAATTACATTTCATTTATCAGAAACGGGAAAGGGGAAGTGATTTGGAATGTAAATTAAAAAAATAAAATAAAATTAAATTAAAAAAAAAAAAAAAAGAAAATTCATTCCTCAGTACCACATAGAGGACTTCTAAAATGTTATTATATTCTGGGTAATAACGTTGGAGTACAATTACAGTAACTAGTAGTTAGTAAATTTATGTCTAAGTTAGGATTTGTGCTAAACCATAGGTTTTAGCCTAAAATTCAAAGTGTGGATTGAACATAATATCCTGTTTTGTTTCTTTTTGAAACAACTGGCTACTGCATGCTTTACTGAAGTCATGTCAAAAGGTTTATCTAGTATTAGCTCCTTATTAATTATTCTGAAAAATATTAAATATATTAGGAACTTTACTATTACTCCCTAGTTTATAGATTGTTCTATTTCTAATATTTGTATAAAAATAACTTCAATGAAAATGTGCAAGAAATATATGAAAGAAAAAACAATTATAAGATAAACAATATGCAAATGATCCATTTAATAACCAGAAGGATTGTTTACATGTTTAACATGTTTTTCATGTTGAATGAAAATTGAAAGTTTCTTTTTAAAAGTATTTGGTTATTCTTATTTTTGTTCAAAAGACAAGTTGTATTAGAGGAAATAAAATCTTATATGTATTTTGCTATCTTTTTTATACTTGAATTTATATTAAAGGTATATATAGATAGTGTCATGTCCTACAGAAACTCCTTGCAACAACTACACTTTTGGATAAGGAAAGAAATGGATAATTTTACTACCTATAATCTTAGATATTTACATGTACAATTACTTACATTTGAACTGAGTTATTTCAGTACTTTTTTCATATTCCAGTGAAATAATTTAAAAATAAGTCATCTTATGCAAGCTGCATTTCTAAACATGGTTGCAATAACAAAATTAAAATAGGATAAGGTTAAAAATTTAAACATGTAACTTGAGGAGGACCCATTGAGGGTAGAAAGAGAGATATACTAGAAGGAACCTGAGATGTAGATATGACCTTATTTATTCATGAATATATGAAATTCTTAAGAATAAAACATATTAAAATATTTTATATAATTTTGATGAATTCATGTTACTGATTTGTTTAAAATTTTGTGTCATGATCTCATATTAGATTAAGTTAACCAGAACCAAGCAAAGGAACTTGTGTATTAGTAGCAGTCATAGTAGTACAGACCTCTATACCTGTAAGTATGCACACTTTGGAGTCTAAGGCAGAATGTTCACTTAAGCACCCAAGATTTCAACACCAAGCTGAGAATCTGCAAAACATATGACTTCTCTCTCTCTCTCCCTCTTCCTCTCTCTCTCCTTTTCCCTCTCCCTCCCCCTCTCCCTCCCACTCCCTCTTCCCATCCCCTTCCCACTTCCCCTCTGCCTCTCCCTCTCTCTCCCCATTCTTTCCCTCTTTCTCTCTCTCTGTTTCTGTCTCTGTCTCTCTTTCAATATGTGAAAATGACACATATTTATATGCACATTGCCTATCCTAAAAAAAAATTTACTTTGCTTATTAGCAGTGCAAGTTGTGTTATACCACCAAATGGGTTTTATTTTTCTAAATATTTTAAAGATATATATGGTATTAAATTTGTTTATTTACTTGTATGAGTATGTGCATATCAGAGGAAAATAAATAGGAATTGTTTCCCTATGTGGTTCCCAAGATTGGAATTCAGGCAATCACATTTGTTAGTACATGACTTTAACTGATGAGTCATCTTGCCACCCCTCAAATGTTTATTAACAGAGCCTTTTATACTGCTTGGCCTCATTATAATTCACATACAGCTTCAGGAATGAGACATAGCTGTCTTAAAAACAGGTGGAGAGATTGAAATTACACTTGATACTTAAATTCATATTCTCCTAAAAAGAGCTACTTATATGGTACATTGCTAACCATTATAAGCCCTGAAATGTAGTCAATGGAATATGATTAGGGAGATACACTCAGAAAATATCTATTTTTCATTTATTATAGTGAAATACTTTTCATTTATTATAGTGAAATACTTTTCATTTATTATAGTGAAATACTTTTCATTTATTATATCATTTATCTTCATTTATTTATTATATATTATACATTTTTCCAAAAATGTATACTGTGTAAATAAAATTTCTTAAGTGTCACATTGTTATAGCAGTGATCTCTAGCTACAACTCATTTATACACTAAAATATAAATTCTAATATTTTTTATGTTTTTCCTCCTTTTTGCTTGAGAATTTAATATTGCAAAAAGTTTGATTGGATCAAATCTACATCACAATTCCCTCTGCCCCAATACCTCACTCTTCAAGCCCAACATGTTTTTATACTGATTAAAAACTGATCTTAATGTCCCTTAATAAACATCCCGAAAATACACTTCAAAAATAGGTTTAATCTTCAAACTCTAACCAAATTGCCTGCCTGCAATATGTTCTATGAAACAACCACTTACTACCAATTAGCTTTTCTTTGTATGTTTGTGACCCTGAAGTTTTTGATCTCTATTCTATGACCCAGTTCAGAACATGATGTTCTACAATGCTTTGGTGTTGGTAGGGATTAATTCACCTTCTATAGAGCAGGAGAAGTTCCATTCTGTGTTATAAACTTGTGATTGACTGTCCCAAATGGACAAAACATGAACACTGTGACACTATCTGTGAAGCGTTGTAAACAGCTATTGTGTTGCTTAGAGAACTTGAAAGTGTTCTTTTCACCTTGTCACCTCTAGAATACAGACTTCTGAGCCAAGTTCTCACTCCATCCTGCTTTATCTGTACAGCAGCAAAATAAAAAATAAAAATAAAAAATAAAAATCTCCCTTTGCTCAACACAGGAAACTGTTTTCTAACATGTGTGTTCCCAAGTTCAGTTTCACAAGTACAGAAGAAGCTCAATAAACATTTTAAATAAATATATTTGGATACATTAAGATTAAAATTACTCTAGAGTTACAGTGTTGCCTCACTTTCAACTCTCATCTATCTTTAAATAAAATTAATCTATCTTTAGATGATCTTTCTTTAAGATTCCCAAGTGATGCTTCTCCATTGCTTATTAACCTATACTATTTACACATACATGATATATTAGAAATACATACATATATATATATATATATATATATATATATATGCAGAAAGAGAGAGAGAGAATACTCAAAAATTACTGAGATTCACACCAATTTTAAAAATCTCCCATTTCTTTCTGACTCCTCTACTACTTGTCTCTCAATAAAGTTGCAGAAACTTAGAGGAAAGATAGAATTCCTAATGCCAGAAGTACTATGCCGGTTTTGTGGGTTCTTACTTATGTAGTCTTACTCATCTATGATTCTGTAAACTACCAGACCAGTCTGGAAGGGAAAAATAACTAATTATGAAATATGGAGATTATTTTTATGAGCTAACTGCCTTCTACTTTTCCATCAATGTGTCTTGTACTATATGCCTGGTCAAATCCCATGATATTGAAGAGGTCTAAAGGTCAGGAGGCTGAACATTGTTGTTAGGAAAACTGGCATAGTGCCAAACTAAATTTTAAATATTTGTGTTTATACTCAAAAACAGATGTCCTTTTATTTAATTTTTAAATTTTTTTTCCAGTATTTATATATGCTACATTCTAACCACAGCTTCCATCCGCTCCTTTCCTCCCATTTGTTCCGTCCCCCAGGTATACCCTCTCTTCCCATTCTCCTTAGAAAAGGGTAGGGTTACAATGGATACGAACCAGTTTGACTGAGCAAGTTACAGAAAAATTAGGTGCATGTTCTATTGAAGCTAGACAAGGCAACACAGTTGGGGGAAAAGATCCAAAAGAAGATAGTGTAGTCAGACAGGCCTGCACCCACCTTTACGAGTCCCAAATGAAGACCTACAACCATTACATAAGTGCAGAGGGCCTAGGTATGTCCCATGCATCCTCTCTGACTGGCAGTTCTGTCTCTGTGAGCCACTTCAGGCCTAGCTTAGTTGACTCCTTAGATTTTCTCATAGTATTCTTGGCCAATCTGGCTCCTTCTATTCTTCCTCCTCCTCTTCCACAGGATTCCTATATCTATCTATCTATCTATCTATCTATCTATCTATCTATCTATCTATCTATCTATCTATCTATCTATCTATGTAATTAATATAATTATTATATATTAATATATATTAATATAATCATTATATATGTGAACTAAAATTATTCTGTGAAATAACTTTTGCAATGGCATTTAAAATGAATTGGTATTACCCTTTAGATTTTGGCATAGTGTTCCATGAAATCTGTGTTTTTTCACCTAACTACAAAGGTTACCACTGTACTTCTTCCATTCTGTCTCATTCTTTATTTATCTTCTTGAACATATTTTCCAGTTTTTGCATTTTATTGATCTTTTTATACCTCTACTGATTTTATTTTGAATTTTTAGGTATATTGTTATTTTGGTTGTATTCAAAAAATTTTTACATTGTAATATACTGTAGCTTTGGCAAAGTCAAATATCACTGAATGTGTTAGTTGTATTTTCGGAGTATCAATTTTCTTCGTACATATTCTGCTATATCTTAATTTGTTCTTGACTTCCGTCCAAGGCAAAGGCAATATTTAAATAACTAATGAGTTTTAGCTATGTTTGGTATTTAGGAAGGAAGCACCTACAGAGAAAGGATGATGTAAGTGACATATAAATACATGTCTCAAATTTTTTTTTAATTTACTCTTCTCAATTGTCAAGTCCTGTGTCTAGATGTAAGACATTTTGCAGTATCAAAGAGTTTCTATGTGCTTTAGACGTGGAGAAATGGATTTCCTAACTGTCTAGCTTCAGTAAGATAGTAAATATGCAAACTGAAGTCTCTAGAACTTTTTAAGAATATTAACAGTATCTTGAATCTCAGACTTCATGTACGACATAATTTTGTTGTCCCATAATATCTGCAATGTTCAAGTTTTATTTACACTTAATAACAGTCTATTTCCTAGAGAAGGAATGAAAGGTTGGTAGTTTAGTTTCTAAGTAGACAATGTATTACTCCTTAATTAATGCTCTGAAATGTAGTATCCTTACTTAAAAAGTGAGAAAGGAAAACTAAATAAATATTAATTTTAATTTATATACATTGTATTTGTTTTATATAAAATCAAATCTAATAATCTCAATGTTTTATAAATGTTTATCTTTTCTAATACATATGTATACCATGAACTCAATTGAATATATTAATAATATTAATAATAATTTATATTTCAATTAATTTTTATTTATGTAAATACTTAAGAAAGCTCCTTACATTCCCTAGTCATTTTTTTAAAGATTTATTTATTTATTATATGTAAGTATAATGCAGCTATCTTTGGACACACCAGAAGAGGGCATCAGATATCATTACGGATGGTTGTGAGCCACCATGTGGTTGCTAGGATTTGGACTCAGGACCTCCAGAAGAGCAGTCAGTGCTCTTAACTGCTGAACCATCTCTCCAGCCCATCCCTGCCCCCCAGTCATTCTTATACCCTAGCACATTATTTAGTCGTTATTGGCAATTTTCTTAAACATACAAATCAAATGTACCCATTAGATACATGTCATAACTAAAGTAATCCTTGAAAATTTATCCTTGCTTTAGAAAGTTCTTGCTGTAATTTATGTCTTTTCTCATTAAAAGACATTTTAGATTCTTATATGTGTATTGTAAATGATGATGATTATGATGATGATGATGATGATTTTGCTTATTCACTTTATATCTTCTCACTGCCGCCTCCTACTTATCTCTCCCACAGTTTTCCTCCAGCTTCCCTCATCTTCTCTTCTGAGTGGTTGGGGACCCTCATGGATATCCCACCCAACCTGGGACATCAAGTTTCTGTGAGGTTAGGTGCATCCTCTCCCACTGAGGCCAAACAAGGCAGCCTAGATAAAAGCATATATCCCACATGCAGGCACCAGTTTTTACCTTAATATTAAAACCACACAATGCCCCCCAAAATGAAAGAAATAATAAACCAATATCCCCTGTGTGATAGATAACAAACTGCTCAATAAGATACTTGGAAACTCAATTAAAGGACATCTCAAAAAGATAATCCATTATGATCCTTCATTGAAGACATGAGGGTTTGCTTCAACATTCTTAAATATTAAATGCAATCAATCACATAATTAACAATTAATTTTAATTTAAACAGACTAAAAAACAAAAACCCCATAATCAGCCCATTAGATTCAGAAAAGGTCATTGACAAAATACAACATATCTTTATAAAAAGTGTTCTGGAAAGACTATGGATATAGGAGACATACGTAGTTTTGAATTATCAATATATTTACATTATTAATTTTAATTAAAGATTTAATTAAAGATCAAGAGAATATTTTTAGATTAAGTATGAGATTTAAAATCTACTGTCTATATAAATTTATTTATAATCTTCATTACTATAACCTTGAATTGTATATTTAATGAACAGCACCCACAACATATATGCGTGTGTGTATATAAATATTTAGATATTTTCATATGTGTACATATGTATTTGAATAAACACATGTACATCATACCCATAAATATGTGAACAAATGACATTTCTTCTCTAAGTTTTCCCTATACTACGACAATTGCATGCCCAGTGCTAAATGGTCAGCCCTGAAATCCTACATCCAGTAATACCTTATTAACCTACATATCCAAAAGTTCATTCAATAACATTTGATAAAAATAGACTATGAGATATGGGAGGGTTGAAGGGAGGAAATGAAAGATAGTATAATTAAAATCCAATCTCAATAAGAACAAATACTTATATTTAAATTTTAAAATACTAAACTTAGTTAAAGCTATCCTTGTGTTGGAGCTAAATTCCCCAAACTACAGAATCTGTTAAGAGCCAGTCCATGTCTACTAAAATAAGATTTTTAATATATTTCAAAATATGAAAGTAACTTCTCAGTTATACTTATGTAGAAATTTTATGTTGAGGTTGATTGGGTAATATATGGGTAATCTGTATACATATATATTACCATTTATATATGAAGCATTTACTTATGAAGCATCTCTATACTTCAAGAAACATCATACAAACTTAAAAAGGCATAGCGCTTTCCAATTTAAGCTGACTATTCTAATTTTTTTCACTCTTTTTATGTAGTTTAAATGGCCAAGAGTTTTTAAAGACTAAAAAAGATAGTATGTTATTTGTTTGTTCAACTTTTTCTCTTTCTTTCCATCATTTGATATCATAATGTATTAAAAGTAACATGAGGAGTGATATACAGCTACTACATCTGTCTCTTCAGGGGTATAATTGACATTGATGCTAGCATTCTAGCAATTGCCTGGGGCTCTGTCAAAGATTAATCTGTTGAAGGATAAGTTGTATTTAATACATTGCTTTTTCATAATCTCTTAGATATCTATGTTATTATACTATATTACAGCTCCTACTACAAAGAACTCGGAGTGTTTCACAGATGTTATATATTAGTTCTCAAATTCCCTCCAAGGTCATAACCACAGTGAACTACTTCCTCTAAGTTTATGAAAGAGGACCTCTAAACACACAGCAGAATATTCAGACTATGAATTCTCAATACATGTTGATAACCTTCAAATGTGGGGAAGTGCAACATTTGAAGCATGAAAAAATTGAAGTTTTAACCAGAATATATTCAATGGTTTAAAGAAGCAGGGCCAGTCAGATGTTCCACAGGTAAAAGATTACCACTAATCTTAATCACCTGAGTTCAAAATACAGACACCACATTTATTTAACAAGTTTCTATACTCTCTTTGAGTGTCATAAAGATTAAACTTAGTATCTATGTTGGGTAATTTTACATTACTTTCTATATGCTAGAGTCATCTAAGAGACAGAACCTAAATTGAGAAAATGTTACCACAATATTTTCTTGATTACTGGAGAACCCAGTTCACTGTGCATGGTGACACCCAAAGCAGACTGAAGAAGATAACAGAAGGAAGCCCTTGTGTAGCATTTCTACATAGCCTCTGGATTACTTCCTGCCTCAAAATTCCAGCCTTGAGTTCCCACTCTCACATCCTTCCACGATAATACTGTAATCTGAGACTAGCAGCTGAAACAAACCCTTCAATCTCCAAATTGATTTTGATTTTGATGTTTCATTACATTATTAAATTCCCTAGCTAAGAGAGATTTAAAGTGGGTACTGAAATGTAATAAAAACTCTTTAAGCTCTATGGCAGAGAGTACTGTTTCCAGCAAGTTGTTCTTTGACTAACACATACTTGCCATGCATGCACAGGTGGGTAAACGCAGGTGCAAAATATAAATAAATTAAAGTAAAATAAAGTTAAATAATCATAATTACTAACAACAAAATACCAAAACTATTTTGCATATATATTAATCAGATAGATAGATAGGTAGATAGATAGACAGACAGACAGACAGACAGACAGATAGATAGATAGATAGATAGATGATAGATAGATAGATATGTAACAATCCAAAACTTTTCTACATTTTGCAAAATATTATCTTAGATTTTTTAAATGTAAATCCTTTAAAATAAATTCTTAGACATTGGTGGATATCTACTGCTCATGTGAAGGCAATGACCCTCAAATCAGGTAAGGACCCATCCATACCCTCTGCTCAGACCTAAAGACTCAATGACTCCCTATCACCTGACCCAACCTCTATATCCCCAGCTCCACCTAAGACAGATGTCTTCTGCTCAGGTAAATTCCATGTCATCTAGACAGGTATACGTCACAGCAGGTAGAAGAACAGATATGTCCTATTGGATAAAAGGTCAATAAAGCTGACAAAAGTCCAGCTCTCAACTCTGACAATGACTCTCTACTGGACCAGAGGATATGTGATCCACCAGAAGTACAGAATACATTGATTAGAAGACCAAAGCAAAACAGAAACCAAACGGAAAATACAAAAACAGCCAACCAACGAAGATAACTTAGAAATAAGAATTCAGGTTCATCCAAATGCCCAGAAACCCAGATGCCCAGAAGTGAGTGTAAGAACACAATCAACAGCATTCAAGGCAATATGGCACCAACAGGGACCAGGTATGCTATTACAGCAACTTAAAATAAATAAATAAATAAATAAATAAATAAATAAATAAATAACAGACTAACTTTCAAATCAACTGTGTGAAGATGATAGAGGCGATTAAAAAGAAAATTAAGCCCTTCTGTTCCTTCTGCCCCTTTAGCTACCAGTCCTTTCTGCTGGGGCAGACTCTGGGCGGTTCTGCTACAGTAAAGACACCATCTCCTGATCCATCCTAGAAAACCTACTGCACTCAGTGCAGTTAGTAAGAAACCCATCTCACCTCTGGAATCCCAGAGCTGATGCAGGGTGTCCAGAAGCACTCATTACCAAACAACCACCAAAATTCCTGCCCTCATGAATACCACTTCCATTCCTTCTACCCCTTCTGCTGCTGGTCACTCCACAGGAGTGTGGAGAGGCCTGGGATCACAAGTAAGACCACCGCTGCTGTTCAGAAGGAACCCTTACAGAATCCTTAGTTGGGAGCCTTCCAATTTCTGTCTCCGCCTAGGGATTATCCTCTGCCACAGTGTACCATATCCAGGTAGCACAGGGAGATAGCTAATCTCCAAGGACTGTGGAGAGGCCTCAGAGTGCAGAGCTGACCCTTGCCCACAGAGAGACATACACAAATACCACCACAGGAGAGCTGGTCTTCCAGGAGTGCCTACAAACCTCTGTGCACAGAGAAAACAGAAATCCCAGGAGTACAGATATACAGACTTGCAGGACAGATAAGCCACAGTCAGAGACAGCAAGACCAGCTAACACCAGAGATAACCAGATGCCAAAAGGCAAATACAAGAACATTACCAACAGAAACCAAGTCAACACGGCACCATCCAAACCCAGTTCTCCCACATTACCAAGTCCTGGATACCCCAACACACCAGGAAAGCAAGATCTAGATTTAAAATTACATCTCATGATGCTGATAGAAGAAGAAGGACATAAATAACTGACTTAAAAAAATACAGGAGAACATGGTCAACAGGTAGAAGCCCTTAAAGAGGAAACACAAAAATCCCTTATAGTATTACAGGAAAACACAAACAAACAAGTGAAGGAACTGAACAAAACCATCCAGGATCTAAAAATAGAAGTAGACACAATAAAGAAATCGTAAGGGGAGACAACTCTGAAGAGAAAATCTTGGAAATAAATCACGAGATATAGATGTCAACATCAGAATACAAAAGACAGAAGAAAGAATCTCGGATGCTGAAGATACCATAGAAAACATTGACTCAACAGTCATAAAATATGCAAAATGCTTGTAACGCAAAACAACCAGGAAATCCAGGACACAATGAGAAGACCAAACCTAAGGATTACAGGTATAGAAGAGAGCAAAGAGTTACAACTTAAAGGGCCAGTAAATATCTTCAACAAAATTATAGAAGAAAACTTCCCTAGCCTAAGGAAAGAGATGTCCATGAACATACAAGAAGGCTACAGAACTCCAAAAAGACTGAACCAGAGCAGAAATTCCTTCTGTCACATAATAATCAAAACACCAAATGCACTAAACAAAGAAAGAATATTAAAAGTAGTAGGGAAAATGGTCAAGTAACATAAAATGACAGAACTATCAGAATTACACCAGACTTCTCGCCAGAAACTTTGAAAGCTAGAATATCCTGGACAGATCTCATACAGAAACTAAGAGAACATAAATGTCACCCCAGGCTTCAATAACCAGCAAAACTCTCAATTACCATAGATGGAGAAACCATGATATTCCATGACAAAACCAAATTTATGTAATATCTTTCCTCAAGCCCAGTTCTACAAAGGATAAGGGGTGGAAAACACTAACAAAAAAAAGGAAATTACACCCTAGAAAAATCAATAAAGCAATCTTTCTACAAACCCAAAAGAAGATAGCCACTCAAATAGAATTCCACCTTTAACAATGAAAATAACAGGAAGTAACAATCACTTTTCCGTAATATCTATTAACATCAATGGACTCAATTCCACCCCCCCCCAAAAAAAAAGACATAGACCAACAGACTGGATACATAAGCAGGACCCAATATTTTGCTACATACAAGAGACCCACCTCAGTGGCAAAGACAGTCACTACCTCAGAGTCAAAGTTTGGAAGATAATTTTCAAGCAAACAGTCCCAAGAAACAAGCAGGAATGGTCATTCTTATATCCGATAAAATAGATTTTAATCAAAAGTTGTCAAAAAGATAAGAAGGGATATTTCATACAGTTCAAAGGAAAAATCTCCCAAGATGAACTCTCAATTCTGAACATATATTCTCCAAATGCAAAGCCACCCACATTCATAAAAGAAATTGTACTAAAGTTCAAGGCATACATTGCACCCCACACAAAAATAGTGAGAGACTTCAACACCCCACTGTCAAAAATGGACAAATCATAGAAACAGAAACTAAACAGAGACACAGTAAAACTAAGAGAAATTATGACTTACATGGATCTAACAGATATTTATAGAACATTCCATCCTAAAGTAAAAGAATATACCTTCTTTTCAGCACCTCATGGTGCTCTCCAAAATTGAACATATAATTTGTCACAAAACAGGCCTCAACAGATACAGGAATATTGAGATAATTCCATGCACCCTCTGAGATCACTATGGTCTTAGGCTGGTCTTAAGTTCAAACAAAAACAAAGGAAAACACACATATACATGGATCTTGAACGATGATCTACTCAATGATAATTTGATCAAGAAAGAAATAAAGAAAGAAATTAAAGACTTTATAGAATTTAATGAAAATGAAGACACATCAAATCAAAACTTACGGGACACAATGATAGCAGTATTAAGAGGAAAATTCACAGTACTAAGTGACTCCAAAAGGAAAGTGGAGTGAGATTACACTAGCAACTTGACAACACACCTTAAAGCTCTAGAACAAAAAGAAGCAAATACACTGAAGATGAATACATGGCAGGAAATAATCAAACTCAGAGCTGAAATAAAGCAAATAGAAACAAAGTGAACTATACAAAGAATCAACAAAGCCAGGAGCTAATTCTTTGAGAAAATCAAGAAGATAGATAAACCATTAACCAGACTAACCAGAGCACACAGAGGTATTGCCCAAATTAATAAAATCAGAAATGAAAAGGAAGACATAACAACAGAAACTGTGGAAATTCAAAAGATCATCAGATCTTAATACAAAAGCTTATACTCAACAAAATTGGAAAATCTGGAAGATATGGACAATTTTCTAGACACACACCAGGTGCCAATGTTAAAAGAGGATGAGATAAACCATCTAAATAATCCCTGTGGAAATAGAAACAGTCATTAACAGTTTCCCAACCTAAAAATGCCCAGGACCAGATGCGTATAGTGCGAAATGCTATCAAATCTTCAAAGAAGTCCTAACACAGATACTCTTCAAACTATTCCACAAAATAGAAGCACAAGCAACACTGCCCAATTCATTCTTATGAAGTCACAATAATGCTTGTACCTAAACCAAACAAAGACCAAACAAGGAAAGAGAACTTCAGACCAATTTCCCTTCTGAACATAGATGCAAAAGCATTCAATAACATTCCTGCCAACTGAATCCAAGAATACATCAAAAATATAATTCAGCAACATCAAGTAAGCTTCATCCCAGGGATGCAGGAATGGTTCAATATATGGAAATCCATCAATGTAATCCACTACATAAACAAACTCAAAGAAAAAAACCACATGATCATTTCGTTAGATGCTGAAAAAGTATTTGACAAAATTCAGTATCCATTCATGTTAAAAGTCTTGGAGAAATCAGGAATTTAAGACCCATACATAAACCTACTGAATGCAATATATAGCAAACCAGTAGCCAACACCAACCTAAGTGGAGAAAAACTTGAAGGAATCCCACTAAAATCAGGGACCAGACAAGGCTGCCCACTCTATCCCTATCTAATCAATATAATTCTTGATGTTCTAGTTAGAGCAATTAGACAACAAATGGAAGTCAAAGTGATACAGATTGGAAAGGAAGAAGTCAAAATATCACTATTTGTAGAAGATATGATCGATCGTGACCCCAAATATTTCACCAGGGAACTCCTAAAGTTGATAAATAACTTCAGCAAAGTGACTGGAAATAAAATTAACTCAAACAAATATGTAGCCTTCCTATACTCAAAGATAAACAAGCTGAGAGAGAAATTAGAATAGCTATATTCTTCACAATAGTCACAAATAATATAAAATATCTTGGTTTGACTCTAACAAAGCAAGTAAAACATCTGTATAAAAATAACTTCAAGTCTCTGAAGAAAGAAATAGAAGATCTCGGAAGATGGAAAGATCTTCCATGGTCAGGGATTGGCAGGGTTAATAGAGTAAAAATGACCATCTTGCTGAAAGCAATCTACAGAATCAATGTATTCCTAATCTAAATTCCAAATCAATTCTTCAGAGAGGTTAAAAAGAGCAATTTGCAAATTCATTTTGATTAACAAAAATCCCAGGATAGTGAAAAGTCTTCTCAACAATAAAAGAACTTCTGGGGGAATCACCATCCTTCACATTAAGCAGTCTTACTGAGCAATAATGATAGAAACTGTATGGTATTAGTAGAGAGACAAGGAGAAAGATCAATGAAATAGAATTGAAGACCCCGAAATGAACCCACACGACTATGGTCATATGATCTTTGACAAAGGAGCTAAAATCATCCAGTGGAAAAAAAGACAACATTTTCAAAAAATGGTGCTATTTCAACTGGGGGTGAGCATGCACAAGAATGTAAATAGATTCTTTCTTATATCCTTGTACAAAGATCAAGTCCAAGTGAATCAAGGACCTCCACATAAAACCAGATACACTGAAACTAATAGAAAAGAAAGCTGGGAAGACCCTCCAGCAAATGGGCACAGGAGAAAAGTTCCTGAACAGAACCCCATTAGCTTATGCTCTAAGATCATGGAACCTCATAAAATTGCAAAGTTTCTTCTGTAAGACAAAGGAAACTGTCAATAGGACAAAATGGCAACCAACAAATTGGGAAAAGAACTTTACCCACTCTATATCCAGCAGAGGGCTAATATCCAAGATATATGAAGAATTCAAGAAGTTAGACTCCAGAGAACCATATAATCCTATTAAAAATGGGGTACAGAGCTAGGTAAAGAATTCTCAACTGAGGAAAACCTAATAACTGAGAAGTACCTAAAGAAATGTTCAACATCCTTAATCATCAGGGAAATGCAAATCAAAACAACCCTGAGATTCCAAATCCCACCAGTCAGAATGGTAAGGATCAAAAACTCAGAGGACAGCAAATGCTGGATAGGATGTGGAGAAAGAGAAACACTCCTCCATTGCTGGTGGGATTACAAGCTTTTACAACCATCCTGAAAATCAGTTTGGCTATGCCTCAGAAAATTGGACATAGTACTACCAGAGGACCCAGCTATAACACTCCTGTGTATATTCCTCTACATGTAATAAGGACACAGGCTCCACTATGTTCATAGCAGCCTTATTTATAACAGTGAGAAGCTGGAAAGAACCCATATATCCCTCAACAGAGGAATGGATACAGAAACTGTGATTCATTTACACAATGGAATACTACTCATCTATTAAAAACAATGAATTCATTAAATTCTTAGGCTAATAGATGGAACTAGAAAATATCATCCTGAGTTAGGTAACCCAATCACAAAAGCACACACATGGTATGCACTTACTGATAAGTGGATATTAGCCTAGATGCTTGGAATACCTAAGATATAATTCACAGACCAATTGAAACTCAAGGCAAAGGAAAAATAAAGTATGGATATTTTTGTCCTTCTTAGATAGGGGAATAAAACAACCATTGTAGGGGATACATAGACAAAGTGTGGGGCAGAGACTGAAGGAAAGGCCATGCAGAGACTGCCCCACATGAGGATCCACTACATATACTCTCACCAAACCCAAACAATAATGTGGATGGCAACAAGTGCTTGCTGACAGGAGCCTGATATAGCTGTCTCCTGAGAGGCTCTGCCAGTGCCCAACAAATACAGAGTCAGGTGCTCCCAGTCAACCATTGGGCTGAGCACAAGGTCCCCAATGAAGAGCTAAAGAAAGGACCCAAGGAGCCAACACAGCTGTCAGCCCCATAGGAGGAAACACATTATGAACCAACTAGTACCCCCAGAGATCCCAGAAACTAAACTACCAACCAAATAGTACACATGAAGGGGCCCTTGGCTCCAGCTGCATATGTAGCAGAGCATGGCCTTGTTGGACATCAAACAGAGGAGAGGCCCTTGGTCCTGAGAAAGTTTGATGCCCCAGTACAGGTGAATACCAGGAGAGGGAAGTGGGAGGCGGTAAGTTGGAGAGCACAGGGAAGGGGGATATGCAATAGGGTGTTTTCAGAGGGGAAACCAGAAAGGGGATAACATTTGAAATGTAAAGAAAATAACTAATACAAAATGGGGTACAGGTCTTAACAAAGAAGTTTCAAGTGAGGAATATTGAATGGCTAAGAAGCATCTACAGAAATGTTCATCATCCTTAGTCCTAAGGAAAATGCAAATCAAAACAACCCTGAGATTCCACCTCACACTAGTCAGAATGGCTAATATCAAAAACTCAGTCGACAACAGATGCCTGCCAGGATGTGGAGAAAGAGAAACACTCTTCCATGGCTGGTGGGATTGCAAGCTGGTACGACCACTCTGGAAATCAGTATGGTAGTTCCTCAGAAAATTGGACATAGTACTAACTGAAGACCCAGCTATATCATTCCTGGGAATATACCCAAAATATTTTCCAACATTTAAGAAG
Source organism: Tokudaia tokunoshimensis (assembly GCA_036184795.1). Lineage (NCBI taxonomy): Eukaryota > Metazoa > Chordata > Mammalia > Rodentia > Muridae > Tokudaia > Tokudaia tokunoshimensis. The sequence continues at coordinate 49,969,717 of BTHU01000021.1, forward strand.
GACACATGCTCCAATATGTTCACAGCAGCCTTATTTATAATAGCCAGTAGTGGGAAAGAACCCAGATGTCCTTCAACAGAGGAATGGATACAAAATATATGGTACATATACACAATGGAATACTACTTAGATATTAAAAACAATAACGTCATGCAATTGATTGGCAAATGGATGGAATTAGAAAAACTTGTGAATAATTTGGTCCTTCTTAGAGCAAAATATCCATATGAGGAAATACAGAAACCAAGTGTGGAGCAGAGATGGAAGAAAAGACCACCCAGAAACTGCCCCAACTAGGGATGCACCCATATACAGTTACCAAACCAGGACACTATTTTGGATGCCAAGAAATGCTTGCTGAAAGGAGCCTGATATAGCTGTCTCCTGAGATGACCTATCAGAGCATTACAAATACAGAGGTGGATGCTCGTAGCCAACCATTGGACAGAGCACAGGATCCCCAATGGTGGAGTTAGAGAAAGGACTATAGGAGCTGAAGGGATTTGAAACCCCATAGGAAGAACAACAATATCATCCAACCAGAACCCCAATAGCTCCCAGGGACTAAGCCACCAACCAATGAGTAAACATGGTTTCAATTGTATACACAACAGAGTATGGCCTCACCAGGCATCAATGGGAGGAGAGGTTCTTGGTACTATGAAGTCTCCACAGTTGCCCCAGTGTGGGGGAATTGAGCACAGGGAGGCAAGAGTGAATGAGTGGGTGAAGGAGCACGCTCATGGAAGCAGGAGGAAGGGGGATGCGATAGGGGGATGGGATAGGTGGGGAAACCAGGAAAGGGATAACATCTGAAATAAAGAAAATAAATAATAAATGTAAATAAAGAAAATATCCAATAATATACATTTTTAAAAAAAGAGAAAGAAAAGAAAGGAAGTTAGTGAAATGATTCCTAAAGATACTCTGCTCTATTGTAGACTAGAGCCCAGCCTAATAGTCATCAGAGAAGCTCCATACAGCAAATGATGGAAACTAGTGCAGAGGATCTTAGACAAGCATTTGGGAGAGGGAGGAGTCCCACGGGAGTGGCTAAAGAAACTACAGTAGAGATAAAAATGAAAACTTGGTACAGATTGACGATGTCAACAGTGATCAGATTCCAATGAATCTGACAATTTAAATTATCAGCATATTTAAATCATAGTATGATTTTCAAAAAAGCTTTCCAGGCAACAATCAGTCCAATCAATCCAACTAGAGCTATACAATAAAGTTTGAAGTGAGACTACATAGAATTCTTTTCCAAAATACTTGTGACCATGAGGATGGATTCTGTAGCTAAAAGGCTTAAAATCTAGTGTGGTCTCTGACTGACAACAGTGCTTAGCAGAACACAAAGTACTTGTGGCATCTGCCCTATGGATGGGTAATGTCTAGAGAGGAAAGAGTCTGAATTAATTATTCTGGGAAATTTGGAGGAAATCTGTCCCTTCAGATAGCAAAACTGTCACCAGATATTTAACAACATTTGATATTATCTCTTCCATTGAGAAGAGACCCTGCATGCTTAATGATATTGCTTCTCTTAGTGCTTCTTTATAAATAAAGAACCTCTGCACCCTCAATAACACAGAGATTGGGGACTCCTATGGAAGATTTGGGGGAATATTAAAGGCCCTGAAGGTGATGGGAACCCCACAGGAGGATCAACAGAGTCAACTAACCTGAACCACTAGAAGCTCTCCACTTCCTTATATACTTCCCCACTTCCTGGGTGATGACATACATTCTGGTTTCATCCTTTCTGGTTCTATGTTCCATCAAAAGTACAAGAGAAGTCTTCATATGATGCTGTAGTGCCAGCTCCTTAATTTTGTAGCTATCTGCTTGCCAGTTTATGGTTATTAGTAAGTGATACCAGTAACTAGATGGCTGTTAGTTGTCCTGTTCAGATCATTAATTATCTTGTATTTGCCATATTTTTTAATTTTGCTTTAGTGGCTGTTTTACCAGTTCATCTCAGGATCCAATTTAGTACTGAAGAGTAAGAATTTTTTAACCATTTATAGATTTCATCATTTAGTGTGAAAACAATAAAGTAAATATATCCTACTTATGACTTATGAATACCATTTTTAATGTTATTTGAGTTATTAAATATGTTTGTCTTTATGTAAAATATATTTGAATATCTGATGTCTATTTAAAGGGGATATTATTCTAAGTATAAAAATTGTAATACATAGTATTTTATTATCAATATTGTTTAGATTTATGCAGTAAAGAAGTATAAATGTCATTTTATTTTCTCAGCTAAAGTGATGAGATGAGAGTTGTAGTTGAGGTGTGTGAATATACACATGGTTTGGGCTGAGCTCAGAGAATTCTTTACTTTGTGCTAACTATCCCTAGGCCTAGGCCTAGAGGCTTCTAGCTTCAACATAATCTAATCTTATAAGCTTACTGATTCAATCCAACTTCTCTTGGCTTCCTGACTGAAGTGCTCTGCTTGACCTCATATGGCAATTTTTCTCACCTGGGTCTGGATCATTCTCTGCCTCATTCTGTCTTCATCTTTATCTAGCTTATTTTCTCTGTAACCTACCTCATTTGGATCTTATCTTTGGATGTCATTCGTTACCAGAGTAGACATGTTGCTGGATTAAAATTCTTCTACAGGGAAGATAAAATTAAGAGACAGGGATCTTATGTTCCAATACATTTCATTAATATGCAATGTTAACAAAATATTAAGCTTCTAGTTGGCATCTGCACCCAAAGCAGAAGCTGTGCTCTGGATCCCCACCTACTCAGGCCACAGGCAGATACAACATGACCCCGCATGTGTTCTCACACATCCAGGATCACAGGTGAGACCCTAACCACTGCCCTAACTGGGACACCCAACATGAGGAAACACAAGAAACTTGAACAGTCAGAGACAAATGGTCCTTCCTGTATGTAACTGAACCTGGGAAAGGAGCCTATGCTCTGGATACACACCCATTCACCCCACACCCATATGCAACTTAACTCCCAGGGTTTCTGACACATCCAGGATCAGAGGACCACAGACTCACAGGAGAGACATGCTACAGTTATAGAGAGCAAGGCCAGTTAACACCAAAGAAAACCAGATGGCAAGAAGTAAGTGCAAGAACATAAGCAACAGAAAACAATACTACTTGTCAATATCAGAACTCAGTTCTTCCACCACAGCAAGCCCTGAATACCCCAACAAACCTGAAAAGCAGGATTGAGATCTAAAATCATGTCTCATGATGATGATGATAGAGGAAATTAAGAAGGAAACAAGTTACTTTCTTAGAGAAATATAGGAGAACAAAGGTAAACAAGTAGTAGTCCCTAAAAGGAAACACATAAATCTCTTAACGAAATACAGGAAAACACAATCAAACAGGTGAAGGAATTGAACAAAACCATCCAGGATATAAAAAATGGAAATAGAAACATTAAAGAAAACAAAAGGGAGACAACACAGGAGGTGTAAAACCTAAGAAAGACAGCAGGAGTCACAACGCAAGCAACACCAACAAAGTAATAGAGATAAGAGAAAATCTCAGATGTAGAAGATACCATAGAAGATATTGACACAACAGTCAAACAAAGTACAAAAACCTAAAAGCTGCTAGCTCAAAACATTCAAGAAAACTAGGACACAATGAAAAGACCAAACCTAAGAATAATAGGTATAGAAGAGAGTGAAGATTCCTCACTCAAAGGACCAGCAAACATCTTCAACAAAATTATAGAAAAAAAAAACAAACAAAACTTCCTTAACCTAAAGAAAGTGATGCCCATAAATATATAAGAAACCTACAGAACACCAAACAAATGGGACCAAAAAAGAAATTCCTCCTATCAAATAATAATCAAAACACCAAATGCACAGAACACAGGAAAAATATTGAAAGCAGTAAAGAAAAAACACAAGTAACATATAAAGGCAGACCTATCAAAATTACATCAGACTTCTCAACAGAGAATCTAAAAGCCAGATGATATCGGACAAATGTAATACAGAACCTAAAAGAAAAAAAAAAAGTCAGCCCAGGCTACTATACCCAGCAAAATCTCAATAACATAGATGGAGAAACTAAGATATTCCATGAAAAAAACAAATTTAAACTATATCTTTTAACTAATCCAGTCACACAGAGGATAAGAGAAGGAAAATTCCAACACAAGGTGGGAAACTATACCTCCCCCCAAAAAAGAAAGAAATTAATCTTCTCACAACAAACCCAAATGAGGAGAACCACACAAAAACAATTCCACCTCTAACAAGAAAAATAACTGGAAGTAACAATAATTGCTCCTTAATATCTCTTTTTGTTGTTGTTTTTTGTTTGTTTGTTTGTTTGTTTTTCGAGACAGGGTTTCTCTGTGTAGCTCTGGCTGTCCTGGAACTCACTTTGTAGACTAGCCTGGCCTTGAACTCAGAAATCCTCCTGCCTCTGCCTCCCAAGTGCTGGGATTAAAAGCATGCACCACCACCGCCCGGCTCCTTAATATCTCTTAACATCAATGGACTCAATTCCTCAATAAAAAGATGTAGGCTAACAGACTGAATACATAAACAGGATCCAACATTATGCTGCATTTAGGAAACACACCTCAGTGACAAAGAAAAACACTACCTCCAAGTAAAAGGCTGGAAAAAAAGTTCCAAGCAAGTGGACCCAAGAAACAAGGTGGTGTAGCAATTCTAGTATCCAATAAAATCAACCAAAAGTTATCAAAAAAGATGAAGAAGAACACTTCATACTCATCAAATGAAGAATCCACCAAGATGAAATCTCAATTCTGAACAACTATGCCCCCAATGCAAGGGCAATCACATTTATAAAAGAAACTTTACTGAAGCTCAAAATGCACATTTAACCTCACACAATAATAGTAGGAGACTTCAACACCCTCACTTTCATCAATGGACAGATCATGGAAACACAAACTAAATGGAGACACAATGAAACTAACAGAAGTTGTGACACAAATGGATTTAACAGATATCTACCGTACATTTCACTCTAAAACAAAAGAATATACCTTCTTCTCAGCACCTCATAGTACTTTCTCCAAAACTGACCATATAATCTGACACAAAACAAACCTCAAAAGATACAAGAACTTTGAATTAATCCCTTGTATTCTATAGGATCTACACAGGCTAAGGCTGGACTTTAATAACAATGAAAACAATATAAACCCCACATACACATGGAAGCTGCCAATTCTCTACTCAATGAAAAGTTGGTCAGGGAACATATAAAGAAAGAAATTAATGACTTTTTAAAATTTAATGAAAATGAGAGCATAGCCCACTTAAACTTATGGGACACAATGAAAGCAGTGCGAAGTTGAAAACGCATCACCCTGAGTGCTTCCATAAAGAAATTGGAGACATCATACACTCTCAGTTTAACAACACATTTGAAAGCTCTAGAACAAAAAGGAAAAATACACTCAAGAGGAGTAGATGGCAGGATATAATCAAACTCAGGGCCAAAATCAACCAAGTAGAAACAAAGAGAACTAAACAAAGAATCAAAAAAACTAGATGCTTGATCTTTTTAAGAAAATCAACAAGATAGATAAACCCTTACCAAACTAACTAGAGGACACAGAGACAGAATACAAATTAACAAAATCAGGAATGAAAAAGCAAGATATAACAACAGAATCAGTGAATTCAAAAAAACATCAGATCCTAATTCAAAAGTCAATAAACAAAAAACTTATCTAAATGAAATAAATGATTTTCTAGACAGATACCAGATACCAAAGTTAAAGTAAGATCCAATAAACCATCTAAATAGCCCATAACCTCTAAGGAAATAGAAGCAGTCATTAGAACTTCCCCAACCAAAAAAAGTCCAGGGACAAATCGTGTTGTGCAGAATTTTATCAGACCTTCAAAGACCTAATATCAATACTATACCAAATTATTCCACATAATAGAAACAGAAAGAATACTATTCTTTTCTTTCTATGAAGCCACAGTTCAACTAATACCTAAACCACACAAGAACCAACAAAGAAAGAAAACTTCAATACAATTTCCCTTGTGAATGTCAGTGCAAAAATACTTAATAAAATTCTTGCAAACCAAATCCAAAAACGTATCAAAATAATCATTCACCATGATCAAGTAGACTACATCACAGGAATGCGGGGATGGTTCAATATATGGAAATCCATCAATGTAGTCCATTATATGAACAACTTCAAAGGAAGAAAAATACATGATTATATCATTAGATGCTGAAAAAACCTTTGACAAACTACAACACCCCTTCATGTTAAAAGTCTTGGAAAGATCAAGAATTCAAGGCCCATACCTAAACATAATAAAAGCAATATACAGCAAACCAATAGTCAAGATCAAACTAAATGGAGAGTAAATTTACGCAATTCCACTAAAATCAGGAACATTATTTAATATAATACCTGAAATTCTAAGGAGAACAAATAAACAACAAAAGGAGATCCAAGGGATACAAATTGGGAAGAAGGAAGTGAAGATATCACTATTCACACATGACATGATATTATATATGTGACCCAAAAAACATTCCACCAGAGAACTTCTACAGCTGATAAATAACTTCAGCAAAGTAGCTGGATATAAAATTAACTGTAGCAAATCAATAGACTTCCTGTACTCAAAGGATAAATGGGTGGAGAAAAAAATTAGGAAAATGACACCCTTCATAAAAGTCACTAATTGTAGAGAGTCATATTGGGGTGTCTTGTCGCCTGGCAGCTAAGACCCAGCTGCCTGCATCCTTCTGAATAACACCTCCCCCACCTGGCGGAGCTCTGGGACCAAGGTGAAGCCTTTTGTCTTCAAGGAGTTGCGGCTTCCTGCAAAAGGAGCAGAATGACAGACCCTGTGGAATCAACATCCTTCGAAGAACAGTGGAACAGAAGCCCCGCTGAGCAGACTCCCAACTCTGGCAGGAGGGTCACACCCACCCCCAAAGTTTATATTGCCGTTTTACCTCAAATAAAAGTCAGACTTTTATTTTGCTTGCTTGATTTTTTTTTATTTTCTATAATTTTTTTTTATTTTTAAAGAGCCATATTTTAGTCTCTGTGTGTTTTCTCTTGTTCCCCATCGTTTTATTTTCCCAGCTCTCCACTCACAGAAGACCCGATCCGCTCCTGTGTAACTCCCTGGAGGTTACAACTAATAATATAAAATATCAGGGTGTCGTACTAAGCAAGCAAGTAAAAGATCTGTATAAAAAGTACTGCAAGTATATGAATAAAGACATCAAAGACCTCAGAAGATGAAAAGATCTCTCATAATCATAGATCAGCATGATTAACAGTAAAAATGGCCATCTTACCAAAACCAATCTAAGAATTTAATGCAATCCCCCATATAAATTCTAACTAAATTCTTCACAGTTATAGAGCAATTCTCAAATTCATCTGGAATAACAAAACTCCTGGATAGCAAAAATAATTCTCAGCAATAAAAGAATATCTGGGGGAATCACTATCCCTGACCTCAAGAGGTAATACAGAGCAACAGTGATAAAAGCCACATTGTATTGTTACAAAGACAAGCAGGTCAAGTGCTAAAATAGAATTGAAGACTCAGAAATAAACACACACATCTGCGGTCACTTGATCTTTGACAAAGGTGCAAAAACCACCCAGGGGGGGAGGGGTGGAATACAGCATTGTCAATAAATGGTGCTGGTTCAACTGGTAGTCAGCATTGTAGAAGAATGTAAATTGATCTATTCTTATCTCCTTGTACGAAGATGAAGTCCAAGTGGATCAACAACCTCTACATAAAACCAAGGACAACCCATGGATTGGGAAAAGATATTTACCAACCCTAAACTCTATAGAATATACAAAATATACAAAAAAACTCAAGATGTTAGACTCCAGAGGACCAAATAAGCCTATTAAAAATGGGGTTCAGGCAAACAAAGAAGCCTTGAGAGGAATCTCGAATGACAGAGAAGTAATTAACGAAATGTTCAACACCCTTAGTTATCAGGGAAATGCAAATCAAAACATCCATGAGATTCCAACTCGTACCAATCAGAGTGGCTAAGATAAAAAATGCAGATACCAGTAGATGCTGGCAAGGATGTGGAGAAAGAGGAACACTACTCCATAGCTGGTGCGACTGCAAGCTTGTAAAGCACTTTGGAAATCAATCTGCAAGTTCCTGATAAAATTGGTAATAGTTCTACCTGAAGATCCAACTATACAACTACTGGGCATATACCCAAAAGATTCTCTAAAATATAATAAGGACACATGTTTATAGCAGCCTTATTTATAATAGCCAGAAGCTAGAAAAAACTCAGATGTACCACAACAGAAGAATAGATACAGAAAATGAGGTACTTTTCACAATGGAGTACTACTCAGCTATTAAAAACAAGGAGTTCATGAAATTCATAGGCAAATGGATGGAAAAAGAAAATATCCTGACTCATTCTAAATCAGGTAATCTAGACACAAAATAACACACATGGTTTATAGTCACTGATAAGTACATATTAGTCCAAAAGCTGACTTAGGTCTTGCATAGTGGAATTAACAGGATGGTTGCAGGAAAATACAGGGAATACAGATCTATGGGGGTAGGGGGAAGGGATGGGAGAGAGGTACAGAGGGTCAGGAAATCAAATGAAAATATATAGCAGTGGTGGATGAGGAACTGGGGGTAGTCACTGGATGGTCTCAGCTGCCAGAATAGTGAGAGGCTCCCAGGACCCAATGAGGAAGATTTTAACAGAAATTAGCATTGAAAAGGAGATTGGACCTGTAAGAGACCATCTCAAATAGATAGACATGGCCCCCAGTCAAGGAATGGGGCTACCCACCCATCTCAAAGTTTTTATCCCAGAAATGTTCCTGGCCAAAGGAAAGACAGGGACGAAAAACAAACAAACAAACAAACAAACAAACAAACAAACAAACAAAAAACGAGTAGAGACTGAAGGAAGGCCCTTGGGCTAAAATCCCACCTGGAGATGCATCCTGTCTGAAGACACAAAACTCCAGCACTCTTACTGTTGCCAAGAGGTGCTTGCTGACAGGATACTGGTGTGTCTATTCCCTGGGAGATTTTGCCAGTATCTGACCAATGCAGATATTGATGCTCACAGCCAACCATCAGACTGAGCATGGAGATCCCAGTGCAAGAGCTGGGGTGAAGAATTGGAGGAGTGAAGGGGGATTGCAACTTCATAGGAAGAACAATGTTGGCCGGTTGGAGATTCCAGATCTTCCAGGGACTAGACCACCAAACAAGGAGTATACATAGAGTGATCCATGGCTCCATATACATATGTAGCAGAGGATGACCTTGTCTGAGTCAACAGGAGGGGAGGTCCTGGATCCTGTGGAGTTTTGATGCCCCAGAGTAAAGGGATGCTGTAGCAGTGGAGTGGGCGTGGATGGATGGGTGGGATAGCACTCTCAAAGGCAAAGCAGAGGGGAGAGAGAGTGGTTGGAATGGCAGGGTTGTGGAGGGGAAACTGGGAAGGGGGTATCATTTAAGATGTAAATGAATGGAAATATAAATAAAAAAATAAAAAAGCAAATAGATGTAAATATAAAAAGTATTGATAATGTATGAATTCTGATTTTTATCTTTAAATAGAATGGAATTGAAGACCTGTTTTGAAGGCTATGTGAAAAGCAAGTACTTATGCCTACATCTAGAAAAATGCCATAAAGAGTGAAACAGAAGAATAGAATATTAATAATTCTCTATATAGCAATATTTTTTTCACAGTGACACAAAGGCATATTTTTTTACATCCATAAGAACAGCAGTACAAAATTGCATTCTTATTGTTTAAACTTTGGGTCACAGAAAAGGCACAGCATCTCTCCCTGAATCCAGACAGGCCATTCCTCTAGGAGAGTTCTGCTATCTTTTTCCTGTCAGCTGGACTGTGGATTTGTTTCTAGTAACTGAAAAGAAAATGTCATTCAAAGGATCACTTTTAAGAGTTGTTTCACATTTCTGTAGCTTACAGGAAAACTTCAGGGTGCTATAAAAAGGTACCTAAGTGAATCAATCCTACTGAAGAAGTACAGAACAGTAGCACTACAAACTAGCTGACTACTTGCATTGAAAATGAATTATTTTGTGATTTGAAAGGCAATATGATAAGACTTGCCATTAATTACAGTTATATATGAAAATATAACTATAATTATATGAATTACAGACTTTTCTATAAATAATTTCAAAAACAAGATTCCTGCATTTCATTAGCTTATTAATGTAAGTCTCAAAGAAGATTCAAGAGCGTATATTTAATTTCATATAAATACCCATTGTGTTTCATATCACTCCCTCAAGCATGCCAAGTATTTGAAACTTCATTATGACTAAGATTAATAGAACAGAATAGTCAATTTTTGACTAATTGGAACAGTTCACTTTGACAAAAGTACATCCAAGTAACATTTGGTAGCCATCACATCAGAAGAAAAGAAATCAATACTGATTAAGACATGACAGTTATAGTTAATATTTCCATCCTATTTATATTTACTGATGATTGAAATACCACATATTATTATAATGGTGACAAGTTACAATAAAAAGTCTGTGTTCTTACCCTTTTTTGTCTTACTTTGTCTACCTTTCTTGGTGCCCTCTCTTTTGCTCGTCCTTCTCAAATATCTCTTTTCTTTCTCTCTGGATGCTGACCTTCATGATCCAGTCCTGTCTGCTTGTCATGTTTAGTCTAATAATTTCTCTCCCTGCTCAATCAGTACTCTCAAATCTACAGTTAAAAACCTGCCCCTAAACTATACCTTAGATCAGTCATATGTCCATTTTATACATACGGTTCCAAAATCCCCACATCCTAATTCTGGTGCCAAAACTTCCTGGATGGGCAAAAACTGAGGCTTGGACCAATAACTATACTAAAATGCTGATCTGACTCTTCTAGAATTTGTATGAATCTTTTGGGCTTCTGCCACCCATTATATTTGTATTCAGATTCTAGAGTCTGCCTCTTCAGCAACTTCTTCTCCCTACCTGTTAGGTTTGCCTACTGTGATTCTGGGCAACATTAGGTATCTCTGGGTCCTGGAGCCTGCTATGTCCCCTAGGTGTCTATCATATGAAAAGGCTGTGTTCTTCCATCCATCAGCTCTCTGATTGCCCAACAGATAAGTATATTCTCCACCTTGCTGGCTTCTGGATCCTTCTATGCCATCCTAGAAACTCACCATATGGACATCTCTCTGCTCTTTTTTTTTTCTCTCTCGCTCTCTCTGACATTTTTTTCATCCCTCTGACATTTTTTTCTTTTGCCTCTATTTAAACCCTTCCTTTTTCCAAAAAAATACAATCTGTCTCTTCAACTTTCTTTTCTACCTGCTCTATCTACTTGTCTATGTTTTAGGTCCCTCCTAAAGTTTTCTTTTCTCCTCCTAAGAGCTGATTGCTAAGTCCTTCAGCTTCCTTATATTTCTAGTCCTCTAGGGCATTGCAATCCTCCTTCTGTTCACATTACTGCTTTTAACACTTGTCTCTCACTCTAATATTTGTCACTAACTCCCTCTTGGTGTTTATTGGAAATAATTTTCTGGTGGACGTCCATTTGCAATCCTTTCTTTTTTCCTCCCCAAATGTAGAGATTTCATTATAGTCTTGCTATCTTACTGTAAATGGCTTGTCCTTAGTAAAGCTCAATGTCCAGAGACAGAACACTTGATTTTCAAATTCTCTTCTACAATAACAACTTCTGCCAGTGCACAAATAAATGATCTCCAAATCTCTTGTATCTAAATTTTCTCTCCTCTACACTCCCAAAAGTGATATCACTAAATAGTGTCTACTTTACACTCTTGAAAATATTTTATCTCTATGATTTCTTTGCTCTCTTCTCAAAAAGAAATCTCATAAGACTATTTTTAAACCTATTAATGCACTTTATATGTCAATCACAGCCCCATTCCTCACTCTCTTCCCAGTTAAACAGTTACAAGTCCCTTGGGTACAATCACACCCTGGAATATCTAGTCCCAGCAGGACTAGGCACATGGTTTCCCACTGAGGCCCAAACAGGTAGTCCAGCTAAGGGAAAGGGGATCCAATGGAAGCAAACAGAGACCTAGATAGACCACAATTTACTTGTGGGGGAACCCACATGAAGGGAGAGTAAGTAGCAAGTTTGTTATACATGTGTGTAGGGGGGGGCATCTATGTTCATCTCCTGCATACTCATGGTTGGAAGCCCAAGCTTTGTGAGACCCCATGGTCCCAGGTCAGTTGACTCTATATGTCTTCTTATGGTATCTCCAATACCACAAGATTGCTTAATTCTATCCAACACTCTTCTACAAGACTACCCAAGCTCTGCATGATATTTGGCTCTAGGTCTCCACATATGCCTCCATATGCTGTTGGATGAAGCCACTTAGGAGACAGTGATACAAGATTCTTGCCTGCAAGCATAGCAGAGGATCATTAATAGTGTCGGGGTTTTGCTCTCTCACATATGATGGGTTTCAAGTTGATGCAGTCTGTGGTAGGCTATTCTGTCAGTCTCTGCTTGGTCTTTATCCCAGTATATCTTTTAGGTGGGACAAATTATGAATCGACAGATTTGTGGATGGATTGATGTCCCCTTCCCTTCTCTGAAAGGTCTGCCTGGCTGCAGGAGGTGGTCACTTCAGTTTCTGCATCCCCTTCCAATGGGAAGGTGTATTGTGGATATGTTGTAGTTTATGGCTGACACCCACTAATAAATGAGTGTATACCGTACATGTTCTATTGGGTTTTGGTTACCAGACAGGATAATATTCTCAACTTCCATTCATTTGCCTGCAAAAATCATGATGTTTTGTTTTTGATTTTAGTGTCTTAATAGTATTCCATTGTGTAGATATGTTACATTTTTTTTAAAATCCATTCTACAATTGAGGATCATCTTGTTTGTTTCCAGTTTCTAGCTACTACAAATAAAGCTGCTATGAACATAGCATGTCATAATAGGTCATCTTTTGTGCATATACCCAGGAGTAATATAGCTTGGTCTTTAGGTTGAAATACTCCTAGTTTTCTGAGAAACCACCAAGTCGATTTCCAAAGTAGTTGTACAATTTTATACTCCCACCAGCAATAAAGTAGTATTCTCCTTACACCAAAACCTCATCAGCACACTATTAACAGAGTTTTTTTTTTTTAATCTTAGGTATAAGATGGAATTTCAGGATCCTTTTGATTTACATTATACTGAAACTAAGGAGGTTGAACATTTCCTTAATTGCTTCTTGATCATTCAAGAATCTTCTACTGAGAATTTTCTGTATAGCTATGTACCCCATTTTTAATTGGGTTATTTGATTTGTTGAATGATTACTTTATATGTTTTGGATATTATTCCTCTGTCTGATGTAGGGTTGGTTGGTGAATATTCTTTCCCAATCAGTAGATTGCCCTTTAGTCATTTTGACCATGTCCTTTACCTTACAGAAGACTTTGTTTCATGAGGTCACATTTAATAATTGTTGATCTCAGTGACTGAGCTATTGGTGTTCTCATCAGGAAGTATTATTCTGAAGGCTACCCCACAATTTCTTTTCTATTAGATTTAGTGTATCTAGTTTTATGGTGGGGGTCCTTAATTCCCTAGGACTTAAGTTTTGTGAAAGTTGATAAACATGGATTTATTTGTATTCTTTTACATAAAGATGTTCAGTTAGACCAGCACCATTTGTTGAAGAAGCTTATTTTTTTTTTCTGTTGTATTATTTTGGTTTCTTACTCAAAATTCAAATGTCAATAGGTTTGTGGACTTATTTCAGGGTTTTCAATTCTATTCAATTCACTGACCTGTCTCTTTCTATATCAATGCCATGCAGTTTTATTGTGATTGCTCTGTTGTCCAGCTTGAAATCAGGATGTTTATACCTCAAGAAGTTCTTTTATTGATCAGGATTGATTTATCTATCCTAGGTTTTTTTGGTTTTTTTTTTCCATATGAATTTGGGAATTGCTTTTGCAAGATCTATAAAGAATTGTATTGAAATTTTGATGGGAATTGCATTCAATCTCTACATTCCTTTTATAACAATGAGCATTTTCATTCAGTAAATCCAAGAGTATGTGAGATATTCCCATCTTCTGATGTCTTCCTCAATTTCTTTCTTCAGAGACTTGAAATTCTTGAAAAATAGGTCTGTCACTTGATTGGTTAGAGTTACACCAACATATTTTATAATATTTGTGGCTTTTGTAAATGGTATTATTTCACTAATTTTTTTTCAGCCCATTTATCATTTCCATAAAAGAAGTCTACTGAATTTTATTGATATATTATGTATCAGTCATAGCCATAAATGTCAAGGTCATGTGTTACTGTATGAAAGATACTTAATACATGTAAGTATGTGTGTGGTACCCAAGCAGAGCAAAAATTTTAGTGACTTCATTGTTCCTGGCTTTAATGCTTGAAGAGAGGTTTGTTTATTGAATTAGAAATTGTATTTTGACTAAGCTGCCTAAAAAGAGTACTCTTGGGATTCAGCTGTCTTTTTCCCCAGCTGAGGATTTAGGATGTTTAGCTGTGTCTACTTTTTTACATGGTGGTTGGAGAACTGGAATCAGATATTCAAGTTTGTAGGAAAAGTGTTCTTTCAAACGAAACTATCAACAAATATAGATTGGTCCTCCAGCAGCTTTTATACTAAATGTTCCGTTTCTGAGTTAGTGGTGCAGATGACAGAAAACATTAGGATTTGGTACTTAGGAAAATGAAATGGGACAGTATGTACTCAATTTAGAGTTACACCAGAATAAGGACTATTCTTTATTTTCTACTTTTTTTCCCCATAGTGTAAACAACTTCTTTTCCTACATTTTGATTCACTTTTAGCCCCAATGCATTACTGGTAAATTTCTGGTAAGTCTTTCCTGATAGCACAGCAAAGTTATATTCCAGAGACAACCAGAGATTGGTTGTAGAGGCATAAATGGAGTCATGGAGATCAGCTGAGATGTGGAGTTGTGAGAGGCATGAAAGACCATTGGTGAAGGTGCAGCCTCAGTGCCAGTTGATGGCTCAGGAATGAAGGAATCATACAATGAAGTAGAGATTTAGCACCAAAAAGAGAGATGAAAGGGAGACCCAGTTGCAGCAAGGGACTCCAGTGACTTTGGAGATGCCAGTCCCATAGGATAACCACCAAGATAAGCAGTAGCAGTGGAGTAGAGCCATCCAGATCTTAGAAACCAAGCTATATGTGTGCTACAGAAGGCAAAGCTGGAGAGGTGACCCAAGCCCTTTGAAGAAATCCAGACAACAGTGTGTAGATGCCAGACATTGAACAGTTGGAGTTTGACTCTGCTTGGTGCAGTTGGTGGCTCTGTTCTGACTTTTCCCTCTTGAAGGAAGAAAGTATTTGGCTTATTTTTATTTTACTGGAGTCTAAATATGAAAGATTTTGAGTTTGAAAAGAATTTTAACTTTAAACGAGATTGGCTAATTTTAAAGACTAAAATTTTAAAAAGTTTAAATTTGTAATGATGTAGATCTTTAAAATGCTGTTTATGTTTTTAATGTGAAATCTTGGTGATGAATAAGAAAGGAAGGGTTAGGCTTAATAGTGATGTGTTCACGTGTCAATGAGACAAGGGTTCAGCTGTACTGACTGGTTTTTGTGTCAACTTGAGCCAGTCTAGAGGCATAAGAGAGGAAGGAGCCTAAGTTGAGGAAATTTCTACAGGAGATCCAGCTGTAAGGCATTTTCTCAGTTGGTGACCAATTGGGTAGGGTCTAGCCCATTCTCTGTAATGCTTTCCTTGGGATGGTAGTCCTGGGTTCTAAAAGAAATCAGGCTGAAAAAAACAGGGGAAGCAAGTGAGTTAAGACTACCTCTCCATAACCTCTATATCAGCGCCTTCCCTCAGGATCCTTCTGTGTTTGAATTTCTGTCTAGACTGTCTTCAATGGACTATAATGTGGAAGTACAAGTTAAATCAACACTTTCCTCCGCAACTTGTTTTTGGTTGTGGTGCTTCATCATGGATAGCAATAGAAACCCTAAGGCCTCTTTCTCCACATCCTCACCAACACCTGCTGTCTCCTGTGTTTTTGATCTTAGCCATTCTGACTGGTGTGAGGTAGAATCTCAGGGTTGTTTTGATTTGCATTTCCCTAATGACTAAGGATGTTGAACATTTCTTTAGGTGCTTCTCAGCCATTCAATATTTTTCAGGTGAAAATTCTTTGTTTAGCTCTGCACCCCATTTTTAATAGGGTTATTTGGCTCTCTGGAGTCTAACTTCTTGAGTTCTTTGTATATATTGGATATTAGCCCTCTGTCGGATGTAGGGTTGGTAAAGATCTTTTCCCAATTTGTTGGCTGCCGCTTTGTCCTTTTGACAGTGTCCTTTGCCTTACAGAAACTTTGTAATTTTATGAGGTCCCATTTGTCAATTTTTGATCTTAGAGTATAAGCTATTGGTGTTCTGGTCAAGAAATTTTCCCCTGTGTCCATGTGTTCAAGGCTCTTCCCTAGTTTCTTTTCTATTAGTTTCAGTGTGTCTGGTTTTATGTGGAGCTCCTTGATGCACTTGGAGTTGGAGTTAGTACAAGGAAATAAGAATGGATTGATTTGCACTCTTCTGAATGCTGACCTCCAGTTGAACCAGCACCATTTGTTGAAAAGGCTATCCTTTCTCCACTGGATGGTTTTAGCTCCTTTGTCAAAGATCAAGTGAACATATCCTGTTATACTACTCCTGGGCATATACCTGGAGGCCTCCCTGGCATGCAATAGGGACACATACTCCACTATGTTCATAGCAGCCTTATTTATAATAGCCAGAAGCTGGAAAAAACCCAAATGTCCCTCAATGGAGGAATGGATACAGAAGATGTGGTATATTTACACAATGAAATACTACTCTGCAATTAAAAACAATGAATTCACGAAATTCTTAGGCAAATGGTCAGAACTTGAAAATATCTTCCTTAGTAAGGTAACCCAATCACGAAAGAACACACATGGTATGCAGTCACTGATAAGGGGATATTAACCCAGAATCTCAGAATACCCTAGACACAATTTGCGTATCAATAGATTTCTAAGAAGATGGAAGGAGAGACCCCTGGTCCTGGAAAGACTGGATGTAGGGGAATGCCAGGACAGAGAAGCGAGAGGGGGTTGAATGGGGAACAGGGGGAGGGAAGAGGGATTATGGGACTTTCAGGGATGAGGGAACCGGGAAATGGGAAATCATTGGGAATGTAAATAAAAAATATAGAAAAGAAAAAAAGAAAAAGAAATCCTAAGATCTCATGGTTTTTTTCCCCAAGGAACTTGTGATATTCCTTGGAGTCTTCCTTGTTCAGCTCACATTTTGTTGATCATATTGGTAAGGTTTCATGAGCATAGCTTCTGATATCACTAGGACACACAATCTTTCAACAAGTTCTCTGACCTTCTGGCTTCTGTAATCTTTCCAACCCCTATTCCAAAATGTTCCCTGAATCTTTTGTGTGGAAGTATTTTGGGATTGAGCGCTACAACTCTTCATACATCTTGGTTGTGGATTTCTGTAGTGGTCTCTATCTGATGACAGTAAAATGTTCCTCAATTAAGGATAAAAATTAATGAAAGTTTCTAGGATTCAATATATTAGTAGAAATTTCTGAATTCAGTTCAGTACCTAATATCAAAATATTCAACCTATATATTTTGAGTGAAGTTAAAGATATGTTTATCTTTCTGGTTTTAAATCTTTTTCACAACATAGAAATGTTTATACTAAGAAAGTAATATCTTAAAGGTATTTATTAAGGATTTGTTGTTCTCATTAAGCACTTTCAAATGCTTTGTTTGAGGTGTGAGTTAATGTCCATAATAGAAGAAGGAAATTCTGCAAATCCATGCTTCTTTAATGTGGTATGTCTGAAGGTCATTGATTCTTTCCTGTTGGTTTCATTAGTTGTTACCATTACCAGAATTCTTACACTAGATTTGTAAGAGAATTTCTATAGTGAGGGGTTTGTGTTTAATTAGCCTTTCATAGATTTTAGGGTTTAGATGACAAATCAATTCCCTTAATATACAGAAGTAAAATTAAAGAAAAATACTGCACAACACCTCATTTAGTCTATTGATTTCTTTTAAGTTTTCACTGTTTTATGTTTGTTTAGTTTTTCTTATATTTTTGTTGTCATACTTGGATTGCAGCTTAAGCTTGCAGCCACAGTTGTTCCAATCTAGCCCTAAAAGTGAAAGGAATGAAGTACTTTCCTCTGGCTGACCTTACTGGCCTTAGCTAGAATTAAACAACTTCTTTCCTCTCTTACACCAATAACCTAACTGCTCCCATCTTGAAAAGCCATCCATATGTATTAGGCAGAGCTTGGAGCACAGGCTGCTCTGTAATGCTTTTTAAACCCACACTGCTTGCTCACTGTTTATATCTCAACTCATAAAAGAAACAAAAGGCTTAGGACAATTTCTATTTGTTCTGAGGTCTTAGTCCATTTTTCCAAGTAGAACTACAAGCGGATTTATATTTCTGTATCTCTTTTGATGGTAAGTCCACAAAGGAAATAAATTACAATGTTTTGCTCCTGATATACTGCCTCTTATCCAAAGAAATATGCTTAAAATTATAGATACTATGAGATTAAACAAACATTCAAATACATTCCCAGTCTCTAGTCACTCCTTTATAGAATATCTATCAGGATTGCATGATTGCTCACCATAAATAAATATTACTTTCCAAATGGAGACTGAAACAAATGAGAATGCAGCCAGGCATTTCCCTCTTGTCAGACCTCATTATTCTAGGACTGAGGAACAGCAACAGAGCTATGCTGTCACAACCTCATGGAGTCAAATTCAATAAAAACAGTGAAGCTATGACCTTTGGTATATTCTTTCACTTTGAGCTAGTATAAAAAGGATCCAGTGATATGTATACATATTTCATTTTATATTTTCTAAGACTAGGACTAAGAGACATCTCAGGTCAAGTAATTTCTTCATGCCAAGCAAGCCATTAATGGAATGATTATTCATTCATATTCCAGATACACATTTCTTTTTTTATTAGATATTTGCTTTATTTACATTTCAAATGGTATCCCCTTTCTGCGTTACACCTCCGAAAATCCCCAATCCCATTCCCCCTCCCCCTGCTCATTCCCGCTCCCCCTCAATTTTCTGACTTGCATTCTCCTATTCTGGGGAATTGAGCCATCACAGCACCATCTCATTGATGTCTGAAATGGTCATCTTCTGTTACATATGTAGCTGGAGCCATGGGTCCCTCCATGTGTACTCTTTGGTTTGTGGTTTAGTCCCTGGGAGCTCTGGGGGTACTGGTTGGTACATATTATTGTTCCTCCTGCAAGGCTGCAAACCTCTTCAGCTCCTTGGGTCCTTTCTCTGACTGATCCGTTGGGGACCCTATGTTCATTCTGTTGGTTGGATGTGAGCCATGGGTATTTTGATCCACTTTCCAATGAGGATCAAAGTATCCACACTTTGGTCTTCCTTCTTTTTGAGCTTCATGTGGTCCAAGATACAAATTTCTAGAAACCATATGTCCTACTGGTTACCATTTTAGATTTTAAAGCTGGATTTTATGAACTCTCTTCCCCACAGAGAGTAGTTTATTTTCTTATTTTTCAGATTCAATCACTTAACAGCTATGCAAATTTCACCACTAATTTACATCTCTGTGCTTTGCTTTCTTCATAAGCTTATTTGTGATTTGCACAGATCATAACTAGAAACTTCCACACGATTGATAGACCATGTGCTAGATAAAGAGAATGAACATTTGCTATGCACGTCTGTGTGTATATGTGGTGCTGTGTGTTTGTATGCCAACATGTGTATATGCCTCTGTGTGTGTGTTACACACACACAAAGACACACACACACACACACACACACACGCACGCACACCACACCACACCACACTTTTTAGATTTTTGTGTATTTGTATTTGGTTTCTTTCTTTCTTTCTTTCTTTCTTTCTTTCTTTCTTTCTTTCTTTCTTTCTTTCTTTCTTTTTATTATTTATTTATTTGCTATTATTTTTCTTTATTTCTCAACACTGCTTGGGACTGCTCCACAGAGACCACCAGGCAGAAAAGTTTTCTTCCACATCCTACCAGGCATTTGGGTTAATGCAACATGGGCATGTTGGTCAGAATTTGGGCAAAAGCAGTGAAGAGACAGGGTGATTTTGCTTAGGTTCACGGTCCATATGAACTGGAACTAGAAAACTGTCACTTATTAAATACACATTACTCAGACACAATACTTCATAGAAGTCATCTTTAAATTTCAATTTTTGAGTTAAACAACAGCAACAATAACAAAATAGAAATTTAGAGTAGGATTTTCTTCTCATTTTTTAGAGATGTTTTATTTCTCTACTCTTACATTTGTGTGTAAAAGTATAAATATCTATTTTCAGTATGCATCGAAATATACGTGTAAATAAATTTAAGTGAGAATTTAAATTACCATAAACCTCATTAAAGTTCTCTATGCAAACTAGAAAGTGATACCCATCATCAAAATTCACATGTGACAGTTACATAATGATGAAGGTACTATACTTCTTCCTTCCACTAACCATTTTTTTTTATTCTTTTCATCATTTACTTGTGCCACTTAGGTCTTCCACCACTACTTATTCCAAAGCACATATAAAGTTTTCTATAATAATATCAATTATAGGCTTCTTTTCTTACAGTTGACTACATTATAGCAACAAGCTCCTTAATATAAAATCTCAAAAAAATAATTTATTCTTGTAATTGTTTGATAGGTCAAAGATTGGATAGGTATGACATATTTTTGAATCAGAAACTCTTACTTTCAGGCTCATGTCAGTTGGGGTTTTAATCATCTAAAGGCTCCACTGGCAGGGATTACTGTGATGAGTTGCTCATATTAGCAGCTGAGTATGAAGAGAAAGGTACTTTGTGGTTGTAAGCTATGATGATTTATATATGCTTGGCACAGAGAATGGCACTATTAGAAAGTATGGACCTGTTGGAGTAGGTGTGGACTTATTGGAGTATATGTGTCACAGCGGATATGGGCTTTTAGGCCCTCATCCTAGCTGTCTGGGAGCCAGTTTTCTGCTAGCAACCTGCTTGGATGCTGCCATGTCCCCACCTGGATGATAAAAGACTGAACCTCTGAACACATAAGCCAGCCCCAATTAAATGTAGTACTTATAAGAGTTTCCTTTGTCTAGCTGAGCAGTGGTGGTACATGCCCGTAATCCCAGCACCTGGGAGACAGAGGCAGGCAGATTTCTGAGTTTGAGCCTGGTCTACAGAGTGAGTTTCAAGACGGCCAGGGCTATACAAGAGAAACTCTGTCTCAAAAAAACAAAAACAAAAGAAAAACACCAAAAAACCAAAAAACAAAAAAGTAAAAATAAAAAACAAAAAACAAAAACAAAAAAAAACAAGCAAAAAAAAAAAGAGTTGCCTAAGACATTAGCCAGGAGGAATGAAATATTACCTCTTGTCAGAGTTTGAGCATAAGCTCTGAGATATAGCAAGCAAACAAGGTGGATATTGCAATGAACCTTAGAAACTGCAAGTAAAATTTGTTTAATTTTTGGATGTCGTACAACTTCCCCAACATGCAAAGAAGAAAATATGGTTGCCTATGCGATGGAAAAGTAAGAAGGTCAAACTATGAATTGTTATGTAGGGGTGTTGTAATAGTTTGGATATGTTTGGCCATGTGAAGTGGCACTATTAGGAGGTATGACCTTAATGAAGTAGGAGTGGGCTTGTTGGAGGAAGTAAGTCATTGTAAAGGCAGACTTTGAGGTCTTCTAGTGCTCAAGCTCTACCCAGTGTGGAAAAGACACTCCTCTTGACTGTCTTTGCTCAAGTTCTTTTCTCTACCTGCAATTCAGGATGTGTACTCCATTCCCAGAGCCACAGCTCTGCCTGGAGGCCTACTGCCACCCAGGACAACTGGAGACCTGGGGCCACCAGGGACTACCAGTTTAAACTATAGTTACAGAGGCCCCCTATCATCAATAAATAACAGGCTAGTCAATATCAGGGACATCCAGATGGTTAAAGTCAAGCTTAAGAACACAATCAACAAAATCTAGAACAATATGGTACAACTAGACGCTAGCTATCCTTCAAAAGCAAGCCCTAGCTACCCTAACACTCTGGAAGGACAAGATTGTGACCTAAAATTCCCTCTCATGAAAATGATAGAGGCCTTTAAGAAGGATATAAATAACTCCCATAAAGAAAAACAAGAAAATACAATCCTATACAATATATAGAGGCCTTTGAATAGGAAATGAATAAATATAAAGAAATAAAGGAGAACACAACCAAACAGGTGAAGGAAATGAATAAAACTGTTCAAGATCTGAAAATGGAAATAGAAGCAATAAAGAAAACACAAACTGAAGCAATGCTGGAGATGTAAAATTTAGCAAAGAAAATAGGAACTAAAAACATAAGCATCACCAACAGAGAACAAATGACAGAAGAGCGAAGCACAAGCATAGGAGATAAAACAGAAGAAATTGATATATCAGTCAAAATACTAAATCTAAAACATTCAAACAACAAAATATCCAGGACAATTGGGACACTATGAAAAGAATAATAGGAGTAGAAGAAGGAGAATATTCCAAGATCAAAGGCCCAGAAAATATCTCCTACAAATTCATAAATGAAAATTATCCTAACTTAAATAAAGAGCTGCATATAAATGTACAAGAAGTTTACAGAACACTAAATAGAGTAGACCAAAAAGGAAAACAATCCTGCCTCATAATAATCAAGACACTAATGGTACAGACCAAAGAAAGAGTATTAAAAGCTGCAAGGGGGTAAAGGTCAAGTAACATATAAATGCAGATCAAACATAATTACACCTGACTTCTCAACAGAGGCTGTAAAAGACAAAAGGTCCTGTAGAGATATCTTATAGACTCCAAGACAGCACAGATGTCAGCTCAGACTACTATACCTGGCAAAATTTTCAATCACTTTAGATAGAGGAAACAAAATATTCCATGACAAAACCATATTTGAACAATATCTTTCCACTAATCCAGCCCTACAAGGAATACTAACAAGGAAAACTCCAAGACAATGAGGGTAACTACACTGAAGAAAACTTGAGAAATTAATAATTTCACATCAGCAAAACCAAAATAGGGGTCTCTCTCTCTCTCTCTCTCTCTCTCTCTCTCTCTCTCTCTCTCTCTCTCTCTCTCACACACACACACACACACACACACACACACATTCATAAAAGAAATATTACTAAAATTTAAATCACAAAATGAACCCCACATATTATTAGTGGGAAGCTTCAACATCCCACTCCCACCAATAGACAGAACATTGAAACAGAAACTAAACAGAGAAATGATAAAATTAGCAGATGTTATGAATCAAATGGAACTAACAAATATCTACAGAGCACAAAAACAAAAGAATATACTTTATTCTCAGAACCTTCTCCAAACTTGACCACGTAATCAGTCACAAACTGAGCCTCAACAAGAAGATTCACCACGGATTCATCAGATCACCACGGATTAGAGCTGGATTTCAACAATATCAAAGTGGCTGGGTACAAAATTAATTAACATAATAAGTAACCCTGCTTTATAAAAACTCTAAATAGGCTGAAAAAATAATCAGGGAAATAATAGCCTTCACAATAGCCACAAGTAATATAAAATACCTTTTCTTAACTCTAAAGAAGTATGTGAAAGATCGATATGACTAGAAGTTTATGTCTCCAAAGAAAGAAATTGAAGCAGATATTAAAATTTGGAAGGATCGTCCATGCTTCCAGATGTAGAGAATTAACTCAGAGGATGGGGTGTGAGAGATGTCTCAGTGATTAAGAGCACTGGCTGCTCTTCCAAAGGTCTTGAGTTCAATTCCCAGCAACCACATGGTGGCTTACAACCATCTGTAATTGGTTCTGATGCCCCCTTCTGGTGTATCAAGTACAGTGTTGTCATATATATAAGAAATAAATCTTTAAAAAAAAAATTAACTCAGGGAAAATGGCCATCTTACCAAAAGAAAACTGCTAATTCAATGAATTCTCATGAAAATTCTAACATGTTTTTATAGACTTCAAAAGAACAATTCTCAACTTCATATTGAAAAAACAAAAGGCATAGGATAGCTAAAACAATTCTATACAATAAAAGAACTTCTTCAGGTATCACCATCCCAGATTTAAAGCTCTACTACAAAGGAATAGTACTAAAAACTGCATTGTATTGGTATAGAAACACTCAAATTGATCAAGAAAATTGAAGACCTAAAAATAAACCCACACACCTAAGGACACTTGATGTTTTACAAAGAAGGTAAAACAATACAATGGGAAAGAAGCATCTTCAACATATGGTATTTGTCTAACTGGATGTCTGCATGAAAAAAATATAGATCCATATTAATCACCTTGTACAAAACTCAAGTCCAGGTAAATTAAAGACCACAACATAAATCCAGATTCACTCAATCTAATAGAACAGGATAAACACATTAGTACAGGAGACAATTTAACGAACAGTACTCCAATATCTCAGGATCTAATTTCAACAATTAATAAATGGAATGTCATGAAACTGAAAAGCTTCTGTAAGGCAAAGGGCACCATCAATAAGACAAAATGGCACCCTATGGAATAGAAAAACATATTCCATACATCTAACAGAGGGCTCATATCCAAAATGTATAGAGAATATAAGAAATTAGATAACCCAAATAACCCAATCAAAAAATAGGATAAAGTGCTAAACAGAGACAGAGAATTCTCAACATCTGTAATGGCCAAGAAACATTTTAAAATGTTCAGCATTCTTAGTTATCAAGATAATGCAAACTTAATGACACAGAGATTCTACCTTGCACCCATCGAATGATAAGACCAAAAACTCAAGCTTATAAGTGGATACTAGCCATAAATTGCAGGATACCCATGCTACATTCCACAGACCAAATGATGCCAAATAACAAGGAAGGCCCAAACCAGGATGATTGATTCTCACTCAGAGTGGGAAATAAAATAGTCATGGAGTGAGAACGACAGAGAGAACTGGGTGGGAGAGAGAATGTGATTTTGGAGAGTACTGGAGGATCAGAATCAAATGTAGGAAGAGAAAGAAGAGAGGGTCTGGAGAGTGAATGGAAATTGTCAGCTGGCTGGAGTAGGAGTAGGCTGGAGACAGTTTTTTCAGACATGCCAAAGACCTGGAATGGGGGAGGCTTCTGCGAGTCTAGGGTCATGACTAGTTTTGACCACTAGCAGTGTGAGATGTGGAACCTGAATTGGGCAAGCCCTGTAGCTAGGCAGGACTCCCAGTGGAGTGATAAGTACAACAATATACCCACAAAATATTCAACCTCCTGCTTATAAGAAGTTCAGAGACAAAGATGGAGCTGTGATTGAGGGAATGACCAACCAATGACCATCCCAACTTGAGAGCCACCCCATGGGCAAGAACCAATCTTGGATACTATTAACGAAACTCTGTTATCCTGGCAGACAAGAACCTGGAATAACTGTCCTCTGAGAGGCTCCTCCCAGCAGTTGACTGAAATAGTTGCAAAGACACATAGCCAAATATTGTACAGAGCTACAGAAGTCTTGTGGAGGAATTGTGGGAAGAATTAAGGGACCCAGAGGGGACAGGAACTCCTCAGGAAGACCAACACAGTCAACTGGTCTGTCTCCGTGGAGGCTCCCAGAGACTGAACTACAAACCAAAGAATATCCATATGCTGAACCCAGGTCAGTGTCACATACGTAGCAGATGTGCAGCTTAGTTTTCCTGAAGATCCTCCAACAACTGAAGTGGGGTCTGTCCCTGAATTTGATGACTTCCTTGGGTATCCTTTTCCCCTTTTCTGCTCTCAGGAGAGGGCTTAATCATGCAGTGACTTGATGTGACAGGAAGAGTGATACCTAGGGACAGGATCTCTCCCTTCTCAGATGAGAAAGGGAGGAGGGGGTGGGACTGTAAGGAGATCTGAAGGGGGTCCAGGGTGGTAGATTGGGAGGAACAGTGAAGAAATAAATAAATTAATGAAAAAAATCTAACAAAAACCGAAAATAGGTAAAACAATCCTGTATAAAAGAAAAGCATCTTATTTCAAACTGTCATAATAAAAACTTTATGGAATTGGCATAAAAATAGAAAGGGTGATCAATGTAATTGATTAGGAGATCAACGCATGAATCCACACAGCCATGGACACATGATTTTTGTTTTATAAAAAGCCAGAAATAAATAATAGGAAAAAAGAAAGTATTTTCAATAAATGGAGCTGGTCAATTAAAAATGGTGTACAGTTAGTTCCAAACAAAATTCTCAACAGTGGAATGTATAGTGGAATAAATATTGGGCTGTCACAGAGAAAGTTTAGCAGAACTCCTAGAGGCAAATATAATTACTTTAATCCACAGGAAATTCAATCCAACTCTGAGGAATACTGTTGAATGAAAGTAAAAGAGAGGTAACAACCCATGTGGTAGGAATTAGAATAAAATAAAAGGAATAAGTGAATTACAAGCTAGTGAGAAAGTCAGACTATGCCCAAGCTTATGGTCTAGGTAATTATTCCTTATTAATTAAGTTTCAGAGTTGTTATTTCTGGAACTTGTGTGCAAGTGGAAAAGTCCTCAATACAATACCTAGTCTCCACTTCCTTGTGAACCATTAGTCAAATACTACATTACTGTCCTAAAAAGAACAGATATCCCTAAAGAACCTATTTATAGCTTTTATCAAAATGTCAGATATTTGAAAAAGTTTTTTGTCCCTTTCCATGTTCAAGAAGAGTTTTATCAGTTAAATAAAATTTACCACTCAGTAAGTTTGATCCATTTTAGCATAGATTATTTACAAGTACAACTATTTCCAAAGCCACAGTGACTAAAGAATGCAGTTTAGAAAATTGTATGTCAAATTCCTATACTTTAAGATTATTGCTTTATTTCAACTATTTTATTTTACTGTAGAATACATATTTATGCAAGTTTTTGTAATAGTAGATCCATTGAAATTTCTTCCTGGAACTAGAGACATACTGGAATGAAAATAGGGGTGCTGCCTTTCGCATTTGTAGTTATCATTCAGGTACTGCTGGGACACAGTCCCACATTCATAATTAATTCTCTCTGATCTGAGCATGGAGGTCTGAGTGCCTCATATTTCTTCTGGTCAAGTCCTGTCTACTCCATGTGATTTACTGAGTTTATTGTGAAAGTGTTCATGCTTCAGAATACTTGGTTCTTATTAATGAATGCTTCAATTTATATCATTGGAAAAAAGGGATTTTTCACACTGTATCATAAAAGACTTGGGAAAATATAGGTTGGCTATTTTCCATATTTGATCAGTTGTAAGTGTGAGGCCTTTTCAGTGTGCTGTGGGTCTCATAATATTGAACTACATAATGTCATACTTGAAAGCACTAGGTTCTAAACCAGCATGGCTCAATTTTAAAGCAACTAATTATACAAATAATATAATGAGAAGGACAAACTTAGGTCAATTAAAATATGGTATATAACCCCATAACTGTATTGGTGTATTATATTTAATTACATCTAATCTGATCTCCATTCATATGAATCCCCCCACTGGTTAAAAAATAAATAAATAAAAAATAAAAAATAAAAAAAAGGATATTTATAAAATCAAAATGTTTGACCAAACTACTCTCACAAAAGCATCCATCTGTGACCCCCACATCTTGCTGAATGAAAAATAGAACACCTTTTTGCAAAATCACTCATAGCTTATTCTATTCTTCTTATAGTTACTGCCTTAAACATCAGTACATGCTGAAGATGGATCAAGAAGTTAAGACAAGCAGTGAGGTGCAATCTAGGGAGACAGAGCTTCAACACAAACTTGTTTTCCCTACTCTAATACTCCTGGGTGCTACAGTGCTCAAAAGATGAAATTAGAACCACTAAGAGGTTAACAATAAGAAAATATCACAGTCAAATGATCTATAATAGAAGGTAATGGTTTACTGAGTATTGTAGAAGGCCCAGTTGATGCTTGTATTTTGATGTTAATTCGGCCTTCCCAGGAGGGGCTATTTGGAATGAGTCATATACTCTGGTGACTTCTTGTGAACTTTCCAGGAATGAATAAAGGGACCAATCTCTTGGTGAGTAGGTGGGACTTTCCAGTTGGACAGAGGAAAAGAGGAAGCAGGAGAGAGTTAGGGGTCTTTTGGACAGGGATAGCGATAAGACAAGTTGTAGCTATTAGCTACTAGGATCTTCTGGGTTAAATGGCGAATCTGTTGGGTTTTGCAACTGGAGGATCTAAATTTAATATGGCTTACAAGATTACAATTCTAGTTGTTGTGCCCAGAGATTGAGTTACCATTGTTTCTGAACTAAATTTCTGGTGTGTGTGTGTGTGTGTGTGTGTGTGTGTTTTAATGCGGCAGTTTGCCTGGGTTCTAGAGAGAAAGGTACATGGGATTGCAAGATGTATACCACAAAGTCTGTGGGGGATTTGAAGCATGGGGCTGGCATGGTAGCTACCTGTCAGTGGGAACTTAGTGAGCTGGGTGAAGAGAGTTGGGTGCTCTGAGTCAGAGAGCCTCCATGAGATAAGAACAGGCTGGCCACCCTGCTTGTTCTGAGAATAGTTGGGTGCAGCATGGGAACTTGACATTCATTTTTAATAATTCCCACAACAACATAGCTATAGAATCACTATGCTTGTTCAACCTCCTAAAATTACTGGTTATTGCAACAGTATATTGTTGTTTGTTTACTATTTTACTTGTACAATTTTCCACAATTTGAGGTACTGATGCTATAAGAAAGTATTGAAACTAAAGAATCATTACAGACAGGTTTCATATTCTTACCAGTCAGTAGATCCTAAAATGGAATGAATACTGGGCTGCCACAGAGAAAGGATAGCAGAACTCCTAGGGGGGAAATATAATTACTTCCATCCATTGTGGTTTTGCCCATAGTCATGTCTAAAAGTTTCTATTTAAGGAGGGGGAAAACTAAGATCATTATATAACCACAAGGATTGTTGTTTAAAAGACACAGTTAAAACAATTCTTACTGAAATCACAATTGATAAGAAAATGATGTAATTATATTATTATAGTGTCAAAAATAAAAGAAATAATAAAAGGAAGCATTTAGATTACTTACTTTACTCATTTTTATCATTAAAATATTTTTAAAATGTTCATTATAATTAAGTGTATATATAATTAAGTTATATATTACTTATATCAAGTGTAAGGTTTGTTAAAAAGATAGTATATATCTTTACATTTATACATGTAAGTAAAAATGGGACTACCACCTATTTGACAAAGAAGAAGACATGAAACTAAATCTTTTGTTCTGGTTATGCCAGGAAGCTTCACATTTTACCCTTTGCTGAGGAGAAACAAGTTCATCTGAACACCCTTTAAACTCAGGCTTTTCCAGATGTACACAGGTTCTGAAAATAATGACTCTGGGATTTAATTATATATAAATAAGTGCTTAGGTCAAAAATCTTGAACTTGTTTTCTCACTAGCTTGTACCTTAATTAACATGTTTATCCTATTTTATTGCTGCCATGTGGTTGGTTATTCCTCCTCAGTTCCATGTGTCTATCTCCTCAGAGTTGGTGCAAATCTCTTGCTGTGCCTGACTCTAACCCATAATCTGCTCTCCCTACAAGAACTTCTACCTTCGATTTTCTATATGGAAGCTAAAGCACATAGTTTTCCAAAGAGTACCTCTAAGACACTATGAGGGCATAGTTATTTGCATTTATCTTTATATTTTTCCTATTTGATGAAAATTAAAAACACCAAACCATTTAGATTTCTTAGCAAATCAAAGAATGAGATGATATTTAAATTAATAATCATGTTTCTTTAGCTTCAGCTCATTGGCCAATCAGCTTTTTAAAGATAGGTGATGGTTCCATACAATATATAAGATATTCTCTCTACGACAGCCATATCTAGTCTCTACAGGTGGAGAAGTTTCACAAAAGACTGAAGTGATCTTAAGCTGGCTCTTTTAGCCATAAATTTGGCCCTGGAGGATAGAGACAGTAGTGTGACTTTCTCAACCAGAACTTTGAGAACACATTGAAATGGTAAAAAATTACAAAGTTTGACTATTTCAACCAGAGCCTAGATGGACTCTCACAATGGTGGGTGAACAGAAACGTTAATAGCTCAGCTAGATCATTGGTGAGCATTTCACCATGATAGAGGCAAACAGGAATAAAAGATACTGTCAGTGTTCACTACAACTAGATTTGGAAGTGAACAGTTATTTGTATACTTACCACCTATAAATTTCCTACAACATATCAGTTTCACATAGCTACATCTAAAAGTAAATCAAAACTTCAATGCCACAAAAGTCATGAAAATGCATTTTTCCTTGGACAATTCATCATTGCAAATTATCCAACATTTTTTTCTGTTTTACTTATAAAACAATGTACACTTACTATTTGAACAATGAATACCTATGGACAAGTATTAATAGTATAATTTAAAATTCTTCTAAAATAGGGTTTAAAGGAAAAGTGCCGAGGTTATCTTAATTATAGCACTGGGGAAAGTAATGCTCTAGTAGCTAAATAGTAGATTGTATTTCAAGTGAAGAAATAATAAAACTGTCAACCATGAAGTGCAAGTGGAGAAGGGAGGCATATGCCTCATGCACTCAGCCTTGACTGTAGTGACAATTTTCAGACACTATTGGATTCTGAATCAAATAACTGTAACAGGTAGAGAAGCCAGTAAAACACAGTTTCAATGAGATAAAGAAGACTCCTGCTTCTTTCCTAAGGGGACATTAAGGCATATGAGTTTCCAAACAGTATCATCATGACATGATGTGAGCACAATCTTTTACATTTGTCTTTTTAAGTTCATATTTGATGCAAATTGTTTTGGATTACTGTCTGTACTTTCTGCTCCCTCAAGAGGGGTGTCCATACCCAACTGAGGTCTGGTGAAATCTTAATTATTCACATAAGGCTAGAGTCTGTGGTTAGGCAGTAAAAGGAAAAGATAGAGCTGAAAGTTTTAGAGAATTGAAAGAGGAAGAAGAGTTGAGATAAGATAGAGGATGAAAGAAGATGGAGGAAGAAGAAGATGAACCAGAACCATGTGGCCTCTAGGAGCCATAAGTAATTAAGGATTTCATAGATGGGCAATAGAACAATGTAGGGTACATTTATATAATCTGGATATGCAGCTTGTATTTATATCAACTGAGTTTTATATTCTTTGCACGGTCATTTTGGGGCTAGAGATTTATCATTATAAATCTGGCTGGTAGATTACAAGTCTCTAATGTTATCATTTTACACGGCTAAGCGGATCTGAGCCAGGAGTTGCTGACTTTCTGCAGGTTAGCCTCAGGGGGTGGATTGCCTGGGATGACCAGAGCAGCTTAGCAGCAGGCTGGCCTCTGGAATCAGGGCAGACAGCCCCTTGGGAATAGACATGGGGAGGGCGAGACCACCAATGCTGTTGCCTAACAGGATTTATCCTGGATTGTTTTTTAAAACTACATGTTACAGCAAATTACAAGCACCATACTATTTAGACTTCCCAGAAATTAAAGAATGAGAGAGTATTTCACGTTTCTTTGGGAAGTCAGTAACTATGTTTCTTAACAAGGGTAACTAATTCAAATTATGAGTGAAGAATTTTCAGGTAATAGTTGAAGAAATATACTTGTCTAGTGTAGGCCATTGTCACATCTGGGAAGAGCTAAAATAATGTAATGGCATAAATACATTTAATGTGTTTTGTCTATTGCCATGTCTTCCACAAACAATAAAACAAAATGAACGTTTAAGACATTTCTTTGTCATAAAATGTTGTTTCCCCTTTGGAAATCAGCACACTTATGTTATTGCACTTAAGATAGTTATATAAAAATATAATTATGCTCACATATTAGAACTGTGAATCTAATCAAACAAAATATTCAACATTTAGTTCTCATGTCATTTAATGATTCCCATTAAAATAGAAAATTCTGGTTTTGTTATGAAGTCTTATGACCAAGATATCTGTAACGTGACATATACAGCACAAAATAAATAAAATGCATAAAATTGTGTAACATGCTGAATTGCTGAATTCATTGAAATATATCTGCAATAAGATTTATCCAAAGAGATGCAAATATTGAATAAGGCGAAATGCTTACCACAATTTATTATAGTTTAAAGTGCTACACAATTTTAGACATAGATTTACCTTTCTGGCATATGTTAACATTTTGTAATTTGTGGCTGAATAATAACATATGTGGGTATGGCATATTTGACTTATCCCTTCATTTGTTGCAACACCATGCATTGCTTCATACCTTTTGTATTACTTCTTTAATTTTTTGAGGTATTATTATTGTATCATTTTCCTTTTCTCTCTCCTTCCAATTCTATTTTTTTCCTCCACCATACTCTTAGTATGTATTTGAAAATGAATCTTTGAGATTTCCTATTTTATTTGACTTTACTTGTTCAGTCTGAGATCTCATTTTGAAGTGAAATATTACCTCTTTTTAATACACAAACTATAAGAATAAAAGAAGAAAATAATTGAATATATATGTATAAAATGAATGCAAGTACTTATATGGAAGTGAGTATATTTATAAATACTTTGTAAGTATGTATAGATTACACATGCATCACATATATAAAACATACTTGGAATGCACAAATATAGAATTCAAATAAATGTATACACTTCACACATTACATATTTATATAAATCTTATTCACAAGTATATAAATATGGACTATGTGACTGTGCTCATTAAACAATTATGAAAGATGGAAAGTAAGGACCATGGCTTAACTTCTACTCAGCATTAGGAAAGCCTTCTTTTGTTTCACAGTATGATAGAAGGCATCACATGGTGAGACAAAGCAAAAACATACTTCAAACTAAAGAAAATTTTAATTATTTTTATTGACAAGTGAGCACACATGGGCCTCAATATGTCTGTGGATAGCAAACAAACAACTTTGTGGTATCAGCTTCTCTCTTTCTGCTTTCTTTCTTTCTTTCTTTCCTTCTTTTATTTGTATTTTTTTAATCTCTTTTCAAGGGCCAATGGTTATCCCCCTCCTTTTCTGCCCTTCAACTGATCCTCATCCCATTCCCCTTCCCCCATCTTCAAGAAGATGTCCCCACAACCCCCCACACTGAACCAGACCTCCCCAATCACTGGGGCCTCAAGTCTCTCAAGGGTTAGGTGTTTCTTCTCACTGAAGCCAGACCTGGCCGTCCCTTGTTGTATATGTGTGTGCGGTGGGGGTCATATCAGCTAATGTATGATATGCCTGGTTGGTGGCTCACTGTCTAAGAGATCTCAAGGGTCAAGATTAGTTGATACTGCTGGTCTTCCTACAGGGTTGCCCTCCTCATCTTCTTTCAGCTTTTCCCTAATTCAACCACATGGGTCCCAGACTTCAGTCAATTGGTTGAGTGTAAGTATCTGTGTCTGTCTCAGTCAGATTCTTGTCGGGCCTCTCAATGTTTTGCCATGCTAGGCTCCTATCTGTAAGCACACCATAGTATTAGTAATAATGTCAGAGCTTAGAGCCTCCCCTTGAAATGGATCCAAATTTGGGCTTGTCACTGAATCTCTGTTCCCTCAGGCTCTTCTCCAATTTTGTTCCTGCAGTTCTTTTAGACAGGAATAATTCTGCATCAGAGTTTTGGACTGTGTGACGGCACCCCTGTTCCTCCACTTGATGCCCTGTCTTTCTATTGAACATGGACTCAACAAGTTCTCTCTTCCTATATTTGTCATTTCATCTAAGGTCCCCACTTTGAGTCCTGAAATTCTCACCACCCATGTCTCTGATACATTCTAGAGGGTCTCATCACCTCCTACCCCCTAATGTTGTCAGTTTCCATTCTTTCTGCTGGTCCTCATGGCTTCACTCCTGTTTTCCCCCAATACCTGATCGTGTTCCCCTTTTCTCTTCCCTGTCCCTTCTTCCATCCAGTTCCCTCCCTCCCTCTGTCCTCTGTGATGGCTTTCTTTTCCCTCCCAAGTAGGAATGGGTCTCTTGGACCCATCAGTTTATTAACCTTCTTGAGTTCTATGGATTATATTCTGTACTTTTGGCTAATATCCACTTATTAGTGAGTATATACCATGCATGTCCTTTGGGGTCTGAGTTATCTCAGTCAGAATGATATTTTCTAGTTCTATCCATTTGCCTGAAAAATTCATGATGTCTTTGTTCTTTATAACTGAATATTATATAATTGTGTAAATGAACAACATTTTCTGTATCCATTCTCCCATTGTGGGACATCTGGTCTGTTTTCAGCTTCTGGCTATCAAAATTAAGGCTGCTATGAACATAATTTAACACATGACCTGTGGCATGGTGGTTTAGCTAGGTCTCCAGGGTAGATCTATTTCCAATTTTCTGAGAACCTCCAGATTGATTTCCAGAGTGGTTGTACCAGTTTGCAATCCCACCAGAAATGGAGAAATGTTCCTCTTTCTCCACATCCTCACCAATATGTGCTATCGCCAGAAAGTTCTGCCTCCTAATCTGGAGGCAGAAGTTGATGCAGATGTCATGGAAGGGTGTTGCTTACAGACTTGTTCTCCATTGTTCAGCTTTCTTTATAATAAAACTCATGATCATCTGTCCAGGGATAGCCCTTCCCCCATCAATCACTAATTAAGAAAATGCTCTAAAGTTTAGAGTCTAAACACTTGCCTGAAGCCTGATCTTATGGAGAACATTTTATTAATTAAGGTTTCCACCTGACCCTTGAGCTCCCCTCTTTTCTGACCCACTTTCCACCTGGACCAGATCAGCAGCCTGATAGCTGCCCAAATGCTCTAGACTTTGAACCTCCTAGGAGGTCCATAGTAAACAAGAGCACAGGAGGTCTAAAGTAACCAGGAGAACAGGAGGTCCCCAGTAACCAGAGACACAGGAGGCTTGCTCTAACCAGAGACACAGAAGGCCCACCCTAACCAGCATGCCTCCAAGGACACCAGCTCAAACTCAGGTTATAGAGCTCTACCTGTCTCCAAAAGGCCAGTTCCAGTTAGATACATCCAGGACAGGTAACACCAGAGAGAATCAGATGGCCAGAGGCAAGCACAGATCATAAGCAACATAATTCAATGCAATTTGGCATTTTCAGAACCCAGTTTTCTCAATACAGTAAGCCCTGGGTACCCTAACATGCCTGAAAAGCAAGATAATGACCTAAAATCCCATCTCACAAAGACAATAGAGGTCTTTTTTTTTAATTTTATTTTCTAAGTTTTTTTATTTACATTCAAAATCATTTCCCCTTTCCCGTTTCCTCCCTCCCCGAAAGTCCCATAAGCCCCCTTCCCTCCCTCTTTTCCCCATTCAACCCCCTCTCGCTTCTCTGTCCTGGCATTCCCCTACATCCAGTCTTTCCAGGACCAGGGGTCTCTCCTTCCATCTTCTTGGAAATCTATTGATATGCGAATTGTGTCTAGGGTATTCCGAGATTCTGGGTTAATATCCCCTTATCAGTGACTGCATACCATGTGTATTTAATGAGAATATAAAGAACTCCCTTAAAGAAATACAGGAATATACAGGTATCCATCTCATGAGGGCTCCATGGCCTGTCCCTATTATTGATGCTATAGTGTGCTTACAGACAGGAGCCTAACATGGCTGTTATCTGAGAGGCCCTACCTCTGTCTCAGCTGACTGAGACAGAGACGGATGCATTCAACCATTAGACTGAAGTCAGGGACCTCTAAGGTTGAGTTAGAGTAAGGATTGAAGAAGCTGAAAGGGAGAGGAACTCCATAGGAAGAGCAGCAGACTCAACTAACCCAGATCCCAGGGAGCTCCCAGAGACTGAACTACCTATCAATAGGAACATATACAGGCAGGTCCTAGGACCCTGGCACATTATAGCAGAGGTCTGCCTGGTCTTTCCTCAGTGGGAGAAGATGCACTTAGTCCTCCAGAGTTTTCAGACTCCAGGTAAGGGAGAGTCCTGGTATGGGAGAGCAACCTCTTGGAGGTAAGACAGAGGAATGGGATGAGGAAATGTGGGTTGGGTCAGGCTTGGGGGAATGAATTGGGGCAGTGACTGAAATGTAAGTAAATAAAATAACTTATAAAAATATTTATGATGAAAATAATATGCATTTAATAATAAAAATAGGTTTGCTTCTACCAGATTACCTGAGCTTGTGACAAGTTGACCTAAAACAATCTACATGTAGTTGAATGTGAATTCATAAGTATCCTAATAGTGATGTGCAAATAATGTTTCCTTCATTATAAGGACTGAAAAAAAATCACAAGAATAATGATGATTATAAAATTTGTTAGTAGATATATATGATAAAATGTGCATATTGCAACATTAATAATTAATAATAACAATAGAGAAGAAATGTATACAGATATTGCATGTGTTTAGAGTTATCAGCTTAAAATATCCTGTGTATATTTTTTAAGTCTTATAGTAACCATGAAAATAGTTCACTCAAAGTCTACTCAAAGACTAAAGACTGTGGGGAAAAAAAGAAAAGGAAGCAGGGCCTGGCACGGGCCGACACAGGGGCACACGCCAGGCAGGGCCTGCCACACGTGGGCCTTGCTCTAGGGCCAAGGCAGCATACATATGCAAAGGACGCAAGTGGACATGGTTCCGCAGCGGGTTTTGGGGAAACAGGCAAGATGCCTCGGCCTAACCGGGAGCAGGCGGCCACACCGCCGGCAGGTCCCGCACATGGCACACGGGGGCACAGAGAGATCCAGGATCTCTCTACGTGTTACCTGTGCTCAAACTGTCTGCGTAGCTGAATCCCAGAGTCTCAGACCACGCGTACCAGCTAGCTCCATGTGGCAAGTTTAATAAGAGGCGGCCCATAGCTTTGATGTTTTATTATTAAGAAAATAGAAAGAGAAAAGAGATAAAAAGATAAAGAAAGAGGAGAAAATAGATAAGAGAAGCCATGACCACGTGGAAAGGGGAGAAAACGGAGAGATAGACAAAGAAGAGGGCCGGAAGAGAACAGGCAGAGAGAGATAGAGAGCACGAGCTGAGGGTTGTTATTTATAGTGAGTTGGGTGGTCAGGTAGCCAGAAGGCAGGGACAGTGTGGCTGCAGGCAGGTGACTGCCTAGGCAGAGTCAAACTAGAACCTGGGGCATGGCCACACGTCTCATTAAGGTCCCACAAAAGACCAATGAAACAAAACATATTACTACTAGACCACACAGGAAGAATAAGACAACAAAAGAGAGAAAGAATGGCAACAAGATATATTGAAAACAATTAATGAAGCAGCAATAATAAGACTTCAGTGTTTATAAATAGTTTGATTTAAATGTAAATGGGTTAAATTCTTCAATATACATTGAACAACTTATATCTGCACACACACATAAACACACACCAAGTTTACCTATCTATGAACATATTAAAGATGAAGGTAAAGGAAAATATTTATGTTATTGTTATTCCTAGGAAAAAGTAAGGACAGTATTTCATTAGACAAAACATAAAATAGCTCGCTCAAATGTCAAATTCTATTATATTAAAGGATAATTTACCACAAATAGATAATATTTGTAAATGGATGCATTTTCCACTCATAAAGTCACTGATATATGTGTACATAAAATGTAAACATGGTAAGTATAAAGCAAGCAAAAAGAGAATTCAAAATATAAAATCAATGTGAAATTAATAGAAGACTTTAGATTATTTGATTTCAAAGATGGCTAGAACATTCAGACAGAAAATAAGTAAGGAAATAGTGGAGATGAAATTATAGACTAAATGAAGCTCATGATATATACAAAATAGTTATCACTAGCATTACTAAAATTGCTTTATGCCTGAGTGCATATGGATCCTTCTCTAGGAAAAAATGGTGTGTTAGGTTACAAAACAATTCTCAGAAAATTTAAGAAAATTGAAATCAACCCAAGTGTATTTTCTGCACTATAAACTGGATCTCTATATCCATGACCCTCAGAAAAGCCAAAGAGTTCAAAATCAGTGCAAATTAAATAATACATTCCCAAACATCAAATTCTCAAGGATGAAATCAAAAGGAAAAAATAATAACAAATATCATTTACTAAAGAAGTCTTATAGAAAGATTAAATATGATTATTTTGAATGTAATTCTCTGTGAGTTCTACACCTCTGTAACCTATAGTCCAGCTTACAAAGAATGTCAAACTTGGCCTTTGGAATGAATAATATCAGGCTGAACTTCTAAGGCTTACTGTATTACATCTTCTCAAGTATATTGTAGGCTAGAGAGATGGTTCATTGGTTAAGAACATTGTTTTACTAGAGCACCTTTTTTCAATTCACAACACCACTATGATAGCTTTTGACGGTATATAACTTCAATCCATGAAGTCCAATTCCCTCTCTGGCCTTTTAGTTAATCAGGAATAGAAGTGATACAGAGACACATGCAGACAAAACATACATACACTAAAATAAAAATTAAAATATTATTAATTTTGATAAAGAACCTTTCTAATATTTTAGAAGCAAATGTATTACTTCTCAGTACTTTCTCCATTACTAATGTTAACTCAAGATAAAGGCATTGAAAAATGATTGATTGGTGGTCAAATATTCAAAAGTGACAAATAGGAAAATGCAATACAATACACATTTTTTAAAAATTACCCCTTTAATTTATTTTAACTTAATTTATAGTATAAATTA
Organism: Tokudaia tokunoshimensis; assembly: GCA_036184795.1. Lineage (NCBI taxonomy): Eukaryota > Metazoa > Chordata > Mammalia > Rodentia > Muridae > Tokudaia > Tokudaia tokunoshimensis. The sequence continues at coordinate 50,008,506 of BTHU01000021.1, forward strand.
AGTTATAAGATAAAAGGTCTATATTCTTTCTTCACATTTTTTTTTAACGAAGATGAATAGCAGACTGTATCTTTGCTTTATCACCAGAAAAGGGGCTTGGGGAGGTTGGAATGAGTAGAAGAAACATTATTCTCCAAATAACAGGAAGTTTTAAACCAAACTTAATATATTTGTCTTAACAACCACCTAGTAATACTTAAATGTAGCTACAAATTTTAGAAGACAAATGTTTCAAAAGCTTCAAGGAGAGATAAGAATAGATTTCATAAGAGTGTAGAGATTATACAATCTCTTAAAGGTTTCTGGTAACTGGCCATATGATACATGAATTTCTTCTTTTAGATTTTTCCTGACTATGATGAAGTCAAGTTAGAATCCAATAGTGACAAAAAAAGTCTCTTGGCACAACCCTTAGCATCATGAATATTAATAGTAAGTTAAATTAGTCACATACAACTGTATTTTTTTTGTATGTCTAATGCATTCTTTTCAATTAATTATTACAAATTGTGTGGACTTTTTGTGAGAAGATGTGGTAAAATGTGTCCTCACTCCAGGTAAAGTACAAGGTTTGATCACACAGGAGTGCAGTTCGATGAAACAATAAGTGTACTGTAGCAATCTACACGGCAACTTTGAATCAGCTACACCACTGAACATAAATATCCCTGATGGGCTATGATCATTATCCTTGATTTCCCTCCAAAACTTGATTTAAAGACCCTATTGTTGAATATATCATGACATAACTCAAAAAAAAAATGGAGAAATTAAGTCGGTACTGACCAGGAAATTTCACCCATATTAGCTAACTTTCAAGGTGCTATGCATACTACAGGAAAAAAAGTGATAATCAGTCTTTCCCAGCTGTGTTATTTGTAATCTACAACAAAGTTTGACCTGGTAAGTTATGTCCATTGGTACAATAGTGATATCATTATTATGGGAGTAACTTTCTGATGGATATATGTCATACTCCAGGTGATAATACCCATAACTGGTAAGATTCTCAAGGCAAAATATCTGAGAAAAGATAGGTTATACATTCCAGGGAAAACTAATATTACTATTATAATAAATGAATATAGTATTAAACAACTTCTAATAACTTATTGCTACTATACATAATTAGTGAATGTCTCAGCCTTCATCAGAGAAGTTTCTTCTTGCCATAGATGACAATTAACAGTGAACCCAAAAATGCTCAACATACAGAGAGTAAAAGAATATAGATTGTTCACTCCTAAATGAGATGTACATATCACACTCCTTTCACAAGGCTCAGGAAAGTTCATGGAAGAGGGAATAAAAAGAGCAGAGATGGTGAATGGGTGGGAGAGAACCATTTTCTGGGCACAAAAGATTGTTGCACATAATAATTTGTTGTTTTTGACATCATGAATAAACTGTACAAGTTCAAGCAGACAAAGTTCAGTATGCAGTGGGGAACTGCACAGAGAATCCAACTTCTAATTGAGGAGCTACTAGCAACTGATAGATGCTAGAAGAGGAAGAATCAGTTTTTGTTATGGGTATGGATCTTGCTGTGTTAATAATGCTCCCAAGAGGAGCCCACATCCAAGCATTTATGGTTAACACTATGGAAATCTGTGCGTTTAAAAAAGAACACAAAGTTATGTAGATGAGGAGTTGGGGATTAATCCTGGGGCAGCTGAGGTTGTGAATGTGATTAAAATCCATGACGCAAAAATCTCAAGTAATAAAGTAGTTTAAAAATTTAATAAGCTAATTTTATCCAATTGGTTATTGCTCAGCCATAATTGCTGGTATGTAACATTAAATGGATTCACCAAGTTTATATTAAGTTTACTGAAAATCACATATGTATAGTAAATATAATATATATATATATATAACATGTATATTTTGTATATTATGTATCTGTATATATGTGCAACACAGCAAGGTATTGAAAGGAGAGTGAAGGCTAGAAATAATGTAAATACAGTACTTGTATGAGATTTTCAAAAAGTAAAAGTTTAAATTAAAAAAAAAAATGTCTTCCAAACATGGCTGCTATATACCCATGGAAAGTGTATGTTCTTTAGAGCTCTCCTTCAAGACCTACATAACAGGCAGTTCATTGGGTCAATTTTACACTGGTATCCTTAAGGTAACCAGATACTTAAACTCTAAATGGAAAAGGCCATACTATTGACTATTCCTTTTCTTTGCTGCTTAGTGAATAAGTGTAAATTCTTGGTTCTAGCTTAGTAAACATTGGATTCTCAACACTTTATATTTAAATGTGAATATAATGGGCATGATGAGTAAGTTGTCATTAAACTAGTGAATTATAACTAAAAGATGAGCTTATTTACACCATAGAAACAAGTCTTTAACAAAATAATTGATGGAAATAATTATGGAAAATAGAAAAGTAGTTGATGAATGAGTTAGTAAAAAGAAGACTACTGAGAGATATATTTATTCAAGACTTTTCATGATACTTTAATCCAAAGAAAGATCTGAACTGAGAAGGTTAATTGACTTGCATACCAATAACTCTGGGGTTGCCTAAAGAGGAAAAATTACTTGGTAGGTGTAAGGGCTGAGTGCATACCTCAGTGATTTTGCTTCATAGCCTTTATGAAGTTTGGGCTTCAAAAATCAGTGTCACTCTGATTAATCAAATGATGAGGAAAGTTTAATAAAATAGCATGCCTGTAAGGGATTATTATGATTAATTTAATCAGGTAGGAAACCTATATAGTGTAGATGGCTCCATTCTCTGGAAGGGAAATGAAGTGTATAAATGGAGAAGAGTAGTGTGGAAGCATTATAAATTCAGTGTTCTCAGCCTCTTGAATGTTGGTGCTGTTTCCTGTTCTGGGAGACTTTATTTCCCTGTCATGGTGGACTGATAGACTATAACCATGAACTGTGGGCCTGAATAAACCCTTTCTATCATACATTTCCATTGTCAATATATTTTAACACAGTAACAGGAAGAGATGCTAAGATAGTAACAATTAGGAATTATGGTATCTGCTTTCATATAACAGATGAATTATGTCTGAAAAAGTCTAAAATGAAAAAAAAAGTCATTGGGTTTTTTTGTGAATACTGAGAAATCTTCAAAAGTTTACAACTTTTTTCACAGTTCTGTATCACCACTATACGTATGTTTTCTGATGCTTTGCTGTATTATTTTATTATATCACTACTTAGGAAAGGTATGTGGGAGATCATGTGCTGTCCCTCATAACTCCATATGTATTTAAAATTATAAATTTCTAATAAATATTAAATATTAATATTTACATGAGTTTTATTTTTATAATTAAATACATAAAGTATATCTTTTCAAGAAGAATATAACATAGATAACCAGCATCTTAAATTAGAAGCTTTCAATGCCCATGTCATTACAGATCAGTTGATAATGGAAAACTCAAAGATGGAAACATCCAGACCTAAAACAAAATTACAAGTATCACATGCTGCTACTCTTTCCCACCTGTGCCTGACTACACCTTATTAATGAGAATGAATTAAGTATTAAACATGTGACATTAACCTCACTCATATCAGTTGGATATTCTACACTGACAAAACCAATTCAGTTACCTTTCCTTCACCATTATCAAACAACATTTATTTTCACTTCCGTATTGAGGTGCTAATCCTCATATTTGTGTGCTACTATTTACTTTTGGCATTAAGTAAGATTCTATTACATGTATAGACACTACTTATTCTAGAAAGAATTGAAAAAGACTTAATCAAATAAACTTTTTTCAATAAGTTAAAGTAAAATTGTTAATATCTTCTTGGATCTAAGAAAGCACTAAGAACAGGAAAAATAATACAATATAACTGATAATGAGGAGAGATAACATGAGTAGATTTCTAGGGGTAGACTGAAAATCTGGTTATTATGCAAACAGGTAAAACCATATTTGAAATCACAAACAGGGAAAGTGGAAGACCACCGTTTTCTACACAGGGTTTGTCAAGGGGTTTTATATATAGTTGTAAAGTCATCATAACTAGCATTTGGAGGAAGTGTTTTCTCCAATCTGGTTTAAGCTGTCCTAAGCACTTCAAGATTGATATGTCAGTATCATATTCCTTCATGCATTTATGTATGCCTCTCATTTGAGGAGAGACAGATTACATGACATTTTAAATTTCAGAATGAAAGAACACACTCTTTTAATATTTAGTCACACTTGGGAGGAGGAGGAAAGAAAAGAAAATCAAATCTATGCATATTTTGCTGTAATTTTAGCTAACCACCAAAAAACCAGAATTTTAACAGACTTCTAAGAATAAAACAGATGAATATCTTTCAGCAGCAATATTCCAAAGAAATTACTGCTCAAAATTCTAAGAAAACTCATCCCTTTGAGCTATAAAACTGTAACTCATGCATGAGAAACCATGGAAAATACCATTTTATTGACATATTAATATCTAAAAAACATATAATGTTTGATATATAATGAAGAAAATAAAAAGTAACTCAATTGACTTTTATTAACATCTCATCTTTAAGTTTCATGTTCAAATAGCAACACCTTAATGTGTACAAACTTCTATAATTTAAAAATATAACATGAAAGTACATACATATTCTCTCTTTTTCTAGATATTGTAACTATCAGATGAGATCTTATACTCATTTCAAAATAGCTATCCAGGATCTATGTAATCATACAAAAATACTTCATAATCTTGAATAAGAAGCTTAATTCTTATCACATTGGCAAAATGATGAAGAATCATCGTATAATTCATAGAACAGTTAACCATGAAACTCACCTGAATACTAAACAAAGCTTGTCTGTTTTATTATCTAACTCTGTGTATAGTGTGGATCCTACACAATTTAAATTCTTATATCATTATCTATATTTCAAGTAAATAATTCATAAAATTCCACTCACATACAACAGATGCTACTACAAATTTGATAATCATTTTAAATGTATTACAAGATGTTTTAAAGTGATGAAAATGTCACATAAAATTAATTAAAAGTTTGTTTGAATTTTTATTTTCCAAATAATTTACTACCCGAAACCACAAGTCCAAATATTTCACTTTGATAATTCATTGATATGAAAGAATAATTTCAAATATAAAAATGTCTGCATCAATTTTCCAGGAAAATATTAGTTTATTTGAAGCTTCAGAATGTAGATTTTTATACTGCCAAAATTATTAGATCAGAGTCATGTGGAACTTTAGAAATTATGTACTGGAGAATGGCTTGTTAGAAAATGATTATTTCTCATAACCAACCACCAAGGCTTTCTTCATTTATGTTCAGTCTAAATTAAGAACACTCAAGTTTGCTGATGGAATTGCAAGCTGGTACAACCATTCTGGAAATCAAAGTCTGGCAGTTCCTCAGAACATAGTACTACCTGAGGACCCAGCTATACCACTCCTGGGAATATACCCAGAAGATGCTCCAACATGTAATAAGGACACATGTTCTACTATGCTCATAGCAGCCATATTTATAATAGCCAGAGGCTAGAAACAACGCAGATGTCCATCAACAGAAGAATGGACACAGAAAATATGGAACATTTACAAAATGGAATAGTATTCAGCTATTAAAAACAATGACTTCATGAAATTCTTAGGCAAATGGATGAAACTTGAAAATATCATCCTGAATGAGGTAACCCATCACAAAAGAACACACACTGTATGCACATGGTAATATCACTGTTAAGTAGATATTAGTCCAAAAGTTCAGAATACCTAAGATATAATTCACAGACCATATGAAGCTCAAGAATATGGAAGACCAAAGTGGATATGGCAGTCCTTCTTAAAAGGGGGAAGAAAATACTCACAGGAGGAAATATGGAGACAAAATGTGAGACAGAGACTAAAGGAAAGGCCATCCATAGACTGCCCCACCTGGGTATCCAACCCATATACAGTCACCAAACCTGAATGCTATTGTGGATTCCGAGACGTGCTTGCTAACAGAAGACTGATATGACTGTCTCCTGAGAGGCTCTGCCACAGCCTGACAAATGCAGAGGTGGTTACTCATAATCAATCATTAGACTGAGTGTGGGGTTCCAATGAAGGAGTTAGAGAAGGGACTGAAGAAGCTGGAGGATGCAGCCCTGTGGGGAGATCAACAAGGTCAACAGTCCAGAACACCAGAGCTTCCAGGGACTGGACCACTAACAAAACAGTACACATGGAGGAACCCATGGCTCCAGCTGCAGATGTGGAAGGAGCGGCACTTGTGCCTGAGGATGTTCTATGCCCTAGTGTAGGCAGGAAGGCAGAAGTGGGTGAGTGGATGACGGATCACCCTCAGAGAGGCAGGGGGAGGGAGATGAGATAGGGGTTTTCCAGAGGGGAGACATGGAAAGAGAATAACATTTGAAAGGTAAATAAAGAAAATATCCAATAAAAGGGAAAAAGAAGGAGAAGGAGAAGAAAGAAGAAGAGGAAGAGGAGAAAGAGGAAGAAGAAAAGAAAAAAGGAGGAGGAGGAGGAGGAGGAGAAGGAGAAGGAGAAGAAGAAGAAGAAGAAGAAGAAGAAGAAGAAGAAGAAGAAGAAGAAGAAGAAGAAGAAGAAGAAGAAGAAGAAGAAGAAGAAGAGAAGAGGAAGAGGAAAAGGAGAGGAAGAGGAGGAAGAGGAAGAAGAAGAATGAGAAGATGACTTAAGCGAACTCTCTCTATTTTCCACTCAGGACTTGAGAGCAAATATGACTGTTCAGGAATTTTTTGAATGTCTGAGAAACTTGAAATCTCTATTTATACAACATGTGCATGAAGCAAAATACACAGAATTTCCTTTGTTTCTCTATTTTTCCTTTTTCTTTCTGCATAAGTGGCTACGAAATGGAACCAACATAATCCTAGTCTATTGTTCCCTGTGTTCACATTTGCACAATTAATGACCTGGTTTAAAAAAAACAGAAAATGAAATAGTCCTAAAAATGGAGAATATGATAATAAATACAAAGAGCTATGTGTAGCTTAGTGGAGTGTATAGAGATGTTGGTTGTGCACACAAGTGTTAAATAACATAGAATGAATAATCAGAGAAGATTTGTCTTAAATCATGATTATAATTTTTATGTTAAACTTATGTTAGTGTGATAAAATATTGCACTACTCTATCCATGACTTACTTGATTGGCTTCTTAATACCATTCTGTTATTCTCTTCATTTTTCTCTTTAATAAAAAAAAACTTATCATATGTTTTTCTAAGCACCTAAATCTAATTTTTCAATAATCATGATTAATTTCTCCCATTTTAGAAAAAATGCTACATTAAAATAGATCCTGTACTACTAATATGTATCTTATCAATGATTTTAAAATGAACATTATAGCATGAAATCTAAATAATTTGGGATGTATTTATTAAAGATTGCAAATGTGAATATATAAATGTACTGCTTAGATATTCTGCTGTAAGGAGCATAGATGACACTATATATGAGCCTTAAGAATTGTCTGCCAGTATTTGCAATAGAACCAAGGGAGTATCAAATTGGCTTTTGTGGGTGGTAGAGAGAGACTACGAATGAATATATAGGAATCTACTTGGGAGCAGTTTCTCACCATGTGAGATGAAATATTTTGGCAAAAACCTCTAAGGATGATGTAAGGTGTTCAGTAGGATACTGCTATCATAAAAGCTCAAAAAGATGGATGATTAATGCTGAGCAAAATAGAAATGCAGAAGCTTCCTGGAAGATGGTACAAGATAAAATATGATAAAATATAAGTAAGTGAAGATTATACATACCATTTTTATGATTCCAAAAGACATATGAAGGAGTGTCTTCTCTATAAGTTCAAAGAGGACATGTCACTCACTGAGAACATCAGTGATATGTTTGAGTATATTCAATTAAAATAGACTAAAAATGTTACTGGTTTCTTCTATAATGCCAGGTGAAGTAGTCACTAAACTTGTTTCTTAATGTCCAGGTAGAAGACAATGTCCTGATATGATAAAGACTACATAGCAGTATTTTATCCTCATACTCAGAAGCCTACAGCTACCTTCCTAAATGAAAAGTTGAGAACACCAAATATTAGCCTGGAAGAATTTCTATATATGATTTATACAATTTTCTCCCCCTAATATATATTAGAAAGACTATCGTAGGTAAAAAAGGAAAAAAGTGGCTAGGACCAAGTCATCCCAGTAAAATGCCATAAAATGCCATTAGTTCCCAGACAGAAACTATCTTTTAGATCCAACATTTAAAAAAGAAATATATTATTTCTATTGAAATAATAGAAATGTAGTCAAGATAAAAATCAACAAAATAATTATTATTAAAAATATTGCACATTACCAGCTTTTTCCCAAAGGGTCAATCTACAATGGATGATAGTGTATAATAAGACAGGAAATGCATACAGAGATTCTCTGAGGTTATTTAGATATTCTGCAAATAGTTTATCACCATGGTCTACTTCAGAGTTTAGATATGTATGGACCAGATAATAGACTTTAGCACAAGTCTATTACACAGAGTCTTTGAATTCACTCTGTGATAATTTTCCCAGCAAAATGGAGAATAAAATTGGAAATTGTATACTTTGCAGTCTAGTAACTATAGTTTCTTTTCAGTGTAGGTTATTACAATGAGAAAGGCACAGTAGAAACCTCAGTGACTAAATCAAAATCACTTACAATCCAGGGGGATGGAAGAAACCAGCACCATTATTAAACTTTAAAAATGGAAGAGCAGAGACCTGAACCACAGCAATGTTCACACATTAATTCTGGCCTTTGCAAAAGAGAATCAGTGTCCTGGAGAAGCATTGTTCTCTAAGATCAGATGAACCAAGTGGAAACTTTAATTATCGCCATTGTATCACTTAGGCCATCATTGCTAGAAACAATTATTTATCTTGTATAGGGTGTGACATATATAATTGGGTTAATAAGTATCCTGTTTTCTATTTTATTTATGAATAGAATTATAAAGACATTTTTACTGTCAAAATAATAGTTTAGTGTCAAAATAATAGCCATTTGTCTGAAAGGTTCTTGAACTATCATGTAGAGCCCACATGTATTTTCAATGTGTATATATTGATCTAGTTATATCTGTGCTTTGATCCAAGAGCTCCTTTAAAAGGAGGCCAGTAAAATGAAAATCATTAAAAGAAATACATGATACATGACAAACCCTAAACACTTCATTGAGATTTTAAGGCCTTTTACTTGGGAACATGCCAAAACACCTTCATAAACCTGAAAAACAATGCCACACACACTTCATTATCTACTAAGAAGAGCACAGCACTGGAGAAATTTTATGACAATAAATGAGCTTTGTGAACATTAAAGTAGAAAGGAGTATATCTATTCTGGATTCCAAATTAGCTATTCTATTCTGATTACTCTGGATTCAAACTATTCGCAACAGAGATTAATTCTGAATCAATATTGGTAAAGTATTACTTGATGAGACCACTGTATAGTTTGGGGCCAAGCTGTTTATCTTAAGTCCCATCTTTCCTGGAATGACTAAGGTTTGTCTTTTCAAGACTATATAAATTCCCTGAGTATATCAAGCTTCAGGGTCTAAGGCAGAACCATTATCTTGAAATGTTCACATTGATTGATCCATAGGAAAAAAAAACATGACATCTAAACTGGCTGCAGAATCTATAGTGAAACACATGTTATTATGGGCCTTGATATTGTCATTGGTTGCCATTCAGGTCTTTGGAATGACTCCCTCAAAGCATATCTAGTCACAATTTGGAAGTAATTTTTTGAGAGTAAGTTAAAACTGGCATATTTCCAGTTGTTTGATATTCATCAAGTAAGAAATTATATTGATACTATATATCACCAATGGCGATAAGATATTGGACAAAATTAAAAAGTTGAAATCAAACATATTCTTTATTTCTACTGCTTCTAAGGAAATATGTAGGAAATACTACCTCACTAGCACTGAGATTTACAGGCATAGAAAGCCATTTACCTTGGCTTTCAGAATCTCCAAAGTGGAAGCAATGTGTTACACTGAATGATAAGTTATGGAATACACCAGGATATATTAGATTCTTCCTCCCTAAAAGTCATCAAAAGAAAAAGCTGTTATAGCTTAATGTGAAATTTATTCTGATCACTTAGGCTGCTTTCCTACAATAGATATACAGAAAAACAAATATAGGACCAAGGAGAGACATTCAGATGATGTCTGGTAGTATTACCCTCTTATCCATAAAGGAATAGAACCTCATGTCCATCCTGACAAAGGGAGGAATTTTCTCAGACCACCTTCCCTTTTCAAATTCTGGATCAGGTGATAAATCAAGATAAGCTTTTGCTACTTTGAAAGACATGGTAAACTGATAAGCAGTAGAGATCATCTCTCTAATTTGCTTCTGCACTGTTGCTAAGAACCTGTTTCCTTCACGCTGCCGTTAATCAGTGAATTAGCTAACAGAGTTCTTGCCCTTCTGTTTGTGGAATGAAATCTCTTTCATGGAGAGTTTGTTCACACAGCTAGAAATTGTCAATAGATGTTATGTAGTCAAAGAATTAATATTATACTTTAAGAATTGCAGGGAGCCAGCCCCAGCAGTGGTGTTTCTTTTTCTTGGTTCTTCTTGAGGCAGCTGCCAAGGGGGGAAGAGCGTCGGTGAGGGTAAGAATCTGTCTTAGGAAATTCTGGGGGTAAGACTTTGTCTTACAGAAAATTTAGGGTTGCTGTATAATAAAAAGTTTACTTATCTAAGTCTAAGTTACTATGCTACTGTAGCTGACCTGTCTTCTATAATCCTCTGAGGCCAGAAACTGCAGTTTCTAGCATTTAGCACCTCTTCCTCAAACTGCTAAAGATTAGGTAAATTGCCTTGTACTATCTCCACAGGAACTGCTGGGCTCTAACTTTCAGCCTGCTAGTCAGAAGTCCGCAGGGAGAAAAATGGGACACTTACAGAAGTGGTTAATGAGTTTATTACTAAGTTGTAAAAAGTTTCCTATGAAAGCTATCTAAGAGGGAAAAGCGGAAAGATCCTAAGTGGAGAAAGGGAAAAATTCTTCTAAGTGGGGAAAGGTAAAAAGTGTGTGTGTGTGTGTGTGTGTGTGTGTGTGTGTGTGTGAGAGAGAGAGAGAGAGAGAGAGAGAGAGAGAGAGAGAGAGAGAGAGAGAGAGAGAGAGAAGAGAAGAGAAGAGAAGAGATTGAGAATGAGAGTGAGAATGAGAGTAAGAATGAGAATGAGAGTGATTCTCTTTTGTCTTCAATACTTATACATCTTTCAGAATACATGATCACATGTTACAAAGTTCATCACAAATTCACACAAAAATCAAACCATAAACTGAAATAGAAGTTTACAACAGAGAATGTTTACATGCATATCCATTAGGAGCAATTATCTAGCTAAACATCTACCATTTGTTTTCTCTACAAGTTCATAGAAAGTTTAACACCATAACTAAGTTAGAAGTGAAGTTTTATATAGATAAACCCAGTCAATATTTTAATCTTCTGTCCTAGCACCTATAATAAATCGTTAGTTCCCTTTTTATGACCTTTGGTCAATTGTTTTACAACCTCTTGGAATGTGCTCTGAGTAGGAGAAAGTCTGGTTGCCATCTAAGAGCAATTAACTGGTAACACTTGGGAGACTGGCAGAGTTCTCATTGTAGTTTTGACTATCAGAAAAGGACCTAATAGAAATTCCACTAAAAAAGAGCTTAATAATCACAGATACAATTTTAGGAATTCTTTTAGGATCATCATTAAAACTTAAGTCATCTATTTGTCTTTATAGCACCACTATAAAAGTACATCTTCGTGGATCTTCAGAGATCTGCTCCAAAGGCGTGTGCTATTACTTATTGATTATTATATACGCTTAATAATAACAGGAAAAGCATATTAATAGCAGGAATCTTTCTTAAAATTTGTCCCCCACAGCCTTGCTGAATGAGGGCTCACCTGTCGCAGATTATATAATAATCTGAAGCAGGCCATTTCAGGATGATCACCTGCTAGTATATTAGCTTGTCCCATTATGGCTCCTGACATCTCCTCCCTTCGAATAATATAAATGAAGCGTGCATATCTCCCTTTGAGCAGTCCTGATAGCAGACTCTAGGCCCTTGAAGATGACTGGAAGAAGAAACAATAGCAAAATAACCAATCCTATAATAATTCCTAAATGTATAACAAAATTCTATAAAAAATATCTTTAACAAAATTTATGACTGAATTTGAATAATAATCAGCCAATTCTGCTGCTGAATAACTCTTCAGTCTGGAGTGACTGATGGCACTGATCTGGGATTGAAAAATATCCATAGCAATAGCAAGTTGTCAATTGTTCCACATATCATGTAGATGTGCTTGTATCTTCCCAGGACATCTCTGACCCATTGTAGGGCAGAGGGGTGACACAAATTCATTTAAAATTGGCATGACATGAGGTAGCTAAATGTATTTTAATATTTACCTGAGTTCCTTTGTAAAGGATGGCTTCCTCTAAAGCATAGACTCTATCTGTTAAAACTCTATCAATTCTATCTTGAGTGATCAGTGCTAAAGAAATATTTTTTGTCAAGGAATTAACATGATTAGCAGTGTGTACCTGTTTAGATAGGGAGGCAGCAGAAGCTTCAACTGACCCTAAAATAGCAATTAAGGCAGTAATGCCTAGGATAAGACCAGTAATAAATCTCTTAGGTTGTGGAAGAAAATTAACAGTCTATACCAAGGCAGACGAAGCAAAAGCATTGCATCAAGACTGTGAGAAACATAAAGTAGCCAGTATACAATGAGAATAAACAGTATGACACAATGGTGAAGTTATACAATCGGTCAAAATAGCATACTAGTAGGAAATGATACATGATAGATTTATATTTAACAATTTTAGATCCCCTCTATCCCATGGGTATAGAATTAAAAGTCCAATTAGATGCAATCAGGAACAATGTCTTCAGTGTCTTCTTTTGCTAGAGTCTCTGGCATGGTGGAGAGTCTGCAGATGATGATGGCTCTGATGTAGGATTGAGGGAAGTGGCAGGTGTGGAGGTCTCTGTTCATGGAGAAAGCCTGGCACAATTAGCTAGTCTGGCATCTATAGGGTCCTGTAAATATAAACAGAGCTTCTCCCGGAAAAACATCCAGTCTTTTTTTATTATCCAGTTAGTAGGTCTTTATTTTAGAAGAGGTTTGAAATGTTTAGAAATGGACTTATTCTTTTTTTTTTTGTAAAGTATTACAGGGAGATGAATAATTATGATTTTATTTTGTAATTTAGATGCCTATATCTTTTAAGGTCTGATGAACACATTCTATGATATCATGTCCCTGTGAATTATAGGGAATGTCAGCGGAATACGAGAAACTAAGAGTCAAACACCAATTTTAAAAGGCTTTTTAAGTTTAAACAAAGGCACAGTCTAATATTGAACCCAAGATTATAAAATAATGAAACAAATACTGTATCATATCATTGAAAGTTTTCCAAAGTTAGGAAAAGGCATAAATAGTAATGAGAATTAAGTGTAATATGTACAGGAATAAAGGCTAACATTCCAAAAGATAGGACATGTGTAACATATGACTGTTTGAAATCACAAGGACACAGGCTCACCAGGGGTTAATTCCCAAGCTTAGCTGACAGCTCTGTAGGAATGCAGGAGCAGACTCACTGAGTGCAATGGTGATTTGTAGTGTGAAACTTTGCTAAATTACCTTCTTAGGAAAAGCAACAAGTTTTTGTTAAAAAAATTAAATTAATCCTTACCTTCATTTATAGGACCAGGAAGCATATAATGAACTTGAACATATCCAATACAAAAAAGGTGATTTCTAAATCGAAGCAAGACTTTTAATTCTGAAAGCTGGGGCTAAAATTGTAAAATAGATGTAAAACAGTTACACAGTTTTTTATTGCTTTTGTTTTTGTTTTTGTATTTATAAAACAATGGTTATTGTCTTTAACTCCATTGGTTATGCAAAGGTTTTCTTTTTGTGTGTGTGAGGAAAATTTCTTTTAGGATCTTAAAAGTTAAGATAACCTGTTTGAGGAGACGTCATGAGTAAATTTTTGTAAGGTTTATTCCTTGCTGCCTGGTGCTGCCCAATGCAGCTGTTGGATAGTCTTTCTTTGACAAATGGATTGGTCACCTGAGGTTGTTGAATTACTTCTATGGCCTGAGGGGCCTGAGGTAGGTCCCTCACACAGTTTCCCTGGTTTGATAAGATTCCTATATTATTAGAGATTACAGTAGCACCAGATAAGGCAGTACCAATTTTATGAAAGTTAGTTTGGCACTCTTTACGCCAGTGGTACCCTTTCAGATAAGGAGAATACTCAGTTGGATTTCTGCTTTGAGTTGGGCCAGGAACAATAATTGCTGAATGAGGGCTCACCTGTCGCAGATTATATAATAATCCGAAGCAGGCCATTTCAGGATGATCACCTACTAGTACATTAACTTGTCCCATTATGGCTCCCGACAAAGAATAATTTCTTTTAGTGACTATGCTACATATATTAGTATCTTAAAATGGTACTATAATTAGTGTCTTATAAAGAAACTAATTAGAAATCAAATAGTATATAAAATATCAAAATTATTCCAAATTATCTGATGGGGAAATAAATTTGATCCCACAAATTAAAAGAGAATTAACAAAATGTGTAACAGTTTATGTAATATTAGACTCATAGATATTGAGAAATATTTTATCCATTGCAGGCCTCTGGGCAGAGGCCCTTTCGGAAGCGGGTGCGAGGCTTCTGACAGAGGCAGGGAAGCCGCTCCCACTGTCTCGCCGGTGTTGCGGCTGTTGCTGTTGCTGCTACCATCTTGATTGCCCACACTGCTCCATGCCTGATCTGGTCTGAGGCTGATGAAGGCTGCCTAGCTGAGGAAGGTTGCGACAGAGTGGCTGGCGGTGTTTTGGGAGAGAGAACCTCTTCCCGTGTGTTACAGCTCTTTGTGACAGAATCTCCCAGACGACAGAGTAATCCTCAAACACCATTTATTATTCTATAAGATTCAAGATAGAATTTATATACAATTTGGGGGTGCTCCAGGGTTTGGCAGCAGGTACTTCTCCTAGGTTTAAATTGAGAGCTTGGAAAAACCTTATTTACATGTGGGGAAGGCTTGGTGCTGAAACTGTGTGACTGATAGCCACAAGTCTCTCCTGGGGGGCTGCAAATGCGGCAGGAGTCAGGATCCAGGGAGTGGTGACTGAATTCTTCCTGTCCTATGCAGGTGGAAGGTCCGCCCACAAGGTTGTAGGTGGAAGCCACCCCCTACCGAGTCCCAGGGTTCAAAGTCTTTGCTCTACCTGAGAACCAGGCTGCCTGTGCACAGATCACCTCCTGATGATATTTCCAAGTCATAAAATAAAGCTATCCTTTAAGATACTATAATGGATATTATTATTAATAACAAAAACAATAGTATATAAAAAGTAGTGAAAAATAATAAGTAAATACAGTGAAAATAAGTCAATGGCATATATTTCAATAAAATACATAATAGCATCCCACAACATATATATCTAACTTCCACATAGACAGAAATATTAAGAACACACAACAGTCAATGTCATTTTCACGAATTTTATTTTATTTAAGTGTTAACTGTTACTGAATAGGACAGAGAATTTGCAACAAAATAAAATATCACTTTAAAAAAGTGATAAAAAATCTGCTTTGCTGCTCATAAAATAAATCAGTATTCTACAGTTCATGGATCTGCACTGCTGATCGTTCTGTTCTCTCTCATTTCTAACAGCTTTACTGTCTTTTACTAGACGCATACCACTTCATCATTTACCCCGACTCCATTATTTCTACATTCTCACTTTTATATGTATTATTATGATTTTTCTAAAATCTTAATGGAAAAATGTCTGGATTTTTTTATGCATAGTAGATTGTCCATGCTGATTTGAGATATGAGATTGGAGAGAGAGAAAAAAGAGAAAGACAAAGACAGACAGAGACAGAGACAGAGAGGGAGAGAGAGAGAGGAAGAGGAGGAGGGATGAAGAACCATTGTTACAGAGTTATAGATACTTCACGGTATGTGCCTAATCATGTAACTTATTTTTAAATGATCTCACCTCCTAAATGTTCCACAACAGACTTGGGAATTTGTGCCCTTCCCCCACTCCGCTTTCTGAGCGGGAACTTCCAGACCTCAGTGAGCCACACCTCCCCCACCTGGCGGAGCTCTAGGACCAAGGTGACATCCATTGTTCTTCAAGGATTTGCAGCATCCTGTGAGAGGAGCCAGCTGCCTGCATCCTTCTGAAAGACTCCTCAGGCTCCCTGCAGGGTAGCAGACCCATGGAACCCAAATCCACTGAAAAGTAGAGCCGAAGCCCTGCTGATCAGACTCTCAACTTTGGGGAAAAGGTCTTGCCCCCAAAGCTTAAATTGTTTTTCCCTAAGTAAGCCACAGATTTTGAACAGCCATGTTGTCTTGATTCATGTTTTTCCTAGTCACCCCGTTTTATCTCCCCAGCTCTCTGTCCAGAGAACCTGATGACCTGTTCCTATGTAACCACCAGGAGGTTACAGATAGGCACACCAAACGTGGGACGTGGAAATGGAGAGAACAACTGAGTGTGTGTGTGTGTGTGTGTGTGTGTGTGTGTGTGTGTGTGTGTGTGTGTGTGTCTTCGAGTCTTTTGTGTCGTATATAAATTAGGATATATCCTAAATATATAAATACATCTTGTTTAATCTATTTAATGTTATTTGTTACTTCTACGTGTGTTTGCTGGACTGACCATTTCAGTATTGGAAAGCCAACTGGTGAGCTCGTTTCTGTGGAAGGTATTTTATCCTACTTTCAACATTGCTTAATGGCCTACAGTTATTTGTGTAAGGTTGCATGTAAAATGCTGTTGTTCTTGTTCTGCTCATGTTTGGGAAATCATATTGGTGAGCCTTTATGAATGTGGCTCCTGACAATCCCACAGAAAGCTCTCTGATCGTAATTTTTAATCTCAGGAAATTTAACTTAAAGTAGATTGTCTGAAGTATAAAACAGAGTCCACAGTAACAGGGGAGAGAAAAAATCAAGCAGAGAGCAAAAGAAAAGACAGAAAGAAAAACACAACCACATATTGTCATACTTTAGTTGTTCTTGGGGAAATGTATAACAACATTACCCACATTTGTTACAGTTATGTGGACTGAATGTAAATTGAAATGTAACTTCAATGAAATAATCTACTTAAATGTTTTTGTGATGATTAATTTTAAGAACAAATTTAACTGGCACACAGAGTATGTGAACATTTGACTACATATTCTTCTGGATGTGTCTATGAGGGTGGTGCTAGATATTAGAATCTGGGTTGATATGGAAAAAAGGGTAGCTTTCTTAAGGTGAGACTTCCTATTCAAACAATTCAAGGCTTAAGTAGATCAAATGAGCTGACTCCCATTGACTGGTATTGAAACAGAAGAAACTTATACCTAATATTATACTCAGACTGAAATATCAGTTCTTGTTGGTTCACATGTCCTCACTTTTCAAACTATAGCACTATTGGCTCCCAGATCTCATCACACTCACTAAGGATCCTGGGAATTCCTACTCTATAAATTGGAGATCAGGTTCATTGTAATGAATGAAAAAGTAAGCACATTAATGGGTTCTTTTCTAGATAACTTGGAATAACATTGTGACTTCTCTTAGTTACTAATTTTCTAGATGCTCCAATATTCTCTTTTTTTTCTTTTTTTTATTATTTATTTTATTTTATTTTTTTAATTTACATTCCAAATCACTTCCCCTTTCCCGTTTCCTCCCTCCCCGAAAGTCCCATAAGCCCCCTTCCCTCCCTCTTTTCTCCATTCAACCCCCTCTTGTTACTCTGTCCTGGCGTTCCCCTACATCCAGTCTTTCCAGGACCAGGGGTCTCTCCTACCATCTTTTTAGAAATCTATTGATATGCAGATTGTGTCTAGGGTATTCCGAGATTCTGGGTCAATATCCCCTTATCAGTGACTGCATACCATGTGTGTTCTTTTGTGATTGGGTTACCTCACTAAGGATGATATTTTCAAGATCTGACCATTTGCCTAGGAATTTCGTGAATTCATTGTTTTTAATTGCAGAGTAGTATTCCATTGTGTAGATATACCACATCTTCTGAATCCATTCCTCCGTTGAGGGACATCTGGGTTCTTTCCAGCTTCTGGCTATTATAAATAAGGCTGCTATGAACATAGTGGAGCATGTGTCCTTACTGCATGCAGGTAAAGTCTCTGGGTATATGCCCAGGAGTGGTATAGCCGGATCCTCCAGGAGTGTCATGCCCAGTTTTCTGAGGAACCGCCAGAATGCTTTCCAGAGTGGTTGTACCAGCTTGCAATTCCACCAGCAGTGGAGGAGTGTTCCTCTTTCTCCACATCCTCGCCAACAACTGCTGTCTCCTGTGTTTTTGATCTTAGCCATCCTGACTGGTGTGAGATGGAATCTCAGGGTTGTTTTGATTTGCATTTCCCTAATGACTAAGGATGATGAACATCTCTTTAGGTGCTTCTCAGCCATTAGATATTCTTCAGGTGAGAACTCTTTGTGTAGCTCTGTACCCCATTTTTTAATAGGGTTATTTGCCTCTCTGGAGTATAACTTCTTGAGTTCTTTGTATATATTGGATATTAGCCCTCTGTCGGATGTAAGGTTGGTAAAGATCATTTCCCAGTTAGTTGGTTGCCGCTTTGTCTTTTTGACAGTGTCTTTTGCCTTGCAAAAACTTTATAATTTAATGAGGTCCCATTTGTCTATTCTTGATCTTAGAGCATAAGCTATTGGAGTTCTGTTCAGGAAATTCTCCCCTGTGCTCATATGTTCAAGGTTCTTCCCTAGTTTCCCTTCTATTAGTTTCAGTGTGTCTGGTTTTATGTGGAGATCTTTGATCCACTTAGAATTGAGCTTAGTGCAAGGAGATAAGGATGGGTCAATTTGCATTCTTCTGCATGTTGACCTCCAGCTGAGCCAGCACCATTTGTTGAAAAGGCTATCTTTTTTCCACTGGATGGTTTTAGCTCCTTTGTCAAAGATCAAGTGACCATAGGAGTGTGGATTCATTTCTGGGTCTTCAATTCTGTTCCATTGATCTACATGTCTGTTACTGTACCAATACCATGCAGTTTTTAACACTATTGCTCTGTAGTACAGCTTGAGGTCCGGGATACTGATTCCCCCAGAGGTTCTTTTACTCTTGAGAATAGTTTTAGCTATTCTGAGTTTTCTGTTATTCCAGATGAATTTTTGAATTGCTCTTTCTAACTCTATGAAGAATTGAGTTGGGATTTTGATGGGGATTGCATTGAATCTGTGTATTACTTTTGGTAAGATGCTCATTTTTACTATATTAATCCTGCCAATCCATGAGCATGGCAGATTTTTCCATCTTCTGAGGTCTTCTTCAATTTCGCTCTTCAGAGACTTGAAGTTCTTGTCATACAGATCTTTCACTTGTTTGGTTAGAGTCACGCCAAGCTACTTAATATGGTTTGTGGCTATCGTGAAGGGTATTATTTCCATTACTTCTTTCTCAGCCTGCTTATCCTTTGAGTATAGGAAGGCTTCTGACTTGCTTGAGTTGATTTTATATCCGGCCACTTTGCTGAAGTCGTTTATCAGCTGTAGGAGTTCTCTGGTGGAGTTCTTTGGGTCGCTTAAGTATACTATCATATCGTCTGTAAATAGTGATAGTTTGACTTCTTCCTTTCCAATTTGTATCCCTTTGACCTCTTTTTTTGTCTAATTGCTCTAGCTAGAACTTCAAGTACTATATTGAAAAGATATGGAGAGAGAGGGCAGCGTTGTCTAGTCCCTGATTTTAGTGGGATTGCTTCAAGTTTCTCTCCATTTAGATTGATGCTGGCTACCGGTTTGCTGTAAATTGCTTTTACTATGTTTAGATATGGGCCTTGAATTCCTGATCTTTCCAAGACCTTTAGCATGAAAGGATGCTGAATTTTGTCAAATGCTTTCTCAGCATCTAATGAGATGACCATGTGTTTTTTTTCTTTGAGATTGTTTATGTAGTGGATTACATGGATGGATTTCCTTATATTGAACCATCCCTGCATCCCTGGGATGAAGCCTACTTGATCGTGGTGGATGATCGTTTTGATGTGTTCTTGGATTCGGTTGGCAAGAATTTTATTGAGTATTTTTGCATCGATATTCATAAGAGAGATTGGCCTGAGATTCTCTTTCTTTGTCGGATCTTTGTGTGCTTTTGGTATTAGTGTAATTGTGGCTTCATAGAACGAGTTGGGTAGTGTTCCTTCTGTTTCTATTTTGTGGAACAGTTTGAAGAGTATTGGTGTTAGGTCCTCTTTGAAGGTCTGATAGAATTCTGCACTAAAACCATCTGGACCTGTGCTTTTTTTGGTTGGAAGACTTCCAATGACAACTTCTATTTCTTCAGGGGTTATAGGACGGTTTAGATGGTCTATTTGATCCTGATTTAATTTTGGTACTTGGAATCTGTCAAGGAAATTGTCCATTTCCTCAAGATTTTCTAGTTGTGTTGAATACAGGTTTTTGTAGTAGGATCTGATGATTTTTTTGAATTTCCTCAGTTTCTGTTGTTATCTCTCCCTTTTCGTTTCTGATTTTATTAATTTGGATACTATCTCTGTGCCCTCTGGTTAGTCTGGCTAAGGGCTTATCTATCTTGCTGATTTTCTCAAAGAACCAACTCCTCGTTTTGTTGATTCTTTGTATGGTTTTATTTGTTTCTACTTGATTGATTTCAGCCCTGAGTTTGATGATTTCCTGCCTTCTACTCCTCTTTGGTGTATTTGCTTCTTTTTGTTCCAGGGCTTTCAGGTGTGCCATTAAGCTGTTAGTGTATGCTGTCTCCCGTTTCTTTTTGGCGGCACTCAGGGCTATGAATTTTCCTCTTAGCACTGCTTTCATTGTGTCCCATAAATTAGGGTATATTGTGCCTTCATTTTCATTAACTTTCAAAAAGTCTTTGATTTCTTTCTTTATTTCCACCTTGACCAAGTTATCATTGAGTAGAGCATTGTTCAGCCTCCATGTGTACGTGGGTTTTCTTTTGTTTTTGTTGCCATTGAAGACCACCCTTATTCCATAGTGATCTGATAGGAGGCATGGGATTATTTCTATCTTCTTGTATCTGTTGAGGTCTGATTTGTGACCAATTATATGGTCAATTTTGGAGAAGGTACCATGAGGAGCTGAGAAGAAGGTGTATTCTTTAGCTCTAGGATGAAATGTTCTATATATATCAGTTAGTTCCATTTGGTCCAAGGCTTCAATTAGATTCACTGTGTCCCTGTTTAGTTTCTGCTTTCCTGAACGATCCATTTCAGAGAGCGGGGTGTTGAAGTCACCCACTATTATTGTGTGCAGTGCGATGTGTGCTTTGAGTTTTAGTAAAGTTTCTTTTACGAATGAGGGTGCCCTTGTATTTGGAGCATAGATATTCAGAATTGAGAGTTCTTGATGGTGGATTTTTTCCCTTCATCAGTATGTAGTGTCCTTCTGTGTCTTTTTTGATGACTTTAGGTTGAAAATCAATTTTATCCGATATTAGGATGGCTACTCCACCTCGTTTCTTGGGGCCATTTGCTTGTAAAATTGTTTTCCAGCCTTTTACTCTGAGGTAGTGTTTGTCTTTGACACTGAGGTGCGTTTCCTGCATGCAGCAAAATGCTGGGTCCTGTTTACGTATCCAGTCTGCTAGTCTATGTCTTTTAATTGGGGAATTGAGACCATTGATATTAAGAGAGATTAAGGCATAGTGATTATTGCCATCTGCCATTCTTGACGCTATCTTTATGTTTGAGTGGTTATCTACTTTTGGGTTTGATTCAAGAAGGTTATTATCTCATTTTTTCCAGGGTGTTGTTTCTCTCCCTGTATTGGAGGTTTCCACCTATTATCCGTTGCAGGGCTGGATTTGTGGAAAGATATTGTGAAAATTTGGTTTTATCATGGAATATCTTGGTCTCTCCATCTATGGTGATTGAGAGTTTTGCTGGATATAGTAGTCTAGGCTGGCATTTGTGCTGTCTTAGTGTCTGCATGAGATCTGCCCAGGATCTTCTGGCTTTCATAGTCTCTGGTGAGAAGTCTGATGTGATTCGGATAGGTCTTCCTTTGTATGTTAATTGGCCCTTTTCTCTTACTGCATTTAGTATTCTTTCTTTGTTTAGAACATTCGGTGTTTTGATTATTATGTGACGGGAGGTATTTCTGTTCTGGTCCAGTCTGTTTGGAGTTCTGTAGGCTTCTTGTACGTTCATCGGAATCTCTCTTTTAAGTTAGGGAAGTTTTCCTCCATAATTTTGTTGAAGATGTTTACTGGCCCTTTAATTTGCAAATCTTCACTCTCATCTATACCTATAATCCTTAGGTTTTGTCTTCTCATTGTGTCCTGGATTTCCTGGATGTTTTGGGTTACATGTTTTTTGCATTTTGCATTTTCTTTGACTGTTGAGTTGATGCTTTCTATGGAGTCTTCAGAACCTGAGATTCTTTCTTCCATCTCTTGTTTTCTATTGTTTATGTTTGCATCTATGACTCCTGATTTCTTTCCAAGGTTTTCTATCTCCAAAGTTGTCTCCCTTTGTGATTTCTTAGTTGTTTCTACTTCCTTTTTTAGTTCCTGGATGGATTTGCTGAGATCCTTCACTTGTTTGTTTGTATTTTCCTGTATTTCTTTAAGGTATTTTTGCATTACCTCTTTCAGGATTTCTTCCTGATGACCCACGTTCTCCTGCATTTCTCTGAGTGATTTTTGTGTTTCCTCCTCATGGGAATCCATCTGTTGATCCATTGTCTCCTGCATTTCTTTAAGCACTTCTCGTGTTTCCTTTGTAAGGGCATCTAACCGTTGATTCATTTCTTTAAGCAATTTTTGTGTTGCCTCCTTATGGGCATCCGTCTGTTGACCCATATTCTTCTGCATTTCTTTATGCAAATTTTGTGATTCCTTTGTGAGTGCATCTACCCGTTGATTCATCTCGTTAAGCGATTTTTGTGTTGTCTCCTTGTGTGCCTCCATCTTTTGATCCATGTTCTTCTGCATTTCTCTAAGCAATTTTTGTGTTTCCTTTGTAAGGGCTTCTAACCGTTGATTCATGGTCTCCTGTAACTCTTTATGAGATTTATTTGTGTCCTTCTTGTGATCCTCTAATAGCATCATGAGAAGTGATTTTAAATCCAGATCTTGTCTTTCGGGTGTGGTGGGGTATCCAGGACTTGCTGCTGTTGGAGAGTTGGAGAGTTGATTTCTGTTAGTAACATTCCTATATTTGCCTTATGCCATCTGGATACCTCTGATGTTAGTTGGTCCTGCTGCCACTGGCTGTTGGTTGGACCTCCTGTGAGCCTGCAAAGCTATTTCTGCCCCCCCTGGATTGCCAGGATTCCCCTGGCACCGATTTCTGGGGCCTGCCTGCTCCTGAGTGACTTTGGAGCCCTAATGTGCCTTGCCCCAAGTGATCTTATATTGGGGAGGCCTTGCACATCCAAAGGCTCAGCCTAATGGATGCCTGGAGCAGAGGTCGCGAAAGGGAGGCTGGTAGGCTCCTGCCCTGTGCAGGGGTGAGTGATCTCTCCTGGGGGGGGGAGGGGGCATCCCTCTGCTAGGCAGAAGTCCCACAGCAGAGCTGGCGCGCTGGTCACTGCAGATCAGCCCTGCACCTGGGAGCCGCACACACACAAGCCTCCCGAGACCCAAGCGATACTATGCCCGTCTGTCTCAGAACCTGGCTGTCCCAACTTCCCAGTCACTGGAGCAAAGATGGCGGAGTGCAATCTGCACACTCTCCGTGGAGCCGCTCACCTGCATACGCGATGGCCTGCAGATCTGGCACCCAGACGACCACAGCCCTGACCCGTTCTCGGGCACAGACGGAAGCCCCAACAGGCCGTGTCCCAAGTGATGTTATATTGGGGATAGGGAGCTTGGGGTACCTGTCTCTTCAGCGCAGTCTGCGGGAACAGAGGTCGCGGAAGGAAAGCTGGTAGGCTCCCGCCCAGTGCGGGGTCCCTCTGCCAGGCAGAAGTCCCACAGCAGAGCTGGCGCGCTGGTTACTGCAGATCAGCCCCGCACTTGGGAGCCGCATACACACAAGCTGCCCGAGACCCAAGCGATATTATGCCTGACTGTCTCAGAACCTGGCTGTCCCAACTTCCCAGTCACTGGAGCAAAGATGGCGGAGTGCCGCTCTAATATTCTCTTAAGTTTTCTATTTGTACAATATGAAGATAAAGATCTGAAAACAACAGTGAATAATTATGCTTTTATAATTTTTACTGCTTTGTATTTTTATAACTTTAAACAGAAAACCTTGTCTTCAGGGCTAAAAAAGTACTTGCAACATAGTATGAGGACTGAATCCTTGATCCCACATCCAAGGTAAAAGGTAGGAGTACTCATAAGTATACAATTGCAGGAATTTCCTAATTGTGAGTCTAAGCAAAATCTTGAGCTCCAAGTTCAATGAGAGACATCATCTCAAAGTACAACACAGTGAGTCATAAATGATACCCATTGTTCTTTCCATAGCTTTTGTGCGCAAAGGACAAATTTCATGCACATAAACATAAGTATACACTTCAGAGTAAAGGTAGTAGATGGAATATTTGAAGATATATATGTAAACGTCTGGTCTCTGTATTCATCTTCATTTAAATACTTATCTGATTTACATATTTTGATTTGGCCTCTCTGAAAATGAATGTCTGAGAAATGTATACTTTTGCTTTGAAAAATTATCATTATTATTATCAAAAGTATTATTTTTGCATTGGAAATCATATAGTTATCTCTCTAAGGTCCATGCAGATGATAAATCATTGTAGCCTATATAACAGCAATTATCTCAAGTACAAAAAATAATGTTCAGATATTTTCATGTTATTGTTTTTAAAAGCAAAAGTTGATTATATTTGATGCTCTATAAGTTGTACTCTTTGATCTCTTTATTTTTTTCTCCAGAAATGAATAGGCTATATTCTTATCAGCTTTTCATTCAGTTCTATATAATCTGTACAGGAGCTGTGAATGTGTGGGTCATATCCTCATCAATGTCTTTATTTTTCCAGTCTGGTTATTATAATTTTTAAGGTAATTGTACTACTACCCATTTTTAGCAACAGAAAATAATTCTTTATATATATTTTAACTCTATGCTCTTTCTTCCAGAATAAAGATTATTAAGAGCCAGAAAAACTGCTTTTTTAGCCAATATTATACTTACATTTATCATGAGGAAGGAACTCTAGGTTTGCAAATGAGTAATAAAAGATATTTCATCAAGAGTATTCTAAATGGGCAATATATAAAAAAACATGGTAAACATTAGCTATATTAAAATAAAAGTTATATCTCCCTGCATGTCCACTATGATTGACATTGCTATTTTTGATGAGATTTTGAGATCATAATTTCATTTCTATAAAAATGTGAGGCTACTTTGATAGGGTCTTACAATGTCATATATATATATATATATATGTATATATTGATTACTGTATGGCAATTTTATTCATAAGCATATTTTTTAAAAGATGGACACCTAAGCTTAGAGGAAAGATTACAATATGTATTTCAAATTGCTATAGTATGTGAATGGTCCAATATGAAACTAATTCAAATTTCTAAAAATTGTTAACTATATATTATTTATGGTTAAAATTGATCCATTGCTAAATATGCTAGGAATGAATTTAGAATAACATGCTGGAAAGAAAGCAAACAAAAGATTACATACTATGTGGTTCTATTTTATAATATTTCAAAGCCTCAGAATTAATCCATAGTAACAGGAAGTGTAACTATCCTTCACAATACTCAGAGTTAAGAAGGGTAGTATATTACAAAGAGGCAAGAGGATGGTGGATATGTTCCGTATTTTCCCAAGTGTGATGAAACTACCCTGTATCTTGGATGATATTGTATACATTGGTCAAAAGAAAAAATTTAGAGTAGGATATATTTTATTGTAGACAAAAAGTAGTCCAAAAATTTGATTTTTAAGAATCAAAGGTAGTTGTTGTAGAATGTTCCAACAATTCCAAATAAAATGAAACTGAGAAAATAATGTCTTAATTGTGTAGCTAACTTATGTTAGAGTAAAATACTGTCCCATATGAGTGAATAAATTAGTAAAATTAAATGTATAAAGCATCTCAAATGATATAGAAACCTGTTAGTTGAATAGTTTATTGCTTGTCATTGTGATATGTGATAAATATTAGGTGTTAATACACTTTTCTTGAACAGGAGTTTTAATTTTGTACAGATTCCAATCTCTATTTAAAGTCTATCATAAACTGTATTCATTTTTATTTTTATAAGCTCTACTATCAGAATACAGCATTCAATTTTGAGAGGGAACAAAACTTAGTTTAACTACAGATCCTTCATATTTTAAATTATGTCAAATACGACCATTAAATTCCAATATGAACTTCAAGGATGTTCATCCCCTCAGAAGCATATTAGTCTGCTTCAGGCTGTGAATACAGAGGCAATGATAACGTAGTAATAACAGTGATAGAGGGAATGTGTATGCTGCTGCAGCCTGCAGAAGAGCGCAGTGCTTTACACTGATGCACCTACAGTAATTGGTTTGTTCTGCTCTGAGTTCAATTTAAAATGGCAATTATTTCTTGAATGTGTGATTTAAACCTTCCAAGACATATTACAGTGGAAAGGAAAGGGCTTTAGAATTGAAATGTGGACTCACACAACTAGTTATGGAGGAGGAAATTAGTGCCCATGAGATAACATTTAAACCTCATGGTGTGACTTCAATCAAGAACGAATTTGAATTTTTAGAATGTATTATGAGAGCATGAATACATAATACTACCCATCGAAAAATGACTTTCAAATTTGCGGTTAAGCTGTAATTAAAGATAGTAAATGAGGTCTCATTCAATACAGCTGCTGTGCCATACTATGAATTTAAAAATATTCATTGGTGCCTAATCCCCATGTTTTATATTGTTTTAACAATTATGTAATATTATCATGCAGATAAGGTTGTATAGGTTTTGTAGATTAAATGATCTCAGGTACATTGCTTTCATCTCAAATATGTGTCTGTAAATAAATGAGTAGAGATGATCATTTAGAAAGAACACTTAGAAACATGTAGTTTGCCAAAATGATGAAGCCAGCCAACATAACTCACAATAAAGGTTACAAAAAGCAGTATTGTCATGCTAAGAATACAGTAAGGTAAAAGTGTGGAAGGTCTTCAGTTATAGTATGAAAGTTTATGGGTAATGAGACTAATATTGGGAAGGAATAAGGACAAGGTAAATTGATAATTTTAAAACATAATGAAGATTTTGATGCATGAAAGCAGAGAACTGGTCTGTGGACACTATACAAAATGCTTTAATAAATATATATTTATATAGTTGTAATTGTATTCCGTAGACCTTACACCATTTCTCAATTTCACTTTTCAGGAATATGTGTTCTGTACTATCAGGATTACCAATGTAGATAATAATATAAACTTATTGATGGCTCTGCTATTTCTACCAATATTATTTTTTACATTTATATGGAAGCATGAAGACCTTATCTGAAATTCTTTCAATGTATACTTTAATGTCATTTTTACATATCAAGAACCACCTCTCCAAAATGATTTTAAATCCCATACTTGATAACATGAAGAATGAATGGAAAAATTCGGAGCATAGCTTAAACACAGAACAAAGACATTGTTTAACATAGCTACAGGTAATGTACCAAAGAAAAACATGAATGACAGCTAAGGCTTCTCAAAAGTTATAGTGTAATTAGAGACACAGAAGTGAAATTTATTGGAGGGGTTTAAAACAATAACATCTGCTTAAATAGTTATCCTAGGAACTCTAATAGATTATATTTGTCTAATGTTGTGTTTGTATTAAAATGTATTTTCTTTGGATTTATTATTACACAACAATTGAAAACATTGATAAAAAGTGTAATGTAATGCTTAAGAAATATTTTAGTACAGGCATGCTGAGTCACACTTTTATTCCAAGAATTTGGGAGAGACAGGTAGATCTCAGTGAGTTCAAGCCCATTTCAGTCTTCAAAAGATGCAGGCTACCTAGAGCTGTATTCTGAGAATAGTAGTTTGAAAACTGCTTTACCATTAGTGTGAAACAGAATAATTTCACATTTTTTACAAATGTAGTTTTTAAATACATAAACTTTTTTAATTTTGAAAAACCTCAAGTAGCCAATAAATACTTAACAATATATTCAGCAGGCTTAATTATCAGAGAAATGCAAAGCACAACTATTTTTAGATTTCATCTTACAGCCAGTCATAATAGCCAACCTGAAAACCAAACAACAACAAGCAAAAGACAAATAAACAAAACAAACAAGCAAAAAGTCATGATGGCATATCCCTCTAACCCTAGTTCTCAGGAGACAAAGGCAGTCAGATTTCTCTGAGTCCAAAGCCAGCATGGTCTACAAAGCCAGATTTTCCAAGTTTGGGACAGCAATACTGTTAACACAGAGAAACCCTATTAAAGAAAAAAAGAAAGAAAAAAAAAAGAACAGTTTAACCTGGCTAAAATGTGGGGAAACAGAAATACTTATTCATTGCTGGGTGGAGTGTAACCACGCACACACATTAGAGAAATTGGTGTGGTGGTTTCTCAGGAAACTTGGAATAGATCTACCTCCAAGATCAAGGTATTTCATTCCTGGACATATATGCAAGGACTCTATATTCTAATACAGAGATACTAGTTCATCAAAGTTTACTGCTGCTCTACACACAATAGATAGAAAAAGGAATCCACTTACATGTACAGCAACTGCTGAATGAATAATGAAAACGTAGCATTTTACACAATGAAATATTACACATCCATATGTTTAAAAAAATGAAGGTAAATGGATTGAACAAGAATGCTCTGAATGAAGTAACCCACATTTTCAAAACTATGGTCATTCCTTTCAGACTATTTATTGCTTCAGATTTGCCAAGTCAAACAACTCCTGCTCAAAAACATATATTATCTGTACCAAACATACAGGATTTTTTTTTTTTTTTGCTACTATCATGTAGGCAATATCACAACTTGATATGTAGTACTCACTTTCCATTAGGTATTAGTATTTGTCTGGAGATAATTTTATGTGCATGGGGAATGAATGTAGGTTATATTTCTATGAAGGACCTGAAAACCTAAGAACATGTATTAGGGAGAATAATGGTTAAAGAGTCAGCTGTTAAATGTGGATCAAATACCAGTAGGATTGGAAAAATTGATGCATTCATCAAAAGCCCTCAATGCTTATAAATCGAAATCTGAAGTCATTCATGTACAGTTACATTTAAAATAAACAAAAACAGCATGCATAAAAATTAGAGAAAATTTAAGTGCAAGAAGGGTCAGAGTTTATTTGCCGATGTTTATTTACATTTGTTTTTTATGGTTTTTCTTTTTTGTTAACCCTAGAACCACTTAAATTACATAGAAGACCTCAAAATCATATTAAAATATATTTAATAAATGTTCTGTTTATATTCTAGTATAAATTGTTCTGATTATAAGTACTTTATAACTGTTATTTTAATAGAAATTTATAAAATTATTTCTGAAATTACCAGGATTAAAATGCATTATGAGAAAGCAGACTGTGCATTCCATAAGTTTGAACAGTTTTGAATGTTATGTCCTTCTTATCTGTGGACTGTATGCATTATTTATACACATTGAAATTTGCAACCCCATAGTAAAAACAACAATATCAACCATCCAGACTTCCCAGAGCTCCCAAAGACTAAACCACCAACCAAAGAGCAAACATAGAGGGACCCATGGCTACAGCTGCATATTTAGCAGAGGATGGCCTTGTTGGGCATCAACAGGAGGAGAGGCCCTTGGTCCTGTGAAGGTTCAATGCCCCAGTGTAGGGTGATAGCAGGGCAAAGAGGAGGAAGTAGGTGGGTGGGTGAAGAAACACCCTCATAGAAGCAGGGGGAGCAGGGAAGGGTAGGTGGTTTGGGAGGGGCAGGACAGGGACAGCGGGTAACATTTGAAATGTAAATAAAGAAAATATCTGGTAAAAAAGAAAAGACAAAAAAAAAACAAGAAAGTAATTTTGAAGTAGTAAGAGCACATATGTGATGTCATTCAAGCCATTTGTTCCCGACTCCTGTGTTACCTTTGACTTGTAACAATCTGAACTTGAACCAAGGAGATCAAAGCAATTGACAGTGTGGTCAGACTCTGCTGTGAGACTTGCCCACTATAAGCTTCAGCAGAATATCATGGGAAAACAGGTAACAGGAGTTACCAGGAGTTACAGGAGTTACAGGAGGGAAAACAGGAGTCCAGTCCTGGATATTTCACAAATAAGGTAGAAATGGATGCTACTTACCTCTGTCCATTTCTTCAGATGCATAAAGACAAACCAAATTCCTAAATATGTGCTGAGTAGTTTCTTGAATGTGGCCTACAGGAAAATGAACCACAGAAAGAGATAAGAAAGAAAACCTGTTGTGTATTGACTTCATCAACCTCAGTCAGACTTCAGGGAGTTTAATAACAGGCAAGTCTCACAGGAGTCTGACCACCCTGACAGTTATATTGATCTTCTTAGTTCTAGTTCAGCTTGCCAGGAATCAAAAGGTAAAAGAAGTGTGGGCCCAAATGTCTGGAATGAAATCACACACATAGTTTTACTACCTGAATATGGAAATAGAAGCAATAAAGAAAATGAAAACTCAGGGAATTTTGGAGATAAAGTATTTAGGAATGCAAGCAGGAACTATAGAGGCAGCTTCACCAGCAGAACAGAAAAAATAAAAGGGAAAAATATGAGGCATTGAAGATAAATTTTATTACTTTTTAAATTATTAAAATATTAGATTATATTACCCAAAGCTTGATAGTGAACAGCTTTTGCATTCTGATAAAGCCTGTTCAAATTCTTTATATGCCTCTGGATATAGTACTTAATATTGCCTTAATATAATTTCATTTATCAAAGTATGTTTTCTATATTTTTGGTAATTGTTCAAATGGAGCATGGTAATTTATTTTACTATTTTAATTATCTTTGATATACAGTATTTTATAAATATATTTTAAGCAATTTGTTCTCTAATTTGTTGTTAATTTTAAAATTTGGTAGAAAGTCATGTTTCTATTAAGTATTATAATTCTTGAATTAGACAAAAATTTTGTTATTAAGTTACTTTACTTTTGCCTTTAACATTCATTAGAATATTCGATGAAATCGTTATTTTCAGATACATATGTATATACATGCAAGAATAAGCTTTCACTATTCATAAGCTTTCTATGAAACAGCAGCTAATGGATTTTATTTTAGTTATTCACACTTAATTTTATTTCTTGTTTATATCGATATTTATAAACTAAAGTTTAGTTTTAATAACAATTGGGTTACTCTAGATAGTTTTGTTTTTATTATTATAGTTTATCCAATCCATTATAATTTATCATGAGAATTTCATATATTTTATGTCTTATTGTTTATTTAGCCGATATACATTTTTAAATCGTTTTTTTGCTTTGTTAATTTATATGGTTTGAACATAAGTTTCATTTATAAATTGACTTCTTAATTATTATTAAGTTATATTTCTATATAGCAGTGGTTCTCAATCTTCTGAATGCTGTGACTCTTTAATACAGTTCATCTTGGGATGAAATTCAATCAAAATATTATTTTAATTGACAAACATCACTGGCCCAAACACAGGCCACACTTGCCAGAAAATCAAGTAGGTTACATGTTAACAGACCTCTACTCCTCTCTAGATGAGCCCATCCTGACACAATTCCAAATCTTCTCCCTCTTCACATCACCATGTCCCTGCTACTAACTCAGGTGAAGAATCCCTGCACCAGAAGCTGGACAGGACACCGGAAGTCCAGGTAGTTTGGCAACATAGAGACCTCTAGCCTCTTATAGTCCCCAAGCACTATCCCCAATCCCTCTCCTCTTTTCTTTGCCAAGTATTAGCCTACAACTTGGGCGGAGACTCCCTGCTGGATTAGAGGCCATGCAGGCCACCAGATCTTCAGCCCTGAACTGAGGCAGATACTTTGCTGGCCAAGAGACTAAGCAACCACAAGAAGTCCAAACTCTATCTCAGGTAGAAACACCCGGCTCAACCACAGGCCATACAGGCAAGAAGATAAGAAAAGAAACTGAAATCAAGGAAGTGGGAAATGACAAAAACAAAAAACAAAACAAAACAAACAAACAAACAAACAAAAAAAAACTACCCAGCAAAGACATAGTAATCAGCACCTAGACCCCAAACTCAAATGCCAAGATGTCATTGTCAACATGACAAATCAGCAACCTACAGATTGGGAAAAAAATCTTCACTAACCCCACATTCAATACAGGGCTAATATCCAAAATATAGAAAGAACTCAAGAAGCTAACCTCTACAAAACCAAACAACCCAATCAAAAATTGGATATAGAACTATACAGAGAATTTACAACATAGGAATCTTGAAGGCTGTGAGGCAATTAAAGAAATGGTCAGTCCTTAGTGATCAAGGAAATGCAAATCAAAACGGCCCTGAGATTCTACCTTACAGCAATCAGAATGGTTAATATCAAAAACTCAGGTGACAGCCCAGATTGTTGAGGATGTGGAGAAAAAGAACATTATTCCATTGCATGTGAGATTGTAAACTGGTACAACCACTCTGGAAATCAATCTGGAGGGACATCAGAAAATTAATCTTCCTGAAGACCTAGCTATACTACTCTTGAGCATATACCAAAAAGATACTCCATCTTGCCATAGGGCCATGCATTTCACTATGCTCATAGCAGCTTTATTTGTGATAGCTAGAAACTAGAAAATCCAGATGTCCCACAAGGAAAGAATGGGTACAGAAAATGTGGTTCATTTACACAATGGAATAGTATTCAGCTATTAAGAAAAAGGGCATCATGACAAATGGATGGAACTAGAGGTAGCTCATAGCAAAAGAACATGCATGGTATGTATGTACTCACTAATAAGTTGATATTAGCCAAAAAAAAAAAAAAAAGTACAGGATGAGCAAGATACAGTCCACAGAACTCAAAAAGATTAACAAGTTGAAGGCCCCAAATGATGATGCCTCAATCCCACTTTGGAGGGAGAAGAAAGTAATCACAATGGGTGGGGAATGTACTAGGGATCTGGGAGATGAGAGACACAGGACCCAAAGGAAGGGGCCTTAGGTGAAATGCCTTCCAATGAGGAGAGAAAACTTATAGAGTCCACCTCCAGTAGAAAGACAGGGCATCAAGTGGGAGAATGGGGTTGCCATCCCACAGTCAAAAACTCTGACCCAGTATTGTTCCTGTCTAAAAAGACTGCAGGTACAAAAATGGAGAAGAGACTGAGGAAAAGAGGTCCAGTGACAGGCACAAATTGGGATCCAGCTCAAGGGGAGGCTCCAAGGCCTGACACTATTACTGATGCTATGGAGTGCTTACTGACAGGAGCTTAGCATTGGTGCCCTTTGGAAAGCTCATTAAACAGCTGAAAGAGTGAGATACAGATATTTACACCCAACCAATGGACAGAAGCCAGAGACCTCTGTGGATGAATTAGGGGAAAACTGTAAGAAACTGAGGAGGGTGACCCTATAGGAAGACAAGCAGTCTCAACTAACCTGGACCCTCGAGATCTTTCAGACACTGAGCCACCAACCAGGCAGCACACACTGGCTGATATAATGCCCAAACACATACCCAGCAGAGGACTGCCAGGTGAAAAAAGATGCACCTAACCCTGGAGAGACTTGAGGCCCCAGGGAGTGGGGAGGTCTGATAGGGTGCAGGTGGAGGGGTTGTGGACATTCTCTTGGAGACTGAGGAGGAGATATGAGATAAGGAACAGTCAGAGAGTGGGCAAGGATGAGGATAACAGCTGGACTGTAAAAAAGATTTAATAATAATAATAATAATAATAATAATAATAAAGTCATACTGTTAAAAGATGTAGCAAATGAAGTCATGTTGGGAAGCTAAAAAATAAGAAAAGAAAGAAAGAAAGAAAGAAAGAAAGAAAGAAAGAAAGAAAGAAAGAAAGCAAGCAAGCAAGCAAAGACTAAACCTAATAAAAGGAGAAGCATTATTCCAGGTCAGAGGGACAGAAAATATTTGAGCAAAATTACAGAAAAAAAATTCCAAACCTAAACAAGGAGATGCATGTAAACGTACAAGATTACAAAAAGCAAAGACCATCAAACCAAAAAAAAAGGAGGCTTCTTGTCATATAATAAAAACACTAAAATACAGAAGTAGCAAAGAAAAAAAGACCAAGTAATATATAAAGATAGAACTATTAAAATTACATAAGTTCTCAATGAAGAATCTAAATGCCAGAAGAGCCTGTGCTCTTACAGACTCTAAGAAGTCATAGATATCAGTCCAGATTACTATAACAAGCCAAAATGTCATTCACCATAGATAAAGAAAACAAGATACTCCATGCTAAAATCAAATTTAAACAATATACATTCAAAAAGAGCCCCACAGAAGATACTAGAAAAATCAAACAAAGAACAATACAAAATAAAAACAACAACAATAAAAAATCAACCCAATGATTGATGGGGGAAATGATATAAATAATATCACACACACAGAAGCAAAAGAGAGAAACATATACCCACCACCACTACCAAGAACAACAAAATAACAGGAATTAAAAATTAGAAGTGTCTTTCCCTGGAGCGAAGCATATTCAATTCACCACAGGGACATAAAAAGCAAGCTGGTGTAGCTATTCTAATATCTAAAAAAATAGACTTCAAACAAAAATTAATTTAAAAAAGTGATCAGGAAATATACTTCATACTCAAAGGAAAGTCCACCAAGGTGATGCTGAAATTCTTAACATCTGCATCCAGAAGTAAAGGCAATCATGTCTGCATAAGAAATATTTTAAAGCTTAAAGCAGACATCAACACTCACAGGCTGGCTAAAGCTTAAAGCAGAAACTAACATTCACTGGCTCGTTGTGGGAGGTTTCCATACTTCATTCTCCCCAATGGACAGGTCATTCATTTAGACAAAAACCAAACAGATAAAAACAAATAAATACTGGAGCTAAAAGATGTTATGAACAAGATGGGCATATATGTATATACATATACACACATATATTTAAAATTATATATATATGTGTATATGTGAGAGGGCATGTGATGTTTTCCTGAAAACCAACACTGGAAAGGATGTATGATGTTTAGAAGGAATAGAAATAGAACCCCACAAACAGTGAGAAGATGATCTTATATTGCTATGACATGCAATGCTTTGCAGAACTTAGCAGGACTTTGCTGGTCTTCATTGGTGTTCTCTTCACAAAACGAAATGCCCAAGGCTACTCCAGCCTTTTACTCTGAAGTAGTGTTTGTCTTTGACACTGCAGTGTAGGGGAATACAGGGACAGGGAAGCAGGAGGGGGTTGATTGGGAAACGGGGGTGGGGGGGAGGAGAAATGGCTTATGGGACTTTGGGGGGGGAGAACAAGGAAAGGGGAAATCATTTGAAATGTAAATAAAGAATATATCTAGTAAAAAAAGAATATGTTTTGTTAATTTGTAAGACTTTGTTACCTATTACAGCAAGTAGTTGATCCATGCTTTTTTCCCCACCATTGTGTATGCTGCAATTTTCCCATGAGCTACAATTTCATTAATTATATTTTGACTCCATATTATAAGAGTTTTTTGTATTTTTGTAATGAAATAATAAAATGTCTCAATATTAAAAAAAAAGAAATTAAAAAAAAAAAGAAAAAGAAATGCCCAAACAATTTCTGATGGTCTAACTCTCTAACTATACAGATTGCTAAGGCTTCTAAAATGTCTAAAAAGATTCTAAAGATTTGTATTTATTCTGGAATTTAAAACACCTGACTTGGATGATTCAGGCCTGTTGTTTAACAGTGGGGAATTAAGTAATGGATTAATTACTAGGGTGTTTTTCTCTATTGACCAGAAGTCTTACCTCTCCCTTGTCAGGCCACAGGAAGGTTTGAAGCAGTACATTTTTGATGAACCAGAAGAGAGTCACTTGTAGAAGGAAAAACATTTACACCAACAAATGTGCATAAACTCACATACACTCATGTACAAATTAATGCATACATATTCATATACCTTCATGTATTACAATTGGGTCCAGCTACTTACTTATCTCATAATTACACACACACACACACACACACACACACATACTTACATATGCATATAAAGAAATAGCTCAAGTGCCAGTGCAGAAAGAACTCACTTTTTTTTTTAAAGATTTATTTACTTATTATATTAAAGTACACTGTCGCTGTCTTCAGACACACCAGAAGAGGGTGTTAGATCCCATTACAGATGGTTGTGAGCCACCATGTGGTTGCTGGGATTTGAACTCATGACCTCTGGAAGAGCAATCAGTGCTCTTAACCACTGGAACTCACTCTTCCTGGAAAAAAAAAAGCTCTAATCTTTATTTCATAATAGAAAAATAAGGTTGTACACTTTTATTGCTAAGTGAAATAAACCTAAGTCTGTAAGAAAAAGCTTTGTCTTCCTTAGTAAGACTAAGCTGCTTTGCTGTTAAAAACTAAAACAACAACAGCAACAAGTCACAAGGACGACAACAAAGCCTATTCCATCCCATGTAAGGAGAAGCCTGCCTGCTGTTCCTGCTTTCTCTGCCACTTCTTGTCTCTCCTTCTCTCTGCATTCTGCATATTTGCTCTCTTACTTTGCTCCTGCCCTAATGTCCTCTTTATTTCTAAGGGAAAGTAAAAGGGGGAAAATCTATCCAATTGTATGCTCTCCTATTGCTAAATTGCTTTTTTTAAATTTCTAAGTTCCTCTATTTTTCTGTCCTCCTTCATCCTGCTAATCTTCCTCTCTTTCCTGCTGTAAAGTAATGCAAATGTTCCTAGGTTTTTGTACTTTGTCTGGGGGAATAGAGCATATGGTTTTTCCAAGCATTTTTTTTGTTGTTGTTATTACAAAAGTTCACTAAAAGGTCAAATATTAATTCAAATCATAGACTGAATAAGAAGTTTACAACAGAGATGTTTACAAGTGTTTTCATAAAGAGTATATATCTAACTAGACATTTACTTTTTGTCACTAGCTCTGTAGGTTCATTGAGACTTAAAAAACTTAATTCTTGTTAGCACTGAAGTTTAATGTAGATAAACCTGGTTATCTTATGTCTTTACACTTACAATGAATTGAGACCCCTTTTATGACCGCTGGTTAATTGATTTACAGCCTAAGGAATGTGTCTGTAAGTTGTAAATCCCTTCTTTATATCTCAGAAACAATTGACTTGTAACACTTGAAGACTGGCATAGTTCTAATTGCAGTTTTCATATAACATATGTCTTTAATACCAGTCCTATTATAAAAGGCATAATAATAATTAGTATAATTTTAGGAATTTTTATAGGATAAGAAATCATTGATTTATCTATATAACATCATTGCAAATCAGAACATCTTAATTTATCTGCAGAAATCTGCCCCAAAAGTATTAAACAAAGGAATCTTTCCTAATATGAAGTCCCTTTTGGCCTTGCCTGATTTACAGTTCATGGTGAAACCATCTCAGGAAGATCACCTGCTAGTTTTAGCCTCCCATGGATGACTCCTGGTACTAACCTAAACTAACTAAAAGACAGAGAATATCCAAATTAACAAAGTCAATATAACTATGCATTGCTTAGAAACAAGAATAGTATGTCCCTTGTGATAATGGGTTTCTTGTACAGAGACTAATATAGCCAATTTCAGGAATCAAGCTGCATTACTTTGTAAAGTTTTATTAGCAGGGATTACTGGAAGGAAAAATCTAGAAGGAAAGCCATTGTATTATTATTCCGTCATCATAGTTCTGTTACACATTAAAATGTAATTCTGGACTTTATATTCTATACAATCTGAATAATATATCTATTTTAAATATTGAGATAAAACACTATTCTTAAAGGTATAAAAATTGAAAACTTATTTTCTAAACAAAGTGCAGATATCCTGGTAAAGATTATCTGTGACAACCTATATGGTGTTACTCCTAGACTAGCTTTGAAGAACTATCTTCTAAGGTAATGAGCTAAATCTTAAAATGTCACTAAGTCTTAAACAGTTTATCTAATGCCAAGAGTAAACAATATTATAGAGTGCAAAATAAGAAGTACATTTGTAATCTATCCATGCACCATCTACCTATTCATCTGCATCTCATATAAGTTAGAAATGTCTTTAATAATGCCATACTTGGTGACTGGTGCAAAACACTACAGGGCTCTACACAACCTCTAAAACGTGATAAAAACTCTTTCCTTTCTTGCTTGAGATACAGCCAGGTCCCCTTATTCTGTTGATCCTTGTTTTCCAAGCTGAACTTCTTGACTACCCCCAATTAAACTCTCTCTATTTAATTTCTCTGATTTCCATATGCAAAATCCTCCAATGAGGCAGTTTAATTAAATATTTGTGAATTAGTTAAACTTATTTTAACTCTTTGTTATATTAAGATATAATTGCATTGCTTCCCTCCATTCCCCTTCCTCCTTCCAATAACTTCCATCTCTGCTTTCAACCTTTTGATACCTCTCAAATAGTCTTTCTTTGTTTACTTTATTTAAATATATAATTAAAAACTTCTGAAACCACTCATGTGGCTTGTACATATACAATCACAGTGATAATAAAGTGATATTGGATAAACAACTAAAGAGACTCATTCCTGGGGAAATCAAAACCCCTCCTGTCTTAGTCAGGGTTTTTATCCCTGCACAAAACATCGTGATCAAGAAGCAAGTAAAAGGGATGGCATATTTTCTTGCACTGAGTATTGATGTGTTGCTGAGGAGGGCAGAGATTTCTGTGTGAAATTGTGGGAGGGCTCCAAGGAAACCGCAAGAAGTGCCTGATGTCTGAACAATAAACTGAAAAGTCCATGTGGGTACTGCTAGTCTCTTAAAGGCGGCTTCAAGTCTGAGATCATCTTGGAACCTTCAACTTTAAATTTTATAAAACATGGAGAAAACTAAAGAGAAAGCTGAAAGAATTCTTCTAGAGACTTATAGGTACTTACTTCAATTACCAGGTAAACAGGTGAGAACCAAACTTTCACAGGCATTTAATCACTGGCTGAAAGTTCCAGAAGACAAGCTACAGATTATCACTGAAGTGACTGAAATGTTGCATAATGACAGTTTACTCACTGATGATATTGAAGACAATTCAAAGCTCCAAAGAGATTTTCCATAGATGCTGTGAGCATCTATGGTATACCATCTGTCATTAATTCTGCTAATTATGTCTACTTCCTTAGCCTGGAAAGTCTTAACACTTAATCACCTAGATGCAGTAAAGCTTTCACACACCAGCTTTTGGAACTTCATCTGGGACAAGGTCTAGATATTTATTAGAGGGACACGTTCAACTGAATAATATAAAGCCATGGTGTTGCAGAAGACAGGTGGTTTATTTGGATTAGCAGTAGGTCTCTTGTAGTTGTTCTCTGATTACAAAGTACCCGGAGGGCTCCAGTGGCCAGGTAGTTGGGACCACCAGTCTCGGAGACAGACAGGCATAATATCGCTTGGGTCTCGGGCAGCTTGTGTGTACCCTGCTCCCAAGAGCTGGGCAGATCTGCAGTAACCAGCGTGCCAGCTCTGCTGTGGGACTTCTGCCTTGCAGAGGGACCCCCCCGCACTGGGCGGGAGCCTACCAGCTTCCCTTTGGTGACCTCTGTTCCTGTAGACTGCACTGAGGAGACAGGTACCCAGGTTCCCGCCCAATATAACACGGCTTGGCACACGGTCTGTTGGGGCTTCCGTCTGCTCCCAGCAGACACAGCACTGTGGTCGTCTGGGCACCAGCTCTGCTGTGGGCCATCCCTTCTGCAGGGTGACCTGCGCTGCCTAGAGAGTGCAGACTGCACTCCGCCATCTTTGCTACAGTGGCCAGGTAGTTGGGACCTCCAGACTCAGAGACAGACAGGCATAATATCGCTTGGGTCTCAGGCAGCTTGTGTGTACCCTGCTCCAAAGAGCTGGGCAGATCTGCAGACTCCCCCTTCCCCCCCCCCCCCGGCTGGGAGAGATCACAGACCCCTGCAAAGGGCAGGAGCCTACCAGCCTCCCTTTGGCGACCTCTGCTCCTGGAATCCACTACACAGAGCCTTTGGATATGCAGGGATTCCCAAATATAACATCACTTGGGAAAAGACACATCAGGGCTCCAAAGTCACTCAGGAGCAGGGCAGGCACCAGAAATCGGTGCCAGGGGAATCCTGGTAATCCAGGGAAGCCAGAAATAGCTTTGCAGGCTCACAGGAGGTTCAACGAACAGCCAGTGACAGCAGGACCAACTAACACCAGAGGTAACCAGATGGCAAAAGGCGAACATAGGAACGTTACTAACAGAAATCAAAGTAATATGGCATCATCCGAACCCAACTCTCCAACAGCAGCAAGTCCTGGATACCCCACCACACCCGAAAGACAAGATCTGGATTTAAAATCACTTCTCATGATGCTATTAGAGGATCACAAGAAGGACACAAATAAAACTAATAAAGAATTACAGGAGACCATGAATCAACGGTTAGAAGCCCTTACAAAGGAAACACAAAAATCGCTTAGAGAAATGCAGGAGAACATGGATCAAAAGATGGAGGCTCACAAGGAGACAACACAAAAATCGCTTAAAGAAATGAATCAACGGGTAGAGGCACTTTCAAAGGAATCACAAAAATCACATAAAGAAATGCAGAAGAATATGGGTCAACAGATGGATGCCCATAGGGAGGCAACACAAAAATTGCTTAAAGAAATGAATCAACTGATAGATGCCCTTACAAAGGAAACACGAGAACTGCTTAAAGAAATGCAGGAAACGATGGATCAACAGATGGAATCCCATGAGGAAGAAACACAAAAATCGCTTAGAGAAATGCAGGAGAACTTGGGTCAACAGGCAGAAATCCTGAAAGAGGTAATGCAAAAATACCTTAAAGAAATACAGGAAAATACAAAGAAACAAGTGAAGGATCTCAGCAAATCCATCCAGGATCTAAAAAAGGAAGTAGAAACAACTAAGAAATCACAAAGGGAGACAACTTTGGAGATAGAAAACCTTGGGAAGAAATCAGGAGTCATAGATGCATACATCAACAATAGAGTACAAGAGATGGAAGAAAGAATCTCAGGTGCTGAAGATACCATAGAAAGCATCGACTCAACAGTCAAAGAAAATGCAAAATGCAAAAAATGTGTAACCCAAAATATCCAGGATTTCCAGGACACAATGAGAAGACCAAACCTAAGGATTATAGGTATAGATGAGAGTGAAGATTTGCAACTTAAAGGGCCAGTAAACATCTTCAACAAAATTATGGAGGAAAACTTCCCTAACCTAAAGAGAGAGATGCAGATGAATGTACAAGAAGCATACAGAACTCCAAACAGACTGGACCAGAACAGAAGTACCTCCCATCACATAATAATCAAAACACCAAATGTAATAAACAAAGAAAGAATATTAAAAGCAGTAAGAGAAAAGGGCCAAGTAACATACAAAGGAAGACCTATCCGAATCACATCAGACTTCTCACGAGAAACTATGAAAGCCAGAAGATCCTGGGCAGATCTCATACAGACACTAAGAGGGCACAAATGCCAGCCTAGACTATTAGACCCAACAAAACTCTCAATCATCATAGATGGAGAGACCAAGATATTCCATGATAAAACCAAATTTACACAATATCTTTCCACAAACCCAGCCCTGAAAAGGATAATATGTGGAAACCGCCAATACAAGAAGAGAAACAACACCCTGGAAAAAACGAGATAGTAACCTTCTTGCATCAAACCCAAAAGTAGATAACCACTCAAACATAAAGATAGTGTCAAGAATAGCAGGTGGCAATAATCACTATTCCTTAATCTCTCTTAATATCAATGGTCTAAATTCCCCAATAAAAAGACATAGACTAACAGACTGGATACGTAAACAGGACCCAGCATTTTGCTGCATGCAGGAAACGCACCTCAGTGTCAAAGACAAACACTACCTCAGATTAAAAGGCTGGAAAACAATTTTACAAGCAAATGGTCCCAGGAAACGAGCCGGAGTACCCATTAAATAAAATTGACTTTCATCCTAAAGTCATCAAAAAAGTCACAGATGGACACTACATAATGATCAAGGGAAAAATCCACCAAGAAGAACTCTCAATTCTGAATATCTATGCTCCAAATGCAAGGGCACCCTCAATCATAAAAGAAACTTTACTAAACCTCAAAGCACACGTCACACTTCACACAATAATAGTAGGTGACTTCAACACCCCGCTCTCTGAAATGGATCGTTCAGGAAAGCAGAAACTAAACAGGGACACAGTAAATTTAATTGAAGCTGTGGACCAAATGGAACTAACAGATATATAGAGAACATTTCATCCTAAAGCAAAAGAATACACCTTCTTCTCAGCACCTCATGGTACCTTCTCCAAAGTTGACCATATAATTGATCACAAATCAGACCTCAACAGATATAAGAAGACTGAACTAATCCCATGCCTCCTATCAGATCACTATGGAATAAGGGTGGTCTTCAATGGCAACAAAAACAAAAGAAAACCCACGTACACATGGAGGCTGAACAATGCTCTGCTCAATGATAACTTGGTCAAGGTAAAATAAAGAAAGAAATCAAAGACTTTTTGAAATTTAATGAAAATGAAGGCACAACATACCCTAATTTATGGGACACAATGAAAGCAGTGCTAAGAGGAAAATGCATAGCCCTGAGTGCCTCCAAAAAAAAAAAAACGGGAGACAGCATACACTAACAGATTAATGGCACACCTGGAAGCCCTGGAACAAAAAGAAGCAAATACACCAAAGAGGAGTAGAAGGCAGGAAATCATCAAACTCAGGGCTGAAATCAATCAAGTAGAAACAAATAAAACCATTCAAAGAATCAACAAAACGAGGAGTTAGTTCTTTGAGAAAATCAACAAGATAGATAAGCCCTTAGCCAGACTAACAAGAAGGCACAGATACAGTATCCAAATTAATGAAATCAGAAACGAAAAGGGAGATATAACAACAGAAACTGAGGAAATTCAAAAAATCATCAGATCCTACTACAAAAGGCTGTATTCAACACAACTAGAAAATCTCGAGGAAATGGACAATTTCCTTGACAGATATCAAGTACCAAAATTAAATCAGGATCAAATAGACCATCTAAACCGTCCTATAACCCCTGGAGAAATAGAAGTCGTCATTGTAAGTCTTCCAACCAAAAAAAGCACAGGTCCAGATGGTTTTAGTGCAGAATTCTATCAGACCTTCAAAGAGGACCTAACACTAATACTCTTCAAACTGTTCCACAAAATAGAAACAGAAGAAACACTACCCAACTAGTTCTATGAAACCACAATTATGCTAATACAAAAAGCACACAAAGTTCTGACAAAGAAAGAGAATCTCAGGCCAATCCCTCTTATGAATATCAACGCAAAATACTCAATACAATTCTTGCCAACCGAATCCAAGAACACATCAAAACGATCATTCACCAAGATCAAGTAGGCTTCATCCCAGGGATGCAGGGATGGTTCAATATAAGGAAATCCATCAATGTAATCCACTACATAAACAATCTCAAAGAAAAAAACCACATGGTCATCTCATTAGATGCTGAGAAAGCATTTGACAAAATTCAGCATCCTTTCATGCTACAGGTCTTGGAAAGATCAGGAATTCGAGGCCCATATCTAAACATAGTAAAAGCAATTTACCTCAAACCGGTAGCCAGCATCAATCTAAATGGAGAGAAAATTGAAACAATCACACTAAAATCAGGGACTAGACAAGGCTGCCCTCTCTCTCCATATCTTTTCAATATAGTACTTGAAGTTCTAGCTAGAGCAATTAGACAAGAAAAGGAGGTCAAAAGATACAAATTGGAAAGGAAGAAGTCAAACTATCACTATTTGCAGACGATATGATAGTATACTTATGCGACCCAAAGAACTCCACCAGAGAACTCCTACAGCTGATAAGCAACTTCAGCAAAGTGGAGGGATATAAAATCAACTCAAGCAAGTCAGTAGCCTTCCTATACTCAAAGGATAAGCAGGCTGAGAAAGAAATAAGAGAAATGATACCCTTCACAATAGCTACAAACAGTCTAAAGTATATTGGTGTGACTCTAACCAAACAAGTGAAAGATCAATATGACAAGAACTTCAAGTCTCTGAAGAAAGAAATTGAAGAAGACCTCAGAAGATGGAAAAATCTGCCATGCTCATGGATTGGCAGGATTAATATAGTAAAAATGACCATCTTGCCAAAAGCAATATACAGATTCAATGCAATCCCCATCAAAATCCCAACTCAATTCTTCATAGAGTTAGAAAGAGCAATTCAAAAATTCATCTGGAATAACAGAAAACCCAGGATAGCTAAAACTATTCTCAAGAGTAAAAGAACCTCTGGGGTAATCAGTATCCCGGACCTCAAGCTGTACTACAGACCAATAGTGTTAAAAACCGCATGGTATTGGTACAGTGACAGGCATGTAGATCAATGGAACAGAATTAAAGACCCCGAAATGAATCCACACTCCTATGGTCACTTGATCTTTGACAAAGGAGCTAAAACCATCCAGTGGAAAAAAGATAGCCTTTTCAACAAATGATGCAGGCTCAACTGGAGGTCAACGTGCAGAAGAATGCAAATTGACCCATTCTTATCTCCTTGCACTAAGCTCAATTCCAAGTGCATCAAGACCTCCACATAAAACCAGACACACTGAAACAAATAGAACGGAAACTAGGGAAGAACCTTGAAAATATGGGTACAGGGGAGAATTTCCTGAATAGAACTCCAATAGCTTATGCTCTAAGATCA
The DNA here is from genome assembly GCA_036184795.1 of Tokudaia tokunoshimensis. Taxonomy (NCBI): domain Eukaryota; kingdom Metazoa; phylum Chordata; class Mammalia; order Rodentia; family Muridae; genus Tokudaia; species Tokudaia tokunoshimensis. The sequence continues at coordinate 50,053,485 of BTHU01000021.1, forward strand.
AGAATTGACAAATGGGACCTCATGAAGTTACAAAGTTTTTGCAAAGCAAAAGACTGTCAAAAAGACAAAGTGGCAACCAACTAACTGGGAAATGATCTTTACCATCCCCACATCCGACAGAGGGCTAATATCCAATATATACAAAGAACTCAAGAAGCTAAACTCCAGAGAGTCAAGTAACCCTATTAAAAAATGGGGTACAGAGCTAAACAAAGAGTTCTCACCTGAAGAATATCTAATGGCTGAGAAGCACCTAAAGAGATGTTCATCATCCTTAGTCATTAGGGAAATGCAAATCAAAACAACCCTGAGATTCCATCTCTCACCAGTCAGAATGGCTAAGATCAAAAACACAGGAGACAGCAGTTGTTGGCGAGGATATGGAGAAAGAGGAACACTCCTCCACTGCTGGTGGGATTGCAAGCTGGTACAACCACTCTGGAAAGCAGTCTGGCGGTTTCTCAGAAAACTGGGCATGACACCCCCGGAGGATCTGGCTATACCACTCCTGGGCATATACCCAGAGGCTTTACCTGCATGCAATAAGGACTCATGCTCCACTATGTTCATAGCAGCCTTATTTATAATAGCCAGAAGCTGGAAAGAACCCAGATGTCCCTCAACGGAGGAATGGATTCAGAAGATGTGGTATATTTACACAATGGAATACTACTCTGTAATTAAAAACAATGAATTCACAAAATTCCTAGGCAAATGGTCAGAACTTGAAAATATCATCCGTAGTGAGGTAACCCAGTCACAAAAGAACACACATGGTATGCAGTCACTGATAAGGGGATATTAACCCAGAATCTCAGAATACCCTCGACACAATTCGCATATCAATAGATTTCTAAGAAGATGGAAGGAGAGACCCCTGGTCCTGGAAAGACTGGATGTAGGGGAATGTCAGGACAGAGAAGCGAGTGGGGCTTGAATGGGGAAAAGAGGAATGGAAGGGGGCTTATGGGACTTTCGGGGAGGGAGGAAACGGGAAAGGGGAAATGATTTTGAATGTAAATAAAAAAAAACTTAGAAAATAAAATTAAAACAAACAAACAAACAAACAAACAAAAAAACAAAGTGTCGGGAGCCCTAGATGCTTGACCTAAGCATCAGCATTTTGTCTATTAAGGCCCACATAGCACTAACAAGTTAAACTTCTGTTTTGCTTGGGTTTCAGTTCTTGGTAGAAGAAGCGCTCCTCATAATTCATGATGGACTTGTGGTTGGGACTTGTCCCAGATGTATATCCCTTGCCTAGCCACAGATCCTCCTGGAAGAACATCTGCTACTGACTGATATTACCCAGATCGTCCCTTTTTGCCTTTAAAAGGGACTGCATTTGCTTACAATAAGCGAGGCTTGATCAGAATGTTGTCTTGCCTCCATCTCTCTTGTCTCTTGCCTTCTCATTCCCACTCCCTCTCTTAGAGACCCTCTCTACTGTCCCAGTGGGCTGGGGCAACAAAGAAGATCTAAAGCCATTGCTTGACACACTTGGGCTCTTTTTCCAGATTAGAGATGATTACTCCAATCTATACTCCAAAGAATACAGTGAAAACAGAAGTTTCTGTGAAGACTTGACAGAAGAAAAGTTTTCATTCCCCACTATTCATGCCATTTGGTCAAGGCCAGAAAGCACCCAGGTACAGAACATCCTGCACCAGAGAACAGAAAATATAGATATTAAAAAGTACTGTGTGCAGTACCTGGAGGATGTAGTTTCTTTTGAATGTACTTGATACACTCTTAGAGAGTTTGAAGCTAAAGCCTACAAACGAATTGAGACCTGTGGTGGGAATGCTTCACTAGTGGTTTTAGTAAAGTTTTTAAGTAAGATGTTCACAGAAGAAAATGAATAATGTTAGCCACTCTTGTTTAGACTCAATAGCTTCTTTGAGTTGAAAATGAGGAGTGGCTTCTTCCCGTTTATCTTTTCAAGTACTAGTCTCCATTAACTGAGTAAATGAGGGTGATGCATGTAAAAGTATTGTATTATCAAAATCCATTTGCATAAAATACAAAATTGATGGCTAGAGAGATGACTCTGTGGTTAAAAAGCTGCTTTTCCAGAGAATCCAGGTTCAATTTTCAGGGCCCACTGTGAAGTTCACCAACATTTATAACTCCATTTCCAGATAATCTTCTGGACTTTTCAGTTACCAGGCACACACATAATACATAGGTATACAAACATGCAAAACATTCATACACTTGAGATTTTTTTTTATTTTTTTTTAAAACAAAAACAAAATTGAAAGTATCAGGAGTCACATAACACATAAATGTTAGACACTAAGTGTCCTACTACCCCACACATTCTGGGCTTGTCTATAAAAAAAGACTTATCTTCCAAGAAACTATCTGCTTTCTAACTGTATGACATGGAGGGTCCCAGTTCATAGATGACAAACGAAACAGGGATTTCTTAGAAAAGTCTCTTTTGCTAGCTGGCTAAAAAGACCAAAGAAATGACTGTTGTTTTTCCCTAAGTCATAATGCCAAGAGTACCTCAGTTTTGTCTCTGAAGGCCTGTATCAAAGTCTAAAAAGACAGACTGAATGCACAGGCACTTTTCCAACCAGCATGTTTTCATGCTTGACACCCTCCAAATTGTCCCTTTTGACAAAAAAGTCTTCACTTAATGAAGTTCAATTCACAACCTGGTCCCATTTTATTTTTTCTGGTTTGTTTGTGTTTTTTTCTTGTAACATTTTTCTGCCCCAAACTGATTAGTCTCTGTGTATAATGTTTCCTTGAAGGAAGAAAATAATAGAAAAGGTGTTTGTTGAGTACACAAGTAATGCCAGCATTCCATAAGAAGAGTGAGGAAAATCAGAAGTTCAAGGTTATACTTGGCTATATACAAGTTTGAGGCCAGTTTGAACTACAGGGGACATCGTGTCAAAAGAAAATAAGAAGAAAAAACTGATTTTATTTTATTTCTTGAGACAGGTTTCACTATGCAGTTCTAGCTGACCTAGAATTCAAGGATCCATCAACGTGGATGCTAGGAATGTGTGTCCTACCATGCCTGGCAAAGACTATGTATGTCAATTTATTTCCTTGCCTAATTAAAGTAATTTTGGCCTGTGCTAATTCATGATTCTTCTGTTGCCTTTGTCGGTAACAGGAATACTTAACAGTGAATTGAGGGCCTTTTTAGAGTCATGTTGTCTATCCAATAATCAAAATCTCATTCTTTATTTGTCTGTGCTTCCAAATGTTAATTCAGAAGAGAACCAGGAGGTTGGAGAGGTAGCTCAGAGGTTAAGAACACTGGCCTCTCTTCTAGAGGACCCTATTTCAATTCCCAGCACCCACATGACAGCTCACAACTATCTATAACTCCAGTTCCAAAGGATCTAATACCGTACATCACACAGACATACATGTAAGCAAAATACCAATGCACATTAAAAAATAAAAAGAATTATTTGAAGAGACCCAGAACATGAGAAGCTGAGTTTATTTAATAAAATGTCTCTATTTGCTTAGATTTATTCTACAGTAATGTTTTTCCTGCCTAAGAAAGTCTTGAGATATCCTCTTAGATAAATGTTGGATTTTGCTGTGTCAGAGACATACTTTTAAAACAATATAAATTTTCTAATTTATGCAGCTCAAGAAAAACATTATTTTTTAATATCAAATCTGCAAGAATAAAGGTCGGTTATATTGCCAAAAAAAAAAGCAAGTTGGGAGGAAAGGGTTTATTTAGATTACACTTCCACATTACATTACTGTATATCACCAAAGGAAGTCAGGGATGGAACTCACACAGGGTAGGAACCTGAAGCCAGGAGCTGATGCAGAGGCCATGGAGGAGTGCTGCTTACTGGATTGTTTCCCTTGGCTTGCTCAGCTTGACTACCAGCACAGGGACGGCATCACCTACAATGGGCCCTCTAACACTTGATCACTAATTGAGAAAATTCTTTACAGCTGGATCTCATGGAGGCATTTCCTCTAGGGAGACTCCTTCCCCTGTGATAACTCCAGCTTGTATCAAGTTGATACACAAAACCAGCCAGTACAACTGACTCCTTATCAACTTGACACACAAACACATCACTATGAAGTCTCAACCCTTACTTTTTTATTCATCCCCAATATCTAAATAACTTTAAAAGGCCCACAGTTTTTACAAATTCTTACATATTAAAATTTCAGTCGTTAAAGGGAATTAAAAACAATATCCAATCTCTTTTGACATTCAAAGTCTTTTTACAATTCAAAGTCTCTTAACTGTGGGCCCCACTAAAATACTTTCTTACTTCAAGAGCAAAAAATATCAGGGCACACTCACAATCAAAAGCAAAAGCAAAATCTAACATTCAATGTCTAGGATCCACTCACAATCTTCTGGGGTCCTCTGAGGGCTTGGGTGGCTTATCCAGCTCTGTCCTTTGTAGCACACACCTTCTTTTCTAGACTCCAGCTACCTATACTCGGCTGCTGTTGCTGCTCTTGGTGGTCATCTCATTGTACTGGCATCTCTAAAACATTGCTGTATTCTGCTGCAACTGGACTGCATTTTCACAAGTAGTCTTTCATAGGTTCTTTTCATGGTGCTAATCCTCAACTTTTCTGCATGACTGCTTCAGTCCTGGGCCTTCAACTGCCACTGAGACTGAACCTTCACCAATAGCCTCTTTGGCCTCACACAGTACCCAAGCATCAGTTGCTACCCCTTGACGTTTCAAAGCCAGTATCATCTGTCTGACACTTAAATATTACCAAGACTGGCTGCCAACCCTAAGTACAACCTCTGCTGCTTCTGGAACACAGTTTCTCTGTGCTCTCAGGAAACACACCCTAGATTTCCTCATAGTGATGCTGGTCTCTTCTTCTTCTTCTTCTTTTTTTTCTTTTTTCATTTTTTTTATTTTATTTTCTATATATTTTTTTATTTACATTTCCCCTTTCCCGTTTCCTCCCTCTCCAAAAGTCCCATAAGCCCTCTTTCCTCTCCCTGTTCCCTATTCAACCCCCTCTCGCTTCTCTGTCCTGGCATTCCCCTACATCCAGTCTTTCCAGGACCAGGGGTCTCTCCTTCCATCTTCTTGGAAATCTATTGATATGTGAATTGTGTCTTGGGTATTCCGAGATTCTGGGTTAATATCCTCCTTATCAGTGACTGCATACCATGTGTGTTCTTTTGTGATTGGGTTAACTCACTAAGGATGATATTTTCTAGCTCTGACCATTTGCCTAAGAATTTTGTAAATTCATTGTTTTTAATTGCAGAGTAGTATTCCATTGTGTAAATATACCACATCTTCTGAATCCATTCCTCCGTTGAGGGACATCTGGGGGTTCTTTCCAGTGTCTGACTATTATAAATAAGGCTGCTATGAACATAGTGGAGCATGTGTCCTTATTGCATACAGGGGAAGCCTCTGGGTATATGCCCAGGAGTGGTATAGGAGATCCAGATGGTTTTAGTGCAGAATTCTATCAGACCTTCAAAGGAGACCTAACAGCAATACTCTTCAAACTATTCCACAAAATAGAAACAGAAGGAACACTACCCAACTCGTTCTATGAAGCCACAATTACACTGATACCAAAATCACACAAAGATACGACAAAGAAAGAGAATCTCAGACCAATTTCCCTTATGAATATTGATGCAAAAATACTCAATAAAATTCTTGCCAACCGAATCCAAGAACACATTAAAACGACCATTCACCACGATCAAGTAGGCTTCATCCCAGGGATGCAGGGATGGCTTAATATAAGGAAGCTGGTCTCTTCTTAATCACTACTAATTTCTTAGTTACAGCTAACCAGCATCCATAGTCCTAGAAATGCAAAGGTTTTGCTTTAGTAGTTCAGGGATGTTGTTAATCACAGCTCATCCTTCAGCCCCAGCTGCTCAAAACCACAGAATTTCACAATCAAAACAGCAATAGCCCTGATAAGAGTCTTTAATATTCCCTCTAAAATTTCACATGCCATCCTCCATCTTTTGCACTGTTCTTAACATTATCTTCCAAGCTCCTACACAGCATCCCATAGAGCCCTTAACATTACAATGGCTCTCTAGCTCAAAGTCCCAAAGTCCTTCCATAGTACTCCCTGAAACATGGTCAGACTGTCACAGGAACACCCCAATTCCAGAACCAGTCAGGGTTTGTATTTCTGCACAAGATATCATGACCAAGAAGCAAGTAGGGAAGGAAAGTGTTAATTCAGCTTACACTTTCACATTGTTGTTCATCACCGAAGGAAATCAGGACTGGAACTCACATTAGGCAGGAATATGGAGGAAGGAACTGATGCAGAGGCCATGGAGGGGTTCTGCTTACTGGATTGTTTCCACTGGCTTGTTCTGCTTGCTTTCTTATAGAACTCAGGTGTTCAGAAATGGCACCACCCACAACGGGCCCTCCGACCATTGATCACTAAGAAAACGCTTTATAGCATTTGGATCTCTTGAAGGTATATCCTCAAGTAAGGCTTCTTTCTCTATGATAACTCAAGCTTGTGACAAGTTGACAAACAAAATCAGTGAGTACAATGTCGATCACAAATGAATATTTAGAAATACATCATTCCTAATCATCAAATATAATCAGTAGTACTAAGGTCTTTTCTGCTGTCTCTGCTGTTCGCCTCATAGTGAATCCAGAGTGTTTCTCAAAATAAATAGATCTTATGTATTAAAGAACCTACTAGAAATCTTACCAAAATAAGACTGAAAATTAATAATACTAGTTAACTAGATATAAAAAGAATGAAACAACTTAGACAAATAAACAACATTGTACAACGCTTCTTCATGATAGAGAGACTCAAGAAATTGTTTTTGTAAAAAAGTAAAATTTACCTTTACAATTCTCAACTAGGTATATTCCAGCAATTCTAGCACAGAAGATGTCTTCTTTTTTATTTTTTTTTTCCGTTTCCTGCCTAAAGCAAGCTGCTCTTGGGTTAACAAAAGGACCATATCATGGATTAACTCTATAGTCTCCCAAGAAAGAACAGGGAATAGAGGTGAGAAATAGTGATTCTCCGATGTTATTTTTTCTATGGGATTTTACCTTAGTTTTAAGAATAGAGATATTGTCCACAGATCCCTCTGTCATTACTAATACTGTTCCTTATAGATGAATTTACACTATTTGGTAGTATACTAATGTTTTATGTTTAATGAATTTATACTAAATATTGCATGTTTAAATTGGTGATTTTCCCCCTGATGACTGAATCTTAAATCATAATGGACACAAATGTCATATTAGCAAGAGTGTTGTGATAATAGTTATTTGAATTTTTTTCTTTTTGGTCCATTTTGTTACATTCCATGATCATTTAGTTAACCTTTATGCTTTTCCTCAGACAATAAATTCTAGAGAAAAACTAAGATAAAGATAAAACTTAGGAGCACAAAAATAAAATGAAAATTAGAGAAATGTGCTGACTCAAACCTCTTGTCTCTTTAATTGAACAATATCCTTGCTGATTGGTACACTGGATTTTATTATTTTACTGATGTTCTTTGAGCATTCTATGTGGAATATGTGTTGCAGATGAATCCATTTAAATTGGTTCCATACAATCCCTCATTCTCTTCACTTTGAACAGTTGCATCATTCTGTATTGGTCATTATATACAAAAAAAAGATATTTTTTATGATAAATGAGGGGCTACACTTATTTATAGGAAAGTTTGTAGATTATGGCCATAACTATAGTGATTTAAGAATTGGGGTAAAAGAATAGCAAGATCCAAATGACCAGGACATTTTCTGAAAGGTAGTCTTGTAGTCTCCTCTATATGCCACAGAAAAAAGTGCCCATTCATATGGTTGAAAAAAAAAAAAGCAAACCTTGAAAAGTGACCACAAATTCCATCTAATATGGATGGGAAAAAATCTCACAAGTTAAGGAGCCTTAAGAAAAGTAGATAATCAATTTGCTCTAGAGAAAACACCATTCCAATCTCAAGTGGTCAGATCTAAATATGTAAACAAATGAGCAGTACTAAATTAATTCAGCATTTATGAACTTATAAATTATATACAAGTGGGAGGAATGAATGTGTGTGTGTGTATGTGCGTGTATGTATAAACCAAGAATAATTAGAAAACAAGAGTCCATACAAATAAGGGAGGATGGAAGAAGGGGAGATGATATAAAGACAGTAATTATATGTATGTGTATATGAAAAAATAAAATATTACTTCAATCATCATACTTTATTCATGTATATAGAATATTAGGCCAGCTGACACTTTCTTATATACAAAAGAGTTTTATTCAGTGATGCTTCTACTAGACAAAATTTAAGGAATATTTATCGAATTGGATACAAAGATAAACTTCCACCTTGCACAATATGTTATATTGATTGTCAGAGTGTATTATTTCCTCACTTGAGAAAGCATCTTAACTATTATATTTTTACATTGTTACTTTAAACTCCATCAGCATTTCACTTCCAAAACACTGGCAACTTCTATTACTAATCTACATTTTCTATTTCCATATAGTAATATCTTCTCAAGTCTAGCTCTTGACAGACTTCTATCTCTAGCCTGCATTTTTAAAACATTTCATTACCATCCTACCACCACATTTATTGAAGTACAGTCCACCATCCCTGGGTCAATTTTTGATTTGTTAATCCTAAAGTGGTCATCATTTTTAAGTTAAACTTTTCTTTTCTATACAAATGATTTTATTTCTTACTTTGCCATTTTTTCCATTGTTCCAAGATGTCAGTATTCATGGGATAGGTGAATTTATTCTCTTTGTAGCTAAGGGATGGAAGAGTAGAGAGATTTTGCTTGGTTATTTTCCCAGTATGGACTCGTTGTCTCATCTAGACAAATAAATATTTTAGCTGTACTTTACTTTGCTCCCCCCACCCTTTTATTAAACGGAAGTAGAAGATTAAAATATATTTCAGGATTTATGATTTAAAACAGTGAGAAAGAATGTGTTTAGCTTGGGGTCTGGATTTAATCCAGAGCAATAGGTAAAGAAGAGAGTATTGTTGAAGGGAGGATGTTTGTGACTCCAATTTCTATGAAATATATTTTTTATTTTGCATCTTATTTTGAGACCAAGTTTTTATATGCAGTACAGTCTGGAATCAACTGAGATTGCTCATCATTATCCATGGATGCTGGCATTGTAGGCATTAAAAAACATGCTTTGTTCTTTTGGTATCCATTATGCTGTTTGTGTTTATTTTATTAGTTAAATATAGTACATATGTTTGATATAAAAATTAATCATTAAGATTATTTTGATATGTGTAGTAAACATTTTTAAATTATTATGAGTCTTTCAATTCAGTTTGTTGTGGTGTGTGTCTTTTGTTTTCACAGATGTACTTTGCTGTAGACTCAAATCTGTCAATGTCTCATTTTAAATTTAATTATGATTGCTAACCACACCTATGAATTTACACATAAGTTCTCTTCCATTTGATATTTTGTGAATATTTGCATATCTATAAATGATTTGCACTGATGATTTAATATCCATTTTATTCTCAAGTGATTATTCTGATTATTCAATAATTATTCTTATTGTCATAAAAAATTCACTTCTAACAATTAATATCAATTTCTAGAAAATTAAGCCATATTTTCTCTGTTACTGAGTGACCAGATGCATCTTATTAACAGCTTCTATTTGTTGAAAATCTATCTCCATTGCTTCTTCTTCTTGTGATTGCTCAAAAAAGTATTTAGTAACATCTATGTATGAGATTTACATAAGTAGGTAACAACTATTAATAGTAAAATGGACGATGAATTTAGAAAAGAGGAAAAAAGGAGTATGAGGGAGGGTGTGAGCAGAAGACGAGAAAGGGTTAGAAGATATAACTATATTATAATATCAAAATATAATAATTTTTAAAACTACAGTGGTAATATCAATGTGAACTTCATACAATTATAATTTTCACATTTTAAAAATATATATTAGTGTGTGTATACATTATTTAATCCTTGTGTGAATCAGTATATATTTATACATTTCACTAAATTCTGTATCTGGTTTCATTGGCATATGCAAATGCATTTGACATTCCAAATTTATTTTATTATTCAGTATCACAAGAATTAACTACTATGTCATAAAACTTAACATAAATTCACAAAGAAAATAAGTCAGTTTCCTGTCAAAGTAGATGACTAAAGAGATAAAAAACTATAGTGAAATGTAGGGAAAAAGGGTGGGTAGGGTCAGCATACCTGTGTAGGGATGGCAGACACTGGTGTACCTGTGGAAGGGAGGCTGCCTGCCTAGCAGGGGTGGGAGGGTTGGGGTGGGGTCTTTGCTCAGAATGCGGGGCCATTTTGGCACAGGCCCCATGTACCTGTAGAGGAAGTCTGGCTGGGCAGGAGAGTCTTTGGTCTAGTCTGGCAACTGGAGATGCTGTCCAAGAATGCTTCAGAACTATAATTCACCGTGATCAGTTAGGCTTCATCCTAGCAATGTAGGAATGGTTCAATATATGGAAATCCATCAATGTAATCCACTACATAAACAAACTCAAGGAAAAAGACCACATGATTATTTCATTAGATGCTGAAAATGCTTTAGACAAAATCCAGCATCTCTTCACGATAAAAGTCTTGGAGAGATCTGGAATGCAAGGCCCATACCAAAACATAGTAAAAGCAATATACTGCAAACTGGTAGCCAACATCAAATTAAACGGGGAGAAACTTGAAGCAATCCCACTAAAATTGGAGACCAGACAAGGCTGCCCACTCTCTCCCTATCTATTCAATATAGTACTTGAAGTTCTAGCCAGAGGAATCTGACAACAAAAGGAGGTCAAAGGTGTTCAAATTGGAAAAGAAGAAGTCAAAATATCACTATTTGCAGATGGTAAGATCGATCGCATACTTAAGTGACCCCAAAACTTCCACCAGAGAACTCCTAAAGCTGATAAACAACTTCAGCAAAGTGGCTGGATATAAAATTAACTCAAACAAATCAGTTGCCTTCCTCTACTCAAAGGATAAACAAGCTGAGAAAGATATTAGAGAAATGACACCCTTCACAATAGTAGCAAATAATATTACATACCTTGCTGTGACTCTAATGAATCAAGTGAAAGATCTGTATGACAAGAACTTCAAGTCTCTAAAGAAAGAAATTGAAGAAGATATCAGAAGATGGAAAGCTCCCCCATGCTCATGGATTGGCAGGATTAATATAATAAAAATGGCCATCTTGCCAAAAGCAATCTAGAGATTCAATGCAATCCCCATCAAATTCCCAAATCAATTCTTCATAGATCTAGAAAGAGCAATTCTCAAATTCATCTGGAATAGCAAAAAACCCAGGAGATAGGAAAAACTATTCTCCACAACAAAAGATCTTCTGGGGGAATCACCATCCCTGACCTCAAGCTCTATTACAGAGCAATAGTGTTAAAAAACTGTTTGATATTGTTACAGAGACAGGCAGAAAGATCAATGGAATAGAACTGAAGACCAGAAAAGAACCCACATATTATGGTCACTTGATACTTGATAAAGGAGCTAAAAACATCTGGTGGAATAAAGATAGCATTTTTAACAAATGGTACTGGATCAACTAGAGGTCAGCATGCAGAATAATGCAAGTCGACCCATTCTTATCTCCTTGGACAAAGCTCAAGTCCAAGTGGTTCAAGGACCTATACATAAACCCAAATACACTGAAGCTTATAGAGGAGAAAGTGGGGAAGAGCCTTGAATACTTGGACACAGGAGAAAATTTCCTGAATAGAACACCAATGGCTTATGCTCTAAGAACAAGAATTAGCAAATGGGACCTCATAAAACTGCAAAGCTTCTGTAAGGCAAAGGACACTGTCAATAGAACAAAACAGCAATCAACACATTTGGAAAATATCTTTACTAATCCTACATCCGATAGAGGGCTAATATCCAATATATAAAAAGAACCCATGAAGTTAAACACCAGAGAGTCAAATAACCCTATTAAAAAATTGAGTACAGAGCTAAACAAGGAATTCTTAATTGAGGAAACTCGAATGGCTCTGAAGCACCTAAAGAAATGTTCAACATCCTTAGTTATCAGGGAAATGCAAACCAAAACAACCCTGGGATTCTACCTCACACCATTCAGAAAGACTGAAATGAAAAATTCAGGGAGAGCAGATGCTGGAGAGGATATGGGGAAAAGAGAACATTTCTCTATTGTTGGTGGGATTGTAAGTTGGTAAAACAACTCTGGAAATCAGTTTTGTGGTTCCTCAGAAGATTAGACATAGTACTACCTGAGGACCCAGCTATACCACTCCTGGGCATATACCCAGAAGATGCTCCAACATGCAATAAGGACACCTGCTCCCCTATGCTCATAGCAGCCTTATTTATAATTGCTAGAAGCTGCAAAGAACCAAAATGTCCTTCAACAGTGTAATGGATACAGAAATTGTTGTACATATACACAATGGAGTACTATTCAGCTATTAAAAACAATGAATTCACGAAATTCTTTGGCAAATGGATGGAACTAGAAAGTGTCATCCTGAGCAAGGTAACCAATCACAAAAGAACACACATAGTATGCACTCACTGATAAGTGGATGTCAGCCCCAAAGCTCAAAATAAACAAGGTACAATTCACAAACCACAGGAAGCTCGAGAAGAAGGAGGACTGAAGTGGGGATGATTTGGTTCCTTTGAGAAAGGGAACAAAATACTCACAAGAGCAATAAAGGAGACAAAGTATGGAGCAGAGACTGAAGGAAAGGCCAAGCAGAGACTGCCCTACCTTAGGATTTATCCGATAAACAGCCACCAAACCCTGACATTTTTATGTAAGACAAGAAGCACATATCAAAAGAAGCATGTCATGGTTGTTTCTGAAGGTGCCCTGTCAGAGCCTTATACATACAGAGGCAGATGATAGCAGCCAACTATTGGACTGGGAGTGGGGTCCTCAATGGAGGAGTTGGAGGACAGTCTAGAGGAGCTGAAAGGGTTTACAGCCCCATGGGAAGAAAATGATGTCAGCCACCCAGATGACCCAGGACCCCCAGGGTCTAAACCATACATCAAGGAGTACACATGGTTCCAGTCAAAAATGTGGCAGAGGAATTCCTTGTAGGGCATCAGTGGGAGGAGTAATCCTTGGTCCAGTGAATGCTCAATAGAGGCCCGAGAAAATGGAAATCGAGGGGAGGGAAGGTAGGAGTAGGTCGGGTGGAGGGGCATATACTTGGAGGCAGGGGGTTGGAGGAGGGGTTGAGGAGTCTCAGGGAGGGAGAAAACCGGGAAAAATTTTAGCATTTGAAATGTAAATGAAGATTATATTCAAGAAAAAAAAAGAAAGTAGATATGCACAATTTTAAGAGATCCAGATTATATTTTAAGTGACTCTGTTATAATGTAAATTTGAGGCACATGACCAACTCCATTCTGCTTACATTTTTCTGCAGATAGAATTTGTTTTTTCCAGATGGTGTGATATTATATATAGCATTTGATTTATATTACCAGTCTTGCTATAGACAAAAGGGTCATCACCCAAAGTTTCAAAATGTAATGTCTTTGTGTACCCAAGGGTGTATTTCATTACCCAAATCTGTTTCTTCAATTGTTGCAACAAAGTCAATTTGTTTTGCCAGGGTTCATCTATCATAAAACAATTTACAGTGTATCACAGAAACCTGCTACCTGGGAAAAATGTATTTATGTTTTCCTTGACACAGAGTGAACAGTTTGGTAGAGCCATATCCCTAAGACCTTGCTCTTCAAACTCACTCCATTTAAGGGAAATGTAGGTAAGTCAGAAACTGAAAAAGGACTATGCTTGCATAGCTCTGGGAACTAATGAAAAACTGCCTGACCAGATAACCATCTTAGTTATCTAAAATTAAAAGTATTAGAGTACAAATGCCTACATTGCATGCTAATGCCTATATTATTTAGAATTGTTATAGAATTTGAAAAAAATAACAACATGACAAAAATGTGTGAACTGTGACATGTGTCAATGATACTTCTATCTTTACAGAAAAAGAAAAAGCATGTTTCATGCACATTACATATTAAAATGTACTCTATTATATACTTTTTATGTGCAGAGCCTGTAGCATGGGAAGGCTTAAGAAGACTTCTGAATTCTTTTATCTTTTAAACCACCATATCAGTTTTAAAAACAAAATCAGAATAGCATTGTTTGAGAGTATAGGGAGACTTTTCTTTGGAACTGTAATTCATTTGCTAATATGTTAAAGGTAAGTCAAAACTATATTGCCTATTTTTCATGTCTTAAAGTTTTCTGGGTTAGACTTTCAGCCAAGAGAAATGCGAACCACATGTAGAATACAGAAATAAAGAATAAGCACTTTTTAAACAATCACTGTAAGAACCATTTTCCCTTCTTTTCCACCCTCCAAACATTATCATGTACTTCCCTCCACTCTCCTTCAAAATCATGACCTCTTTTCTTGGCTAATTGTTATTGCATGCATATATGTGTATGTATGTATATATAACCAGGTCAGTCCACATAATATTGTTGTTTGTCTGTTTGTTTTCTGGGCTGACTGTTTAGCCTTGGACCACCAAGCAGTGTGGCCTTCCCACTCCCAGCTTTCCTCAATTGCCTTGTGTCCTTTCTGTAAAGGTGAGGTCTTGTGCCTTTTTTCCCTACTTAGTTTAGCATGTCTGGTGACATTAACCCCATTCAGCTCATATTTGGGAACTGGCACTCTTCATATTTTATGGGTGTAGCTTCTGATATTACTAGGCAACATAGTTTCACAACAAATTTCTTTATCCTTTGGTTCTTACAAAATTTCTGTATAGTCCTCCACATTCCTTGAACTTTAAATATAGAAGTGTTCTATAGATGTAGTCCATGGACCTCGGCTTCACAACTGCATTTTAATCATTGTGGTTTTCTTTAGTGGTCTCCCTCACTTGCAAACAGAAGTTTCCTGGATGAAGGGTGAAGACTATACTTATCAGTAGTTATAAAGACAAATGTTTGTAGGTTGTTGTTAAGAATTGTGCTGATTTACAAAATTAGAAGTTGTATTGTCTCCTCCAACAACCATGACTTAACTTTCTTTGAGTAGTTATTAGTTTCCTGTACCAAACATGGTTTCTCATGTCTTAAGTCCAATAAGAGAGAACTATTGTTTACTCAGAATGTATTTATGCTGCAGCCATTAATATATACTTAGTTTTGTTGACATGGTTAGTTAATCTCTTAGCTGCATAGGACTGCCATTGACCTCCCTTGTTAGAGAGCTTGAATGGCATCTTCTAGTAATATGAATGTTAATACTTAGTGGTGAATACTGAAGTGTTCTCTGGGCTTCAACACTTGTATTTCTTCTTTTAAATATTTTGATTTTAAATCTATGAATGTTTAAACTGTATGCATGTCTTTGAACTAACTGCTTAGTGCCTACAGAGACCAGAAAAGAGTGTCAGATGCCCTGGAAATAGAAGTAGAGAACACTAGGAGCTGCTATGTGCTTAGATACTGGGAATCGAATTTAGATATTCTGGAAGAATAGCCAGTACTATTAACTAACTGAGTCATCTCTCCAGCTCTGTATTTTTCTTTTAAGAACTGACTTTTAGTTGACTAGCATATTTATTGATTGACAGGTTATGGAATTTCTGTTGGTCTTTGCTGTTTTTTTTTCCTATTTTGTTTTGGTTTTTAAATTTGCTATTCTTTATATATTTTAGAATTAACCCTGCTTGTAAAATACAGTTATCAAAGAATTTGTCTTTCCTTTTTTTTCTTTTTCTTTTAGGGATTTATTTTTATTAGATATTTTCTTTATTTATATTTAAAATGTTATCCCCTATCCCAATTTCCTCTCTGAAACCCCCTATTCCATCCCTCCTCCCCCTGCTCACAAATTTATCTTTCTTGTAATCTGTCTGATTACTTTGTTGGTCATTTCTTCAATTGCATAGTGCGTTTACATTTTTTATTTATTTAAGAATCTGTACCATCTGCTACATATGTGCAAGGATCCAAGTCCAGCCCATATATGCATTTTGATTGATGGTTCAGTTTCTGAGAGCCCCAAAGTGTCCAGGATAGTTGACTCTGTGTTTCCCTGTGGAGTTCTTTCCCACTTTGGGGCCCACAATCCTTCCTACTCTTCTATAAGAGTTCCTAAGCTGTGAGTTTCTGCATCTGTTTCAGTAAGCTTCTAGGTGAAGCTTATCACAAGTCAGTTATGCTAGGCTCCTTTCTATAAGAATAACACAGTATCATTAATAGTGTGAAAAACTGATGTTTGCCTAAGGGATGGGTCTCAAGTTAGGCCAGTTATTGGTTGACCATTTTCTTGGTCTCTGCTATATACTTGTCCATACATTTTTTTATAAACACGTTAAATTTTGGGTAGAAAGTTTTGTGGGTAGGTGGTGTCCTTATCCTTCCATTGGGGGTCCTCCCAGACTACAGGAGGTGAACACTTTAGGTTCCATATCCTGACTGTTGAGTTATAACTAAGATCATTCTTATTGACTCCTGGTAGCATCCCCTGTCCCCCAATTTCTGGCACATCCTTGGGAAACCCCACCTCCTGCTCCCACCAGCAGCTGATTTCCGTAAATTTTCCTAGCCATCTACCCTTCTCTCCCGTCTCTCCCCATACCTGATACAAGGTTCTGTAAGGCAAAGGACACTGTCAGTAGAACAAAAGGGCAGCCTACAGATTGGGAAAGGATCTTTACCATCCCTAAATCGATCACAGGGCTAGTATTCAAAGTTAATAAAGAAATCAAGAGATTAGGCAAAAACAATCAAAACAACCCAATTAAAAAATGGGTACAGAGCTAAACAGAGAGTTCTCAACAGAGAAATCTGGAATGGCCAAGAAGCACTTAAATAAATGTTCACTGTCTTCAGCCATCAGGCAAATGAAAATCAAAATCACCCTGAGATTTCATCCTATATCAATAGAATGGGTCAGATCAGGACTTCAAGTGATAGCACATGATAGGAATGTGGAACAAGGGAAACACTCCTCCATTACTGGCACAAGTGCAAACTTACACAACCACTTTAGAAATCAATTTGGCAAATTTCTTAGAAAACTAGGAACAGTTCTTCCTGAAGACAAGCTATACCACTCCTGGACCAAAAAGACACTTGTACAGCAATATTCATGGCAGCTTTATTCATAACAGCCAAAAAACTGGAAACAACCTGGATGTCTCTCAACTAAAGAGTGGATAGAGAAAATGTGGTACATCTACACAATTTATTAAAAACAAAGAAATCATGAATTTTGCAGACAAATGGGTAGAAAAATATTACACTGGGTAAAGTAATCCAGACCCAAAAGAACGTGCATGGTATATACTCACTTGTATGTGGATATTAGCCATAAATTACCAGAAAAGCACATGCACTCCACAGACCCAAAGAAGCTAAACAAGAAGGAAGGCCCAAGGGAGGATACTTCAATCTTACTTAGAAGGGAAATAAAATAGTCACAGGAGCCAGATGGAGGAAGGGAACTGGATGGGTGAGGGGATACGGAGGGAAATGGGGGAGGGTTCAGGATACAGTACGTTTTTATTATTGTAGCTCTGCAGTACAACTTGATATAGGGAGTGGTGAGACCTCCAACAGTTTTTGTTTTTGTTGTTGCTATTGCTCATGATTATTTTAGCAACCCAGGCTTTTTTGTTTTTCCACATGAAGTTGATAATTGTCCCTCCATGGTCTATAAAAAATTATGGTGAATTTCTGGAGAAAATTACATTGAATGTGCATATTGTTTTTGATAGTATGGCCATTTTTTTTTATTCTAATCCCTCCAGTTCACGAGCATGCGAGATCTTTCCATCTTCTGATATGTTCCTCGATTGTTTTTTTTTCTTTCAGAAATAAAGAAACTTGAAATATTTTTGTAATCGTGCCAGACTTTCTCCTGCTTTGTTAGTGTTACAGAAAGATATCTTAGATTATTTATTGCTATTTTGAAAGTTGTTGTTTCCCTAATTTCTTTCTCAGTCAGTTTTTCATCTCTATATTGTAAAGCTATGAATTTTTATGAGTTTGCTGAAGGTTGATGTCAGCTGTAGGAATTACCCTGTGGAATTTTAGGGTTACTAGTATATACTTTCTTATCATCTGCAAATGAAGATACTTTGAATCCTTCTTTTCTTAACTGAATATACTACAACTCCTTTGTATACCTTATTGCTCTAGGTAAAACTTCAAGAAGTAAATTGAATAGATATGAAGAGAGTGCACAGCTTTATCTTGTTCCTGATTTTATTAGAATTGCTTTGACATTCTCTAAATGTAATTGATGTTGGCTATAGCATTTTTGTAACTTGTCTTTATTATGCTTTGGTATGTGGTGATATTCCCTAATCTCTCTAGAACATCTAAAAGGAGTGCTGGATTTTGTGAAAGGACTTTTTCTGTATTTGATGAGATGATAATGTGATTGTTTAATAATTCAATTTGTTTTTTTTTTTTTGCTTTTGTTTTTGAGACAGGGTTTCTCTGTGTAGCCCTGGTTGTCCTGGAACTCACTTTGTAGACTAGGCTTGTCTCGAACTCAGAAATCCTCCTGCCTCTGCCTCCCAAGTGCTGGGATTAAAGGCGTGCGCTACCACCGCCCGGCTCAATTTGTTTGTATTGTGGATTATATTTACTGATTTTTTTTTTTAGCTTCCGTGTTTTTAATTAGGTATTTGCTTTATTTACATTTCAAATGATATCCCCTTTCCACATTACCCCTCTGAAAAGCCCCTATCTCAGTCCCTTTCTCCCTGCTGACCTCCCAAAATTTCCTGACTTGCATTCCCCTATTCTGGGGAATCGAGCCTTCACAAGACCAATGGCCTCTCTTCTCATTGCTGATGGTCATCTTCTGCTACATATATAGCTGGAGCCATGGGTCCCTCCAGGTGTACTCTTTGGTTGGTGTTTTAGTTCCTGGGTACTCTGGGGGTACTGGTTGGTACATATTATTGTTCTTCCTGCAGGGCTGCAAACCTCTTCATCTCCATGGTTCCTTTATCTAGCCGTTCCATTGGGGGACCCTATGTTCATTCTGTTGGTTGGCTGTGAGCCATGGGTGTTTTGATCCACTTTGCATAAGATTCAAAGTATCCATACTTTGGTCTTCCTTCATCTTGAGCTTCATGTGGTCTGTGAGTTGTATCTTGGGTAATCTGAGATTTTGGGTTAATATCCACTTATCAGCTAGTGCATATTGTGGGTATACTTTTGTGATTGGGTTACCTCACTCAGGAAGATATTTTCTAGCTCCATCCATTTGTCTAAGAATTTCGTGAATTCATTGTCTTTAATAGTTGAGTAGTACTCCATTATGTAAACGTACCACATTTTCTGTATCCATTCCTCTGTTGAAGGACGTCTGAGTTCATTCCAGATTCTAGCTATTATAAATAAGGCTTCTATGAACACAGTGAAGCATGTGTTCTTATTACATGTTGAAGCATCTTCTGAGTATGTGCCCAGGAATGGTATAACTGGGTTGTCAGGTAGTACTATGTCCAATTTTCTGAGGAACCACCAAACTTTCCAAAGTGGTTTTACCAACTTGCAATTCCACCAGCAATGGTGACGTGTTCCTCTTTCTCCACATCCTCACCAGCATCTGCTGTCCCCTGAGTTTTCTATCTTGGCCGTTCTGACTGGTGTGAGGTGGAATCTCAGGGTTGTTTAATTTGCATTTCCCTGATGATTAAAGATGTTGAACATTTCTTTAGGTCTTTCTCAGCCATCCGGTATTCCTCAGTTGAAAATTCTTTGTTTAGCTCTGTACCCCATTTTTAATAGGTTATTTGGTTCTCTGGAGTCTAATTCTTTATTTCTTTGTATATATTGGATATTAACCCTCTATTAGATATAGAATTGGTACAGATCTTTTCCCAATCTGTTGGTTGCCCTTTTGTCCTATTGACAGTGTCCATTGCCTTACAGAAACTTTGCAATTTAATTAGGTCCCATTTGTCAGTTCTTGATCCTAGAGCATAAGCTATTGGTGTTCTATTCAGGAAATTTTCCCCTGTGCCCATGTGCTCCAGCTTCCTCCCTACTTTCTCTTCTATTAGATTCAGAGTATCTGATTTGATTTGGAGGTCCTTGATCCACTTGGACTTGAACTTTGTACAGGGAAATAAGAATTGATCACAAAAGAACACACATGGTATGCAGTCACTGATAACTGGATATTAACCCAGAAGCTGGGAATACCCAAGACACAATTCACAAATCAATTGATTCCCAAGAAGAAGGAAGGAGAGGCCCCTGGTCCTGGAAAGACTGGATGCAGCTGTATAGGAGAATACCAGTACAGAGAAGTGGGAGGGAGTTGACTAGGGAACAGGGGGATGGAAGAGGGCTTATGGGACTTTCCGAGAGGGGGGAACCAGGAAAGGGGAAATCATTTGGAAAGTAAATAAAGAATATAAAAAATTAAAAAAAATGAATCAATTTGCATCCTTCTATATGTTGACTGCCAGTTGAACCAGCACCATTTGTTGAAAATGCTGTCTTTTCTCCACTGGAGGGTTTTAGCTCCTTTGTCAAAGATCAAGTGACCATATGCATGAGGGTTCATTTCTGGGTCTTCAGTTCCACTCCAATTATGTACCTGTCTGTCACTGTACCAATACTATGCAGTTTTTATCACTATTGCTCTGTAGTATTGCTTGAGGTCAGAGATGGTGATTCCACCATAAGTTCTTTTATTGAATCTGTAGATTGTTTTAGGCAAGATGTCCATTTTTACTATATTAGCCCCACAAATCCATGAGAATGGGAGATCTTTCTATCTTCTGAGATATTCACTTTCTTTCTTCAGAGACTTGAAGTTCTTGTCATACCGATATTTCCCTTGGTTGGTTAGAGTCACACCAAGGTTTTTTATATTATTTGTAGCTATTGTAAAGGGTGTCATTTCCCTAATTTCTTTCTCAGCCTTTTTATCCTTTGTGTATATGAAGGCTAGAGATTTGTTTGAAATAATTTTATATGCAGCCGCTTTGCTGAATTTGTTCACAAGGTTTACAAATTCTCTGGTGGAATTTGTGGGGTCACTTTATTATACTATCATATCATCTGCAAATAGTGATACTTTGAAGTTTTCCTTTCCAATTTGAATCCATTTAACCTATTTTTAATTGTCTAATTTCTCTGGATAGAACATTGAGGACTATATTAAATAGGTAGGGAGAGAGTGGACAGCCTTGTCTAGTCCTTGATTTCAGTGGGATTGCTTCAAGTTTCTCTCCATTCAGTTTCATGTTGGCTACTCATTTTCTGTATATTATCTTTACTATGTTCAGGTATGGGTTTTGAATTCCTGATCTTTCTAAGATTTTTACCATGAAGAGGTGTTGGATTTTGTCAAAGGCTTTCTTAGCATCTAATAAAATGTTCATGTGTTTTTTTTTTTCTTTGAGTTTGTTTATAAAGTAGATTACATTGATGGATTTCAGTATATTCAACCATCCTTGCACCCTGGGATGAAGCCTACTTGATCATGGTGAATGATTGTTTTGATATGTACTTGGATTCAGTTGGCAAGAATGTTATTGAGTATTTTTGTATTGATATTCATAAGGGAAATTGGTCTAAAGTTCTCTTTCTGTGTTGAGTCTTTGTGTGGTTTAGGTATCAGAGTAATTGTGGCTTAATAAAACAAAATGGGTAGTGTTCCATCTGTTTCTATTTTGTGAAATAGTTTGAAGAGTATTGGTATTAGGTCTTCTTTGAAGGTCTGATAGAACTCTGCATTGAACCCATTTGGTCCTGGGGTTTTTTTGGTTGGGAGACTATTAGTGACTGTTTCTATTTCTTTAGGAGTTATGGGATTGTTTAGATCATTTATCTGATCCTGATTTAACTTTGGTACCTGGTATCTGCCTAGAAAATTGTCCATTTCATCTAGATTTTCCTGTTTTGCTGAATATAGTTTTTTGTAATAGAATCTGATGATTTTTTGGATTTCCTCGGTATCCCTTATTATGCCTCCCTTTTCATTTCTGATTTTGCTGATTTGAATACTGTCTCTGTGCCCTCCGGTTAGTTCAGCTAAGGATTTATCTATCTTGTTGGTTATTTCAAAGAACCAGCTCCTGGTTTGGTTGGTTCTTTGTATAGTTCTGTTTCTGAGTTTGATTATTTCCTGCTGTCTACTCCCCTTGGGTGTATTGCTTCTTTTTGTTCTAGAGCCTTCAGTTGTGCTGTCAAGCTGTCACACTTTCCAGTTTCTTTTTGGAGGCACTCATAGATATGAATTTTCTTCTTAGCATTGCTTTCATTGTATTCCATAAGTTTGGGTATGTTGTGATTTTGTTTTCTTTAAATTCTGAAAAGTCTTTAATTTCTTTTTTTATTTTTTCCTTGACCGAGTTATCATTGAGTAGTATGTTGTTCAGTTTCCATGTGTATGTGGGCTTTCTGTTGTTCTTGATGTTATTGAAGACCAGTCTGATAGGGTGCATGGAATTATTTCAATTACCTTATATCTGCTGAGGTCTGTTTTGTGACCAAGTATATGATCAATTTTGGAGAAGGTTCTGTGAGGTGCTCAGAAGAGGGCAAACTCTTTTGTTTTAGGATAAAATGTTCTATAGATATCTGCTAAATTAATTTGATTCATAACTTCTGTTAGTTTCTCTGTTTCTCTGTTTAATTTATGTTTCTCTGATAAGTCCACTGATGAGAGTGGGGTGTTGTAGCAATGTGTGCTTTGAGCTTTAGTAAATTTTCTTTTTGAATGTGGGTAACCTTGTATTCTGAGCATATATGTTCAGAATTGAGAGTTAATCTTGGTAGATTTTTCCTTTGATGAGTATGAAGTGTCCTTCCTTATCTTTTTTGATTACTTTAGGTTGAAAGTCCATTTTATTCGATATTGGAATAGTTACACCAGTGTGTTTCTTGGGACCATTTGCTTGGAAAGTTGTTTTCCAGCCTTTTACTCTGAGGTAGTATCTGTTTCTGTGCCTGATGTGAGTTCCCTGTATGCTGCAAAATGTTGAGTCCTGCTTATGTATCCAGTCTCGTAGTCTTTGTCTTTTTATTGGAAAATTGAGTCCATTGATATTGAGATATCAAAGAGAAGTGATTGTTGCTTCCTATTATTTTTGTTATTAAAAGTGGAGTTATGTTTATGTGCTTGTCTTCTTTTTAGTTTGTTAAAAGAAGATTAATTTCTTGCTTTTTCTCATGTGTAGTTTCCCTCCTTTTGTTGGTGTTTTCCATTCATTGTTCTTTGAAGGACTGGATTTGTGGTTTTGTCAGGAAATATCTTGGTTTCTCCATCTATGGTAATTGAAAGTTTTGCTGGGTAGTCTGGGTTGGCATTTGTGTTTCTTTAGGTTTGATATCTACCCAGGGTCTGGCTTTCATAGTCTCTGGCGAGAAGTCTGGTATAATTCTGATAGGTCTGCCTTTATATGTTACTTGACATTTTTCTCTTACTGCTTTTAATATTCTTTGCTTGGTGCATTTGTTGTTTTAACTATTATGTGACAGGAGGAATTTCTTTCCTGGTCCAAACTACTTGGAGTTCTGTAGGCTTCTTGTATGTTCATGGGCATCTCTTTCTTTAGATTAAGTACGTTTTCTTCTATAATTTTGTTGAAGATATTTTCTGGCCCTTTAAATTGGAAATCTTCACTTCTGCATCAGAGACTTTCTATTCTGTCTCTTGTATTCTGTTGTTGATGCTTGTATCCATGATTCCTGACTTCTTTCCTTGGTTCTCTATGTCAAGAGTTGCTTCCCTTTGTTATTTCTTTATTGTTTCTACCTCCATTTTTAGGTCCTGGATGGTTTCGTTCAATTCGTTCACCTATTTTGTTGTGTTTTCCTATAGTTTTTTAAGGGCTTCAACCTGTTTACCGGTATTCTCCTGTATTTCTTTAAGGGACTTGTTTATGTCCTTCTTGAAGCCCTCTATTAGCATCATGAGCTGTGATTTTAAATCCAAATCTTGCTTTTCTAGTGTGTTGGGGTATCCAGGACTTGTTGTTGTGGGAGAACTGGGTACGGATGGTGCCATGTTGCCTTGATTTCTGTTGGTAACATTTCTATGTTTGCCTTTCGATATCTGGTTATCTCTGATATTAGTTGGTCCTGCTATATCTGGCTGGTGCTGGTCCCTCCTGTGGGCCTGCAAATCTGTCTCAGCACCCCCAGGTGATCAGCTCTCCCCTGGCCCGGAGTGCTGTGGTGCTGCCCAGCTCCTGGTTGTAGGTGGAGTCTGGACTACTCTGTCCCAACTGTTCTGATACTCCTCTGTTCCCTGAGATCCAGACTGAACATGCCTGCTTAGTCACCAGAGAGAAGATGGCTGCCTCACCTCCAAAGCCAGGAGTTAAATCCTGATTTTTTTAAATATATGCGTCCCTCAATCTCTGGGATGAAGGGTACTTGATTATAATAAGTGGTACTTTTTATGTGCTTTTTAATTCAGTTTCCAAGTGTTTTTTGAGTATTATTGGATCTATGTTAATTAGGCAAATTGTTGTTTAATTTCCTGTATTGTTGAAACATTCCTTTAGTGTTTTCTAAATCAGGGTACCTGTGACCTCATTGAGCAAAAGTATTGCTGTTTACTCTTCTTTGAATATCTGACAGAATTCTGTGGTAAAACTGTTATGGGTTTTTTTGTTTGTTTGTTTGGTTGGTTGGTTAGTTTGTTGAGTGAGAGAGTTTTAATGACTGCTTCTATTTCTCTAGGGTATATAAGTCTAAATTGCTTATCTTATCCTGATTTAACTTTGGTAAACATTACCCATCAAAAAAAATATGTTTCTTTTAGATTTTCAATTTAGTTGAATTCAGATTCTTAAAATATATCTTTATTGTTTTATGGATTTTCTTGGAGTCTGTTATTATGTGCCCTGTTTCTGATTTTGTTAATTTGGATATTCTTTCTCCATCTCTTAGATATTTTGATACCGGTTCTCTATCTTATTGATTTTCTCAAAGTACCAATTCTTAGTTTCATAGATTCTTTATGTTGATCTCTTTGTTTTAATGATTTCAGCCCTCAGTTTGATTATTTCTTGCCTTCTACACTTGCGTATGTTTATTTCTTTTTGCCCTAGAGCTTTCACATAGTATGTGAGCAGGAGAAGAAGAAAGGCTGCATCAGGTATTCTCTTGCTGATCTGTGGATGAGACTATGCTATTGGATGAGGGATCAGAAGGAAAAGAGTGAATCTGTAGGTAGGTATCTAATGTGGTTTTCTGGTAAGGCTTTTCTGTGCTTATCAGTGGGTGCAGACAGGAGTTGGAGCTGAGATAAAGTACTGAGTTGGGGAGAGACATTAAAAGGAGAAGGTCTGTGGGATCTATAGGAGCTGGAAGCAGGGAGGGGCAGGCAATTCTGCCACAGGTATTCTGAGGAATAGCTGGGAATGAGACTGGGTAATTAGCTCCATAGAAAGACACACAGAATTAACTAACCTTGACCCTTAGGGGCTCCCTAAGACTAAATCATCAACCAAAAGGTATGGGGAGCCAAACAAGGTCATTCAGCCATGGCTGTCTTATGACCATGAGATTGTTGAACAAAGACCTGCCCAGGAACTGCCGGTACAAAAGAATTCCTCCACCCTTAACCGCGGAATGTCCCTACGTGCACAGATACCAGATGTCTTCACCAGATGCCCTTTGTGCTTCCTGCTGCCAAGAACACCTTGACCCCTCCCTCCTTTGCATTTTGCAAAGGTCACTTCCTCCTAGCCCCCCCTCCCAACTTCCTCATCCCCACTGCTTAAAACGTGCTGCCTGTGTGACAATAAACGAGGCCTTGACAATGGAACCTTGCTTAGTCTCCTTTCTTTCTCTCCCCCATGACCCTCAGGTAGCGCCTCTTCGGGACCCTGAATAACTAGACCTGCTGGACGGGTCAAGTGGCACCTGAACAGAGACCCGAAGCACGGCCAACTACCGGATGATGGAGGATCCCCGGGAAAAGGAATCAAGGACCTTTCATGCCGCATCGCTCGTGCGTCGCTGGAAAAGGAGGTGAGTTTGGCCAAATAATTGTCGTCCGATTGTCATGGGGAAACAATTGTCTAAGGAAGCTTGTTTTATAGGAGAAATCAAGCGTTTGCTCAGGGAGAGAGGAATAAGAGTTAAGAAAAAAGATTTAATTAAGTTCTTTTGTTTTGTTGATGAAAAATGTCCTTGGTTGGTTTTAAGCGGTCCTGATATACACCCACTTACGTGGAATAAGGTTGGTAAAGATATTAATAAGCTTTTAAAAGCTGGTGACCCAGTGTCCGCTGCATATTTTACTTATTGGGGCATTATAAGAGACATAATACAAGATGCTGAGAAAGGGGGCGAGAATGCCCGTCTCTTGACTATAGCAGAGGACTTCTTGCAGGCTTCACTGCCGCCATCAGGTAAAAACGAAAGTAAAAGCGGCGAGCCTCCATTATTATTGATATGCCAGGAGAGGGGGGAAGTCCCCCGCCCAAGACGCTACACTCCCTGGAAGATCCCAGTGCATCCAAAGACCCAAAGACCTATCCCTCTCTTAAAGAGATTTCCAACAATCGAAAAAGAGACAAGAACAAACGATATCAATCTCGCCGTTTTTCTGATTCAGACCTCGATCCAGCCTCTGAGGCTGATTTAGAGGAGGAGGCCGCTAGATATGAGGAAGAGAGATACGGTCCTGGACCTCGACATTCCCAGATTTTTTTCACTCAAAATTTTGGACCCAATCGCCCTCCGCCCTACTTGCCCCCATTACCGTCAGCTCCCCCTGCGCCCCTGCCGATCGCAGTGGTAGAGGGACTAACCCAAACTAAGGCTGCACTTCAGGCACAAATTACCGGCCTTAGGCAAGTTTTACAATTACAGCAGGAATTAGGAGATCTTACTTTAGATATTCAAAATTTACAAGAGACCATGAGAAAGGGACAAGATGCCCCAAAAAGACCATCTAACACTGTAAAAAGATCCCAGCCAAAGCTAACTTTTCCTGTTATGACCAGGGCATGTGCCAGACAAGCCAGGGAGGAGTCCGAGTTAGATAGCCCGAGGTCACGAACTAGGCTGGTCCGAGATGGGCCCGAGCCAGATAGTACTAATCATGACCAAGGAGAGGATAGTGAAGAGGAAAATGATTATGATGAGGTAGTTATAGATTCTGAAGAGGAGGACTCCGATCAAGGTGAATACGAGACCTCACGTCCCATATACAAAAAACTCAAACATATCAAAGAATTACACTCAGCTGTTAAAAATTATGGTTTAACTGCACCCTTTACCTTGTCCATTTTAGAAGGACTCATGGGGTCCGGATATCTGACTCCTAGTGAATGGACTAAGGTGGTGCAGTCTGTCCTCACCAGAGGACAATACTTAACTTGGAAATCTGAATTCATAGATAGGGCCGAGAGTCTGGCCGCTAGGAACAGAAAAAACCCTCTAGGCAGGAACGCCTCTTGGACAGCGGACAAGTTGTGTGGGAGGAGCCCATTTGTCTCTGAGGAAAAACAATTAGGATTGTCCCCGGGCGTACTAGCTCAAACAGCACAGGCCGCCTTATCTGCCTGGAGAGCGGTTCCTGCTACAGGAGCCCTCACCACCCCCTTAACTAAAATAGTCCAGGGGGCCCAGGAACCCTATGCTCAATTTGTGGGGAAGTTACAGGAAGCAGCGGAAAGAGTCCTAGGTCAAAGTGAAAGTGAGGGGCTCCTCGTTAAGGAGCTTGCTCTTGAAAATGCTAACTCGGCGTGCAGAGCCGAGGCAAGACCAAAGAAAGATCTTGATATTATGGGAATGGTTAAACTTTGCAATGATATTGACTCCTTCTCACATCAAGTGTCCAAGTCTATCAGTTTAGCTATCGGGGCTGTGTTCCAAAAGCCTGGAGATTCTGGCCGCCCTAGATGCAAAACATGCTTTAGATGTGGGCAGCCTGGTCACTTTGCTAGAGAATGTAGCGCTCTCAACCCCAGCCAGCCATTTAACCCCGCCATTGGCCAAGGGACCCCTAAGCTTACAGCGTCGGGAGTTTGTCCTCGCTGTAGGAAAGGCCGCCATTGGGCTAAAGAATGTCGGTCTAGAACTGATGCTAATGGGCAAGCCCTCCCTGCGGTCCAGGGAAACGGCCAAGGGGCCCCGATGCGGGGCCCCTACCAACAGATGATCACACACCCCCAAGTACAGCACCAAACTCCTGGGACACCAGCTTATCTAGGGCAACAGCAGAGAGCGCAGGACTGGACTTCTGTTCCTCCACCACCAGGGTTATAACCCCCGAAGAAGGAAACCATTATTATCGAGTCTGGAAAGTTTGGACCCCCACCATCTGGTATGTTTTTCCTAATTATCTAGTGCCCTTCAGAGGCTTGTTATTCTTCCCTACGTGATTGATGCTGATTACTCTGGAGAGATTAAATTCCTGGCTATTGCCACGCGTGGCCCCTTGACGCTCAGGGCCAGACAGCGCATTGCGCAAGCCTTGCCACTTCCCTTTGTGGGACAATTCTCTCATGTGAAAGAAGGGCGTGACTCCTCCTCCCCCAACTCCTCAGATATCTATTGGGTTCAAAAATTAGCTGATGAAAGACCCATGATGATGCTCTAGCTAGATGGCAAACAGTTCCAGGGCCTTTTGGATACCGGGGTGGATGCAACAGTGCTTTCCTCTAGACATTGGCCATCAACTTGGCCCCTCAAGGCTACCGCCACGCATTTAAAAGGGATAGGCCAGTCACAAGATACACTTCAGAGTTCAAAGCTCCTGACCTGGAAAGACAAAGAAAATAATACAGGCACGGTTAGACCATTTGTGGTTCCTGGACTCCCTGTTAACCTCTGGGGAAGGGAAATTCTCTCCCAGATGGGGATGATGTTGTGCAGTCCTAATGAAGTCATTACTAATCAAATGTTAAAAACAGGGTTCCTCCCTGGAAAGGGACTAGGTAAACATGAACAGGGAATTACAGAACCCTTAGTCCCCACACCCAAAACGGATAGAGGAGGTTTAGGAGCAGACCTTTTTTCCTAGAGACCGCTGTTCCTCCTGCACTTCAGGCTGACAAAATATCTTGGAAATCAGATGACCCAGTCTGGATCGATCAGTGGTCTATGCCTCAAGAAAAGATACAGGCCGCCCTAAATTTGGTGCAGGAACAGTTGTTACAAGGGCACCTTGAACACTCCACTTCACCGTGGAACACCCCCATCTTTGTTATAAAAAAGAAAAATGGCTCTTGGAGACTGTTACAGGACCTCAGAGCAGTCAATAAGACCATGGTCCCTATGGGGGCCTTACAACCTGGTTTGCCCTCTCCTATAGCCATCCCTAAAGGCTTTTGTAAAATAGTCATTGATATAAAAGATTGTTTCTTTTCCATTCCCCTCCATCCGGAGGATTGCGCCCGCTTTGCTTTCTCCATTCCCGTTACTAATCATGTGGGCCCTAATCCTCGCTTTCAATGGCACGTGTTACCAC
Source organism: Tokudaia tokunoshimensis (assembly GCA_036184795.1). Lineage (NCBI taxonomy): Eukaryota > Metazoa > Chordata > Mammalia > Rodentia > Muridae > Tokudaia > Tokudaia tokunoshimensis. Next base: position 50,082,958 of record BTHU01000021.1, read on the forward strand.
GAGGAATGGCTAATAGCCCCACCCTTTGTCAAAGATATGTGGCCCAAACTATAGATCCAATAAGGTTACGCTTCCCTTTTGCTTATATTATCCAATATACAGATGATTTATTGATTTCTTCCGCTAGCTTGCAAGAAACCCAAAAGATAGCCCAAGTTATCGTCCTGGCCTTACAACAGAGGGGCTTTACAATCGCCCCTGAAAAAAATCCAAACCCAGTACCCTTTCTTATTTCTTGGATTTCAATTAGAGCCTACATCTATTTATTCTCAAAAGTTAGCAATCAGGAGATCGCGGCTACATACCTTAAATGATTTTCAGAAACTTTTGGGTGATATCAATTGGCTCAGGCCCTACCTCAAGCTGACCACCGGCGATTTAAAACCTTTGCTTGATATCCTGAGGGGTAGTCCTGATCCTAACTCACCTAGAATGTTGACTCCTGGGGCTGAGAATTCTTTATTAAAAGTAGAACATGCTATTGGCCAACAATTTGTGGGATATTTTAGCCCTTCCAAAACTCTCTATTTGATTCTTTTTACAACAACGTTTACGCCCACAGGCCTCTTATGGCAAGATAGCCAGCCACTTATGTGGATCCATCTGCCTGCAATCCCCCCTAAAATACTTCCTACTTATCCCTCCTTGGTCTGTCAGGCCATTTATCTGGGACTTAAGCAGGCTATCCGCCATTTTGGTCGCGATCCAGATGTTATTATTACTCCATATTCGCAAGAACAACTTACTTGGTTGCAACACAGGCATGACGATTGGGCCGTCCTGTTGTCCATTTATCAGGGAACGTTTGATACTCATCTACCAGGAAATAAACTGTTGCAATTCCTTCACGTAACCCCCTTCATCTTCCCCAAGGTCACATTCTTGAAACCTATACCAAATGCCTTGACTGTCTTTATAGATGGGTCTAAAAATGGAACGGCCTCCTTTGTTGTTAAGGATCAGATTTTTTATGTTAAGGCCCCTTATGCTTCTGCTCAGTTGTTAGAGCTTTATAGTGCTCTAGAAGTTTTTAAGTTAATAGATCAATCATTTAATCTTTTTTTTCTGATAGCCATTATGTAATTAGAGCACTTCAAGTTTTAGAAACTGTTTCTACCATACAATCTTCAACTCCTACCTTTAAATTATTCTCAGAATTACAGGAATGTATAAGAGCCTGATCAAGCCCATTTTTTGTGGGTCATATTAGGGCTCATTCAAATTTTCCCGGCCCCTTAACCAAGGGAAATGATCTGGCCGATAGAGCCACCAGGCTATCCATGATGACCTTCCTTAGTGACCCCTTGCAGGAGGCCCGGGTGGCACATTCACTTCATCATCTTAACGCTCATACATTATGGCTGAAGTACAAAATTACTAGAGAACAAGCTAGACAAATTGTCAAAAAGTGTAAAAACTGCCTGACTCTACTTCCGGAACCACATGTTGGGGTTAATCCCAGGGGTCTTGTTCCGGGAGACATTTGGCAGATGGATGTTACCCATGTTCCTTCCTTTGGGAAGTTAAAATTTGTACATGTGACTATTGATACCTTCAGTGGATTGATATGTGCCTCTGCACATACAGGAGAAGCCACGAAAAATGTTATTGCCCATATGCTCTTTACCGTCTCGGTTATGGGGCAACCTAAAATAATAAAGACAGATAATGGACCTGGCTATGCTAGTCAAAACTAAACAGTTTTGCTCCCAATTTCAAATAAAACATATCACAGGCATACCTTACAACCCCCAAAGACAAGGGATTGTGGAGTGTGCCCATTAAACTCTTAAAAACACCCTGTTGAAACTTACTACCCAGAAAACTATTTATTCCTTTAAGGGTAATGCTAAACTTTTATTGTCCCATGCACTCGTTGTTTTAAACTTTTTGACCTTGGATATGCAAGGGCGTTCTGCTGCTGATCGCTTATGGCACCCCTCCACAAAAATGGATCATGCTTTTGTCCTCTGGAAAGACCCTCTAACCGGGATATGGCAGGGTCCTGACCCTGTCATAGTCTGGGGGAAAGGGTCTGCCTGTGTCTATGATTCTAAAGAGGGAGGAGCCAGATGGCTCCCTGAAAGATTGATAAAACCTTATAACAAGTCCGATGCCACCTTGCTATAAAATTCCAAAAATATCTCCAAGCCTATAAGGCCTTATAACCTATTCCAGGGTGGCGCCTGAGAACGCCGTGTTCTCTTTTCTAGATGGCGGCTTATCCCTGGGTTGTGACCTGCTTCCTCTTCCTGCCAATGAGGATCATCGGAGCTGCCCGATAGCAGGTTTACAATTACACATGGAGTCTCAAAAACCAAGCAGGTGATATAGTGCACTCTAGCTACTCTGTGGGATCCTCCCCCAAATGGGACCCCATAATAATAGATTTATGTTGGCTAGCCTTGGGAGCAGACCCCTATTGGGGAACGCCTGGAGATTTTTGGCCTCAACCTCAAGCGCTAGAGACTGCAGGGCCTGCATTTAATGGTGAGGGTAAATGTAACAATAAAGCTAGGAGAGCCACTTTAAAGGACCAACTATTTTCACAAAATGGACGCTCAGAGGGATTTTATGTTTGCCCTGGGCCCCCTCACTGAGATCGCTCCCTTAATTATAAGTGTGGCTTTGAGAGTGAATTTTACTGTGCAAGTTGGGGCTGCAAAACCACGGGAGATGCATATTGGAAACCTTCTTCCTGGGATCTCATAACTGTAAAAAATTATGGGACCCACACAATAGATGATGCATCTTGTGGAATTGACACACCCTCTAAAGGATGGTGTAATCCACTAATCATCAATTTCACTGATTCCTGTAGAGACCCTGGTAAATGGACGGGCTCGAGGGCCCTAACTTGGGGACTCCGCCTATACAAGGAAAACTGGAATGCTGGCCTTTACATTCAGCCTTAGATTATCAAAAGAACTCCCTGTCACGGCACGTGTATCCATAGGACCTAACCCTTTCCTCCATAATCCCAACTCCATTTCTTCTTTACCTAGTAAAGGGCTGGGGCCTGAAAACTCTATGGTTACACAGACCCCACGAGAACCCCCCCCCCGATTACCCCATTTCAGCCGACCATTCCTCAGGGCCCCATACCATCACCTCGAGTCATTCTTTCCATTCTCAATGCATCTGCTTCCGCCTTACTCCTTCAAGAGCAGATGAGTAACTCGTCCAAATATAAGGAATGTTGGATGTGCTTTTCTGCCTCTCCCCCGTTTTATGAGGGTATAGCCCTTTTTGGGAATTGTATTTATACCAATGATTCTGATCTTTTATATGGAAAGTTTTGGGGATTTACCCTTACCACAATATCTAGTATTGGAAGCTGTATCTTGGGGAAGCATATGCTCCCTCCTAAACAATTGTTAGAAATATGTAATCATACCTTTATCATTGAAGATCATCATGAATATTTACTCGCACCAAATTATACTTATTTTGCATGCTCCTCAGGATTATCTACTTACATAATTACATCTACCTTCCTGAAGGAGCGCGACTATTGTGTCCTAGTACAGCTGTTTCCCAGGCTTAGCCTACACGAGCCTCAGGACATCCTAAATTTCTGGGAAAAGGACTCTGCCATGCATCCTCGAGAGAAAAGAGAGCCTATATCGGCCATCACTCTCGCAGTCATTTTAGGATTAGGGGCGGCAGGGACAGGCACAGGTATTGCATCTCTTGTGACCTCTCAGCAGAACCAACAGCGTTATCATTTACTTATCGCTGCCATTGATAAAGATCTAACTGAGTTAAGAGAGGGCCTAGCCAATTTGAAAGATTCTGTCGACTCCCTTGCGGAGGTAGTGCTACAAAATAGGAGGGGACTAGACCTGCTCTTCCTACAGCAAGGAGAGCTCTGTGCAGCATTAAAGGAAGAATGTTGTGTTTATGTGAGCAAGACTGGACTGGTAGAAGACAGTCTAAAAAGAGTGAAAGAAAGTTTAGAAAAACGAAAAAGAGAGCGAGAACAACAGGAATCCTGGTATAAAAACTGGTTCTCTTCATCTCCTTGGCTATCTACTCTGCTGCCTTCCATTTTAGGACTCCTTGTGGGCTTGCTTTTATTGATTTCCTTTGGCCCCCGGGCCTTTCAGCGACTTACACACTTTATTAAATCACAGATAGATGCTGTTTTACCCAAGAATTCTGTTTCAGTGCATTATCATCTCCTGGAGACTAAAGGAATCGAAAACCAACAAGAGGGCAGCAAGCTAGACAACGCACCCTCCACATGTCGAGAGGGACTAAACTTCCACAATCTCTTAAGATAATGTCACTTGGCCCCTATTTTTTTTATCCCTGGGCCTATAAGAGGAGACATAGTATGACCCAAGTTAGCCATCTTGATGACAGGCACCTTCCTCCACCCCCTGACCAACCTAAGACAGGGAGCCTTGAGGATGACAAGGTAATCCTACGATGGGTAAGACTGGGGTGTGAGAGGTCGATCCTAAGACAGAGATGGCTACACCTTCTCTCGGTCATCTGTTCCTCTGCCCAGCTACTCCCCAAAGATCTTAATGGTCTTCTATAAAAGAAAGAAGGGGGAGATGTGGGGAGCCAAACAAGGTCATTCAGCCATGGCTGTCTAATGACCATGAGATTGTTGAACAAAGACCTGCCCAGGAACTGCCGGTACAAAAGAATTCCTCCACCCTTAACCGCGGAATGTCCCTATGTGCACAGATACCAGATGTCTTCACCAGATGCCCTTTGTGCTTCCTGCTGCCAAGAACACCTTGACCCCTCCCTCCTTTGCATTTTGCAAAGGTCACTTCCCCCTAGCTCCCCCTCCCAACTTCCTCATCCTCACTGCTTAAAACGTGCTGCCTGTGTGACAATAAACGAGGCCTTGACAATGGAACCTTGCTTGGTCTCCTTTCTTTCTCTCCCCCATGACCCTCAGGTAGCGCCTCTTCAGGACCCTGAATAACTAAACCTGCTGGATGGGTCAAAAAGGCATATTTAGATTGGACTTGGCCCTCCCCCAGCCACAGCCCACACATAAATAGCAGATGTGGTGCTCAGTCTTCATGGAGGTCGCAAACAATGGAGTGGGGATTGTCCCTAAAGCTATTGACTGCTTGTAGATACCGTGTTCCCTTAACTAAGCCACCTTGACTGGCCTCAGTAAAAGATGATGTGTGCCTAGGTCTGCAGTAACTTGATGTTGGGGGAGGGGTATTCCCTGTTCTCTGAGAAGAAGAGGATGGGAGAATGAGGGGAAGAACTGTGTAGGGAGGGGATAGGAAAGATAGGGGTAGGGAGCACGACAAATAAATAAATAAATAAATAAATAAGAAAGAAAGATTTTGAGGGAAGTAGAGAGTGATGAAGGTTTAAGATGTCTTACCTGTTTCCCTGGTCCTGCTCACCTGATGTGTTCCAGTGGATTTCTGCTGGTGTTAGAAGTAGGGTTACTGGAAAGAGTTGGGAGAATGTTGTAGGAGAGGATCTTTGTGATCCATTTGGGATGTTGTCAGGGAAGAAAGGAGACCTCAGCAGGGTTACTATGCCAACTTTGTAAATAAAACTGGGAAAATTGGAATTGGGGATGAAGATAGATGGAGAGGTGTGTGGGTCTGCTGCTTGATGCCCTGATTGGAGAAGCCCTTGAGTTAGCAGGGATTGTATGGTGGCATTGGAGGCTAGGACAACACACAGTTGTCAGGAAAGGAAGTTTAGATGTAGGATCTACAGAAGATAGGAGTTTGGGGGCAGGAAAATCTACCACAGTTACTCTGCTACATAGCTGGTGATGAGACTAGAGTATTGATTCTTCTGGAACTGAAGGAGATAAAAAATCTACAGATTAAATTTGACAAGTTGTCTAGGTAATAATTTTTCAGACTAGCATACATATTTTTTAGTAAATTATTTGCAATGAAAATTAAAAATGTTGAGAAACATAACCAAACATTTTGGGTTGATTATCTTAGGAATGTGGTATTTGTAAATATAATGCCAAGATTGAATGATAGAGGTAGTATGAAGAGAAAGAGAGATAAAGGAAAGTGACAAACAAAATGAAGTTTTTGGACATTCAGCAAACTTATGAGAAAAGACCTTTAACATTGGTATATTATTCTTTTTGCAAATATCTTATCTATTAATAAACAAGCAAGATTTGAATACTGTTTTATACATGGTTCCCCTTCTGAGTATTTATTAGTTCATTAATTTGTTGAATATTTTAAAAATCTTAAATATGATTCAAATCTTTTGTTCTTAAGGTAATTTTGATATTCTGAGAACAGAAAATTGTAGAATTAGAATTTTGAGCTTTTATTTCTAGAGTTACTGATAAAATTTTTCGAGTTTTGCATTGCATTTCACAAAAAAATTTAAATTATGTTTTGCTTTTAAACCAAACCACTCAGTTTTCCAAAAGAAATTCTTCACAAAACTTACCTTTATCCATGGAAATAAGTTTCAAATGTTTCATTAGAATAGAGTCCACAATTACATATGAGAAAACTAATCCAAGAAATGAGTCTGTATATATTCTGAACATAAACTCAAAATATCACTAGTAAAATAATAACTAAATCTTTAATCAAAATACATTGGTTTTATATCCTTAAGAGTAACATACTATTCACCATGTTCAAAATCTGTCTTGGTATTTAACAATGGATGTGTGGATATCAACATAAGATATCTATACACTGTAGCATATTCATTATTCAGCTCTAAAAACTGTAAGGTTCCTTGAATTGCTGAAGAATGATACCCTAGATACAAATAGTATACAAAAGCAAAGAGCATTTTATTCTGCAGAAGTCCAGCATGTTTTTTTTTTGGGGGGGAGGGTCTTGCTATTTACCAAGATAGAAATAATCAGGTGAGCTTGCAGGGCCCATTTAAAGCAGATTAGGGGAGGGAATTCCTGGGAGGGTGGTTGTTCTTTATCTTGATGGTTTGGCTCAATCTCTAGGGTTATGGGTGTCTTTGGAATTGGTTAGGGCTCTGGGGACATTCCAGAACCATTGTGGAAGGACAGGGGGCCTGGAAACAATTGCTGACTCACTGCCCTTGCCTCAGGATAGGTGGTTTTTCCATTAACTGACTTTCTCTGACTTATCCAATTCTGGGAAACAGAAATTTAAGGCTAGTCTCTTGAACTGCCAGTTTGAAGCTTGTCACAGAGTCAGCTAGTCTTCCTAAAACTATAAGTTTTCTTGTAACAGTATATATTTAAGCAAAATTTAACTGAAATAACACCATGTGCAGACATATAAATGCCTCTTTTTCTCATATAAAAGAAACAGAGCAGATTAGTGGTTATTAGGGAAAGGACACTGAAAATACAAAGCTTTGGACTTATTATCAGATAGGGGAGGGGGGAAACTGCCATTAAAGAAAAAACTGTAAAAATTATACCACAATATGATATTTGTAGTTAACAATTTACTCTATTTGGAATTTAAAATATTCTCAATACAATGAAATATTTGTATATGCTAATTACTCTAATTTAACAAATATGTACTGTATACATATATCAAATGATGACAACGTAGACTACACACACACACACACACACACACACACACACACACACACAAAACCGGTGTCTTCCAATTAAAAATCGTAAGGAAGAGGGAAGAGACAAACAACCAATCTCTCATGTGGGCATTCATTTAAAGTCCTATGACACTATAGAGATTTTTCCAGGTTTTGTGGCTATGTTATCTTGTGCAATTTTCCAAGCAATTTCCTTCTCATCATTTTCTTGACATTTCAGATATTTCTCCCCACCCCACCACCAAAAGAACAGAGGATCACTTTGCTAGATAAAAGCTGTTTTTCCCTGGCTAAAATAAAATAAAATGCCTTCATAAATGAAGACAATTTTAGAATCTGAACAGTCATAAAATGTGCTTTACAATATAAATACAATATGGTTCTCTATGATGTAATTTGCTTCTCTTAACAGTGACAGTAGAGAAATCTCAGCTTACTTGTGTCCTTCTCAAATGAAAAATTTGAAAATTTGAATATTGATATTTATTAGATCACATTAAGAATGAATATAATATACATGTTTCTCCAATCTGTTACTAATAATGCATTTCTATGTTTTTAATATTTGCTATTTGGGTTATTTCAAGAATATTCAATATTGTATGATTACATATTGTAATATTATATAATGTGCATATTAAATAATGTAGTGTTGCTCAAATAAAATTGAATTTTAAATGAAGTATAATTACCCAGAGATTAAGGGATTAGATCTGGATATGTAGTTCAGTTTTAGAGCACTTGCCTAGCATGAGTCCTTAGTCTCTGGCAAAGCGTAAATCATACATAGAGTTTGCCTGTGTGAGGTAGAATAACAATGACCTGAGCTTCAGTTCTATGGAAAGTTTGTAATTTTTGGCATTGATAGACTGAATAGGATGCCCAAATTCTTATGCAACTAATAGGTTCATATTGAGAAAAATAATTTAAATAGAAGGTAGTCGTGAATGTGAGATTATAAAGCCTGACCTTCATTATACTTTTATAAAATTTATAGAGAAATAGAATAAATACAGTTAAATAGATGGACTAGATATAATGGGGTGATAGCAAGACAATTTGTTAGATAAAATATTTGCCTTATAAGAATAAGGAATGGAGTTTTTATTCCCAGAACCTCCAGAAAAGCTGAGTTGGCATGAATGCCAACATGTATATCCAGCTTAACAGAAAGACACAGAGAATCTCTAGAGCAAGATGATTAACAAGATTATACAGAAAGCAAAATCCACCTCAAGCAAAAGTCCTTACCACTATATATAATGCCAGACAGATCAAAGAAGATGCACACACACACACACACACACATGCACATATGTGTACCAAACATATATGTGCTCACACACAGATTTTGAAACACACAGGTGAACACATGTGCATGAGTAGCATTGACACATGCATATGCAAACCAAACATGTACAGTTGAAAGTTCAAAGGTCTGTCCCAGAATCTATGGTTGAATACAGTGTGGTAACATAAGGGAAATAAAGACAGTCTGTGTGGCTAGAATAGATACCACTTTTAAGATTATGGTCAGTAAATAAAAAAAGGCTATGGAAATTTTATTCTTTATAGATTATATGAATACTGGGAACCACTGTGTATTTCATAATGGATTAAATTGGAATACACAGTACTGATATGAAAAAATAGGCCCCAAAAAGCCAAGACTATCCAAGTCATATTAAGGAGTTTTAGTTTTATACTAAACATGAGTCTAACAAATTTCCTTATTTAATATTTAGGAATCATTCAGGGTAGAGAACTGAAAGTGGATTTATACTCCACCAGCATTGCTGTGTCTTTCAGAGATGGAGTAGAAGATATTTAGAGGCTATGTCTGCAATCAATGCAGTACTCGAGGGTCTTGGTTGACTGGGAAAAGTGGATGATGACCAAGATAGACTTAGACATGAAAGTTTATAAGAAAATTAAAAAAGTCAATGTCTCTAGTGATTTTCAACTCATATTGATTTACAACACTCATACAAAAGTGGTAAATCTGGAAAACCTCATTTAGGATAAAAAAACCAAGATTGATTCAGTTTTGTTTCTGGAATCAAAAGAGATCTTGAGACATCCAGGAATTCTAAATCATCATAGTTCAATCAGTAGCCACCTCTCATTTATATGGGTTCAAGTGGGAAATTCCACTCACCAGTCCCAGTAGCTATATTTGGCATGGTCTGTAGCCATGTAAATCTTATAACTATTGTTTTCCAATGTCTAGACAAAAAAAAAATATTTAAATTCTAGATAATGCTCCATGACTTAATTTGAGTAAAGACTCAGTTTGTGATTTTTTCCCTATGCAGAAATATATACATAAATGTTATTCAAAGATTAACAGGTTGGTGTTGAAACCTTGAACAATCTTTTAGAGAAAGCAGATTTAGTCACAAGGATAACTTTTACAAGGGGAAGTCTACAGCCTCAAATCCAAGGAACTAAAAAATGGCAAATAAAGAAGAAGACAAACAGCTATAAGACAAGTTTGGAAACTAAATATTTGTGAGTTTTAAAAATTCACTTGTCTTAAGAGAGGAATGAATAAAAATAATGAAGGTTCTCACAAAAAATAATAATTCAACCAATTCAAGAAAGCATAGTTTCAAATACAAATGAGAATTTGGAGAGTAAGAATATCATGAATAATTGACTGAATGAACTATTACATAAATAAATAAGCAATCAAAAGCTGTGGGTAGAGGATCACAAGGCTTCAGGTGGGGCACCTATCCATGTACACACACACACACACACACACACACACACACACACACTTATTTAATGATTTTATTTCTTACAGAAATGACACTGGAGGCAAGAAACATGATACAATAGTATGAAATAATAATTTATTGTTAGAGATCCTGAAAAGAAAGTAACATAAAGCAGGAAGAAGGAAATGAAAAGCAGAAAGAGAGAGAAAAGGATGGAGCTAGATGGCAAGAATAAGGACAGGAAGGAGTGGGCAAAGGACAGTGAGGAAGTATAATATTCTTGGTTTGTTAGTATTCTAAAGATAGATGATAGATAGATAGATAGATAGATAGATAGATAGATAGATAGATAGATAGATAGATAGATAGATAGATAGATAGGGAGTGATAGAGAGATAGATAGATAGAGAGAGAGAGAGAGAGAGAGAGAGAGAGAGAGATAAATTAACAGGAAAAGTATATTAATAGCAAGATTTGTTCCTAAACTGAAATTCTCATCAGTCTTGCCTAAAAAAGCAATGCTATCATTAACTTTAACAGACCATGGTAGAACCATCTCAGGAATATCATCTGCTAGTTTTTAGCTTCTCCTTGATGGCCGCTGGAAAATGACACAAAATTTCCATTCGATGAAGACTAGCCTTCCTAATTATTTTTCTCTTTATATAATTTTAATTTTATTCAAATGTACTTGAGATAGCCACATGTACCAAGATTAGAGTGTTCCATTGAATATAAGTAGTTCTGAAATGTGGGATATTTCATCCAGGTCCATAATTTGAATAAAGATGAAAAATAACAACTTAAACTTGTCATACTTGTAATACATTGAAATATAGTTGGCAAACAAGAATGAAAAATAGTGTGCAGAGATAGTTAGCTTTTGTTTTTGAATAATCCAAAGGGTACACAGGGAGCTCTTTGTGAGAAATGTTGTCTTTCTTGGATTTGCTTGTTCTTCCAGGGTTTGTGTGAGATACATTCTCAGTTGCACAATTAAGTTATTAATTCCAGAAACTAGGAAATTCTATCTCCTTCTTAATCCAATTACTTATACAGTTTCTGGTTCATTACAATGTAATAATTGTGTCAGGTTTCTGTCTGAACAAAAAGAACTATAGTTATAATTTTAGTTCAGTGTCTACATAAAACATGTCTATTATGTTATATATCACTAATGATTAATTTTTTAAAATACCTATTTTATTATTTTATATATGTACATGTATGTACTAGTGTGCATATGTCAGGTGGTTCAGGTTATACAGAGGCCATAAGAGAAAAAAAAACTGCTGTGTGGGTGCAGTGATTATGGCTTTCTTAGACTGATGTTAGTGCTAAGAACTGAACTCCAGTCCTCTGAAAGAATTACAAGCTCTTCTAATTGACTAAGTCATCTCTTCTGTCTCAGGCATCACTATTCTTAGTTCTTCAGTTCCTAAAGCTTCTTTAACACCCAACATATTTTTGAAACCACTGCTTGGAAATAGAGTCTGTCACATGCTCGATTTCAAATTTGGGTACACTCTTTCATGCCATTTTGAGTCTTCTGAAATAGATGTGATGATTTTGCAATTTTCATAGAAAAATGACTCCTAGCTTTCTTCTGAGCTAAAAATGTGCCCATATTGTATGGACACTGCACTTATCTACTTGCTTCAAATTCTAACTTTTTAAAAATAACTATCCTATGCTTTAAAGCCACTATGTTCATCACTTATTGCTTTATTTAAAGATTGAAATAGGAGTCCTGAGAAAGTTTTTGCTCCAAAATGTTAACATGTTTTAATGTCTTGAATTTTAAAGATTATCTCCAAGTAATATATATTTAGCAATTATATTAATCAAACATTCCATTTTTATTTGAAAGCAAGAAGGAAACGGATGCTTTTCTTCTTCAAAAAAATATCAATTTGCTTTTTCACAAGCTTCACAAAGTGACTAGAAGTGGAAAGTGAGTTACTCTTGATGTGTGCCGAATAATGTGCAAGTATGATCACTGAAAATTATAGCAAGGTGTATTTTAAACAGTTTATCACCACAAACTAAGTAAATGTTCTTAAGGAAATAGTAATAAAATTATCATAATCTCTTATACCAGGATTTATTTTAAACTTATTGAATATTAAAGAGAAGATTTATTTGTCCAAAAAAGAACTACAGAAGTTTAACCTCTTATATTCTGCCATTCACCCACTGCGGAGTTCTGAAGCATCCAGTTCCAAAGTGATGGGAATCTAAGACATGGCACAGTTCACATAAGTAATTACAGACTTAAAAGATAGCCTCAGGACCACATCATGATGCATAATTACATTGATATTACACATTCAACAATAGATTGTGAGCTGGAAACCTAGATCTAGATATAGAGCAGAAGGCTGTTAGCATTCTGTGTTACAATCTGCAAGAAACAAAGATAACATTTTCTTAAGTTGGCCTTTTTTTTTTAATTGAAAGTAAATTCTTGTCTCATACAATACCAACCACACACAATTTCCCTTTGCTCCAACCCTCCAAGGTTTCCACAACTTCTGTCTACCCACTATCCACTCCCTTTCCATCACCTTTCAGAAAAGAAGAGCCCTCCAAGAGACAACAACCAAACAGAAGAAAATATATAGTAGATGTACAGCTCAGTCTCTATGTAGGTCACCAACAACTAGAGCAGGGGCTGTCCCTAAAGCTGTTACCTGTTTGTGGAATCTGATTACCAACAAGGTTGCCTTATCTGGCTTCTGTGGGAGGAGATTCACTTAACCCTGAAGATACCTGATGCACCAAAGTAGGGGGATACCCAGGGGGAGGCCCACCCTCTCAGAAGAGAATGGGAGTAAGGTTGGGGGAAGGACCCTGTGAGGGTGGTTCTGGAGAGGAAACAGTGATTGTGGTATAAAAACTAATTAACTAATTAATTAAAAAATATAAAAGAAGAAAAAACAAGAACCTTCACACTGGGCCAGGCAAACAAAAAGAAGAAAAGGAGTCCAAAGAACAGGCAAAAGTCAAGAATATCCACTTCCATAGATAGGAGTCCCAGAAAAAAAAACCAAACTAACAATAACAAAACATGTAGACAGAGGACCTGGTGCAGACCCATGCAGTCTCCATATTTGCAAATTAAGTCTGCGTGAACCCATACATGTCCTGATTAGTTGATTCAGCGTACCATGTTCTCATGGTATCTTCTATCCCTTCTGATTCCTACAATCCGTCTGCATATTCTCTCATAGGCTTTCCCCAGCTCCAAGAGGAATTGTCATTCAGTAACATAGCTGCTCTGGCAAAGGATCATCACATCCAAAGACCTTCTATGTCTATGTGATCTGGCCAGAATGAAGACACACCCTGTTTTACTGTAAGATCTGGCTGGAAAATAGAAATGCCCTTAGTACACAACTTTAATAACTAACAATTGGAGTAAAGATAGTTTGTATAAGGAAGTAACCATGTTTGAAAGTAACATCTAATTGAAGGGCAGACGAAGTGACAAATCAAAGAAAGATTTGAAAAAATGAGTGAGAGACAGGATACACCCAACTCTTACAAGACAAAAAAAAAAGAAAAAAAAAAGAAAGGGAACTTAAGAAAGGAACAGTAGTAAGCATCTGAGATTACAATTACATATGGCAATTAAATGGGTATTTTTACAGGGGGGAGAGCAAATCAAAACCTCTAATTTAGACTTGCTCTCCATATAATGTTTGGCTGCGGTTCTTTGTATCTGTTTGCATCTACTGTCTGAGGAAGCCTCTTTGATGATAAATGATCAAGACACATATCTATGAATATTGCAGAATATCGACACCAATCATTACATTGGTTTCCTTGTTGTTAGGCCAAGTTTGTTTAGTTCTGTCCCAGGCCTTTGTGATATCTAGTATCCAGTTCCTGACCATCCAAGCATGGGCTTCCTATCATGTATGGGTCTCAACTTAAAGCAGAATCTAATTGACCACCCTCACAAAATCAATACCACCATTGCTCCAACATATCTTGAAAACAGGACAGATTTTAGGTCAAAGGTTCTGAAGGGTGGGTTTTATCCACATTTTTCAAGGTAGCCTGTAAACTACCTTCCTATACCAATGAGTCTAGAACATAATCCATGCAGGTACCAACTTGACCTCTCTAAATTCAAGAGCTGTTATTTTAAAGAAAATTTCAAACATTTGATTTTACCAATACAAACTCAAGAGCCAGATGCTGGGCTGAAAGCCTGCTAGCTCAGAGAGGCAAAGAAAACATCCAGCTGACCTTCTTCCTCAGTTTATGTACCAAAAGGAATAGCAAGTGGAACCATTCTAAGAGAAAGAAGTGTATTACAGTCAACAAAGCTGAGAAAAGTTAGTGACTTGAAGAGCATTTTGACAACAGACATAGACATGAAGAAGCAGAGTTTGGAATCTGCCCACCTGTTTTTCTATCTTGCTTTGGCCAAGTATTTTCTCATTACACTCCTTTCCAGAAGTTTTGGAATAGTAGTTTGTATTCTGTGAGAGAGTATTTTTGAAGTATAAGATCTGTTTTGTATTTTGATTTTATAGGCAATTACAGTTAAGAAATTGCATGAATCTCAGACTACTGGTAAGTGATGTGAAAGTTTCTGGATATGCCATGTAATACAAACTCACATGGTATTTTGCTGAGGGAAGAGCCCTGGGAATACAAGTGACATTTGGAGAAAGTATAAATAGGACTCAGTGGACAGTGATGACACACTTGTATAGTTAGCTTTGTTTAATTTGTCTTGTGCCTTTGATGATGCTGATCTTCACTAGATTAAAAGAGAGGCACAGCAGAGAACTTCTCCTAGCATCACAACTGGTTCCAGTTGCTCCCTATTCAGTGGAAGGCTAGTCGTGTCTGCTAGATTGTGCCACTGCAGATGATTTGGTATTCTGATACCAATGAACTGGACAGCTGGTATCCTGACAGAGATTGATATCTCCCCCAAAGAAGAACTTCTAAAGGGTCCACATCTCCTTGTCCTAGTTACCATCTTTTCTAGCCTACCTTTGGACAGTGGACTAGAAGGGGTTCAAAGCATTTGAGAGCCCTTATTAAAAGTAGGTTTTGAAAAAATTCTATGCCTACAGAAGAGACATCGACATTTGGAATTTAAAGGATGTTGAAACTGTGTTAAATTTGGGGGACTTTTGAAGTTGCCCTAAACATGTTTTAAATTATTGTGGCCACAAACTTATGGTGACCAGGAAGTGGAATGTAGTAGTTTAGATATGTAAGACCCCTATAGACTCATGTGTTTGAATAATTGGTCATAGTAGACTGGCACTATTAGGAGGTATGACCTTGCTGGTGTAAGTGTTGCCTTCTTGGAGGAACTGTGCCATTGTGAAGGTAAGCTCAAGCTACTCACAGTGTACAAGATACAGTCTCCTTCTGCTGCCTGTGACTCAAGATATAGAACTCTCAGATCCTTCTCCAGCAAGATATTCTGGAATGCATGCTGACGTTCTGCCCACAGTGATGATATTGGAATAAACTTGTGAAACTGTAAACTAGCCCCAATTAAATATTTTCCTTTGTAAGAGTTGCCTTATTCATGGTGTCTTTACAGTAATAAAACCCTAAGACACATGGAAACATACAGGAAATTTAAGATTTAATTTACAAAAATTGAAGGGCAGAAAGAAAAAACATTTTGTTTTATGAAAATATGTATAGTAAAAGAAGTAACATAGCCTATAAAATTTAATGTAATTACAAAATTTCACAACTGTATCTACCTCTATCTATGTCCAAAACCTCTATCACACTGTTTGGAAAGTGTTATAAAAGTGTGTTTGACCTGTAAGATGCTTTCAAGTTGGTTGTCAACAGCTGTGTTTCAAATATTTAAGAATAATTGCCTTTTGGTAAATCCAAAGTCTCTAATGCAATACATTTTTACTGTTAAGCCTAAACACATTAAAAGAAAAAAAACTTTTGAGAGCATAATTAATATTAAGAAAAATATTAGGGAGTAAAAATAAACCTTTTTATATGTTCAAAGAATGATAATATTAGGAAATAAGAATGAAGCTTTTTATATGTCCAAAGAATGGCTTTAAATGAAAAAGCTTTGAATAGTCTGTGAATAACCAGACTATCTCTGAATTGTAAAGAATATCTTGTTTGATATCTTTTTCTTAACACACTTTCTTCCCTAATTCATAGCAACACTTCATCCAAAGCAACTTTGTATTTGCTCCAGTTTTGTTGGTTTTGGGTTTGTTTGTTTGTTTGTTTTACTTGTTTCTTTTTTTGTTGTTGTTACTGTTGCTGTTTACTTAATTGTTTTATTTTAAGACAGAGTATTCTGTAGCTGCAACTGGTTTAGATTCAGTTCCAGACCATATTGTTTTCAACTCACAATCCTCTTGCCTCAGTCTCTCAGGTGTTAGAATTGTAAGCACATATCACAATGCCTGGGTCCAAAATTACAGTTCTTGCCTTATTTATTTATTTATTTATTTATTTATTTATTTATTTATGAATGCCATTAAAGGGTTCCTAATTATCATACAATGATACAATGAGAATTACACTATTATAGTAGCAGTTTGTTGCTTGACCTCTGTGGGTCAGTGAGTTTATGGTAGTTTGGGGAGGTAAAGGAAATATCTTTGAAATACATTTTCTGCAATTATCCATTGTGTTTATAGGCATTGATAATTTTTTATATTCTTGCTTCCTGGGAACTGAATTTCTTTATACATCTCACTGAACATTAAGTAATTCAACAAATTTAATTAAATACTATTTTCCATTCTACCAGAATTATCTCTGCATATGAACAACCGTAGGGTTGTAGGCTTTTGTCTGTCCTGCCACAGGGCATGGTCTCTTGGGGAGGCAGAATGCAGGGAGTTTGTCTGTGCTTACTCCACTGTGCTGCCACTGAGGTGAGTGCTGGGATCTAGGGAGCACAGGGAAACTTCTCCAGGTGTAGGAAAGCCAGAACTTGTTCAGGGATCCCAAGGCCTGGAACAAGTCCATGGCTGTGGCGTTCTCTGACTCTTGGACACCCAGACACCACTGGGAGTTGCAGAAGAGCAGAGAATGGACTGGGGTCTATGGGCTGTGTCTAGCCTAGGGCTGGGAGCAGGGGTGGGGGCAGTGAGATATATATATATATATATATATATATATGTGTGTGTGTGTGTGTGTGTGTGTGTGTGTGTGTGTGTGTGTGTGTGTGTGTGTGTGTGTGTGTAAGAATATTAATAATTTTCACATATGAAAAGAGTGATAGAAGTTGACCTATGGATCCTAAAAGCCCTGAGACACAAAATGAACACTAAAATATACCACACACATACAAGCAATGAATATGTCAATGAGAAGGAAGATATGTATAGCTTCCAGAAAAAACATCTTCATCAATGAGACAATTGTTCTGGGTCTCCTTTTGACTGATTTTATCTATAGAAACTACTTTGTTGATAGACTATGGCAGGAAGCAGAAAGCAACAACAACATTCACAAATTCTGTGGTGGAAGGAAGATTTCTAGTAAATCCAACACTTAGAACACTTTGTAAAATGATGAATGTGCCCAAATCAAGGCACATTAACATTGCATACCTGACTGGAGAGATGGCTCAGTGGTTAAGAGCACTGACTGCTCTTTTGGATGACCCGAGTTCAATTTCCAGCAACCACATGGTGGATCACAACCATCTGTAATGTGATCTGGCACCTTCTTCTGATGTGTCTGAAGACAGCTACAGTGTACTTATATACATAAAATAAATAAATAATTCTTTTTAAAAATGCATCCCTTTACTAATGGAAGATCAAAAGAAAATATATAATTAGAAACCTAGAGGTAAAGATACCCAGGTCCCAGAGGATAAAGTCCTTTCAGTAAATGTTACCACAAAATAGGTACATTAACAGAAATATTTTTGTAATAAAAGGAGGTATTTATACAGTAAAGAAATAGATGCCGAGAGTTAAATCATCTAAAAATGCTAAGAAACGTGGTCATATCCAAGTACTTGCAATACAGATACTGCTGCTGAGTACAAAAAGAGAGCATCTGTTCCCTGGACTCTCCTTAACTCTAAAAGTAGAAAGAGCAGAGAAGTAAATACTAAGTTCTGCCCCTGTGAACTCTGACCCATAAAAGACTTTTTTTTTTTTTAAGGCATGTTGGTTAGTTTGAACATGACTGTGCTGCTGAGGGTCAAACAGAAAGTACAGATACAATTCTTCATGGTACAGTGAGTTTGGAGTTTTGTTTTTTTTTTAATACATATTTCAATCAAGAGATAGTGTGGTAGTTTGAAATTGCTTGACCCAGGGAGTGAAACTTTTTGGAGATGTGGCTTTGTTGGAGGAAGTGTGTCATTGTGGGCATGGCCTTTAAGACCCTCTTTTCCTAGCCAGTTGGGAGCCAGTGTCTCCTGGTGACCTAAAGATGAAGATGTAGAACTCTCAGCTACTCCTGCACCATGCCTGCCTGGACACTGCCATAGTTCTGCCTTGATGTTAATGGACTAAATATCTGAACCTATAAACTAGCCCTAGTGAAATGTTATCATAAGACTTCAATTGATCATGGTGTCTTTTTACAGCAGTACAACCCTAACTAAGGTAAAAGTAATCCTTAATTAATATATAAACATAATATAATGAATAAAGGACTAAAAGTAAAAAATTTAATAGATATTAATATACCTCCCTGACTATCATTCTATATCTCATCCTCATGGTCAGCATGTTGATTTGTTGCATACATAAACATGGCAAATTGATTAACACAAAATATAGATGGCATACAGTTTATAGACACATACATATTTATATATACGTATATATAGATATATATCAAACATTTCAATGAAATGTCAAATATATACAAA
Source organism: Tokudaia tokunoshimensis (assembly GCA_036184795.1). Classification (NCBI taxonomy): domain Eukaryota; kingdom Metazoa; phylum Chordata; class Mammalia; order Rodentia; family Muridae; genus Tokudaia; species Tokudaia tokunoshimensis. Next base: position 50,102,095 of record BTHU01000021.1, read on the forward strand.
AATTATGAGCTTAAACATTTCATTTGAAAATTGTGAAACAATTCTCTAGTATCTTTTCTAATCATCAACATGGAACTTTTCCTATTAACAAAATGATATATTTGTGGATTTTTTAGAGAAATGTATATTATTTTAGAAGTAGAGTATGTTCAATAAAGATAAAAATAAAAAAAGAAAATATGTTATTTTATAACTTCTTGCAATGTTCTATACCCTCAGAGTTTACTTTGCTTAGTTGACTCATGTTAGCTTGGTCCATCTCTGTGTGCCTATTTCACCTTAGAGATAGATCACTTCTATTCAACCATTGCATAATTTTGCTATGGACAACAGAAAAATGACATTCTATAGTACATACTACTAATAAGCAGTAGTTTTAAATACTAGTTTTATTAGCATTAGAATATTTAAAATACATTTATTTCCTTCAGAATTCCTGTAGAACTTAATCTACAATATCAAGCAGCTCACATTCCACAATTTCCTGTTCCGATGTTGTACAAGCTGCACTGTGTGGTTTACACTAGCCATGAAATTATATTCTCTAGTTATGCCATGAATGCTTTCACCTGGTACCTTATACTTTAATCCACATGAATTTATCTATTATCTCTATTTTTTTATTTTCTATATTTTTTTATTTACATTCCAAATGATTTCCCCTTTCCCATTTCCTCCCTCCCCAAAAGTCCCATAAGCCCTCTTCTCTCCCCCTGTTCCCCATTGAACCCCCTCTCACTTCTCTGTCCTGGTATTCCCCTACATCCAGTCTTTCCAGGACCAGGGGTATCTCCTTCCATCTTCTTGGAAATCTATTGATATGTGAATTGTGTCTTGGGTATTTTGAGATTCTGGGTTAATATCAACTTACCAGTGACTGCATACCATGTGTGTTCTTTTGTGATTGGGTTACCTCACTAAGGCTGATATTTTCAAGTTCTGACCATTTGCCGAAGAATTTTGTGAATTCATTGTTTTTAATTGCAGAGTAGTATTCCATTGTGTAAATATACCACATCTTCTGAATCCATTCCTCCATTGAGGGCCATTTGAGGGTTCTTTCCAGGTTCTGGATATTATAAATAAGGCTGTTATGAACATAGTGGAGCACGTGTCCTTATTGCATACAGGGGAAGCCTCTGGGTATATGCCTAGCAGTGGTATAACAGAATCCTCTGGGAGTGTCATGCCCAGTTTTCTGAGGAACCTCCAGACTGCTTTCCAGAGTGGTTTTACCAGCTTGCAATCCCACCAACAGTGGAGGAGTGTTCCTCTTTCTCCACATCCTTGCCAACAGCTGCTGCCTCCTGTGTTTTTGATCTTAGCCCTTCTGACTGGTGTGAGATGGAATCTCAGGGTTGTTTTATATGCATTTCCCTAATGACTAAGGATGTTGAACATTTCTTTAGGTGCTTCTCACCCATTAGATATTCTTCAAGTGATAACTCTTTGTTTAGCTCTGTACCCCATTTTTAATAGGGTTATTTAGCTCTCTGGAGTCTAACTTCTTGAGTTCTTTCTATATATTGGATATTAGCCCTTTGTAGGATATAGGACTGGTAAAGATCTTTTCTCAGTTTTTTTGGCTGCCACTTTGTCCTTTTGGCACTGTCCTTTGCCTTACAGAAACTTTGTGATTTTATGAGGTCCCATTTGTTAATTCTTGATCTTAGAGCGTAAGCTATTGGTGTTCTGTTGAGGAAAATTTTCCCTGTGCCTACATGTTAATGTTCTTCCTTAGTTTCCATTCTATTAATTTCAGTGTGTCTGGTTTTATGTGGAAGTCCTTGATCCACTTGGAATTGAGCTTAGTGCAAGGAGATAAGAATGGATCAATTTACATTCTTCTGCATGTTGATCTCCATTTGAAAAAGCACCATTTGTTGAAAAGGATATCTTTTATCCACTGGATGGATTTAGATCCTTTGTCAAAGATCCAGTGACCATAGGTGTGTGGGTTCGTTTCTGGGTCTTCAAATCTATTCAATTGATCTATCTGTCTGTCACTGTACCAATACCATGCAGGTTTTTTTTTCTTTCTTTTTCTTTTTTTTTATTTTTATTTACATTCAAAATCATTACCCCTTTCCCGTTTCCTTCCTCACTGAAAGTCTCATAAGCCCCATTCCCTCCCCCTTTTCCCCATTCAACCCACTCTAGCTTCTCTGTCTTGGCATTCCCCTACATCCAGTCTTTCTAGGACTAGGGGTCTCTCCTTCTATCTTCTTGGAAATCTATTGATATGCGAATTGTGTCTAGGGTATTCAGAGATTCTGGGTTAATATCCCCTTATCAGTGACTGCATACTATGTGTGTTCTTTTGTGATTGGGTTACCTCACTAAGGATGATATTTTCAAGTTCTGACCATTTGCCTAGGAATTTCGTGAATTCGTTGTTTTTAATTGCAGAGTAGTATCCCATTGTGTAAATATACCACATCTTCTGAATCCATTCCTCCACTGAGGGACATCTGGGTTCTTTCCAGCTTCTGGCTATTATAAATATGGCTGCTATGAACATAGTGGAGCATGTAACACTATTGCTCTGTAGTACAGCTTGAGATCCAGGATACTGATTCCCCCAGAAGTTCTTTTACTCTTGAGAATAGTTTTAGCTATCCTGGGTTTTCTGTTATTCCAGATGAATTTTTGAATTGCTCTTTCTAACTCTATGAAGAATTGAGTTGGGATTTTGATGGGGATTGCATTGAATCTGTATATTGCTTTTGGCAAGATGGTCATTTTTACTATATTAATCCTGCCAATCCATGAGCATGGAAGGTTTTTCCATCTTCTGAGGTCTTCTTCAATTTCTTACTTCAGAGACTTGAGGTTCTTATCATACAGATCTTTCACTTGTTTGGTTAGAGTCACACCAAGATATGTTATATTGTTTGTGGCTATCGTGAAGGGTATCATTTCTTTTATTTCTTTCTCAGCCTGCTTATCCTTTGAGTATAGGAAGGCTACTGATTTGCTTGATTTGATGTTATATCCAGCCACTTTGCTGAAGTTGTTTATCACCTGTAGGAGTTCTCTGGTGGAGTTCTTTGGGTTGCTTAAATATACTATCATATCATCTGAAAATAGTGATAGTTTTACTTCTTCCTTTCCAATTTGGATCCCCTTGACCCCTTTTGTTGACTAATTGCTCTAGCTAGAATTTCCACTACTATAATGAAAAGATATGTAGAGAGAGGTCAGCCTTGTCTTGTACCTGATTTTAGTGGGATTACTTTAAGTTTCTCTCCATCTAGATTGATGTTGGCTACCGGTTTGTTGTAAATTGCTTTTTCTATGTTTAGTTATGGGCCTCGAATTCCTGATCTTTCCAAGACCTTTAACATGAAAGGATGCTGAATTTTGTCAAATGCTTTCTCAGCATCTAATGAAATGACCATGAGGTTTTTTCTTTGAGATTGTTTATGTAGTGGATTGCATTGATGGACTTCCTTATATTGAACCATCCCTGCATCCCTGGGATGAAGCCTACTTGTTCGTGGTGAATGCTCCTTTTGATGTGATCTTGGATTAGGTTGGCAAGAATTTTATTGAGAATTTTTGCATCGATGTTCATAAGAGAAATTGGCCTGAGATTCTCTTTCTTTGTCAGATCTTTGTGTGCGTTTGGTATTAGTGTAATTGTGGCTTCATAGAATGAGTTGGGTAGTGTTCCTTCTCTTTCTATTTTATGGAATAGTTTGAAGAGTATTGGTGTAAGGTCTTCTTTGAAGGTCTGATAGAATTCTGCACCATCTGGACCTGTGCTTTTTTTTGTTGGAAGACTTCCAATGACCATTTCTATTTCTTCAGTGTTATAGGACGGTTTAGATGGTCTATTTAATCCTGATTTAAATTTGGTATTTGATATCTGTCTAGGAAATTGTCCATTTCCTCCAGATATTCTAGTTGTGTTTAATACAGGCTTTTGTAGTAGGATCCAATGATTTTTTTTGAATTTCCTCAGTTTCTGTTGTCATCTTTCCCTTTTCATTTCTGATTTTAATTTGGATACTGTCTCTGTGCTCTCTGCCTAGTCTGGCTAAGGGCTTATCTATCTTGTTGATTTTCTCAAAGAACCAACTCCTAGTTTTGTTGATTTTTTATATGGTTTTATTTGTTTCTACTTGATTAATTTCAGCCCTGAGTTTGATGATTTCCTGCCTCCTAATCCTCTTGGATGTATTTGCTTCTTTTTGTTCCATGGCTTTCAGGTGTGCCATTAAGCTGCTAGTGTATGCTTGCTTCTGTTTCTATTTGGAGGCACTCAGGGCTATGAATTTTCCTCTTAGCACTGCTTTCATTGTGTCCCATAAATTAGTGTATGTTTTGCCTTTATTTTCATTAAACTTTAAAAAGTGTTTGATTTCTTTCTTTATTTCTTCTTTGATCAAGGTATCATTGAGTAGAGAGCATTGTTCAGCTTCCATGTGTATGTGGGCTTTCTGTTGTTTTTGTTTCTGTTGAAGACTACCCTTATTCCATAGCGAATATCAAAAGCAGTAAGAGAAAAAGGCCAAGTAACATATAAAGGAAGACTATCTGAATTACATCACACTTCTCACCAGAGACTATGAAAGCCAGAAGGTCCTGGGCAGATCTCATACAGACTCTCAGAGAACACAAATGCCAGCTTAGCCTACTATACCCAGCGAAACTCTCAATCACCATAGATGGAGAGACCAAGATATTCTATCATAAAATCAAATTTACACAATATCTTTCCACAAACCCACACCTGCAAAGGATACTAAGTGGAAATCGCCAACACAAGGAGAGTAACTACACCCTGGAAAAAATCAGATAGTAACCTTTTTTCATCAAACCCAAAAGTAGATGACCACTCAAACATGAAGATAGCGTCAAGAAGAGCAGGTGACAATGCTCCTATTCCTTAATCTCTCTTAATTCCCCAATAAAAAGACATAGACTAACAGACTGGATACATATACAGGACCCAGCATTTTGCTGCGTGCAGGAAATGCACCTCAGTGTCAAAGACAAACACTACCTCAGAATAAAAGGCTGGAAAACAATCTTACAAGCAAATGGTCCCAGGAAACGAGCTGGAGTAGCCATCCTAATATCAGATAAAATCGACTTTCAACCTAAAATCATCAAAATAGACACAGAAGAACACTACATACTGGTCAAAGGAAAACTCCACCAAGAAGAACTCTCAATTCTGAACATCTATGCTCCAAATGCAAAGGCACCCTCATTCGTAAAATATACTTTACTAAAACTCAAAGCACACATCGCACCCTACACAATAGTAGTGGGTGACTTCAACACCCTGCTCTCTGAAATGGATCATTCAGGAAAGCAGAAACTAAACAGGGACACAGTGAAACTAATTGAAGGCTTGGACCAAATGGATCTAATAGATAAATATAGAAAATCTCATCCTAAAGCAAAAGAATATACCTTCTTCTCAGCACTTCATGCTACCTTCTCCAAAATCAACCATATAATTGGTCACAAAACAGACCTCAACATATATAAGAAGATCGAACTAATCCCATGCCTACTATCAGATCTCTATGTAGTGGTATCTTAATCACTGTTCTATTGCTGTGAAAAAACATTATGACCACCACAACTCTTATAAAGAAAGCATCTAATTGGAGATGGTTTGCAGTTTAGAGGTTTAGGCTATTACTTAGCAGGAAGCTTAGTGGCTCATGGATAGATATGGTACTAGAGAGGTAGTTCAGAATTCTACACTCAGATTTGCAAGACATCAGGGTGAGACACAGGGTCTAGCTTCAGTATTTGAATTCTTAAAGCCACTCCTGGTGACTTCTATCTTCCAACAATGCTACACTTACTCAAACAAGACCAGAGTATTTAATCACTGTCAAGCAGAGCTACTCACTAATGACTAAGCAAATATGAGCCTATGAAGTCCATTTTTATTCAATAGAGGATTTCTTATTCACTTATGTTTTGATGAGAATTGTCTTTATAGGCTCATCTATTTGAATGCTTGGTTCCCACTTGATGAATGGTCTGGAAGGATTATGAAATGTGGTCTTTTTGAAGTAGATGTGTCTTTGTTGGAGGATGTGTGTTACTGAATGTGGGCTTTGTGGCTTCAAAAAGCCATGCCAGGCCCAATGTTTCTCTCTGTGTGTCTGCCTACTGCCTTAGGATCAAGATGAACATCTCTTACCTAATGCTTCAGCACTATCCCTGTCTACTTCCCTACATGGAGCTAATCAAATAATCCTTTCACTGTATAAACCACCAACCAAATAAATGCTTTCATTGTTTAGAGTTGCCCTGGTCATGGTGTTTCTTCAGAGTCATAAAATGGTAATTAAAATAATAATGTTATTCAAATATAAGACAGTAGACACTAAATCAATGTATATTTACCATTAACATTATGTATTAAAATCTTTAACTTCTAATCTCAGAAAGCCTGACTTGTGGGTGAAATGCCTGGATATTTCAAACTGAACTACAATAAAACACTAAAATATGGAGATGAATGGAAAACATAAAAATGATTAGTGACATCGTTATTTACACATAGACTACATGCAATAGCCTTAAACTTGTTTTGTTTTGTTTTTGTACGTAACCTTGAGACTGATTTCAATACCTCAAAATTGAACCAAAGGAAATGAAAATATACATTCTGAAGCCTAGGAAACCTTACTAGTCTAACAGACTCTGAATTAAAGGAGTCTACTCTGTAGACAGACAGGATAACACATTTTGTCCATGACTGGGCAAGAATACCACTGGTAGTGATAGAAGTACACTTGCAGTACTAACACTCATTCCAGTATCAGAACAGGAATGTCTTCCACAAACACAGGAGTAGGAGGCTGTCTCATATAGTGAAATTTTTCTGTCAGGACAGCGTAGTACAATCATCTGAAATTGAACTACTCACCAGGGAAATTCAAAGACAGATTCCAATACAAAAGACATCAAAGTGAAACAAAACTGGAACAATTAAGCTATTAAACCTGATGAAGAGAAAGAAAATGATTAAAGGAAATAGAGTTCAATTTAAGGTAAATGTGATCATTAAAGAGATCAGATTATACATTGTGAGAATCCCAGAAAGGGGAAAAATAACAAGAAATGAGAAGAAAAAGATGATAAATATTTGAATTAATAATATCTGAAATTTTTTGAAAGCTGGTAAGGACATCCAGTTAAAAGCCAAGAAATTTAAAATACAAGGAAAGAAACACCAAAGGATAGTTTATGCTCAAACTATTAAAAGACAAAATAAAGCAGTTTTGAAAAAAGTATGAAAAAAACAGGTGTTCAAAAGCAATCACTACTTAAAATGTATTCATAAATTAAATCACATTCATCTACCTTATTTTTTTTAAATGTCTCTTGCTTTTATTGCTTCTTAGTATAGTTGTCATTGTCATTTTGTTTCTACTTCACATCTGATTTTTCCCTCTCTGAGATCTACCTGTCTACTGTTTCAGGGTTTGTTTTGTCCTTGATTTTCCATCTCAAGGTATATCACAGGGTATATCACAAAATCATTAATTTGAGTTCTTTCAATTCAGTGCTGCAAATGTTCCTCTTAGCATTGACTTCCTTGTATCCCATGGATCTTAGTATGCTGTGTTTTTATCTTCATTCAATTCTAGAAATATTGGATTCTTTTCTTTATTTCTTCAGTAAAATGTCTATAATTCAGTAGTTTAGTCTCCATGAGTTTGCAATCTTCATTTTACTGTCTCAATACAGATCTAGTTCTACTCTATAGTGATCACATTACATCTAGAAGGTTAATTGTAATGTTGCTATATTTGTTGAGACTTCTCTCATATCCTAATCATGTGCTGGTAAAAACAAATACTTCATAATAAAGGGTAGACAGCACATTAAGATGAAGAAATTGACAAAGGTTTTGCTGTTTTGCAATCCAGTTTGAAAGCCTGTGTCATTTAATTAAGAAATCATGAACATAGTATTCAGGTTTATTATTGAGAAATGTGTAATAATTTTTGTCATGTTAATTTTGTTGTGCTTCCTTAGATTTCTTTGCAAATTTAAATGTTGCTTTTTTTCTTTATATGAAGGAATGAGATGAGTGCATTACATAATCTTTACAAATACATGGCTTGGGCTACGCCCACAGCATTACTATATCTAACTGTCCCCAAACCTAGGCCTGGAATATTCTAGCCTCTGTACAATCTAGTCTTTTCCAATCCCAGACCTTGAAGGCTTCAGCTTCCAGCCTCTATCTGTTAACCTAGACCTAGAAGTTTCAGCCTCTAATACATACTGCTGAATAAACACAGTCTTTATAGGTTTATCTCAACTCTGCCAGGCTGGTTTAACCCAGCTATGCTGACTCAAACACCTATGTAAACTAATTCAAATCAGATTCTCTTAGCTTCTGACTGATTTGTTCTGCTTGGAAAGACTGCCTCTGAACTCCTCAATCTGAACTGATTCAATTGACTGCTTTGGTGCCTTTCTGCAGCTCTTCCTTCCTTGAGTCAGGCTTTTCATGAGGAAGTTTCTCTTATTCAGATTGTGTCTTTATCAATTTTGATGGAATCCATAGTCTTTCCTCACCTGTGGAAATATAGACAAAATGTCTTCTTCAATATAACACATTCTTTGGCTTCCATTCTGATATTAAAACATCTTTAAAGTATACGGTTGTTCTAATTCAGTAGATTTCTCAAAAATCCAGTGTCTTTCAAGAGCTGTTGTTCCTACCTCATTGGCATTCAAAATTTAAAGTAATTAACATATTATTTAGGGTATTTCTGGACATTTTTATTCCTCCTTACTGTTTATCAAGGTACAGTTAAATCTTTATGAATCCACTAACATTATTACATTTTAAATTAGACAGGCAGTACCATTATATGTCCTGCTCCATGCCAGTGAGCTACGCTTCTTATCTATTTACATACAAAAACAATCTATCTATATTATATAATATGTCAATACACAGTGTCAGATCAATAGTTTTCTGAAATTTGAAAGGATATTAATCTGAGCTTCCCATTGTTGTAGTAGATATTTTCCCTGTAGATTTACGAATAAATATATCTACCTCATAAGTCTTTAATCTTCCTATTTTATCTTCTGGTCCCACACATTTTATTTCTCTTAAATTTTGTTTTACTTGGGATAATGTTCCATTTTCAACAAATGTGTAGATACCTTCTGAATTGGTCAATGTGGATTTCAAGCTTTCCATGAAATTATAGTTATATCAGCTTCTGTGTCTATCAAATATTCATTAAAAATGCCATTTAATTTCAATTTTCATTGTGATCTCTGTTCATTGATAATAGTTTGCCAAAAGTCCTGTCTTCCAGTTCTTCCAAATCTTTTGGTTTTTCAATTTGGGGCTGCTTTGCCTTTGACATTTGGAAGCAGTCAAAGCTGAGCAATCTCATCTTCTGCTTTAAACTGCATATTTTACTTTATGTAGACCATAAGGCTAGCTATAATTCTTGGATACACAATGAATCCTTCAGATGTTAAGCTACTGGTTCATAAAACCACAGCTACTGCCTTTGAGCATAGAAGTCCATGAACTCCAATGGGTATATCCCAAATTCCAGCATGGAATTTTGGGTGATAGTGTGAGATTTCTACTTATGGCTAACCCTAGGACACTCTATATTTGCATTTTTGAAAGCTAAAGTTTCCATTAATACCTGTTTTATATCTAGGTCTGATATCACTCTGATTATAGCAAATAATCTATGTAAACGGTCAATAGAAGTGTTTCTGAGGCTTTGCATAATCTTGGTGAATGACAAAGACAGTTTTCTTTGTTCTTCCACCTTACCCAATCTTTTAAAGCTACTAAAGTATACTGCATGATATTAGAGACATCAAATTTCATCTGCTACCCTAAATCTTCAAGTGACCTTCACTTAACAATTGATCTTTCATCATATGAATGCCTTTAGATACATTAAGATATTCCATAATAACAACTTGTTCTCACCACTGTCAGAGATTGTAATTGAGAAATAGCTTCCAGCCGGGCAGTGGTGGCACACGCCTTTAATCCCAGCACTTGGGAGGCAGAGGCAGGCGGATTTCTGAGTTCGAGGCCAGCCTGGTCTACAAAGTGAGTTCCAGGACAGCCAAGGCTACACAGAGAAACCCTGTCTCGAAAAACCAAAAAAAAAAAAAAAAAAAAAAAAAAAGAACAAAAAGAGAAATAGCTTCCAGTACAGCTAGCTGCTGGTAAATCTTTCCAGTCTTGGGAGATAATCCTGTTTTTCAGTAGCCCAGGAATTAAATATGTCTCACATGAGTGAGTGGATTCTATGTTACTATACATTTGTTAAAATGTTTAATATCTTATATTTTAACAAGATTCCAAATTAGTTTTTCATTTTTGGAATTTTCACCATTTTCTGGCATTAGTTTCTGGGTAGTTGGAAAAGTTAGTAAGGGGCATCACCTTTTCCTAATTTAATTAGTAGGTAGCTTTATAGATTCAAAGTTCTGTCTATCTTGATCCCAAATTTCACTAGATACCATAGGTTCATAAATAAACACTTTCTATTTTCTTCCTCTGTCTTTTGTCTCTCAAGCCTTTGTACTGTCATAGCTAATATTTCTTCTTTTACAACTATTTTTTCAACCACTTATGAAAGGAAATATATTAAGATTGAAATTGAAAATATGGAGGTCTTTACTCCAGTGACCAGTTGCAATAAGTACTATGATGGCTTTTTTAATTAACATTTCTATCCCTTAATGTCCTATTCTTGTTCTCAAGAGATCAAAAATGGAGTTTCCCATTTCTTCTCAATAATTTTTTTTTAGTTTACTTTACATATTGATCACAGCCCTCCTTTCATCTTTCCAACGACCCTGCCCTGACAAATCCCTCCCCCACACTGTCCCATTATCTCTTCATCAGAGAAGGGGAAGCACCTCATTGGGTTGTACCCAACCCAAAGTTACCTAGTCCCAGTAGGACTAGGCACTTTTTTTTCCTGCTGAGACCTAACCAGGCAGTCCAGATTGGGGAAGGGAATCCGATAGCATGTAACTGAATGGGAGACAGACCCCAAATCCAAGAGCTAGGGTTGCCAAATGACATATGCTACAAATCTGAAGGGGGCCTTGGTCTAGCCCATGCATGCTCTTTGGTTGCTGGTTAAGTCTCTTTCAGGACCCCTGGGTCTCTGTGCATCTTATGGTGTTCTTGACCCCTCAGGCTCACCGAATCATAATCTCCTCAATCTTCCACAAGACTTCTTGAGCTCTGTCTGATGTTAGGCTGTAGGTCTCTGCATTTTTTTCAATCTGCTGCTAGATGAAGCCTCTTAGGAGTATGCTAGATCCATGCCTACAAACATTAATAGTGTCAGTGGTGGGCTCTCTCACATGGGATGAATCTCAAGTTGGGGCAGTCATTATTGTCTGTTCCCTCAGTCTCTGCTCCATCAAAGTTTTGGGTTGAAGAGTTTGTCACTGGCTTGATAGCCCCTCCTCTACTGGAAGTCATCTGGCTACAGGAGGTACCCACTTCAGTTGCTATATTTGCTGCTGGTAGAAATCCCAGCTAGGATCACCCCAGATAGACTCCCTGATCTCAGTTCTCCAGTTAGTTCCAGAGATAACCCTACTCATTTCCACACCACAACCCAACAGTGAGTTTCCCAATTTGTAATACAGAAAAAAATCTACGTACATAATTAAAATGTCTTTTGGGTAGCTGTTGAACCTTGCACTTCCATCATAGCTATAGTCATTTTAATCCATGCCTGCCAGTCATTTCATATTGTTACTGACATAGAAAAGTAGCTTGACTCAGACTGGGTCATGCTGACCACATAACCTATTATGTTCTATATGTTCTGAAGTTTGTTATTCTTAAGAAATTTGGCAACCACAGGCTCCACTTAACACCAATCAAAGTAAGATCAATTTGAACTGTTATGTTTAAACATAAATTGGGTTAGGGTGACCTCCTTGTCATTCTTTTCTTACACCTGGACATAAGCTCATTGTAGGTTTTTCCTAAAGAAACTGGCCCTAGGAAATGTAGTCTAGCTCCTGAGACTGTGCTGTGTACCTGATAGATCTACATTGAGGTGTGCATTCAATGAACCAACCCTGTTGTCTGTTTAGTTTGTGCTGTGACCTCAGCACTTAGAGGTCACATGGAGATCCTGAAAATGTGCCCTAGCCTCCAGCACCCTTCAGTATTTGAGACTGAATACCCCAAAACTGTCTGGCTACTCCCTGAGGAAGTATGTCTTCTTTTCTTCATTTATTCCCGTTTCTGATATGGTCTAGAACTTTTGGTGACTCAAAGAAGAAAAGCTGGACACAGCAATGCTCTTTCAGACAGGAGATAAAGGACTCCCCAGTTTGTCTTCTGGTGAATAAGGTTGGGTTAAGGTGCTCCCCTTTTGACTTGGATTTGGTCAGGCCTCTCATCCAGTAGCCCCAATGCTCACAGCATTGTCTGTCTTTGACTTCTACTTTTCATTTGCTTTCTGGTGCCTCCCTTCTCTTTCTGGTGAAACTTTGCATACTCTATGAATTTGGACTCCCATTTACACTGGCTGGCCACAGAGACTTCCTTTGACTCATCTGTTCTCCTCCCTAACTGTATTGGTTTTCATTGGTACATTAGTCTTGTCCAGTCTGTCAGATTATGTCTGTAGTTTTGTTTAGTTGCTGAATTATTGCTCTGTGTTTCATATTCAGAGGAAAGAGTCAAACTTCATCTACTGGCCATTTACCCCTTGACTTAGTTTTAACTCATTTCAAATACAGGCTGCTAATTTCAGACAACAAAAACTGATAAGCTGGAACTGGTCTTGGAGCCCTGAACCTACAGCTAGGAGGCTAGCACTGCTGGAGAAGCCCTGGCTCTTGCCTGGATCGAGATGAAAGCAAGCTTGCAGAGGGGTGCCTGATCTGTAAAAACTGCACTTATAGAGGTACCAATTACTCCTTAGCTTCTCTGGTAAGAAAGCTGATGACTAGTCCTGCTAGAAAACTTCTATTCTCATGAGAATTTATTTCAACAGGTAGCAAGGTACATCCTCCCTTATAATTTCAGTTAGAGGAGATAAGGAAAGTTTCATTTATCTGTTTTAAATATGTAAATATATGTGGCCAACATACCTTTGCTTTTGACTGGTCTTAAATATATATGTTTACTATGTTCTGCATGTCTTTGTTACATATTGTTGGTTTATAATTTCGGGTATATGATTGAAAACCTATAATATCTGTAACAAAAAGTTATCTTAAAATAAGTAAATCAGGGTTAGAAACATTCTGGGCAAAAATCATGGCATGAGCTGACCAAGTAAATAGATCTCTAAAGATACTTATAAATTGGGATAAAATTTTTATATAATTCCTGACTTGTCTTAAAAATCAAACTTAAAAATATAATATTTACTGGGTTGGAGATATGACTCAATGGTTAAGAACGCTCACTGTTCTTTCAGAGGTCCTGAGTTCAATTCCCAGCAACCACATGGTATCTCCAACCATACGCAATGGGATCTACTACCCTCTTCTGGTGTATCTGAAGTCAGCTACAGTATATTTATAGACATAAAATAAATAAATAATTCTTAAAAAATTATATACATACATACATATGTACACACATATATATATGTATATATGATTTAAAACAATGCTTCTTTAAGGAGGTATTAAAGCTCACCTCTATGCATTTGTGTGCCAGAACTTTTCTTGCTGGCAATGAAACTTTGTAAAATTAAAATAACCTATTTGGTATTGATTGTAGAAACACTAAATTATTTAAACTCTTAGAACTTTGTTTCTTCTTCTGAAAATTATGGGTGTTTTATGTCTTCATGCTTACGAAGAAACTTAATTTTAATATTAAAAAACAATTGAGAGATTTAAAACTTTTTAGAGGTCTACACTAGTTAAATGGTTAAGAATCAGTGGCTGCTGGAACTCAGACTCCTTTCTTTCAGTTTGCCTGAACTCCAGCAAAACTCCAGCAGATCCTCCTCTCAGTCTAATGTGTTTCTCTTCCTCCCAGCCTATAGATAATTTCTATGAAATAAACTACAATTTATGACCTTTTGATAACAGCTTCCTCAGCCAAGGTCCTTGCCATTTTCCCCAGAGTCTTAAGCCTTTACTGCCCTAACAATACCTTCAGCTTAAACTTAATCATAAAAACACTTAATAAACTAAATCATATGAAACACTGTTATATTCTATATTGATATTTTATATATGGGTCAGAAAAGTTTCCAGTCTCTTTATGGACTATGTTTATGGATTAAATGTTTTATTTTAATACTAGATGGAAAACTGTTATGTCCTATAACAATATTTCATATACAGGTCTGATGATTCCAGTCTCTTTATGAACTATGTTCATGGATTAAAAAGTTTTATTTTAATCCTAGATGATCTTCAAATCAAAATCATGGTTTTTAAGGTTCAAACCTTTAAGGAATGGAACCTAAAGTCCTAGTCTCATGAAAACTACTAAAATTAAGAAATTCAAGTTTATAGTCAGTAACCTTAAAAATTATCAAATCCTTTAATATGATATATGTGTTATATATGCATATATATATATATACATATATATGGAGAGAGATATGCTAAGAACTGACACAGTTAATTGCAAGATCAAGCTTTATTTAGTCTTCTGTTTTATGTTTGCAAGGTAAAATTTAAAGCAGATAATTAAAAACAGATATACTTGGTAGTCCTTAAAGCTGTCAGAGATCTGCCCAATATGGCATTTAATATATTAAATGTACCATGATAGAGACTATCAATTCTTAAGAAAAACCCCCCTCCCTCCCATGGTCTTCAAGATCAGATGGGCACAGCAACAAAAGATATCACCTAGATTGTGGTGCAAAAACCACAGGGCATAACTGTACCTTGCCTGCTGTCAGGGTTCAATGTGAACATCTGACAAACAGTGGACACTGGATAAGTTATTGCTAAATGTTGCTTAAGACAAGGTTAGGTCATTATCTCCCAGATTCTTTCTGCACAGAAAAAGTCTCTTCATCTTCTGAGTGTAATGGACAAAGAAGGCTTCTACCCTCAGTGTCATGGAAACTACAGGACCCTGAGACAACTGTCAATGTAACGGAGAGTAGGCAATCCTCTGCCGTTTTATTGTCATTTAATTGATAATAAGCTATTTAAATTAAAATTTATTCTTGTCAGATCTCTGATAATATTGATGGCTAAGCTAACTGTAGCGTACGAGACAGAAAACAGTCAACTAGCTCCTTATCCCAAGGTATTCCACCACTTTATTTGTTCCTTAGTCAGTTCATTAGTTAGCAAAAACTACTAGGTCTTTTATTAAAAGGGACAAGCATATTTGCCTTGCCCAGAGGCTTCATATTAAAGGATAAGTATTTTAATGTAACTTTTTACTATTCCATCATTTAAATGACTGTACTCAACTTCCATTTTTTTACTACTGAATAATTGGATAGAAAAAAATGTAAAGTTTAAAGTTTATGTAAAATCTTAGGGTAAAATGTTTGAGGGTCCAGGAAGATATTTGAGATTTGTAAATTCAAGCGATAAAGGTTAAAGGATGAAAAAAAATGGATGATGATGGGAAAATGATTTAAGGTATATTGGAGGAATGAAACATGCTCAGATGAAAGGTGTTCAAGGCTGGTAAATAGTGATTAGTGGGTATAAGAAAGTGTTTTAATGTTGGTAAATGCCATTTGTATAGGTTTTAAAAAGGATTTAATATATATAAAAGGGGAATGTTTTGTATTTCTTTTCCCCTTCTGTTATTGTTATACTAAGATTTTAAAGCCCAGAATTTTAACAATGATCAATGGGATTCTGATAAGCTAGTGGAATACTGGCTGCTTACAATTCACTTACAAGCTCAAGATTTTAAATTCCCTTTGGTTGTCTTCTGAATATAGATTTGGTGATGTTTCTCATCATCCTAAAAGCATCCTGTTCAATCATTATATCTATCCCTCTGGACTGAGAAATGAATGTTCATACCTTTTAAGCCAAACCTACAGCATTTACAAGGTCTCAAAGGCTTGAGTCTACTCCTGCTGTCTTACAAATACCTGTTAACTTTTTCTTAAATATAGATTTTCAATATTAATATACATCCTTTCATAAACTAAAATTCACAAAAGCTTCAGGAAATCAAAAGATCATAAGATTTGAATCACCTGCCACAGATCAAACAAACTTCAGTGAAGTATACCTGACTATTCTTAAAAATGGGATTTCCCTTGATCTTGCAATTCCTTTCCTTCCTTAATTATTAGACAATTTTAACTTCTGTCCCTAGTATACATTTGTCACAGCAGATTTTCACTTGTCTGACTGACTTCACCCAGGTGTTGCCTGTGCACTTTAAACTGCTGAGCTCTTACTTGCTGAAAGCTCATGTAAATGGGTCCAGCCAATGTGATTGCTCCCTGTCTTTCTGATGAATCAACTACTCAGATGCTTCTGACAAATGACCATGGTCTAGCCCTTGACTATCATTTCAGGCTTCCTGGGTCCCAATGACAACATTCTAATGTCAGCTAAACATAGTCACAATAGACAGCATATCATCAATTGTCCCACCTAACAGACTGAAACGCTAAGTCAAAAGAAAATTCCCTGGCTTAAGGGACAAATGTCTACCCATAATGCCAAGTGACATATCACTAAGCAGTGCATTTCCTCTGTTCAGTTTGTGGTGCTCCAGAACCATTAAAACCCCATTGCTTCAGAGGAAAATTTTGAGTCAATTATTTGACTCACTAGAACAATTCAAAGTGGGGAATTGTTGAAGCTTGCTTCCCCAGCATAGCTGTAGTCATTTTGTTCCATGCCCTTCAGTCATTTCATATTTTTACTGAGACAGAAAAACAGATTGACTTAGAGTAGGGTCATGCTGACCACATTCCCTGCTATATTCTCTATGTTATGAGGTTTGTTATTCTTAAGAAATTTCACAACCACAGGCTCCACGTAGGACCAATCAAAGTAAAAGTCAATCTGAACTGTTATGTCTAAACTGTCTGTGGTAGTTTGAATATGCTTGGCCCCGGGAGTAGCACTTCTAAGAGGTGTGGTCGGTCTTCTTAGAGTAGGTGAGGACTTATTGGAGTAGGTGTTACCTTGTTGGAGGAAGGTTGTCACCTTGAGGGTGAGCTTTGGGATCTTCCTCTTAGCTGCCTAAAGGTGACAGCCTTCTTCTGTTTGCCTTTAGAATAACATGTTGAACTTGCAGCTCTTCCAGCACCACTCCATGCTGCCATGATTCCAACCATGATAATAGTAGACTGGACCTCTGAACCTATAACAAAGCCCCAATTAAATGTTGCCATTTATAAATGTTACCTTGGTCATGATGTCTCTTTACAGCAATAAAATCCTAATTAAGAAAGAAGTTGGCATTATGATCTAATGTTATAGGCCTGACCGTGCTTTTGTTTGGAAAAAGTGGATTTGGAGACCTTGGAAAGCAGTGGAATGTGTTATATGCATCTTATTGGGCCATACTAGTAGGAATATAGAAGATGGTGATATAGAAGATGGTGATGCTGAGGATAATCTGAACAGTAGAGGCCTGCTAGTCCAAGAATTTTCAAAGGAGAATATTAGTATGTGACCTAAAGACTATTCTTGTGATAGTTTGGTAAAGAATGTGTCTGTTTTTTGCCCTTGTTTGAAGAGTGTGCCTGAAGCTACAGTGAAAAGATTCTGATTAATTGCATTAACAAAACGTCTCAAAAAAGCCTGGTTTAGACTTTACCTGTGGTTCAGTCTTATGAGGAGTGTTTTGATCAAGCTTAGGAAGATTAGAAAGGAAAAGTAGAAAATAGTTCAAGTAATAAAAAAGCAGCAGAAAGTGCAGTGGAGCTAAATCCTGTTTTCAAGGAGATGATCAGATTAAGGGAATGGTGACTTTGAGGCAAGAATCCACCAAGGTAAGCTTATTGTTTACTTGGTCATTGTTTTCAGTTGGACTTTAATCTGTAGTGAGCTACAGTCTGGAAATGGAAAATATAGACAGGCTTTTGAACCAGATTCTAAGGCATCCAAAAAAAGTTTAGGCCCAGGTATGGTGGTACATACATACCATTACTCTCAGAAGACAGAGGCAAGCAGAGCATTCAAAATTCAAGGTCATCTTGGTACAGAGCAAGTTCTAAGTAGAGAAAAGTCAGAATATCTATTTAGTATAATATTAATATGATACTTCTCACAGATAAGGAAATGAGAATAATATGGTTGATGATTTGAAGTTATTATAATAGAAAAATGAAAATTAAGCACCCTGATTATCAATCGGTGGCAACTCAGAACCAGGCACGGTTATGCCTGCTTATGATCTCAGTGTTGGGATCTTGAAACAAGAGTATCACAAATTTACAGCTATTCAGGCTTCAAAGAAAGACTGTCTAAAATGAAAAAAAAAATGGCAATTCAGTGACATATCCTTTGTCAATTGGTTCAAAGTTACATTTTCAAAAAAAGAAAAACTTCATATGTATATATTAACTTATCTGAACTCACTGAAATGACAAATATCTTAAAGAGACATAAAGAACTGGATTTGACTTAGTCTCAAAACCAGCTGGAACCATGGAACACTCATTGTCATCCACAGAAGCCTACTAGGGAGAAAAATAGCTGGTGAGGCCCGGTTACAGTGTGTACAAGATAACCACAGAACAGAGAACAGGAAGGAATTTTAAAATCACCTGGGTGAGCAAAGATTTTCAAAATATATGTCCGTCCATTCAAGACTGCTATTCACATATGCCCAAGGGAGCACTTCTGAAAATCATACCTTATCAAATATAGATGACAATCCTAAAACATAGCAAATGAAAGCTAAGAATGTACATTATGACACAATTTCCAGTGTATAAAAACATCCACTTCCAGAATCCTTATTTTTACAACATATTTAAAATTTATTCATGTATTAATGCACTTATTTATGTGTGTGTTTTGTGTGTGCAGGGGTATAAATAAAAGTGAAGGCCAAAGAAAGATTACCAGTGTCTTCCTTAATTACTCTTCCACATTAGCTTTTGAGATAAAATCTCTCATTAAATCTGGAACTAAACAACTGGTTACATTAGGTCGCCCTTTAGTGGCAACTACCCACTGATTGTGGATCCACATCTAGCTTTGGAGATCCAGATTCTTGCTGTATGGACAGGTACTTGGCTTCTGAATGCAGGGTCAACCTTATGCAACAGGTCCTTTTCTGGGTAGGCTATCTCCCTAGCCCCAATCCTAAACTTTCAAAGACATAGGTAATGAGATATATAGAGTTGCATATGATTTTAATATTCCACAAATGATAAAATTTATTTTTAAACTTGAGAAAGTCAGAGAAAAAAATTATGATAGTAGTCTCTAAATGTGGATAGATATATATATTAACTTCTAGTATTTATGCTAAAGGTGTTCAATTATCAAATCCTCCCTTAAGCCTTTTTATAGATTCATATTTGAACAAAGCCTTTTAAAATTCTATCAAGTATGATCCTAGATACCAATACCCTTTTGTCCCCTTCATGGGTTTTCTCTACTCCTGTTCTACCTCTTCTGCCCTTTACAGAGAAGTACAATTACACAAACCATTGATTCTGTATGAAAACAAGTCACAGGGTAATGAGATTTTTACATAAAGACATTAAGTTGTCCTTTCTCTTAAACACACACACACACGCACACACACACACACACACACACACACACACACACACACACACACACACACACACAAAACCAAGAAAAAAAAAGACATCTATTTTCTTGCAAGGTAAAGAAAAAAAAATCATCCCTTTTAGGGCATTTTGCAATGGAAAGGGCTCATCTTCTCTAGGTAAGACAAGTTTTATCTGTTTGTCCATGTCTTTATGAACTTCCCATCATAGCTGCAGCACTAAGAAAAAGAGCTGTCCACTTAGATAATAAAATATTGTCAGCCATTAAAATGGTAATTTACCCTTCATTGCTATGTAACTTAGCCAAATTTGTTTTTGCTTAACCTAGTTATTGATGGCAGTAATATGTTATAATACAGGTAACATTCTGTGCCTGTACATCTACTACCATCCTTCCTGATATTTCTCTGAAAAATGAAGTCAAGAAATTTTTTAATAATTTTTAGGCATATATATATATCATATATTAATATATGTCAAATATTTGTTCCAATAAGATGACTTTTCAAGAGAAAAAATATTTATTCTTCAGAATTCTAGCTTTCATTAATTAATTAATGTTATATGCAGTTTATCCCAGTTATCTCGTTGTACACAAGGGGATAAGACTGACATTTGCTTTTATTCTATTTAAACATCTACAAGGAACAAGTATAAAATGATAAATATGCTGAACTTCTAGTTTGAATTGCTATTTATACAATGGCTAGATGTTATTGTTTGAATATTAGTCCTTGGGAATAAAAATAATGATTATTTAAAAGAATGAAGTGTGTGAAAATAATACATATATCCAGTTTCCCTGCCCTTGTTTTTGAGAGTTAGAATTCTTTCCTCTCCTTTCTGAGTATGCAGGAAAGACAAGCCATGTGACTCTCCTCTTCATTTGTGTCTTCAGGCTGGGGCAGCTCCTGCAGGGACTAGAAAGTGTCAGACAGCTTAAAAGCAGCTTCTGCATCATCCAGGTTGTTTTTCCCATTCCCTTCTTACTCAATAGGACAAGATGGCAGAATTTGTCTCCTCAGTACTCTCAGGGCCCTTTCAGGCAAAAGTGATCACAGAGGTGTTACAAAAACAATACATAGGTTTGGTAAATATATCAACCACCATTTCTTTATCGTTAACAACCTATGAAAACATAGAATAGTAATAAAAACCAAGAAACTAATATCCAACAACATTGTAATCAAAAACACAGATTTGTGAATCTTTGTCTCCCTGTATATCTGTCTCTCTGTCTCTCTGTCTCTCTCTCTCTCTCTCTCTCTCTCTCTTTCTCTCTCTCTCTCTCTCTCTGCCTCTATGTGTATGTGTGTATGTGTGTGTGTGTGTGTTTTCAGGGATATAGAAGCAACCATACTTGTGTCTGAGGATATTGGTTCTCTGTTCTCATTTTCTTGTACCTTGGGCTTAAACTCAGGTCATCAGTATTAATAGTGAATACTTTTTTACCCATTGAACAATTGGCCCTAAAGTGTAGATTTTAACTGAGTTTTATCATTGCTTGTCTACTAGAGTCTTTTGTGTTCTAGGATTCTACATTACATTTGTTAAGGAATAAAATGTCACAGTGTGCCGCTGAGTTATTATTCCAAGCAACAGACCTGGTGTGAAAGCAGTTTATTGGTTGGAAAGGGAGAGGTGTGAGGACCTGGAGAACAGGTATAGGCAGGAAGTGAACAGGTATACAGGCAGATACATGATGACAGGGAAAAGAGGACAGAAATGATATAGGGGATGCTGGGGACAAACAGAGTCAGAGAGAGCTGGGTGGCAGTAGGTGATTATATAAGGAACACACACCTGGGATACCTAGCTGAAGCAGCAGGTGGTGACACAAACAGTTGTTGGGTATCTAAGGGTAGGCCAGCAGAATCACTGCAAGCTAACAGCATTTGTTGTCAGATATGTTTACTTTTCTATAATCAAGCATACTGCTTTGGACATTAATTTCTCTTATAACATGACACTTTAGAAATGGAGCGGGCAATTATTTTTTAGAATGTCTCTAAATTTGCACCTGTCTGTTGCTTTCTCATTATTGAAGATATCCACTGTGCCTTTGTCACTGCATCAGCAAAGCATGTATTTTGTATTAACTAGTATTAATTTCCATCACTTTACAAAAGGGCATTTACTAGATCACCACCAGACAATAAAATTGCTCTTCTCACCTTTGTTGTTTTTAAATGCTTCATAGAAAAACTTGAGTCTTTATGTAATTATTTTTCTTTGTTTCTGGACCAGGAGTAGATTATTATTATTATTTTCCTCCATTTGTTTTCTTTCTTTCTTTTCTTTTATTTTATTTTTAATGTTTTGCACCATTAAAATTTAGAATGTTTCTACATGAAAAATATTCTGGCAGTCTTTGTTTACTACTTTATTTTTAATTACAGATAGAACATTTAAATTTTAACTATATTTGGGAGATTATAATTAGATACTATAAATATTATCATTATTATTTAAGGGTTTTCAGCTTTGATTTGGAAGTTGTTTTAGAACTGTGCTTGTAACCTTTGATACTAGCAACCAGATTTTTTTTAAAAAAAAAAGCTTATTTATTTAATTTACACATTATAAGATTCTCTGCATCTGTTACATTTCCCACACATCATTTTTCAAGTTGTCCCTT
This sequence comes from Tokudaia tokunoshimensis, assembly GCA_036184795.1. NCBI lineage: Eukaryota > Metazoa > Chordata > Mammalia > Rodentia > Muridae > Tokudaia > Tokudaia tokunoshimensis. Next base: position 50,124,433 of record BTHU01000021.1, read on the forward strand.
TTCCTAAGAGCACAGATATCCTTTTCATGTCGGCCAGTACTTAGAAACTAAACTCTAGACTTTAGATATGCTAATTGTTATTGTATAGCTAATACTGCTGGTATCTCAGCACATATACAAACTAAGCAAAAAAATCTTTCACAGGCATGCCCTCCATTTTTGGTTTCTATTTTTTATTTTTTAAGTGCAGAATTCTATCAGACTTTCTCTTTTCCCCCCTTTTTTATTAGATATTTTCTTTATTTACATTTCAAATGATATCCCCTTTCCTCATTTCCCCTTCAAAAATCCCCTATCACCACCATCCCCCTGCTCACTAACCCACCCATTTCTGCTTCCCCATCCTTGCATTCCCATACCCTGGGGCATCTACCCTTCACAGGACCAAGGACCTCTCCTCTAATTGAAATCCCACAAGGCCATCCTCTGCTACATATGCAACTGGAGCCATGGGTTGAAGAAGATCTCAGAAAATGAACAGATCTCCCATGCTCATGGATTGTCAGGATTAATATAGTAAAAATGGTCATCTTGCCAAAAGTAATCTACAGATTGAATCCAATCCCCATCAAAGTTTCAACTCAATTCTTCAGAGTTAGAAAAAACAATTCATCTGTAATAATAAAGAACCCAGGATAGAGAAAATTATTCTCAACAATAAAAGAACTTCTGGTGGAATAACCATCTCTGTCCTTAAACTATACTACCGAGCAATCATGATAAAAGCTGCATGATATTGGTACAGAAAGAGGTACATAGATCAAGGGAATAGAATTGAAGATGCAGAAATGAACCCTTTCACCTATGGTCACTTGATCTTTGACAAAGGAGCTAAAACCATCCAGTGGAAAAAAGACAGCATTTTCAACAAACAGACCTGGTTCCACTGGCAGTTAGCATGTAGAAAAATGCAAATTGATCCATTCTTGTCTCCTTGTCCAAAGCTCAAATCCAAGTGGATCAAGGACCTTCACATAAAACCAGATACACTAGAAAAGAAAATGGGGAAAAGCCTCGAACACATGGGCATAAGTAAAAAGTTCCTGAATAGAATACCAATAGCTTATGCTCTAAGATCAAGAATTGACAAATGGGACCTCATAAAATTGCAAAGCTCCTGTAAGGCAAAGGTCACTGTCAATAGGACAAAACAGCAATCAACAGATTGGGAGAAGATCTTAACCAATTGTACATCTGATAGAGGGCTAATATCCATTTTTAGTCTTACGTTCCAGATGTACTTAAGTTGAAAACCAAGGGTAGCTTTCACACCATCTTAATAGAAGATCTTATATGTACTTCATGAGAATGTTTACATAATCGTGCCTTAGACTTTTTTATATACACAGGATTAAGTTAATTATCACCAGGAAACTATTTTCTTTTTACAAATTTTGCTGTGTTTAAATTTAACTAAAATAAATTTTGAGATGTGCAGAAAAAACCCACAATTATTAATCCATAGCCCTGAGGGGATAAATATATTTTTTTGTATTTATCTTATATAATATGAAATCAAAATTATTTGTTCTAAATTGGCATAAATCAATATTTGTCATCCTAATTAGCCTACAACATTTTAGCAAGTATCCTAGATGAAATGCAAACTAGTAATGTCCACAGACAGAAGCTTGAATATTTTGAAAGATTTCCTTAAATCATTCTTTTCTACTTCCTAGTAACAACTGTGCTTAGTTTTATTTCATCCTTTGTACCATTGTTTCTAAACATAAACCATGATTTTCAATTTATACTCCCTGTTACCAGGACTACAGGAGAGTTTCATGATACCAAGCATATTTTTGAACATGAAGCCTTTTCTTTTCTTTCAAGGTAATTATTTCTAATGACCATATTTTCAGTTTTGAATCAGTGAATTTTTTTAAATATATACTGAGCCAAAGTAAAAGAATAGCAGGTAGCTAGATAAAATAGATTATAGAGATAGATAGGGAAGAAGATAGATAGAGATGATAGATAGATAGATAGATAGATAGATAGATAGATACATACATACATACATACATACATACATACATACATACTTAGATACTCAGATACATAGGTACATGGATGAACATATAGATAAATAGATAGCTAGATGATAGATAGATCCATACATACATGAATAGACAGACAGACAGATAGACAGAGAGATAGATGAGATATATATGTACATGTACATATACATATACATGGATAGACAGATAGATGATAGATAGATAGATGTGTAAACAGACAGACATACAGATAGATGATAGATAGATGATGGAACAAAACATCTAATTAGCTACTAAAAATGTGCAACAGAATTTGATTGAGAAAGCCACTTTTAGGCAGCCAGCTGGATTTTTCAATACAAAGTGTTTGGTCCAGATCAAAATGTCCCTTCAGGTAAACTTCCAGGTAAAAGAACAAACAGTAAGCAGCATTCTGTTAAGCAGCTTAAAAGTAAGCAGCAGAAATTCACTGGAGAAGCCAGTTTACACAGGTCCAGATCAGAGCACACCAGGATTACAAGATGATACTTTCCTAGAAAGCTTCCAAATGAAAACACATATAACAACATATAGAGATAACATCACTATAGTCTCTCAAAACATCCATCAGATGTTAACTGGTAAAACTGAGGAAGTACCTGGAGTTCCCTATTTAGATCATTCTCCATAAAAGTACTTCCTTTTATGTTATTAGATAAAGAATACTAACTTTATTTGAAAATTATTTTGCTTCTAGACATTTTCCTTTTTTATTGTATATTCTATTTATTCATATTTCAAATGTTATCCTCATGTCCGATTTTTTCTGAGGAAACCACCTATCCCATCCTCTCTGCCTCTGCTTCTATGAGGGAGCTACCCCACCCATCCACCCACTCCCACCTTCCCACGCTGGCATTCCCCTATACTGGGGCATCAAGCCTTCACAGAACCATGGGCCTCTCCTCCCATTGATGTTCAACAAGACCAGCTTCTGCTATCTATGCAGCTGAAGCCATGGATCTCTCGATGTGTACTCTTTGGTTGGTGATTTAATCCATGGGAGCTCTGGGGGTTCTGGTTGGTTGATATTGTTGTTTTACCTATGGGGTAGTGAAACCCTTCAGCTCCTTCAGACCTTTCTCTAACTCATACACTGGGGACCCCGTGCTCAATCCAATGGTTGACTGTGAGCATTTGCCTCTGAATTTGTCAGTCTCTGGCAGAGCCTCTCAGGAGACAGCTATATCAGGCTCCTCTCAGCAAGCACTTCTTGGTATCTGCAATAGTGGATTTGGTGTCTATACATGGAATGGATCAGTTGGGGCAGTCTCTGCTCTGTAATTTGTCTCTGTACTTCCTCTCTTGAGTATTTTGTTCCCCCTTCTAAGAAGGACTGAAGCATCGATATTTTGGTCTTCCTTTCTCATGAGATTCATGTGATCTATGGATTATATGTTGGGTATTACCAAGCTCTTAGGCTAATTCCCACTTATCAGTGAGTGCATACCATGTGTGTTCTTTTGTAACTGGGTTACTTTATTCAAGATGATATTTCCTAATTCCATCCATTTGCCAAAGAATTGCAAGAGGATAGTGTTTTTAACAGCTTAGTAGTACTCCATTGGGTAAATGTACCATATTTTCTGTATCCATTCTCTGTTGAAGGACTTCTGGGTTCTTTCCAGTTTCTGGGATTATAAATAAGACTCCTATGAAAATAGTGGAGAATGTGTCTTTGTTAAATGTTGGAACATCTTCTGGGTATATACCCAGGAATGGGATAGCTAGGCCGTCAAGGAGTACTATGTCCAATTTTCTAAGGAACAACCAAACTGATTTCCAGAGTAGTTGTACCAGCTTGTAATCCCACCAGCAGTGGAGGAGTGTTCCTTTCTCCACATCCTTGCCAGCACCTGCTGTCTCCTGAGTTTTTGATCTTTACCATTCTGATTGGTGTGATGTGAAATCTCAGGGTTGTTGTGATATTCATTTCCTTGATGATTAAGGATGTTGAACATTTTTTTTTGGTGATTCTCATCCATTAAGAATTCTTTGTTTAGTTCAGTACCCCATTTTTAATAGTTATTTTGTTCTCTAGAGTCTAACTTTTGAGTACTTTGTACATATATTAGCCCTCTGTCAGAAGTAGGGTTGGTAAAGATCTTTTCCCAATTTGTTGGTTGTTCTTTTGTCCTATTGACAGTGTCCTTTGCTTTACATAAACTTTGTATTTTTATTATGTCCCTTTTGTCAATTCTTGATCTTAGAGCATAAGCTATTGGTGTTCTGGTCAGGAAATTTTCTCCTGTGCCCATGTGCTCAAGGCTCTTCCCCACATTCTTTTCTATTAGTTTCAGTGTATTGGAGGTCCTTGATCCACTTTGTCTTGAAACTTTGTACAAGGAGATAAGAACAGATCAATTTGCATTCTTCTGCATGCTATTGGCCAGTTGGACCAGTAACATTTGTTGAAAATGCTATCTTGTCTCCACTGGATAGTTTTAGCTCCTTTGTTAAAGATCAAGTGACCATAGGTGTGTGGGTTCATTTTTTGCATCTTCAATTCTATTCCATTGATCTACCTGCCTGTCACTGTACCAATATTTTGCAGGTTTTATCACTATTGTTCTGCAGTACTGCTTGAGGTTTGGGATACTGATTCCCCTAGAAGTTCTTTTATTGTTGAGAATAGTTTTAGCAATCCTGGAGTTTTTGTTATTACACATGAAATTGAGAATTGCTCTTTCTAACTCTCTGAAGAATTAAGTTGGGATTTTGATTGAGATTGCATTGAATCTGTAGATTGCTTTTGGCGAGATAGCCATTTTTACTATATTAATCCTGCCAGTTCACAAGCATGGGAGAATTTTCCATCTTCTGAGGTCTCCTTTGATTTCCTTCTTCCGAGACTTGAAGCTCTTGTTATACAGATATTTCACTTGTTTAGTTAGAGTCACACCAAGATACTTCATATTGGTTGTGACTATTATGAAGGGTGTCATTTTCCTAATTTCATTCTCAGCCTGTTTATCCTTTGATTATAGGAAGGCTATTGATTTGTTTGGGTTAATTTTATATCCGGCCACTTTGCTGAAGTTGTTTATCAGCTGTAGGAATTCTCTAGTGGAGTTTTTTTGGTAGCATAATTATACTATCATATCATCTGCAAATAGTGATAATTTGACTTCTTCCTTTCCAATTTGTATCCCTTTGACTTCCTTTTGTTGTGTAATTGCTCTAGCTAGAACTTCAAGTACTATATTGAATATATATGGAGAGAGAGTGGGCAGCCTCATCTAGTCCCTGATTTTAGTGTGATTGCTTCAAGTTTCTCTCCATTTAGTTTGATGTTGGCTACTGATTTGCTGTATATTGCTTTTTCTATATTTAGGTATGGGCCTTGAATTCCTGATCTTTCCAAGACTTAATGAAAGGATGCTAAATTTTGTCAAATGCTTTTTCAGCATCTAATGAAATGACCATGTTTTTCTTTTTTCCTTTGAGTTTGTTTATGTAGTGGATTACATTATTGGATTTCATATATTGAACCACCCTGCATCCCTGGGGTGAAACCAACTTGATCATGGTGAATGATCATTTTGATGTGTTCTTGGATTCAGTTGGCAAGAATTTTATTGAGTATTTTTACATCGATATTCATAAGGGAAATGGTTCTGACGTTCTCTTTCTTTGTTGGATTTTTGTGTGGTTTTTAGTATTAGAGTAACTGTGAATTCATTGAATGAGTTGGGTACTGTTTCTTCTGTTTCTATTTTGTGGAATAGTTTGAAGAGTATTGGTGTTAGGTCTTCTTTGTAGGTCTGATAGAATTCTGCACCAAAACCATCTGGTCCTGTGCTTTTTTTGTTTGGGAGACTTTCAGTGACTGCTTCTATTTCTTTAGGGGTTATGTAACTGTTTGCATGGTCTATCTGATCCTGATTTAATATTGGAATTTAGTATCTGTCTAGAAAATTGTCCACTTCTCCCAGATTTTCCTGTTCAGTTGAGTATAAGCTTTTGTAGTAGTATCTGATGATTTTCTGAATTTCTTCAGTTTCTGTTTTTATATCTACCTTTACATTTCTAATTTTGGTAATTTGGATACTGTTTCTGTGCCCTCTGCTTAGTCAGACTAAGGGATTATCTATCTTGTTGATTTTCTCAAAGAACCAGCTCCTGGTTTTCTTGATTCTTTGTACAGTTCTATTTGTTTCTACTAGGTTGATTTCAGCCATGAGTTTGATGATTTCCTGCCATCTACTCCTTTCAGGTGTAAGAGCTTCCTTCTATTCTAGAGCTTTTAGGTGTGCTGTTAAGCTGCTTGTGTACACTCTCTCCAGTTTCATTTTGGAGGAACTCAGAGCTATCAGTTTCCCTCTTAGCACTGCTTTCTTTGTGTCCTATAAATTTGGTTATGTTGTGCTTTCATTTTCATTAAATTCTAAAGAGTCTTTTATTTCTTACCTTATTTCTTCCTTGACCAAGATATCATTGAGTAGAATATTGTTCCGTTTCCATGTATATGTGGGCTTTCTGTTGTTTTTGTTGCCATTGAAGCCCATCCTTAATTGGAAGTGATATGATAGGAGGCATGGAATTATTTTAATCTTCTCATAACTGTTGAGGTCTGTTTTGTGACCAATTATATGATCAATTTTGGAGAAGAAAGAGGTGCTGAGAAGAAATCATATACTTTTGAGTTAGGATGAAATGTTCTCTAGATTATCTGTTAAATCTATTTGGTCCATAACTTCTGTTACTTTCACTATGTCTCTGTTTAGTTTATGTTTCCAGGATATGTCCATTGATGAAATTGGGATGTTGAAATTATTGTATGAGGTGCAATATCTGCTTTGAGCTTTAGTAAAGTTTCTTTTACAAATGTGGGTGCCTTGTTTGAGTTGATTTTATATCCAGCCACTTTGCTGAAGTTGTTTATCAGCATGGAGGATCCAGCTATACCACTCCTGGGCATATACCCAGAGGCTTTACCTGAATGCAATAAGGACACATGCTCCACTATGTTCATAGCAGCCTTAGTTATAATAGCCAGGAGCTGGAAAGAACCCAGATGTCCCTCAGTGGAGGAATGGATTCAGAAGATGTGGTATATTTACACAGTGGAATACTACTCTGCAATTAAAAACAATGAATTCATGAAATTCCTAGGCAAATGGTCAGAACTGGAAAATATCATCCTTAGTGAGGTAACCCAGTCACAAAAGAACACACATGGTATGCAGTCACTGATAAGGGGATATTAACCCAGAATCTCAGAATACCCTAGACACAATTCACATATCAATAGATTTCCAAGAAAATGGAAGGAGAGACCCCTGGTCCTGGAAAGATTGGATGTAGGGGAATGACAGGACAGAGAAGCAAGAGGGGGTTGAATGGGGAACAGAGGGAGGGAAGTGGGCTTGTGGGACTTTTGGGGAGTGAGGAAATAGGAAAGGGAAAATGATTTGGAAAGTAAATAAAAAAAATTAAAAAATTAAAAAAAAATTAAAGAAAAAAAAAAATCAAATGTGGGTGCCCTTACACTTGGAGCATAGATGTTCAGAATTGAGAATTCGTCTTGGTAGAATTTTCCTTTGATGAGTATGAGGAGAATTTTCCATGTCTTTTTTGATGACGTTTGGTTGAAAGTTCATTTTATCTGATATTAGAATGACTATTCCAGCTTGTTTCCTGGGACCATTTACTTGGAAAACTGTTTCCAGCCTTTTTCTCTGAGGTAGTATTTGTCTTTGATGCTGAGGTGCATTTCCTTTATGCAGCAAAATGCTGGGTCCTTTTTATGTATCCAGTCTGTTAGTCTTTGTCTTTTTATTGGGGGAATTGAGTCCATTGATATTAAAAGATATTAAGGAATAATGATTGTTGCTTCCTGTTATTTTTGATGTTATTTTTATGTTTTTGTGGTTTTCTTCTTTTGGGTTTGTTGAAAGAAGATTACTTTCTTGCTTTTTCTAGGGTGTAGTTTCCCTCCTTGTGTTGGCGTTTTCCATCTATTATCCTTTGTAGGGCTGGATTTGTGGAAAGATACTGTGTAAGTTTGGTTTTATCATGGAGTATCTTAGTTTCTCCATCTATGGTGCTTGAGTGTTTTGCTGGCTATAGTATTCTGGGCTGGCATTTGTGTTCATTTAGGGTCTGTATGAGATCTTCCCATGATTTTCTAGCTTTCATTGTCTCTAGTGAGAAGTTTGTTGTAATCCTGATAGGTGCCTTTATCTGTTACTTGACCTTTTTCCTTTACTGCTTTTAATATTCTTTCTTTGTTTAATGCATTTGGTGTGTTGATTACTATGTGGCAGAAGGAATTTCCATTCTGGTACAGTATGTTTGGAGTTCTGTAGGCTTCTTGTATGTCTTCAATAGAAACAAAAGCAACAGAAAACTCACATACATGTAGAAGGTGAAAAAACTCTCTTCACAATGACAACTTACTCAGGGGAAAAAAAAGAAATGTTCATGGGCTTCTCTTTCTTTAGGGTAGGGAAGTTTTCTTCTATAATTTTGTTGAGGATATTTACTGGCACATTAATTTGCAAATCTTCACTCATGCACAAGAGAGAGTAGATAATTTGAGACCAATAAAATGAAGAGCCCAGCATTACTCTTCTAGCTTTAGCCTAATAGACTTCATTTTGTACCCAGACTCCATTTTGTGTTTTGCTCGCCCTTAGTTTGGACCTAGTTCCTAGAAAAACCATAACTTATTCCAGAAACCACTCCACCCTTAGTCACCCTCCTAGCAACAGACACTCTAACCTAGCAACAATCAATCAGTATCAAGCAGGACAGATAAGATTACTCAAGCTGACCCCTATTGTTCATAGCCTATTGAAATCATTATTAGCCAATAGAATTGCACAAAATTTATGACCTTTAAATGTCAACAAATTATGTACTTGACAAGTTGGAAAGCCCCTCACCCTGCTTGTAACTATGATAAAAAGACACTGGTTTACCAGCACAAGGCCTTCCATACCCATCCATTGTGTTAGTGAGATTTGAGGTCCAAGCTACTGCTTGAATAAAGACTCTTTGCTTTTTGCATACAAGTTAGACACCTGGTGGTCTCTGGAGAGCTCACAATCTGGGTATAACAGGAGCTGGGTTTAGACTTCAGTGCGAACGTGTATTCGTGCAAGGGATGTCTCTGCGGACTAATGGTATGATGGTCACACTAGGTTGTCAACTTGACTATATGTATGATTAATTAATATCTTAAAATAGAGGGCAAACCTGTGAGGTGCTTTTGCTTAATTTTAAACAGAAAGAAAGAGAGAAAGAACTACTTTCAATCCAGATCATTGAGGTAGGAAGACAAATTTTTAACTCAGTCTTTTGAGCTAGGAGAATACTATAATTAAAATCTTGGGGCAAAAGGACACACACACACACACACACACACACACACACACATCTTTAAACTAGATCTTGAGGTGGGAATTTAAATCTTTAATCTGGGCCAACCTTTGCTGGAAAGGGAGAAGTAAATGTTTTTTCTTTGACTGCCTGCTAGTACATATATTGTCCATTTATCCATTCCTGGGATTAAAGGCTACTTTCTTGAGATTCTAGCAAAGACTGAAGATCAACTAGGACATATAGCCTCCTTGACTGAGCAACTTTCCACTCATAGCCAGCCATGTGGGATTTGTTGAACCATAGCCTGTGAGACTTTCAATTAAATCCATATATATTTATCACATATACATTATAAATACATGAATATATATGCATATATATAATGAATATATACGCATATATATTTATGTATTCTATAAGTTATATTACTCCAGAGGACTTGACTGAGACACAAGTAGACACAGAATATTGCCCAAACATGCTGTGATAAAAAGACTGCTACTAAAATGGAAGATTAAGGATTAACACATCACAGTATGGAACAATGAGGAATATGAATAAAAGGATATGTAGTGTGTATTAAATAGCTAACCTGAATGGAAAAGGGGAGGGTGGGGTTTTAAAGGTGAAATGGCTACCATCAGCTCAGAAATTTGAACAGTTGTTTCCAATTGGTGGTACCTTTTGGAAAAGGTTAGGATGTACAGCCTAGCTCTAGGAAGTATGTCCCTGAGTACAGGTTTGGAGAACTTAACACCTCAGTCAAATCTAAGTTTCCTGTCTCTGTCTCATGCTTCTGGTTGAATATGTGTTCTCTCAGCTTCCTGTCTGCCTACCTACTGTCAGGCCTCCCAGTTTTGATGGATCCTTATCCCTCTGGGAATATAAGTACAAATATGCTATTTCATATATAAGTTCCCAGGATTATTGTGAGAGTTATATTTATATTGATATCATAAAAGAAAATGACCAAGGAAAATTATATAAGAAAGGCCCAACTTGAGACCCATCCCATGGGCAAGAACCAACCTGACATTATTAATGATACTCTGCTATGCTTAGAGCGAGAAGTCTAGCATAGTTGTCTACAATTGTTTCCACCCATCAGCTGACTCAGATGGATGAAGAGACTCGAAGTCAAATAGTAGACTCTTTTGAAACAGTTAGAGGAAGGATTTTGGACCTGAAGGAGTTATTAATTCTACAGGAAGACCAAGAGAGTCATCTAACCTGGATCCTTGGATCTGTGAGAGACTGAACCACCAACCAAAGAGCTTGACGTATGTCCCTATGCACATATGTAGCAGATGTGCAGCTTGATCTTCATGTGGGTCTTCATGTGGGACTGGGCATGAACCCAAAATCTGTTGTCTGCCTGTGGGATATGTTCTTCTAGCTGAGTTGTCTTGTCTGGCCTCAGTGGGAGAGGATGCATCTAGCCCTGTGTAGACTTGATGTTTCAGGATAGTGGAATACCTAGCGGGGCTTCTACCCTCTCTGAGAAAAATGGGAAGGGGATGGGGGAAAATTGTGGGAAGAGGTGATTAGAAGAATGGACATAAATAAATAAATAAATAAATAAATGGATATAAAGTGAATAAATAAAATTAAAATAGATTTAAAAGGAAAAGTATAAAAATAAACAAACAGAAAGAAAGGGTTAGTTTATGTTTATGTTCCAAAGGGATACAATTCCATCATGGCATGGAATCATGGCAGTAGGCAGCAGTTAGGATATAAAGAACAGCTCAGAACTCACATTTTAAGCCACAAGAAAGAACCAGAAATTCCATCCCCAGTGGCATCTACTAGAAAGGCCACACTTTGTAAATCTGCCAAAACAGTGCAACCACCTAGAGAACAACTATTCAAACTTCTGAGACTATGGAGAATATGTTCTCATTCAAACCACCAGAATCATGTTATTTCATCAAAGCAATGGAAAAGTAACGAATGCATGAAGAGTAGAGATAAGGAGCTGGGCCAGAGATAGCAGATCAGCTACTTCTGTCCCTCCAAAGTTCCTGAGATACTGATGTACACTACTGTTCATTTCTATATTTTGTTTCTAATGTAATGAACTCATCAATAATTTTTAAATTGCCAAATCATCTCAAAAGAAGCATCCACCTGAGAGGACACTTAAGACCAGCAAATGAATGAGGATATAAAGCAAGACTGATATTTTTGTGTGTGTCTATGATAGAATTTATACTCTGCCTATGTAGAGCAAAAAGTTGGTCATGCGCAAATGAAAACAAATATGACCTAGATTAAACGCACTTAAGATTCCTTCAATGTCAAAGAGTAGTGATTCTGGCCAACCGACTGTCTTAGTCAGGGTTTCTATTCCTGTACAAACATCATGACAAAGAAGCAAGTTAGGGAGGAAAGGGTTTATTGAGCTTACACTTCCACACTGCTGTTCATCACTAAAGGAATTCAGGACGGGAACTCAAGCAGGTCTGGAAGCAGGAGCTGATGCAGTGGCCATGGAGGGATGTCTCTTACTGGCTTGCTTCCTCTGGCTTGCTCTACCTGCTCTCTTATAGAACCCAAGTATACCAGCCCAGGGATGGTACCACCCACAACGGGCCCTCCCTCCTTGATCACTAATTGAGAAAATGCCCCCGAGTTGGATCTCATGGCATTTCCCCAACTGAAGCTCCTTTCTCTGTGATAGCTCCAGCCTGTGTCACGTTGACACACAAAAACAGCCAGTATACTGACTAACAGCTAGCAAACAGTCTTCGCAAATAACTAACAAAGATGAAGTCAGATATGGCAGAATGATACTTCAATTATCCCTAACTGGTTATGCATATGATCGTTTTGCCAGTTTGGTCAATGTGTAAAGCTGTTGGGTCTCCAGTGACATAACCCATAATAACAAAAAAATTAACCAAGTTCAGGTTTTGTTTATTTTTTTATCTTTGTCCTATAAAATATAACCAGCGAAGAAGTCAATGGAATGTTTTCTCTCTTGGAAAGTGGTTTCTCATTTTTCCTCAATTTCTGACATTTCTGTTTATCTTATTATTAAAAGTTGCTATGACTTTGTATAGTCCCACAGATATATGTGTCTTTAATTTTCATCTTCAGAGACAATAAACTCTTGAGCTACTGCTTTAGGTTGCTCTTTGGTGACCACTAAGTGCCTTAAACCTGGAATTAGATCAAGATAGATCCTATCCTCAAAAATTCTGCAACAGTATGAAGCTATGATTATTTTGGAGTAGAAGGAATAGAAATAATAATGAAGTATCTATTGAAGTGTTTGGGGTTGTTCTGGTGCTGCTATGTGTTCAAATGTTAGATACTGGCCCCCAAGATCAGGTTGCTGTCCAGATGAGCACATTCTCACATATACCAAATGAGGCTGCCAAAACTTTGTTCACCAGTATTCACTTACTGGCTAAATAAAAGTAGCTGACAGCTAATTACTGGGGAGAATAGAGGTTGGCATGGCTTCAGTTTCCAGGCTCGGGGTCACAGGTAGGGACCACAAGGCCAAGAGAGAGAATGGAGGGAAGCAGGTAGGGAGGCAAGGAGGGAAGAAGGTAGGGAGGAAGAGGAGGGATAGGGAGATGGAGGGAGGGAGAGAGGGAAAGGGAGGGAGAGAGAAAGAGAGAAAATATGAGAAAGAAAAAGAGAATATGAGGGAAGAAAAGAAGGATGAAGAGGGAGAGGGAGTAGAAAGAAGATGGAGAAAAAGGAAAGGGTCTAATGGAGTGGATCCAGCACAGACAGGATGAATATTGGCAAATAACTTGGGAGCACAGTTGGGAAATAGCTAGTCTAGTATAGAAAAACTGTTTAGAAGTAATCACCCAGTGATTGTGCCAAAGCTGATTATATAAATCAGTAGGACTCTGTCTCAATTATTAGTGAGCTGGCCAGGTCATAATACGTATTAATGGAGATATTAAATATCCAAAAACACAAAGGTGAAAGAAGACACAATAGATTGAATCTGAAGAAGTCCTGTAAGTTATGCTTAATGTTCACTTCAGTCTGATGGTAAGAAGGATCCAAAGGCCTATGATCAGTAGAATAAGAACTCAAGAGGCTAGGACCCAATCTGCTGTTATCTGTGGGAAAGATAAATCAGTTATGTCATAGTTGCAGAAGTTGGATTAATACATTTGTGAATCAATACATTCCTGGAGTTTCTTCAAAGGAGGAAGAATTTATTATACAATAATCCTGGTATATACAAACTGAATATTTCATTATAAATATTTTTCATTTTTATTTATTTAAAATGGGTTATCTTCTCAGAATATACCTGATTATAGTTTCCCTTCCCTCTACTCTACCACTCCTCCCATCCCACCTTGTTTCAAAACACTTTCTTTCTCTCATTAGTTCATTAGAAGACAAACAAGCTTCTAGTGGATAATAATAAAATAAAATAAAATAATTAAATAAAAAGCTAATACAGACTAGGACAAAATAAACAAACAAATGAAAAAGAGGCTAATAAAATGCTCAAGAAACAAACATAGATGCAGAGACCCATAGTTTGCACACTTAGGATTCCCATTAGAACATTAAAGGCAAAAGCCTGAAAATTTAAAGAAAATATATTAATAAAGTAAAATGAGTATAAAAATATGATATTCAAAACTCTCTGACATGACATTATGAGACAAGGAATATCTAAAGGTGTCATTGAGTTCATTTTCTGTTGGCCATGTATTGCTGGTCATGCAGCCTACCCTTAGTGTAGTTTGTTTATATAGGGAGACTCCCAATAGGAAATATAAATTTTCATTTGCAATTGGCTATCAATTGAAGTTACCTTCTTGGTTATAGATGGAGAACTTGTCCAATTCTCTATTCATTTCTAAGACTTCATCTGGCACTGACCCATGCAGGTTCTGTGAATGCTGCTTCAGTCTCTTTGAGTTCATATGAGATTTTATCATGCTGATTTAGAGAGCCCTGTATTCTTGGTATCTTCTGTTCCCTCTGTCTTATACTCTTTCCACTGCATCTCTTCTGGGGTCTTCTGAGCCCCTGAAATATGTGATTTGATACAGATATCCCATTAGGGTTGTTGGTTCCAAGGCCTAATTCTCTGCATAATGTCTAGCTGTGGGTTCCTGTATTCTCCCATCTGCTACATGAGGAAACATATCTGATGATGGCTGAGAAAGTCATGATCTGTTAGAATAGAAGAATGTCCTTAGGGGTCATTTATTGTTAAATTAGTTTTAATTTCACTAGAAGAGTATTATTTGTTTTTATTTTACATACCTGCAACGTCTAGACTCTCATCCTTGCTCACCTAAGAGATGTTGGGAACTGGATGTTATAAAGTATGCTGAAAGCTAATAAAATATTTATTGACTTTCCCACAGGCTTGGTGTATTCTTCCACCATCATATCTTGCAGGTATGACACCAGTGCAGATTAAATGTTTAGAGCTTGGTTCGTATTTACATTTATCCTTTGGTAGTGTGCAGGGCATATTCCTGTACAGAAGACACTAACACCTAGGGATGTAAGATCTATGTAGCCTATAGCTAAACTCCTCCATGTTCAAAGAGGTATTTATGTGTTGTCTCTAGCCCTGGGAGCTTGCTCTTATTTTGTGGAGAACAACCCATAATCCTGGCAGCAGCATGAGTTGTTTGGGAGATCCCATAGGAATTCTTTAGCTACCTCAATTAGATTTGACCAAATTCCAGTACTGGAGGCTTCATTTGGTGAAAACAGATGATACATTAATGCTCAGTTTTCTCTTTTATTTGGCTATTTACATTAGATTGCCTTCATACAAGTACATATTCTGCAAAGATTCTACTGTTTTTATGTTATTCCTCAAATGGGCCTTAATTTTAACTGTCTCTTCATATATACCATACATCATGTTCCAATTTCTTTCCTCTGAACATATGATTCTTCCATTTCAGTTTTTCCTTCCATTCATAACTTTTATTTCTCTTTCTTAGGATAACTAATTTCCCTTCACCACTGCTCATCCCCTACTCTGTAGCCACTCTCCATGGTTCTATAGATTGTGCCTTTATTGTCATTGATAGCTAATATGACACATAAGAGAATATATATCATATTTGTTTTTCTGGATCTAGGTTACCTCACTCAGAATGATCTTTTACTAGTGCCAACCATTCACGTGTACTTTTTATGGTTTCACACATTTTTAAATTAATTGTTTGATTTTTTATTAGATATTAGCTTTATTTACATTTCAAATGTTATCCCCTTTCCTTGTAACCCCTATGAAAACCCCCTATTCCCTACCCCATTACCCCCACACACATACTTTCCTGACCTGGCATTCCCCTACACTGAGACTTCTATCCTTCACATAACAAAATGGCCTCTCCTCTCATTGATGTGTGAAAGGTCTATCCTCTGCTACATACAAAGCTGGAGACGTGGGTTCCTCCATGTATACTCTTTGGTTGGTAGTTTAGTACCTGGGAGCTCTAAGGATACTGGTTGGTATATATTATTGTTACTCCTATGGGGCTGCAAACCTTGGGTACTTTCTCTAGCACCTCCACTGGGGACTCTATGATCAGTCCATTGCTTGGCTGTGAGCCTTGGGTATTTTGATACCCCTTCTAAGAAGGATGAAAGTATCCATATTTGGGTCTTACTTCTTCTTGAGCTTCATGTGGTCTGTGAATTTTATCTTGGGTATTCCAAGCTTTTGGACTAATATCCACTTATCAGCCAGTGCATACATTGTGTGTTCTACTGTGATTGAGTTACCTCAGTTTACTGGCTGGTTTTGTGTGTCATCTTGACACAGGCTAGAGCTTCAGTTGGGGAAGTGCTTCCATAGGATCCAGCTGTGGGGCATTTTCTCAATTAGTAGTCAAGGGGAGGAGGGAGGGCCCCTTGTGGGTGGTACCAGTTCTGGGCTGGTAGTCTTGGGTTCTATAAGAGAACAGGTTGAGCAAGCCAGGTGAAGCAAACCAGTAAGAAACATCCCTCCATGGTGTCTGCATCAGCTCCTACTTCCTGACCTGCTTGAGTTCCAGTCCTGACCTTCTTTGGTGATAAACAGTAATTTGAAACTGTAAGCTATATAAACCCTTTCCTTCCCAACTTGGTTCTTAGTCATGATGTTTGTGCAGGAATAGAAACCCTGACTAAGACAATTGGTACCAGGAAAATGGGATATTCCTGTGATAACCTAACCGTGTTTTGGGGAAGACTGTGGAAGGACTTTGGAACTTTGAATTAGAAGAGCCGTTAGGATGTTAAGAGCTCTGTGGAATGTTCTGTGGGAGCTTGGATGAAAATGTTGAGAACAGTGAAGAAGAAAGAAGCCTGGCTTGTGAAATTTCAGAGGGAAGATTAAAGACTCTTATCAGGGCCATATTTTAATTGTGAAGATTCTGTGGTTTTGGTTAGCTGGGACTGAAGAATCAGCTGTGATTAACAAGATACTAGAACCACCAAAGTGAACCTTTATATTAATGAGAATATTGATGCTGGTTAACTGGAGCTAAGAATTTAGTAGTTATTAAAGAGACTAGCATCACTGAGGTGAAGTCATCTGGGAAGTGTTTTCTAAGAGCACATAGAAGCTGTGTTCCAGAGATAGCCAAGGTAGCACCTTGTGCTGTGGCTGGACTTGGTAATGTTTAAGAGTCACCCAGGTGGTACTGGTTTTGAAGGCATAAAGGGCTTGGCAGCATGAAAAGAGCCAACGAGAGGCTATTGGTGAAGCCTAGTTACTACGGAAGACCACCAAGAACAGCAACAGCAGTGGAGTACAGGCAGCTGGAGTCTAGAAGACAAGTTGTTTGCTACAAAGGACAGAGCTGGAGAAGTGACCCCAAGCCCTTGGAGGACACCAGAAGATCATGAGTTGGATCCCAGACATTGAAACATTGGAGTTTGAGTTTCGCTTTTGATTGTGATTGTGCCCTGATATTTTTCCCTCTTTAAGAAAGAAAGTATTTCAGTGGAACCCACAGTTAAGAGACTTTGAAATTTTAAGAGACTTTGAATTTTAAAATATATTGGACATTTTAAAAGGATTGAACTTTTAATATGTAAAGACTTTGGGACTTTTAAAGTTATCTAGATCTTGGGGATGAGTAAGAAAATAAGGTTTGAGGTTTACTAGTGATGTGTTTGTGTGTCAAGTGGACAAGGGGTCAATTGTACTGACTGGTTTTATGTGTCAACTTGATACAGGCTGGAGCTATCACAGAGAAAGGAGCTTCAGCTGGGGAAGTGCCTCCACGATATCCAGCTGTGGGGTATTTTCTCAATTAGTAATCAAGGCAGGAGGGCCCCTTGTGCGTGGTACCAACTCTGGACTGGAATTCTTTGTGTTCTATAAGAGAACAGATTGAGCAAGCCAGGGGAAGAAAACCAATAAGAAACATCCCTCCATGGCCTCTGCATCATCTCCTGCTACCTGATCTACTTGAGTTCCAGTCCTGACCTCCTTTGGTGGTAAAAAGCAATTTGGTACTGTAAGCTGAATAAACCCTTTCCTTCCCAACTTGGTTCTTGGTCATGATGTTTGTGAAAGAATAGAAATTCTGACTAAGACACTCACTCAGAATGATATTTTTTAGTTCCATCCATTTGCCTAAGAATTTCATTAATTCATTATTTTTAATAACTGAGTAATATTCCATGGTATAAATGTACCAAATTTTCTGTTTCCATTACTCTCTGGATGGACATCTGGGTTCCTTCCAGGTTCTGGCTGCTATAAATAAGGCTGCTATGAACAAAGTGGAGCATGTGTCCTTATTAAATGTTGGAGCAACTTCTGGGTTATGCCCAGGAGTGGTATAACTGGGTCCTCAGGTAGTACTATGTCCAATTTTCTTTGGAACCACCAAACTGACTTCCAGAGTAGTTTTACCAGCTTGCAAGCCCACCAGCAACGGAGGGGTATTCCTCTTTCTCCACATCCTCGCCAGCATCTGCTCTCTCCTGAGTTTTTGATCATAGCCATTCTGACTGATGTGAGGTAGAATTTCAGGCTAGTTTTGATTTGCATTTCCCCGATGAAGAAGGATGTTGAACATTTCTTTTGGTGTTTCTCATCAATCCAGTATTCCTCAGTTGAGAATTCTTTCTTTAGCTCTGAACCCCATTTTTAATAAGGTTATTTTGTTCTCTGGAATATAACTTCTTGAGTTCTTTGTATATATTGGATATTAGCCCTCTCTCGGATGTAGGGTTGGTAAAAATCTTTTCCCAATCTTTTAGATGCCATTTTGTTCTACTGACAGTGTTCTTTGCAACTTTATGAGGCCTCATTTGTCAATTCTTGATCTTAGAGCATAAGCTCTTGGTGTTATGTTTAGGATATTTTATCATGTGCCCATGTGGTTCAGGCTCTTCACCAATTTCTCTTTTATTAGCTTCAGTATATCTGGTTTTATGTGGAAGTCCTTGATCCACTTGTATTTGAGCGTTATACAGGGAGATAAGAATGGATCAATTTGCATCCTTCTACATGTTAACTGCCAGTTGAACCAACACCACTTATTGATAATGCTGTCTTTTTTCCACTGGATGGTTTTAGCTCCCTTGTCAAAGATCAAGCAGCCATAGGTGTGTGGATTCATTTCTGGGTCTTCAATTCAATTCCAATGATTTTCCTGCCTGTCTTTGTATCAGTACCATGCAGTTTTTGTAACTAGTGATCTGTAATATAGCTTGAGGTCAGGGGTGGTGATTCCACCAGAGGTTCTTTTATTGTTGAGAATAGTTTCTGGTATCCTAGTTTTTTTGTTATTCCAGATAAGTTTGGAAATCGCCATTCCTAACTCTATGAAGAATTGAGTTTGAATTTTGATGGTGTTGCATTGAATCTGTAGATTGATTAAGGCAAGATGGCCATTTTTACTGTATTAATCCTGCCAAACCATGAGTGTGGGAAATCATTCCATCTTCTGAGATCTTCAAATTCTTTCTTCATAGACTTGAAGTTCTTGTCATATGGATCTTTCACTTGCTTGGTTAGAGTCACACCAAGGTATTTTATATTATTTGGGACTATAGTGAAGGGTGTCATTTCCATAATTGCTTTCTCAGCCTCATTTTCCTTTAAATATAGGAAGGATACTGATTTGTTTGAGTTAATTTTATATCTAGCCAGTTTGCTGAAGTTGTTAATCGGAGATAGGAGTTCTCTGGTGGAATTTTTGGGGTCACTTATATATGATATCATCTGCAAATATTGATAACTTCCACTTCTTTCTTTCCGATTTGTATCCCTTTGACATCCTTTTATTATCTAATTGCTCTGGCTAGGACTTTGAATACTATATTGAACAGGTAGGGAGAGAGTAGTAAGTCTTGTCTAGTCCCTGATTTCAATGGGATTGTTTGGAGTTTCTCTCAATTTAGATAGATATTGAGTAGTGGTTTGCTGTATACTGCTTTTACTATGTTTAGGTATGGGCCTTGAATTGCTGACCTTTCCAAGACTTTTATCTTGAAGGGGTGTTGAATTTTGTCAAATGCATTCTCAGCATCTAATGAAATGATCATGTGTTTTTTAATTTGAGTTTGTTTATGTAGTGGATTACATTAGTGAATTTCCATATATTGAACCATCTCTGCATCCCTTAGATGAAGCCTACTTGATCATGGTGGATGATCATTTTGATGTGTTCTTGGATTCAGTTGGCAAGAATTTTATTGAGTATTGCATCGATATTCATAAGAGAAATTGGTCTAAAGTTCTCTTTCTTTGTTGGGTCTTTGTGTGGTTTAGGTATCAGAGTAAATGTGGCTTCATAAAACAAAATTGGTAGTGTTCCTTCTGTTTCTATTTCATGGAACAGTTTGAAAAGAATTGGTATTAAATCATCTTTGAAGGTCTGATAGAACTGCATTAAACCCATCTGGATCTGGGCTTTTGTTTTTTTTTTTTAAGTTGAGAGTCTATTAATGAATGCTTCTGTTTCTTTAGTGGTTATGGGACTGTTTACATCATTTTTCTGATCCTGATTTAACTTTAATACCTGGTATTTGTCTAGAAAATTGTCCATTTCATTTAGATTTT
Organism: Tokudaia tokunoshimensis; assembly: GCA_036184795.1. NCBI lineage: Eukaryota > Metazoa > Chordata > Mammalia > Rodentia > Muridae > Tokudaia > Tokudaia tokunoshimensis. The sequence continues at coordinate 50,144,833 of BTHU01000021.1, forward strand.
CCAATTTTGTTGAGTAGAGGCTTTTGTAGTAGGATCTGATGATTTTTTGTATTTCTTCAATATATGTCATGTCTCCCTTTTCATTTCTGATTTTGTTGATTTGGATACTGTCTCTGTGCCCTATGATTAGTTTGGCTAAGAATTTATCTATCTTGTTGATTTTTTCAAAGAACCATCTCCTGGTTTCATTGATTCTTTGTATAGTACTTTTTGATTCTACTTAGTTGATTTCAGCCCTGAGTTTGATTATTTACTGCCTTCTGTTTCTCTTGGGTGAATTTGCTTCTTTTCATTCTAGAGCCTTCAGCTCTACTGTCAAGCCCCCAGTGTATGCTGTATTCACTTTCTTATTGGAGGCACTCAGAACTATGAGTTTTCTTCTTAGCACCACTTTCATTGTGTCCAATATTTTGGATATGTCGTGCCTTCAATTTCATTAAATTCCAAAAAGTCTTTAATTTCTTTCTTTATTTGTTCTTTGATCAAGTTATTTTCAAGTAGAATATTGTTCAGTTTCCATGCGTAGGTAGGCTTTCAGTATTGTTGTCATTGAAGACCAGCCTTAGTCTGCGATGATCTGGATTATTTCTATCTTCTTATGTCTGTTGAGGTCTGTTTTGTGACCAAGTATATGGTCAGTTTTAGAGAAGGTACCATGAGGTGCCTTGTTTTAGGATAAAATGTTCTGTAGATATGTGTTAAATCCATTTTGTTCATAACCTCTGTTAGTTTCACTGTATCTTTGTTTAGTTTCTTTTTTCCATGATCTGTCCATAGATGAGAGTGGGGCACTGAAGCATCCCACTATTATTGTGTGATGTGCAATGTGTGATTTGATCTTTAATAAAGTTTCTTTTATGAATGTTGGTGGCCTTTCATTTGAAGCATAGATGTTCAGAATTGAGAGTTCTTCTTGGTAGAATTTTCCTTTGACGAATATGAAGTGACCTTCCTTATCTTTTTTTTCTAACTTTAGGCTGAAAGTAAATTTTATCTAATATTAGAATGGCTACACCAGCTTGTTTCTTGGGACCATTTGTTTGGAAAATGGTTTTCCAGCCCTTAACTTTGAGGTAGTGTCTGTGTTTATGCCTGAGGTGATTTTCCTGTATGTAGCAAAATGTTGGGTTTTGCTTACATATTCAGTTTGTTAGTCTATGTCTTTTTACTGGCGAATTGAGTCCATTGATATTAAGAGATATTAAGGAAAAGTGATTGTTGCTTCCTTTTATTTTTGTTATTAGAGGAGGAGTTATGTTTATGTGACTCTTTTCTTTTTTGTTTGTTCAAGGAAGATTATTGTCTTGCTTTTTTTAGGATGTAGTTTCCCTTCTTTTGTTGGTGTTTTCCATTCATTATACTTTGTAGGGCTAGATTTGTGGAGAGATATTGTGTAAATTTGGTTTTGTCATGGAATACCTTGATTTCTCCATATGGTAATCGAGAGTTTTGCTGGGTATAATAGACTGGGTTGTCATTTGTGTTCTCTTAGGGTCTGTATGACATCTGCCCAGGATCTTCTGGCTTTCATAGTCTTTGGCAAGAAGTCCTGTCTAATGCTGATAGGTCTGCATTTATACGTTACTTGACCTTTTTACCTTACTGCTTTTAATAGTCTTTCTTTGTTTACTGCATTTGGTGTTTTGATTATATGACGGGAGGAATTTCTTTTCTGGTCCAATCTATTTGGAGTTCTGCAGGCTGCTTGTATGTTCACATGTATCTCTTTCTTTCACTTAGGGAAGTTTTCTTCTACAATTTTGTTGACGACATTTAGTGGCCATTTAAGCTGGAAATCTTTGCTCTCTTCTATATTGATAATCCTTATGTTTGGTCTTCTCATTGTGTCCTGGATTTCCTGGATGTTTTGGGTTAGGAGCTTTTTACATTTTCTTTGATTATTGTTATCAATGTTTTCTATGGTATCTCCTTCACCTGAGATTCTCTCTTCTTTCTCTTGTATTCTGTTGTTGATGCTTGCATCTATGACTCCTGACTTCTTCCCTAGGTTTTTGATCTCCAGAGTTGTTTCCCTTTGTGATTTCTTTATGGTTTCTACTTCCATTTTTAGAATCTGGATGGTTTTGTTCAATTTCTTCACCTCCTTGATTGTGTTTTCCTGTAATTCTTAAAGGAGTTATTTATATCCTTCTTGAATTCCTCTATCATCATCATGAGCTGTGATTTTAAATCCAAAGCTTGCTTTTCCAATGTGTTTTGGTATCCAGGACTTGCTGTTGTGGGAGACCTGAGTTCAGATGATGTCATGTCCCCTTAGTTACTATTGGTAATATTCTGCATTTGCCTTTCACCATCTGGTTATCTCTGGTGTTAGTCCAGTTGCCTCTGACTGGACCTAATTCCTCCTGTGCGCCTGCAAGCCTGTCTCAGTACCCCTGGGAGACCAACTCTCTCCTACCACAGAGGGCTGTGGCTCAGCCCAGATCCTGGGTGCAGATGGAGCCTGGAAGGTTCCTGTCCCAGCTACTCTACTACTCCTGTTCTCCCTGCACTCCTGGCTGTACCCGCCTTGATAGTCACTGGAGAGAAAATCTATTTCCGTTTTCTTTTAAAGATTTATTTCTTTATTTATGTGCATAGACTGTAGCTGTTCACAGACACACCAGAAGAAGGCATCTGTTCCCATTTTAGGTGGTTGTGAGCTACCATGTGGTTCCTGGGAATTGAACTCAGGACATTTGAAAAAGCATCAGTGCTCTCAACTACTGAGCCATTTCTTCAGCTCATGGTTTCATTTTTTTTAATGGCTAAATAATACTAATTGTGTAAATCTACCAATTTTCTTTATCCATTCTTTTGTTGATAGATATCAATGTTGTTTCCAATTTCTGGCTACTTTCAATAAAGCAGCAATTAACATTGTAGAAAAGGGGTTTTTATGGTAGGATGAAGTTTCCTTTGTGTACATAATGAAAAGAGGTACTTGAGGTAGTTCAACTCCCATCTTTTCAATAAATTGCCTCTGCAATTTTCATAGTGCTGTACATGTTTTAAATAATACCAGCAATAAAGGAGTATTCCACTTACACCACATCTTCTCCAGCATGAGCTGTTACTTGTATTATTGATCTTAGTCATTCTGAAAGGTACAAAATGAAATCTCAAAGTAGTTTAATATGCATGACCATGATGTATAAAGAGAATGATTATTTCTTTAAGTTTTCCTCAGCCACTTGAGTTTTTTCAATTGAGAATTCTTTTATTCCATTTTACAATCATGTATGTTGATTTCTTCATAGCTATTTTTTTTAAAAAAAATTTATCTTATTAATTGCTCCATTCCTTTACATCTCAAATAATATCCTACTTCCTGGTTACCACTCCACCACTCCCACATCTCATGTGCACCCTCCCTTTCTCCTGGATGTGGGTGCACCCCACCCACCCACACTCTCCCTGCCCACCACTCCAGCATCCCCCTATGCTGGGGTATCAAACCTCCCTGGGAACAAGGACTTCCTCTCCCATTGCAGTCAGGTAAGGCCATCCTCTTCTACATATGTATCTGGAACCATGAATCCCTCCAAGTATACTCCTTGGTTGATGGTCTAGATACTAGGAGAACTGGATGTCCAGGCAAAACTATGTTGTTCTTCCAATGGGAATGTAATTCCCCTCTGCTCCTCCAGTCCTTCTGCCAGTTCCCCTACCAGGTTCCCTGAGCTCAGTCTGATGGTTGGCTCCAAACATCCATTTTTGCATTGGTCAGTTGCTGTCTAGACCTCCTCAGGAACTGCCACACTAAGTTCCTGCCAGCAAGTTTCTCTTGACCAAGGCAACAGTGTTGGATTTGGTGTCTTCAGACATGATGTATCTGCAGGTGGGGCTGTTACCAGTTGGCCCTTCCTTCAGTCTCTCTTCCATTTTTTGTCCCTGTTCTTCCTTTGGATAGGAACAATTCTGGGTTAAAAACTTTGAGGTGGCTGGTTGGCCACATTGCTTTACTAGGAACCATTCTGATGTACTGGAGGTGGTCTCTACAGTTTCTATCTCCACTTCTCTGTTCATTTCAGATAAAGTCAACCCTTTTGGATCCTGGGAGCCTCTCATTTCCCTGGTGCTTTGGACCCTCTAGTGGCTGCCCCAGTTCTTCATCCCCTACAGCTTCATATTTTTTATTCAATTTCCTGAATCTATACCTCTCTCCCATCCCCATGAGTATGTGATGCTACCTAACCCCCCTTGTTTCCTCCCCTCTTCTCTCCTTCACAGTTCTACCCTTCCTCCACCTCCCACATTCATCCTGTTGCCCCCTCAATGCAGGACAGAAGCATCTACACCCTAGTCTTCCTTCTACACTCCAAATGGTCTATTGGTTGTATGATGGGTATTGTGAGCTTTTAGACTAATATCTACTTATTAGCGAGTACATACCATGTGTGTTCTTTTGTTTGTGGGATATCACACTCAGGATGATATTTTCTAGGTCCATCCATTTTCCTGGAAATTTCATGTACTCATTGTTTTTAATGGCTGTGTAGTACTCTATTGTTGAAATGTACCACATTTTCTATATCTATTCTTCCATTGAGGGGCATCTGGGTGGTTTCCCAGCTTCTGGCTATTATAAATAAGGCTGCTATGATTATACTGGAGCATGTGTCCTTGTTATATGTTGGAGCATCTTCTGGGTATATCCCCAGTAGTGGTAAAGCTGGGTCCTCAGACAGAACTATTTCAATTTTCTCAGGAAACAGCAGACTAATATCCAAAGTGGTTTTGCCAGCTTATAGTCCCACTAGCAATGGCAGAGTGTTCATCTTTCTCCACATCCTCATCAACATCTGCTGTCACTTGAGTTTTTGATCTTAGCCATTCTAATTGGTGTGAGGTAGAATCTCAGGGTTGTTTTGATTAGCATTTCCCTGATGACTAAGGATGTTGAACATTTCTTTAAGTACTTCTCAGCCATTTGTGATTCCTCAGTTGAGAATTCTCTATTTAGTTCTGTACTCCACTTTTTAATAGAGTTATTTGGTACTCTGGAGTCTACTTTTGTGAGTTCTTTGTATATTTTAGATACCGGACCTCTATTGGATGTAGGGTTGGTAAATAACTTTCAAATCTATGGGTTGCTGTTTTGTCCTACTGACAGTGTCCTTTGCAGAAGCTCTTCAATTTTGTGAGGTCCTGTTTGTTGATAGTTGCTTGTAAAGCATAAGCCATTGGTTTTCTTTTCAGGAAGTTTTCCCCTGTGTCCAAGTATCCGAGGTTCTTCTCTACTTTCTCTACTATTAGATTCAGTGTATCTGGTTTGATGTTGAGGTAATTGGTCCACTTGGAGTTGATGTTTATACAAGTAGATAAGGACAGATAAATTTGCATTCTTCTACATGCAGACAATCAGTTGAAACAAAATTATTTGTTGAAAATGCTTTCTTTTTTCCACTGGGTGGTTTTAGCTTCATTGTCAAAATCAAGTGACCATAGGTGTGTGGGTTCATTTCTGGGACTTACATTTTATTCAATTGTTCTACTTGCCCATCTTTGTTCTGAGACCATGCAGTTTGTATCACTAATGCTCTATAGTAAAGTATGAGGTCAGGGATGGTGATTGCCCCAGAAGTTTTTATTGTTGAGAATAATTTTAGCTGTCCCTAAATTTTTTGTTATTCCCAATGAATTTGAGAATTGCCCTCTCTAAATCTATGAAGAAATGAGTTGGAATTTTGGTGAGAATTGCATTGAATCTGTAGATTGCTTTCAGTAATATGGCTATTTTTACTATATTAATCTTGCCTATCCATGAGCATCAGAATTCTTTCCATCTTCTGAGGTCTTATTCGATTTCTTCCTTCAGGAATTTGAAGTTCGTGTCACACATATCTTTCATTTGCTTGGTTAGAGTCACACCAAGGTATTTTATATTATTTGTGACTATTGCGAAGGGTATTATTTCCCTAATTTCTTTACCATCCCTTTTATCCTTTTAGTAGAGGAAGGCTACTGATTTCTTTGGGTTAATTTTAGATCCAGTCACTTTACAGAAATTGCTTATCAGCTATTGGTGTGCTCTGGCAGAATTTTTAGGGTTGTTTATATATACACTACCATATCATCTGCAAATAGTGATATCTTGACTTCCTCCCTCCTAATTTGTTTCTCCTTGCTCTCTTTTTGTTGTCTAATTACTCTGGCTAGAACTTCGAGTATTATATGGAATAGGTAGAGAAAGAGTGGCAGTCTTGCCCCTAATTTTAATGGGATTGTTTTGAGTTTCTCTCCACTTACTTTGATGTTGATTATTGGTTTGGTGTATATTGCTTTCAATATATTTAGATATCTACCTTGAATTCCTGAACTCTCCAATACCTTTAACATGAATGGGTGTTGTAATTTGTCAAATCCTTTTTCAGATCTAATGAGAGAATCATGTCAATTTTTTCTTTGAGTTTCTTATATAGAGGCATACATTGATGAATTTCCACATATTGAACCATCCTGGCATTCCTGGGATGAATCCTACTTGATCATGTTGGAGGATCATTTTAATGTGAGCCTGGATTTGGTTTGCAAGAACTTTATTGAGTATTTTGCAATCAGTATTCATGAATGAAATTGATCTATAGTTCTCTTTGTTGGTCTTTTTGTGGTTTAGGTATTAGTGTAAGTGTGGCTTCATATAAAGAATTGGGTAGTGTTCCTTCTGTTTCTATTTTATGGAATAGTGTGAGAAGTATTGGTATTAGATCTTCTTTGGAGGTCAGGAAGTATTCTGCACTAAAATCATCTGGCCCTGGGCTTTTTTGGTTGAAAGGCTTCTAATGACAGAATCTATTTCCTTGGGACTCTTTAGATGGTTTATCTGATCCTCATTTAACTTTGGTCCCTGGTGTCTGTCTAGAAAATCATACATTTCATCCAGGTTTTTCCAGTTTTATTGAGTATAGACTTTTGTAATAGCATCTGATGATTTTTGAATTTCTTCAGTTTCTGTTATGCCTCCCATTTTAATTCTAATTTTGTTAATTTGAATGCTGTCTCTGAGTCCTCTGGTTAGTCTGGCTAAGGGTTTATCTATCTTGTTGATGTTCTCAAAGAACCAGCTCCTAGTTTGTTGATGCTTTGTATAATTCTTTTAGTTTCTACTTGGTTGATTTTTGTCTTGAGTTTGATTATTTCCAGTCATCTACTCCTCTTCGGTGTATTTGTTTCTTTTTGTTCTAGAGCTTTCAGATGAGCTGTTAAGCTGCTAGTATATGATCTATCTAATTTATGTGTGGAGACACTCAGTGCTATGAGTTTTCTTCTTAGCACTGCTTTCATTGTATCCTATAAGTTTGGATATGTTGTGGCTTGAATTCTAAAATGTCTTTAATTTCTTTATTTCTTCCCTGAGTAAGTTATCATTGTGAAGATAGTTTTTTTCAGGTTCTACATGTATGTGGACTTTCTGTTGTTTTTGTTTCTACTGAAGACAACCTAATTCCATGGTGGTCTGACAGAATATATGGGATTACTTTAATGTTCTTGTATTTGTTGAGGTTTGTTTTGTGTCCACGTATATAGTGAACTTTTTAGAAGGTATCATTAGGTGCTGAGAAGAAATGCTATTCTTTTGTTTTAGGGTGAAATGTTCTGTAGTTATTTGTTAAATCTATTTGGTTCAGAACTTTTCTTAGTTTCACTGTGTCTCTGTTTAGTTTCTGTTTCCATGATCTGTCCTTTGGTGAGGTTGGGGTGTTGAAAACTCCTACTATTATTGTTGAGGTTCAATGTGCACTTTGAGCTTCAGTTATGTTTCTTTTACAAATATGGGTGCCATTGTACTTGGGGCATAGATCTTCAGAATTGAGAGTTCATCTTGGTGGATTTTTCCTTTGCTGAGTATAGAGTCCCTTCCCATTTTTTTTTTTTGATAACTTTTGGTTGAAATCTATTTTGTTGCATATTAGTATGGCTACTCCAACTTGTTTCTTAGGAACATTTTCATGGAAAAATGTTTCCCAGTCTTTTACTTTAAGGCAATTGCTGTCTTTGTTATTGAGGTGTGTTACCTGTACACCACAAAATGCCAAATCCTGTTTATGTATTCAGTCTGTTAGCCTACGTCTTTTTCTTAGGGAATTGAATCCATTGATGTTGAGAGATATTAGGGACTAATAATTGTTAGTTCCTGTCATTTTTTTATTGTTAGAGGTGGAATTATATTTGTTTGTTTCTCTTCTTTTGGATTTGTTGTGAAAAGATTACTTTCTTGCTTTTTATAGGGTGTATTTTTCCTCCTTATGTTGGACTTTTCCTTCCATTATCCTCTAGGCTGGATTATTGTAAGGATGTTGTTTAAATTTGCCTTTGTCTTTGAATTCCTTGGTTTCTCTGTCTATGGTAATTGCAAGTTTTGCTGGGTATAGTAGTCTTGGCTGGCATTTTTGTTCTCATAGGTGTATATAACATCTGCCCGGGACCTTCTGGCTTTTAAAGTTTCTGTTGAGAAGTCTGATGTAATTCTGATAGGTTTTCCTTTATATTTTATTTGACTTTTTCCCTTACTGCTTTCAATACTCTTTCTTTATTCTGTGCATTCAGTGTTTAATTATTATGTGACAAGAGGAATTTCTTTTTTGGTCCCATCTGTTTAGTGTTCTGTAGACTTCTTGTATGTTTATGGACATTTCTTTCTTTAGGGAAGTTTCCTCTATAATTTTGTTGAAGATGTGTGCTGGCCCTTTGAGTTAGGAATCTTCACTCTCTTCCATAACTGTTATTCTTATGTTTTGTCTTTTTATTGTGCCCTGGATTTTTTGAATGTTTTGAGATAGGAGCTTTCTTCTTTTTATATTTTTCTTGGCTGTTGTGTCAATGTCTTCTAGGGTATCTTCTGCTGCTGAGATTCTCTCTTCCATCTCTTGTGTTCTGTTGGTGATACTTGTATCTGTATCTCCTGTTCTCTTTCCTAGGTTTTCCATTTTCAGGGCTATTTTCCTTTGTGTTTTCTTAATGATTCTATTTCCATTTTTAGATCCTGGATGGTTTTCTTTAATTCCTCCACCTGTTTGATTGTATTCTCCTGTATTTCTTTAAGGGATTGATGTGTTTCCTCTTTAAGGGTTTCTATATGTTTACTTGTGTTCTACTGTATTTCTTTAAGGGAGTTATTTATGTCCTACTTAACGTCCTCTATCATCTTTTTGAAATGAGTGTTTAGATCTGAATCTTGTTTTATAGGTTTGTTGGGGTATCCAGGACTTGCTGTGTTGGGGAAGCTGGGTTCTGATGTTGCCAAGTCAAATTGGTTTCTGTTGCTTAAGTTCCTATGCTTGAATCTTGTCATAGGGTTATCTCTGGTGTTACATGAACTCTGTCTCTGATTGAAGCCTGTCCTTCCTGTGTTCCTGTTATCCTGCTATCCTGTAATGCTGGATGTCTCAGAATACTCTTGGGAGTTGAGCAGTAACTGAGCTTTGTGTTGTGTGTTTTTGGGTCTAGACGTGAGGCTTTGCTCCCAGTACAGGAGGCTCTCTTGCTGGGCCTCTCTCTATCTTCTTGGTATGTGTTTTTGCCTTTTAATTTCTAATTTCATTAATTTGGAAATTCGCTCTTCAGTTTTATGTTAGTTTGGATAAGGGTTTGTCAATCTTATTGTCTTTGAAGCACATCTTCAATTCAATGATTCTTTGTATTGATTTTTTCTTTGTTTATTTTTACTTTACTGATGAATATATTTGTCCTTCCCTATCCTGATTAGTTCTAGTTTAGAGTCTACTTTGTCAGGTATTAAAATTGATATAGCAACTTGTTTCTTGAGTTCATTTGCTTAGAATATATTTTTCTATCCTGTACCCTGAGACGATGTCTATACTTAATATTAATGCATGTTTCTTGGTTTCAGCAGAAGGACATCTTCTATTTGCAGATCTATTCTGTTGATCTGTGTCTTTTTTTTTTATTTTATTTTTTTAATTTACATTCCAAATCACTTCCCCTTTCCCGTTTCCTCCCTCCCCGAAAGTCCCATAAGCCCCCTTCCCTCCCTCTTTTCTCCGTTCAACCCCCTCTCATTACTCTGTCCTGGCGTTCCCCTACATCCAGTCTTTCCAGGACCAGGGGTCTCTCCTTCCATCTTTTTAGAAATCTATTGATATGCTGATTGTGTCTAGGGTATTCTGAGATTCTGGGTCAATATCCCCTTATCAGTGACTGCATACCATGTGTGATCTTTTGTGATTGGGTTACCTCACTAAGGATGATATTTTCAAGTTCTGACCATTTGCCTAGGAATTTCGTGAATTCATTGTTTTTAATTGCAGAGTAGTATTCCATTGTGTAAATATACCACATCTTCTGAATCCATTCCTCCGTTGAGGGACATCTGGGTTCTTTCCAGCTTCTGGCTATTATAAATAAGGCTGCTATGAATATAGTGGAGCATGTGTCCTTATTGCATGCAGGTAAAGTCTCTGGGTATATGCCCAGGAGTGGTATAGCCGGATCCTCCGGAAGTGTCATGCCCAGTTTTCTGAGGAGCCGCCAGACTGCTTTCCAGAGTGGTTGTACCAGCCTGCAATTCCACCAGCAGTGGAGGAGTGTTCCTCTTTCTCCACATCCTCGCCAACAACTGCTGTCTCCTGTGTTTTTGATCTTAGCCATCCTGACTGGTGTGAGATGGAATCTCAGGGTTGTTTTGATTTGCATTTCCCTAATGACTAAGGATGATGAACATCTCTTTAGGTGCTTCTCAGCCATTAGATATTCCACAAAATAGAAACAGAAGGAACACTACCCAACTCGTTCTATGAAGCCACAATTACACTAATACCAAAAGCACACAAAGATCCGACAAAGAAAGAGAATCTCAGGCCAATCTCTCTTATGAATATCGATGCAAAAATACTCAATAAAATTCTTGCCAACCGAATCCAAGAACACATCAAAACGATCATTCACCACGATCAAGTAGGCTTCATCCCAGGGATGCAGGGATGGTTCAATATAAGGAAATCCATCAATGTAATCCACTACATAAACAATCTCAAAGAAAAAAACCACATGGTCATCTCATTAGATGCTGAGAAAGCATTTGACAAAATTCAGCATCCTTTCATGCTAAAGGTCTTGGAAAGATCAGGAATTCAAGGCCCATATCTAAACATAGTAAAAGCAATTTACACCAAATCAGTAGCCAGCATCAATCTAAACGGAGAGAAACTTGAAGCAATCCCACTAAAATCAGGGACTAGACAAGGCTGCCCTCTCTCTCCATATCTTTTCAATATAGTACTTGAAGTTCTAGCTAGAGCAATTAGACAACAAAAAGAGGTCAAAGGGATACAAATTGGAAAGGAAGAAGTCAAACTATCACTATTTGCAGACGATATGATAGTATACATAAGCGACCCAAAGAACTCCACCAGAGAACTCCTACAGCTGATAAATGACTTCAGCAAAGTGGCCGGATATAAAATCAACTCAAGCAAGTCAGAAGCCTTCCTATACTCAAAGGACAAGCAGGCTGAGAAAGAAGTAAGAGAAATAATACCCTTTACGATAGCCACAAACCATATTAAGTATCTTGGCGTGACGCTAACCAAACAAGTGAAAGATCTGTATGACAAGAACTTCAAGTCTCTGAAGAAAGAAATTGAAGAAGACCTCAGAAGATGGAAAAATCTGCCAAGCTCATGGATTGGCAGGATTAATATAGTAAAAATGAGCATCTTACCAAAAGTAATACACAGATTCAATGCAATCCCCATCAAAATCCCAACTCAATTCTTCATAGAGTTAGAAAGAGCAATTCAAAAATTCATCTGGAATAACAGAAAACCCAGAATAGCTAAAACTATTCTCAAGAGTAAAAGAACCTCTGGGGGAATCAGTATCCCGGACCTCAAGCTGTACTACAGAGCAATAGTGTTAAAAACTGCATGGTATTGGTACAGTAACAGACATGTAGATCAATGGAACAGAATTGAAGACCCAGAAATGAATCCACACTCCTATGGTCACTTGATCTTTGACAAAGGAGCTAAAACCATCCAGTGGAAAAAAGATAGCCTTTTCAACAAATGGTGCTGGCTCAGCTGGAGGTCAACATGCAGAAGAATGCAAATTGACCCATCCTTATCTCCTTGCACTAAGCTCAATTCTAAGTGGATCAAAGATCTCCACATAAAACCAGACACACTGAAACTAATAGAAGGGAAACTAGGGAAGAACCTTGAACATATGGGCACAGGGGAGAATTTCCTGAACAGAACTCCAATAGCTTATGCTCTAAGATCAAGAATAGACAAATGGGACCTCATTAAATTACAAAGTTTTTGCAAGGCAAAAGACACCGTCAAAAAGACAAAGCGGCAACCAACTAACTGGGAAATGATCTTTACCAACCTTACATCCGACAGAGGGCTAATATCCAAGATATACAAAGAACTCAAGAAGTTAAACTCCAGAGAGGCAAGTAACCCTATTAAAAAATGGGGTACAGAGCTACACAAAGAGTTCTCACCTGAAGAATATCTAATGGCTGTGTCTTTTTTTTTTTAATTGAGAAATTGAGATACTTGATGGGAGAGATATCATAGGGCAGTCTTTCTTTATTCTTTTTATTTTTCTGTTGTGGTATGTGTGCATGTGTGTATGTGGCTATTCTGTTTTAATTTTCTTAGAATATTTATTATGTATGTGATTAACCTCTTTAATTTGAAGTTTTCCTTCTAGCACCTTCTCCAGAACTGGATTTGTAGGTATATATTTCTTAAATTTGATGTTATTGTGAAATGTCTAATTTTCTCCATGTACTGTGTTTGAAAGTTTTGCTATGAATCATATTCTTCACTGGCATCTGTGATCTCTTAATATCTACAAAACATCTTTCCAGTCCCCTTTGATGTTGAGTTTCTACTTTGGGGAATTTGGTATTATTCTAATTAAATTTTATGTTATAAATGCTATGTTATGCCTTTGTATGTTACTTGATCTTTACCCTTAGTAGCATTTAATATTCTTCTGTTGTTCTGTATTATGTTTAGTGACCTGTTTATTATGTGCCAAGGGACATTTCTGGTCACATCTACATGCTTTTAATTTTATATTTCTCATATATTGATTGGCATCTTTCTTCTTAGGTTAGAAAAATTCTCCTTAATGATTTTGTGGAAATATGTTTTTAGCTTTGACCTGGGTTGTTTCTTCTTCCTCTATTCTTATTATTCTTAGATTTATTTTTTTTCATAGTATTCTAGATTTCCTATAAATTTTGAGTTAGCATTTTTTTCTTTTCTTTTATTCCTTCTATAATGTCTTCAATGCCTGAAAGTCTCTTTTGAAAGTCTCTGTATTTTGTTGTTGAAGTTCCTGTTCATTTCATTTCCAGAATTCTTTTAGTTTGTGTTTTCTTCATTGATTTTATTTCCAGATTGGGGTTTTGAGCTGTTTTAGTTTTTCCTTTCATTGGTTGTTTTTGTTTGTATAGATTTCTTTAAAGAATTTATTATTTCCTCTTTAAGAAGCCCTATCATACCCATAAAGACTTTTAACGGTCTTTTTCTTTTGCTTCAGCTTGTTGGGATATTCAAAACTTTCTGTTGCAAAACTCTAATGAAAACAGATTGTTCTGGGTCTTACTGCAAATATTTTATGCTAATGTCTAGGTACCTGGGTTTGAGAAGATTGCAATTTTAGGTGCTTATATCTGGTCTTGTCCTTTATTGTATGGGTGATTTGCTCCTTGCTTTCTGTTGTCCTCTATGTTTCTTAGATATATTTGTCACTGTCTGTTGCCTGATAGGAATTTTTGTTTGATCCTTGGTAGGTATGCCAACTGTAGTATCTAAATAAAACTTTTTTTCTAGATATTGTTAGGAATAGTTATGGCTTACTGGAGGAAGGGGTGTATTTAGTTATATAGGATAGAGGTAAGCAAGATGTTTCAGTAAGATCTGCTTATTGCCCTGAGTTTGGGCCAGAGAATGAGAAGCTACAATAGGTATTCTGCTACACTGCTGGGTTTGAAATTGGTCAACTGGACACGGAAAATACTAGATATTTAGGGATTTCCTACATGCTTCACTGACCAACTTGCTTCCCTGTCAAATATGGCTGCAACGTTTCCAGGGTATGACTGCTGGCATTAAATTAATGACATTAATTTGCCATAGCAGTTAGAGGAACAAGTTGGAAGAGAAATTCTGTGAGATCCCCTGGAAGAGAGAGGAGAGGAGACCTCAGTGGGTGGTGTGCAACAGAGTTGTGGGTGAAACTGGAACATTAAATTTATAGGAAAGTAGAGATAAATGAAAATCCATAGTTAGGCCACTTCTTTTCTTACAAACTGTAGCTTGTAAATTTTTAGGGAATCATCATTTTATACTTGTAAAACTCAAGCCTTTATTATTTTAAGAATGTCAAAAACAATAATAAAAATTAATGAAATATTAGCTTTGCTATTTACAATATAGCAAATTCAAACCTGTTATCTACTAATCAGTTTGAAAGTTTTTAAAGGAATAGTATAATAGAAATTTTATTGGGTGAAAAAGGTCAGTTTCACAAGCAAAGAGATTACTTTGAAATGATAGCAGAAATTTACAGTTCAATGCTTTTTCAATAATACATTCTTTGCTTTTATTTCTTGCTTTATTTGGGAGCAAATAATAATGACACATGGAGGTGACAAAGGTTAACTTGATGTGGAGTTGATAAGCTACATCAATATAGAAAGAAAAAAAAGGGATAGAGAAGCCATGAACTTATTGTCCAGAGAGCAGAACTTTAAAATAAAAACTGCTCACAGTGATCTACAGAAGAACTAGATTTTTGTTCTCATAAATTTGCAATCAATTCTTGATTATCTATACTAATTGGAGAAATAGTGGTGCATTACACTCAAACTCAATTGTGTTAGATGACTGATTCAAGGGCACTTGATAATGTTCAGGGCCTGTTGAGATTCATAGAGGACCACATTAAGATGATCTAATATCAGTGTTCCAATACCAGTTCTTCATACTTTTAAAGTGTCCTTGAGAAAACTGAAAAAGAGTGTGTAAGACAGACAAATGAACATTTTATTGTAGTTCATTAACTGCCAAGTACAGGACAGGCATGGAAATATCAACTGAAATAAAATTTTCCTGGGGCTGTTCTGCATTGTACCATTTTAGAAAATACTACCATTGATAACATCTGAAGATTTTGTTGAAATGGACTACAAAAAGCATTTCCATTAAAATATCCACATGAAATTAATTTTTAATTAATGGACAATGAAGAATTTATAAGTTTTATTTAAAACTACTTAGTTCATATTTCAAAATCAGTCCAACTGTTTGATTAATTTTCAAATATATATATGTCAGAGAGTGTAGATATAAACATGTACGAGTGTAAGTGCCCATGGAGGTCAAAGGAGGGAGTCTCTCAGAGCTGGACTCAGGTCACTTGTTAACCATTGAATGTAGGTGATGGGAATCAAACACAGGATCTCTGGAAGAGTAGTAATCATTTTTAATCCCTCCAGCACTCAAATATGCCATAAAATACAAAGCCTTTAGGTCAGAACCTAATGAAAGTATTTTTGACCTGTGAGGCTTTTGCCTAAAGTAGTTTAACAATACTTTTCTTCTGAATTTAGTATTTACAATTTCTGGCACTGTCTTCATAAAGTTGTGACTATTTTATATTCATTGAATTTTAAAATGGAAATTTTTTTGTTTTTTGAATGAGAAAATCAGATGGCACTGACACCTGCCTGGGAATACTAGGAAACTGTAAACATGGATGTTTTGTTGTAAGTACCACTGTGATGCTATTTTTAAAAATATATCATACAGACTATAAGTTATACTTAATTGTTCATTTCCATCATGTAAAATGAGATGTCATTTATAAGTCAGGAAACAGGTTCATACCACTAAATCTTTAATCACATTGATTTTAGATTATCTATTGGCCATGGAGAGTGACCAGCTTTAAAAAATGAAGCCCATGGTCCGACATACCAAGGCAGAAATGCAAATACATTGAAGCATATACTGCACAGATATCAATGTAATGGAGGTTTTTAATTAATGTAACTAATGGAATTAATTTTGCTAATAACTGATCACCTAAATTATACAATTTACATTCAAAATTAAAGGAAATGGGACTAAGACACTTTACTGTAAAAAAGAAAAGAAAAGAAAAGAAATTAAATTCCCTGTGTGGTTTCTAAAACCTCTTCCTTAGATCCATGTACTCCTTTACTTGGCCCTGAAGGTCTAAACTTTCACTTCAGACAATTCTTTGCATCAAATAAATTTAAGAGCTCACATCACATTTGTAGACTCCAGACATTATACACTTGGACTATTTGGACCTACCTTTTAAATTTACTTTTCATTGTTCTTGATTCATCTGCTTATTTAATGTGTTGTCAATCCTGTGACCACACCAAATAGCTGCCAAATAATATCTGTATTTCTGAATGCTTCTTGTCTGTTAGATCATCCTAGAATAAATCCCTGTATGTAGCTTTCTGAAATTCCTTTTAAGTATATAATAGTTATTTTTCTTTGCTTGGGAATTTCTCTGAAGGGTCTCCTCTGTCCCCTTCTCATGGCATCTTATCCCTGATAACAATCTCACTTTTACTTTAAACTATTCTGCTTAATGAGTTATCTGTCCAAATTTTGAATGGAAGCCTCTCTCCTTAGTGTGCCATAGTATTGTGTACCATTTTCATCCTTTCCCACCTGATATTGACTTCATGATCACTATGCCATCTCCCCAATATTCATTCCTGAAGTGTAATTGTATCAGCTTCATCCTTAAAGCAGCCAACTGCTGCTACTTTCTCCCTTATTTCTAAGACCTTCTACTAAGGTCTATAATCACTGCTCTACTTGAAACCTTCTGATTTCATAACACATTTTTTAAGTTAATTTTTCCATGGTTTTCTATGTCATAATATTTAATGTCTTCACAGACACTGGAGATTTATTTAGTTTTCAATCTCTGCTTAACAAATGTCAATAAAATTGGTTAGATTAACTTTAATTTTAGGAATGTCTGCCTTTTTGAAAACTCTGACATTTGCATATTTAGATTAACAGTTATAATGCTCTCCTATCTGTGCTAGTTCCACAATAGACTTATTTTATTCCATCCAACTGTTTGTCACTCCTTTCATTCTCAGCAGAATTTAGCAAACAGTTAAACCATCTTTCCTAAATGCTAAAGAGAGCAGAGCATCTCTAGTGAGGATGAAATTACCTGGATTGTCTGAAAATCAGACTGAGCTGAGTTTGGATTTTAAATCCAGTGATACTCACTGTGTGGGCCTATTCACCATTAACTCTCTCTGCCAAAATTTCTTTGATCATAATTGTTAGAGTACTTACAATTTGGAATTTTTAAAAATGTGAATATGTTCATGGATTCTAAATTTTCATCCATCTTTAGGTATTAAATTTTGCTTCATTGTTTCCTCTCTGTTACATGTCATACAAATTATTAACTCACAAAATCTTTCATGTCAGATTCAGCTGTATATTTAGAAAATTGTTTATGATGCATAGTTAATATAATTAATACTTCAGATATCTACCCTATGAGAAACAAGGGCACTTTGAAAATGAACTCATATAAGTTACAATCCTGATTGTCACTTCTTACTAGATTTTCGACCAAGTCATTAAATTCCCTCATTTAAATGTGTATATTTGAAAAGTAAGAATCTTAATAATGATTTCATCTCTTAGCATTTTTGAAGATTAATGAGATATAATCTTTTATATAGTTATACCCATTCCGCCGGGCAGTGGTGGTGCACGCCTTTAATCACAGCACTTGGGAGGCAGAGGCAGGCGGATTTCTGAGTTCGAGGCCAGCCTGGTCTACAGAGTCAGTTACAGGACAGCCAGGGCTATACAGAGAAACCCTGTCTCAAAAAACCACTAATAATAATAATAATAATAATAATTATATCAGTTATACCCATGCCTGTATAAATATGATTTCAGACAAAAGTACTGTTTGAGTGTTTTCTGAATTAGAATCATTAGTTGGCATGGAATATGATATAGTAATCCAGTTACTCTTTAATATGCTTTAAAAACACTTTCTAGTATAATATATTTCTTTTCTCAACTTTCCAAAACACACAAAAACTTAGTCAACATTTAGAGGCACATACTCTGTTTTATTTCAGTTTCTTATCTTTCTCTTTTACTCTTTAAATTAAACATACATACATACATACACACACACACACTTATACATATATGCATTTTTCCTTTTATCATACCATTTCATGGTATAGAGAACATCTAAATGAATGCTCTAGTTATATATTCAGAGTTTTTAACTTTCTTTTTTCTTTTTTTCTTTCTTTTCTTTTTTTTCCTTTTTGGCAACAGAATCACCTACAGAGCTTTGTGAAGCTCAATCTTGTAGTTTCTTGTCTTCCAGTTCATTCTCAAATATCTTTGTTTTTAACTAGTTATCAAGTGATATCCATGTAGATACAAGACAGATAAATAGAAAATGATACCCATGTGAATAGGAGACTGATGAATAGAGCAAAGATGAAGGTCTGAAAGGTCTTACATGGTAGGTGAAAAATTACCATACGAAAATTTATTTGCTGTGGAATGTTGAAAATCCCCTGTATCAAAGCTTGCATATTCAAATAGCCCATTAAAATTACCTAAGCCTTTCTATTTGGGACTATGGGATTTCTGATTTACCACTTGGTTCTTTAATAAACTGTTAAAGCTTTGACCACATAATTGTGTCTATACAATTCTTCATTCTAGAACAAAAGAACAAAGAAACCCTTGCAATTCTATATGAAGTCAGCATTGTGCAGCATCATTTGGTGAGCTAGCCACTCAGTGTTAAGATTTAAGTTTTCAATTTACCACTGTTTCTACTCATTCTAGGGACAAATGAAAGAACCTATTCAAAATTTTAAGTATTAATGGGACATTGATTCCTCAGAAGAATGAGGTATATAGGCAAGTGACTGGCTCCAGGCCTCTAAAATGCCAGCAATGGCTATGGTGCTGTACCCCAAAGTCCCAGCATATCTGAGCATTGTTTTCTCTTGTATCTTCTACTTTCACAGACTTTACCTCACGGCCAGAGATTTGCTAACCCAGTCCCATTTCATCCTTCAGGTTAACTTCCTTCTTAATACCTTACTTTTTCTTTGCTCTGCACTTCCATATTGCCCTTTTATGTTTCCTTTTGGTCTGTCATATTCTTTCTGTTTCCATGTTCATTTTCCTCACTTACATTACACAGTCCCATTTCGAGGGTATAGATTTTTTATCCCAAATAGGAACACATTTCCGTGAATTTTGAATAAATAAATGTAAAATGTTTTTAAATATTGAATTTTAAACACATTTTTAAATAATAAACTTAAAGTTAAATATATTTGAAATAAATGTATTTTTAAAATATTTAAAATAATTTTTAAATTTTATTTTAAAATTTAATAAAATTTAAAATAAATAAATTTTAAAAACAATCAGATCTGTTCATTTGTACTTTTTCTCTATTAAATTTTTAATTGTATATTTTTTGGTAATTTTAGATGCAACTACCATATATTTAATGCAATAATAGATTTTTATCCTTCTGGAACTTTATATGCATATAAACTTCTTTTTTACTATGTTTCTAAGGTCATGGTATTTTATTACAGCAAGAGAAAAGTAATACAGAAGTTAAAACAAGGAGGGAGATATTGTTATAAAGAATCAGACAATACTCTTTTTTGAGAAATGTGAAAGCCTTTGAAACTTTGGAGTAGAAAAGATGTTGATGTATATAAGGAAAGTATAATGGGTTATCCCAATAGAATCTTAGAAGAAAAGTTGTGAGAGACAGACTTGAAATTCTGAATCACTTTGTTTCACAGGAAAGCAAGAATTATTTTTAGTAGAAAATATTTATGATTTATTTGTATAAGAATGAGTTTGTACCTAAAAAGTATGAAAAGAAATTCTTAAAATTCATTAGTAATAAGCAAGAGCAAGTATATTTTTTAAATAGACATAAACATTGAAAACACATTTCATTAAAACAGACATGGGAATCAAGATTTTAATAGCAACTGGGCTAGAGTAACTTCTGATATTTTTGTGAGGGAAAGCTTGCTGTCTGTTGCTCTTGTCCTAAGAACTTTCCTGAGCTTAAATTTGAAAGTAATAACCTGCTTTCTCTGGCAGTTTAGTATGGCAAAATATTGAATCTGTTGTGTGGTTATTAATGACTGCTGTGTAACTCTACAGTCAAAAGAGCTAATGGGACAGAAATAAGCAAAAAATGTACTGCTGAAAAAGAAATGTGACAACTAAGGTTTGTGCTAAAAATGACAAGGAAATTAGTGCCAGTAAGAAGAGGGACCCTCATTTGCACTGGACAAAAGGAAAGACCTTCTCAAGGCAAGACCCCACCCACTACATTTCAAGTTTTAAAAGAAAATAATCTAAGAAATATTCGGCTCTAGAGTGAAAATTGGAAACAAAAGTTACTGCTAATGTGGTTCAATAGAGATGACTTTAGCTTTCTATTGCTGTGAAGAGACACCAACCATGACACAGAAAATTATTATAAAGGCAAATATTTAATTGGGGCTCGCTTACACTTTCTAAAATTCAGTACTCTGTCATTATAGCAGGTAACACAGCTACTTTGGGCTCTCAGAAAATACTTTGCAGAAGATTTTACTTCAGTGCTATTGGTTAATTTTTTAGCTCCAGCTAACCAGCTGCAATTGTCCTAGTAACCCTTCTACTCTTGACTCTAAAGCCAGAGTCACATGCTAAAAATATATAAAGGGGTAATGTTTTTTAGCTGTTGGAAACTGAACATTAGGCAAGAGTTGTTCTTGCAATTCTAAGCATCTTTATAAAGAAGAAATACATTGTAAGAACTGATGTCTTACTCTCTAAAGAGAGGATTGACCTGCTTCAGTGATAGTTGCAGTAAAGTCGGTAGCTAGTAAGTTTCTCTAGTAAAGTCCCCCTATTGATGGAATATGTAAAGGTATTGATTTTTGTTTCCAGTATTGCAGGGAGTAGTTATATTCCCTAATCAAAAACTGCAGGACTCTTGTGTTCTAACAAATATTGATGGTAATACGTAGGGACAACAAAATCTTTTTTTCTCAATTCTCATGTTGAAAATCACTTTATCCATAACAAAGTTTAGCATTGGCAGTCCTCACATAAAATTCTGTGAGAAATCTCAAGTTTCAAAGTTTATGTCTCCAGCTACAATCTATATAATATGGATAACTACAAGGTTTATATACTATAGTATCCAACACAATGTTGATTGAAGAGGCATCTTAAAAATGTAAATATGTCTGACATCTCCTAATGTCTTCTAAAGTTGATAGAATCCTATCCTATCAAACTGGAAAAGTTAATTTTCTATACAATAAAACCTCTCCTTTTTGAATCTCTACCACATCAAGAGCATTTTGAAGACATTATCACTTACACTTACAATCTCCTAAAAGGCTAAAAGATCTAAAATTTTTCTTCAAAGAAAAAACTAATGCCTTAATTTATTAAACACGAGTATTAGTCCTGCTGTAAATATATTGGTAGTTTGTAGAGGAATTCTAGTCCAGAAATATGACTACTCTGGCAAGGAATCACATCAAATAATATTCTAAGTTTGTGTGATTCCACTATAATGACACATCTTTAATTCCTCTGACTGGAATACAGACATTCCCTTAGTACACACCCTTAATCCCTAAAGGTTAGTTTATAGAAGGAAGGAGCCATCTTTGATAATGATGTCTAAATGAAGGGCAAACTAAGTGATGAATCAGAGAGAAAAACTGAAAGATTTGACAGACTGAGTCAGAGATAGGATATGCCAAATTCTCATAGGAACAAACAGGAAAGACTGGCTACATAAGATAACAGGCAAAAAAGTGAGGCTACTTAACAAAGCAGCAGATACACACATACACTCACACACACACACACACACAGAGAGAGAGAGAGAGAGAGAGAGAGAGAGAGAGAGAGAGAAAGAAAGAGAGAGAAACTGTTTTCCCAGTCTCTGTTTTACAGAGTGGTTGTAGGTGAAAACAGAATGAGCCAGACAATAAGATGAGAGAGAGTACAATGATTACAAGAGAATGCCAGAGTTAATTTCAGACCAAGCAGAGGAATTCATTCAGAAGGCAAGAATAGCCAGTTTGAATCAGTCATGTTGAAATATTAGATTACACAGAGGCTAGTAGCTTCCAGACATAGACCTAGGGATCATTAGAATAGAATAGAGAAGGAAATGTTCTCAGAGCAGCCCAAGTAGTCAATTTTTACTACTTACACTTACAATCTCCTAAAAGGCTAAAGGATCTAAAATTTTCTTCAAAGAAAAAACTAATGCCTTAATTATTAAACACAAGTATTAGTCCTGTTGTAAGTATATTGGTAGTTTGTAGAGGAAACTACCAGTATTTGTGTTTGTGTTAGAGTTAGGAAGTTAAAGGAAACAGTTGACAAATAGGAGGGCTTTAGTTACTGATCATCAATCTTAGCTATGGCTCTCATCCAATTTTCTGTGAAAAGAAGGTGACATTTAATTTTACATCTGATGCCTGACTGGTAAATAATAGTTACATTTACAAAAGTTCTAAAATTTCTTTATGTTTTGGGGTATTTCTCATTATTTTCCCATTGACAGTATTGGTATAATGTGTTCACAATGAGTAAAACTACCCACTGTTTTAATTTATTCAATCATTAGATTTCTTCAAATTGTCAATTTGTGATTTATCACATTCTGAAAATATGCCTTCAATATGTTTTGTTTCATAGTTTTTGTTTCTTTGTTTTATTTCTCCAGCCTGAAAGAGCTCACTCCTAAATTCAAAAGAGCATTGAAAGACTAACAAGACTGTCTCTGATGGCATAAGGATGGTTCTCTGGTATCAGTTATGTTCTTGTATCTCCTGGTTTTTTACATTTGAAGGTTGAATGGCTTTTATAGTTGTTTTACTTTTGTTGGAACCTTCCACTTTTAACCTCCTTAGAAATGTGTCTTCTAAAATAACGCTGTTTTAAAATAAATATATGATTCAATGGCTCCAAATAAATCCTACTTCAGGAGATCCTCTGACCCCTCTTCAATTAATGGGTAGAATTAAAAAAAATGTTCCCTTTTAGGCAGGGAACATATCACCTCTCAAAATCAAGAAGGGATTATGAAGAGTAAGATCTCTGTAACCACAAAAGTGCTTATTAAATCAGGAAAATAAGGAAGGAAGGGAAGTTCAGAGGGCCTTACACAAAGACAGCAGAGTTAGGAAGTTAAAGGAAATAGTTGGCAAATAGTTATCATTCATCAAAGGTCCACATGTAACAGAACAGTCTAAGAAATCCCTCATGCTACAAATTGTCCATTCAAAAGTTTCAACCTTTTACATACATGGCTGTTGAGTTTCTTATCTTCTGCTGAGCTCATGCCAGTTCCTCTCTTGAAAGTGTGTTTATTTGCTCAGTGATCTGCCTTACTTTCTGCTAGTATTCTGTTCTGCCCATCTCCTTGTTCTTGTAAAAGAGAACCTAGAAATACAAGCATGTCCCACCAAACCCTTATATATGCTGATAATATCTTGACTTTGGCCTAGTTGTGGTACAATACAAATAGAAAAACATTCATATAATCAATACTTTTAGAAATCATTCTCCAATTTGCTGTGGTATACTTTCCTCTGTTTAAAAAGATGCTAGTTTTATAACATTTATTCTGTGCTAATATAGTCATTCCACAGATTTATGTCTTTAAACTTTGGCTCTCCCTAATAGGAATACTCAAATTATCCATCCATATTTCCAGCAGTACCTGCATTTAATTATTCAAAATTTCTCGTTATTAATAATATATAGACATAAAAAATAAAGCTGTAATATACACCTTACAGAACCCTGTAAATGTATTATATTTGAAACTTGAGGGTTGAAAGAAAGGGTCATTTTGACTTTATAGTATACAAAGTGTTGAAATAAAAATCTTTGGTTTATATAGCAATACATTTTACAAGTGAACTATGTTTGGAAAAAGATCCTAATACCTGATTTCGTGATGCATTTATTTTTTAACTTCTTAGAAAAATGTAAGTCATAATTAATTTCTTAAAATTGCTTTGCCTATGCATAAAATGTATCTGTCATAATCTAGGCTGGCAATAATATATTTGGATAGAAAATGTGTAGGAAGAAGATGAATACATTTGATCAAGGTATACTGAAATTTATTGTAAGTTTTGAAGTTCATTTCAGCATGAATCTGTAACTGAGAATTATCTTTACAAGGCAAAATACTAATCAAATCATCAAAAAAATTAAAATTATTTAGTGTGTACTCTTCCATTCCTCATGCTGCTTGAGCAGGTAGAATTACTATGCCTCTTCAATCCAAGCCAAGATCAACTACAACTCATACTTTGTACCTTGGTCTCTATTTGTGTTTGAAAAATCAATTAGTACCTGCACCATTGACTTAAATTTAAACTTTGCTACCAGTTTGTGCATCATTCTAAGAAATAAACAACATACTTCCTTTATTCAGAACACCTTCCAGTCTGTTTTTCCATCATTTTCTCTGAACATAACATTCAGGTTGTGAAAGGTAGAGCAAGAGACCTCACAGCTTTGTCTGGAAACTCCGATATTGTTGGTTTGAATCATAAATACAAATTCTATGCTTCTTATACTAATGCCTACTATCTAAATTCCTCATGCCTTGCAATTGACACATATAGGTACTTCCAAGTCTCAAATAGCCAAGGTAAATATGCAGTTCAGATACACTTACTTATAGATATAAAGCCACAAAAATGCTTAATGTGTTTCAGTGAAGTAAATAATATCTGTGTTGTTTCTATCTGGTACTTCAGTGAATGCTTAACTCTCTCGTCTGCTTCAGTTTCTAAATACGTTTCCTTGAAATGTTTTCCTTGTCTATGTTTACCAATCTGAGACCATCAATAATGCCAAATGACCCTCAACTAATTTACAAGATATTAAAATAACTTTTATAACTTTTATGTATCATTTGAACATGGAGCCTGTATTAGTCAGGGTTCTCTAGAGTCACAGAATGTATGTGTAGTCACTATTTAGTAAGGGAATTTGTCAATGACTTACAGCCTGTAGTCCAAGTCCCCAACAATAGTCAGCAGCAGCTCTGGATGGAAATCCAAGGATCTAGCAGTTGCTCAGTCCCACGAGGCATCAGGCAAAAAGAGTGAGTGAGTCTTCTTCCAATGTCCTTATGTAGGTCTCCATCAGAGGGTGTGGCCCAGATTAAAGGCTTGTGCCACCACACCTTTAATCCCAGATGACCTTGAGCTCGGAGATCTCCTTGCCTTACTCTTCTGAAATTCATAGCCACTATGCTTCAAGAGCTCCATGCCAAGATCCAGGTCAGAAACCTGTATCTCTGAGCCTCCAGATTAGGATCATAGATGAGCCTTCCAATTCTTGATTGTAGTTCATTCCAGATATAGTCAAGTTGACAACCAGGAATAGCCACTACAGAGACCATAGAAGTAAGCTAATATCAAAGAATCAATGTGCTATAGAAGATAGAGTCTGTTATCTTAATTTACCCAGAGGGTACCAAAAATGCAATGAGTTTGTGTACTAGATACCCAAAATAAAAGAACCAAATTAAAAATCCTAAATTCCCAGACTTCACAATCTATATATGTGTTTTAATTTTAG
The DNA here is from genome assembly GCA_036184795.1 of Tokudaia tokunoshimensis. Taxonomy (NCBI): domain Eukaryota; kingdom Metazoa; phylum Chordata; class Mammalia; order Rodentia; family Muridae; genus Tokudaia; species Tokudaia tokunoshimensis. Next base: position 50,170,548 of record BTHU01000021.1, read on the forward strand.
GTTTCAATAAATCTGCCCAACAATGGTAAACTACTGAATATATAGAAATAAAATAGAAATATTTATTATGAAATTGAAATTTCAGTTTTTAAAAATCTTCAAAACTGTGTTTGTGCCAATGTGGAAGTTCATAGTGTAACTATGGTTTTTACTCATACATAAAGATTATCTTCTAGAGTCACCATAATGTATTCCCTGTGCTTTAAGGATGCCATTTTCTAAACTTCTAACTTAATAACAGTATTCTTTTGTCTCTGTGGAGGTTACAGACATCTGTAGAAGAGAGATCCAACTGCATGTCATGTAGCAAGAGCTACAGACATATATGGCTATTTGAGATGCAATTGCATTTTAATTTAGGTTAATGAGAAAATATGCCCAAGTTGTGGCAGGAATTTGGCCACATCATGATGACTATTTAAGTGTTTGTCAATTTTTGTAATTCTTAAATACATTTTTTTTCTTTTTAACATTATATATGTTTAAGAATTTACGATTTTATTAAAGGTTTAATGAACTTTGAATTCTAATGTTACTTTTTCTAAGTTGAAAGTTTATAAAAAGAGAATCATATTTTATCAGTATGAGATTCTTAAATCACCTTGCTCATTAGAAAATGAAATTTCTTCATTCTTGCTGTTTCTGATTAGTAAGCATTTTAGTAAGCATTGTTAAGGAACTCTCATGTGTTGAAAATTATTCATTTTTAAATATAATCTTCCAGTAAAAGAACACAAGCCTTTTTTTTTATTCAAGAACATTTAGAGTTTTTATTTCTATTTCAGATGCCCCCCTTTTTTAAAATTAGGTATATTCTTAATTTACGTTTCAAATGATTTCCATCTTATTGCTCCCCCCTCCCCAAAAGTCCCACACGCCCTCTTCCCTCCCCCTACTCCCTAACCAACCCACTCCGGCCACCCCTTCCTCGTATTCCCCTACACTGCCATATTGAGCCCTTCCAGGACCAGGCACCTCTCCTTCCTTCTTCTTGGGTATCCTTTGATATATGAATTGTGCCTTGGGTATTCAAAGCTTCTGGGCTAATATCCACTAATCAGTGAGTGCATATAATGTGTGATTTTTTGTTAATGGGTCACCTCACTCATGATGATATTCCAGTTCCAACCATTTGCCTAAGAATTTAATGAATTCATTGTTTTTAATAGCTGAATAGTATTCCATAGTGTAAATATACCACATTTTCTGTATCCATTCCTCCATTGAGGGACATCTGTGTTCTTTCCAGCTTCTGGCTATTATAAATAAGGCTGCTATGAACATAGTGGAGCATGTGTTCTTACTGCATGTTGGAGAGTCCTCTGGGTATATGCCCAGGAGTGGTATAGCTGGGTCCTCCGGTATTATGCCGAGCTTTCTGAGAACCTCCAAACTGATTTCCAGAGGGGTTTTACCAGCTTGCAATCCCACCAGCAGTGGAGGAGTGTTCCTCTTTCTCCACATCCTCCTCAACATCTGCTGTCTCCTGAGTTTTTGATCTTAGTCATTCTGACTGGTGTGAGGTGAAATCTCAGGGTTGTTTTGATTTGCATTTCCCTGATAACTAAGGATACTGAACAGTTCTTTAGGTGTTTCTCAGCCATTCGATGTTCCTCAGGTGAAAATTCTTTGTTTAGCTCTGTACCCCATTTTTAATAGGGTTATTTGGCTCTCTGGGATCTACGTTCTTGAGTTCTTTTTATTTCTTGGATATTAGCCCTCTGTCAGATGGATGTAGGGTTGGTAAAGATCTTTTTCCAATTAGTTTGTTACTGTTTTGTCCTTTTGACAGTGTCCTTTGACATACAGAAACTTTGTAATTTTATGAGGTCCCATTTGTCAATTCTTGATCTTAGAGCACAAGCTATTGGTGTTCTGTTCAGGAAAATTTCCCCTGTGCCCATATGTTCAAGGTTCTTCCCTAGTTTCCTTTCTATTAGTTTCAATGTGTCTGGTTTTATGTGGAGGTCCTTGATCCACTTGGAATTGAGCTTAGTACAAGGAGATAAGCATGGATCGATTTGCATTCTTCTGCCTGTTGACCTCCAGTTGAACCTGCACCATTTGTTGAAAAGGCTATCTTTTTTCCACCGGATGGTTTTAGCTCCTTTATCCAAGATCAAGTGACCATAGGAGTGTGGATACACTTCTGGGTCTTCAATTCCGTTCCATTGATCTACATGCTGTTCACTTATACCAATACCATGCAGTTTTTAACACTATTGCTCTGTAGTACAGCTTGAAGTCTGGGATACTAATTCCCTCAAAAGTTCTTTTACTCTTGAGAATAGTTTTAGCTATTGTGGATTTTTTTTTTATTCCAGATGAATTTTTGAATTGCTCTTTCTAACTCGATGAGGAATTGAGTTGGGATTTTGATGTGGATTGCATTGAATCTGTATATTGCTTTTGGCAAGATGGTCATTTTTACTCTATTATTCATGCCAATCCATGAGCATGGAAGCTTTTCCATCTTCTGAGGTCTTCTTCAAATTCTTTCTTCAGAGAGTATCATTTCTTGTCATACAGATCTTTCACTTGTTTGGTTAGAATCACACCAAGATACTTTATATTGTTTGTGGCTATCGTGAAGGGTATCATTTCTTTTATTTCTTTCTCAGCCTGCTTATCCTTTGAGTATAGGAAGGCTACTGATTTGCTTGAGTTGATTTTATATCCAGCCATTTTGCTGAAGTTGTTTATCAGCTGTAGGAGTTCTCTGGAGGAGTTCTTTTGGGTCGCTTATGTATACTATCATATGGTTTGCAAATAGTGATAGTTTGGTTTCTTCCTCTCCAATTTTTATCCCTTTGACCTCCTTTTGTTGTCTAATTGCTCTAGCTAGAACTTCCACTACTATATAGAAAAGATATGGAGAGAGAGGGCAGCCTTGTCTACTCCCTGATTTTAGTGAGTTTGCTTCAAGTTTCTTTCCATTTAGATTGATGTTGGCTACCGGTTTGCTGTATATTGCTTTTACTAGATTTAGATATGGGCCTTGAATTCCTGATCTTTCCAAGACCTTTAACATGAAAGGATGCTGAATTTTGTCAAATGCTTTCTCAGCATCTAATGAGATGATCATGTGGTTTTTTTCTTTGAGATTGACTATGTAGTGGATTACATTGATGGATTTCCTTATATTGAACCAACCCTGCATCCCTGGGATGAAGCCTACTTGATCGTGGTGAATGATCATTGCGATGTGTTCTTGGATTCAGTTGGCAGGATTTTTATTGAGTTTTTGCATCGATGTTCATAAGAGAAATTGGCCTGAGATTCTCTTTCTTTGTCAGATCTTTGTGTGATTTTGGTATTAGCGTAATTGTGGCTTCATATAATGACTTGGGTAGTTCTCCTTCTGTTTCTATTTTGTGGAATAGTTTGAAGAGTATTGGTGTAAGGTCTTCTTTGAAGGTCTGATAGAATTCTGCACTAAAACTATCTGGACCTGTGCTTTTTTTGGTTGGAAGACTTCCAATGACAACTTCTATTTCTTCAGGGGTTATAGGACGGTTTAGATGGTCTATTTAATCCTGATTTAATTTTGGTATTTGGTATCTGTCTAGGAAATTGTCCATTTCCTCCAGATTTTCTAATTGTGTTGAATACAGGCTTTTGTAGTAGGATCTGATGATTTTTTGAATTTCCTCAGTTTCTGTTGTTATATCTCCCTTTTCACACAAGTCTTAACTTTGGTTCTGTTCTATTATTTGGACCTAATTTCCACAGTGATTTCAAAATAATCACAAGTATATCACCACCTATCAAAGGACTATAATCAAATTAGAAACAAAGCCCATTTGTATCTTCCTAAATATAAAATAAATTTATATTTATATTAAATTTAAAAATTTAATTTAATTATCATGTGTGTATAAGCCAACTCTCTTTTCGCCTGAAAATGCAATATCAAGTGGAACTAAGATTTATAAAATATATTTCCAGAGGAAAAAAATTAGAGGTCTTTTCTGTATGTATCAAACCCTCCTTTAAAAAATGGTTAGGCATATTATACATGAGGATATCAAGGAGCAGCATACCACATGCTATCCCAAAGCCACATAAAATGTTCTATATTTTCCATATACAAGTAAGCACATTTCTCTCTCTAGATTATATTCTTTTTCTTTTCTCTGATAGAGTCTGTCTGTGTAGCCTGGCTGTTCTGGAACTCCAACTTTAGAAGAGATTGGTCTTGTATTCACAGATTAAACTGCCTTTTCTAACAAAGTGCTGGGAATAACAAATTAAGACATGACTTCTGGCTGTTCTAAATTTTGATTTTCTTTCTGCCTTGTAGTGCATATATCACAGGAATTAACATAAGATATATAACCTAATATTTTTCACAATCTTATGTGAAGTTGAATGAAACATGTACATTTTAGTATTTTCAAATAATAAGTGATCAAGATTCATTAATGACCAAAGGTAATTTCTAATCTGAAAGCAGAGCATATAAACATATCTCAAAACTTCTGTATTCTAAGTGATATATTTTTCCACAACACCAAGGCAACAATTATACAGCAAATTTATAAATGTTGCAGTATTTAGTTAAATGCTGCAGAATAATTAATGAATGCATAACATATAGAAATATATACTTCATGTGTGTATGTGAAAAAAAAGGTTTCACTTTATATTTCTGGATGATCTGAAACTCACTTATACACAAAGTTGTTCTCAAAGTCAAAGAGATCTTCCTGCCTCTGCCTCCTGAATTCTGGCATTATGGGCATTCCATTATATCGTGCCTGGTCAGAAACATATATTTTTTGTCTCATTATATAATATATTACAAAGATATACAGTGTATTGTGGCAGAAAAAAGTGAAGTCAAATATTCTATATTATAGCAACTGATTATACCAACTATGAAACAGCATGTAAATTAAGGTGACTATAAACACCCACATCCTAAACCTCAAATTCTTTCCTTAAAAATGACTACCAAAATATTGTACTTACACTGATACATACTTTTCTGTATTTCTAACAAGATCTTAATACATATATTTTTTGAAACTCTTTCAATATATATAAGATAAATAAAAAATACTTAAATATTAAATTGTTGGGAATTATAATTACCAGTTTACTCTGACTTTTAGATATAAGCCAAGTATTGGTACTGTTGTTTGTTTTGTCTTTCTTTGAAATGAAGATTGGTATACTTACTGTCTTTGTTATTTTTCTATTGTTATTACAAAACCTACTTATAAAAGATAGTTTCCAATTTGGGCTAACCCTTCAGATTAGATCACAGCTCAGGATGGTGGAATAAAAGAATGATGGCTGATCTGCAGTAACCAGCGCGCCAGCTCTGCTGTGGGACTTCTGCCTGGCAGAGGGACCCCGCACTGGGCGGGAGCCTACCAGCTTTCCTTCCGCGACCTCTGTTCCCGCAGACTGAGCTGAAGAGACAGCAGCAAGTCCTGGATACCCCACCACACCCGAAAGACAAGATCTGGATTTAAAATCACTTCTCATGATGCTATTAGAGGATCACAAGAAGGACACAAATAAATCTCATAAAGAGTTACAGGAGACCATGAATCAACGGTTAGAAGCCCTTACAAAGGAAACACAAAAATCGCTTAGAGAAATGCGGGAGAACATGGATCAAAAGATGGAGGCGCACAAGGAGACAACACAAAAATCGCTTAACGAGATGAATCAACGGGTAGATGCACTCACAAAGGAATCACAAAATTGGCATAAAGAAATGCAGAAGAATATGGGTCAACAGACGGATGCCCATAAGGAGGCAACACAAAAATTGCTTAAAGAAATGAATCAACGGTTAGATGCCCTTACAAAGGAAACACGAGAACTGCTTAAAGAAATGCAGGAGACAATGGATCAACAGATGGATTCCCATGAGGAGGAAACACAAAAATCACTCTGAGAAATGCAGGAGAACGTGGGTCATCAGGAAGAAATCCTGAAAGAGGCAATGCAAAAATACCTTAAAGAAATACAGGAAAATACAAACAAACAAGTGAAGGATCTCAGCAAATCCATCCAGGAACTAAAAAAGGAAGTAGAAACAACTAAGAAATCACAAAGGGAGACAACTTTGGAGATAGAAAACCTTGGGAAGAAATCAGGAGTCATAGATGCAAACATAAACAATAGAATACAAGAAATGGAAGAAAGAATCTCAGGTGCTGAAGACTCCATAGAAAGCATCGACTCAACAGTCAAAGAAAATGCAAAATGCAAAAACCGTGTAACCCAAAACATCCAGGAAATCCAGGACACAATGAGAAGACCAAACCTAAGGATTATAGGTATAGATGAGAGTGAAGATTTGCAACTTAAAGGGCCAGTAAACATCTTCAACAAAATTATGGAGGAAAACTTCCCTAACTTAAAGAGAGAGATGCCGATGAACGTACAAGAAGCCTACAGAACTCCAAACAGACTGGACCAGAACAGAAATACCTCCTGTCACATAATAATCAAAACACCGAATGTTCTAAACAAAGAAAGAATATTAAAAGCAGTAAGAGAAAAGGGCCAAGTAACATACAAAGGAAGAACTATCCGAATCACATCAGACTTCTCACCAGAGACTATGAAAGCCAGAAGATCCTGGGCAGATCTCATGCAGACTCTAAGACAGCACAAATGCCAGCCTAGACTACTATACCCAGCAAAACTCTCAATCACCATAGATGGAGAGACCAAGATATTCCATGATAAAACCAAATTTTCAAGAATGGCAGATGGCAATAATCACTATGCCTTAATCTCTCTTAATATCAATGGTCTCAATTCCCCAATTAAAAGACATAGACTAGCAGACTGGATACGTAAACAGGACCCAGCATTTTGCTGCATGCAGGAAACGCACCTCAGTGTCAAAGACAAACACTACCTCAGAGTAAAAGGCTGGAAAACAATTTTACAAGCAAATGCCCCCAAGAAACAAGAAACAAGGTGGAGTAGCCATCCTAATATCGGATAAAATTGATTTTCAACCTAAAGTCATCAAAAAAGACACAGAAGGACACAACATACTGATCAAGGGAAAAACCCACCATCAAGAACTCTCAATTCTGAATATCTATGCTCCAAATGCAAGGGCACCCTCATTCGTAAAAGAAACTTTACTAAAACTCAAAGCACACATCGCACCGCACACAATAATAGTGGGTGACTTCAACACCCCGCTCTCTGAAATGGATCGTTCAGGAAAGCAGAAACTAAACAGGGACACAGTGAATCTAATTGAAGCCTTGGACCAAATGGAACTAACTGATATATATATATATAGAACATTTCATCCTAGAGCTAAAGAATACACCTTCTTCTCAGCTCCTCATGGTACCTTCTCCAAAATTGACCATATAATTGGTCACAAATCAGACCTCAACAGATACAAGAAGATTGAACTAATCCCATGCCTCCTATCAGATCACAATGGAATAAGGGTGGTCTTCAATGGCAACAAAAACAAAAGAAAACCCACGTACACATGGAGGCTGAACAATGCTCTACTCAATGATAACTTGGTCAAGGTGGAAATAAAGAAAGAAATAAAAGACTTTTTGAAACTTAATGAAAATGAAGGCACAACATACCCTAATTTATGGGACACAATGAAAGCAGTACTAAGAGGAAAATTCATAGCCCTGAGTGCCGCCAAAAAGAAACATGAGACAGCATACACTAACAGCTTAATGGCACACCTGAAAGCCCTGGAACAAAAAGAAGCAAATACACCAAAGAGGAGTAGAAGGCAGGAAATCATCAAACTCAGGGCTGAAATCAATCAAGTAGAAACAAATAAAACCATACAAAGAATCAACAAAACGAGGAGTTGGTTCTTTGAGAAAATCAACAAGATAGATAAGCCCTTAGCCAGACTAACCAGAGAGCACAGAGATAGTATCCAAATTAATAAAATCAGAAACGAAAAGGGAGAGATAACAACAGAAACTGAGGAAATTCAAAAAAATCATCAGATCCTACTACAAAAACCTGTATACAACACAACTAGAAAATCCTGAGGAAATGGACAATTTCCTTGACAGATACCATGTACCAAAATTAAATCAGGATCAAATAGACCATCTAAACCGTCCTATAACCCCTGAAGAAATAGAAGTTGTCATTGGAAGTCTTCTAACCAAAAAAAGCACAGGTCCAGATGGTTTTAGTGCAGAATTCTATCAGACTTTCAAAGAAGACCTAACACCAATACTCTTCAAACTGTTCCACAAAATAGAAACAGAAGGAACACTACCCAACTCGTTCTATGAAGCCACAATTACACTAATACCAAAAGCACACAAAGATCCGACAAAGAAAGAGAATCTCAGGCCAATCTCACTTATGAATATCGATGCAAAAATACTCAATAAAATTCTTGCCAACCGAATCCAAGAACACATCAAAACGATCATCCACCACGATCAAGTAGGCTTCATCCCAGGGATGCAGGGATGGTTCAATATAAGGAAATCCATCAATGTAATCCACTACATAAACAATCTCAAAGAAAAAAACCACATGGTCATCTCATTAGATGCTGAGAAAGCATTTGACAAAATTCAGCATCCTTTCATGCTAAAGGTCGGAAAGATCAGGAATTCAAGGCCCATATCTAAACATAGTAAAAGCAATTTACAGCAAACCGGTAGCCAGCATCAATCTAAATGGAGAGAAACTTGAAGCAATCCCACTAAAATCAGGGACTAGACAAGGCTGCCCTCTCTCTCCATATCTTTTCATTATAGTACTTGAAGTTCTAGCTAGAGCAATTAGACAACAAAAAGAGGTCAAAGGGATACAAATTGGAAAGGAAGAAGTCAAACTATCACTATTTGCAGACGATATGATAGTATACTTAAGCGACCCAAAGAACTCCACCAGAGAACTCCTACAGCTGATAAACGACTTCAGCAAAGTGGCCGGATATAAAATCAACTCAAGCAAGTCAGAAGCCTTCCTATACTCAAAGGAGAAAGAAGTAAGAGAAATAATACCCTATATGATAGCCACAAACCATATTAAGTATCTTGGCGTGACTCTAACCAAACAAGTGAAAGATCTGTATGACAAGAACTTCAAGTCTCTGAAGAAAGAAATTGAAGAAGACCTCAGAAGATGGAAAAATCTGCCATGCTCATGGATTGGCAGGATTAATATAGTAAAAATGAGCATCTTACCAAAAGTAATACACAGATTCAATGCAATCCCCATCAAAATCCCAACTCAATTCATCATAGAGTTAGAAAGAGCAATTCAAAAATTCATCTGGAATAACAGAAAACCCAGAATAGCTAAAACTATTCTCAAGAGTAAAAGAACCTCTGGGGGAATCAGTATCCCAGACCTCAAACTGTACTACAGAGCAATAGTGTTAAAAACTGCATGGTATTGGTACAGTAACAGACATGTAGATCAATGGAACAGAATTGAAGACCCAGAAATGAATCCACACTCCTATGGTCACTTGATCTTTGACAAAGGAGCTAAAACCATCCAGTGGAAAAAAGATAGCCTTTTCAACAAATGGTGCTGGCTCAGCTGGAGGTCAACATGCAGAAGAATGCAAATTGACCCATCCTTATCTCCTTGCACTAAGCTCAATTCTAAGTGGATCAAAGATCTCCACATAAAACCAGACACACTGAAACTAATAGAAGGGAAACTAGGGAAGAACCTTGAACATATGGGCACAGGGGAGAATTTCCTGAACAGAACTCCAATAGCTTATGCTCTAAGATCAAGAATAGACAAATGGGACCTCATTAAATTACAAAGTTTTTGCAAGGCAAAAGACACTGTCAAAAAGACAAAGCGGCAACCAACTAACTGGGAAATGATCTTTACCAACCTTACATCCGACAGAGGGCTAATATCCAAGATATACAAAGAATTCAAGAAGTTAAACTCCAGAGAGGCAAGTAACCCTATTAAAAATGGGGTACAGAGCTACACAAAGAGTTCTCACCTGAAGAATATCTAATGGTTGAGAAGCACCTAAAGAGATATTCATCATCCTTAGTCATTAGGGAAATGCAAATAAAACAACCCTGAGATTCCATCTCACACCAGTCAGGATGGCTAAGATCCAAACACAGGAGACAGCAGTTGTTGGCAAGGATGTGGAGAAAGAGGAACACTCCTCCACTGCTGGTGGAATTGCAGGCTGGTACAACCACTCTGGAAAGCAGTCTGGCGGTTCCTCAGAAAACTGTGCATGACACTTCCGGAGGATCTGGCTATACCACTCCTGGGCATATACCCAGAGACTTTCCCTGCATGCAATAAGGACACATGCTCCACTATGTTCATAGCAGCCTTATTTATAATAGCCAGAAGCTGGAAAGAACCCAGATGTCCCTCAACGGAAGAATGGATTCAGAAGATGTGGTATATCTACACAATGGAATACTACTCTGCAATTAAAAACAATGAATTCACGAAATTCCTAGGCAAATGGTCAGATCTTGAAAATATCATCCTTAGTGAGGTAACCCAATCACAAAAGAACACACATGGTATGCAGTCACTGATAAGGGGATATTGACCCAGAATCTCGGAATACCCTAGACACAATCCGCATATCAATAGATTTCTAAAAAGATGGTAGGAGAGACCCCTGGTCCTGGAAAGACTGGATGTAGGGGAACGCCAGGACAGAGTAACGAGAGTGGGTTGAATGGAGAAAAGAGGGAGGGAAGGGGGCTTATGGGACTTTCAGGGAGGGAGGAAACGGGAAAGGGGAAGTGATTTGGAATGTAAATTAAAAAAATAAAATAAAATAAATAATAATAAAAAAAAAGAATGATGGCAACCAAAAAAAGACCATTCCAAGTCATAACTTCCTTAACAAGGAAGCCTAGTAATCATTTCCAGGTTCTCCAACTGAGCACCAGTATTCAACATATGAACCTGTGGAGGTCACTCTGACTCATACTATCACATTCTATTTTCTGGCCTCTATAGAACTGTGGTGATATTATAACGAAAGTTACAGTTCACCCAACTTCTAGGGTTTCCACAGTCCTTCACATTTTAAAATTCCAGTCTCTTCTGTGATTTAAGGTAATCTCTTAATTGTAACCCTATGTAAAATAAAAGTCAAATGGCTCTGCAAATAAAAACAATGAATTCAAAAAATTCCTAGGCAAATGGTCAGAACTTGAAAATATCATCCTTAGTGAGGTAACCCAATCACAAAAGAACACACATGGTATGCAGTCACTGATAAGGGGATATTAACCCAGAATCTTGGAATACACCTAGATACAATTCGCATATCAATAGATTTCCCAGAAGATTGGAAGGAGAGATCCCTGGTCCTGGAAAGACTGGATGTAGGGGAATGCCAAGACAGACAAGGGAAAGGGGGTTGAATGGGGAAAAGAGGGAGGGAAGGGGACTTACGGGACTTTCGGGGAGGGAGGAAACGGGAAAGGGGAAATGATTTTGAATGTAAATAAAAAAACTTAGAAAATAAAATAAAATTAAAAAAAAGTCAAATGGCATTCTTTCAACATACAACAGCATAGCATAAACATTACCATTTCAAAAAGAAAAAATGCCAAGCTTTAGTGTTGGAGACAGACTATGCCAGACAAAAGGAACCTATAACAATTAAGGACTTTGAGATGCTCAGAGAACCTGGTGGCCGAGTGTGCTTTGATACATTAAATAAGCACCTCAGTGAGTATTTTTCCAGGGTTTGGTTTTGAGACCTAATGTCTGCCTTTCCAACTTTGTTGACTTCAATATATTTCTCTCTCTTGACCTGTCGCTAGTGCATGTCTCCTCTGCTTTGAAGATGTTCTAGCATCTCTAACCACTTGAGTTTCCCAACTCAATCCAGGCTTTATAGTCATAACTTTACATAATGGTCTTTCAGGGCTTCTATGAAAATATTTTCCAGCCACTTGTCTAGCCTCAATACTTTTACATAACTATCTAAGAAGAATTCATAGTCCCTTTGCTAGTGTTTCCTTTTTTACCGGCCCTATGTAGATGACACTGCCATGTTCAGTTGCCTCCTTGGTATGATGTATTATCTTCCTAGAATGACATTTGTAGCAGGCTTTATTTGTTTTTGTGCTTTAGGAACAGAAATTTTCTTAGCTCTTTTGTTTTTACAAATTGGAAGTTTAGCTAAGTGTATCTTGCCCTAAGATCACACTTCCCTTCATTCTATTTCATATCAGATCGGACCATACTCTACTTTTAGTATAAACCATGGTTTGATGTTATATTTTCTGGTATTATTAATGTGACCTAACTATACCTCTTGTATTTCCTTTTGATCTGTCTGTTCGTCTTTTAATTGTAGACCTGCATAAGGCTGAATACTAATAACTAGAAGACAGAGTTAATATTGAGCTACCCTGAAATCTCTTCCACCAGGAAATTAATTCAATACAGGAAATTAATCCAATGCTTTTCGATTTAGCCTCAGGTAGATGCTTTGGACAAGGACTATAAACATTCATATTCTTTGCCAATACATACTTGTCTTTCTTATTGGGTGTTCATAACATTACATAAACATTTCATTGAAAATATTTGTTACTGTTTACTTATTAAATATAAATTTTGCCTCTTGGGCTGGGCTACTATTGTCCACATTGTCTACTATTGTCTCCCAAATTCCTCCTAGGACTGTTAATCCCTACTTAGAACATTCTAATGTTTTTTAGTTCAAAGTCCCAAAGTCTTCCACATTTCTCAAAAACCCAGTACTGTTAGGCTTGCCATAGCAGCAGCCCATGACTAGGTCCCAATTTATGTCTTAGTGATTTTTCGTATGCTATAAGACACCATGATCAAGACAACTATAAAAGAAAGTGTGAGGCTAACAGTTTCAGAAAGTGAAGTCCTTAATAGCAAAGTAAAGGCTGGAATAACTAAGACCTTGCATTTTGATTAACAATTATGAGGCAGAGACATTGCAAAACACACATACCTCCAGCAAAGTTAATTTTTCTAATTTTTCTCAAATAGTTCTCCAAATTGTGAAACAGTACTCAAATACATGAATGAGCCTATGGGTACCACTCACTGAAACCACCATATTCACTAAATGAACAGTGCCAAAATATAGAATTTTAAATATATATTTGATAAATAAAAAGTAATTTAAATATTATCAGTGAATTTATATAATGTTATAAACAAGCAATGCAAAAATCAAGTGTGTCTTTGATATGTTTATATTGATTTTGACTGGATAGTGATATATATCCTTCTGTTCAGGATAGTTATGTTTATTTTATTTAGGCAGTTTTCTACATTAGAAAGTATCATAGAACATATTTCAGTCAGTTACAATTCAAATTTCTAAGAACATTTACCTGTAAAGCTTGTTTTTAAATAGTTTTTATTCATATGACTATATTTACTCAATATTCATATCATGTTAGCAATCAACCACTTTCCCAGCCAGCCCAGAGGAACCCAGTGACAATGTTAACAAGCAAGCACCTTCCATGATGCCTTGTTCAGACATTTTGACTTATTATTAATTTCCCTATCCTTAGGATGCTGCAAGTGGTAGAAAATAATAAACATTTTCCTTACCCATGGGAATATCTTCATGAATACCTTCAGGATCCCCACTGAGATGCCTCCTGTAAACCTCAAACCTATAAACATAGTGCCTGATTTAATGGCTTCATGCCTTTGCAATCAAACTTGGTTCCAATATCCACTAGATAATGATTGTAAATGGCCATCTAATGACACATTTAATCCTATTATTTTAAGGGATGTTTACAACTCTTGCCAGTGATCTGGAAAATGGAAAGGGATTTCCTGTGTTCAGCCTTTTTGTTACTTTCACTCTAAACTTTCTCCTTGTTCCTCCCGTTCCCAAACACAGCTCCTTCTAACTATATAATCTCAATGAAATGAACCTTCCACTATCAATTCAGCTCATGACTCTCATCCTGTCCTTACCATCCCAACTGGCTTCAGCTTCTTCTCCTCGCCTAGCTTCTCCAAACTTCTTCCTTCCCTCACCAGCTACATACAGGTCATTCTTTTTTACACTAGCACCTACTTTTACCCCACCTACACCTACAGCTTTTAGCCCTCCCACTTCCTGTTCTCACTCTGCAACCAAACCCCCTTCTCCTTTTCCTACTCAGAGAACCCAGCACTTGGTCTTCCTTTCCAGGAAGTCACTGCAGTGGGTGGTCTAATTATGATACATGATACATATCCGCTTTTCATTAAGAGGACTTCCTGATAAAAAGACTAGAAACCTATATCTTTAATTCCTCCACTTTTATTAAAGAATTTCAGTATATCGCTCAATCTTATAGTCTCACATTCACTATATATCACATTCACATTCAATATATATATTCCTCACTAACAACCTACCCCTGAGGAATGCAGGTGAAAGAGGGAACAGGCTAAAGCATATGCAGATCAAATGCACCATACCAACACAGCATGCCCCATCGGGTCTGAGGCAGTGCATAACTGGGATCCTCAAAGGAATTATAATACCACAGATGAGATTTTAGCTAGAGACCAATTTACAGTTTTCCTCCTGGCTGGTCTCTGTAAGGCTGCCCTTAAACCAGTAAACTATAAAAAGCTCTAAGAAATCATCCAGGACAAACAAGAAAACCTGTCTCAATTTTTAGAGTGCCTTATAAAGGCCCTGTTATACTAATCTAGACCCTGAAAACCAAGAAGGCAAACAATTTTTGGTGACCTATTTCTTTTCCTAAAGCTATACAGATATTAGGGTCAAGCTTTAAATGCTTGGATTGAGGACTCCTAACTCCGCAGGCAGAGGTCATTCCGCTGGCCTTTAAGGTATACTATGGAAGAGATGAAAAGGTCAACAAATAGCATATGTTGTCGAAGGATTTTCAATCAGGTTGGTGACTGCCAGCCTCCCTGGCCTCCTAAAACCCCCAAACTACCAGGTGCCTGCTAGAAATGTGGTCAGCAAGTCACTTGGGCTTGCTGTAGTCCCCGCAAGCCACTGAATAATGTCCAAACTGCCAACAAGAGGGACATTGGGCTATTGATTGCCATCATGTCACTCATGGTACAAGGACATCACTACCAGATCATCCACCAGCGGATCTGCTGAACTTGGCCATGGAAGACTGAAGGGGACTAAGATCCCTTGAATAGACCACTACCATCACTGACATGGAGGCCTGAGTAGTCATTAAGGTATCAGGGAGACCCATCTCCTTCCTTTGGGACACTGAGGCAACTTAATCCTGACAGAGTTTTGGGGATCCATCCCTCCTCCTTGTTTCCCTTGTTAGTGTAAGAGGACAGCCCTTCAAACCTAACTAGACCCACCACTCAGATTTGGTTTTAGGAGTGCTCCTCTCACATACTCTTTTCTGGTAGAGCCAAAGTGTCCCCTTCCCTCATTGGGAAGGGATACTTTAGCCAAAGTGGGAGCCTCTATTTCTTTTGTTCCCACCATTTGCCAAAACTCAAGGTTGCTTTCAGCCCCTCACCTCTTCCTTCTAGCTCTGCAACCTACTAGCTCTAATGTGTCATTTCCTTTGCCAGTCTCCCTCCCAGGTGGACCTCAAAGTCTGAAATGCGCAGAACACCTCTATAGCTAAAAACCATTCCCCTTTTGTTATCCAATCACAAGACCCTATCCAGTACATCTCCAATGCTCAGTACCCACATTCTCTCCAGAGCCTCACTGGATTTTAACATGTCATTTCTTCCCTCCTAAGGAAAAATTTTCTTCATTCTATTTTTCCCCTTTCATTACCACTGTACTTAGAGTTAAAAAAACAACAACAACAACAACAAAACCCAATGGGACCTACCATGTCATTCAAGATCTCCAGATTTATAATTCTACAGTGGTTCCTTTATATCCTGTTTTGGCTAACCTTTATACAGATCTATCCACCATCCCTTCCGGGACCTCTAATTTCTCAGTCCTAAATTTCAAAGGTGCATTTTTCTCTATCCCTCTGGATATCCAGTCACAAAATATCTTTGCTTTTACCTGGGATGACCCTGACATTCAATTCTATACACAACTTGCCTGAATCATCTTACCTCATGGTTCCAGGACAGTCTCCACCTATTTTGCAAGGCCTTGGCTTCTGACATAGTCTGTTTATCTGTCGAATCTATCCTTATTCATTATATTGATGACATTGTCCTTTGCAGTTCCTTTCTAGAGATTAGCCAAACTAACACATCTGCCCTTCTAAATTTCCTGTCCAGTCGAGGCTATATAGAGTCTACCTTCTAAGGTCCAATTTTTCACCCCTCAGTTTACCTACATGGGACTAACAATTATTCCAATCCACAAAACTTTTACCTTGGATTAAAAAACAATCAAGTCTCTAGAAGTCCCCTCTAGTAAAGAGGAAATTCTATCATTTGTAAGAATAGCTGGCATTTTACATTCTTAGGTCCCTTCTTTTTCTCTTATTTCCCACCCTTATATAAAGCAGACTTAGGCCCCACCCAGGAATTACTTCTGCTGGGAGCTCACCTGACCTGGAATGGGTTGAAGTAGAACACAGTGTTGAATGTAGAGGTAATGTTAAAGACTGATGCTGTCTGGCCATTAAACTCTCTAACTATGATGAATTCTGGAGCTGCTGGCTTCTAAAAATTTCCTAGTAACTTTCTAGTTTATTCTGAGGTTAAAAATCTGCTGGCTTGGACAATTAATACCTGTAGCCTAACCACAGGGGATTATGGGATTAATTGTTAAGGCTTTTTTCTCTCTTGCCCAAAAGCCTTACCTATCATTTGTAAGGAGAGAGGGAGGTTTAGAGCAATAAACCTTTACTGAACCAGGATAAGAGTCACTAGCAGAATGAAAAACAAGCAAATATGCAAAAACTCATATATTCATATACAAATTCATGGACACATACTCATACAACTTTATGAATTCTAGTTGGGCTTAGCTACTTACTTATCTCATGATTACATACTTAAACACATACATCCATACTTACATAATACAATGTATAGCAAAGGCCCAAGTACCAGTGTAGAAAGAACTCACTCATTATGGATAAAAATGAGTTCCAATGAATTGGACCCAAGTCTGTAAGAAAAAAAGCTATCTCCTCTTTAGTAAGACTAAGCCTGATTTATTCTTAAGAAAGGACCTATTCTGTACAATGGTAAAGAGAAGCCTGCCTATTCTTTCTGCTCCCTCTGCCACTTTTTCATTGTTCCTCTTTCTGTCTGCATGCTGGTTATTGCTCTATTCTGCTTCTGCTTTTATGTCCTTTTTATTTATAAGGGAAAGCAAAAGGAGAAAAAAATCTATCAGGCTATATGCTTTCTTAATTTCTAAGTTGATCTCTTAATTTCTAAGATACTCTGCTGTTCTTCTTTCTCTTAATCTTGCTCTCTCTTACTCCTCTTTCTTTTGTTCTTTCCTTCTTCTGTAATTCAAAGCCAATGCAATGTAATTATTGCTATTTTTTGAACCTTTTCTAGGGGAATAGATCGCATGAATGCTTCCAACCATTCTCTTTTTAAACAAAAGTTCTCAAAAAGTTCAAACATAAATTCAAATAAAAAACTGAAAAAGAAGTTTACAAAAGAGATTTTTACACATGTTTTCATTTTGACTAGTTATTTAGCTAGACATTTATTATCTGTCACTAACTCCACAGGTTCATTGAGAATTAAAAATCATAATTTTTGTGACTAAGTTATCATTGAAGCTTTTTATAGATCAACACAGTCAATATTTTATCTTCTGTCCTTGGACCTACCGTAAATCACTAGTTCCCATTTATGTCCTTTGGCTAATTGCTTTACAGCCTCTTAGAATGTGTTCTAGGTTGTGAATGCCTTGTTTATATCTCAGAAGCAATTAACTCATGACACATGGAGACTGGCAGAGTTCTAATTGTAGTTTTCATATCAGAAAGGGATTTAATAGAAGTCCCATCATAAGGAGCTTAATAATGACTAGTGTAATTTTTTTAAATTTATTTAATCATCATTAAGATTTAAGAAATCATCTTTTTCTCTACATAACCTCACTTCAATAAGCAAAATTTTCTTTGATCTGCAGAAATCTACCCAATAGGGTGGGCTAATGCTCAGGGATTATTATATTAATTTCATAACTAAAGGAAAGCCCTCAACATCCCTTGATATTTTTATATTCCACACCACCTCCAGACCTCAGGAAAGATAGAATGAACTAATCACTCCTTAAAAATGGCCTTTGTCAAACCTTGTCACAGGATATCTCAATTGGGTAAAAATCCTACTGCTGGCTCTTTTCAGGCTAGGAGCTTTCCCTAAGAGACGTTTTTTGGTCTCAGCTTTTGAGCTCATGTATGGATGACCAATTCTGACTCCTGGTCTTTCAACCTCCTCTCCCTGCTCACCTAATAACCCCTGTCTTAGTTAGGGTTTTACTATTGTGAACAGAAACCATGACCAAGGCAACTTTTATAAGAATAACATTTAATTGGGGCTTCCTTACAGGTTCAGAGTTTCAGAACTGGTCATCCATATATGAGCTCAAAAGTTGAGACAAAAGAGGTCTCTTTGGGAAAGTTCCTAACCTGAAAAGAGCCAGCAGTAGGAGTTTTCCCTAATTGAGATATCATGTGACAAGTTTTGACAAAGGCTGGAAACATAAAGGTGGGAACATGGCAGCATCCAGGCAGGCATGGTGCAGGAGGAGCTGATAGTGCCACATCTTCATCTGAAGGCTGCTAGAATACTGACTTCTAGGGAACTAGGAGGAGATTCTTAAAGATCATGTCCACAGTGACATACCTACTTCAAGGGCATATATCCAAATAGTGCCACTTCTTGGGCCAAACATATTTAAACCACTACAGTCCCCTTACTCTGTAATCTCTGCTTCCTCTTATGGAACATTACTGACCACCATCTTCCATGGCCACCCACTAATTCCTGTCCACTCCTTATCAACATTGTAGATCAAGTCCCTCTCTCCTCTTCAAACCATCACCCTTTCCAACTTAATGGCAGGGCCCCTTCAAGCTAATTCTTTTTTTTTTTTTTTGTTTTGTTTTGTTTTTTTTTTGTTTGTTTTTTTTTTTTTGGTTTTGGTTTTGGTTTTTTTTTTTTTTTGGTTTTTTTTTTTTTTTTTTTTTTTTTGGTTTTTCGAGGCAGGGTTTCTCTGTGTAGCCCTGGCTATCCTGGAACTCACTCTGTAGACCAGGCTGGCCTCAAACTCAGAAATCCGACTGCCTCTGCCTCCCAAGCGCTGGGATTAAAGGCATGCGCCACCTCCGCCCGGCCAAGCTAATTCTTGTAACCCTCTCAGTTGTTAAACTTGAGAGATTCTCTCATTTATTCACCTGACTCATCTCAAGTTCTTTACCTCTCCACCTGAAAATAATTCTACTTACATAGACCCCAACAGGACCCTACTCCCTTCTGCTTCAAAGGATATCAGAACCAACCACCTGGTCCCCAATTCCAGAAGAATGAAGTTCTACTTTGGCAGTTAGATGCACTTGATACTACTGGAATAGGCATGAGTTTCTCCTCCTCCCCCTCCTGTTTGTTTCTATCTAGGGTCACTCTTCGATATAGAGATTCAAAGTTCAAGAAACTCACACTTGACAGTATCTTTAAATAGGATTGGAGAATTGCTCTACAGCTGGATGACAGGAGATGATCAGAATTCACATCACCCCTATATTCACCATTTCTTCTAAATATTATGACCTTTTAGTTTGCTTCCTTTTTGACCAGACAAACAATATTGTAATGAGTAGCTACACAGATATGGGAGCTGCCTATATTGGTCTTGACAATTACACATGTCCACATTACAGTTCAATTGTCTCTATCTACGATGTAAAACTTTCTTCTTCTATATTCAGAAACAATGGAATCCCAAGTAGAAAGTAGGCATTGTTGGAAAACTCTACTGTGCCAACAAATATGGGCTCCTGATAAGCATGATTTATATCCATAGCAAATATGTCCCAATTATCCAACATCTGGAGATTGGAGAAACAGAAGAATTAAACACTTCTTCAAGGTCATCCATCTTTGATATGCTTCCTCCTAAATAATACTAATCTGGTAGTGAGGATTAAATATGCCCCAATATTGATGCCATTCTTAAACAGCAAGAAACAGTTTAAGATATCAGACACCTTTATCTCTACCTAACCATCACTTCCTTTTTTTTCTCCTTTTTATGATAGGAAAAGAGAAGAATGTTAGCAATCATGCATCATCCTGACCAGCCCCAAGTGCAATAGTAAAACATGTTGTCACTTGCTGCCCAGAGGTAACACAGTCTCCTTGTTACCCCTATGGCACACCCTCCTGAGCATTTGCCATGACTGCTATCAAAAGCAACACCTTTCCTTCCTCCACATCTTTTTCTCTTCCTACTCCCAGAGGGAGCCACTGTGTTCACCTCACCCCTGTGTCTTAATAAACTGCCTATGTGAGACCTGTTGCGCAGTGTGATTATATCAAAATTGTGCCATGTGTTACATATTCAATCTTGAAGATGTTACTTTCATGAGTTAATCATTTATTTGAAAATGAGAAAAGAAATCAATCCTTCATTGGCTGTTGTCAGCACGTGAAGTGACATCAAATGTTTAGAAACTTGTAGCAAATAGAAAGTTTTACAAAATAATTAAATACTACTTTTCCTCCCCCCATAAAACCACCCCAGTTGTACAACTTTGATAGCCTAATTGTTGGAGGTAAAAGTTAAAAAAAATAAGCATATGATGCATCATTATTTAGATTTTCCTGACTTCTGCAAAACCTGTATTAGAAGAATAACTGATATTATCACTGTAAAAATACAATCTGCCTTCTTACTAAGCCACTCAACTCACCTTCATTCATATTCTATATCTTCCCATATTTTGTAATTTGTTATTTATAAGTCATATAAATCTACCAATGAAAGAAATGATATTAGAAGGATAAAAGGTGCTGTAAGTCATAGATAGATGCATGGATAGATAGATAGATAGATAGATAGATAGATAGATAGATAGATAGACAGATAGATATTGAGAGAGATTGAAGAATTTAAAATTTTATTATATTTCTGGAATCTTTAATAGAAATTTATCATTATGTGTACTGAGAAATTTAAACTTTTCAATTTAGAAATGAACACACACATACCAATCACAACAACAATAAAACAAAAACAATTAAAGAAAAAGATGCCCCAACTTTGAAAAGGGTGTATGTGTGTGTGTGTGTGTGTGTGTGTGTGTGTGTGTGTGTGTGTGTATTTGGAGGAAAGAAAATGAAGGGAAAAATTACATAATTATATAATAATATCAAAAATATAAAAATATTTAAAAAATAAAAGAGAGTATTAAGTATGGCTGGATATTTTAAATTTTTTAACGAAAATTACTTACGAATAATAATTTATTATTTCTCTGCTAGAAAAACAAAAATAGGCCTACCAGCTTCCCTTTGGTGACCACTGTTCTGAGGATCAACTGTACTGAGGAGACAGATACCCAGGTACTCCCCAATATAACATCGCTTGGGACACAGCCTGTTGGGCTTCCATCTACGCCCAAGAGTGGGACAGCGCTGCAGTGGACGCCAGCTCTTCTGTGGACCATCTCCCCTGCAGAGTGATCTGCGCCAAGAGAGTGCAGAGTGCACTCCGCCATCTTTGGTCCAGCATCAAGGCAGTTGGGACCCCCAGGCTCAGGGACAGACAGGCATAATATTGCTTGGGTCTCAGGCAGCTTGTGTATACCCTGCTCCCAAGAGCTGGGCAGGACTGCAATAACCAACGCGCCAGCTCTGCTGTGGAACTTCTGCCCTGCAGAGGGACCCCCCCTCGCCCCCACCTGGGAGAGATCACACACCCCTGCATAGGGCGGGAGCCTACCAAACTCCCATTTGCGACCTCTGCTCCAGGAATTCACTAGGCTGAGCCTTTGGATGTGCAGGGATTCCCCAATATAACATCACTTGGGGCAAGGCACATCAGGGCTCCAAAGTCACTCAGGAGCAGGGCAGGCCCCAGAAATAGGTGCCAGGAGAATCCTGGTAATCCAGGGGCGTCAGAAATAGCTTTGCAGGCTCACAGGAGGTCCAACCAACAGCCAGTGACAGCAGGACCAACTAACACCAGAGGAAAACAGATGGCAAAAGGCAAATGCAGGAACGTTACTAACAGAAATCAAAATAATATGCCACCTTCCAAACCCAACTCTCTAACAACAGCAAGTCTTGGATACACCACCACACCCGAAAGACAAGATCTGGATTTAAAATCACTTCTCATGATGCTATTAGAAGATTTCAAGAAGGACACAAATAAATCTAATAAAGAATTACAGGAGATCATGAATCAACAGTCAGAAGCCCTTACAAAGGAAACACAAAAATCGCTTAGAGAAATCCAGGAGAACATGGATCAACAGATGGAGGCTCACAAGGAGGCAACACAAAAATCGCTTAAAGAAATGAATCAATGGGTAGATGTACTTTCAAAAGAATCACAAAAATTGCATAAAGAAATGCAGAAGAATATGAGTCAACAGATGAATGCCCATAGGGAGGCAACACAAAAATTGCTTAAAGAAATGAATCAAAGGATAGATGCCCTTTAAAAGGAAACACGAGAATTGCTTAAAGAAATGAAGGAGACGATGGATGGACAGATGGAAGCCCATGAGGAAGAAACACAAAACCTGCTTAGAGAAACACAGGAGAACTAGGGTCAACAGGCAGAAATCCTGAAAGAAGAAATGCAAAAATACCTTAAAGAAATACAGGAAAATACAAACAAACAAGTGAAGGATCTCAGCAAATCCATCCAGGATCTAAAAGAGGAAGTAGAAACAACTAAGAAATCACAAAGGGAGACAACTTTGGAGATAGAAAACCTTGGGAAGAAATCAGGAATCATAGATGCAAACATCAACAAAAGAATACAAGAGATGGTAGAAAGAATCTCAGGTGCTGAAGATACCATAGAAAGCAACGACTCAACAGTCAAAGAAAATGCAAAATGCAAAAAAATGTGTAACCCAAAACATCCAGGAAATCCAGGACACAATGAAAAGACCAAACCTAAGGATTATAAGTATAGATGAGAGTGAAGATTTGCAAGTTAAAGGGCCAGTAAATATCTTCACAAAATTATGGAGGAAAATTTCCCTAACCTAAAGAGAGAGATGCGGATGAACATACAAGAAGCCTACAGAACTCCAAACAGACTGGATCGGAGCAGAAATACCTCCCGTCACAAAATAATCTAAACACCAAATGTACTAAACAAAGTAAGAATGTTAACAGCAGTAAGAGAAAAAGGCCGAGTAACATACAAAGGAAGACCTATCTGAATCACATCAGACTTCTCACCAGAGACTATGAAAGCCAGAAGATCCTAGGCAGATCTCATGCAGACACTAAGAGAACACAAATGCCAGCCTAGACTACTATACCCAGCAAAACTCTCAATCACCATAGATGGAGAGACCAAGATATTCCATAATAAAACCAAATTTTCACAATATCTTTCCACAAACCCAGCCCTGAAAAGGATAATATGTGGAAACCGCCAATACAAGGAGAGAAACAAACACCCTGGAAAAAATGAGATAGTAACCTTCTTGCATCAAACCCAAAAGTAAATAACCACTCAAACATAAAGATACTGTCAAGAATAGCAGGTGGCAATAATCACTATTCCTTAATCTCTCTTAATATCAATGGTCTCAATTCTCCAATAAAAAGACATAGACTAACAGACTGGATACGTAAACAGGACCTAGCATTTTGCTGCGTACAGGAAATGCACCTCAGTGTCAAAGACAAATACTACCTCAGATTAAAAGGCTAGAAAACTATTTTACAATCAAATGGTCCCAGGAAACGAGCCGGAGTAGCCATCCTAATATCAGATAAAATTGATTTTCAACCTAAAGTCATCAAAAAAGACACAGAAGGACACTACATACTGATCAAGGGAAAAATCCACCAAGAAGAACTCTCAATTCTGAATATCTATGCTCCAAATGCAAGGGCACCCTCATTCATAAAAGAAACTTTACTAAAGCTCAAAGCACACATCGTACCTCACACAATAATAGTGGGTGACTTCAACAACCCGCTCTCTGAAATGGATCATTCAGGAAAGCAGAAACTAAACAGGGACACAGTGAATCTAATTGAAGCCTTGGACCAAATGGAACTAACAGATATATATAGAACATTTCATCCTAAAGCAAAAGAATATGCATTCTTCTCAACACCTCATGGTACCTTCTCCAAAATCGACCACATAATTTGTCACAAATCAGACCTCAACAGATATAAGAAGATTGAACTAATCCCATGCCTCTTATCAGACCACTATGGAATAAGGGTGGTCTTCAATGGCAACAAAAACAACAGAAAACCCACATACACATGGAGGCTGAAAAATGATCTACTCAATGATAACTTGGTCAAGGAGGAAATAAAGAATGAAATCAAAGACTTTTTAAAATTTAATGAAAATGAAGGCACAACATACCTTAATTTATGGCACACAATGAAAGCGGTGCTAAGAGGAAAATTGATAGCCCTGAGTGCCACCAAAAAGTAACTGGAGAGAGCATACACTAACAGCTTAATGGCACACCTGAAAGCCCTGAAACAAAAAGAAGCAAATACACCCAAGAGGAGTAGAAGGCAGGAAATCATCAAACTCAGGGCTGAAACCAATCAAGTAGAAACAAATAAAACCATACAAAGAATCAACAAAACTAGGAGTTGGTTCTTTGAAAACATCAAAAAGATAGATAAGCCCTTAGCCAGACTAGCCAGAGGGCACAGAGACAATATCCAAATTAACAAAATCAGAAACAAAAAGAGAGAGAGATAACAACAGAAATTGAGGAAATTCAAAAAATCACCAGACCCTACTACAAAAGCCTGTATTCAACACAACTAGAAAATCTGGAGGAAACTGACAATTTCCTAGACAGATACCAAATCCAAAAATTACATCAGGATCAAATAGACCATCTAAACCATCCTATAACTCCTGAAGTAATAGAAGTCGTCATTGGAAAACTTCCAACCAAAAAAACCACAGGTCCAGATGGTTTTAGTGCAGAATTCTATCAGACCTTCAAAGAAGACCTAACACCAATACTCTTCAAACTATTCCACAAAATAGAAACAGAAGTAACACTACCCAACTCGTTCTATGAAGCCCAATTACGCTAATACCAAAATCACACAAAGATCTGACAAAGAAAGAGAATCTCAGGCCAATCTCTCTTATGAATATCGATGCAAAAATACTCAATAAAATTCTTGCCAACCAAATCCAAGAACACATCAAAATGATCATTCACCACGATCAAGTAGGCTTCATCCCAGGGATGCAGGGATGGTTCAATATATGGAAATCCATCAATGTAATCCACTACATAAACAATCTCAAAGAAAAAAACCACATGGTCATTTCATTAGATGCTGGAAAAGCATTTGACAAAATTCAGCATCCTTTCATGTTAAAGGTCTTGGAAAGATCAGGAATTCGAGGCCCCTATCTAAACATAGTAAAAGCAATTTACTGCAAACCGATAGCCAACATCAATTTAAATGGAGAGAAACTTGAAGCAATCCCACTAAAATCAGGGACAAGACAAGGCTGTCCTCTCTTTCCATATCTTTTCAATATAGTACTTGAAGTTCTAGCTAGAGCAATTAGACAACAAAAGGAGGTCAAAAAGATACAAATTCGAAAGGAAGAAGTCAAACTATCACTATTTGCAGATGATATGATAGTATACTTAAGAAACCCAAAGAACTCCACCAGAGAACTCCTATAGCTGATAAACAACTTCAGCAAAGTGGCCGGATATAAAATCAACTTAAGCAAGTCAGTAGCCTTCCTATACTCAAAGGATTAGCAGGCTGAGAAAGAAGTAAGAGAAATGATACCCTTCACGATAGGCACAAACAATATAAAATATCTTGGTGTGACTCTAACCAAACAAGTGAAAGATCTGTATGACAAGAACTTCAAGTCTCTGAAGAAATTTAAGAAGACCTCAGAAGATGGAAAAGCTGTAACTATGTAAATGAGACTTCAACAAAGCTGGTCTGAGTGTTTCAAATACATATGTGCAATAAAAAGTTGAATCCTAATAGACTATATACCTCAAACAACAGTGAATAAAGCAGAAGATTCTACTCTAGTAGAAGGGTTATAATCAGATAAATGCCACATGATGTAACTGGAGGTATTTCTTTATCTAAGTCACATAAAACAATTGATCAAGATGGGTATAATTACAGGAAATGTAATAAAGAGTTAGAAGACTGTGGAAAAAATTAAGGAATTTTGTGTAGTGTAGTATGTTCTGCATTAATACCTCTTCAAGGATAGAATTTTAATCCAGTAACCTGTCTGCTCTTGTGGGGAATTACATCCAAAGACCCAGGTCTGTGTGAACCAGCTAGAATGCAGGCATGCCACACATCTTTAATCCCTCTTGCTGAAATACAGTTATAACCATAGTACATAACATTAAGGCAAATTGGTTTGTAGAAAGAAACAGTCATGTTTGAAAGTGACATCTCCAATCTAAACAGTCCTATAACCCCTAAAGAAATAGATGCAGTCATTAATAGTCTGCCAACCAAAAGAAAACAAGGACCAGATGGGTTGAGTGCAGAGTTCTATCAGACCTTCAAAGAAGACCTAATATCAATACTCTTCAAACTATTCCACAAAATAGAAATGGAAGAAATACTACCTAATTCGTTCTCTGAAGCTACAATTTCTCTGATACCTAAACCACTTAAAAACCCAACAAAGAAAGAGAACTAGAGACCAATTTCCCTTATGAATATCAATGTAAAATTACTCAGTAAAATTCTCACAAACTGAATCAAAGAACACATCAAAATGATCATCTATCATGATCAAGCAGGCTTCATCCTAGGGATGCAAGAATGGTTCAGTATAAGGAAATCCATCAACATAATCCACTATATAAAGAAATTCAAAGAAAAAAACCCACATGATCATTAATTAGATTCTGAGAAAGCATTTGACAAAATCCAACATTCCTTAATGATAAAAGTCTTGGAACAATCAGGAATTCAAGGCACATAAATAAACATAATAAAAGCAATATACAAAAAAACCAGTAGCCAACATGAAACTAAATGGAGAAAACGAATAAATCCCACTAAAATCAGAGACTAGATAAGGCTGTCCACTCTCTCTCTACCTATTCAATATAGTACTAAAAGTCTTAACTGAAGCAATAAGACAACAAAAGGAAGTCAAAGGGATACAAGTTGGAAAGGAGGAAGTCAAAGTATTAATATTTGCAGATGATGTGATAGTATACTTAAGTGACTACAAAAATTCCACCAGAGAACTTCTAAACCTGAGAAACAACTTCAGCAACAGGGCTGGATGTGAAATTAACTCAAACAAATCAGTGGCCTTTCTCTATTCAATGGATAAATAGGTTGAGAAAGAAATTAGGGAAACAACACCATTCACAGTAGTCACAAATAATATAATATACCTTGGTGTGATTCAAACTAAGTCAATGAAAAATCTGTAAGAAATTCAAGTCTCTGAAGAAAGAAATTGAAGAAGATCTCAGAAGATGAAATGATCTCCCATGCTCATGGATTGGCAGGATTATTATACTAAAATTGGCCATCTTGCCAAAAGCAATCTACAGAATCAATGCAATCCCCATCAAAATTCCAACTTAATTCTTTATAGAGCTAGAAAGAGCACTTTGCAAATTCATTCAAAATAACAAAAACCTGGGAGTGTGAAAACTCTTCTCAACAATATAAGAACTTCTGGCACAATTGTCATCCCTGACTTCAAGCTGTACTACAGAGCAATCATGATAAAAACTGCATGGTATCGGTACAGTAACAGGCAGGTAGATCAATGGAATAGAATTGAAAAAATGATCCCACACATGATGGTCACTTGATCTTTGACAAAGGAGCAAAAACCATCCACTGGAAAAAGACTTTTCAATAAATGGTGCTGGTTCAACTGGAAGTCAACATGAAGAAGAATGCAAATTGATCCATTCTTATCTCCTTATACAAAGCTCAAGTACAAGTGGATCAAGGACCTCCACATAAAACCAGATACACTGAAACTAATAGAAAAGAAAGCAGGGAAGAGCCTTGAGCACATGGGCACAGGGGAAATGTTCCTGAACAGAACACCAATAGCTTATGCTCTAAATCAAGAATTGACAGATGGGACCTCATAATATTGCAAAGCTTCTGTAATTTGAAGGACACTGTCAATAGGACAAAACAGCAACCAACAGATTGAGAAAATGTCTTTATCAATTCTGTATCCAATAGAAGGCTAATATCCAATATATACAAAGAATTCAAGAAGTTCTCCATAGAACCAAATGACACTGTTATAAAATGGGGTACAGAACTAAACAAAGAATTCTCAACTAACGAATGGCTGAGAAGCACCTAAAGAAGACCACCGGAGTCGCTCCTGGAGAGGAGTCGACTTGCCAGCCGGTGCCTGTGAGGTCTGCTCACCCATTCCTCTGGCCCTCTGCACTGTTCACCATGCAGCCTGCTTCTGCAAAAGTGGTATGATCAAAGAGATTATGTATTCATTGAATTTTGGGTTGAAGACTGTAAAGATTTTAATGTAAACTTTGATAAATCCAAACTTACTTTCAGTTGTCTTGGCGGAAGTGATAATTTTAATCATTTAAATGAAATTGGGTTTTTTTTTTATTGTATTGTTCCAAATGATTCCAAGCATAAAAGAACAGACAGATTGATTTTATGTTGTTTACAAAAAGGAGAATTTGGTCAGTCGTGGCCTAGGTTAACAAAGGAAAGGGCAAAGCTTAATTGGCTTAGTGTGGACTTCAATAATTGGAAAGACTGGGAGGATGACTCAGATGAAGACATGTCTAATTTTGACCGTTTCTCTGAGATGATAGATCACATGGGTGGTGATGAGGATGTAGATTTACCAGAAGTAGATGGAGCAGATGATGATTCACAAGACAATGATGATGAAAAAAATGCCAGATCTGGAGTAAGGAGTGCTGTCATCGCCTAGATTTTGAGAAAGAAAAATAACTTCTGCAAGTTTTCATAATTGAGAAAATCCCTGATTTGATACTTCTATAAGCAGATATGCTGTACTTGCATCCTTTAACCCATTTCTCAACATTGCCCCCCCCAAAGGCTTCACTAAGGGTTGATTATGTACCATTATATGGGTCAATTTAAGTCAGCTAAGGCAATATCCTTATGTATGAACATTTCCCAGGATTCCATGAAGCAGTTGAAATCCTAGGCAACTGCTACAGCATCTCTGATAAATAGTTGTATTTCATCTAAGTCTTTCATCATAACACAACTACTTATACATTAGGAAAGCTCTCAGCTTAGGGAAAGATAAAGGTTTTAGATCCTAGACCACGGACTTAAAGGATATGGAAACAAATTGGCTAATATCTTTTTTTTGTTGTTGTTGTCACTTTTTTTTTCTAAGTTTTTTTATTTACATTCCAAATCATTTCCCCTTTCCCGTTTCCTCCCTCCCCAAAAGGCCCATAAGGCCCCTTCCCTCCCTCTTTTCCCCATTCAACCCCCTCTCACTTCTCTGTCCTGGCATTCCTCTACATCCAGTCTTTCCAGGACAAGGGGTCTCTCCTTCCATCTTCTTGGAAATCTATTGATATGCGAATTGTGTCTAGGGCATTCTGAGATTCTGGGTTAATATCCCCTTATCAGTGACTGCATACCATGTGTGTTCTTTTGTGATTGGGTTACCTCACTCAGGATGATATTTTCAAGTTCCGACCATTTGCCTAGGAATTTTGTGAGTTCATTGTTTTTAATTGCAGAGTAGTGTTCCATTGTGTAAATATACCACATCTTCTGAATCCATTACTCCCGTGAGGGACATCTGGGTTCTTTCCAGCTTCTGGCTATTATAAATAAACTGATACCCTGCCATTCTTCCAAGATACCTTTCAGAATTATTCCACTAAAGTTTATTTTTCAAAAAGAAATATACTTTACATCATTGTATGTGATCATTTGTCAGTGTTCAGGTGTATTTTATCTAAAACTAGTGGATGCTCTAACTTAGATAGTTTTCAAAGCCTGTACATTTGGTATTGTTTGTCCCTTAGGCTTTTATATCTCTTAGCATGGAGGGCAAAGAAAGATCTACATTGTTGCTTGAGAGTATGTACATTTTAGACCAGATCTGTATTTGCACTGTCAATGTGGCAAATGAATGGAAAATGTTAATACACTGCTGTATTTTTTATTTCCTGTTTTGATTTCAGCTTAGGCCCTGGCTATAAAACCTCAATTTACGTTTATGACAGTGGGGACTTTTTAAATGTCTACATTTTTTCTAATAAACTTTTGGAAGATTTTATGGCTGTCCTTTTAAGTGTCTGTTTGCTAAAATTTCATGTATTTACCCCTTACTGGAATGGAGTTTGATTTTTGAGGGATAATTTGGGACCAGTCCTGTTTGAACAAAGGCTTGCTGTACTGTCACAGGAAGCCCTCTAAAGTGTGTCTGTAATGGGAGCCTGTGGGCAATTTGCCGCAGCTGGAAAAGTGTTGTGACTTGACTGAAATAAAACTGAATGTGTTGTCCTCCTGTTTAAAAAAAGAAAAGAAAAGTAAAGAAAAGAAAAAAAAATGTTCAATATCTTCAATCATCTGGAAATGCAAATCAAAACAACCCTGAGATTCTACCTCACACCAGTCAGAATAGCTAAGCACAAGAAGAAGGAAGACCAAAGTATGGATACTCTGGTCCTTCTTAGAAGAAGGAATGAAATATTCTCAGGAGGAGATAAGAGACAAAATGTGGAGCAGAGACTGAGGAAAAGACCATCCAGAGACTACCCCTCCTAGTGACCCATCCCATATACAGTTATAAAACCAAGACACTATTGTGGATGACAACAAGTGCTTGCTGACAGGAGCCTGATATAGCTGTCTCCTGAGAGGCTCTGCCAGTGCCTGACAAATTACAGAGAGAGATAATCTCAGTCAACCATTTAACTGAGCACAGGGTCCCCAATGAAGTAGCTAGAGAAAGGACCCAATGAGCTGAAGGGGTTTGCAGCCCAATAGGAGGAACAACAATATGAACCAACCAGTACTCCCAGAGATTCCAGGGACTAAACCAATGACCAAAGAGTACACATGGAGAGACCCATAGCTCCAGCTGCATACGTAGCAAAGAATGGCCTTGTTGGACATCAAAGGGAGTAGAGGCCCTTGATCATAAGAAGGCTTGATGCCCTAGTGTAGGGGCATGCCAAGACTGGGAATTGGGAGTGAATGGGATTGTGAGCAGGGGGATGGGGGATGCGTTAGGGGGTTTTTGGAGGAGAAACCAGGAAAGGGGATAACATTTGAAATGTAAATAAAGAAAACTTCTAATAAAAAAATAAACTCAGGTACAGCAAGTGCTGGCAAGGATGTGGAGAAAAAGGAATAGGAATACTCCTCCATTGCTGATGGGATTGCAAGCTGGTATAAGCACTCTGGAAATCAGTTTGGCAGTTCCTCAGAAAATTGGATATAGTACTACTTGAGGACCCAGCTCTACCATTCCTGGACATAAACCCAGAAGATTCTCCAACATGTAATATGGACACATGCTCCTCTATGTTCATAGCCTCCTAATTTATAATATCCAGAAGCTGGAAAGAACCCAGATGTCCCTCAGCATAGGAATGGATACAGAAAATATGGTACATTTACACAACTGAGTACTACTCATCTATTACAAAAATGAATTAATGAAATTCTTAGGCAAATGGATGGACCTAGAAATTATCTTCATGAGTGAGGTAACCCAACCACAAAAGAATGCGTGTGGTATGCACTCACTGATAAGTAGATATTAGCCTAGAACCTTGGAATACCCAAGATATAATATAAAAAGGAAGTCCAGAGAGTGGATTCTTAGTTCCTTCTGAGAAGGGGGATCTAAATACCTATGGGAAGAGATACAAAGACAAAGTGTGGAGCAGAGACTGAAGGAAAGACCATCCAGAGACTGTCTCAACTGGGGATCCATTCCATATACAGTGTAGTGGCTATTCTTGGTTGTCAATTGCCTATATCTGGAATGAACTACAATCCAGAATTGGAAGACTCACCTATGATCCTAATCTGGAGGCTCAGAGATACAAGTTTCTGACCTAGATCTTGGCATGGAGATCTTGAAGCATAGTGGTTATTAATTCCAGAAGATTAAGACAAGGAAATCTCTGAGTTCAAGTTCATCTGGCATCTGGGATTAAAGGTGCAGTGGCACACATCTTTAATTTGGGCTACACCTTCTGATGGAGACCTACACAAAGAAATTGGAAGAAAGACAAATGTATTCTTAACAAAATAAGACAGAAACATTCACATTACTTTATAATCCTCATTTCTAAAACTGGTTTCATGGTCTTAGCTGGTATTTATAACTACCTTCCTCTACTACCTATTCTGTATTTCCTTCTCCATCTGCAAGCACCTAAGCAGGTCTTGGCTCTTTTCCTAGAGGATTGACCTATGCCTTCATTCCTGATGGGTCTGTATCCTTTGTCATCCTGCTTGGATTAGGCTCTTGTAGCTTCCCATTGACTTTAATCACAGGACATGGTAGTACTAAGAGATGCCCTAAGGGATCTCCTGAACTCCAGACATAATCCTGCTTACCTTCATTGTGGAGAGGCAATCCAATTTCCCCATGGTAATCTGGATCTATCACACCTCCTAACACTGTTATTCCTTTCTTATCCTCTTGTTTTAAGGGCACAGAAGACCAAAATAATCAGGGGGAAGTCTGAGCTTCCAGTTCAATGAAACATTTGTTGTGGCTCCTGGTAGGAGCACTCCCAAATCTAGAACCAAAACAGCAGAACCTAAAGTTGTGGGGACAGGAAGCAAAAAAATTCCTAGAGGGTCACTAGGAGTGATAGTGAATGGAACTATTCCCTTTTCCACCCCTTGATTCCTGGACCCATTGATTCTGGCTATGGGAAAAACTGTACCATATATCAGATGCTGATTCAAAGCATCTGATTCAAAACTGCCTTCTGAAGAACTCTTCCCCAGCCCTCCATGCTGTTCCCACCTAATTGGCAATGTAACTGTGTCTTCAAAAGGCCATTCCATCTTTCTATCAGACCAGCTGCTTCAGGATAATGGGGGACATGGTAATACCAGTGAATTCCATGATAGTGGGCTCATTGTCACACTTCTCTGACTGTGAAATGAGTTCCTTGATCAGAAGTAATACTGTGTGGAATACCATGATAATAAATAAGACATTGTGTGAGTCCACAGATGGTGGTTTTGGCAGAAGCATTGCATGCAGAAAAGGCAAATCCATAACCAGAATAAGTATCTACTCCAGAAGAACAAAACACTATCCTTTCCATGGAGGCAGTGGTCCAATGTAGTCAACCTGCCACCAGGTTGCTGGCTGGTCACCTCAAGGAATGGTGCCATATCTGGGTCTCACTGTTGGTTTCTGCTGTTGGCAGATCTGGCATTCAGCAACAGTTGTAGCCTGGTCAGCTTTGGTGAGTGGAAGTCCATGTTATTGAGGCCAAGCACAACCTCCATCTCGGCCACTATGGCCAATTTGTTCAAGTGCCAATTGAGCAATGACAGTGATAGCTGGGGAAAGAGGCTGACTGTCCATAGAATGGGTCATCATATCCACTTGATTATTGAACTCCTCCTCAGCTGAAGTCACCTTTTGTTGAGCACTTACTTGGGACACAAATATCTTCACATCCTTTGCCCATTTGGAGAGATCTATCCACATACTTCTTCCCCAGATGTCTCTCCACATCCATGACCATCCAGCCAATTCATTGGCCAGAACTCATGCATCAGTGAACAATCATATATCTGGTCATTTCTTCTTCCAATCAAAATGTAATACCATGAGTACTGCTCAAACTTCTGCCCACTGTGAAGATTTTCCTTCACCTGTATTTTTCAGGGTTGTCCTGGAAAGGGGTTGTAATGCTGCAGCTGTCTACTTCTGGGTGGTACCTGCATAATGTGCAGAACCATCAGTAAACCAGGTCCTAGCCTTCTCTTCTTCAGTCAGCTGGTCATAGGGAACACCCCATGAGGCTATAGGTGCATGCTTGGCTGCAGATGACATTGTAACAGGAGTAGAAACCATAGGCATTTGAGCATCTTCTTCATGTAACTTGCTTGTGCCTTCAGGACCTGCTCTGGCCCAATCATTCATATATATATACCACTTCCATTTGATAATAGACTGCTGCTGTGTACATCCTACTTTATGACTTGGAAGGTCTGATAACACCCAGTTCTTGATGGGCAGTTCAGGTTGCACAGGAACTTGGTGTCCTATTGTCAAACATTCAGTTTCCACTAAGGTCCAATAGCAGGCCAAGAGCTGTTTTTCAAAGGGAGAATAGTTGCCTGCAGATAATAATAGATCCCAAAGGGTATTTTTTTTCTGTGATTCACCTACAGGGGCCTGCCAGAGGCTCCAAACAGCATCTCCGTCTGCCACCAACACCTCAAGTACCTTCGGGTCTGCCGGATCATATGGTCCAAGTGGTAGTGCAGTCTGCACAGCAGCCTGGACAGGTTGAAGAGCCTTCTCCTATTCCAGGCCCCACACAAAGCTAGTAGCTTTCTGATTCACTTGGTAAATAGGCCTGAGTAACATACCTAAGTGAGGAATGTCCTGTCTCCAGAATCCAAATAGACCCACTAAACGTGCTTCTTTCTTGGTGGTGAGAAGGGTCAGGTGCAATAACTTTTCTTTCACCTTAGAAGGAATATCTCTGCATGCCTCACACCACTGTACTCCTAAGAATTTCACTGACATAGATGGTCCTTGAATTTTGGTTGGTTTTATTTCCCATCCTCTAATACGCATATGTGTTACCAATGAATCCAAGGTGGTTGCTACTTCCTGTTCACTTGGTCCAATCATCAATATAGTGCACCAATGTGATATTTTGTGGAAGAGACAATCAAGATCCCGTCTAACTAAGTTATGACACAGGGCAGGAGAGTTAATATATCCTTGAGGCAAAATTGTAAAGGTATACTGCTGGCCTTGCCAACTAAAAGCAAATTGCTTCTGGTGGTCCTTATGGACAGGTGCTGAGAAAAAGGCATTTGCCAGATCAATAGCTGCATCACAGAAGAGACCTTTGGGATTTTGGAGCAAGCCAGTAAGTATCATCCTCCCATGGCCTCTGCATCAGCTCCTGCTTCCTGACCTGCTTGAGTTCCAGTTATGACTTCCTTTGGTTATGTATAGCTGTGTGGTAGTGTAAGAGGAATAAACCCTTTCCTTCCCAACGTGCTTCTTAGACATGACATTTGTGCAGGAATAGAAATCCTGACTAAGACATACAATTACCAATCTCAGACACTATTGTGAATGCCAACAAGTGCTTGCTGACAGGAGCCTGAGAGGTTCCTGAGAGGTTCCACCAGTGCCTGACAAATATAGAGGTTTGTCATACAAAGAATACAAAGATTGTCATACAAAGAATATGAAAAACTGAAGGGGTTTGCAGTCCCATAGGAGGAACAACAATTTGAACCAACCAGTTTCCCTAGGGCTCCCAGTGACTACTCTACCAACCAAAGAGCACACAAGGAGGGACCCATGGATCCAGCCACATACATAGCAGAGGTTGACCTTATTGAACATTAGTGAGAGGAGAGGTCCTTGGTCCTGTGAAGGCTTGATGGCCCAATGTAAGAGACAGGTAAATGAGGGCCAGTGGGTTGGTGAGCAGGGGGAGGAGGATGGGATAGGGGGCTTTCAGAGGGTAAATGAGGAAAGGAGATAACATTTGAAATGTAAATAAAGAAAATATCTTATTAAAAAAAGATAGTGACATCTAATAGACAGGCAGACAAAGTGACAAATCAATCAAATATTTGACAGAATGAGTCAGGATATGATATACCTAACTCATAAGAGAACAGATGGGAAAGAGAAGCTAATTAAGAGCAACACAGGGAGATAAAGTGAGTTGAGAGTCAGTTCAGTTTGTGCAGTGTAGTTGAGTTTATTTCCTAGTTCTGTTCAGTTTGTGCATTTCATGACGTTCAGGACAACAGAGAAATTTCAAGCCAGAGAATAAGAAGCCAGAAGATTAGAATAAATTGCCAGCATCAATTTGAGGTCAACCAGAACAATTCAGTGAGAATCTGAGAGAAGCAAATATGAATCAATCACCTTGGAGAGGAAGTTGAGTCAGAACAGTTGAATTGAATCAGGCAGCCAGAGTTCAGAAAGAGCTAGAACATGTAATCTTATTCAGCAATAAGCCTCTTAGATGACAATGACATCAGGCAAATAAAAGAGAGATTTACAGTAGATAGATTTAAAGATATATTTACATTACCATCTTGAGCAAAATTAATTAAGATAATTGAGTTTCTTAAAACAGTTTCAAAGGTAAAACAATAGTAAAGTTGAATAGTTATTAGACTGTGAGACCTTATAAATCATTGTTCATACTTTCTACTCTTCATCCAGAATAACAAAACTAAACTAATCCAAACAGCAACAACACCTACTACAGATTCATCAGACAATTCTTGGTAGTAGTAATTTATATTAAATGGGTTTTACATATCAGTTCTTAGAGTAATTTTTATACACCCATTTTGAATTTGGCATTTAAAATGAAATGTTTTCATTTAGCAATAGTCTTAACTATGATAAACTGAATGCATCCTTATTTTTTATATCTCTAAAAGGAAAAGCAATGTGTAATATTGTACTTTTATAAATAGAAGCTAAAACTTGCTTCTAAGATAAAAGAGCTAAAGTTCTAAGAGACTTTTATCTTACTTATATGTCAAACAATGACAGGGTCAGAATTTGAACCAGCCTAGAATGAAAACCTGCTTTTTAAAACTGTTGATATGTAAGATTATGCAGCCCCATCTGTGTATAATTCTTTGAGAATCCTTTGCTTTTAATATTGGCAAAAGTCCAGCCTCCTAATTAAAGACCATTTGACTGGTAACTCTGAAGGGATAAACTTGAGCATATTCACATGTCAGACATTTGACATCTCAGATGTCACCTTGTTTCAAGTCTTTATGATATGTTTAACCAAATGTATGAGTGTTCGAATCCTTCATGAAATGTTTTTATTCACTGGAAACATAGTCTTTTAGCAATGATAAAAACAAGCTTTTGTGTTTTATATATAGAGATAGATAGATATAGATATAGATATAGATGATATAGATATAGATATAGATATAGATATAAATATAGATAGAGATAGATATAGATATAGATATAGATATATTCCAGTGACTCATAATACTACAAGCAAAAGAGATTATTTCTTCTACAAAAGTATACAATCTAGTGGACAGCTCAAGGTGGGAAAATTGAAGTATAGGTCTGTAGATAGTTTTATAAGAACAATTTATTTCTCCTTTAGTGCATTTTAATCATCCGACTGTGTTTTTCATTTCTATCCTCAGTAAGAGGCTAATGAGGCAGAATGGTCAATGAAGCATAGAGATTACTTGTACATTTATCAGGTATAACCAGATTGATTCAGTCAGAGAAAGAAAGCTTAGAGGATGCATATATAGCATTTAATGGACATAAATATTCACTCCTTAGAATGTTCTGTATAGCATACAAAAATGTAAAACCGACCTTATGATGATCATATATGTAAGTCTATGATATTTTGGTAAATGTATATGTGGTAAGATTATCAAATTCCATGACCAAGGTGAGGAAGAGATCAAAAACTAGAGGACACTTTGTGGATATCTCAGAAAAATTTTGCATTCCTTCTTCTCCATTTCTAATTCCATTTCTGTCTTTATCACTGATAATCAGATCAGAAAGCTTCATCTCTGAAGTAAGGCTATGCAACCCACAGCAGACCACAGGTATTACACAAGATATCTTCTCTTACTTAAAGTCATTTAAACTCTTGGTTTATGGGTCTGATAAATCTCTTCATAATAATAAATACCTAAATATTATTTTTCAGAGTATTTTAATTAGGATATATTAAAACTCTACTACTTTGGCTTTCTTTTTGATATTACCATGTATACAGTATAATCACCTCCATTAAGCTTCTCTATTATTTATTTTATTCCATCTCTGACTTCCTCTTGTTCCCTTCCTTTTCCCAAAATCAAAGTCTTTGATTAAATATGATATAGTGTAAACTGTCAGTATCATAAACAACCCATTAGAGCAGGTTACCTAGAAACTTGCCCTGTTCACACTTCATGAGCAAACACTAGACTGGCAACTTCCATGCTGCTGCAAGGAGTCTGAATATGAACTATACTAAGCACCCACTATCTCCATCTCATTTCACATTGTTCAGAGTTAAGTATATGCTGAACTTTCTGTACCACTATTGAATTCATTTTTAAGTCTTCTTCTAAAAGTTGTTTACAGTGGATATTTTTTAAAAAAGACATATTCGTTTCTCTCTTTATCTCTATCTTTAACCTTTGCAAGATAGATTAAAGGAGACAAGATTAATTCAATATAAATTGCATTTTGCTATAAATAAATTTAATATTTTCAAGAAATATCTGCATATTGAATGTAATTTACAGTAAAACAAATTAAAGGTTCATAGGTTCTTCTTAAGACAATAGATTCATGGTGATCATTTACTACGACAAGGTGAGAAGTTACAATCAGAAAGCAGGATTTATTGGTATCTCTTTCTAAGAAAATTGACACTTGAGGGTCTAAATAAAACCCGAGAAAATGTTGGAAATGTCATGATACCAAGAGGAAACAGGGAAAGAAATAGAAGCCAGATAAAACTTTGATGATAAGGTATTCCTAGAAGTCTTTCTTAGGTTTATCATGTTTGAATTAAAAGGATATGCAGGAATTGGAAAGAAATTATAGTGTTTTCCAACCTCATCCTAATCAATAGTCACTTACTTGGCCTCCAGATTGCTAAAATGATAAAATACTATCAATTACATGAACATGTGTCTTCATTACTGCTGGATTTCAATCTTTTCAGGAATATAAAATATTTTTCATTCAGCATCTAGCACTACTAAATGTATCACTTTATTAAATATTTGTTAAATAAATTACTCAACAAGTAGATAATGTTGTAAGTCAATTTTCTTTAGACAATATTTGAGTGATATCTGTTTATGTAACCTAGTTCAGAGGAAACCTCCCTGTTATGGGATACTCCTAGGTACTCTATATGGGAATTTTATGACATTTATCTCACCTATTATCTTCCAGAAACAAGGAAATAGAACTAAATAGCTAGCTTTCATTCTGATTATCTCAATGACCCTTTATTGTATATTCTCAAACATAAATAAGTAACCCCAGACTACTGTCTGCCTCTCTTGTTTTATGTGGAAAAGAGAAAAAAAATACTGTACTTACATTTCAATATAAACCCATGTTATTTTCTTGAAATCCATGGAAGACAGTAAGAGAGAAAGGGAAGTGCATGCTGGAGGACATGGTGTCATTGGTGCTAACTAGACTTGTAGAGTAATATTTTACTTTATATTTGATTCATTTTATATATTTATACAATTCCTACTATGTAGTATTGCATTAACCTTGATCAGGATTCTGAAAAGGCTCATTAGGGAAAGCTATTTCTATGGCCTGAATGAAGAGCTAATAGTCCAAACTACCAAAAACATAAAAAGAATTAGTTTTGTTAGGCCCAGCTGGGCTGGTCATTAACTCAGCTAAACAAGTAATCACTCTTCAAAAATGTTGACTCACCCCAGATACTAAAGAATGGAGAAAATAATTAATTCTTTACTGAGATAATATGCTTTTCTTTTATCATGACTGCTCCCTATGACCTTATATAAAGACATTTTATAGTTTCTAAAAGCTTTGTGGAGTTTCTGATAGGTCTGACCACCTTTCTTTTTTAATGGTTATTTTATTTTATATTTTTACATTTCAAATGTTATCTCCCTTCCGAGGTTCACGTCTGCAAACCCTCTGCCCACCTTTTTGAGTCTTAACTAGTAAAGGTGACAATTTTCTCCTTCCTCATTACTTTCTCTTCCTTTTGGATGCTTGCCAGAGTTTAAGTACACATTTTTTGCTATTCTGAGCTTTCTTATACTTTCTATGAATTATTTGCAGCTCCTTTTTGGTCATGTGTTTGACTGTCCACAATGTTTGATCACCATGGTAACGCAAAGGTCATGGTTCCATATTACTATCTTAAACTCCCTCCTAAACATATATACTGAGATTAATTTAAAACCTCAACATCTGAAGTCCATAGATTTTATTATTTGACTCTTTGGGAAAATAATAAAAAAGCTTTTGGCTTAGGATAGCCTTGATGGCTATCACATTTTCTCAGAATCCAGCACCTCAAGTGAAAAAAGACATTCCAATATAGTTTTCTCAATTAAAGATCAGGTTTTAAGTATTAAGCAGCTTTGTTCCTTAATTTGGTCTTCATGTAGTCTACATTTTCTCTTTCCTAACCTAGTTAATTTGGCATCTTATAGAAAATAATGTTAGCTCACCATTTTGTGTTTGTTAAGGCAACGTCTCAGAAACAAAATTATTCTCTAGGGTCTCAGCATACTTCTGTGTGCTCACTTTAGAACCAACATAAGATGAGAGACTTCGAGAGTCCAATGACCAGTCATGTGTTGATGGAAATGGTGAAGCTATAACAACTGTAAATAAAAAACACCTTTCCAAATTGTGTATGGATAAATTCAATAATCATTTAAGGCAGGAATATTAAGACTCAGAATAAGACTAAGGTCAGAGATTTTCTTTTTTTTTTTTTAATTACAGATTCAATGCAATCCCCATCAAAATCCTAAATCAATTTTTCATAGAGTTAGAAAGAGCAATTCAAAAATTCATCTGGAATAACAGAAAATCCAGGATAGCTAAAACTATTTTCAAGAGTAAAAGAACCTCTGGGGGAATCAGTATCCCGGACCTCAAGCTGTACTACAGACCAATAGTGTTAAAAAACAGCATGGTATTGGTACAGTGACAGGCATGTAGATCAATGGAACAGAATTGAACACCCAGAAATGAATCCACACTCCTATGGTCACTTGATCTTTGACAAAGGAGCTAAAACCATCCAGTGGAAAAAAAATAGCCTTTTCAACAAATGGTGCTGGCTCAACTGGAGGTCAACATGCAAAAGAATGCAAATTGACCCATTCTTTTTTTTTCTTTTTTTTAAGATTTATTAATTGTTATGTGAGTACACTGTAGCGGTCTTCAGACACACCAGAAGAGGGCGTCAAATCTCATTATGAGATGGTTCTGAGCCATCATGTGGTTGCTGGGATTTGAACTCAGGACCTTCAGAAGAGCAGTCAGTGCTCTTAACTGCTGAGCCATTTCTCCAGCCCAAATTGACCCATTCTTATCTCCTTGCACTAAGCTCAATTCCAAGTGGATCAAGGACCTCCACATAAAACCAGACACACTGAAACTAATAGAAAGGAAACTAGGGAAGAACCTTGAACATATGGGCACAGGGGAGAATTTCCTGAACAGAACTCCAATAGCTTATGCTCTAAGATCAAGAATTGACAAATGGGACCTCATTAAAAAACAAAGTTTTTGCAAGGCAAAAGACACTGTCAAAAAGACAAAGCGACAACCAATTAACTGGGAAATGATCTTTACCAACCCTACATCCAACAGAGGGCTAATATCCAATATATACAAAGAACTCAAGAAGTTAAACTCCAGAGAGGCAAGTAACCCTATTAAAAAATGGGGTACAGAGCTAAATAAAGAGTTCTCACATGAAGAATATCTAATGGCTGAGAAGCACCTAATGAGATGTTCATCATCCTTAGTCATTAGGGAAATGCAAATCAAAACAACCCTGAGATTCCACCTCACACCAGTCAGAATGGCTAAGATCAAAAACACAGGAGACAGCAGTTGTTGGCGAGGATGTGGAGAAAGAGGAACACTCCTCCACTGCTGGTGGTATTGCAAGCTGGTACAACCATTCTGGAAAGCAGTCTGGAGGTTCCTCAGAAAACTGGGCATGACACTCCCAGAGGATCCGGCTATACCACTCCTGGGCATATACCCAGAGGCTTTACCTGCATGCAATAAGGACACATGCTCCATTATGTTCATAGCAGCCTTATTTATAATAGCCAGAAGCTGGAAAGAACCCAGATGTCCCTCAACGGAGGAATGGATTCAGAAGATGTGGTATATTTACACAATGGAATACTACTTTGCAATTAAAAACAATGAATTCACGAAATTCCTAGGCAAATGGTCAGAACTGGAAAATATCATCCTTAGTGAGGTAACCCAATCACAAAAGAACACACATAGTATGCATTCACTGATAAGGGGATATTAACCCAGAATCTCAGAATACCCTAGACACAATACGCATATCAATAGATTTCCAAGAA
Source organism: Tokudaia tokunoshimensis (assembly GCA_036184795.1). NCBI lineage: Eukaryota > Metazoa > Chordata > Mammalia > Rodentia > Muridae > Tokudaia > Tokudaia tokunoshimensis. The sequence continues at coordinate 50,213,025 of BTHU01000021.1, forward strand.
GATGGAAGGAGAGACCCCTGGTCCTGGAAAGACTGGATGTAGGGGAATGCCGAGACAGAGAAGCTAGAGGGGTTTGAATGGGGAAAAGAGGGAGGGAAGGGGGCTTATGGGACTTTCGGGGAGGGAGGAAACGGGAAAGGGTAAATGATTTTGAATGTAAAAAAAAAACTTAGAACAGGAGTTCCGTCTGTAACTGACTGTGAACAATCAATTGAGATAACTCACTACCTACATGCTCCACTATGTTCATAGCAGCCTTATTTATAATAGCCAGAAGCTGGAAAGAACCCAGATGTCCCTCAACGGAGGAATGGATTCAGAAGATGTGGTATATCTACACAATGGAATACTACTCTGCAATTAAAAACAATGAATTCACGAAATTCCTAGGCAAATGGTCAGATCTTGAAAATATCATCCTTAGTGAGGTAACCCAATCACAAAAGAACACACATGGTATGCAGTCACTGATAAGGGGATATTGACCCAGAATCTCAGAATACCCTAGACACAATCCGCATATCAATAGATTTCTAAAAAGATGGAAGGAGAGACCCCTGGTCCTGGAAAGACTGGATGTAGGGGAACGCCAGGACAGAGTAACGAGACGGGGTTGAATGGAGAAAAGAGGGAGGGAAGGGGGCTTATGAGACTTTCGGGGAGGGAGGAAACGGGAAAGGGGAAGTGATTTGGAATGTAAATTAAAAAAATAAAAAAAAAAATAAAAAAAAACTTAGAAAATAAAAAAAATTAGATATATTCTTTATTTACATTTCAAATGATTACACCTTTCTAGGATCCCCCTTCACCAAAAGTCCCACAAGCCCTCTTCCCTCCCGCTGTTCCCCAATCAACCCCTTCCCTCTTCTCTGTTCTTGTATTCCTCTACACTCCTGCATTAAGCCTTTCCAAGACCAGGGGACTCTCCTTCTTTCTTCTTGGGCATCATTTGATATGCGAATTGTTTCTTGGGTATACCAAGCTTCTGGGCTAATATCCACTTATCAGTGAGTGCATACCATGTGTGTTCTTTTGTTACTGGGTCACCTCACTCAGGATGATATTCTCCAGCTCCATCCACTTGCCTAAGAATTTCATGAATTCATTGTTTTTAATAGTTGAGTAGTATTCCATAGTATAAATATACCACATTTTCTGTATCCATTCCTCCGTTGAGGAACATCTGCGATCTTTCAAGCTTCTGGTTATGACAAATAGGGCTGCTCTGAACATAGTGCAGCATGTGTGCTTACTACATGCTGGAAAATCCTCTGGGTATATGACAAGGAGTTACCAAGGGGTCCTCTGGTAGTATTATGCCCAGTTTTCTGAAGAACCACAAGACTGATTTCAAGAGTGGTTGTACCAGCTTGAAATCCCACCTGCAGTGGAGGAGTGTTCCTCTTTCTCCACATCCTCGCCAGCAACTGTAGTCTCCTGAGTTTTTTTATCTTAGCCATTATGACTGGTGTGAGGAGAAATCTCAGGGTTGTTTTGATTTGCATTTCCCTGATGACTAAGGATGGTGAGCATTTCTTTATGTGCTTCTCAGCCATTCGATATTCATCAGGTGAAAATTCTTTGTTTAGCTTTGTACCCCATTTTGAACAGGGTTATTTGGCTCTCTGAAGTCTACCTTCTTGAGTTCTTTGTATATCTTGGATATGAGCCCTCTGTCAGATGTACGGTTAGTGAAGATCTTTTCCCAATGTGTTGGTTGCCGTTTTGTCCTTTTGAAAGTGTTGTTTGCCTTACAGAAAATTTGTAATTTTGTGAGGTCTCATTTGTCAACTCTTGATCTTAGAGCATACGCTATTGGTGTTCTGTTCAGAAAATGTTCCTTTACCCAGTCCCTTTTCTATTAGTTTCAGTGTGTCTGGTTTTATATGTAGGTCCTTGATCCATTTGGACTTGAGCTTAGTACAAGGATATGAGAATGGATCAATTTGTATTCTTCTGCATGTTGACCTCCAGTTGACCCAGCATCATTTGTTGAAAGGCTATCTTTTTTCCACTGGGTGGTTGTAGGTCCTTTGTAAAAGATCAAGTATGTGGGTTCACTTCTGGGTGTTCAATTCTATTCCATTGATCTACCTGCCTGTTATTGTAGCAATACCATGCAGTTTTTAACACAATTGCTCTGTAGTACTGCTTGGGGTCAGGTATAATGATTCCCCCAGAAGTTCTTTTACTGTTGAGAATAGTTTTAGCTATCCTGGGTTTTTTGTTATTCCAGATAAATTTGAGAATTGCTCTTTTAACTCTATGAAGAATTGAGTTGGAGATTTTGTTGGGGATTATATTGAATCTGTATATTGCTTTTGGCAAGATGGCCATTTTTACTATATTAATCCTGCCAACCCAAGAGCATGGAAGATTTTTTCCAACTTCCGAAGTCTTCTTTGATTTGTTTCCTCAGAGACTTGAAGTTCCTGTCATACACATATTTCACTTGTTTGTTTAGAGACACACTAAGAAACTTTATTTTGTTTGTAGCTATTGTGAAGGGTGTCATTTCCCTAATTTCTTTCTCAACCTGTTTATCCTGTGTATAGGAAAGCTACTGATTTGCCTGAGCTAATTTTATATCCAGCCACATTGTTAAAGTTGTTTATGAGCTGTAGGAGTTTTCTGGTGGAAATTTTGGGACAATTAAGTATACTATCCTATCATCTGCAAATAGTGATAGTTTGACTTCTTCCTTTCCAATTTGAATCCCTTTGACCACCTTTGTTGTCTAATTGCTCTAGCTCGAACATCAAGCACTATATTTAATAAATATGGAGAGAGAGACCAGCCTTGTCTAATCCTGGATTTTAGTGGGATTTCTTCAAGTTTCTCTCCATTTAGTTTATGTTGACTACTGGTTTGCTGTAAATTGTTTTTACTATGTTTAGATATGGGCCTCAAATTCCTGATCTTTCCAAGACTTTTAGCATGAAAGTTGAATTTTGTCAAATGCTTTTTCAGCATTTAATGAAATTACCATGTGTTTTTTATTTTTTGTTTTTTTTGAGTTTGTTTATGTAGTGGATTACATTGATGGATTTCCATATATTGAAACATCCCTGCCTTGCTGGGATGAAGCCTACTTGATCATGGAGAATGATCATTTTGATGTGTTCTTGGATTCGGTTGGCAAGAATTTTATTGAGTATTTTTGCATCAATATTCATAAGAGAAATTCTTCTAAAGTTCTCTTTCTCTGTTGGATCTTTGTGTGGTTTTGATATCAGGGAAAATGTGGATTTATAGAACAAGTTGGGTAGTGTTATTTCTGTTTCTATTTTGTGGACTATTTTGAAGAGTATTGGTGTTAAGTCTTCTTTGAAGGTCTGATAGAATTTTGCACTAAAACCATCTGGTCCTATGATTTTTTTGGTTGGGAGACTGTCAATGACCACTTCTATTTCTTTAGAGGTTATTGGACCATTTAGATGGCCTATTTGATCCTGATTAAACTTCGGTAGTTGGTATCTGTATAGGAAATTGTCTGTTTCATCCAGATTCTCCAGTTGTGTTGAGTATAGGACTTTGTTGTAGCATCAGATGATTTTTTGAATTTCCTCAGTTTCTGTTGTTATTTCTCCCTTTTCATTTTTGATTTTGTTAATTTGTCTACAGTCTTTGTGCCCTCTAGATAGTCTGGTTAAATGTTTATCTATCTTGCTGATTTTCTCGATGAACCAGCTCCTGGTTTTTTTGATTCTTTGTATAGTTCTTTTTGTTTCTACTTGGTTGATTTCAGACCTGAGTTTGATGATTTCCTGCCTTCTATTCCTTTTGGGTGTATTAGCTTCTTTCTGTTCTAGAGCTTTCAGGTATGCTGTTAAGCTGCTATTTTATGCTCTCTCCAACTTCTTTTTGGAGGCACTCAGAACTGAGTTTTCTTCTTAAAACTGTGTTCATTGTGCCCCTAAATTGGATAAATTCTAAAAAGGTTTTGATTTCTTTCCTTTTTTCTTCCTTGACCACAGTATCAATGATTAGAGCATTGTTCAGCTTCCATACGTATGTGGGCTTTCTGTTGTTTTTGTTGCCATTGAAGACCACCCTTACTCCCTAGTGATCTGATAGGAGGCATCGGATTAGTTTGATCTTCTTATATCTGTTGAGGTTTGTTTTGTGACCAATTAATTATATGGTCAATTTTGGAGAAGGTACCATGAGGTGCTGAGAAGAAGGTATATTATTTTGATTTAGGATGAAATGGTCTATAGAAATCTATTAAATCCATTTGGTCCAAAACTTCTGTTAGTTTCGCTATATATCTGTTTAGTTTCTGTTTCCCTGATCTGTCCATTGAGGAGGGTGGGGTGTTGAAGTCACCCACAATTATTGTGTGGGGTGTGATGTGTGCTTGTAAGTTTAGTAAAGTTTCTTTTATGAATGAACATTTGGAGCACAGATGTTCAGAATTGGGAGTTCTTCATGGTAGATTTTTCCTTTAATGAATATAAAATGTCCTTCTGTGTCTTTTTTGATGACTTTTAGTTGAAAGTCTATTTTATTGGATATTAGAATGGCTACTCCAGCTTGTTTCCTGGGACCATTTGCTTGGAAAACTGTTTTCCAGCCTTTTACTGTGAGGTAGTGTTTGTCTTTGACACTGAGATGTGTTTCCTGTATGCAGCAAAATGTTGGGTCCTGCTTATGTATCCAGTCCATTAGTCTATGTCTTTTTATTGGGGAATTGAATCCATTGATGTTAAGAGATATTAAGGAAATGTGATTGTTGCTTCCTGCTATTTTTGATGTAATTTTTATGTTTGTGTGGTTATCTTCTTTTGGGTTTGTTGAAAGAAGATTAATTTCTTGCTTTTCCTAGTGTGTAGTTTCCCTCCTTTTGTTTGTGAATTCAGTTTATTGTCCTTTGAAGGCCTGGATTTGTGGAAAGATACTGTGTAAATTTGTTTTTGTCATGAAATATCTTGGTTTCTCCATCTATGGTAATTGAGAGATTTGCTGGATATAGCAGTCTGGGTTGGCATTTGTGTTCCCTTAAGGTCTGTATGATCTCTGTCCAGGTTCTTCTGGTTTTCATAGTCTCTGGTGAGAAGTCCTGCGTAATTCTGATAGGTCTACCTTTATATGTTACTTGATCTTTTCCCCTTATTGCTTTTAATATTCTTTGTTTAGTACATTTGGTGTTTTAATTATTATGTGATGGGAGGAATTTCATTCTGGTCCAATCTATTTGGAGTTCTGTAGGTTTCTTGTATGTTCATGGGCATCTCTTTCTTTAGGTTAGGGAAGTTTTCTTCTATACTTTTGTTGAAGATATTTACTGACCCTTTAAATTGGAAATCTTCACTCTCTTCTATACCTATAATCCTTAGATTTGGTCTTCTCATTTTGTCCTGGATTTCCTGGATGTTTTGGGTCATGAGCTTTTTGCATTTTTCATTTTCCTTGACTGATGTATCAATGCTTTCTATGGTATCTTTGGCATCTGAGATTCTCTACTCTATCTCTTGTATTCTGTTGTTGATGCTTGGATCCATGACTCCTGACTTCTTTCCCAGATTTTCTATGTTTCCCTTTGTGATTTCTTTATTGTTTCTACATCCATCTTTAGATCCTGGTTGGCTTTGTTCAATTCTTTCACCTGTTTTGCTGTGTTTTCCCTTAGTTCTTCAATGGCTTCTCCCTATTTACTAGTGTTCTCCTATATTTCTTTAAGGGAGTTATTTATGTCCTTCTTGAAGCCCTTCATCAGCATCATGAGCTGTCCTTTTAAATCCAAATCTTGCTTTTCTGGTGTGTTGGGGTATCCAGGATCTGCGGTTGTGGGAGAATTTGGTTCAGATGGAGCCATATTGTCTTGATTTCTGTTAGTAACATTCCTAAGTTTGCCTTTTGTAAACTGGTTATCTCTGGTGTTAGTTGGTTCTGCTGTCACTGGCTGGTACTTTCCCCTCCTTTGTGCCTGCAGGCCTATATCAGCACCCCTGGGTGACTGACTTTCCCCTGGCACAGATTGCTGTGGGGCTGCCCAGCACCTGGGTTTAGGTCAGGCCCTGGCACACTGAGTCCCAAGTGATCTTACACTCAGGTGTTCTCTGTGTTCCTGGCTGCAGCAGCCTTCTCAGTGGCAGGAGAGTAGATGTTGTCCTCACCTCTACTTGTGGGACTCAATGTAGAGAGGATATCTCCTAGCAGACTAGGTGCACAGAAGGATGCAGTGCTGTCAAGCCCCTGGGTGGAGACAGAGCCCTGGAGGGGCACATCCCAATCAATCCTCTACTCGGGTGATCCCTGCCTCCCTGTCTGCATGTGTCTACTCAGTCACAGTGGAAAAGATGGTGGCACCTCACCTCTAAATTCAGGTCTCCCTTCAATCGTGTGACTCCTTGCAGGGCAGATGTCCCCTGGCAGGGTAGGTACACAGATAGCTGTTGTGCTGCTGTGCCCCTGGATGTAAGCAGAGCACTGGCAGTGAGTGTCCCAAGTGATCCTCTACTCAGATGATCCCTGTGCCCCTGTCTGCACCTGTCTACACAGTCCCATAGATTTTCTTAAAAGCTTAATTATGAAAAAGAATGAGATGACTCTAGGACAAGAGACCAAAGCTATTTATGTTTTCTGATAAGAGGAAGATGATTTCTGTAAAATAAAATTCATTAGGTATTTATACTAAGTTCTATAATAAATATCTACTAATTCAAAGCCTTTTAAATCTTTTTATGAGTACCAGTAAATAAAAGTACCAGTAAATACTTCGATGATATTTAGATCTTGCCATAATTTTTTTTAAAGCCAATGGTTGGCCAGGACACTATTAATTATTATCAAGAGAAATACAATTCTTCATAAACTTCTAGAGAGAGAAAACACAGCTCTAAATGGGAAGCGTCTATGAAATCTCTCCCCTCAGAACTCACAGAACCTTTTGGAAAGGGAGGTGGAAAGAGTATAAGAGAGAGAAGAGTTGCAGGACATCATGAAAACAAGGCCTTCTAAGTCAACTGAGTAAAGATTATGTGAGCTCATAGAGACTGAAGCAGCAAGCACAGAGCTGAAATGGGGGTCTGTACCCAATCTCTCTCTCTCTCTCTCTCTCTCTCTCTCTCTCTCTCTCTCTCTCTCTCTCTCTCTCTCTCTCTCTCTCTCCCTCTGTGTGTGTGTGTGTACGTGTGTGTATAATAGTCTTTTCTTTCTGTTGATTTTTCTTGTCTGACTTTGATGTGGTTTTTGTCTTATCTTCTTATATTCTATTTTGTTATGCTTTGCTGTTAACTCTCAACTGTTCTTTTCTAATGAGATACAAAAATGTATGGATCTAGATGTGAGGGGAGGTGACAAGGAACTGGGAATAGAAGAGGGAAGGAAAACTCTAGTAAGGATATGATGTGTGATAAAATAATGTATATTCCATATCATGGAGGGAGCAGATAAAGCATTAAATTAAAAAAATATTTACTAAAATGTTCAACAAAGAAGCTTGTGGAAAAGAAAATGTCACATATTGCTATGTGAAATCAAAGTAATTTTATATCTTTTCTTTGAAAAATATGGAAAGAGCTTATGCCAGGATAAATAAATAAAGCTTTTAAATTGGAGAAGAATAAAGAAAACACTCCATTACTATGATAAGATGTATTTTGCCCTACCCACAAATCAGGAGGTTGAAACATACATTCTTTTTAGTTTTCTCTCTTTTTTTCTAATGTTTAACCTCAAAACATAAATTGTCCCTACAGAAAACATCAAAAGATAAATTCCCTTAGGACATTTTAAATTTAATTTCAAAATCTATGAACTAAACACATAAATTCTTCTAGTTTTATCATATGCAAATGAATTTTTGTATATCTTTAAAGTTACTGTTATTAAATTTAAATGAAGATATGATCTCTGCTTGGAGTTGAGCATTAAAACTCTGGAAAATAAAAAAAGATGTTTTGTGTTATTTTCTGGTTGATTTGTTTTATTTAATAAACTTCCTTAGACAGGAAATGCAAAAACAATATAAGAAACTTCATAAATTGTATCCATGAAATGTAAGTCTCTGCATGAACAAAGTAAATATATGTAAATATTTATATTTATATAAAATAAAGTAAAGTCAATATATGCAAACAACAGAGGAAAAAGGGATATAATTAATTTTGGACACAATCCATCTTTAGTCAAAAGATCTACTTAGGGAATTTGAATTAGTTATATGATAAAATAAATTACCCCAAATGATGACATGTATGCAATTTTTGTTTATCAGGATCATACTTTTAGTCATGTTCTTAAGTCATGCAAACTGAACATTCTTATCTACATAATATCCAGTGAAAATTTGTAGATACTCTCATAATAAAATTTGCTTCCAAATGAAGTGAAATGGTTAAACACTGAGCTTATCCTTTCTATTAAATAAACAACCAATAAAATAGTCACCTAATCCATCTTGAAAGCAACAACTTCAATTTAAATGAAAATGTCTTACCAAATAAAATACATAGCTCAAATTATTAGATATTTAGTCTAAAACATTCTTTTTTAAAATAAAAATGAATGCCAATTTGTATAAGTTTTGAGTTTATGGACAATCAAGATATTGAATCCTGGAGAATTAAATTGGGTAAGTTGAATTATGCTTGTGTGTGTATGCATAGCAATGAATATTAAGAAGATAAGTAATTTTATAAGAAAACATATAAAGAACTTGATGAGGAAAGTATTGAAAAATAATAAACATGATTGAGCATCAACACTTTCAAAATTCTAGAGATATTCACTAAGTCAGACATCCTGAAAGCATTTATCCACTGGGTTCTTTCTGTTTAGAAGAATTAATGTATTGGGGCATCAAACAAATGACACTGCTTAGTAAACTTTTGCAAAGGATATGACACCAACATTTGAGGAAACTGTATCTAGCAGAACATTCTAATTATAAATTATGTGCTATTTTTGAAACATTTAGGCCTTTCTACTTCTGTTCACTTCAATTATTTTCTGCTGAAAAAAAATGAGTTATAAAAGAAATACTTCACACAGAGTTAGATTCAAAATAGAGAAAAAGATTATTTAATGGATTCTAATATTGTTTTTCAATAAAAATACTAAGCAAGGATTTTTACACTTCACTAATGCATTTTAAGTATAAAACAGTAAACTTATTTTTCAAAAGTTCGGCATGATGGAAAATAAAAACATTATTGACCTTTGGTTAAGAGATAATACTCTACACATATTTGGAGTATATGATTTAAGTTCTTTTTGAAAAAACTGTGTGATAAAAATCTCACCACAATCATGAAAATGAGTAAATTTATCATCTAAAATATTTACTTTAACATCTTCTTTTGAATTTGCTTTCCATATTCTCTTCTGGAGTCAAGAACAGCCTTATTCTTGCATTACCACTTATATTTTGGAAAATTTTGTATGCATGAAACACACATTCTACATTTTTCTGTATGATATTTTCAGTAAGCATGGTTATGTTGACATCCAAAATATCAACTTGTATTTCAGTACTTTATTTTTATATTGCTAAGTAATATGCTTTTATAAGCATTTCTCTCAATTTATAGTTAATTGAAAAGTTGACCAGGTAATAGACATTTCAGTTATTGATGGATTGTGGTTTCAATTAAAAATGCAACAAATATTTATGGATGAATTATTGCTTGAAAGCATACATTGCTATTTCTTAAATGTATATTTAGAAATAGAATAGCTATGTTTTTTGCCAGGAATGTATTGGATATCAGAAAAATGTTAGTTGTTTTCTAAAGTAACTATGAAATTTCACATTCCCAATGGCAAGGAATCAAACTTGGTTCCTCTATGATCTTGCCAGCACTTTCATAACCATTCCTTTTGATTTCAACTATTTTGATACTTGCATACAGGCATTTCATTTTGGTTTTAATGATAGGTTTTCTAATCACTAATGATATTGAGAATCTTTGCATTTACATATTTGCCATCTGTATATCATTTTTAATGAAGGTTATGTCTCAGAAAACTGTTAAATCTAACAAGAAGGTCATTTTCTTGAGTTGCTACATATCCTATACTAACTTTTAGATATTTCCTACACACACATACACATACACACACTGTATATAATTTTATATACAATTATATATATACACATATATATAATATGTGGATATATTATTTGCATAAAATATGACATATGTGAGGAGAAAATAACAGGATATATTAGAACTGACAGTTTATATGAGTGACTTTTCTTTCTATCCCCTTTCTCTTTTTTCTAATTTTTATATAATCCATAATTTTTTATTTGGGATAGACATTGTGACTTTAATTTTGTAGTATGGATATTTCTGTACACTTTTAATAATATTGAATTCATTCTCATGATGTACTTAAATTACTTGGAATTATAATTCCAAGTGAATCTGTCGCAGATTATATAATAATCTGAAGTGGACCGTCTCTGGAAGATCACCTGCTAGTATTCAGCTTGTCTTATTATTTCTCCTGACAATTACCACTTGCATGATAAGAACAAAATAATAAACAACAATTCATTTCCTATGCAGAAGGAGTGATATTTTTACCCTTAATCTCCTGAGAAGTGAGACTAAAGAGCATATTTAAAACTTTGAACTTTTGTGAATTAAATAGCTTACATATAGAAGAATCTTATTTATTTTGTGTGGTCATAGTAACCAGGGATAGAAACGTTGCCTACAGAGAGGCAATATTTGTAAGGCTGGTAAACACTTTCATTAAAGTATGTGTATACAAAATCAGTATCCCTCTTCCCTCCTATATACAAATGAAAGAAGGAGAAGGAAATCATGGAAATGATACCTTTCATAATTGCTTCAGATAATATAAATTATCTTTCAGTAACTCTAACCAAGCAAGTGAAAGGCTAGGATAACAAAATAAGTAAATATGACCAGCCTAACAAAAGCAATCCACAGATTAAAAATGTCAAGAAAACTGTTTACAGACCTTTAAAGGACAATTTTCAAATTCATAAGGAAAAATAACAAATAAACAACAATAAAACATCCCAGGATAACTAAATGAATCTAGAACAATGAAAGAACAATGCAGGGGGTCTCTCCATATATATATATATATATATATATGGAGAGAGAGAAAAGGAGTAGAGAGTAGATCCAGAAGGGAGGGTTAGTGGCTAGGGAGGACCTTGGAAGAATAGAGAGAACAAAATATATTTTCAATTAAAAGACGTAAAAACAAAGAAAACTGTAGAGAAAGAAACATTGAATTTCCCTGAAGGAAACATCACTTTAAAAAGTCTCTGGATAGTGTATTTTAGGACACAGATGATGAAAAAAAAAGGACTTAAATTAGTTTTGGAGAGGACAAGGTTGATTTTAGAAATGTTTGGATTGAAATGATGAAAAGTTGATGAATAAAAGGGGCTCTATTGGGTAAAAAACAACAGTGAAAATTTCTACTTCCAGATATATAGAAGAACAGAAGCACTAATTTAACATAAAAGTATATGCTTAACCTTTTATTGAAAGTTTCCTTGGAATTCTGAACAGGAAAGATAATAGTTATATAGTAAAAGGAGCTAATAAGTTTATGAAACTAAATTTTACACATGCACACACACACACACAAAAAAGTAGTATGTGTGGATGTATATATACACACACAATGAAAGCTACCTGCCAGTGTCCAGCCTTGATATGAGTCGGGGTCTTCAAGGACTAAGGATACCTGGTAGGTGAATAATTCCAGAGCAGTAGTGGCGCATGCCATTAATCCCAGCCCTTGGGAGGCAGTGGCAGGTGGATTTCTGAGTTCAAGGCCAGCCTGGTCTACAGAGTGAGTTCCAGGACAGCCAGAGCTACAGAGAAACCCTGTCTCAAAAAAGAAAAAAGAAAGAAAACAAGCAATTGAGATAAAATGCTGACAGGCTGTTTTGCAGTAAGAGGTCCTGAACTAGGGAGTCAGAGTATTCCAGACTTGACTGAGCCCCAGTCTTTTATGGAAATCATACAATTAAGTTGGATTACAAAGTTTATGGGGGTGGGGTAGAGGGAGTAAATATTTCTCTATTTTCCTGTGCCAACATTTTTTTTATGTGTATGATTTAGAGTATTACCGATTTAGAACAGAAAAAGTAACTAAATTCTCAAGCATAAAAGTTTTGAATCAAGCACAATTTTTTATTCTCTGGCCACATGTCTCTGGTGAGGTTGAGTGCAGCATTATTATGATTACACAGTCAATATCTTTCAGACATGTGAGAGACATTCAGACAGTATGATTTCATAAAGGGGCAAACATGGGGCCATACTGCTAACCCTGCTGTCTTTGTAATTTTTCCTGGGCCCAACCTATATAGCATCTATTTAATGCTCCTGGCTGTCCTAATTTTCTACACTTTAATTCTTCTTTTAAACACTTAATTCTCTTTTCTTTGAGAATACAGACCCATGACAATGTGTGCCAAGGTGATCTTAAAAATAAAGCAAAGGGCATGTTCTTTCACCAATATCCCTATCTAGTACTGGGTCCCATACACTAATCACAAAAGATCTCCAATCAGGGTAAAACATTCAGGACCCCATCCGTCTGTCTACAAAATTATCCTCTCTTAACCTGTATGTAGAATTCCTAGGGGGCTGTCACCATTGCTACTAAACCCAAGGAACACATTGCTGACCTCCTGGGAAATATCTGTGTGTTAATCCATCCTCAGTTTTGTAATAAAAATACCCTGTTTTCATTATACATAGACTAAGACTGGGGAAACAACTGCAGATTTCCTCATCTCTGCCCACCCCTCTAGGTTACTTTCATTTCTACCTTGAGTAAGTGACTGTAACATATCAAATTTCCCCAAGATGTTTTAACTATCACCATATCCAATTTTACATTGTATGCAATTGTACAAATTTGTAGAGCTAGAGTACATTTCTCTTAAATTCATGAACAGCTTTCACTTTAATATTATTTGTAACATCTAGTTCTTGGATACCAAACCGGCTACTACTAGGTCTTGCCAGGTCACCAAATACCAGTTTAATCAAGGAAGAAGGAAAGAGAAGGAACAGTGTTTTGTGAAATATTAAATGGTACTGCAAGTTCCCGAACTTCACCCAGCTACTCTCAGCCCAGGCAGTCTTGCCGGCCAGTTATTATCTCATGGAGATTCTCTGACTCAGACCTCCAAAATCTCTCCAACAAGCTTGCTAAGTTCCCACTGGCAGGTCATTACCACACCAGCATCATACTTCAAAAACCCACAGTCTTTTGTGGTGCACATCTGGCAAACCCACACTTTGCCCCCATACCTTTCTCTCTTGAACCCAGACAAGCCTCTTCATGAAGGAAACAACACAAACTTAGCTCAGAAACGACCGTAACTCAATCACTGGATGCAACAACTAAAATCCTAATCTTGCAAGCCTTATTAAATCTAAATCCTCTGGTGGTGAATCCTGATGGATCCATCATTGAAACCAGGAGATACTAGTAGCTACAACTTGTCCTCACAGTATCCCTGTCCAAAACACTCCTCTCTCCCGCTTCCTCTTTTCCCCTGTCCAACCCGGAAGTCCCGCCTACTCGCCCAGTGATTGATTCCTTTATTCATTAGGAGATGGTTCACAAGAAGTCACTTGAGTATGTGACTCATTCCTGGTTCCAGACAACCCCTCCTGAAAAAGTGGAATTAAAATCAAAATACAACAGCACTAGGGCCATCCACAACAAACAGAATATAGATAAGGAGAATATTAAGGTCTAAGAATAGTTGCAGAAATGACATCACAAGGTGCTTGCTCCAAAGAAGGCCTTGGGGCCTCTCAGTACTCATACTGAGGCCCTCAAGAGACCATAGACTCACTCTCTGAAGCACAGTACCCCTGTCAGGTAGTTTTTCCTTATCATCAGGGGTCCTAGGCATTGCAAGCTTAATGTAGGATGTCTCCAACAGCTTCCTACCCACAATCCATATAAATGTGTGTGTATGTGTCTCTGTTGTGTAATTATCATTCTTTCTTTCTTCCATGGTATAGAAAGGGTAGAACCAGAGATTAACTAGATGGTATTAAGAAACTGCTATTTGACTTCATGTAGAATGTTCCTCACAATCACAAATATATTGTATGAATGAGCATGAGGAAATCATATCACTGACTAGACACTAATATTAAACTTGGGTAATCACAAATAAAACAGATGGGAGCTCTCACTACTATGAAGATAATTTATAACTTTATGGAGGATATCCAGTTAAGTTCAAAAGAGAGGTCATATTTATTTTCTGTATTTATTCATGATAGCAATTGTCATATATATATACATATATATATGAGAGGTCATATTTATTTTCTGTATTTATGATAGCAAATGTCATATATATATCTTCACCACTTAATATTGTGGTTAAGTATTTAGCTTTATTTAAAAATTAGTATATAGTATACTGTTTTCTGATTTCTAAATTGTTTTTAAAGCATGGTGAAATAGTTCAGTATATCTATAAGGCAATTTCTTCTAAGCCCCACAACACAAGTTCAACTGCAAGACTAACATGAGGAAAGGGAATAACTGGCTCTGACCATTGTACACACTGTGAATACCCCCACACATACTCTCACTTAAATTACAAATAAATCTGAAAAGCAATGTAGCAAAAATAAAATAGTTTTATACCACCAGCTTCTATAATTATGTAATCAAAATGTTTTGCAAGTTAAACTCCCTTTTTCAACAAGAAAATTATAATATATATGCAAATATACATATATATATACACACACACAACATATATTTATAAATCAATATAAACTGCCTTTCTGCAGTGTACTGGGCAAAAGTAATATATTTATCTATCACTGTGAATCCCTTCCAATGCTGGAAATAAGTAATGGTACATCTCAGTTTTTCAAGAAGTATGTAGGTCACAAATAGGCTCATGCCTATTATTCTGTCATAATTATTAATGGTATAGCACTTGCTCCCAAGCATGTCTGGCTTGAATGATAAAAGTAAGAGTTCAACAATAGGTCCCCTGTGATCACTGTCAGGAAACTAAAAAACACAGAATGCATGGAATGTTTCAAACCAGAAACACAAACACTGCACACACTCATATACCTATGTGGACATCTGCTGTGTAAGATGTAACTTTATACAAAAAACCCTAATCTGGTAATGTTATTTAGCCTATCTGTATTTCTGTGTATTAATGATTAACTACCAAATATTAACTAATCTATCCCACAACAATTGCAAGTGATAAACTAGGAATAAACTATGGACAAGTTCACTTATGCTAAAAACTATCAAACACTGACAGGAAAAACACAGGCATTTATATTCATGTATTAGTATTGCTAACAAGTCCATATAAAGTATCTGTATTTCTTTATTTTTATTAAATATAATCTTCATTTACATTTCAAGTGGTAAAACTTTTCCAGGTTTTCTCCATCCCCAATACCCCCAAACCCCTCCTCCCACTCCCTGCCTCCAAGTATATGCCCCTCCACCTGACCCACTCCC
This sequence comes from Tokudaia tokunoshimensis, assembly GCA_036184795.1. Taxonomy (NCBI): domain Eukaryota; kingdom Metazoa; phylum Chordata; class Mammalia; order Rodentia; family Muridae; genus Tokudaia; species Tokudaia tokunoshimensis. The sequence continues at coordinate 50,228,511 of BTHU01000021.1, forward strand.
AAATCCCCCCTCCTCGATTTCCCCTTGTTGGGGCATCTATTGAACCTTCACCTGACCAAGGACCACTCCTCCCACTCATGCCAACAAGGCATTCCTCTGCCACATTTTTGGCTGGAACCATGTGTATCCCTTGGCTAATGGTTTAGTCCCTGGGAGTCCTGGAGCATTTGGGTGGTCAACATCATTGTTCTTCCCATGGGACTGTAAACACCTTCAACTTCTTTGTACCACCCTCCAACTACTCCCTTGGGGACCCCACTCCCAGACCACTGTTTAACTGCTAGCATCTGCCTGTGTATGTGCAAGGCTTTAGCAGGGCTCCTCTGAAGACAACCATGGCATGCTTCTTGTGGTATGCATCTCTTGTCATCCATAGCAGTGTTGGGGTTTGGTGACTGTTTATAGGGTGAATCCCCAGGTAGAGCAGTCTCTGGGTGGCCTTTACTTCAGTCCCTGCTCCACACTTTGCCTCCATTATTGCTCCTATAAGTATATTCTTCCCTTTCTCAGAAGAACCAAAGCACCCCCACTTCAGTCCTCTTTATCTTGAGCTTCCTGTGGTCTGTGAATTGTAACATCTATTTTGGGCTTTTGGACTAACATCCACTTATAATTGAGTGCATAACATGTGCTTTCTTTTGTGATTGGGTTACCTCGCTAAGGATGATACTTTCTAGCTCCATCCAATTGCCTAAGAATTTCATTAATTCATTGTTTTTAATAGCTGGATAGTACTCCATTGTGTATATATACCACAGTTTCTGTATCTATTCCTCAGTTGAAGGACATCTGGGTTCTTTCCAGCTTCTGGCTAATATGAATAAGACAGCTATGAACATGGAGCATGTGTCCTTGTTACATGTAGGAGCATCTTCTTGGTATATGCCCAGGAGTGGTATAGCTGGGTACTCAGGTGTCTAATTTTCTAGGTACTATGTCTAATTTTCTGAGGAATTGCCAAACTGATTTCAAGAGTGGTTTTATCAGGTTGCAATCCCACCAACAAAGAAGAAGTGTTCCTCTTTCCCCACATCCTCTCCAGCATCTGCTGTCCCCTGAAATTTTCAACTTAGTCATTCTGACTGGTGTGAGGTGGAATCTCAGTGTTGGTTTGATTTGCATTTCCCTGATTATTACGGGGGCTGAACATTTCTTTAGGTGCGTTAGAGCCATTCGAGATTCCTCCCTTGAGAATTTCCCGTTTAGCTCTGTACCCCATTTTTAATAGGGTTATTTGAGTCTCTTTAGCCTAACTTCTTGTGTTCTTTGTATACCTTGGATATCAGCCCTCTATCGGATATAGGATTGGTAAAGATCTTATCCCAATTTGTTGGTTGCCATTTTGTCCTACTTACCATGTCCTTTGCCTTACAGAAGCTTTGCAGTTTCATGAGGTCTCATTTGTAGATTCTTGTTCTTAGGGCATAAGACATTAGTGTTCTGTTCAGGAACTTTTCCCCTATGCCCCTGTGTTCAAGATTCCTCCCCACTTTCTCCTCTATAAGTTTCAGTGTGTCTGGTTTTATGTGTTTGTCCTTGATCTACTTGGATTTGAGCTTTGTACAAGGAGATAAGAATGGATTGATTTGCATGTTTCTGCATGCTGACTGCCAGTTGATCCAGCACCATTTGTTAAAAATGCTGTCTTTTTTCCACTGGTTGTTTTTAGCTCCTTTGTCAAATATCAAGTGACCATAGGTGTGTGAATTCATATCTGTGTCTTCAGTTCTATTCCATTGATCTTCCTGTCGGTCTGCATACCAATACCAAACAGTTTTTATCACTATTGCTCTGTAGTTGAGCTTGAGGTCAAGGATAGTGATTCCCCCAGGATAATTTTTGTTGTGGAGAATAGTTTTTGCTATCCTGGGTTTCTTGCTATTCCAGATGAATTTGAGAATTTCTCTTTCTAGATCTATGAAGAATTGATTTGGGATTTTGATGGGGATTGCATTGAATCTGTAGATTGCTTTATGTAAGATGACCATTTTTCCTATATTGATCCTGCCAATCCATGAACATGGGAGATCTTTCAATCTTCTGAGATCTTCTTCGATTTCTTTCTCCAGTGGCTTGAAGTTTTTGTCATACAGATCTTTCACTTGCTTCGCTAGGATCATACCAGGTATGAAATATTATTTGGGACTCTTGTGAAGGGTGTCATTTCCATAATTTCTTTCTCAGCTTGTTTATCCTTTGAGTAGAGCAAGCCTACTGATTTGCTTGAGTCAATTTTATATCCAGCCACTTTGCTGAAGTTGTTTATCAGCTTTAGGAGTTCTCTGGCTGAATTTTTGGGGTCGGTTAAGTATATGAGCATATCATCTGCAAATAGTGATATTTTGACTTCTTCTTTTCCAATTTGTATACCTTTGCCCTCCTTTTGTTGTCTGGTTGCTCTGGCTAGGACTTCAATTACTATATTGAAATGATAGGAACAGAGTGGGCAGCTTTGTCTGGTCCCTGATTTTAGTGGGATTGCTTCAAGTTTCTCTCCATTTATTTTGGTGTTGGCTACTGATTTGCAGTATATTATTTTTACTATGTTTAGGTATGGGCCTTGGATTCGCGCTCTTTCCAAGACTTTTATCATAAAGGAATGCTGGATTTTGTCAAAAGCTTTTTCAGCATCTAATGAAATGATCATTTGGGTTTTTTTTCCTTCAGTTTGTTTATTTAGTGGTTTATGTTGATGGATTTCCATATATTGAACTATCCCTGTATCCCTGAGATGAAGACTACCTGGTTGTGGTGAATTATAATTTGATGCATTTTTGAATTTGGTTGGCCAGAATTTTGTTGAGTATTTTTGCATCGATGTTCATGAGGGAGATTGGTCTGAAGTTCTCCTTCCTTGTTTGGTCTTTGTTTGGTTTAGGTATAAGCATTATTGTGGCTTCATAGAATGAGTTGGGTAGTGTTCTGTGAGTTTCTATTTCATGGAATAGTTTGAAGAGTATTGGTATTAGCTCTTCTTTGAAGATCTGATAGAATTTCCTGCAAAGCCCACGTGACCCTGGGCTCTTTTTTGATGGGAGAATATTAATGACTGCTTGTATTTCCTCAAGACTTGGAACTATGTAGATGGTTTTTCTGATCCTGTTTAACATTAACATGTGGTATATATCATGAAAGTTGTTCATTATGTCCAAATTTTCAAACTCAATTTTATCTGATATAAGAATGGCCATACCAGGGACTGGAGAGATGGCTTAGCGGGTAAGAGCACCAACTGCTCTTCCAAAGGTCATGAGTTCAAATCCCAGCACCCACATGGTGGCTCATAGCCATCCATAAAGAGATCTGTTGCCCTCTTCTAGTGTCTAAAGACAGCTACAGTATACTTACATATAATAAATAAATAAATAAATCTTTAAAAAAATAAAATAAAATGAACTCCTCAAAGGAGTTGTATTAAAAAAAAAAAAAAGAATGGCCATACCAGCTTGTTCCTTTGGACCATTTGCTTGGAAAATTGTTTTCCATCCTTTGACTCTGAAGTAGTTATTGCCTTTGTTACTTAGGTGGGTTTCTTGTATGCAGCAAAATGTTGGGTCCTGCTTACATATCCAGTCTGTTAGTCTATGATTTTTATTGGGGAATTGAGACCATTGATATTAAGAGATATTAAGGAAAAGTGGTTGTTGCTTACTGTTATCTTCTTTGTTAAAGATAAAATTCTGTTTGTGTAGCTATCTTCTATTGGGTTTGTTGAAAGATTACTTTATTGCTTTTTCTACAGTGTGGTTTCCTGCCTTGTGTTGGTATTTTCTACCCATTATCCTTTGTAGATTTGGATTTGTGGAAAGATATTGTGTAAATTTGCTTTTGTCATAGAACGTCTTGTTTTCTCCATCTATGATAATTGAAAGTTTTGCTGGATATAGCAGTCTGGGCTGACATTTATGTTCTCTTAGGGTCTGTATGACATCTGCCCAGGATCTTCTAGCTTTCATTGTTTCTGGTGAGAAGTCTGGTGTAATTCTGATAGGCTTGCCTTTATAGATTACTTGACTTTTTTCCCTTACTGCTTTTAATATTCTTTCTTTGTTTAATGCCTTTGGTGTTTTGATTATTATGTGATGGGAAGAATTTCTGCTCTGGTCCAGTCTGTTTGGAGTTCTGTAGGCTTCATGTCTGTTCATGGGCATCTCTTTCTTTAGGTTAGGGAAGTTTTCTTTAATAATTTTCTTGAAGATGTTTACTGGCTCTTTAAGATGTAAATCCTCGATCTCTTCTATACCTATAATCCTATGGTTGGGTCTTCCCATTATGTTCTGGATTTCCTCGATGTTTTGGGTTACAAGATTTTTGCATTTTGCATTTTCTTTGACTGTTGAGTCAATATTTTCTATGGAATCTTCAACATTTGAGATTCTTTTATCTCTTGTATTCTATTAGTCTAAATGCTTGCATTTATGACTCCTGAATTCTTTCCAAGGTTTTCTATCTCCAGAGATGTCTCACTTTGCTATTTCTTTGTAGTTTCCACTTCCATTTTTAGATCTTGGATAGTTTTTTTGCAGTTGCTTCATTTCTTTGTTGGCCTTTTCCTGAAATTCTTTAAGGGATTTTTGTGTTTCCTCTTTAAGGGCTTTCACCTGTTGACCCAAGTTCTCCCATAATTCCCTATGGGATTTTTGTGTTGCCTCTTTAAGGGTTTCTACCTTTTATCTCATATATTTCTTTAAGGAATTTTTTTTTCTCCTCTTTAAGGGCTTCTACCTGTTGACCCATGTTCTCATTTATTTCTTTAAGGGAGTTATTTACATCCTTCCTGAATTCCTCTAACAGCATCATGAGATGTGATTTTAAATCCAGCTCTTGCTTTTCCGATGTGATGGAGTATCTTGGATTTGCTGTTGTGGGAGAACTGGGTTCTTATGTTGTCATGTTGCCTTGGTTTCTGTTGGTAATGATCTTGCATTTGCCTTTGGCCATCTAGTTATCTGCAGTGTTAGCTGGTCTTGCTGTCTCTGACTGTGACTTCTCTGTCCTGCAGGCCTGTGTATCTGTACTCCTGGGATTCCCTTTCTCTCAAATACCCTGCATACATCTGGTTTTCCAGGAAGTATCAGGAGATGGGGTCTTCCCTGTGGCTGACTTGGCAAGGGTTGAATGTCCTGCAAGCTGTTGGTTCTTGAATGCCCCACTACTCCTAGATCAAATGCCTCAGTGCTGCTGGATCTCAGGAATTGCGGCCTTCCCCTGTGCAGATCTGGCACATTCCGAAAGCCCTGCTGCTGCTGGATCAAATGCCCAACTTTTGCTGTATCTCTAGAAAGTCGAATGAAATGGGGCCTTCCCCCATGGCAAACCTGGCACAGAACACACAGGACAGGTGGCAGAGGAGGGAGGGGTAGAAGGTGATTTGTATTTCTAATGCATTTCTATAGTGGATTCAATGACATTTTTAAAAAAATTACAAAAGCTTACTGCATAAAATTCAAATGGATTACAAAAAAATTTGGAGTGTTCAAATCAATATTGAGAAAGAACAGAGATTTGGATACCATAATTCATTGTTTAAAAACATACAACACAGCCATAGTATTACTGACATAATAGCAGTACATAGACCAACTGGACAGAAAAGCATTCCAAGGAGTATACACACACACACACACACACACACACACACATATATATATATATATATGGACAGTGGTTGTAATGACATCTTTCACAGTGATGGTAATAACGAGGAAGGAAAATTTTTCATAATCACAAACAATGAAATTGTGGCATTTTCTTTCTCTGTAATAATTAATTTTTTATTGCTATGTTTGTCAGAATATGTGACACAATCCAGGAAAAATCACACCACTTGCAGGTCTCACATAGGAGGTTTTATTGGGAGAGGCAGCCTCTGAGAGGGAAGAAGAAGAGAGGGGCTTTTCATGCTGTGGAAGGAGTCTGTTTATCCAGGCTGTGATGTATGTGATGCATCCTCAACTGATGTATGGTGTGTCCCATAGTGATGGATGCAGGAGCAGTGCTGTTGCCTAGAGATGATGAGTCTCATTGCTGGGTACAAGAACTGGTTTTAAAGATGTTTCTAGCTTTCCAGTTGTAAAGATGGAAAATTTTAAGCTGGACCCTGTTCCTCTGGGGCCTGAGAATCTGAACTTGTGAACTCTGAGGGAGTGCCCACAGGGCGAAAACTTGCAGAACAATTCTGAGAAATACAGCTTTGAGTGCCAGATAAAGGACAGGAACCCAACCACTAATGGACCTATCCTGACCACCTAGAGACAGCCTGTGAGAAGTGCAGCTGTGGAAAGTCCCTACTCCCCCTCCCTCTGTTATCAGCGGACCAAAACCTGACCACTTGGAAACAGCCCCATGAGAATTGCTCCCGCCTAGAGGTCCCTACTCCCCCTCCCCTCCCGAATTTTGCATTTATAAACTTATGTGATTTGGGACTCGGGGCTCTCCTCTTCTCCTCCTGCATGAGGTCTGAGTTGAGCCCCAGCTAGCTGATTCCCGATTAAAGCCTCTTGTTGTGTTGCATCAAGTTCCAACTTCGGTGGTTTGTGGGGTGAATATCGATTCTTGGGACTCAAATGAGGGTCTCCCTCCTTGGGGGTCTTACACAGTGATGGACCTGTTGCTAACAATGTTATATAACATAACTAAATGCAACTTATGCCAGAATGTATTTACTTTGGTTCATAGTTCCAGAGACATAGAGGCTGTCAAGGGAGGGACATAAAGTCATGTTGGTAAGAGACAATCATATTTCATCTATAATCTGGAATGTAAATTGGAGAGGGAAATTGGATTAAAGAGAGGAAGGAGGAAGGAACCAGAAGTAAAAGGATACCGTATACTCCCAAAATTTGCTCCCAGAGATGTACTTACTTAAGCAATGCACTGTATCTTAAAAGTTCTACAATATACAAAAGAAATGCATCTACCTGGAGACCAAGTGTTCAACTACAAGAAGCCTGTTGGAGACATTTCTCATTTAAACTACCACATTCAGCAGCTTGGCCCACATTGACTCATGGCCATTTCATAATGCAATATTTATTATAATTTGAAAAGTCCCACAGTCTTTAAACAGTTTCAACATTGTTCAAATGTCAAAAGAGAAAGGTCTCTCTAAGAAAGAATTACGGCAATTTCTTAACTGACCCAATATTAATTTAAAAAATCACATACTTCCAACATATGATGGCAAAAAATATACATGATTATTCGAAAAGGGAAAAACTAGAAGCATAGGGAGGAAAGATTGGACCAAAGTAAGACTAAAACCAGCAGAATAAACATTAAACTCTAAAGCACCATGTGGATTAAAATGGTGGCCCAAGTACAGTCTGCCACAGGGCTAGGGTTGCTTGTGGAGGCAGGAGGCAGGAGTTTTGACTGAACTTTCCCCATTGCTACATGCCAGGTGGGCATTGGGCTGTGAGAAGACTCCAAACTCTGCTCTGGGTGTGAGGAAGCCAGTCTGAGATCCACTGGGAACTACGGAGTTGGCTGAGGAGTCTAGACCTCCCCAGAGGCTGAGAGTAACAGGTTCTCAGGCTGTTGAACACCCCAGTCACCGTTTGATGCTGCAGAAGAGCTGAGAACAGAGTGGGGCAGTCCAGCAGGATGGATCCAGCATGGGGCTGAAGGGGAAAGAGGGGAGCCAGCTGGGTCATGCAGGGAAGAAAGAGTCCTTGGCTTGCTTGGTGGGTGGCTTGGCTTGGTGAAATTCATGGCTGGAAGGGCAAAGAGGCCTCCTGTGGGAGATTAGACATGGCTCTTTAGAGGAAGACCGGCTCCATTGCTCCAGCACTGCTGACCCCGATGAGAAGAGGTAGTCCATGGTTTTATAGCATTTATTGTCATGGCAGAGAGATGTGATGAGTGAAACTGTACCCTACTTTCTCAGGGCAGGCCTGAGGTAAAATAACTTTTGCAGGAAGGTGTGTCTTGGAAGGAGACCTTAATTGACTAAGTCTTCAGGCCTTTATGTACCTCAGTAAAATGGAGATCTGTCCTGGAGCTAAGTGATCTGTGGTCATTTCATGTTGTCTACCTGTGGAGGGACTTGGGGCATTACCCTTACATGACTGATGTACAAAGAATTATGGAGAGTTGAGGCCTTGTGTCAGCAGCCTGGTGCCTAGGAGTATGGCAAACACCTGCTGTCCCTTGCAGGATTACCTGCTGGGTCACCAGAGTTTTAAACCTAGCTCAACCAGAAACCTAACTGCCTTTAAGCGTCCCAAAGCACCATGACCAGTAACTTGGACTTTATTTTCAAATTGCTTAGATGCCCCTAACTTCACAGATTTGATTCTTTTAACATAATTATCTCTCTCAAGCTGGTTTTACCCCACATATTTAGCTCACCTTGGCAAATGTCTCATGGCTGTGGCATCTCCAACATCTAGGTGTGGTTATACCTCAACCCAGGCTTCAAAGTTTATTCTTTGACATTTTGAGTTTCCTTAAAGGACCTCCAATCCTTGCTTATTATCATCAGCTCTGTAAAACTATGGAGGAAGAATCCACAAACTACTCGGTCATGATATTTTTCTCTTCTCTAAAACCAAGACCTTAAAAGCAACACCTCAAAATATAGCTGCCAGTTTGGGATAAACTGTCCCTCCCTTAGACCACAGGCCCATTAGTATTTGCATGATTTCCCAGGGCATAAATCCTTTTAGATTCTTTCCTTTCACAAATTGGAGCTAAGTCTGGGTATTGGCCTGAGGTCACTCTTTTTATTTTAGTGCAGAGCAAAAGGCTTCTTTGTAATGCTGCAAGCCTACTTAACAATTACTGCCTCTTTCTCAGCACAGGACTCTACAGTTTTGAACTTTCAAGGCCATGTTTCATATACAAGCTATGGTTTTACTTATTTCTTCCATACATGCTGCCCTTTTTCTTGGTAGAGCTAATATAAACATACTCAGTAATAATAAAGCCACATATCCTATGGTATTCTTGATATTTCTTCCACTGAAATATTTAGTCCTTTATTTTGAAATTTAGCTTCAGGCAAGTTCTCTGGATACGTGAAGAATGTAGCCAAATTCTTTGCCTACACAATAGTTAACTAGTAAAAATTCCAAAGTAAAATGAAAGTGAAAAGACAAGAATTGGTGGAATATAGAGAGATGAAAATCCTTATGTGTAATTTACTGAAGGGAATTTAAAGAAGTTCAAACATTCTGAAAATGATATGGAGGTTTTTCAAAAAATAAAAATAACATCACTATGTGTTCCCACAATTCCCGTTTTATACATTTATTAAAAGAACTAAAATCATTCTCGAAGAGACTAGTAGCCATTTGTTCACTGAAAAAATGTGGTGGGAAAGATATAGAAACTGGAAAAATGTTCAATAAAGGATAAAAACATTTAAAATGTGATATGAGAATGTAATGTAACTATAGTCAGTCTTTAAAAAAAGAAATTCTGTAGTATTTACAAATATGGCTGACAGTTGAGAACTTATTATTAAGTAAAATATCCTCAACACAAAAAGATAGGGGCTGTGCTAATATACTTACATTATATATTTAAAATAATCACACATAGATTCATGACATGGAGTTGCCAGAGACTTTTTTAGGACAATACAGAATAATAATAATAGTAATAATAATAATAATAATTTTTAATTTAAATTATGCCTAGGTTAAACAGCTCTGTGTGCTATAAATTATCCTTACAACAATAAAATAAAACAAAGAAGAAAATGATTTATATAATATCTATAGAAAACTCACTTTTTTAAAACCTAAAGAAGCATAGTGAATAATAGTAACCTAGAAATTTGAGTTACAGATTGTTCTGATAAAGAAATGGTAATCCTAGATATAGGTCTTTGTCTAGCAGTGAAGTTACTACAGGGATTCACTGTAGGAATATTAAGTTTGGAATGAAGATGGATATACTCCACAATCAGCAGGTTAATAATCTCTATAGCTTTCCTCTCCTGAATCAGTACTATGTTTATCAAACAGTCATAATTTTAATTATTTTATTTTGTGTATATAAATGATTTGCTTGTATGCATCTATGAGCATTTCTGGTACCTTCAGTGATCAGGAGAAGGCACCTGTCCCCCTAAAAGAGAATTTCTGATTGCTCTCTGCCATGACATATGTTTTGGGAACCAAACCCCAGTTCTGCAAAATAAAAATAATCTTTCTCAACTACTGAGCCATCTCTGACCCTTCAAGCATTCTTTTAATCAGCCTTAGATACAAAAAAAAGAATCAGAAAGACCTATATGCTCACACATTCAAAGCTTATCTTTTGTTGTGTCAAGAATTTTGATAGGCATTGGATGGTAGAAAGCTGAATTCATTTCTTATAATCTCAAAGTTAACTTGTGAAAGAAAATGAGAAAGAGAGAAATTACTTCTTACAGCTTAGTGATGGTTGTTTGCATTACATATGCACAGAATATTGGTATATCATCTAATATTGTGAGCTGAGAATTGCTAGTAGAAAATGCTAGGAATGACTTCTTGTAGGAGGTAGTACTTAAATACAATGAAGAATTTAATTACTGAATAGGATTAGTCTTGTGAAGTAAAAGAATGCACATGATAGAGAAGTGTAGCAGAACCTTCCCGGTGGGACCTTGAAAAGCAGTTTGTTTTCTCATTGAGTGAGGCTTAACCTCTGGATGCCTAGTAGATATTCTACAATGGACTGACCCGTTGGCCATGCTCCCAGACATTACACTACTGACACGAGGACCTCAACTCCATAATCCTGTGGCCATCGGTCATGTAGGGCAAAATCCAATGCCTCTAACATTCTGTCTGGACTCCAGCCCCGCAGTCACCTGGCAACAGCCAGGTGTGTTCCTCTCCACGGTTACCTGGCTATAGCCAGGTAAGTCCAGCCCACTATAAAAGGGGGGTGTTTCTGGGAGAGAATGCACCCGCACAGGGAGGGAGCGTACCAGCCTCCCCTTGGCAACCTCTGCTCCAGGGATCGACTGCACTGAGCATACAGGTACCCAGGGACCCCCCAATATTACATCTCTTGGGACACAGCCTGTTGGGCTTCCATCTGAGCCCAAGAGCGGGTCAGCTCTGTGGACCTCTGGGCACCAGCTCAGCTGTGGGACATCTGCCCTGCAGAGGGACTGCCCCCCACCACTGGGAGAGAGCGCACCCGCACAGGGCAGGAGTGCACCAGCCTCCCCTTGGCGACCTCTGATCCAGGGATCCACTACACTGAGCCTTTGGATGTGAAGGTATTCCCCAAAATAACATCACTTGGGGCAAGGCACATCAGAGCTCCAAAGTCACTCAGGAGCAGGGCAGGCCCCAGAAATAGGTGCCAGGGGAATCCCGGTAATCTGGGGGGGGGGGGCAAAAGTAGCCTTGCAGGCTCACAGGAGGTCCAACCAAAAGACGGTGACAGCAGGACCAACTAACACTAGACATAACCAGATGGCAAAAGGCAAATGTAGGAACATTACTAAGAGAAATCAAAGCAATATGGTACCATCCGAACCCAACTGTCCAACAGCAGCAAGTCCTGGATACCCCATCACACCTGAAAGACAAGATCTGGATTTAAAATCACTTCTCATGATGCTATTAGAGGATTTCAAGAAAGACACAAGTAAACCTCATAAAGAAATACAGGAGAACAAGAATCAACAGGTAGAAGCCCTTACAAAGGAAACACAAAAAACACTTAGAGAAATGCAGGAGAACATGCAACTAATCAACTGATGGAGGGCCATAAGGTGGCAACACAAAAATCGCTTAAAGCAATGAATCAACGGATAGATGCCCTTACAAAGGAAACACAAGAATCGCTTAAAGAAATGCAGGAGACAATGGATAAACACATGGAAGTCCATGAGGAGGAAACACAAAAATCACTTAGAGAAATACAGGAGAACTTGGGTCAACAGGCAGAAATCCTGAAAGAGGAAATGCAAAAATATCTTAAAGAAATACAGGAAAATACAAACAAACAAGTGAAGGATCTCAGCAAATCCATCCAGGATCTAAAAAAGGAAGTAGAAACAACTAAGAAATCACAAAGGGAGACAACTTTGGAGATAGAAAACCTTGGGAAGAAATCAGGAGTCATAGATGCAAACATCAACAATAGAATACAAGAGATAGAAGAAAGAATCTCAGGTGCTGAAGATACCATAGAAAGTATCAACTCAACAGTCAAAGAAAATGAAAAATGCAAAAAAATGTGTAACCCAAAACATCCAGGAAATCCAGGACACAATGAAAAGACCATACCTAAGGATTATAGGTATAGATGAGAGTGAAGATTTGCAAGTTAAAGGGCCAGTAAACATCTTCAACAAAATTATGGAGGAAAACTTCCCTAACCTAAAGAGAGAGATGCTGATGAACGTACAAGAAACCTACAGAACTCCAAACAGACTGGACCAGAACAGAAATACCTCCCGTCACATAATAATCAAAACACCAAATGTAATAAACAAAGAAAGAATGTTAAAAGCTGTAAGAGAAAAAGGTCAAGTAACATATAAAGGAAGACCTATTCGAATCACATCAGGCTTCTCACCAGAGACTATGAAAGCCAGAAGATCCTGGGCAGATCTTATGCAGACTCTAAGAGAACACAAATGCCAGCCTAGACTACTATACCCAGCAAAACTCTCAATCACCATAGGTGGAGAGAACAAGATATTCCATGATAAAACCAAATTTACACAATATCTTTCCACAAACCCAGCCCTGCAAAGGATAATAGGTGGAAACCACCAATACAAGGAAAGAAACTACACCCTGGAAAAAACAGGATAGAAACCTTCTTGCATCAAACCCCAAAATAGATAATCACTCAAACATAAAGATAGTGTCAAGAATAGCAGGTGGCAATAATCACTATGCCTAAATCTCTCTTAACATCAATGGTCTCAATTCTCCAATAAAAAGACATAGACTAACAGACTGGATATGTAAACAAGATGCAGCATTTTGCTGCGTGCAGGAAATGCACCTCAGTGTCAAAGACAAACACTACCTCACAGTAAAAGGCTGGAAAACAATTTTACAAGCAAATGGTCCCAGGAAACGAGCCAGATTAGCCATCCTAATATCAAATAACATTGACTTTCAACCTAAAGTCATCAAAAAGACACAGAATGACACAACATACTAATCAAAGGAAAAATCCACAAAGAACTATCAATTCTGAATATCTATGCTCCAAATGCAAGGGCACCGTCATTCAAAAAAGAAACTTTACTGAAGCTCAAAGCACACCTTGCAACTCACACAATAATAGTGGGTGACTTCAACACCCCGCTCTCTGAAATGGGTTGTTCAAGAAAGCATAAACTAAACAGCGACACAGTGAATCTAATTGAAGCCTTGGACCAAATGGAACTAACAGAAATATATATGTATATATATAAATATATATATATATATATATACTTATATATATTTATAAATATATATATACATTTATATATATATTTATAAATATATATTTATATATATATATATATATATATATATATATATAACATTTCAACCTAAAGCAAACGAATACATCTTCTTCTCAGCAACTCATGGTACCTTCTCCAAAATCGACCATATAATTGGTCACAAAACAGACCTCAACAGATATAAGAAGATCGAACTAATCCCATGCCTCCTATCAGATCACTATGGAATAAGGGTGGTCTTCAATGGCAACAAAAGCAACAGAAAGCCTAAATCCACATGGAGGCTGAACAATGCTCTACTCAATGATAACTTGGTCAAGGAAGAAATAAAGAATGAAATCAAAGACTTTTTAAAATTTAATGAAATGAAGGCAGAACATACCATAATTTATGGCACACAATGAAAGCTGTTCTGAGAGGAAAATTCATAGCCCTGAGTGCCGCCAAAAAGAAATGGGAGAGAGCATACACTAGCAGCTTAATGACACACCTGAAAGCCTTGGAACAGAAAGAGGCAAATATGACCAAGAGGAGTAGAAGGCAGGAAATCATCAAACTCAGGGCTGAAATCAATCAAGTAGAAACAAATAAAACCATACAAAGAATCAACAAAACTAGGAGTTGGTTCTTTGAGAAAATCAACAAAATAGATAAGCCCTTAGCCAGACTAGCCAGAGCGCACAGAGACAGTATCCAAATTAACAAAATCAGAAACGAAAATGGAAAGATAACAACAGAAACTGAGGAAAATCAAAAAATCATCAGATCCTACTACAAAAGCCTGTATTCAACACAATTAGAAAATCTGGAGGAAATGGACAAATTCCTAGACAGATACCAATTACCAAAATTAAATCAGGATCAAATAGACCATCTAAACCGTCCTATAACCTCTGAAGAAATAGAAGTGGTCAATGGAAGCCTTCCAACCAAAAAAAGCACAGGTCCAGATGGTCTTAGTGCAGAATTCTATCAGACCTTCAAAGAAGACCTAACACCAATACTTTTGAAACTATTCCACAAAATAGAAACAGAAGGAACACTACCCATCTCATTCTATGAAGCCACAATTACGCTAATACCAAAATCACACAAAGATCCGACAAAGAAAGATATTCTCAGGCCAATCTGTCTTATGAATATCGATGCAAAAATACTCAATAAAATTCTTGCCAACCAAATTCAAGAACACATCAAAACGATCATTCACCATGATCAAGTAGGCTTCATCCCAGGGATGCAGGGATGGTTCAATATAAGGAAGTCCAGCAATGTAATCCACTACATAAACAATCTCAAAGAAAAAAACCAAATGGTCATTTCATTAGATGTGGAGAAAGAATTTGACAAAATTCAGCATCCTTTCATGTTAAAGGTCTTGGAAAGATCAGGAATTCGAGGCCCATATGTAAACGTAGTAAAAGCAATTTACAGTAAACCAGTAGCCAACATCAAACTAAATGGAGAGAAACTTGAAGCAATTCCACTAAAATCAGGGACTAGACATTCCATATCTTTTCAATATAGTACTTGAATTTCTAGCTAGAGCAATTAGACACAAAAGGAGGTCAAAAGGATACAAATTGGAAAGGAAGAAGTCAAACTATCACTATTTGCACACGATATGATAGTATACATAAGCGACCTAAAGAACTCCACCTGTGAAATCCTACAGCTGATAAGCAACTTCAGCAAAGTGGCTGGCTAAAAAATCAACTCAAGCAAGTCAGTAGCCTTCCTATACTCAAAGGATAAGCAGGCTGAGAAGGAAATAAGAGAAATGATACCCTTCACGATAGCCACAAACAATATAAAGTATCTTGGTGTGACTCTAACCAAACAAGTGAGAGATCTATATGACAAGAACTTCAAGTCTCTGAAGAAAGAAATTGAAGAAGACCTCAGAAGATGGAAAAATCTTCCATGCTCATGGATTGGCAGGATCCCCATCAAAATTTCAACTCAATTCTTCATAGAGTTAGAAAGAGCAATTCAAAAATTTATCTGGAATAACAGAAAACCCAGGATAACTAAAACTATTCTCAAGAGTAAAAGAACTTCTGGGGGAATCAGTATCCCAGACCTCAAGCTGTACTACAGAGCAATAGTGTTAAAATCTGCATGGTATTGGTACAGTGACAGGCATGTAGATCAATGGAACAGAATTGAAGACCCAGAAATGAATCCACACTCCTATGGTAACTTGATCTTTGACAAAGTAGCTAAAACCATCCAGTGGAAAAAAGATAGCCTTTTCAACAAATGGTGCTGGCTCAACTGGAGGTCAACATGCAGAAGAATGCAAATTGATCCATTCTTATCTCCTTGCACTAAGCTCAATTCTAAGTGCACCAAGGACCTCCACATAAAACCAGACACACTGAAACTTATAGAAAGGAAACTAGGGAAGAACCTTGAACATATGGGAACAGGGGAGAATTTCCTGAACAGAAAGAACTCCAATAGCTTATGCTCTAAGATCAAGAATTGACAAACGGGACCTCATAAAATTACAAAGTTTCTGTAAGGCAAAAAACACTGTCAAAAGGACAAAGTGGCAACCAACTAACTGGGAAATGATCTTTACCAACCCTACATTCAACAGATGGCTAATATCCAATATATACAAAGAACTCAAGAAGTTAGACTCCAGAGAGCCAAGTAACCCTATAAAAAATGGGGTACAGAGCTAAACAAAGAGTTCTCACCTAAAGAATATCTAATGGCTAAGAAGCACCTAAAGAGATGTTCATCATCCTTAGTCATTAGGGAAATGCAAATCAAAACAACCCTGAGATTCCATCTCACACCAGTCAGAATGGCTAAGATCAAAAACACAGGAGACAGCAGTTGTTGGCGAGGATGTGGAGAAAGAGCAACACTCCTCCACTGCTGGTGGAGTTGCAAGCTGGTACAACCACTCTGGAAAGCAGTCTGGCGCTTCCTCAGAAAACTAGGTATGACACTCCCAGAGGATCCTGCTATACCACTCCTGGGCATATACCCAGAGGCTTCCCCTGCATGCAATAAGGACACATGCTCCACTATGTTCATAGCAGCCTTACTTATAATAGCCAGAAGCTGGAAAGGACCCAGATGTCCCTCAACAGAGGAATGGATTCAAAAGATGTGGTATATCTGCAATTAAAAACAATGAATTCACGAAATTCTTATGCAAATGGTCAGAACTGGAAAATATCATCCTTAATGAGGTAACCCAATCACAAAAGAACACACATGGTATGCAGTCACTGATAAGGGGATATTAACCCAGAATCTTGGAATACCCAAGACACAATTCACATATCAATAGATTTCCAAGAAGATGGAAGGAGAAACCCCTGGTCCTAGAAAGACTGGATGTAGGGTAATGCGCCAAGACAGAGAAGCAAGAGTGGGTTGAATGGGGAACAGAGGGAGGGAAGGGGATTTATGGGACTTTCGGGGAGGGAGGAAACGGGAAGGGGGAAATCTTTTGGTATGTAATAAACATTGTAGAAAATAATAAAAATAAATTTTAAAAAGGGGGGATATTTCTAACCTCCTTTTTCTTTTCCTTTGTTCTCTCTTGCCTTCCCTCTTCCTTTGCCCCTTCTCTCCACATGGTCATGGCCGGCCTCTACTTCTCTACCTTCTCTCTCTCCTCTCCTTTCTCTCTCCTCTCCTCTCCTCTCCTCTCCTCTCCTCTCCTCTCCTCTCCTCTCCTCTCCTCTCCTCTCCTCCTCCTTCTTCTCTCTCTCTCTCTCTCTCTCTCTCTCTCTCTCTCTCTCTCTCTCTCTCTCTCTCTCTCTCTGTCTCCCTCTCTCTCTCTCCAATCAACTCGAAAATCATGGACTGCATCTTCTTGTCTGGACCTGCTGTGCTGGAGCATTGTAACAGGTTTCCCTCCAACAAGCCATGCCTACCTTCCTGCAGGAATCCTCAGTGTTCCAGCCATGGTCACCCACTGTGCCAAGTCACCAGCAGCCACCAGACAAGACCAAGGACACTCTTGAACTTGCTGCCAGTGCCTCCCAGCTCCCCCACCCACCCTTTTCCCTTCAACCTCAGGCCAAAGCTCCCAGGGCCCTCACCTTGTTCTCAGCTCTTCTGCACGACATCCAGTGACATCCAAGACTGAGAACCCCGAGATTGCACCTTCCCCACCCCTGTGGACTAGGGTTTCATGGCTTCTCACAGCCAGACACCCACCCAGCGGTGTGGGGCATGCTCATGCAGTCCAACTCCCCATCTGACCTCCCAGTGTCCCGAGCTCTGGTGGGACAAGTGTCACACACCCCTTTCCCCACAACTAGTTCCCACTCTTTCCCTAATGAATAAAGACTTCAAGGAACCAATCACTGGGCCCATAGGCGGGACTTCCAAATTGGAGAGAGGAAGAGAGGAGGCAGGAGGAAGATACTTCTCTTTGGAGGGGCGAAAGCATGGAGCTACAATGTAGGTAACTGGAGGCCTGTAGTTCAGGTGGCCAAGGATCTACCACCACAGGATTTAACATAGAATAGCTTACAAAATTGGAATGGTAGTTTTTGCACCTAGCGATTTTGTTACCTGTTGATTCTAAACTAAGATTCTGTGATGTTTTCCTTCATGTGGCAACTCAACTGGGTTTCAGAGAAAGGTACAGGTGCATGGCACCCCAGCCAGCCAAAGGAATTTGGAAGCATGGGGTGTGCATGGCAATCATCTACCATAGGAACTTAGCAAGCTGGGCAGAGAGATTTTGGAGCTCTTAGTCAGAGAGTCTGCTGGACTGAGAACAGGCCAGCCTGTCCATTGGTGCCTTGCTGGTGGTAGCATGGATTGCTTTTTAAATATTTCAAACAACAAGAGAAGTAACATTAAAAATGAATAAATTACATTTGAAGGTTTAATAATAGTGTTTATTGACTTGGGACTTTTCTTTTTTTAAAGTTAAATTATACAATATATTCTGATCATGATTCCCCTTCCACATCTTCTATCAAATCCTTTTCATCTCCCTATCTACCTCCATGCTTTCTTTTACTCTCTCTTTAGAAAACTGAGGCAAGCTATTGTAGCATTTAAATGACACTAAATACAAAGAGAGATATTTGTATTTGGTACTCAATTGTACAGGGAACAAGACAGCAATATTTTTCATAACAACATATTACCTTCTTAGTTTATAAAACAGTTTCACATACATATGAGTATGATTGAACTCAGGATTTAAAGTTTAACATATAAAGACGTTAATATGATTTAATAACTGTTAAAATTCATTTAAACTGTGACATTGTAAAAATCAATTTATCATTCTTATATGTAACCCATGGTGTCTGTCAGCCTTTTCAAGGTCATAGATCTCTGCTTCCTATTTGATCTGCACTAATACATGAGAGTCATATCATGTCACAGATTTGACCTCTGTCAGCTCCCTCAGCTCTCTTGCACAATGAAGGGAACTTCAGAATCCCCCAGCATCTCCATTAAGCTAGATTCTAAAACAATGATTAGATCTAATAAGAACGCCTTGTGTCTTGTACCTGATTGAGGAGCAGGTTGAGAAAGTCATTAGACATCTCTATTGTATTTTATAATACAATAGTGACAAGATGTAGTGATAGAGAGCTTTTCAGCAGGCTGTGCCAAGGTATTCCCCATGAGAAATCAGTCTTTACACATGTCTAGTATAAAAGGAAGTTCTTTAGGGGAAGAGAGCTAGGGAGAAGAGCAAGGACCTGGATAGATGCAGAGGTGGAGAAAGGGAGAATTGCTAACAGAACTAGCATTTGGAACAATACGGTGGGAACAATGTGCATCTTACTCCAGACTAAGTAGCAAGTACAAATCTATAACCTCAACTTTATACTGCACAACTTCTTAACAAAGACCTAAGCAAGACATTTTGGTCAAGGATCATATGGAATGTATATAGACTTCACTGCCACTACAACATTCTATTTTCTAACACTTCATGGTAGACCAGGATACAAAAGAAATTGTATGAAGGACTGAAAATATCCTTACAGATTTCACTATTATCACACAAATAACATAATAACTGCATATGATTCTTTCAGCTGCTTGTTGGGCCTTTCAGAGGCCAGTCATGATAGACCCTTGATTGTGAGTACTCCATAGCCTGAGTAATAGTGTCAGGCCTTGGAACCTTCCCCTCAGCTGGATCCCAGTTTTGGCCTGTCACTGGACCTCCTTTTTCTCAGGCTACTCTCTATTTTTGTCCCTGCAGTTCTTGCAGACAGGAACAATTCTAGGTCAGAGTTGTTGACTGTAGGGTGGCAACTCCATCCCTCCACTTGATGCCCTGTCTTTCTACTAAAGATGAACTCTACAAGTTCCTTCTCCTCACTGTAGGGCATTTCATTTAAGGTCCTGAGAGTCTCTCACCTCCCCGGTCTCTGGGAGAATTGCTAATCTCTGGTACATTCTAGAGGGTACCCCCATCTCCTACCTCCTGAGGTTGCATGTTTGCATTCTTTATGCTGGTCCTCAGGGCTCCAGTCCTGTTCCTCCTATCCAATATCTGATCATGTTCCCCTCTTCCCCTTCCTGTCCCCTTTCCCACCCAGATCCCTCCTTTGCTTTCCCATCCTGTGATTACTTTCTTCTCCCTCCCAAGTGGGATTGAGGTGTCCTCACTTGGGCCCTTCAGCTTGTTAACCTTGAGTTCTGTGGATTTTATCCTGGGTATTCTGTATCTTTTTGTCTAATATCCACCTATCAGTCAGTATATATCATGCATGTCCATTTGGGTTAGAGTTCCTTCACTCAGGATGATATTTTCTAGTTCCATGTATTTGCCTGCAAAACTCAAGCCAATGGACAGAAGCTGGTGACCCCTGTGATAGAATTAGGGAAAAGCTGGAAGAAGGTGAGAAGGAGGGAGATCCTAGAGGAAGACCAGCAGTCTCAACTAACTTGCACCCCCCCCCGGGATCTCTCAGACACTGAGCCACTATCCAGGCAGTGTATACCAGCTGATATGAGGAGCCCAACACATATAGAGCAGAGGACTGCCAAGTCTGGACTCAGTCAGAGAAGCTATACCTAACAATCCAGAGACTTGGTGCTCCAGGGCATGGGGAGGTCTGGTGGAGCGGGGGTGGAGGTGAGGACATCTTCTTGGAGATGGGGTGAAGAGCTGTGGGATGTAGAACAGTCAGAGGGTGGACCAGGATGGGATAAAGTCTGGACTGTAAAAAAAAATTTAAAGAATAATTTTTTTAAAAAGATAATAAAATAACATAAGAAACTAAAACAGTTTGTTTAATCTTTTATAATTTATCAAGTCCCTCTATATTTTTTCAACTAGGTTTTATTAGAGATATTGATTTGGCTACAGATATCAAGAAGTTCCAACAATCATAATTTGAGTTCAAGAGGTACTTGTCCACTTTTCTTACACTGGCAGTGACTGTCAGCTATGTTCCTAAATGTTTTATCTATTGTTCAGGTTTAGATTATGGAATTATTTTTCTGTATGGGATTAATTGCAAAGGTAAGTAAAATTGCCACTCAGTATTTACCATGGGCATAGTATTTTATTTGACATCAAGTTTAGAGGACAAGTGACTTTCACAGAAGTGTCTTTATTTTATATGTATTACTACAGTGTCAAATGAATGTGTGTTCTACAAAATTAATAGTACTTTGTTTGTAAAACAACTTGAGAAACAGAAAATTTGCTTATGTTTACTTAATATACTACCATATAGATTATCAATCATGCTTTTGCAGCTCTTTTTTAGGAAGATTGACCTAATAAAGAGAAGAAAAGTCATCAATAGACATTTGTGATGGACCCTTAATAATATAATACTGATCTGTCAGATAAGATGTGACTACTCGTACAGTAGTGAAATGACATTTATGGGGATGCCCAACCCTTTCTGATTGTGTTTGAGATCTTTTGAAAGCAAGGAGTTCATGCCTGATACTTTATATATATGCAAAATAAAACAAACCGCATTGATGATGAGTTCTTAGGACCTAGGAGAAATCTACTGTTGGTACATTACTAAATGGGCGTAGTCCTAAAGTGCTTATTGTAGTTATACTTTATAACTATAGATTAGTGCTACTGTGAGCCATGTGTAGAGAAGTTTCTCTTGCAGTGAGCAACAATCAATGTAGAAAATGATCAAATTTTAGATAATAAGTGATTGTTGAGTTCTCAGTATATTAACCAAACTTCTCACAAGACTCAGGGAATATTGCTAAAGAATCAGCAAAACCAATGTAAGAGCTGGAGCATGGGGAAGCATGCAGTGAGATTCTGTCTTCTGGATATGACATACCTGTTGCACTTATGCAGTAAGAGTTATGTGTTTACATGTAGAAAGTCTGTATAAGTGAAATGGAGTCAATATTATGACAAGTATAAGAGGATTCATGAGGTTTTACTCCTGAAAAGCAATTGATGACAGTGAGGAAAAAGGAATCAAGTGTCCATTGGTATGTAGGTGTATTTCAGGTTTTCAATTTGATTCCATTGTTCAACCTATCTATTCCTATATCAACACCTTGCAGTTTTATTGTGATTGCCCTATAGAACAATTTCAGACAAGGGATGGTGATACATCCAGAAGATCTCTTATTGTTCAGGATTGTTTTAGCTAACCTGAGGTTCTATTGACATCCCCTCCCCTACATCCTGATTGCTCCCCTTTATATTACAGTATGAGAAAAATAAAAATTACAGCTTGATCAGAATTCCTGTCTTGCTGTCAGTTCTTCATGTCTCTTGTCCTCATTCTCTCCTAGGTGCCCCTGAGATACCCCCCCCCATCAACTGTCCTGCAGATCGGGGCAATCCTCGATGGAGGAGTTGGAGAAGGGACTTGAGGAGCTGAGGGGGTTTGCAGCCCCATTGAGGGAACAACAGTGTCAACAGAACAGAGCCCCCAGAACTCCCCAGGACTGGATCACCAACCAAAGAATACACATGCAGTGACCTATGGCACTGGCCACATATGTGGAACAGGATGGCCTTGTTGATCATCAGCGGGAGGAGAGCCCATTGGGCCTGAGGGTATTCAATGCCCCAGAGTAGTTAAATGCCAGTGCAGGAGGATGGGAGTGGGTGGGTGGTTGGGGAAGCACCCTCATAGAAGCAGGGGGAGGGGGATAGGATAGGGGGTTTCCAAAGGGGAGACCTGGAAAGAGGAAAATATTTGAAATGTAAATTTAAAAATTTCAATAAAAAATGTTACCAAGGAAATGAACAAACTTATCAGAAGATATCAGGAGATTTTATCTCTCATTCTAATTTTCAACACTGAGAACTGAAGTTTTGTCCTTTTGGTATTATAAGAAAAGATATAGATAGCTAAAGTAACCCTGTGTGTAGAACACCTTAGAGTTAATCACATTGTGAATCACAGTAGTTCAAGCTGATGATGGCAGTAGTTTACTTACTATATTTGTCTTATTTTCTGTGAGTTACAATTTATTCCTAGCACCTACACTGAAAACATGTAGAGTATTCTGTAACTGTGCCAAACAATACAATACAATTTCTCAGTAGGAATTTATTTAGTGTATTCTCTCACACAGCTAAGAATTGGCCTGCAATGGAAGTTCACTAAGAAATATAAATATTTTTGTGTTAGGATGCAACACCTTTTGGGTTTATTCCCAGGAGTGATATAACTGGTACTTGAGGTTGATTGATTTGTAATTTTGTGAGAAATCACTACATTGATTTTTGAAGTGGCTGTATAAGTTAGACTTCCCACCATCAATGGAGGAGTGTTTCTGTTGCTCTACATCTTCACCAGCATGAGTCCTCACTTATGGTTTTGTTAGTAGTCATTCTGACAGGTGTAAAGTCAAATCTCAGATTCATTTTGATTTGTATTTCCCTAATGGCTAAGGATGCTGAACATTTCTTCATATGCTTCTTGGTTTCTTGAGATTTCTCTGTTGAGAATTCTGTTTAGTTCTGTACCTAATTTGTAAATTGCATTATTTGTCTTGTTGATGTCTAGTTTATTGAGTTCTTTATATATTTTTGGAATACCTCTCTGTCAGATATAGAATTGGTGAAGATCTTTTCCCATTCTGTAGGATGCTGTTTTGTCTTATTGACAGTGTCCTCTGCTTTGCAGAAGCTTTCAGTTTCCTAAGATTCCATTTATTAATTGTTGATCTTTAGTGACTACACTATTGTTCTGCTCATGAAGTTGTCCCCGTTGCCAACGAGTTCCAGATTATTATACACTTTTTCTTCTTCAGGTTCATCATATCTTGTTTTATGTTAAGGTCACTGATAGATTTTGATTTTAGTGAGATGAGTGATAGATATGGGCCTATTTGCATTCTTCTACATGCAGACATTCAGTTGGACCAGCACCATTTGTTGAAACACTTTCTTTTGTTCAGTGTATAATTTTGGCTTCTTCATCAAAAACCAGGTATCCATATGTGGATCCTTGCTATTTGATACTATTGTGTGGCTTACAGGGTGTCCTGTGTGTCTGCTCACGGCTCAGGATGCTGGTGGAGGCAGGACAAAGGAATTTTGACTGCACTTACCCCACATCGGGTGGGCATCAGCTTATGGGAAGCTGCAGGACTTTGCTCCGGTGGTGGGAAGGCACTCTGGTGTCCCTGGGGACTACCGGAGTTGGCTGGGGGAGGAGGGTATGTTGCTCGAGGCCGGGATCATCAAATTCTCAGACTCGTGCACCCATGCACTGCTGAGAGCTGCAGAAGAGCTAAGAAAAGAGTGGGGGCTCGTGGGCTGGATCTAGCCTGGGGCTGAGGGGGAAGGTCCTGTGGGGAGGAGAGTCCTTGGCTTGTTTGTTGGAGGCTGTGGCTGGGAGTACTGAGAGGCCTTCTGCTCTAGACTAGACACAGCTCTTTAGACAAAGGCCCATTCCATTGCTCCTCACTGGGATACCAACAAAAAGTGACAGTCCATGGTTTTAAAGCATTTATTTTCATGGCAGATAGTGGTGATGAGTAAAACTCTACCCCACTTTCTCAGGGCGGGCCTGAGGTTAAATATCTTTTTACAGAGAGAAGTCTCTAGGAAGGGGAGCTTATTTGCTAAGACTCCAGGCCTTTAGGTACCTCATTAAAATGGAGATCTGTCTTGAGGCTATGTGACCTGTGGTCATGTTTTCTACCTGTAGAAGGGCTTGGTGCATTGCCCTTATGTAGCTGATGGCCACAGACCTATGGAGAGCTGTAGTCTCATGTCAGAAGCCTGGTGTCCAGGAGCTTGGCAGAATGCTTACCATCACTTTCAAGATTATCACCTGAAGGGTCTGTGGGGTTTCCAACCTAGCTCAACCAGAAACCAGACTGCAAGTTGGGCAGTGATGGAACATGCCTTTAATTCCAGCACTTGAGAGGTAGAGGCATGCAGATTTCTGAGTTCAAGGTCAGCCTGGTCTACAGAGTGAGTTCCAGGACAGCCAGAGCTACACAGAGAAACCCTGTCTCAAAAAAAAAAAAAAAAAGAAAGAAAGAAAGAAAGAAAGAAAGAAAGAAAGAAAGAAAGAAAGAAAGAAAGAAAGAAAGAAAGAAAGAAACAAGGTTGCCTTTCACAGTCCTATACTATTGAACAACTTGGTTATGGCAATACCATGTGAATTTTTATTACTATAGTTCTATAGTAGAGCTCTAAATCAGGGATAGTGACACTTCTGGAACCTCTTTTATTTTACTGAATTGTTTTAGCTATCCTGAAGTTCTAATTTACCACAAAGACACTTGCTCAACTATGTTTATAACAGCATTATTTTTTTTTATTTTCTAAGTTTTTTTTAATTTACATTCAAAATCATTTCCCCTTTCCCATTTCCTCCCTCCCGGAAAGTCCCATAAGTCCCCTTCCCTCCCTCTTTTCCCCATTCAACCCCTCTCGCTTCTCTGTCCTGGCATTCCCCTACATCCAGTCTTTCTAGGACCAGGGGTCTCTCCTTCCATCTTCTTGGAAATCTATTGATATGCGAATTGTGTCTAGGGTATTCCGAGATTCTGGGTTAATATGCTAACAGACTGGATATGTAAACAGGACCCAGCATTTTGCTGCATGCAGGAAACGCACCTCAGTGTCAAAGACAAACACTACCTCAGAGTAAAAGGCTGGAAAATAATTTTACAAGCAAATGGTCCCAAGAAACGAGCCGGAGTGGCCATACTAATATCAGATAAAATTGACTTCCAACCTAAAGTCATCAAAAAAAACACAGAAGGACACTACATACTGATCAAGGGAAAAATCCACTAAGAATATAACAGCATTATTAATAATAACCAGAAAACTAGAAACAACCTAGCTGTCTCTCAACTGAAGAATGCATAAAGAAAATGTGGTATACTTACACAGTGAAGTATTACTCAGCAGTTAAAAGCAAGAACATCTTAAAATTTGCTGGCAAATGGATGGAGCTGGTAAAAATAATCCTGTGTGAAGTACCTCAGACCCAAAAATCAAACATTTTGTAACTGATATTAAATGCAAAGTAAAGGATACTCATGCTACAGTCCACAGACCCAGAGAGGCTAAGTAACAAGGATGCTTCAAGGAGGGAATGCCTCATCCTATTGCAACTTGATATGCTATATGTAGTTGATATCCCTTGATGACCTCCACCCTTTTGAAGGCAAAAAGAGGACAAGTGGATTGGAAAAAAGGAGGTAAGTGACCTGGAAGATAGAAGGGACTGAGGAAGAAAGGAAAAACTGTGGTCAGGATGTAATCTATGAAAAAATTAATTAATTTTAAAAAGAGATATCAAAATTTTGATCTTTCCACCCCGGTATGCAGGAATTGGTGGGATCTGCTCATGAAATCAAGGCCTAGATACAGCCTTTTCAGCAGAGGCCTTGTGTTTCTTTTAAATCTTAATAAACTCTAAAAATAATTTCCATATAAGTAAAATCAACATGACTTCCATAAAAGTCTTTGGAAAGGATGCTGTCATTACCATTTCTTTTTCTTTTTTCTTTCTTTCTTTCTTTTTTTTTTTTTTTTGAGGCCAGCACCATGTCTGGAAGACCAGTGAATGGATTATCTAATTTGTGCACTACAGAAAGATCCAAATGTCTTTTAGTGCTGTGCTACTTAGAGCAGTGATGGAAAAGATAGGCCCATAGCTGTGTTTTCCCACATTAGGTTAAATTTGAAGAGTAAAACCACCAAACACCTTTAATATAGGTGTCAGATGGATTTCTCAGAAAGAGAGAACACTGATATAAACCGGATTATTTTTATGCCAGCCATGGTCCAATCTACCATGATTTCCTCTTTCATGTTCTCTTCATATTTATACCATAAAAGGAATTAAAAGATGTAGATGTCTTCTGGTAGTCAGGAGTAGGGACTATTTAGGTTTCTGTAGCAAATAACTTAGGGTTCTCAGTTTCTAGACTGTAGGACATTATGAATTGTTTATGGATCCATTTTTGTATAGTGTAGAAAACATTAATTTTGACATATCATTGTTTCATTTACTATGTATATTTTCCCTCTATCTGTTTTATAAGATTATCTTTTCTAATCATATAAAAGCATGGAATTATTAAGTTTTTGTTTGTTTCTTTGGTATGGTTTCAGAATCCCAATCTCTTCTCATTGGTAGTCTTTACTGTACCAATCTATCCACATTCATGAATCCAGTCACTAATAGTATGTGTGAGATTAACTTTAATATTTTCATTTGCTTTAAACTTGAACTCTGACTTCTATATACATAATCAATGAACTATAAAACAATTCTGCTGTATTTTCAGCTGTTTCAAAATATAAATATGTCTCATTCTTATAAATATAAAAATTTTCCTGACTCCATTAATTTTCCTTTTTAACAGATGAGAAAATCAGTCAGGAAAGCCTTGAAACTGAAGTTTTCAAAGTCCAGCTGGCAATGTTTGTTCTGAGGTTTTGTCCCTTTCAAAAGTTATGAAGTCTTAACCATACACAACTAAAGTTATCTAAAACCAAAAATTCAGCTCTGAAAACATACATTAGTAACATTAAATATGGTGAGCAAGTTATATATGTATGCAAAACACTCAAACAATGAGGCCATGAATTTGAAAGAGGGCAAGAAGGTATATGTGGGAGAGCTGAGAAGAAAGAAAAGAAGGAAGGAAAGAAGGAAGGAAGGATGGAAGGAAGGAAAGAAGGAAGGAAGGAAGGAAGGAAGGAAGGAAGGAAGGAACAGGATAAACATAATTATATCATAATCTTAACATTTTACAGTAAAAAGAAGAGAAGAGTGTCACAGCTTAATGGGTCAGGGAAAGTGCTCAAGATCAAGTCACCACATGATCAAGAAAATCACTATATGTGGAGCCTATAGAATTGAAAGTTTGAAACAACTTGGATAGTACAATATTACAGAGAAAGCAATAGTTGTAGAAAATACATTCAGAATCATAAAACAAAATTCTTAAACAAAAATAAATATTCACTTTCTAAATACATTATTCATTATGTGATCAATTACAGAGGTTAACCCATACTGAGTTTAGACAGCTTTAAGAATATATATATATATATATGTCCTGTCAGCAGTTTTCCTAATTTTAAAATGATGATCATTTTGCCTTTAAGGGTTGATCAGAGAATTGGAGAAAGTCAGTCATAAAAAATTACAGTATACTGACTTCTAGTTCTTCAAGAATATGGCATGCATATTGATGTTACCTAGCTTTTCTATGAAGCCATCATTAAAGGTTACAATGTAACAATTTTTAACAATCTTTCTATATTTATTTAATAATTTCCCATATATCTCTGCCTGGTACATATTTAAGTTTACCTCTTTGTCGTAGTTTTCAGAGCTATCCCATTACAATCTAGACACCCTAGTGATGAATACAGCACTATAACAAATCTCATATCTACACTGATACCTATTTTAAGTCTTTTTCAATATTGCACACCCAATTTTCCTTACAAAATGAAAACCTTAAGCATGTTTTTCTTTAAGAAATTTCAAGTTTCCCGCAGTTCTGTGACTAACGTTCAAGTCAAAGAGATCACAACAGAAATTAGGTATTCTGGTCAGTAGGTCATTTTTATTTTTTAAATTATTTAACTGAGCAGCTCCACTATTTAGTGAGAGGTATATCATCAAACAATAGTGTTTGACTTAAGGGAGCTCCTCTTGTAAAAACACTTTCCAGTTTGTATTTATTCATTTAGTGTCATATTTTGTTAAAATCTATCTCCTCTGAAACCATGACAGGCAGCACCACGACACATTTTAATGATCACTGGGACCTGGTTTTTAATGTATGTTAACTGTTTTAATGTACGTTATAAATTTTAATCCTTTGAAAAAAAATTACAAATACATACAATGTAATTTGAACACATCTATCCCCTTCTTCCCTCCAATTCCTTTCAGTGTGGAACCATCCATTGGTACACTGACAAGTTACAAGTGATTACATAACTGTAGAAAAGTAACTCTTCCTCCCTCAGTAACCATCAACTGTCAATAGCACTTCAGCTTGTAGTGGGGCCTTAGGAGGCCCTTCTCCCTCCACACTGGGATTATTAATATAAACTAACATGTTTATAATGTGTTCATAATTTGGGCAAACGTCAACTTCCATCATAGTGATGAGGTAAAAGATTGGAAAGGATTTCTTAGAAGCAGAAGTGAGTGATGCCTACATAAAGTAGACATATGTAACTAAACAAGAGGGACTCAGCCAGGCAGACAAACTATCAAGTGTTTCCTCTTTTGATAGATTACAAAAGAGTAATATTAGTAAACATAACTTCTTTTTAGAAAGTGTTATATATGTAAATAAGAACACTAAAGTTAGAAGGAGCTAATTAATTAAAGAAAAATCATCAGAGAAGCTAGAGTAAGTAAGCAAAGAAAGTGATTAGCAGAACAATGCAGAATGTACAAACAGAAATGAGCTCCTTGAAATACCAGGGCAACCAAAATCACAAACATTTTCCTCTATTTTCAATTTTTCCTCAATAACAAACCTTTGTTTTTAAGTATCATATTTCTGCTTGAATTAATGTTTAAATTTCCCAGCTTCCTATATAAGAAGGTGGCATATAACTAATTTCTGTATGGTATAATGTATAATGTGTTTTTCTCAAGGGAAAAAGTCATATTTTTTCCTTTAGTACTTCCTTCTACACACACATATACACATACACACATCCTAACTTGAGTATTAACATCTATCTTAAACTGTAAGAAAACTTAAATGCTGCTGAAACAAATGGTAAACAATGAAAATAGTTTTAAAATGTATAGATAAATTATGAGCAAGATGGATCTTATACTTAATAACTTAATTTCTAAATTATATATAAGATAAAATGATTTATATTTTTCAGTGACTTAATTATGTTTAATTATACATTAAATGGTAAACTTAATCTTAAGTCCAAATATTAGCAACTGACAATGTTACAATTTTTGAATAATGTGAAAATTTCATTAAAATGTACAAAAGCAGTGACTAGTTTTGAAATAAGCCAGAGATGTATGCTTAAAGTCTCTTTTAAGTTAGGCTTATAATAAATATTAATGGAAGATAGTGTGAGGAAATAGATTAACTCTGATTCTTAAAACCTTACAGTCTGGGGTAGCTCCCAAAAAAGCTTACTAATCTACATTATAACATAGTTCTTAAGCTTTATTAGATCAAACCTGTAGTGGTCTTAGTGTTTTCAATTGGAAATATACCCTCAAAATATATATAACAGTAGATTTTAAACATCATTATGTGACAGATACTAAAATAGAAATATTCTTTTCAAAACTGTTCTTACATTCCATATTTTCAGTATTTTTATTAAAGTAAAATTCAGTTGAAATATAAAAATATTTTTCGTACACAGAATTAGAATATGTTCGATAAGAACTAAGTAGTAATGGTTATGTACTCTGATTTTCATTTTAAGAACTAATCCTATTCTGTATGAATGTAACTTGAACACAGTACGTCCACATTTTGTTTGGTTCAAAACTAGATATCTGAATAATGGTTTTTAAAGAAAGAGTTCTAATTGCAGACAAGAGTACACTATGCATATAAAATTTTGTTCTGTGTATAAAATTATAATAATGAGGAAGTGTAAATATAAATATGTCAAGAACAATGAGGAGAAAATGAAACAAGATGTTGGAAGCCAAAGATCATGCCAGCAAATGATACGTACATACGCAGATGCATAACTCTTCAAAGAGACTTGAGTAAAAATCTGGGATCACACGATTATGTCAGAGAACCACCAATGAAACAGGAGATAGTGATAGGGAATCAATTTAATAGTGGTACACAGGAAATAGTGATAGAGAATCAATTTAATAGTTATACAAAGAGAACATAAAAGGAAAAGAAGTCTTAGTGAAGGTGGACAATTGCAGCTTTTCTTGAAATTTTTGTGTTAGGTTTTAACTTAGCACATAAAAATTTCATGTGTTTATTTTTAAGTACAGTGTACATATTTATTTTTCCAAAAGCACTGTTTTTATTCATACAGATTCCTAAGCAGCTCAGAGGCAGGAGGAGTGGGAGAGGTTCCATTTTCAACCCAGGAGCCTCTATGATATTGGTTTATATCAGACACACAGGCAAGTGGCATAATGGATTTAGTAAACTGATGACAATTTTCAGTCTCTCTCTCTGCTAGAACACCAAAATGAGTGCCAATCTCTGTTTGTGTAAGAATCCTGAATTTAGTATTTTCAACTTTAACTCTTCTAATTTCTGTTTCTGAAAGTTTGAAATCAATCAACAGAACTGAAGAAAGAAGATAATGTAGATAAAGAACTGTAGAAATTGCATTATCTAAATGCTTGTTTAAATGTCCAATCAAATTTCTTCTTCACTTTATTTTTTTCAAGGAAGCTGGTTGGTTATGTTCGTTTAACTTCTGCTGCCATGGCTTAAAACCTGTAGGATTCCACTTGTACACTTGAGGGCCTGGTTTTTCATTTATACCAGTTAAAAATCATACAACAATGAAGCAGCCTCATCTCATTATTTTGTGTATTGACTTAAGAAATATCAGCAATTCTTTTACTATCATGTCAACAGGAAACTCATAGCCACCTTTGTCTTTACAATTGTCTGCCTCATAGGGTGACCTCTGCACCTGGAGTCTCCTGTCAGCTGTTACTTCCATCCTGATACAACCAGAGGTATTTGGAACACAGCTCTCAGTGGGATGTCTCCACCAAATCCCACCCACAGAGAGGAAGTGAGAAGAGTGAAAGAGTCAAAGGGGTAGAGGACACCAGGAGAACAAGGCTCTTTGTAACTCAGTGATTTTTCATCCTTCCTAAGGCTAGAACCCTTATATACGGTTCTTTATGTTGTAATGATCCCCAATCATCAAATTATTTTTGCCTCTACTTCATAACTGTAATTTTACTAGTTATAAATCATAATGTAAACATCTATATTGTCTGGTTGTCTTAGGAAACCTTTGAGAAATGGCCATTCTACCTCTAAATGGGTCCCTACCCACAGAATAAAAACCAATTCTAATTTGACTGAGGGAAGTAAACAAGAGGGTTTCTGATACTTCTGCCTTCTTGAGGCTCTTTTTCTTTTGTTGGTTTACTTTGTTCAACTTTGATGTGATAGTTCTTGTTTGTTAGTTTGTTTGTTTGTGTATTTTATGTTATTATATTTTATGTTGTTACATTTTGTTGTTATCTCTTAGAGGCCTGTTATTTTTGAATGAGAGACAAAGAGGGAGAAGATACATCTAGGGGAGAAAGTGAGAAAGAATGGGGAGGAGTAATTGGAGGGAAAGTGAGTTAACTGTTATCTCAATAATACCTCCAACTCAGGTAAGAAAATAGAAAAGAATACAGGTAGAAAATATCTTTTTCTAATGACAGGAATATAAAACAATTTTTATCAACAATTTTGATGATTCAAGAGAAGATCACATAGGCACTAAATAGCAACTCACAGAAATTAAAACAGTATCAAAGATGCGAGAAACTAAAAATATATTTTATATTATTGATTTAAAATAGCAGTATAGAGAAATAAGAAGGTAAATAGACTGAGGATCCAAAGTTAAGTAATCCCAAGTCATAAGAATAGATGTAGAGAGAACATGGGAAACATGAAGACAGGAAGACAATGGAGTATTATTTCAAAGTCTTTTCTTATATTTGAAAAATAGTAGCTTCATTAAGGGATTTATTAAGGGTTAGTACAATTGATAAAGATCAATCTAAATCTGAGACAGAGAAAGACAAACAGACAGAGACACAGAGAGAGACAAACCAGACAGACAGAGGCACAGAGAGAGACAGAGACAAAGAAACAGAAATAGAGAGATAAAGAGCAATAAAGAGAGAAGGAACTGTGATTGACTGATCATGAATTTAGGTTTTCCATGGCAGTCTGAATGTTAGAGGAGATAAAAACAAGTATACACACACACACACACATACACACACACACACACACACGGATGAGGAATGGGGAAAAGAGATGGAAATGGGGGGATAAAAAGAAATAGATGAGGGGTAAAAGGGAATATAGTGGAAAGTCTTCAAAATTGACAAGAAACTAGTGTTCAGCTAAGATTCAATGTATAGCCAAATAATTACAGCCTAGAGTAGAATAACAGACAAAATATATTTAAAACCCATTGAGTCTATTCAGCATTTCTATAAAACTACCAAAACTTGAGAAAAATCAAATAAGTAAATGTCATATTTTAAAAGAAATAAAAAAAGCATTACATTTGAATTTGCATTGAGGCATCACCTGAAAACAAGGGGAAAATTTCACACTTGTACATGTTTGCAGATCTGGTCGCCTATCAGTTCACAGAAGAGGAGAGTGGTTCAAATGTTGTATACATCTAGGTAGGACAGGCATAACCAAAGTTCTCATTGCTGTGATTCTACCATTAAAAGCTGCCACAAAATCCCAAGACTATTTCTCACAATGCTGTATACACTAATGGCATAGTCAAAAACAGATGAGTTTATTTTACATTTCATGATCAAAGATCAATGTAATTTCTTCCCGGCAACTTTTATCAGCAAGTCAGAGGACCTTCATTGAGATTTAAATGGCATAGTAACTGTGGCTAAACTCTAATGATTAGCAGCAATTCTGTGTATATATGCCTTGTGTATGCAATTTTCTGCAGTTACAATATATTTCAAAGTAAACAGACATCAGAAGATGACACAATCCTTAAACATTTTGAACCAGTAATGTTTCATATCTATACTATCCAAGAATGGTGCCATGGGATTTGTATTTTGATTACATATGCACTTATATATACATATAAGTGAGCAACAAAATATCTGAAACATTTGCATCAATAAACTATTCTTCATTTTACACATTTGTAAACTGGACAACATTTCTCTTGTGCTCCCTTAAGAGCTAGGGTTGTTCAGTGGTAATTGTGTGTGTTTCTTTGGTGTTCCCAGGAAGCTACTGATTATTCAGTTGTAGTAAATGGGTATATACACCCCTGGTGTCTCCATCCTTGTTGGTTTCTATAGCTGAAGTCCATGAGCCTCCATTTATCCACTAAAGTCATAGGTTCTGATGTTGCCTAGAAAAAGTGTTAGCTTCTCTTTGCTTTTAATTGTTCCTCTAGAAAATGGTGAGGACTCTCACATGCTTCCAACCTAGAGTTTTTTTTTCAATGTTTGATATTATGTGTGAAAGTAACTAGAATTTTATTATAATTAAAATTATAATTTTATACATTATGGCCAGATGTTTTGGAAAAATTAAGTACTTATACATATTAATTAGAATTAGTATAAAATAATATACATTATAAATATCTAATATTACTTATAAAATTAAAATCTAGTAAGGTTGTTACATATCGAAGAACTTAATTCAATTTTTCAATAAAATCATTATCAAATTTTACTAGGATTCAGAGTCATTATCTTCTGGCTGCTTAACAATAAAGTTGAAATTTTATGCCCAATGTTTAAGATTATTAAATTCAGTAATAAATTGAAGTTAAAACTTTTAAAAGTAAATTAAAATATGATTAATTAAAGGGTTTGCATAGTCATGTATATAAGATTTCCAAATGTTTAAAATTATATCTTTAAAAAATATTAAAGATTTGGTTAGTGAGAGTTCTTATTTATTAAATGAGTTGCTACAAATGATCATTTTGACACAGTTTCTCATTAAATGTGCAAATTCTACATGTGTCAGATTCTATATATTTATGGAATTTTCCCATAATATTAATACTGAAAATTTATTTTACTTTACAAATTCATATTTTTCAGAAAATTTAAATTTTTTGTTAAAAACAGCATCTTAATAATCTGAGTACTTTATACTATTTTTGTTATTTAAACTTGGTTACCACTAAATACATCAGTATTGCTAATTTAGCAGTGATTTGAATAACTAAATTTGTAGTTTGAACAAAATAATCATTGAAATTTGATAATAAACATAGCTCAAAAATGTTTAAAGTACTCACATTTATAAATCTTAATTAAATTGAGACAAATTGATTGTTTAATTTTTTTCTATTTTAAAAAATACATTATGGAAACTCTTCCAGTGGTTTTCTGTCAGAGGTCCCAATTATAATCATATACTTAGAGTTAATCAATTAATCAGGAAAATCAATTGAATCTTACAGATTTGATTTTCAAAACATAAAAGAGTTATAGTGTTTTACAGTTCATATTAATGTGTTAGGATCCAAAATTAATTATTAATTCTGAAGTTTTCTCTTTTTGTCCCTCTGCTGACATTTATTGAATTATCAATGCACAGAAAATTCTGAAATCGGATATGTGTTGAACTTCAAATAGATAATTACCATTCCATGGCATAATGCAGTACAGTGAACTTAGTCAATTTCCTGTTATAAGTGAGATAAGATAAAGGTTCCCATCTCTATAATCATAAAGTTTCTCATTCCAACTACCCTAATTCTAAAAACAATGTAAATATGTTTATTCATGTGTGTGTGTATGTGTGTGTGTGTGTGTGTGTGTGTGTGTGTGTGTGTAAATGAGACAGAAAGAGATAGAGCCAGAGGTAGAGAGAGACAGAGAGAAACTGATATATAGAGACAGTGATAGAGAGAGACAGAGACAGAGAGAGACAGAAACAAAGAGAGAGACAAAGAGACTGGGAGAGAGAAAGAAGCATCTCCAGGCTATCCGTTTCCTTTATGCTGGAAGTTGGGAAGATACTAACTTTAAGATCCTAAGACCTCCTGATGTATACTTTCTATACAAACCCACATGTTACATTCATTTACACATGCAAGAGAAAAATCAAAGCCAAAACTGAAAGTAAAATGGACATAATTTTAATGGATTTTTGTAAAATTTTTGTGCATTGGATTCAAACAGCAAACTGTGTGCACTCAACTGTTTCCACAATGTTGTCAAGAGGTCTGTGTCTTTAACCATTTTACACACAACTGTTCATTACAATATGTTATCTGCCTTGTGGGACTGAGGGGTGTGACATGACAAGCCGTGGTGGTAGTGCACCTAGCTTTTATAGTATCTAACGTGAAAATATTTCTCTTCTATGATTCCTTTATCTTGATAAAAATAGTTTTCACCAAACGTTGGTGGTGCACACGCACTACCGTTCATGCTTGACATCACACCCCTGACAGGAACACATGTTCTTATTTTGCTGATAAAAAGTATTACAAAAATTTCCATACAAAAACTATTTTCATAGAAATCTCGCATTTCCACAAATAAACCTGAACATTTTTTGAAAACAAAACAAAAAAAAATTGCTCAAGAATTTTGTTCTTTTAACATTGTGACTATTGTTAAATGCAGTCCACCTCAAAGTTCTGTCACGTACTTTTGGATAGGTGACATGTCCCCTAGTCTTATCATTGGAATCTACCCAGGCTCCATCAAGATCCTTTCCAGGAGGAAGGAGAGTTTCAGTTGACATATCAGAATGTCAGAGAGAAAGCTTCAGTCTTCCATATAATCAGTAATACTGATTCATGACAAGGATTGCAAAACATATCGTTTACATCAGAATCTTTATACCAGTGGTTGCTTTTGTATTTCTGGTGTAGGTTAGGGTAGCGGTTTCTGGGAGCAAGTTGCACATTAAAATATTTGCCATGGTTATTTTAAGAAAACAATTATTGGCTTGATAATTGCCATCTATATCACAATCAATGACACAGACTACTGAGAAAGAAAAGTAACTGATGCTGGTCTGCTTTCTGTTCCACTTCTATTGAATACTGATGTGTTTTGCATTACATTTTTTCACATTCTATGAACACATATTATCTATTCAGATGATGATTTTACTGAGTATTGGGGGCTAGTAACATTATCGCCTCTGTTTTGTTGGTGACCATGGGATTGTGTTGTTTCTTGTAACACTACAATTTTTGCTGACTTCACACATTTTGAAAAATTTCTATGGCATTTTTATTGGTTATACGTTTGGGCACCAACATTCCATCTCCTGACAACAGTTGAACTTCAGAAGGAATCAGCAGTATCTCCCTGGACTGCATTTGAAACCAGCCACAACATTTGCATGTAACATTCACTCAAAGGAAGGGAGGAACCCATGATAAACAGTGTAACCCCATGTAACTTGGTTGATCCATGGTGCTTGTAAATCAAGTCTGATCACTGAAACTGCTTAGATCACAGAGTCTCTAGTTCATAGACACAGCGGCATGAGGTAACTCATTTTATTTTGCACAGGTTGCATATTTCCACAGGAAACATTCTCGCTAAATTGTTTGGAAAAAAAAAAAAGACGACAGTTTGTGCTTGGGTGATTGGCCTCCCAGCTTCATGCCATGGTTTCTTTACCTGGCAACCTTCTGTCGTTAAATGTGTGCATGTTGATAACTTCCTCTGTTTTCACAATAACTGGGGCTTGTGGCTTATGTTTGAGCCGACGCTGGCACTTCAGAGACATTCTCAGTTCTTCCACCATAGCGCTACAGAAGGACCTCTACAGAAGAACACAGAGAAAATGACATTACAAAAGTTATAAATGGACATAAGGTAACAATCATTCTTACAGACTGGCCAGCATGCCAGCCTTGAACATCTAGAGTATTCCATGATGATTATAACAAAGTATTATATTTTAATACATGACACACAATAATGAGAATATTACGACATATGGGATAATTTAAAGAAATCTGCCACCTGATAATGAAATAAACTCACCATTAATAATTTTTATTATTCAAATAGATTAAATTGGATTTTCTTATGATAATATATAAAGTATATTAGCATTATATATATGTGTACTTTAAAATTTAAACACAAACAAATCTCTACCAGGTACTCAATAGTGTTTTCTAAGTAGTCATAATGTAAGATGTATTTCTCAGGTCAGAAGATGAGATACACAAACTTTCTCTAAACATTGTTTCTCTACTGTATATATCAAAACAACAAAAATGGAACTCAGACAAACAAAATATAAACATAAAATGTGAAATTTATTTATGAGTTTTGTTATTATTTACCTATACAACATTGACAGTGACTAGAAACATATATAATACAATCACGAAATGGGAACTGGTCATATTTTAAATACCTACACAAGCATTATTTGTAATTCATCATCAATGTCTTCATAATGGAAAGACAAAAATAGTTTATCCCATGTGAATAGGATAAACTCTATGATTTTCATCTTATTGGCAAAAGATTTTCCACCAATTCTGCATATATATTAGGCTCATTAGTTCATTGTATCGCTATTCATATTATACCCATTTATGCAAAATAATATTTTTGCTAATCTATTTTCTTACTTGATTAAGACCTAGAGAGCAGATCCTCAATCCAACTACATAATATAGATGAAAGTTAAGATGGGTTGACACTATAATTAAAATCTTCTATACAAAAACCAAAAATGTACACCGTATTCAAAGTTAAACATTTATGAATATTTACTACTCTAAAAATGATATGAAACGTGATGAGATAAAATAGGTATTTTGAGACATATTATTGAGTTATTCATTGTTGCTTTGTAGTTTATCATCTTAGGATACAGAATAAAAAAGAATATTGTGTATGTTTCTAATGTTTTAAAACATTTGAGTGTATAATTGTTTGTGACACTCAAACTGTTATTACAAATTATTTAGACCTCAGTGTGTTGGTGTAAAGTAACGCAAGAGAGAATGCAAATTGCAACTGCTCACACACAGTAAAACAGCCTGTCTATAGTTTTGTGATTTAGACATAGTTCTAAAGCCTTTTTATTACTTCATGGCCATATCCTCACTTTCTAGTAGGTTCTATAACCTGTTTCTGTTCTCTTGAAACCTTACAGGTAAAGTTAGTAGAAGAACTGAGGTCTTAAGATCAATGTTTTCGTCACATAAGAAACAGTTCAGATCTTTTCTTCCTGTTTCATGAAGAATTCTCTGATATCAATGTTTTTCTTTACATAAGAACAGTTCAAATCTTTTTCTCCTGCTTCCCTCATGAAGGATTCTCTGAAACGGTCGCCTTGTCATGTCCTACATTCCTGGTATTTTTCTGCACTCTTTCTTCTCTTCGCACATCACTCTCTGCTTGGGTGTCCATCCCATCCTCTCTGCTTCTCCTTGTAATTGTACATGCTGTGCTGAGTGCTTTAAACCTTACTGTGGATCTAACTTATTTATTGCCTTATATAAAATTCACGTTTCATTCAGAAAACTCCTTCCACAGCCTATATTATCTTTATTCAGTTTTGTTTTATTCCCTCTGTGAGTTGTCCTCATTTTTATTCTTTTGTCTCTAGCCTCTGGATTTTCACTGTGACACTCTCACTGAAGTGAAAACATACTGAGCCCTTCTTGCTTGTGCATATTTATTCTTTTCAAACGCAACATAGTTAACTGTAGCTACATATGACTCCATTGCCTTTCTATTTAATAGTGCTGGTAAATGAATGGCATAAGGTTTGCTTGCACTTTAGAAGCTTCATAAGATACAATAGAAAACTTCAAGATGTTAATAACTTTGAATAAGTAAAACAATTAATGTATTAGCACTTGTAATAGGTGAAGATTAAATGCTAGAAATAATTTCTCCTTGTACTTCAGAACTATTGCTTGGCATTATTTATTGTGTGTTAAATTATAGCTTTTGAAATTCATGACATATTTTAATTCAAAACTCTATATGCCACTGCCAGCTGGCACATTGGAATGGTGATGCTTATTGCTTAATACCTTCTATTAGATGTATTTATTAACAACATGATGATAATGATGATGAAGATGGTGATGATGACAACACTGTAGAAATGGAAAAATCTGATTCCAAAAGGGGAAGGAATACATTGTCTTGAGGTAAGATAGTCTTGACTCTCTGTTGAAACATTTAATAGAAGAATCAATTAATATAATACAGTTATTATAACAAGGTTAGAAGTTGATCCCATTGACGTTTAAAAAATGGTTTAAAATGTGAATGAATTTAAATTGTTTGAAAGATAGCTTTATTTAATACAGAGTTCCTAAATATCAACTAATGTTTAGCACAGTTTGCCATCTTAACCTCAGCCTCTTTAATCATATAAGTTTTATAATAAAATAGAAACATTAATTTTTATATTAAAAGAATAGGCTAAGTAGCTTGTTTTCATGGGAAAAACATCAATGTGCATATAGCTTCTACTAGAAAAGGTTCTATCTCATTTGTAATAAGATATTTAATCCTTGATAGTTAGTGCTTGCTTCCAACTATACTTTACCCATGAAAAATTTTGAAGTAATGTTGTATAGTATCAAATTAATGATGTTAATATAAAGCATAAATAAAATCTTGCTTCAATTAAATATCCAATTTTTATTTTTATCTCTTATTAAATAATTTTAATTAATTAATCTTAATTAAACTGTAACTCATTTCCAATGCAAGTCACATATGAAACAGACAAAATTTTTATCAAGAAACTTTTAATCAATCTGTGGTATTTATTATATAATTTCAAAATACTAATTTTTATTTTCTTTCTGAATGAGCAGAAATTTGCCAGTACTTTCTTTACCTATCAGTATGCTATTACCAGAATGATAATTTTGTTTATGAATAACTTCACTGTGAGACAAAAGGTTTACTTCTCTTTTTTCTCATTCCAATGTCTGCTAACCATATATTTGGAACTATATTTCTGATTAATTTTTATTATTTTCTTGACATTTTGACCCTCTCTTATCTACCTCAGTTCCAAATTACAAATTCTCCAAACAAACAGATCTCTGTCTCCAGTAAAAACCTCACAGTTAATATAAGCCATTATTCTTTTAGTCTGTGATGAAAAAAATTATGGTGATATTTAAATATAGCTATAATTTCACATCATTCAAGAGAGACAGATAGTTCTAAATATGGATTTTTTTCTTATTTTTAATTTGAAATGTCTCTAAAATACTCATGTGCATTTAATATGACCTTCCTATATTGTCACTAAGAAAACAAGAGAAAGAATTACAGGAAAGAGAAGAATGAGTGGAGGTAGAGAGAGGGAGAGAAGGAGTAAGGTGGAGGAACAGAAGAGTACCTTGCCTTTGAACCTTTTTGTTGGGGATGAACCCATATGGTATATTCTTCAGTGTGGGAAGTTCCTTAGAGTGAAAACAACAGTAAAATGTTTCTCCACATTAAGGTAACAGACTACAAAAAGGAAAAGTAAGGCACAAGGATACTAACCATCATTAAAAACCTCTTTTAGAAAGTTTCAAAAGTTTACTAAACAGTGTCTGGATGGTATGGTGGCACTAACCAAATAGAAGATTCCTGAAAATAAAAATTTAAGTCTTTGAGCTGTTAGCATGTATAATTGCATAAAAATAAGTAAAATTCTTCATACAATTTACTATGTTGAATGAAGCAACCTGTTATTTACACATCCCTGGAAATGAAGAAGGCTTTGATAGACCTGTAAATATGCTTCATGTAGCACATAGACATATTTGAAGTTTATCCTATGCTAAAACCAGAAACTGATAAAAAGGAATTAGTTTTTAGTTTTCAAATTAAAGTTTATTAATCCTCATTAAAAATATGTATTTGCCCTCTGAGCAAGAATAATCATATGATGTATTTTACTAACAAACTATATTTTATTTGACTTGCTGTCCTGTCTTAAAACTAATAATGTAACTGAGCATCATTCTATTTTCACTGAAAAGTTTTTACAGTGATTTTGCCTAAAGGGATTGAACATCTATAGAAAGATTTATGAGCGTCTATGGAACACTGAAGATCAATCAAAATGTTTTATTAACTTAAACAATTTAATGGCAAATTATAGATAGACAACTTATCCTTTGATATTTTCCAGTTATTTTCTGGTTTTATTAGGCATTTACTCAAGAATGGAGAGTCATATACAGTCAAAATGGTCATTGAGATCAGTCATAGGAAATTATAACACATTAAGTAATAACTGAATAAAAACAGATAAAGTGTAATAAAACATGTAATTGTTATATAATATTTTTAGAAATCTTGGTGTTGTAAGAAAAATGAATGTCATTTAATGTGGCCAAGTCAAAAATTTCCCCTTATTTATCTGACAATAATTGGTAGCCCTTAAGGATATATCAAACACCTAATATCTTATATACCATAAATGAATTGACCTAAGGTATAACATAGCATAACCAAGATGCCACTAAGATTATAATTTACTAGCTAAAACACTGATGTTTAAACATTACATTAACTTTGATCTTAATATTTAGTGCTATTACAACTTTTTGAAAATGTTTGAATATTTTGTAAAGTTTTTTTCAGAGGAAAATTTACACATCAGTTTTTGAGAGATACTTTTACATAACTGCTATAATTTTAGAGAAAATAAAACCAAGTCTTAAAAATAAGTTGTAGATCTCAGGTTGACACATCAATAGTTTCACAGATATGCAAATCCTAAAATATTCAAGTAGTTTCCTTCTTCAAGAGTTCATAGCCAACTGAATATTTACCTAAATTTTC
This sequence comes from Tokudaia tokunoshimensis, assembly GCA_036184795.1. NCBI lineage: Eukaryota > Metazoa > Chordata > Mammalia > Rodentia > Muridae > Tokudaia > Tokudaia tokunoshimensis. The sequence goes on from BTHU01000021.1 coordinate 50,270,898, forward strand.
TTCTTAGTAATCTTTAGTTCTTGCATACTACTATTCCACATTGTTACATTTTCTTTACATAAACTTGTACAATCATTAAATAAAGGCAAAAAGCTATGGAAGCTTTTTAGTCAATACAACAATGGATGCTTTTAAAGAAGTGTTGATCATCACTTTCCTGCTAATAGTCCCATTCACACAACCTGGAGGCAGGCTCAGAAAGCTTCTGTTATTAAACTGAAGTAGATAAGATGTGCCAAATTTATCATTGTTAAAAATGATATTAAAACACAAATGACTTTCATATTACAGCTAAATGAAAAGGCTTGATTCTTATTAGGTATAATCTTTTTAATTTTAAAACCATTAACCTTTAAACAACATCAATTGTTCATAAAAATTGGGAGACACCAGAACTTCTTAGAGTTATTTAAGCATAACCTGACAGCCACTGTTCAATCATCCCCTCACTGTCCCTAGCCTAGAGGGACTGCCCAGCTTCTGCAAATTGCCGTTCTACCCTTAGCTCTTATTTAATCAATAATTTTAGCTTCTACATATGAGTGAGATCATTCTTAACATAACGGTCTTTCTTTGTATATTGTAAGAAATGACAGGCTCTCAGATCACACTCTTTAAAACATTTTATTTACAAGTTCATAACGCTGAATATTGATTAATTTTTTGCAATAAAGACAGTCTAAGAAATCATAAACCCAGTTACAAATGTGATTTCTGCTTGTACATTTTTAAGTTCTAAAACCAATCCTTAAAACATTGTTGACAGAAATAATTAAAAAGGGAGTGTGATCAAAGGCTTCAAAGTGTTTTCCAGTTTAACAATCTAACTTATACATGTTCTAAATGCAACTTCAGGTGAGAAAACTATCAAGAAACAGGTCAACAAGATTTATAGAGATTGTTCAGCAGCTAAGAGTGGTTCCTGCTCATGAAGAGGACCTGAATTCAGTTCCCAGGACCCACATAAGGTGGTCAAATGTCTGACCTCCATGAACACCTGTATTCACATTCATTGGTCCACATATATACACACAGAAATAAAATAAAGGAAAATATTTTGAAACAGAAATCATTAAATGCATTTATTTATATAATGTCAATTAATGAAAAAGATCCACCATGAATTTGAAAGAGAATAATGGAAATGTGGGGCGATTTGGAACAGGGAAGGAAAGGGAGAAATGTAATTATCTTATAATCTCAAATATATAATATATATATATATATATATATATATATGAATTTGAAATTGCATTTTCTAGAGGAGGTCATTGCTTAAACAGTGTCAGGCCAGCCCCTCTGGTTGTGGAAAGTATTACTAACTCTGAAGATGCACATTTACTTTCTGCCAATAAGTTCAAAGGTCTTGATTTTTTTTTTTTAATCTAAAGGAGGAACCATGTTTTAAAAACCTCAAAAGCCACTTAGAAAAATAAGATAGAATAATTATTTATCACGGTCCAGCCTTAATTTTAGAATATAAAGAAAATGGGTTATTATTATCAACTGACAGGAACGGATTAGCTGATTTGGAAGATTAGAGAGGAACATGAACTCAGGTGTCCTGTTTTAACATAAATGTAAACTATATAACTCCAATTTCCTCTTAACATATATCAAACTGAGCAGTTGATTTTTCTTGGACCTCTACCCCTTATATTTACAGACATCTCATATATATTTTAAAAATTATAAATAAAAATTTCTATGTATACACAAACATTTTGTTTTTATTTACTGGAAAAATATAACAGGAATTTCTTGGTTAAGACTGGCCAGTATTCCCTTAGCAACAAATACATTGACTTAGGTAGAGTATGGCTAGAGCAACTGTCTCTTATAGTTCTAAGATACTATACACTCCAAATATGTCGGGAAAGTTAACATGTGCATATATTCAAGTCAGAATGCATATAGTATGATTTTTTAAAGATTTATTTATTTATTTTATGTATATGAGTATACTATAGCTGTCTTCAGACATACCAGAAGAGGGCTTCAGACCCCATTACAGATGGTTGTGAGCCATTGTGTGGGTGCTGAGAATTAAACTCAAGACCTCTGGAAGAGTAGTCAGTGCTCTTGAGCTGTCTCTCCAGCCCCAAATACTATTATTTTAATACCTGAGCATGCACTTTCACTTTTTAGTTTTCAGATATGTTAACTATATTAATTTCATGTAAAAAATGTTAAAGTTAACATTTCAGCACCATTGTGTATTTTTATTTCAAGAAATTCAGCAATTTATATACAGGGTATACAATAAAACAATATGTACAGGAATTTTTTTAACTTCATAGTGAAATGTGTTTTCCTTATATAAACCAAATAAATGTCAGTTATTCTATTATTCTTGCTAAAAAGCATAATAAGACAGAATTATGTCTTCTCTTTAAAGAAAAGCATTATAATTATAGCTAAAAGTGATTTTATCCTTGAGTTAAGGAACATTATCATGTTAGAAATAATTTTATAAAATTTTAACTTCTTACAAATGTGTTTACAAAATCTGTCAACAAAATTAAAAGTGAGTCAAAATTCTTTCAATATTTTTATGTAGTTACTTTTTATGTGTGGGTATTTTTTATCTTCATAACTCTGTGAACTACATTCTTGGTGCCCATGAAGAACAGAAGAAGTTATTGGATCCTTTCAAAAGTCAATGATAATGAGGAACTATGTAGGTGCTGAGAACTGAACCCAGGTCCACTCCAAGACCAACAATTAATCTTAACTACCGAAATATCTTTTCATCTCTAAGAATCAGCATTGTCTTTGTTAAGATTTCCCTTCAGCTATGAGTTTTGTAAGGAGATATTTATAACCCTAATACAAATGAGCATTGTCAGAGATAGGCAATAGTGTTTTTGAATACTTATTCAAATTTAATAGATACTGGAATCTCAGACAACATGTATAATAGATGTTTAAAAAATATAAGGCAAAATTAAATTAAAAATAAAATACACCTACTAGTAAATTATTTATTGAGGTAAGTAAAACATTTTTTATATTTTCTAAATGGTCACATCAAATATTGGAAGATAAAGAAAAATAAGTATTTATTTATCTCAAAAGTTAAAATAAAAATAACTATTCATACCTATATAAAATTTGTTATTTTGAAAATTATACCATTCAGTTGTTTTCTGAAAATACAATTTATTTATTTTTTATAATTTTTAAATCGCTAATGTCCATATTTTCTGGTTCTTCTTTCAATTTTTTTTCTTTTAGCCTGTCTTCTTTCAGTTTTAACTTGCCTGACTTTTTGTTTAACATTAAAATATTAGTGATAAAAGAAAAGATACACTTGCAAATTATTCTTAATTTATATTTTAGACAAAGAGATGTCAAATGCATTTAATTTTTATATCTAAATGATAGTATTATAATTTTATTATTTTTATAGATCAGAATTTACATATCTTATTAGCTGTTCAACTGGGATTTGTGTTTACTATTTATTACAGCTCATGAAGATAAATATATTTTACTTATTCTTTGCAAAATACTAAAATATTATATATAGTGTGAATGAAGATGAAGAGAAAATAGACAATGAAGCTTTTAGGGACTGATTATGGAATTACAGCTTCTTGTCTGTTTAACTCATTGCAGATATGCTTCTTAAAAAATATTAATTAGGAAACTTTCCAGGTATTAACTTTGATTTTAATGTTATTAAAAAAATCTAAGCTAAAGGAAGACAAATGTAAAATATATTAATTAATGTAAGAATATATATATTGATACATTGACATATCGATATAGTTCAAAATAAAGTCCAAAAGTATGCTTAATTATAATATTCACCTTCTGAATGATCTAGCCAGACAATTTTCCAGGAAATATGAAGAAATAAAAACAAAATCAAGATTATTACTATAAATAGGTAAAATAAATACTAATAAACCAATAATTGTTTAGTCTAACATACTGAATTTCATAAAACAATGATATCCTCCATTTTATATTTTTAAAAATAGGTTCCTATAATGAACTACTTTATTAATTTAAATGATACAGAGAAGATAGCTGTGTTAGGCAAAACAGATTGAGAGAAGTATACAAATATAAATAAATATATGTATATGATAATTAGAGATAGAGATGATAGATAATAGATATATGATAGACAGACAGACAAACAGACAGTCGGACAGACAGACAGACAGACAGGTAATAGATAGATGAATGGGGATAAAATTTTCCATCAAGTACTGCTTAAAGTATTGGAGATTTTAAAAAAGTGGTGTGAATTTAGAATTTTTAATTCTAAAGGAGAAAAAAGTCTTATTGAGAGAAAGATATTCATACTGAAATAAGAAATGAAAATGCAACGATATATTAAGAGGTAAGAGAGATGTGGTTCAGTAGGTCCATAAATAAATGATGAGCATGTTTTAGTATGAGAGAAATCACCTTTAAACTATCATAATGTGGGGAGGAATATTTTAAATGATGCAACATATAGCTAAGTAAGCATAAAACAATATACAATATGGATAGATATAATACCTAATATATATTATAATTAATATTATGTGTGTAGAGTTATTTATTTATACCAGTCATTAAATATGAATGTATTTCATACTTTTTAAAAAGTCTTAATGAGTCCACAAATTTCTGAAGCTGGATATCTTGAAGAGTTTAACTGAATCAGTTAGAGGTGATATTAACCACGTAAATTTGTTTTCAAAATTAAATAACCACACTCCTTGAGTTTTAATGGAAAGGAATGATTTTTTTTAATTATTGAGAACACAGCTCAGGTAAATCAAATGAATAAACATTTTTAGATAATGAAAATACAATTCCAATAATGTCTATATTCAGTTTGTTTTATTTTAATATTAAGATAGACTTAAGAGAATCATTACATTTATATAGCTAGACATTCTCACTAGAAAACCCAATATACTTTCATAAATATGGGGTTCATTTTAAAGTAACCAAAAACAAATTTTGGCAAATTATTGAAAAACGTCTATTGATATCTTGATGATTTTTTAAATTTTGTAACTTATTTTGATTTGCTTTCAAACCCATTTCCCATCATAGAAAAGACCAGAGTACCCAAAGTACTTATACGTAATTAACTTATATTAACATAACAGAATTTGGATTAGTCATGTTATCAAAAATATACAACCTTAATTTTGTGAGATATAAGTTCTACAAGCGTCTGAAATATTCAAAAATTACACAGGGTAACGTTAGATCGAATAGGGTTAACAAAATATTCATTTGTAAAAGATGACTAAAAAGGCATCAAGTAGTATAACCAAGTAAAATTTTAAGACATTGTATATGTAAATTTCAAGCTCAAGAATGGTTCAACATTTATAACATTAAATCGTCCAAAGTAAAGGAAGATATTTTTCAACTATATTTTTACAAAAATAATTTCTAGTATGTAAATTTCAAAGAATATTAGCAGAATGCATTTTAAATATTTTACCATTTCCTACCATATTTTTAAATACCATTTTTTCTGCTTTGTATTTTTAACACTAAAATTTCATAAACTTTTCTAATACTGAGAGACAATCTCACTATTATACATTGACTAAATATCTAAAAAAATATACTTTTACTAAAACAAAAACCAAAATGATTATATACAGAAAACTAAATACAGCATCGGAATGTGCATACAGAAGTGATGTGTGCTATCTGTGTTTATTTATACCAGTCATTAAACATGAATGTATCATGTTTTTCTTTATACTTACAGAACCAAAGAAATTATAGGACCAGAAATATAGAAGTTAAGTGATCACAAAGTTTACAGACTAGAATACAAAAGTATTCATACCAGTGACTAAATACATTAAAGTACAAAGAAAAATCATATTAATGCCTCTGTGGTTTTACATATTTTCAAAAAGATGTTGAATATAGTAAGTAAAAGACTCATTAAGAAAAATAGACAGTGGCAAAACTACAATATTTACATATATTTGTTAATTTGGAAAATTAGTAATAGTTTTCATAATGCAAGCTAAATTGTTCTAACAAAAAATTCTGAGAGTAATTCTATTGAAGTTAAATTGCATTTACTATCTAGCTTCAAATTGCTGGTTTTAAAACCTGAGACTGTTTTGGGCAGAGCATTTCTATTTTTATAATATCATTTCTGAATTTTCTTCCCTCACCTCAGTAACAATATTCTCCCATTAATTTAATAGTACTGAACTTCAAGTAAATATATATACATTCGAGATATATATATATATATATATATATATAAATGTGTGTGTGTGTGTGTGTGTATGCATATATATATATGCTCTTTACTTAGTCCTAAATAGGATAGAGATATATATTTTTCCTGCAACTGACAATTAAACATTTTATCAATAAATTTAAAGATTATGATGATCATGTGTCTTTGTGAAATATACTGATATATTTCACAAAATATATATTTTAGTTGCAGAATGAATGATATGAGACAATTAGCAGCCACAGCTCAAAGCATTTCTTGTGGTTGGAAATAGCAGAAAACAGATTACTTATGTTTTACCAAAAGAAAAATCAGTGTTTTAAATTGCAAAAATGTGACATTTACCTTTTCCAATTGAGCGTTTTTTTTGGATTTGTATAAAAACTCTCCCACTGCCACAAAAACTGAGAGCACCAAGCCGGCTGCCAGGACAATGAAGATACCACCAATATTCTGCACCCCTAGAGCACTGGCCTCTTTGCTCTCCTCCTCTGGGCAACCATTGCCTCGCCACCACTTCTCCTTCATCATGTGCAGCTTGCCTTCCTCTTGCAGCTGAAGAATTGCTATGGTGATTTTGTCTCGATATGGAGAACCTGAGAAAAGAGTTACATATACATGTTAGCTATTTCAAGGAAAACAGAGTTTTACACTTAAGATTGTGAGTGGAGAACAGAGAATTTACAAATGCTTCCTTGTACCAATGAACAAAGTAGAAAACCACAATAATCAGAATTTTAATAAAATAACTAAAGCCAGTAGGCTTTTTAGACTTTTGTTAGTATATATATATACTAACAAAATATATATATATATATATATATATATATATATATATATATATATATATATATATATATACATTATTTACAGAATGATGATTTTTAGATTACAAAGACAAGAAATCTTATTTGGATGACAGACTCCTCCACTGCTGGTGGGATTGCAAGCTGGTACAACCACTCTGGAAAGCAGTCTGGCAGTTCCTCGGAAATCTGGGCATGACACTCCCGGAGGATCCAGCTATACCACTCCTGGGCATATACCCAGAGGCTTTACCTGCATGCAATAAGAACACATGCTCCACTATGTTCATAGCAGCCTTATTTATAATAGCCAGAAGCTGGAAAGAACCCAGATGTCCCTCAACAGAGGAATGGATTCAGAAGATGTGCTATATTTACACAATGCAATACTACTCTGCAATTAAAAACAATGAATTCACGAAATTCCTAGGCAAATGGTCAGAACATGAAAATATCATCCTTAGTGAGGTAAGCCAATCACAAAAGAACACACATGGTATGCAGTCACTGATAAGGGGATATTAACCCAGAAACTTGGAATACCCTAGACACAATTCGCATATCAATAGATTTCCAAGAAGATGGAAGGAGAGACCCCTGGTCCTGGAAAGACTGGATGTAGGGGAATGCCAAGACAGAGAAGCGAGAGGGGGTTGAATGGGGAAAAGAGGGAGGGAAGGGGGCTTATGGGACTTTCGGGGAGGGAGGAAACGGGAAAGGGGAAAAGATTTGGACTGCAAATAAAAAAAACTTAGAAAAACAAAAGAAAAAAAGAGAAAAAAAGAAAAGCACAATAATCAGAATTTTAATAAAATAAATTTATTTAATAAATAACTAAAGCCAGTAGGCTTTTTAGACTTTTGTTAGTATATATACTAATGATGATTTTTAGATTACAAAGACAAGAAATCTTATTTGGATGACAGAAAATGATTCCATCTAAAATAAAGACTTGGATTATTGACTAATTAATAAAATGTTAACTAGGAAGAAACCAGAGGAAACGGATACTGTACAGATTTTTGTCAGGAAACACCTAGGCAAGATAACAAGAATACTGTTTTCAGCATTCTTTACTTCTAAGAAAGTCGTGGAAAATCTTACCTCTAGTTTAAACCAGTAAGTTAAGGTGCTATGATTATTAGAAGGCAAGTTCCAATGGCTTTTCATACTGTGTGGATACTGGGCATTTGATTTTTTTCTATTTGATGTCAATAAATTGTCACTGGTTGCTTAAAGTTGGATTATAAAAATTATTATAGCAATGTCATTCACAATTTTAGGGGTCTATGACCTAGTAATGTTAAGATTTCTTAATTGCCACTAATAGTTTTAAGTTTTAGATGGTATTCCTTACAGTTGAGATAACAATAATAACAAAATTTAGTATCTGTAATTATGAGGATAGAGTGATATAAGCAACTACATGGTAAATATAATCTTGCTAACAGGATGACCAGAGCATAGATATAAATATCAAACTACCTGTATCCTTCAACATTTCCCACAAAGGACCTTGTTTGTTCCTCTGAAAGAGTTTGTTTTTAAAGTTTCTTCTAAGAACACTGTATTTTATGTTCTAAAGGTAGGGACACAAATCACCCTATATAGCTTTTCCACTTACAGAAATATGTTAAACCTTTAAGGTTTAGTTCAGTGCTGCAAATGATGATTTATGTAAATATATTTCTATTTATAGACCACTTAGCAAAATTAAAAAAAAAAAGGAAAATCTTAAGCATGATCCTCTCATATCCTTTTAAAAATGATAAAGTTAGGAAGTTAGGCAGGGAGGTACACAACTGTGCTTCTAGAACTTACGAAACAGAGACAGGCAAATCAGAAATTTATAATAACCTCAGGCTATAGAGTAAATTCAAGGCTAGTCTGACCTTTGTGAATCCTTGTATCAATATATTATTCCAAACCCAGAAAGATAAACATTACATTTTTTATTATGTGTGGATGTTAGTTTTTATGCTTTAGGTATGTATGTTTTAGTTAGAAAGAGGTTACATAACCATTTAGGAGTGAGGTTGAGGGAAGGGGTCTTCCAAGGAAGAGGAAAGAGGATAGAAGGGCAGGATGGAGAAGAGAATATGGGGAGAAGCAACTGACACATAGGGTCTTTTTAAGCATACTACTTTAGAAGCTTCCTAAAACACACACACACACACACACACACACACACACACACACACGCACACGGAGAGAGAGACAGAGAGACTTACACATATGTATGTTTATATATACATATGTATGCATATCTATATATGGAATTAACTTAAAATATGGGGCACCCCAACTAAACATTGTATGCTATGAAACAAAAAATTCCAGTACCAGGAATTGGCTACATCTTTTCAAATTATTAGACAAAGGCATCCCATAATCCCTTACAAATATCATAGGCTAGGGGTTACCCTCCACATTTTTTTATGTCATAAAATGATCAACTGAAATTTTCACTTTTATTATTCATTGTGCTAGAAGATGAGATACAAGCTACCAGAGAAGAAAATAAACGATAAAACTTACCTGATTATGAAGCCTAAAAGATATAAAAACAACCTGCTTTCAGGATTTGCCCACTAGTGAAATACTGCTGCAAATGTTATGAAAGATCCCAAAATAAAAGTGGTCATATACATTTTCAATGAGATGTAGTATCCCATACCTCATGCTGTTTAATCAATCAAAAATCTGATACTACATATGTCATGGGACTGAGGAAAACAAATCTACTATTATTATTGTGTCAAGTTTAAGTAGTAAAAAATAACCACTGGTGACATATTGTTGTTTCCATAGAGTAGTTTATCATTCAACACTTATCATAGAAGCTTCTTTTGTAGTAGATGGTAATTAACTAAGCGACTGACAACTAGAAAACATGTAAATAATGAGGAACTTTGGAGTACTGAGCTTCAAAAGGGATATCTATATTGTAATCCTTTCCTAAATGATCAGGGGCATATGAGAAGAGAATGTGGAAAGGTTCTAAGAGTCAAAGATGGTGGACAACTTAAAAGAAACAAGCATACAACAGAATATATATATATATATATATATATATATATATATATATATATATATACACATATATATGAACTCACAAAGACTGTGACATCATGTATAAGACTTGCACATTATCATGCCTATCAAAGCACCAGCAAGTAGGAGAAAGATGCAGGTGGGCACTAAGTCCCATTCTTTGCCAAGAAGCTATTTGTAATTGATAGCTACTGGGTGAGGGAAAAATTGGTTTTTCCTTAATGAAGTGATATTGGGTATATCACTCACACTCCAGAGCAGGAGTTAGTGATGACAAATAAGACTCTATGATTTTTTATGTGTGCAGTTTTGGTTTGCGGAGTGTGGGGATTGTTTTTTCCACTATTTATTTATTTATTTATTTATTTATTTATTTATAGATTAAAATTACATAATTTCTCCTCTTTTCTCCCTACAAACTTGCCTATATACTTCTCCTCACCCATATATCTCTCCTTGCTCTCTGTCAAATATATGGCCTCATTTTTATTAATTGGTGTTATATAGGTGTGTGTGTTTCTAAATATATAAATACAGTATATATATATATATATATATGCTTCCAAGGCTAATCATTTGCTATTGGATTGCTGGAAAAGAGTGTTTTTAAAATTACATATAGCATAATATTGGGTAGGTAAGGAAGTAAGAGAGAATCTGAGGAGTTAGAATAAGGAAAATAATAATATCAAAATACTTTGGATGAAATTTTAAAAAATAAAAACAGATTTTTTTAAGTGCACCTGGAGAGATTAAGATTGAGTAAACCTAACTGGTTAGCTCTTTCTTTAAAACAGGTCTTTATCATGATATGTAAAAGTTTGTGGTTTATAGAAAAGATTTTTAACAACTTTCCTCTAATTTGAACTCTTGTTTACCTTTGTGAAGTAAAAGCCCCACTGAAAGATACTTTATCTTTGATATTTTATTAAGTTGACTTTCAATTAGCAACATAGTGCCTGAACAAATATTTTTAAACCAGGAGAGGCTGGGGTAACAGCACTTCTTCAAGTGAGAAGGCATGGTTTCATCTTCAGAAGTACAATTATGAACAAGATTGGTGAGGTGCTGTTACTTAGTAAATAGGCATATAAATGGAGGGTTCTGATTTCATAGGAAGGGACTCAGAAAATGTTACATTCCTGAAAATTTACCAAACTCCCCAAACTCTGTTGGTATCTTTTTCTAAAATCTTCAAATATGGTATCCCCACTAATTTTCAAGAACAAACAAGAAATAAATGTAAAATAATCTACTTCTTAGCAAATGGCAGATTTCCTATTTCTTGCAATAATTGTGAATACTTAAATTCTCCTTTGTCAACCGGCCTCAGTATGCTGGCTTTCTTGATCATAGTAATGCACAATTATCATTTTTTAACCCCACTACAAAGTTAATAAGCTTCCCTTTGAATATTTACCAAAATACTTAGCAATGAGATAGGAAGCTAAACAATGACAGTAAATAACTTATATTAACTTCTTAACTGTTATTGATTTAACTTAGGCTCTTTTAAAAGAAGAGTAATGTGGTAGTTTGTATGAGAAAGACTCCAGTAGGCTCATGAATTGAATACTTTGTGTACTGGCTGGTTTTGTGTGTCAACTTGACACAAGCTGTGAGTTATCACAGAGAAAGGAGTTTCAATTGGGGAAATGCCTCCATGGAATCCAACTGTGAGACATTTTCTCAATTACTGATCAAGGAGGGAGGGCTCCTTGTGGGTGGTGCCATCCCTGGGCGGGAAGTCTTGGGTTCTATACGAGAGCAAAACTGAGCAAGCCAGGGAAAGCAAGCCAGTAAGGAACATCCCTCCATGGCCTCTGCATAAGCTCCTGCTTCCTGACCTGCTTGAGTTCCAGTCCTGACTTCCTTTGGTGATGAACAGCAATGCAGAAGTGTAAGCTGAATAAACCCTTTCCTCCCCAACTTGCTTCTTGGTCATGATGTTTGTGCAGGAATAGAAACCCTGACTAAGATACTTTGTCTCCAGTAGGCATAACGATTTGCAAAGGATTAGGATGTTTACTTGTTGGAGAAGGTATGTGGCTGGAAGCAGGCTTTAAGGCTTCAAAAGCCTTTGTTAGCCCCAGTTAGCTCTGTCTCTGCATCATGTTTGTTGATGAAGGTGTAAGCTCTCCTTTTACTAGTTTTGCATATATGTATATAATCCCAAATAAAACCTTCTAATTTTGTATGATGTATGTAAGTTTTCAAATAAAGAAGTCATTATTATGAAAGAGAGCAAGCGGGAGTTTATGGGAAGATTTGGAGGAAGATTGCATTACAATTGGAACTGGAAGTGGTGTTGTGTTTAATCCCATTATCAAGTGGCAAAGGCAGAGAGATTTCTGAGTAGGCAAGTATAGCCCACAGAGAGAATTTCAGGACAGCCAGGTCTACACAGAGAAACCCTGTGTCAAAAAGCCACACAATAAATGAATGAATGAATATCTTAAAAAACTTCATAGTTCAATAATAATGATAAAAATAATATAAATTCTAGGCCCCTGTGCAGGGTTGCCTCCTGGTACATCCTCCTTCTATTGATGGTTATGGACTCTATCCCTCTGTAACCACAAGCACCAAGTTAAACATTTTCTTTTATAAGTGTTTTGGTCATCATAATATAAAAGTAACTAAGGCAAGTGCTGCAAAAATGAATTAATTCTTTGATGCATGATGTGCTGTTCTTTAGGGAGTATTTCTACCCAATGCATGAGTTAAACTCAAATAAAATAAAACTAAGCTCATTTAGTTATGATATGTTAAAATATGCTAAAATCAAGGAACAGTGTTCTCTTCATTCATATGCACAGCCATACACTTAGCTCAGATGAAGTCCACAGAAATTAGTTATAAGTTTTAGTCAAGTTTTCAGTGTTAATTATTAACTTGAGAGATACAGAATCACTTTTAAGTCCAGCTTTTGGGTATGCCTGTGGTCTACTATAGTGTGTTTGCTTCAATGCAGGAAGACCTATCTACTATGTGTGGCATCATTCTGAGTGGGGATCCTGGACTTTATAAAATGGAGAGAGAGAACATCAGCTGCTAGCATTTATTATTCTGTTTCCTTATTGTGGAAGTTATGTGACTCAGGGCTGGCGCTTCAAGCTTCTGCTGACTATAGATTCTCTGCCTTGATGATAAACTATACTTGAACTGGCAGTGAAAATAAAACTTTTTCCTTGCCTTGCCTTGCCTTGGCTTTCTTTCTTTCTGTCTTTCTTTGGTCAGAATATTCTATCACAGCAATATAAAACTAAGGTAAACCATAGACTAGGTTGGAATATAACATGAATTTAAGGAGCTGAGGGCATTGAAGATAAGCTCCGTGAACATTACTACAATTTTTTTTTGCACAAAAGAAGCATATGTCTATCACTATAATCTCTATTTATCTTTTTATGTATATCTATCTCTATCACCATCTCAATCATGATCTCTACCATCTCTATATATCTAGACCTATATCATCTATAATTATTTCATCTAATCATCTATTTGTGGGGAAAGTGTGCTGTGTCACCAGACAGGCAAAAGAACTGGTAAGGCTGAGTGAGCTCAAACCACAGGAATTTCACAGATTTGAGAAAGGCAGAAATACAGCAGCTTTCTACCTGTCTCTGTAGTTACCCTGGAGCATGTACCAATGAAACGCAAATAAGAGGAACATAGGCAGTTAATCATTTAATGTAGCACCTGTAGTCCTCCAAGCAAATAGAGCATCATAAACATCTCAAATTCAACCAATAGAAAACACTTGCCCCTCAATTCCCATCCCACTCCCAAAGACTCATATAGTCCTTGTTCACATAGAATAAAGTACAGAAGTTATTTCACTGAGATTTGTCTGAGAGTGGCTGTCTTTACTGAGCTGTAACACTTGGAGAATTCTCTCTCCTGAAACATTCTCCAATGAATCTTAGACCTGCCTAGGTGTCCAGGCTCTTATTGACTATATAGGTTCACATCAGAGCACCGTAGCTTATACACTGGCTACCTGCCTGAATTCTTTGCCTCTCTTCTAAGAGCTATAATGCTCCCAGCATTCCTGGCCAGGCCAGTGTCCTGTATAACATATTTATTCCCACCTCTGCTTTGCCCTCCTCAGTCTGACATACAGAGATATATGAAGGTCTAGAAGGAATAGGGCATTTGACCACATATATCCTCTCTATATACCTCAACTTCTACCTCTACCTATACCTAGGTATCTATACTAGATACCTATATCTAGGTATCTATACTTATGCCTATAGCTATACCTGGAAAATTAACCTGTCTCTGCCTACCTAGCATACAATACACAGCATAAGGTTTAATTTTCAAAATTTCTTAACATTTCATTAAAAAACAAAAGAGTATAAATATATCTATCACAACAAATGCTCTCTCATCTAAAAGTCAAACTTCCAATGCATAAAGAGTAAATAACCATGCTTTAATGAAAGAAGGCACATACAAATATTTAAGATTCATGGGTATCTACAGTCACAAGGTGTCCTTAGTTCCAGTTTCATTTAAATTGTCAGAAACACTTATCATTTGTGAGATTATATAAAACATTTCACCCTAAACTATACACTTAAACATGGTTAGAATCACCAAGCTTTTTTTCTATTAGAAGAAAACAAATACTTCTTGATGCTAAAATTAGTCTCTGTTTCTTCATTATGAAAATTCTGATCATTTGTTCTTTTTCTAGTCTTTCTCTTGGGACCTTCCCTAGTCACTTACATGTATTCTACAGACTGAAGGAACTTTGCAACTTTAAAATTAACTCTTTGCAAGTTAACAAAATATATGCTTTTTACCTACACAAGAAGCGACAGAGGGATGAGGAAAAACAAGGTCAGGAGAAAGGCAAAGATATATGTTTACTCTATGAAAGTGTTTTCATCTGTCAGTTGAGATTTGAACTATAAGATGAGTGCTCAAAAAAGGTGTACAGACCATTCCAGTCTCTCACCAAACCTCCATAAGTATACCTGATCTCATCTGACCTAGGAAGCAAAACAAAGATTGTGCCTGCTTAGGATTGGTTGGGAGAATATTTTAAATCCTATGACAATGGATGCATGCACATAAAAACCTTAATATGTAGCATTTGCACAGCCACAGTTATTCATAATGTCTTAAATACTACATTTTTATCAAGTAACTTTATGTAAAATTATTACTTCATTAAAATATCTTCAGATACGAATTTTTATATAGTAAAGTTATTTAGAATGAGTAAACTGAGACATGCTACCCAGCAGCTGACTTAGACAGATGCAGACACCCACAGCTTGGGAACTCTTACAGGAGAAAAGGAAGAAGGATTGCTGTCCCAGTGGGAATAGGAACTCCACAGGATGACTAACAGAGTCAACTAACCTAGAACATAGGGACTCTCAGAGACTGAACCACCAACCAAGGAACACACATGGGCTGGACCTAGGCCTCTCTCACACATATGTAACAAATATGTGGCTTGGTCCTAATGTGGGTTCCTAAAAACTAGAGAGGGGTCTATTCCAAAGTTGTCTGTGCATGAGATATGTTTATCTAGCTAGGTTACCGTGTCAGGCTTCAGTGGGAGAGAATGTACCTAGCCTCACAGAGACTTAATGGGCCGGGGTGGGGGTGGGGATACCCAGTGAGGTTGCCATCTGCTCAGAGGAGAAAGGGACCGGGAAATGGAGGGAAAGTTGGGGGAGGGGGCTACCAGGAAAAGCACAATGAACAGGATGTGAAGTCCTTAAGTAAATGAATGAATAAATGAATTAATTAATTAATTTAAAGAAAAGTAATTAATTTCACCCAAGAGGAATAGAAGGCAGGAAATCATCAAACTCAGGGCTGAAATTAACCAAGTAGAAACAAAAAGAACTATTCAAAGAATCAACAAAACCAGGAGTTGGTTCTTTGAGAAAATCAACAAGATAGATAAACCTTTAGCCAGACTCACCAGAGGGCACAGAGACAGTATCCAAATTAAAAAAATCAGAAATGAAAAGGGAGAAATAACAACAGAAACTGAGGAAATTCAAAAAATCATCAGACCCTACTACAAAAGCCTATACTCAACACAACTGGAAAATCTGGAGGAAACGGACAATTTCCTAGACAGATACCAACTACAAAAGTTTAATCAGGATCAGATAGACCATTTAAACAGTCCCATAACCTCTAAATAAATAGAAGTGGTCATTGAAAGTCTTCCAACTAAAAAAAGCACAGGATCAGATAGTTTTAGTGCACAATTCTATCAGACCTTCAAAGAAGACCAAAAACCAGTACTCTTCAAACTATTCCACAAAATAGAAACAGAAGGAACACTACCCAACTCGTTCTATGAAGCCAAAATTTCTTTGATACCAAAACCACACAAAGATCCAACAAAGAAAGAGAACTTCAGACCAATTTCCCTTATGAATATAGATGCAAAAATACTCAATAAAATTCTTGCCAACCGAATCCAAGAACACATCAAAATGATCATTCACCATGATCAAGTAGGTTTCATCCCAGGAATGCAGGGATGGTTGAATATAAAGAAATCCATCAATGTAATCCATTATATAAACAAACTCAAAGAAAAAAACCCATGGTCATTTCATTAGATGCTGAAAAAGCATTTGACAAAATTCAGCATCCTTTCTTGTTAAAGATCTTGGAAAGAACAGGAACGCAAGGCCCATACCTAAACATAGTAAAAGCAATATACAGCAAACCAGTAGCCAACATCAAACTAAATGTAGAGAAACTTGAAGCAATTCCACTAAAATCAGGGACTAGACAAGGCTGCCCTCTCTATCAATATTTATTCAATATAGTACTTGAAGTTCTAGTTAAAGCAATTAGACAACAAAAGGAGGTCAAAGGGATACAAATTGGAAAGGAAGAAGTCAAACTATCACTATTTGCAAACGATATGATAGTATACTTAAGCGACCCAAAGAACTCCACCAGTGAACTCCTAGAGCTGATAAGCAACTTCAGTAAAGTGGCCGGATATAAAAACAACTCAAGCAAATCAGTAGCCTTCATATACTCAAAGGATAAACAGGCTGAGAAAGAAATTAGGGAAATGACATCCTGCACAAAAGGCACAAACAATATAAAGTGTCTTGGTGTGACTCTAACCAAACAAGTGAAAGATCTGTAGGACAAGAACTTCAGGTCTCTGAAGAAAGAAATCGAAGAAGACCTCAGAAGATGGAAAGATCTTCCATGCTCATGGATTGGCAGGATTAATATAGTAAAAATGACCATTGTGCCAAAAGCAATATACAGATTCAGTGCAATACCCATCAAAATCCCAAATCCATTCTTCATAGACTTAGAAAGAGCAATTATCAAATTCATCTGTAATAACAGAAAACCCAGGATAGCTAAAACTATTCTCAACAGTAAAAAACTTCTGGGGGAATCAGTATCCCCAACTTCAAGCAGAACTACAGAGCAATAATGTTAAAAACTGCATAATATTTGTACAGTGACAGGCAGGCAGATCAATGTAACAGAATTGAAGACTGGGAAATGAACCCACACACCTATGGTCACTTGATCTTTGACAAAGGAGCTACAACCACCCAGTGGAAAAAAAGATAGCCTTTTCAGTGGATGGTGCTGGTTCAACTGGAGGTCAGCAAGCAGAAGAATGCAAATCGATCCATTCTTATCTCCTTGTACTAAGCTCAACTCCAAGTGGATCAAGGACCTCCACATAAAACCAGAAACACTTAACCTAATGAAAAAGAAACTGGGGAGGTGCCTTGAGCACATGGGAATAGGGGAAAATTTCCTGAACAGAACACCAATAGCTTATACTCTAAGATCAAGAATTGACATATGGGATCTCATAAAGTTTCTGTAAGGCAAAGGACACTGTCAAAAGGACAAAACGGCAACCAACTAATTGGGAAAAGATCTTTACCAACCCTACATCCGACAGAGGGCTAATATCCAAGATATGCAAAGAACTCAAGAAGGTAGATTCCAGAGAGCCAAATAGCCCTATTAAAAAATGGGGTACAGAGTTAAACAAAGAATTTTCACCTGAAGAATATCGAATGGCTGAGAAACACCTAAAGAAATATTCAGCATCCTTAGTCATTAGGGAAATGCAAATCAAAACAACCCTGAGATTCCACCTCACACCAGTCAGAATGGCTAAAATCCAAAACAGAGGAGACAGCAGTTGTTGGCGAGGATGTGGAGAAAGAAGAACACTCCTCCACTGCTGGTGGGATTACAAGCTGGTACAACCACTCTGGAAATCAGTTTGACGGTTCCTCAGAAAACTCGGCATAATACTACTGGAGGACCGAGCCATACCACCTCTGGGCATATATCCAGAGGACTCTCCAACATGCAATAAGGATGCATGCTCCACTATGTTCATAGCAGCCTTATTTATATTAGCCAGAAGCTGGAAAGAACCCAGATGTCCCTCAATGGAGGAATGGATACAGAAAACGTGGTATATTTACACTATTGAATACTAATCAGCTATTAAAAACAAAGAATTCATGAAATTCTTAGACAAGTGGGTAGAACTGGAGAATGTCATCCTGAGTTAGGTGACCCATTCACAAATACTAACACATGATATGCACTCACTGATAAGCGGATATTCGCCCAGAAGCTTGGAATACCCAAAGAACAATTCACATATCAAAGGATACCCAAGAAGAAGCAAGGAGAGGTGCCTAGTCCTGGAATGGCTCATTGTAGCAGTGTAGGGGAAATACCAGGAAGGGAAGGCGGGAGTGGGTTGGTTGGGGAGCAGGGAGAGGGAAGAGGGCGTGCAGGACTTTTGGGGAGGGGGGAACCAGTAAGAGGGAAATCATTTGAAATGTAAATAAAGAATATACCTAAACAAAAATAAAGAAAAATATTACAAAACGAAACAAAAACTGTTGTAAGTCTTGAGTTAACTTACATCTTTATTATGAGAGAGAATTCCTTTGTTCTTTCCTTTCTTTTTTCCTTTCTTCCTTCCTTCTGCCCTCCCTTTCTTCCTTCCTTCCACCCTCCTTTCTTTCCTTCTTTTCTTCTTTCCTTCTTCTCTTCCCCTCCTTGTTTCTCTACCCTCCTTTATCCCTACCTGCCAACTCCTTTGAGTTGCACCTGTTATTTTTATTTTGCTTCTTTTTCTCCCTATTATTTTCTTCACTTTCATTAGTCTTTACATCTATCTTTTCCAATCTTCTTTTGCTCTTCTTCATTCCTCTTTCTCTTCCTTTAAACTATTCTTTGCACCTTACTTACATAACTTATAGCATGCATAGTTTATTCTAAAGTGCAAGCCTGTAGTGCACGATTCATTGTATTACATGATCTATTAATGTCTTCCCCTTCTCTGTACAAACACAATTATTATCATTATTCTCTTTCAGTGCACCTCAATAATACTGTAACAATGAGACAAATGCAACTTCCATAACTTTCATACTGACAAAAACTTACCAATAAGAAAGAAAGCCTTTTCAGGACAGCTTATAGTAACTGCTATCTTTTAATGAACGATGTCACATTTTTACATCTCTCCCAACCTCCTACTAAATGTTTGTTTTCTTCATGTAGCCCAGGTTTTGTCTCTCAAGTTGCTAAGATCATTGGCTTTTGTCACCACAACTTACCATTTTCCTTTACTTTGAAGTTAGAATTGAACTTCAAACTTTAGTTTGAAGTTAGAAGTTAATATTATTTGACTCAATCAAAAATAATCTCAATAAATATTTTCTTTATATACCAAACAGCATTTCCCAAACTGAATTTTTACTCATATCTTATGCTTTGGGAAATATATATTTGTATTTCACTTTAAAGTAATTTATTAATGAAAGAATCTTGATTTCTGTTCCAAAGCTAGTATTACTTGTATATTCACATTAAAGATTAACAAAATACAGGATTATATCTACCTAAGAGCAAAGCAGAAAATTATTTATAATATATAGGTTTCTTTGTTTTTCATTTTTAGAGATCTTTATCTCTTTATGAAGGTTGTCATGTGACATCAGTTCTGTGAATTTTTAATATTCTCTCATTCAAAGTACCTTGAGGCATTACAAATGAATTATATTCCTATATTTCCATGACAGAAGTCAACTTATTTTGTTTAAGGTCTAACAATGGGGATGGGAATGGGAAATAATCCATTCAGCTGAGGTAGCAGAATTCTATTATCATGTATTCCTTTTCTTTAAAACACATAAATATAATAAGATAACCCAAAAACCATCACTCAGCAATTAAATTTTTCTTTATATCTATTAATAATTGTAAAAATTCTATTTTATTAAGCTATTTTTTCCTCTGTGACTAGCTCCATCATACGTCCTGCTTTTGTATGTAGAGATGAAACTCTAGTAATTAGGCCCCATTTTCATCTTTTGTTGCACATATTTATGAATCATCATGTGGTGTGTACTTGTACCACCAAAGTCTCTATACCTAGCATTCAAGAAATGCTACTATTTGGGCAACAAGAAATACAAACATATATGCATATCATGATTAACTAAATTAATTAATTAAAAAATAAAAATTTGTAGTTGCTTTCCACTAATGATACTTAAATTCTTTGACATTTGGTTAAATGTCTAAGGCATATTGGTTCTTTCTTGATTTCATGACAAGTAATTGATACTCCCAAAGGACTTTCAGTTTTATATTTCTATTTATCTAGGTATCATTATATTCTCTTCTGGCCATGGTCCAAATTTAAATAACATTCAGATACAACTTCCCTTTTCTGGGTTCCAGAGGATATTTTCATGAATTAATGTTAATATATGAATGTATATTTCATATATTAATGTTAATTTTGATTTGATTATTCAAATACTCTGTATTTATGGACTCTAGCAGTTTTCATATACGCGTGAGTTAGTGACTATGCCATGATTTTTACCATAAAGAATTCTAAATACTTTGTCAAAGAGTTCAATTGTCTCTAATCATTCCTCTTTTTCAGAGGGATTTTAGTCTACAAACTGCTTTAAAAATATAAAATATAAAAAATATAACCCTAAAGCATGAATGACGGACTCTGGGAGTACTAGAGGGGTGCTGTAAGCAACTATACAATTATTTGTTTTATTTCTTTTCTAAAAAAATATTTATTTTCTGTGTATGTGTACATAAATTTTCATGTACAGACAAGAGAATGCCACAGCATGTATACAGAAATCAAAGGATTTTATTTTCTCCTTCAACCTGTGGGTTATGGAGATCTAGTTCAGGTTGTCAGGCAGTAAAAGATTCTATACTGAATCTTCTCCAGTTCTCATTAATTTAACACTATGGTGATAAATGTGTTTATAAATTCCTGTGCTTCTTTTAATAACTTGAGTTTTTCTCACTCTGTGCCTTGATAACTAAAGCTCTCCTAGCAAAAATAAAACTGACTAAAGCTTTTATTTAAGTGAGAGCATTGCTGACCATATTCAGTTTTGTGAATGGAGTCTCTAATTCCTATGACAATGCATGTACTTGTTCAATATAAGCATAATCATTTTGAGCAGCTTTGAAATTGACTTTTTGTGCTATCCTTTCCATGGTGAAGGTACTAGCTTTAGGATCACATCATCGTCCCTGGGTAGTGGGGAATCTTCATGGTGATCTTGAAGAAATGTCAGTGCAGATGATGAATTAAATTATTTAAATTTTACTTACATTCTATATTATTTTGTTTCTATTTTAAGTAATAATGGTGTTTGAAAACATACATTTGTTTTCTTATTTTGTAGAATTGGTTGTAGTTTATTTTGTGAAGTTATTTCTGTGAATATTTGATTAATAGCTATCTACTACAATAGACTATAAATTATGCATTTCTTATAAATGACAAGAAAGAGTAATTTCATATTGAAAATTTATTTATCAATTCATTGTATTTTCATCACAGAATGCCATGCCACTTGGGGAAAAGTAAAGATCTTTTGTGCTATTAGTATAATCATGTCTTTTACTTGGTAGATGCAAATCTATGAACCTCATATTTTGCTTAAAATTTTTACAGTACTTAAATGACTGTAAAAGCATTTTAAATGAACTTTTTTTGTATAAAAGTTAGTACTTATAATGCACAATATATATATAGTTTCAAAAACAAGTCATGCTATGTCCCTTTTCTATCTTAAGCTTTTCCTTATTATATTTTATCTTACCATGATGTTCAAAAATTATGCCCTTTTGCATTTACTTAAAGATATTGAAGCTTTATATTTGAACAAAAGTTTAAAAATGGATTATTCAGATGCTTTATCAACAATGGATAAATATTAGAAGCACTTAAGATATCTTCTTGTAGACGTGTATGCAAATAAAATGTGGTACTTTGAGGAAACAAGCAATGCTCATAACTCTGAAATATATTAGAAATAAAGCCCGAGAGCACATGGAAATAGCCTAAGCACATACTACTACATAAAATGTTAATCAGAAAAGGTCTGTTTAGAAGCACTTGTAATTCTGGAGAAACCTTGGAGCCAATATAATTATCAATGATTGCTAAGAAATTCAAGGATAAGAAGAAATTTATAAAGTTCAGAATATAATCAATGAAGCTACACAATAATACTACAGTGATGCATTTAGTGGTTAGATAGCACTTCAAATCCATGACTGCACAATGTGGAGCCAATCCTAAAACAAACAAAAGACTTTGTGTAATGTGTGGAACCTTTTGGGGCCAATAGGCAGGAATTTGACATTGGACCGGGAAAGGAAGTAGAATTCAGGCAGGAATTTGACATAAGAATCTGACTTGGGGCTAGACCAAAGAAGCAAGCTTCTGGCAAGAATATGACTTTGGGCTAGGTCAGGGAAGTAAGCTCAGATATCTTTGTCATCCTGATAAGTCCCTAGAAACTGTGATCATGGACTTCATTTATTATCTTTCTTGTTCCTTGACTATTTGTGTATATTGTCTTGCTTGTATCTTAACCTAGAACTGACCTTGTTATCTGCATGTAATTAAAATGTATAAGACTGGAAAAAAAAACCCACCTCAGCCTCAGAACTGGCTGGGATTATGCTACAGTGTTATCTAATTGTCTTTTTCTTTTCTTTTTAATCCTTGTTCCTGCTCTGGAGAACCTGTTGACTGACTGAGCTGGCTTGGTCAGTGATGATATGTCAATATAGGTCCATCAAGTAACAAATACTTTAATCATCTGATTAATGAGCATATAATTATAAAGAAAGCTATGCATATTTGGGGTAGAGGGCATATCGCAACTCTCTATCTTCCAATGAACTTGGTTGTTCACTTAAAGTGCTTTTGTATATATCTTGTACATTGTTAAATGAGATAAAAAGTGTATATGATTTGACAATAGGAAATGTATAATATATTTCAAAGTTAAATGCCTATATTCCATATCAATCAGTAGAATGTTTTGGATAGAAATTGTATTTAATTTATCTGTAGTTATCAAGCAATTAAGTCTGTATAACTGCATATGAAATAATGAAATACTGTCTAGTAGAAGAAATACTTGAATAATACTTATATATTGAATTATCTAACATCACAATGTAATATTTGCATAAGGTAAATAAGATGTATCCAAAAAGAAAATAACTTCCTAGTGCACCTGGAACACATAGGTGACACAAAAATATGAGTAGGTTTCATTATGATGGCCTTATGTACCATGTAGCATTCTAAGAATGTGCCTATCACATTAGGATAGTAAATACCCTAACATAGTGAGTCCTAACAACCCTAGGATGATTGCTTGTCATATTCATTGTGGCTATATAATTTGAAATAGAATTTGGATTCATGTTCTTGGAGTAATCGGCACAGAACACTGAATGGATTGAATGAGCCACTCTTTGTACATAAAATCTAAACAATTTTTCTCTGTTTCCATGAGAATTCATCCAGTTTCTACAGAGTTTGGGTAAAACTGGTCATCATATTACAATATTAATGAAGGCTGCTCACACCGTTGCTCCCAATTCATCAAATCTGCTTTGGAAGCTTCCTAGGTTCCAGCATGCTGAGACTGTCAGTGTCTGTGGAGCAGTAAAGCTTACTGAGTTCTCATCTATTTTCAGTGACATGTAATCTAGACATAAAAAATATACCAGGAACACATCTACAGGTGTAATTTCACTTCTTTCGTGCATAGTTTAGTTACTGAAAATTATTAGATTCCAATTTATGCTTGCACAATCACTTTAATAATATTAAAATTATGCTGCTTTATGCAAAGAAAAATAGAATGCATTTTAATGGAAGAGTTGACCTGCAGAAAGATGAATAATTTGCATCAATTTTTGTGCATTATGTTAAACTAATGAAGACAAATGTATTCATTCATGTTAGTAAAGCTGAAAAACTGAAGGCCAGCAATTTCATGCATCTGTAATGATGAATATTACAGTACTTATTATATGATAAATTGGGAATTCTAGAAATGGATAAGTAGAACTGGAAGAAAACATGCTTTTCATACTGATTTTTATTTTTATAAGCTTTGGCATCCGCCTCAAAAAACCAATGTGCCTCCTTTTGTAACAATCATACATCTTCCACTTATTAAATAATAAAAAATAAGGAAGCACTAAATCTCACTTAATATTAAAAAGCAAACCAGAACAAATGGATATATATTTTTCATATGTCTGGGCAGAGTATTACCATCATAAAACTTAGTGACATAGTTCATAGTTGTGTGTAAGCTGTGATGGGTACAGATATTGTAAGTTAAAACTTGTTTAAGGATGACTGATACAAGTATTTTGCATTCATAATGCAAAATATTTTATAAGAGTAATATTCATAGCTAAATTATTAAATATGATAATGACAAAATATATTTAATAGTTGTATAAACATTAAAAATCCTCAGCTGTGATGTTAAAGCAGAAAAAGACAGCAATAATTCTAAGACTTTGGGATGGTATAGGAGCAGCTCCTACCCTGAAGTTTGGTCTGAGCTAGTGAGAATCAAGAACACCAGCAAACTCACGTTTACTGCGAAAGTAAAGTTGCCAATATGGAGCCAATATTTCTTTCATATGTAGATATGTTTAAAGTGGCAATCAACTAGTCTTATGTGAATATTACCTTGGGTAGTGTGCTGGCTCGTTTTATGACTTCTTGATACAAGCTGGAATCATCAGAGAGGAGGTAGCCTCAACTCAGAAAATGTCTCCATAAGATGAGACTGTAAGAAAGCCTGTAGTATGTTTTCTTAATTAATGATTGATATGGGATGACCCAACCTTTGTGGATGGGGCTAGCTCTGAACTGGTCACCTAGGGCTCTATAAGAAAGCAGGATGAGCAAGACATGAGGAACAGCCAGTAAGCAGCCATCCGCTATATCCTCTGCATCACCTCCTGTATCTAGACTCATAGCCTAGCTGAGTTCCAGCCCTGACTTCCTTCAATAATGGACTATGGTGTGGACATATAAGCCAAATACCTTCTCTTCCCCAACTACTTTTGTTCATGCTGTTTCATCACAACAACAACATCCTAAACCAAGACACTTGTGCTGTCTTTCCTTTCATTAACACCTTCTAGATAGATATATCCAAAGCTTTCTAGATAGATATATAAAATGCTTTTTTGAAAAAATATTATTCGATTGTTTGTTTATTGCTGTTATTTTCGCTGTTTGGCTTTTGAGAAAAAAATTCCCAGGGTTGCCTGTTTCCATTCATTCTGCTGGCCCTCAGGGCTTCAGTCCTGTTCCCTGCCTAGTACCTGATCATGTTTCCCCCTTCCCCTCTCTGTCCCCTCTCCTATCCAGGTCCCTCCCTCCCTCTGTCCCAGAGAAGAGAGGCCCCATAGGAAGATTAGCAGTTTCAACAGACCTGGACCCCCAAGATCTCTCAGACACTAAGCCACCAACTAGTCAGCATACACCAACTGATATGAGGCCCCCAACACATATACAACAGAGGACTGCTAGGTCTGGACTCAGTCAGAGAAGATACACCTAATCCTCAAGAGACTTGAGGTCCCAAGGAGTGGGGAGTTCTGGTGGGGTGGGAGTGGAGTGGGAACATCTTCTTGGAGCCTGGGTGTGTGGGGAGATATAGGATGGGGAGCAATCAGGGGAAAGACTGGGAGGGTGATGATGTCTAGACTGAAAAAAAGAATTAAAGAATAAAATCAAAAAATAATATTAAAAAAAAAAAGCTCACTGTGCTGTCCTGGAATACAAACCTTCCTATGTAACCTGGAATTCCTAGAGATTGCTCTGCCTCTGTCTACTAAGTTCTGAGATTCAAGGTATGGGCAATACCCAGCTGTATATGACTCATAAATCAGTGAACTGCCAGTCTCTGAGAAGGTCACATACTTGGTCCATGGAATGTCTTACTTTGCTCCCAAGTGCCTCATTCCTTATTTAAAGCCTCATGACTAATTTTATCGTGATATCACAGTATGCACATGTTAAACCCAAACAAAATCCCAGTGCATAGAAAGGGAAGTAAGTAGAAATTCTTCCCCAAACCTATCAGCAATTAGCTATCTGTAACTGATGGCTCTTGAAAGAGGGAAAATCTGTTTTTAACAATGGAGTGACAGACCACACAAGCTCAAGAATAGGTGGTCAACAACAAAGGAACTCTGTGATTTTCTTTTGTGTGGTGTATTCCTTTTTTGTTTGTTTTCTAAGAGAGAAAGAATATGAAGTTTCAAGGTGGAATTGGTCTGAGAAAAGTAGTGTAGCAGGAATAATATGACCAAAATATTTTACATGTATAAATATTTTACATGATGTCTGCTGATATCATGGACAATATGCAGAGCCATAAACACAGATATCTTGGGGCCTCACACTACACATACAGTGCAAGTGGTAAGACAGGTTGCAAATGGGAGAAACATGTCACTAGTTCATTACTGTAAACATAATAGTAATGAGACCCTCCAGTACATTTACAATATTTGTACCAAAGCAAACTCAACAAAGCAAAGCATTATAATTCTAACTGATAAAGTACTGAATTTTTACCAGCTCACAAGCCTGGTCCTCAAAGTGTAATATGCACTCAATCGTCCCAGAACAGAAACTGAACGGTTCTAGTACAGGGAAAATAAAAAAGTTCCATTAAAAAGAAATGCTGCCGGGCAGTGGTGGCGCACGCCTTTAATTCCAGAAGTTGGGAGGCAGAGGCAGGTGGATTTCTGAGTTTGAGGCCAGCCTGGTCTACAGAGTGAATTCCAGGACAACCAAGGCTACACAGAGAAACCATGTCTCAAAAACAAACAAACAAACAAACAAACAAAAAAAGAGAAATGCTCTCTGCTTTTTTAAGTGCATTGTTACCTATGATGTATTAAGAGGCAAGATTATAGCTGCTCACATGTTGTAAATATTCTGTAAGAAAACTGTTGTCATCTGCCTATCGATTTTCACTTCTCTATGAGTTCTTCTACAATATTATCTTGAATGAACTAGGAAATTCAGTTAACTTATTATAAGTAAAAATATCTACAACATCCAACATCTACCACACAGTAAATGTCACATTAAAATAATATTGCTGCTGTCAGGGAAACTGTAAAAGGGATTTAACACTGCCGCACACATAATTAAACCAGCTTGTGCTTATTTATCTTTGCCTTCACATCTCCACTAAGGTATTTGTGTAAACAGAGCTGCCCTGATTAAATAGCTTTTGTCCAAGCCACTCTGCACGTTCCCAGCCCACTTTGGGCAGTAATCATCACACTAAGGGTGATGAATGGAGTAGGAGGCCCCAAATGAAGCACAAAGAGGAGCCTGGTGGGCTTGTATCCTTGTAAAATGCAAAAATGAATTCAGGGGCAGACAAACTGTTTCCCATTTCCCATTTCAAAAAAGTTATACTATTTTATTTGGTAATTTACTTCCCCAGACACATGTGACTTCATGACAATGTCTAAAAATCTAAGTAATGAGAGGAGAAAATAACTAAATAGGAGTAAAAATGAAAGCTCCTTTCTCTGATCACGGTAGAATAGCATGCTATCATTGAAGATTAGAACTGCTAAAGATATAAGTCAGACTCCTAGGGAATTCCTGGAGGAGCTCTAAATTTTCCATAACCTAAGCCTGTATTATATTCTGTTCTGTGGATTTATCTCTAACTCTATAAGTCCAAAGAAAGAATACTTTTTTCATGACTAAATATATTATTTTAAATTTTCTGCTGTTAGCTTATGTATAAATAAGATGTTGAGCTATGTAAATACAATAATAATAGTCTTCACTGTGATTGATTATGATAAGGAACCAAATAACTATTTGAGAACTATGGATCTGATTATGCCTGAAAGCTTATTTCATTCAAGTATAATCATGTGTCATTGTGTTTACTAATAACTGAAAAAGTGTAAATAATCCATAAAACCATACTTGTAGCTGAGGTATAAAATAGGAAGTCACAAATTCCTACCTGGCATCAATTTCTTTCCTTGACTTTCAGAACCTCTAATGGTCATTTTTAG
Organism: Tokudaia tokunoshimensis; assembly: GCA_036184795.1. Taxonomy (NCBI): domain Eukaryota; kingdom Metazoa; phylum Chordata; class Mammalia; order Rodentia; family Muridae; genus Tokudaia; species Tokudaia tokunoshimensis. The sequence continues at coordinate 50,299,464 of BTHU01000021.1, forward strand.
TTTGGAATCTGAGACCATTTTTGATACCAGTAGGTGATACTTTATCTCTCTTTCCTTTCTGCTCCTATTTCCTTTTCTACACTCCTCATTTTTAGGTGTTATCTTACCGACTTTTCCAGGATCAACTCAAGTAATCCTCCATGAAGACTCAGGAATGATTAGAACTGCAATATTGCAAAATCATGCCATCTTAAATGATTTTTATTTAACTTTATTATTATGACTAAAAATATTTTTAACACATATAAAAAGAGAAATCTTAAATACATTTAAATCTCGGTGTCAAATATTCTAGATATGTTACTGTTAAATATTCTACTACTAATAACTTCATTTCAGTGATACAATCTGGAAGAACAAATTGTGGCTTTCTTTTCTAGATAACTGTAAGCTTCAAACTTGAAAAAACTCCAAAATTTGCAATACTTAATTCAATAATAAAACAAAAAGATTTGAAAGCCAAGCAAGGTGAATTTTGAATTGCATCTGTATTTGTAATACTCCTCATTTGTTCATTTGGGAAACTGAGGCACAAATATAACCTGTAAGTTTGAAATCATCACGCTTCCCATAGTGAGTTTAAGGTGAATCAGGGTTGTTGACTGACACTGTGTCTCAAAATAAATAACAATGATAAGTTTTAGAATTGAATATTTCTTAGATGAAGTTGTTGGAGATGTTTTAACTGAGGTATAGTAAAAATATCTGCTATATATCTGATATAACCTAATTTTTCTTTTGACTTGTTCCTTCAGAAGCAAATGTTCAATTCATCAAAATTTTCATACATTATATTTTGTTCATATTCTTTTCCTTTTCCAGTTTCTTGTCATATGTCCAAATTTTTAACCTGCTCTTTTAGATTAAAAAGAGTTGCTAAAATGCACTGGGTAACGGAATTTTCTGGGAACTATGTAGTCCCTGCTTTCCACTCTTCTCATAACAATTAAGATAAATGAGTAATATAGAGTGGCTGCCAAGTAACGTACCCATAGGAGTGCCAACGCCATAGCCTTTGGAGTCTATAAGGCCTCCAATCTGCGTGAGGTTACAGTTCCGCTGGGTAACAAACTCGATGGTTGTTGACTCCATTAAGAAAGCATAATCCGAGGTGAGGACTCGTTGGATCCCTTCCTCATTGCTTTTGACAAGCACAGACTGTCTCCTGCTGCTCATAAACGCCCACATTTTATCATACGTTGAGATTTTTGATTTCTGGAGGAAAGTAAGATAAGTTTAAAAGATAATAAAATACTATCTTAGGCTCTACAGAATCCTACATTTAGACACAATAGACTTCACTCAGTTTTCTCACGCTATTCTGAAATTGTCACACACACACACACACACACACACACAAATCAAGATTTATAAAAATATTGTTTCTAGTGTTTCATCACATTTCTAGATATATTACAATTTAACATATACATTGAACATATCTTGTAATTTAAACATTTAAACTAATGAATTTTAGAAAATAATAGATATTAGAAAAACAAATGAGCTTAATAAGGAGTTTTCTGATTATATTGTACATAAGTCTCCTGTGGATATCATTTTCTTTTAGCATTACTTAATATCAAATTTAGAAACAACAGCTACTGGACTCAGATTGACACTGTCAGTCAACAAGAAATTTTTGTTGTAATGTACCAATTTGGTGGGTCTATCACAGACAACAAATAAATTCCCAAGTATATAAGTCTATAGTTGAAGAGACCAGGGCATTTTATTATAGATAAGATAGCACAAATAAAAATAGCACTATTTCCACTGAGACAAGACAGTTACCAGCAATGTTCCTTGATTCTACACAAAAACAAATAAAAATCTGCCAATCCAGATTTCTGGCTAACTAGAAACACTTGGATCACTCAAATTGAATAGATTTATGGGCAATAGCAAAGTTTCAATAAAGGTTTACCAGTACTTCATTTAAAAGGAATGAAATGAGTTTGTTTAGAGGTTCTGGAAGAGCATATAAGCTACCACCTTCTCACCTGCTTAATCAATGCACCTGCAGACCTCCTCAGTTTATGTAACCTCTCCCTATATAGGATTGCCAAGAAAATGCTGACCATGTGGACATAAGGAGTTAAAACTTTAGAGTTTTATTTTCAAAAAGAAATATAAATTCATGGCATTAAAAGTAGAAAAAAAAGAGTATTTAAGATTGTGCTGAAATTTGTATAAAGTCATGAACTCAATGGAGAGACCATGTCCATTTACCACTGAAATAAAGATCATGATGCAAACAAGAGCACAAAAGTTTCTTTCCACCTTCATGACTTTGTTTCAAAAATTTTTTTTTGCCATCTAAACCTGAATAAAATAAAGGTTAGAGTTCACATGTAGGTGGAAGGATGTTTGTATAAAATAAAACTGACATTGATTTTGATATAGTGTCTCTGACAGAAAACACAAAAATAAAATCCTATAATTAGATTGTACTGTTTTCATAATTATAAGCGTAGATTTAGTGTCTGAAGACTTATTAAGTAATTTCCTTAAAGAATAAAGAGGAACTGGAGAGATGTCTTAGTATTTTAGAACACTGTGCTTTTACAGAAGACCTGGGTTTGATTTCCAGCACTGTGGTAGCTCACAATGCCCTTTAATTATTTCCAAGGGCTTTTGAATTTGTCTTCTGACCTCTTCCATACATCCCTCATACACGTGGTGCACATAAATACATGGAAAGAAACCACTGTACCTTTAGAAATCAAAGAAAATAAATATAAACTTTGGTTTTTTTAATAAGTTGGTGCCTGGAATGACTTCTCAGTGAGTAAGAGCATTGGCTGCTGTCCTAGAGGACCTAGGTTTTATCTCTAACATTAACAAGGCAGCTCAAAATTTTCTGACATCTGGCAGAGCTGTGCTCATGTGGTATACATACATGCATACAGACAAAACACTCACACATAAATAATAAAATGTTGATAATTTAAAAACAGTAAAGACTGCTCCTGTTTATTACACATACATTCTACATGAGGTCAAGGTCAACCAATAAAATTGAAACATAAAATTATAATTTGATCTGTATTAGGCATAAGATTGCTTGGATTTTCCTTTTTTTCAGTTATGGAAATATTAGCAACATATTTTTATATTTATCCTATTTTAATTTCCTAAGATGTTTACACTTTGATGAATTAGCTGTAAATAAACTTAAAAATTAGTATTTTGTCTGAAAGCAAAGGGAGAATAATTATTTTACTAACATTCAAAAAGCAGAACTACATTATTCTCCTTTAAAATATTAAAAGTAATGCCTATTAATTTGAACATTAATTATATCACATAATACATATGTGATATAATTTTTATATTTTATATAATGTTTATATTTACATTTTAAAATATCTTATGTAGTAAATTCATCAAGCTATATTTAGTCCAATTGAAAACCAGTCAATTTTGAGAAATACTATTATTCTGTGTATTACACATACTTTAATGCCATAAGTAGTGCTTATGTTTGAAATAGAGATCTTTATTATTAACCCCTACTTAGCAAAATAAATGTTATGAAATATTCCTTCATTTAAAATACCTGAAATACTTTCCTCTTCCAGTTTTCCTTTCTCTGAGCATTTTCTCAATGTTTTAGTTAATGTTAATAATTTCTGCTTGTTGTTGAATATCTTTCACTGTTGACCACTTGTTTTTAACATGTCCTGTGTACACTTTCTGTGTAGCTATTCATCATCCTTCATCTTTAAAGAAAGCATTCACACTTTTTTTATTCTTTAAAAACATTTGTAATTAATTAATTTGGTTTTATGTGTATGTATGTTTTACCTGAATGCACAACGTACACATATGAACAGTGTCTGTGGTGCCAAATGAGGACATCAGATCCTTGAGGACTGGAATGACATACTGGTAGTTGTACATCTATATATGGGTGCTCAGAATCAAATCCACATCCTCTAGAAGAAAAGCCAATGCTTTTAACCACCTTACCATGTCTAGAGCTCCACACATTTCTATTATTCTTACTAAAGCAAAATGTATGGAGAAGTTACATTAATTATTTTTATTCTCACAGAAGATGTAAGATCCTAATTTTAAAAATAATGAATGTCTTCTAGTTGCTGTTATACACAAATTAGGGTTGGTTAATCATTCAGTAATGTTTCTTTGAATCTCATTACCTGTTTTGCCATTTAATTATTACCGAATGACATGGTTCCAGCTCCTGGAACAGGGCCAGGTGATATGGGCCTACAGGAGTGGTGGTCCCAGGCATAAGGCTTGTTTGTATAATGATGTACATATTTTACATTCCTCCTTCAAGGAATGTCCTCGCTGTTAACATAAATGACTGCAAGGAAACCAGACAATAGGAGTCCAGGTGTGGCTAATATCTTAGCAAAAATGGTAAACGCCGGGACAGCACTTAATGCTGTGGAAAAGAACTCATTAAAAACATGAGTTTGAAAATATATAATTCTCAACAAAGCAAAACATAAGGATGAAATATGAATTATATGAGGAGTTTCACGAACCTAAAGGAACAAAGGCAGCTGCTCAGAAAGATACCAAGGCAGGCAAATACAAAGGAAGGCAGATTCCTGAATTTATGGTCAGCCTGGGAGAAAAAGTTAGGCCCAGGTTTGGTAGAAATGGTAATTTCAGGACAGGGTCCCAGGCAGCTAGTTTAGCTTAACATCTGTGCTTAACAGAGGCCTGCAGATCTCTGAGTTCTTTTGAACTGTTAAAAGAAAATGTGTGCTTGCAGTTTCCAAAGAATTGAGGGCCTGGGGTCACTGAATGTTGATTTTTAGGATAATCAAATGGAAACCTGAAGTAAAAGACTGGATTGGTATGTAAAAGCCTAGGCCTTTGATCTGCAGGAGCAGGAGATGAGCTATCCAGAAAATTTTTTCTTGACTAGCAACAGAGAACCACTTGGAGAACTGTCACAAGCAGAATAAAAAGAGAGATCTTAAGAGAAGGAGCTCTCCAGAAAAAGCAGATTAGAGAAAAAGAAAGCAGAACACTGAGAAAACAGGCAAGAAAGGTGTCTCTAGCAGAACATAGGCTGACAACATGGACTCATGATTTAACTTTGAGTGGTTTATTTTAGGACACTCACATGCCCCTTCCTCAGAATCCTTCTGTTAGGAATCTGTCTAAGTTCCACCCCACAATTACCTAGCAACAGCAAGGTATACCCTCCCCACAGTTACCTGGCAACAGCCAGGTAGGCCTGGACTACTATAAAAGTGACTTCTTGCCTCTCCTCCCTCTCTTACAACCCTTACCTTTCTTATTCTCACACTCTCCTAGCCCCTCTCTTACCCCTTCTTGGGCTCTCCTCCCCTCTCACCTCTCTCCACGTGGTCATGGCTGGCCTCTGCTTCTCTACTCTCTCCCTTTCTCTGTCTTTCTCTGCCTCTACTACCCCTTTAACTCCCCTCCCCATGCCCTGAATAAACACTATTCTATACTATACCGGAGTGTGTCTGGTCCCTCATGGTGAAGGTATGCCTCAACATGGGCCTGCTGAGACACCCCCTTCCCCCCACACCACCATAGAACATATTCTTACACTTCTTTCTCTTTTTATGATCACAACATTGGTGCCTTGTAATTTGGATCCAGAAACTCTGCAGGCTTGCATGCCATCTCTGCCACAACCATGCTCTCTAGCCCTGGTCCGGTAAGCACCCCATCCCCCTCTGGTCAGAGTGACTGTCTGCATGGTCCTAGGTATTTCTTGAGCTTGGAGATACCCCTGGATGCTCCCATCCTCAAGGACATTCAGTTTTTTACTGACCCTCATTTTAGAACTTTTTCCCTTGGGTGAGATTTCCCTCTCTTTCTTGCAGCTGAGAATTCCAGGCTGGTCCTGGTTACCCTCATGTGCCTCCCCCTTGGGTCAGTATGTTATTTTTCCCCTCTTTCCCTCTCATTTGTGAGCTGCTGGTTCTGCTGGTTTGCCTGAAAAGGAGGTCTGGCTCCTGGATCCGCCATGCCTGGGACTCTGCCCCCTTCCTCCCTCCCCCCAACCCTCCCCCACCCCCAATTATACTCTGATCCTCTGAACGGCTCCCTCAGCTTGAGGTGCAGTGCAAGATGGTGCTGCACATCCATAAGAGCGGTGCTAGGATATGAAACAAGCTACTTTAGGTTCTTCCTTTTCCCACCCACTGCTGGCCTAGACTTCCGCTGCTGGTAGGAAGTTCTGTCCTGCAATGGCAGCAGACCCTCCATGCCAGCTGCCTGCTCCGGTGAGCATGCCACCTCTGTCAGACAAGTTCACGTTTTCTACTACCAGACAGCAGAATCCCACAAACACACATTGGTCATAGTAATTGGTAAAGAGTTTCTCCTGTTGACAGGAGGGACCCTTAGGCCCAGATAAGGCCTGGCCAGCCTCTTTTGGGATAAGGGTTGGCTTTCAATGCCTACTCCATACAACTGGCCTCCTGGATGACATTTGTCTTAGGACATAGAGCCCTTGGGTGAAAGCAGTCCATAAATCCCTTGAGCTCTTGAAACTGCCGAAAATCCCTGGACCAGGTTGGATTGCTTTCCAGTGTTTCCGAGAAATGTCACAAGGCCACTAGATTTACTCATGACAACATGAATTTCTGTTGCTGAAAGTTCTCTAGGATGCCAGTATGGATTATTCAGTAACTTCCCTCCCACTCCCCTCTCACCCTTTGTGTGCTAAATTGTCTTCAACCATATATTTTAAGAGATCTTCACTCAGACTGCCAGCAGTCTGGTAAATGAAAAAAGGCCGAAGCCTTACCTATTCATGCTCCTGCACCCCTGGCTGGCTCTCACAAGCTATGTGCTCAGTTTGTATAACAGGCCTAAATCTGTCTGAACAAACTCATTTTCTGTGACCTAGATTTTATGCCACTACTACCAGCTCTCTTATTCTAAGATTCTCATTCCTATCCTATCTTGACGACTGCTATTCTGTCTCACACTCAGTCTTGTCAGAAGTTTGGTAATTATTAAATTTATGACAGACAGAATTCCCAAAAGCCTCAAACAGTTTCTCCCATGAGATCTCAGAAGATGTGGACACTGCTACAGGATGCTGCCTAGATTGTGTGTGATATAATAATCACTAAAAAAACACAGTGGATAAGACCTGATACCTTGAGTCAAATGACTTAGTTAAACAAAGGTAAGCCATTTCTCATGTCATGCATATCCATTCCACAGAGAAAAAGCCCTGTATCTCCTTGTGCTTGAAAGCCAGATTGAAATCCCAAGTCACTTCAGATACCAGAGACCACAAAGAACTGCTGCCTACTGGCATCTGTTATTTTTTAAATAATACAACTGCCAAATTATTGTTTATTCCTCAGATTTCTGACTATCTTGACAGCTAGACAGTTATTTCCTTACCTAAACTCTATTTGCGTTAAATGCTTCATATTTCCTAACCTTGCTATGTTACTATCCGAACATTATCTGAGTTCCTATAAATTTGCCTAACTCTAATAATAAATATTCTACTATATGATCCAACTTTTTAATCAATTTCTTCTGATCCACAAAAGGCACATCTTAAAGATTGTTTATGTAGTTAACTCATTTTGTTAACTCTTTAATAAACTTGTTAGTTAAAGGAAACCTACCCAGATCTATATCTCATGGACCAAATAGGCTCCATCCAGATAAGTACATCTGACCAAAGTTCCCACTTGCTATCTGTTCCAAAGGGTTGGATTTCCCTGGGTTTCAATTATACATTGTAAAAAAATGTTTTCTTTCTCCCAAATGTACTTAATCTTATTCCCTACCTATACTAATGTATTTCAATATCTTGTCAAGTACAGGCACTTAACACACCCAGGACAGCTCCAGAGAAACAACATTCAGATGCTCCAATCTCCTCTCTGCTTCTCTGGACACAGACAGCTTCTACTGGGCCTGTTCTTTTGATCTATTCTCAGACGGCTCCACAGACCCTGAACAGCAAGGAAGCATCCAGTTCTCCTGAGACTGGAAAAACATCCCCCATACCTACTTCTCTAGTTTCCCCAGAGACACGTCGCCCCCAATGTCAGTATGAAGCAGCCAGATATCACAATGCCCCTATTCCTGCTTCACTGTCATCTCTTTTTAATTTTTTCTTTTTCAATTAAACCAAAACTGGGGAATGTTAGGATTCTGTCTAAGCTCCATGCAACAGTTACCTGGCAACAGACAGGTAGGCCTGGCCTACTATAAAAAAGGGCTGCTCAACTTCTCCTCTCTCTCTTACATCTCTAGAATCCCTTATTTTCTCACACTGAGCTTCTTTCTTGCCCTCTCTTGGGCTGTCTTCCCCTCCCCCCTCTCTCCACGTGGTCATGGCTGGCCTCTGCTTCTCTACTCTCTCCCTCTCTCTGCCTTTCTCTGCCTCTACTACCCCCTTAACTCCCATCACATGCCCTGAATAAATTCTATTTTATACTATACCTGTGTGTCTGGTCCCTCAGGGGAAAGAGATACCTTGGCATCTCTTCCTTCACACCACCTATGGAACATATTCTCTCGCTTCTTTCTCTTTTTATGATCACAACACCTTATCCATTTAGACATAAAGTGGTAAAAAAAAAAAAAAAAAAAAAAAAAACAAGCCAAACCAAGCTAACAAAAAGCAAAACAAAAAATGAACAAACAAACAAAAAACCATGAGAGATATGATTAAAAGATATCACTATACTGGTGGACTCACATATGTGTCTGTGTATATGTTTCTATGTTTATGTATATCTGTGTATCTCTGTGTATGTGTTTGAAATTGTTCAGCTATTCTAAGATATTATAAATCAATATAGGACACTGGGAACTGACCATTTTAGAATTTCAATGATGACTATGCTTTGACTTATGGTCACTTAAATTGCATTTTCTATCATTTAATCTCTGTAAAATGTAATCATATTTATATGATCTGATGTGTTTATGAAAAGATAAAGAGGTAGAATATGTTCTATGGGGGTGTGACAAGGTATGGAGGAAGTGGATGTCTCAGAGGGCCCATGCCAAGGCATTTCTTCCCTCTGAGGGACCAGCCACACAAAGGTATAGTGTAGAATAAAGTTTATTCAGGGTATGTGAGGGGAGTTAAGAGGGAAGCAGAGTCAGAGAAAGGCAGATATAAGGAAAGATTAGACAAGTAGAGACTGGCCAGGCCATGACCAGGACCACATGGAAAGAGGCAGGAAAGGAATGGGGAGGTGGGAGCAAGAGGGAGAGGCAAGAAAACAAGAGGTAAGAGAGAGAGAGGAGGGGGTAAACAGCACCTTTTACAGTGGGTCAAGCCTATCTGGCTGGTGTCAGGAAATTTTGGGGTGGAATTTAGACAGAATGTCAACATCATCCACATTAATCTTCTCCAAAAAATTCATATAAATTAAGCCCAATTTGTGAAAGTGTAAGCTACTAAGTTTGTCAAATTGTACTGATTTCTATATAAACATGTAAAGAATGATTAATTCTGAACACCTTTTGAGTATTGTATTACTTTTAATGATGGAGGAAAGATTATTGGTTTAGAAACAAAAGTCTTACATGAGTCATAGTGATGTCTAACATTTAAAAGACACTTACAGACTACTAGAAAGTATTTTATACAAACTCTTAGGTTGAATATGACACTGCTTCTTTTGAATTAATATGACCACACTTGAATAACTGATTATTTTAAGAAACATATAAAAAATCAGAAAAAATATACTTGGTCTGATGTAATTATCACTACTTCCATTTTAATGAATACGTAGCTGTTTAACCTCTTCCACTTTCAGCTTATATTTTCAAATATATTTGCCAGACTCACAATCTTAGTATAAAGATGAAATAGGACACCATGTACATATGAACATGATGTAATAGATGTTTCCCTTCATTGTATAATTTTTTAAAATGAATCAAGTAATATCAATGTTTTGTGGACATTGTCTATTTCAGAGAACAAGAAAAAAACATGGAATGGGAAAGTGGAAGCTTGGAAATAAGTGGATTTACACAAAACACACTCCTGATTTTGGCAAATATTACATTTTCCTCTCAAAATAGAATATATTGGATTTCTACTTTAGTCAGTTAAAGACTAAATACCAGTGACTACTGCATTACCCACAAAAGACCTAAGACTATTCCCAGCAGGGGAAGTAAGAAAACACTATGGACATTAGGGCCAGGAAACATACTGGATCCAGAAGAAGCAGGCTGAAGGAGGCCACCAAAAAAGAAGAACATTTGCCTTTATTGTGCATCTCACTTCTTGGAAATCCTGCAGGAAGAACATGTATATCCTCATTTGTTTTTTGGGATTTAGCTATTCTTACTGGGGGAGATGATATTTAACTTGCATATTTCTCAGGGCTAAGGATGTTTAACATTTTAGAAGTGCTTCTTAGATGTTTGTAGTTCATCTTTTGATAAATTTCTGTATAGGCTAATCTCTGCTTTTTTAATATTTAATTTTGAGTTCTTTGTATATTACACATTAACCCTCTATAATGTGTATATTTGGTAAAGTTCCCCACCATCAATCAGCATTTAAAAAAGTCATTCTTCCAGATGACTTTTCACTCAAAAAATAGAATGTTTTCCTGCACTAAAACTTTTTATCATGAAGGGTATCATTTCCCTTATTTCTTTCTCAACCTGTTTATCCTTTGATTATAGGAAGGCTACTGATTTGCTTCAGTTGATTTAATATCAGGCTACATTGCTGAAGTTGTTAATCAGCTGTAGGAGTTCTCTGATGGAATTCTTTGGGTCACTTAAGTATACTATCATATCATCTGCAAATAGGGATAGCTTGACTTCTCCCTTTCCAATTTGTATTCCTTTGACCTCCTTTTGTTGTCTAATTGTTCTCGCTAGAACTTCAAGTACTATGTTGAAAAGATATGGAGAGAGAGGGCAGCCTTGTCTAGTCATTGATTTTAGTGGGATTGCTTCAAGTTTTTCTCCATTTAGTTTTATGTTGGCTTCCAGTTTGCTGTAAATTGCTTTTACTGTGTTTAGATATGGGCCTTGAATCCCTGATCTTTCCAAGACTTTTAGCATGAAAGGATGCTGAATTTTGTAAAATGCTTTTTCAGCATCTAATGAAATGACCATGTGGTTTTTATTTTCTTTGAGATTGTTTATGTAGTGGATTACATTGAGGGACTTCCTAATATTGAACCATCCCTGCATCCCTGGGATGAAGCCTACTTGATCATGGTGAATGATCGTTTTGCTGTGTCCTTGGATTCGATTGGCAAAAAAATTATTGAGTATTTTTGCATCTATATTCATAAGAGAAATTGGTCTGAAATTTTCTTTCTTTGTCGGATTTTTGTGTGATTTTGGTATCAGCGCAACTGTGGCTTCATAGAAGGAGTTGGATACTGTTCCTTCTATTTCTATTTTGTGGAATAGTTTGAAGAGTATTGGTGTTAGGTCTTCTTTGAAGGTCTGATAGAATTCTGCACTAAAACAGTCGGGACCTGTCCTTTTTTTGGTTGGAAGACTTCCAATGACCACTTCTATTTCTTCAGGGGTTATGGGACTGTTTAGATGGTCTATTTGATCCTGATTTAATTTTGGTATTTGGTATCTGTTTAGGAAATTCTCCATTTCATCCAGATATTCCAGTTGTGTTGAATATAGGCTTTTGTAGTAGGATCTGATGATTTTTTGAATTTCCTCAGTTTCTGTTGTTATATCTCTCTTTTCATTTCTGCTTTTGTTAATTTGGATACTGTCTCTGTGCCCTCTGGCTAGTCAGGCTAAGGGGTTATCTATCTTGTTGATTTTCTCAAAGAACAAACTCCTAGTTTTGTTGATACTTTGTGTGGTTCTATTTGTTTCAACTTTATTGATTTCAGCCCTGAGTTTGAAGATTTCCTGCCTTCTACTCCTCTTGGGTGTATTTGTTTCTTTTTGTTCCAGGGCTTTCAGGTGGGCCATTAAGCCACAAACAATATAAAGTATCTTAGTGTGACTCTAACCAAACAAGTGAAAGATCTCTATGAAAAGAACTTCAAGTCTCTGAAGAAAGAAATTGAAGAAGACCTCAGAAGAAGGAAAGATCTTCTATGCTCATGGATTGGCAGGAATAATATGGTAAAAATGACCATCTTGCCAAAAGCTAAAAAGAGATTCAATGCAATCCCCACCAAAATCCCAACTCAATTCTTCATAGAGTTAGAAAAAGCAATTATCAAATTCATCTGGAATAACAGAAAACTCAGGATAGCTAAAACTATTCTCAAGAGTAAAAGAATTTCTAGGGGAATCAGTATCCCGGACCTCAAGCTGTACTACAGAGCAATAGTGTTAAAAACTGCATGGTATTGGTACAGTGACAGGTATGTAGATCAATGGAACAGAACTGGAGATCCAGAAATGAACCCACACTCCTATGGTCACTTGATCTTTGCCAAAGGAGTTAAAAACCATCCAGTGGGAAAAAAGATAGCCTTTTCAACAAATGGTGCTGGTTCAGTTGGAGGTCAACATGCAGAAGAATGCAAATCGATCCATTCTTATCTCCTTGGACCAAGCTCATTTCCAAGTGGATCAAGGACCTCCACATAAAACCGGACACACTGAAACTAATAGAAAAGAAACCAGGGAAGAGCCTTGAACACAAAGGCACAGGGGAAATTTTCCTGAACACAACACCAATAGCTTATGCTCTAAGATCAATAATTAACAAATGTGACCTCATAAAATTACAAAGTTTCTGTAAGGCAAAGGACACTGTCAAAAGGACAAAGCAGCAGCCAACAAATTGGCAAAAGATCTTTATCAACCCTTCATTCGACTGAGGGCTAATATCCAATATATACAAAGAACACAAGAAGTTAGACTCCAGAGAACCAAACAACCCTATTATAAATGGGGTACAGAGCTAAGCAAAGAATTTTCACCTGAAGAATATTGAATGGCTGAGAAGCACCTAAAGAAATGTTCAACATCCTTAGTCATTAGGGAAATGCAAATCAAAACAACCCTGAGATTTAACCTCACACCAGTCAGAATGGCTAAGATCAAAAGCTCAGGAAACGGCCCTCCGCCATCTTTGCTCCAGTGACCAGGTAGTTGGGACCGCCAGGCTCAGAGACAGACAGGCATAATATCGCTTCGGTCTCAGGCAGCTTGTGGGTAACCTGCTCCCAGGTGCTGGGCTGATCTGTAGTGACCAGCACGCCAGATCTGCTGTGGGACTTCTGCCTGGCAGAGGGACGCCCCCTCCCCCCCCCAGGAGAGATCACACACCCCTGCACAGGGCAGGAGCCTGCCAGCCTCCCTTTGGCGACCTCTGCTCCAGGAATCCACTAGGCTGAGCCTTTAGATGTGCAAGGCCTCCCCAATATAAGATCACGGGGCAAAGCACATTAGGGCTCCAAAGTCACTCAGGAGCAGGCAGGCCCCAGAAATCGGTGCCAGGGGAATCCTGGTAATCCAGGGGGGGCAGAAATAGCTCTGCAGGCTCACAGGAGGTCCAACCAACAGCCAGTGGCAGCAGGACCAACTAACACCAGAGGTATCCAGATGGCAAAAGGCAAACGTAGGAATGTTACTAACAGTAATCAAAGTAATGTGGGACCATCCGAACCCAACTCTCCAACAGCAGCAAGTCCTGGATACCCCACCACACCCGAAAGACAAGATCTGGATTTAAAATCACTTCTCATGATGCTATTAGAGGATCACAAGAAGGACACAAATAAATCTCATAAAGAGTTACAGGAGACCATGAATCAACGGTTAGAAGCCCTTACAAAGGAAACACAAAAATCGCTTAGAGAAATGCGGGAGAACATGGATCAAAAAATGGAGGCGCACAAGGAGACAACACAAAAATCGCTTAACGAGATGAATCAACGGGTAGATGCACTCACAAAGGAATAACAAAATTTGCATAAAGAAATGCAGAAGAATATGGGTCAACAGATGGATGCCCATAAGGAGGCAACACAAAAATTGCTTAAAGAAATGAATCAACGGTTAGATGCCCTTACAAAGGAAACACGAGAACTGCTTAAAGAAATGCAGGAGACGATGGATCAACAGATGGAATCCCATGAGGAGGAAACACAAAAATTGCTCAGAGAAATGCAGGAGAACATGGGTCATCAGGAAGAAATCCTGAAAGAGGTAATGCAAAAATACCTTAAAGAAATACAGGAAAATACAAACAAACAAGTGAAGGATCTCAGCAAATCCATCCAGGAACTAAAAAAGGAAGTAGAAACAACTAAGAAATCACAAAGGGAGACAACTTTGGAGATAGAAAACCTTGGGAAGAAATCAGGAGTCATAGATGCAAACATTAACAATAGAATACAAGAGATGGAAGAAAGAATCTCAGGTGCTGAAGATTCCATAGAAAGCATCGACTCAACAGTCAAAGAAAATGCAAAATGCAAAAAACGCGTAACCCAAAACATCCAGGAAATCCAGGACACAATGAGAAGACCAAACCTAAGGATTATAGGTATAGATGAGAGTGAAGATTTGCAACTTAAAGGGCCAGTAAACATCTTCAACAAAATTATGGAGGAAAACTTCCCTAACTTAAAGAGAGAGATGCCGATGAACGTACAAGAAGCCTACAGAACTCCAAACAGACTGGACCAGAACAGAAATACCTCCCGTCACATAATAATCAAAACACCGAATGTTCTAAACAAAGAAAGAATACTAAATGCAGTAAGAGAAAAGGGCCAAGTAACATACAAAGGAAGACCTATCCGAATCACATCAGACTTCTCACCAGAGACTATGAAAGCCAGAAGATCCTGGGCAGATCTCATGCAGACACTAAGACAGCACAAATGCCAGCCTAGACTACTATATCCAGCAAAACTCTCAATCACCATAGATGGAGAGACCAAGATATTCCATGATAAAACCAAATTTTCACAATATCTTTCCACAAATCCAGCCCTGTAACGGATAATAGGTGGAAACCTCCAATACAGGGAGAGAAACAACACCCTGGAAAAAATGAGATAATAACCTTCTTGAATCAAACCCAAAAGTAGATAACCACTCAAACATAAAGATAGCGTCAAGAATGGCAGATGGCAATAATCACTATGCCTTAATCTCTCTTAATATCAATGGTCTCAATTCCCCAATTAAAAGACATAGACTAGCAGACTGGAAACGTAAACAGGACCCAGCATTTTGCTGCATGCAGGAAACGCACCTCAGTGTCAAAGACAAACACTACCTCAGAGTAAAAGGCTGGAAAACAATTTTACAAGCAAATGGCCCCAAGAAACGAGGTGGAGTAGCCATCCTAATATCGGATAAAATTGA
Organism: Tokudaia tokunoshimensis; assembly: GCA_036184795.1. Lineage (NCBI taxonomy): Eukaryota > Metazoa > Chordata > Mammalia > Rodentia > Muridae > Tokudaia > Tokudaia tokunoshimensis. The sequence continues at coordinate 50,314,770 of BTHU01000021.1, forward strand.
TTTTCAACCTAAAGTCATCAAAAAAGACACAGAAGGACACTACATACTGATCAAGGGAAAAATCCACCATCAAGAACTCTCAATTCTGAATATCTATGCTCCAAATGCAAGGGCACCCTCATTCGTAAAAGAAACTTTACTAAAACTCAAAGCACACATCGCACCGCACACAATAATAGTGGGTGACTTCAACACCCCACTCTCTGAAATGGATCGTTCAGGAAAGCAGAAACTAAACAGGGACACAGTGAATCTAATTGAAGCCTTGGACCAAATGGAACTAACTGATATATATAGAACATTTCATCCTAGAGCTAAAGAATACACCTTCTTCTCAGCTCCTCATGGTACCTTCTCCAAAATTGACCATACAATTGGTCACAAATCAGACCTCAACAGATACAAGAAGATAGAAATAATCCCATGCCTGCTATCAGATCACTATGGAATAAGGGTGGTCTTCAATGGCAACAAAAACAAAAGAAAACCCACATACACATGGAGGCTGAACAATGCTCTACTCAATGATAACTTGGTCAAGGTGGAAATAAAGAAAGAAATCAAAGACTTTTTGAAAGTTAATGAAAATGAAGGCACAACATACCCTAACTTATGGGACACAATGTAAGCAGTGCTAAGAGGAAAATTCATAGCCCTGAGTGCCGCCAAAAAGAAACGGGAGACAGCATACACTAACAGCTTAATGGCACACCTGAAAGCCCTGGAACATAAAGAAGCAAATACACCAAAGAGGAGTAGAAGGCAGGAAATCATCAAACTCAGGGCTGAAATCAATCAAGTAGAAACAAATAAAACCATACAAAGAATCAACAAAACGAGGAGTTGGTTCTTTGAGAAAATCAACAAGATAGATAAGCCCTTAGCCAGACTAACCAGAGGGCACAGAGATAGTATCCAAATTAATAAAATCAGAAACGAAAAGGGAGAGATAACAACAGAAACTGAGGAAATTCAAAAAATCATCAGATCCTACTGCAAAAACCTGTATTCAACACAACTAGAAAATCTTGAGGAAATGGACAATTTCTTTGACAGATACCAAGTACCAAAATTAAATCAGGATCAAATAGACCATCTAAACCGTCCTATAACCCCTGAAGAAATAGAAGTTGTCATTGGAAGTCTTCCAACCAAAAAAAGCACAGGTCCAGATGGTTTTAGTGCAGAATTCTATCAGACCTTCAAAGAAGGCCTAACACCAATACTCTTCAAACTGTTCCACAAAATAGAAACAGAAGGAACACTACCCAACTCGTTCTATGAAGCCACAATTACACTAATACCAAAAGCACACAAAGATCCGACAAAGAAAGAGAATCTCAGGCCAATCACTCTTATGAATATCGATGCAAAAATACTCAATAAAATTCTTGCCAACCGAATCCAAGAACACATCAAAACGATCATTCACCATGATCAAGTAGGCTTCATCCCAGGGATGCAGGGATGGTTCAATATAAGGAAATCCATCAATGTAATCCACTACATAAACAATCTCAAAGAAAAAAACCACATGGTCATCTCATTAGATGCTGAGAAAGCATTTGACAAAATTCAGCATCCTTTCATGCTAAAGGTCTTGGAAAGATCAGGAATTCAAGGCCCATATCTAAACATAGTAAAAGCAATTTACAGCAAACCAGTAGCCAGCATCAATCTAAACGGAGAGAAACTTGAAGCAATCCCACTAAAATCGGGGACTAGACAAGGCTGCCCTCTCTCTCCATATCTTTTCAATATAGTACTTGAAGTTCTAGCTAGAGCAATTAGACAACAAAAAGAGGTCAAAGGGATACAAATTGGAAAGGAAGAAGTCAAACTATCACTATTTGCAGACGATATGATAGTATACATAAGCGACCCAAAGAACTCCACCAGAGAACTCCTACAGCTGATAAACGACTTCAGCAAAGTGGCCGGATATAAAATCAACTCAAGCAAGTCAGAAGCCTTCCTATACTCAAAGGATAAGCAGGCTGAGAAAGAAGTAAGAGAAATAATACCCTTTATGATAGCCACAAACCATATTAAGTATCTTGGCGTGACGCTAACCAAACAAGTGAAAGATCTGTATGACAAGAACTTCAAGTCTCTGACGAAAGAAATTGAAGAAGACCTCAGAAGATGGAAAAATCTGCCATGCTCATGGATTGGCAGGATTAATATAGTAAAAATGAGCATCTTACCAAAAGTAATACACAGATTCAAGGCAATCCCCATCAAAATCCCAACTCAATTCTTCATAGAGTTAGAAAGAGCAATTCAAAAATTCATCTGGAATAACAGAAAACCCAGAATAGCTAAAACTATTCTCAAGAGTAAAAGAACCTCTGGGGGAATCAGTATCCCGGACCTCAAGCTGTACTACAGAGCAATAGTGTTAAAAACTGCATGGTATTGGTACAGTAACAGACATGTAGATCAATGGAACAGAATTGAAGACCCAGAAATGAATCCACACTCCTATGGTCACTTGATCTTTGACAAAGGAGCTAAAACCATCCAGTGGAAAAAAGATAGCCTTTTCAACAAATGGTGCTGGCTCAGCTGGAGGTCAACATGCAGAAGAATGCAAATTGACCCATCCTTATCTCCTTGCACTAAGCTCAATTCTAAGTGGATCAAAGATCTCCACATAAAACCAGACACACTGAAACTAATAGAAGGGAAACTAGGGAAGAACCTTGTACATATGGGCACAGGGGAGAATTTCCTGAACAGAACTCCAATAGCTTATGCATTTAAGATCAAGAATAGACAAATGGGACCTCATTAAATTACAAAGTTTTTGCAAGGCAAAAGACACCGTCAAAAAGACAAAGCGGCAACCAACTAACTGGGAAATGATCTTTACCAACCTTACATCCGACAGAGGGCTAATATCCAAGATATACAAAGAACTCAAGAAGTTAAACTCCAGAGAGGCAAGTAACCCTATTAAAAAATGGGGTACAGAGCTACACAAAGAGTTCTCACCTGAAGAATATCTAATGGCTGAGAAGCACCTAAAGAGATGTTCATCATCCTTAGTCATTAGGGAAATGCAAATCAAAACAACCCTGAGATTCCATCTCACACCAGTCAGGATGGCTAAGATCAAAAACACAGGAGACAGCAGTTGTTGGCGAGGATGTGGAGAAAGAGGAACACTCCTCCACTGCTGGTGGAATTGCAGGCTGGTACAACCACTCTGGAAAGCAGTCTGGCGGTTCCTCAGAAAACTGGGCATGACACTTCCGGAGGATCCGGCTATACCACTCCTGGGCATATACCCAGAGACTTTACCTGCATGCAATAAGGACACATGCTCCACTATATTCATAGCAGCCTTATTTATAATAGCTAGAAGCTGGAAAGAACCCAGATGTCCCTCAACGGAGGAATGGATTCAGAAGATGTGGTATATTTACACAATGGAATACTACTCTGCAATTAAAAACAATGAATTCACGAAATTCCTAGGCAAATGGTCAGAACTTGAAAATATCATCCTTAGTGAGGTAACCCAATCACAAAAGATCACACATGATATGCAGTCACTGATAAGGGGATATTGACCCAGAATCTCAGAATACCCTAGACACAATCAGCATATCAATAGATTTCTAAAAAGATGGAAGGAGAGACCCCTGGTCCTGGAAAGACGAGATGTAGGGGAACGCCAGGACAGAGTAATGAGAGGGGGTTGAATGGAGAAAAGAGGGAGGGAAGGGGGCTTATGGGACTTTCGGGGAGGGAGGAAACGGGAAAGGGGAAGTGATTTGGAATGTAAATTAAAAAAATAAAATAAAATTAAAAAAAAAAGCTCAGGAAACAGCAGGTATTGGGGAGGATGTGGAGAAAGAGGAACACTCCTCCACTGCTGGTTCGATTGCAAGCAGGAACATCCACTCTTGAAAACAGTCTGGCATTTCCTCAGAAAACTGAGCATGACATTCCAGGAGGACCCTGTTATACCTCTCCTGGGCATATACCTAGAGGCCTCCCTGGCATGCAATAAGGACACATGCTCTGCTATGTTCATAGCAACCTTATTTATAATAGCCAGAAGCTGGAAAGAACCCAGATTTCCCTCAAGGGAGGAATGGATTCAGAAGATGTGGTATATTTACACAATGGGATACTACTCTGCAATTAATAACAATAAATTCATGAAATTCTTAGGCAAATGGTCAGAACTGGAAAATATCATCCTTAGTGAGGTAACCCAATCACAAAAAGACTCACATGGTATGCAGTCACTGATTAGTGGATATTAACCCAGAATCTCGGAATACCCAAGACACAATTCACATATCAATTGGTTTCCAAGAAGAAGAAAGTAGAGACCCCTTGTCCTGGAAAGACTGGAAGTTGCAGTGTAGGGGAATACCAGGACAGAGAAGCAGGAGGGGTTGACTGGGGAACAGGGGGAGGGAAGAGGGCTTATGAGACCTTTGGTGAGGGGGGAACCAGGAAAGGGGAAATCATTCGGAATGTAAATAAAAAAATAGTAAATAAAAAATAAAAAACTTTTTATTTTATGAAAATTTATTTATTATGTGCTGGCCATAATGTCTGTGATAGTGGGGTACTGACTTTGGAGAAAGTCTATTCTTTTGCCAATGAATTCAATCATGTGTTACCTTTTCTTCTGTCAAAAACAGGATTCTAGGAATTATGTTGAGGTTCACCATGCATGTGGAGCTGAATATTAAGGGTCAGAGATATGAATTCAGTTTCAACTTTCTGTGTGTAGTTATCCAGTTTTACAGTATCATTTGTTGAAGAAACTGTCTTTTATCAATTTAGGTATTGTTGACCTATTTATCTGAAATGAGGTGGCTCAAGATGTGTGTGTTTTTATGTTGCTTCATAATTCTATTCCTTTGATCAATGGATCTGTTTTTATGTCAGTACCATGATACTCTCATTACTTGAGATATGGGATGGTAATAACTTTAACAGTATTTCTATTGTTCAGGATATTTTTTATTATTAATTTGGGTCTTTTATGTTTCTATATGAAATTTAAGGATATTTCAATTTCCGTGAATCAGAAGATTTCCAGATTGATGATGATAATTATAATATGTAAATAAATACATGGTACCTAATTTAATAGATAGCTGTTAATTATTTATTCATGCTAAATCAATTAATTTTTGTAAGAATTGTATTAAATAGTTATTTCAGTCACCATTTTAATAAAAGAAACAATATAGAGAAGTTAATTTTTTTTAAACATACATAGTTGCTTATTTACAAAAGCAGGAATAAGGCTTATGCTTACTTTAGGTATAGATTTATATTTTGAATCATTATCTTACACTAACTCCATCTAAAGATACAAGCATACTGTATTTTTGAGCTATCCCCTACACCTCAACTCCTAATGCATACTCTATAGAGAAACTTGTACCATTCCTACAACTGGCGACAATAATTTCTATAGTCTGTTAAATATTGTTAAATATTGTTAGTCATGGATGAGTAACTATTTGTAAAGAGAATCACATACAACAAAGTTCTAAGAAATGCTATACACTTTTTCTGTGGTATAAAACTATGAAAAGAAAATATAAAGAAGGGTAAGTCTATATTAAAAAAGGCATTGGAAAAAACTGTTCTGAAGGAAAATAAAAGAACTAATATCTTAAGATGAATCAGTTACACACAATGTGAATAATAATGTTCCAGACTGAATAAACCTCAGCAGGTAAAACATGTTCCTATGGAGTGATTTAGATGTGTGGGGTCATCAAAGAGAACCATAAGTCAGATATAGTGTTAGAGAATAATGGAGAAATGGATAGGGTGGTCAAAGTAGACTTAAAGCACACCTGGATTCCTATTTGCATAAGTACTTTTCTACCTCAGGCCTGAGATCCCAAACATGTCATGACTACTACACAATTGAGGGGGACTTGAATAAGGTGTTTCCCTTTTCTTTTCTTAGATTATTTATTTTAGACAATGTACAAATACAAATATAGAATATGTACAAATATATTTTATTCTATTTGAGGTGCAAATTTCCAAAGCTTCTTGACAGTTTTGTAATCATAGAATAACTATTTCTAAGACTTGGACTTAGAATCTTGCTAAAATGTAAATCATTAATGAGGATCTTCCATTCTTTGTAGGTTGGAAAGAGTCTTACTTTAGCCAATAGTTTAAAATAAGTTTGAAAATTCTCAATCAAGAAGCTAGTATAAAATCTATATTTTTTAAAATAATAGCAACTATTAAGAACACACTGTTACTATTCCCAAATTTTATCAGCTCTCATAAATATTCTCAATGCTCAAAACTCATCCTGATCTGATAATCACTCTGAGTTTTACCAGACTTGAGCATCTCTTTCTTTAATGGAATAGTATTTTACTGAGCCCTCCTCAGTTTTAACATTGAACTTTTCTCAATGCAATCATAACTGCCATAGGTACAAGAGACTCTTTTATTTAAAATTTGTTGATTTCCTTTGATAATCCAGGCATAAGTCTAGATACTGACCAAGATGTATACATTACAAGTAGTTAGCGTGGAGGATCACAGTAAGCATTTTGATAATGATGAGAGCAATAAAAAGACAAAATAGGTAAGAAGCTGGTTAGAGAGGGACAATAAAATGAGATAATCATTTAAAGCACTCATTAAAGCTTTGGAAGATGGATCATTCACGGGGAAGGTGGGTGCAGTACAACCATTAAAGACTGGGTAGCATCAGTGACAGTAGGGAAGAGTTCTTGCCCAGTGAGCTGGGTTGACAATGGAAGCATGTCTATAAAGATATAGTCACTTATGACAACTTAAGGAGTTGAGAGGGAAAAAAATAAGGTTTTTGATTTAAATACAACCTTAATTAAGAGGAAAAACACTAAAAAGAGGTCAAATTTGGGGACAAAACTATCCCTTTGAAATTTCCTTTGTCATACACAGGATTAGTTCTGTAAATTTAGATATATGGGTCTAATAGATATATGAACGTAAAGTTCAGAGCGTGAGCTCAACCTAGAAATATTACTTTACTTTTATCTGGTAAGCATGACAAAGTGATAGATACACGAGGAATATTCTAAAAGAATGAAAGAGTCCTATGGTTAAGGGTTATAGAAGTTTGAATTTCAGTGACTTGCACAGGTGGTAAACACTTTTCAAGTTAAATATAAATAATAGGCGAAGATGAGGAAGTTTATTTGAAAACGTCAATATTTCAGAGGTTGAATCAAGGACATATCTTGCGAGGTAGTGAATGTGCTGATTTCACTAGAAGCTTAAAAACACCAAACAACTTCCTTTGAGTTGACACTAGAGGGGTTCTTCAATAATTGAGGGCAGTGAAACACTTAGAAGCTACCTTGAAGTGGATTAGGAAGGATTTGGGAAGAATATAATGGTGCCAGTGGGTAAAAGGCTGATCTTAAAGAAGAAGAGATCAAGGCTAGGAGAAAAAAAGGTAGCTTGATTTAAGTAAGATTATTGAAGATTGAAGAGATTTAACCATGTTTAAATGCCAATGGAGGGGAATTTCAAAACAAAGAGAAGGGTTCAATAAGGCAAAGGATGAACATGTAATAACACAAAAGCCTTTACCTAATTGCATTGTGTCCACACTCACTTCTCTGGCAATCGCTTTTCTACATTCTGCTATTCAGAGCTTACTCTTTCAATTGAACATTTAAGTGATATCTTGCATCATTTGCTTTCTATTCCTTGCAGATAACACTCAGCATGGTAACTACAATTAGTTTATATTTTATGCTTGAACTTTATAAGTAAGTCTGAAGTTTTCTTGTCAGGAAAGAAGTGTAAAATGATCTATAAGATTATTAGCTTAATTATGGTAATAATTTTTAATATATATATATATTTATATTTATATATTATATAAAACCATCACATGGATGCTGGTCAGGCAGGTCTTCATCATGTATTCCAGGAAAACCAGGGCATATGAAGAAACATCCATAAATTTTAAAAAAGGCAAGCAATAAGATGAATAGACCATAAAATAATTGTCTGCAGTGAGACAATTAAGGATATAACATACAGCATAGAAAAACTACAGTCAAGCATGGCCATATAAAAGACTGAGTTAGTGCAAGGGAAAAAGTATGTGATGTGCTATTCTATTCCTTAACAATGGGAAAACAAGGATACTGGTTAAGAAAACAGTGACTACTGAAGACAGATAGAAATCTGTCACATGAATTTTATAGCAGAATTTAAATTTAAGTAGATGGTAATTTCTTGAACAAAATAAAAGTCACTCCTAAGTATTATCCATATAATACATGATTAATTAGATGGAGGAAGCCAGCAAGTAAGTTCAAGTCCTATCTAATAAATATTGAAAGCAAACAAATAACAACAACAAAAAACAAACATATAAAATGAAGCAATACAAGGGAAAATTATTTTTAATTATTTTATGTATATTTGTGTTTTGCCTGCATGTATGGATGTGTATATGCCTGCTTGCCTTATAATTGTAAAAATCAGAAGAGGGTATCTGATTCTGTGAAATTGGAGTTACACAGTGTTCTTAGTCAACATGTGGGTGCTAGGAAAAAATGGTGTTCCCATGGTAGAGCAGACAGTGCTCTTAGCTGCTGAGCCATCTCTCCAGTGTGGAAAAAAATTTAAGTTTTTAAATAAAATAATTTTATTTAATCCTCCTGTTTATCTTATCTTCCAATGTGATTGTCAGAATAGATTACAATGTCATCTCTCCTTTTCTCAGATCTGTGCGTGCTAATGGCAGTTCTATGCTACCTTAAAAGATTTGGGGGCTCTGGTTTAGTAGTGCTTATTTTAAAAATTCTGAGGCATGTAAGCTGATTTAACTCTTTCTAGATCAGAAAAAATCAATGAAGAATGTTCTGAAGAGATTGTCTGCTTATAAAAGCATTTCAAGGATTGTGAAACATCAAGACAAATAGAAAAGAAAGATTAATGGCAAGAATACTGAAAGAACAACAAATGCAACACTTGTTAACTCGAGTGATCAAAATACAGTTTGTTTAAAGAGAACATACAAGACAAAAACTAAGATATTTTAAGTACATACCTAATGATTTACAAAGAAAAGATACTTGTTTTATTTAAAATAATATTTGCTATTGAAAACAATTTGGTTCTCAAGTCTCAAAAAACTGAGGAATATAGAACAATTTTTTGAATATTTTAAACACAGAATTTAAAAATTAAATAAAAATATTGACTTAAAGTTAATGCTTTGAATTTTATTTCTAATATTTTCTAAAATACTCTGACTCCAAAAACCTGAGAAAGGATTAATCATATGATTGCATAAGCATTTGTTTTGTTATGCTGGAATAAATATAGTTAAACAATTTATTTTTATTTCAGGACAAGTTTTCTCTTTTTCTCATTATACCTCTGGCTGTCCTGGAACTCACCCTGTAGATGAAGCTGGTCTTGAACATACAGAGATCCATCTACCTCTGACAGCTATGTGCTCAAATCAAAGGTACACCACCTCTGTCATTTTTATGTGCATTATGGGTATTTCTTGTTTTGTTTTATTTATTTATTTGCCTATGTTTATATAAGCATACCGCATGTCTGTAGTAGCCATGGAAATCAGAAGACAGTTTTTAGAATGCCCTGGAACTGATGTTTCAAATATGGTGCAGAACCACTTGAGTTCTGGGAACTTAACCTGAGATCTTTGCAAGAGTAGTAAGTGCGCTTAATATCTAGACCCATAATTTTATATTTCCTTTTAATTGATGTTTTCAGCTTAGAATATCTTTGATTTAAATACATTTTTGAAATTATGATGTTATTTGTTTTGCTTACTATCAAATATTTACAAATTAAAAGTTAGAAAACATCTGCTCACAGGATCCAATCTTACAACTCTCTTATACTTGTTAAGAAATGACAAGAAAAGTCAATATTAAACAGTAAGATTTAGAATTAGTTTTTAGAATGTTCTCTAGGAAAAAAAACTGCCTCCATGAATTAAATCAAAATGCTGTTACATTCAATCTGTTTTCATAGCTACACGAACAATGCATAGGTAGAAAGAAAACTCCAACCTATTTTAATGTCCAATTACTTACAATGTTAGAAATGTTAGACCTCATCAGAACAGCTAAGATCAATAGAAGAGGTGACAGCTCATTTCAAGGATATGAAGGAAGGGAAATACTTGGGCACTGCTGGTGGGACTGCAAAATTGTACAGCCAATATACAAATAAGTCTGGTAGCTCCACAGGAAAATGGGAATTGATTTGCCTCAAGACTATTTTGGGGAATAAACTCAAAGGATGCTTCATCCTGCTGAGCGACACTTGCCCAATCATGTTCATTCTTATTCATAATAGCCAGAAATTGGGAAAAAATAGATGTCCTTTAACAGAAAATTAGATAAAGAAAATGTGGTACATTTACACAATGGAATATTACTCAGCTGTTAAAAAATGAAACCCTGAAATTCACAAATAGATAGATGGGACTAGAAACACTCAACCTAATCGATATAACCCAGACCCAGAAAGAAAATTATGGAACTTACTTGCTTACATATGAATTTCAGCTGTTTGAACCAAACTGCAATTTGTGAAACCACAGAGGTTAGGTATAGAGTAAAGGTCTTTTGGGTACAGACAGATCTCTTTAGGAAAGAGAACTATAATAGTTATAGATGAATGGATGAATGAACTAGAATGAGAGGATCATAGTGTGATGGAAAAGAGGAAAGGGTTTGGGAATGAAATATGGGAACAGCTAAAATTAAGCCTAGTAGAGTAGTAGTATCATAAACATATACAAGTTTAAAGTCAATCTACATGAAATTACCAAATAATGGGGGAGACAGCCCCAATTGGCCACCTATTATCCCAGAATGAAGCTTCAAGTCATGGGATCATGTTTCATCTAATTGAGTGCTTGGGCAAAGGGATTTAATGGAAATCTCCAAACAACCCAGCCTGCTGGCAAGACTATATAGGCTACTCTGACACAGGATCTGATTGCTGAAGACAACATATACAAAACTCACTTAACATGGAGAAGTCCAGCTGGTGTCTACATATGCCTTCACCCCTACCTCTTATCATTAGCAAAGGAAGGTACTCTGCAAGCTACTTAAGAGAAAAATAAACATTAACCCATCTATATATTCTTTAATTTACAAAGATTGTTTAACTGTAAGATATGCTAAGACAATGGTGGTCCAAAGCCTGGAGGAATAACCAACAAATAGCTTTTCCATCTGATGAAAACCATACTCAAAACTGTTAAGCTGACTAAGAACCAGAGATTAGATAGTCAATAGACCTAGGATAAAGCCAAATACTAATGGTTGAAACTAAAAATTGTAGATTTTAGTGACTTGTCATCACATTCTCTATATTCCACAGATCAATGCCTTTCTTGGCCAACATCAGAGAAGCTTCCTTCTATAGCAAATGAGAAGAAATACAGAGTCCCAAACCAGATATTATACAGAGTAAGAAACCTTCAAAAATTCAGCAGTAAATGTGATGAGTCCAACAAATAACTTTCCTCATGGGTCAGGAAATCCTAAGAAGAGGAGGCAGAAATAGAGTAAAAGTCAGAAAGGATAGAAGACAACTAGAAAACAATATCTAGCAAATCAACATGATTAGATCTCATGTGAACTCACAGAAACTGAAGGCAGCATGCACAGGGCCTTTAAGTCCTCTGAATATATATTATAGCTTCTAGTTGAGTGTTTTAAAAGAGATTTCTTAGTGTGTGAATAAGTCAATGACTGATTCTTGTGCCTTTTCTTGGGCTCATTTTCTTAGGTTTCTTTTGTTCAACATTGATATGTCCATTCTTGTTTTATTTCTTACAAGCCTCTCCTCTCTCTCTCCCCCTCCATCCATCTCTCCTTCCCTTCTTTCCATTTTATTCTAATATGAGTAGGAAAGTGAACAGTTCACAATTTAGGGTGGAGTAGTTGAAGCCCTGAGGATGCCCTCGTGATGTAAGAAGCCAATGTACTTCGAGAGGCCTTGCACCTGGGTACCCACCAGCTGGGTTCCAAAGCCTAAGCTGTACAACAAGCCAAGACACTGGGGTACAAACCTAGAGTTTGGAGGTGCACAGTATGGGTACACCAAATAGTCCAGGAGTTGTGCAAGGAGACAATAAAAACAACCTCGTATTTGTTAAATTCTCTTAGTCAGACTGCTGAACCTCTAAACAACACTAAGTATAACTGTCATAGTATCTGTTTTTATCTTATTTTGCTTGTGTATGCTCTGTTATTGTGTGTTCTAACTCTGGGAAATAGAAGGGGAAGTTTTGGGGTTTTTGTTTTGTTTTGTCTGTTTTGTCTTGTTTTGTGTTTGGATGGGTCTGTGTGTTCTAATGCGTCTGCAAGTTTTGTTACAGATCTGAGAGCCCAGACTGATAGGCTTCAGACTCAGTTAAATACAGAAATGTATTGTGGCCACCAAATGTTTTTTTTCTGACTAGTCTTCTTTGAATTATGAGCTTACTGTATTCTTGGTTATATCTTTTGCAGTTTCAATTGTTGCCAGTGATGGCCTAGGGCTCAGATTTATCTCTGAGCTTTATGGCCAGTGGATATATATAATGTAATAGGGATTCACTTATACACTTCTAAATAAAGCTTGGCGTACTCAGATAGTCATGGAATTTTTTTTTTAAATCTCAGTTCTAACAAAAACTAACTCCTTAAAAAGCTGATCAGGTGCGAAAATACCCACAAAATATATTTTGAAAAGCATTTTTCTTTGAAACAAATAAATTTAGTTTTGTTAAAAAGCAAGAAAGAATTTATAAATCGGTATTGATCTTCTAAATCATAAGCCTAGGAGAATTGGATATATTCTGGTATATCAGTAAATATTGGAAAATTACTAAAATTGAAAGAATTTCTGGTTACTTCCCATAATTAAGTAAATTTGGCAGTATCCATTTCTATAATTATTCCATTAAAACAACTTTCATATTATAAATTTTCTTTCTAGTGTAAAATATTTGTCTGTGAGTAACACCTTTTATTTAATGCTTAGCAAGTTCACATAATAGATCCAAATGTTTGGCTTGAGAAAAGCTCATAGCATGGGAAAGGCCTGTGTGACTAAAATTAGCATTTTAATTTTTTATTACAGTAAATAAATTACCAACCATACTGGAACATATGTGCTAGGTAGGAACAGCTGAGCCCTATCTGGACCCATCTGACCTTGGTCACTAGGAAATTAGAGTTAATTCAGGAGAACAGGATTGATAGATACCATATGTGGTTCATGCCAAAGTTAGATCTGATGCTAGGGAAGCAATTAGAATGGTGATGGCTGTGAGCAAAATTGTCAGTCCATGGAATAACTGTGTCACTTTTATTCCAGAGCACCTGTAATTTTTTAAACAAATTATTAGAAAGGAAGGACATGGGAGCACAAAGAATGGCTTTATGTTACATTGAGTTAATACAAGAGAGAAGGCTGTATTTCTGGACATAAAGATAGACAGAAAATTTAAAATATCCTGAAAGTAGGAGGCTATGTTTAGGTATCCGAAACAGTACTTTTATCCTTCATTTTGTCCTTCATAGTGTTTTCTGGTCATTGAATTTTGTTCTTAAATACAGTGTCTACCTTTCCTGCAACTGTCTCATACACATTGTATCTTAATGCCATGTAGAGAGATAGGAATCAAGTTAAAAAATATGATCACACTGTGTCTCTTCAAAGCCTTGCATAAGACACAATTACCCAACCATGCCTAATGAAAATAGAGAAACTTTATAAGCAATAATGAGAATAGTCATATAAAGTGTGTTTGACAAGCCATAAAGATTTCTAGGGAATTCAAAAGTCTTAGTGCACGAATTATGTATTTAAGAATAAAGATCATCATCTCATATGCACAATGCACTCTTGGGCTTATAATTTAGAATCTTGCAGGAACATTATAACATGTGCTACCTGCGAGTTATTTGCTGTGAAAGATTAGCAAAAGCACCTGGAATTGCATTTTTGCTGTGGAGAGTGCATTTGTAGCTATCCTGGTCTGGAATGCTTTTTGCTCCAAGTGAGGTAACTCAGAGGGGCTAAGTGTATTGCCATCCATAGTTCTCTAGCTTTCACATTCTTCCCTTGTTTATGCTAGTATGTGTTGGGCACCCACACGATAGAATGAATCATGCCAGGCACTACAATGCAAGCTGGTACAACCACTCTGGAAATCAGTCTGGCCATTCCTCAGAAAATGGGGCGTGATACTATAGGAGGACTCTTTTATACCACTCCTGGGCATATACCCAGAGGATTCCCCCAGCATGTAATAAGGACACATGCTCCACTATGTTTATAGAAGCCCTGTTTATAATAACCAGAAACTGGAAAAAACACAAAGGTCCCTCAACATAAGAATGGATACAGAAAATGTGGTGTATTTACAAAATGGAATACTACTCAGCTATTAAAAAACAATGAATTCATGAAATTTTTAGGCAAATGGGTGGAACTGGAAAATATCATCCTAAGTGAGGTAACCCAATCACAAAAGAACACACGTGGTATGCACTCACTGATAAGTGGATATTAGCCCAGAAGCTCGGAATACCCAAGACACAATTCACATATCAAATGATGTCCAAGAAGAAGGAAGAGCAAAGTATGAATACTCTGGTGCTTCTTAGAAGGAGGTAACAAAATACCCACAGAAGGAGATATAGAGACAAAGTGTGGAGCAGAGACTGAGGGAAAGACCATCCAGAGACTACCCCAACTAATGATCCATCCCATATACAGTTATAAAACCCAGACAAGACAAGTACTTGCTGACTAGAGCCGGATACAGCTGTCACCTGGGAGACTCTGCTAGTGCATGACAAATGCAGAGGAGGACACACTCAGCCAGTTATTGAACTGAGCACAGGGTCTCCAATGGGGGAGCTAGAGAAAGGACTCAAGGAGCTGAAAGGATTTGCAGCATAGGAGGAACAACTATATGAGCCACACAGTACTCCCAGAGCTCCCAGGGACAAAACCATCAACCAGAGTACTCATGGAGGAACCTATGGCTCCAGAATCATAAGCAGCAGAGGATGGTCTTGTTGGACATCAAAGGGAGGAGAGGCCCCTAGTCCTGGAAAGGATCAATGCAGCAGTGTAGGGGAATACCAGGACAGAGAAGCAGGAAGGTGTTGATTGGGGAACAGGGGGAGGGGAGATGGCTTATGGGACTTTTGTCGAGGAGGGGACCAGGAAAGGGGAAATCATTTGAAATGTAAATAAAGAATATATCTTTCAATTCTGGATTGTAATTCATTTCAGATACAGTCAGGTTGACAATCAGGAATAGCCAATACAATCCACCCCATGTCAAACTGACACAAATAATTTCTCATGCCCACATGAAACAGTAACAAGGTCATGAATATGCCTAACATGATGTAACTATTCCTCATACAATCACAAACACATTTGTAAATTTACAATGGGACAATGTCCCTTGGAAACATTCTTTTAGTATCTCGACTTAAATACAAATTGATGTTAAAGAAATTGGAAATCAAATGTATTCTTTATTATTATTATTATCTTCATTTGCATTTGAAGTGGTAAAACCGTTCCTAGATTTCCCCCTCCACACTACCCCCCCAACCCCTCCTCCCACTCCCTGCCGCCAAGTATATGTCCCTCCACCCAACCCACTCACACCTTCACCCCTTTCCCCTCGATTTCCCCTTGTTGGGTCATCTATTGAGAGTTCACCTGGCCAAAGACCACTCCTCCCACTGATGCCAGACAAGGCATTCCTCTGCCACATTTTTGTGTGGAACCAAGCGTTCCATTTTTGTCTGGAACCCCTTAGTTGATGGTTTAATCTCTGGGAGTCCTGGGGTGTCTGGGTGGCCAACATCATTGTTTTTCTCATGGGACTGTAAACTGATTCAGCTCCTCCATATCACCTTCCAACTCCTCCATTGGGGGTCCCACTCCCAGACCAATGGTTAGCTGCTAGCATCTGCCTCTCTATATGAAAGGCTCTGGACGGTCTCCTCAGATGACAACCCTGTCATGCTCCTTTTGGTATGCACTTCTTTTCTTCCATAGTAGTGTTGGGGTTTGGTGACTGTTTATAGGGTGAATCTCCAGGTAGAGCAATCTCTGGGTGGTCTTTACTTCAGTCCCTGCTCCACACTTTGCCTCCATTATTGCTCCTATAAGTATATTCTTCCCTTTCTCAGTGGAACCCAAGCACCCCCCACTTCGGTCCTCTTTCTTCTTGAGTTTCCTGTGGTCTGTGAATTGTAACTTGTTTATTTTGGGCTTTTGGGCTAACATCCACTTATCAGTAAGTGCATGCCATGTGTGTTCTTTTGTGATTTCGTTACCTCGCTCAGGATGACACTTTCTAGCTCCATCCAATTGCCTAAGAATTTCATTAATTCATTGTTTTTAACAGCTGGATAGTACTCCATTGTGTATATATACCACAGTTTCTGTATCTATTCCTCAGTTGAAGGACATCTGGGTTCATTCCAGCTTCTGGCTATTATGAATAAGGCAGCTATGAGCATAGTGGAGAATGTGGCCTTATTACGTGTAAGAGCATCTTCTGGGTATATGCCCAGGAGTGGAGTGGTATAGCTGGGTCCTCAGGTAGTACTATGTCTAATTTTCTGAGGAATCGCCAAACTGATTTCAAGAGTGGTTTTACCAGCTTGCAATCCCACCAACAATGAAGAAGTGTTCCTCTTTCCACATATCCTCTCCAGCATCTGCTGTCCCCTGAAATTTTCATCTTAGCCATTCTGACCGGAGTGAGGTGGAATCTCAGTGTTGTTTTGATTTGTATTTCCCTGATTACTAAGGATGCTGAATATTTCTTTAGGTGCTTTAGAGCCATTCGAGTTTCCTCATTTGAGAATTCCCTGTTTAGCTCTGTACCCCAGTTTTTAATAGCGTTATTTGACTCGCTTGAGCCTAATTTCTTGAGTTCTTTGTATGCCTTGGATATTAGCCCTCGATTGGATGTAGGATTGGTAAAGATCTTTTTCCCAATTTGTTGGTTGCCATTTTGTCCTACTGACCATGTCCTTTGCCTTACAGAAGCATTGCAGTTTTATGAAGTCTCATTTTTTGATTCTTGTTCTTAGGGCATAAGCCATTGGTGTTCTGTTCAGGACCTTTTCCCCTATGCCCATGTGTTGAAGATTCCTCCTCTCTTTCTCCTCTATAAACTTCAGTGTGTCTGGTTTTATGTGTAGGTCCTTGATCCACTTGGACTTGAACTTTGTACAAGGAGATAAGAATGGGTCGATTTACATTTTTCTGCATGCTGACTGCCAGTTGATCCAGCACCATTTGTTAAAAATGCTGTCTTTTTCCCACTGGTTGTTTTTAGCCCCTTTGTCAAATATCAAGTGACCGTGGGTGTGTGGGTTCATATCTGAGTCTTCAGTTCTATTCCATTGAATTTCCTGCATGTCTCCATAGCAATAGCAAACAGTTTTTATCACTATTGCTCTGTAGTAGAGCATGAGGTCAAGGATGGTAATTCCCCCAGGATATCTTTTGTTGTGGAGAATAGTTTTTGCTATCCTGGGTTTCTTTTTATTCCAGATGAATTTGAGAATTTCTCTTTCTAGATCTATGAAGAATTGATTTGGGATTTTGATGGGGATTGCATTGAATCTGTAGATTGCTTTCTGTAAGATGACCATTTTTACTATATTGATCCTGCCAATCCATGAACATGGGAGAACTTTCCATCTTCTGAGATCTTCTCTTTCTTTCTTCAGTGGCTTGAAATTTTTGCCATACAGATCTTTCACTTGCTTCGTTAGGGTCATAGCAAGATAAGAAATATTATTTGGGACTATTGTGAAGGGTATCATTTCCCTAATTTCTTTCTCAGCTTGTTTATCCTTTGAGTAGAGAGTTAATTTTATATCCAGCCACTTTATGGAAGTTTTTTTTTTTATCAGCTTTAGGAGTTCTCTGGTGGAATTTTTGGGGTCGCTTAAGTATCTGATCATATAATATGCAAATAGTGATATTTAATTTCTTCTTTTCCAATTTGTATACCTTTGACATCCTTTTGTTGTCTGATTGCTCTGGCTAGGACTTCAAGTACTATGAATTACAATCGAGAATTGAAAAGCTCACTTGTGATCTTTATCTGGAAGCTGGGAGATACAAGTTTCTGACCTGGACCTTAACTTGGATATCTTGAGGGAGAGGGGTTATGAATCCCAGATGATTAAGACAGGGAGATCTCTGAGTTCAAGATCATCTAGAATAAAGCATGTCCCAGATCCAGGCATGGTGACACACAACTTTAATCTGGTCCACACTTTCTGCTGGAGGCCTACATAAGGACACTGGAAGAAGGAAGACTCTCTCTTCTTCACCTGCTTGCCCTGGGGTCTGAGGAACTGCTAGATCCTTGGACCTCCATTCACAGCTGCTGCTGACCATTGTTGGAAGTTGGACTACAGACTGTAAATCATCAACAAATTCCCTTACTACATAGAGACTACCCCTAAGTTCTGTGACTGCAGAGAACCCTAACTAATACAGAAGGGGTCAAAAGACTTTTTATAAAAATGTTAAGTTAATAAATATTCTTGGTTTATAACAGCATGAAAGTGGTTATAGATAATATAAAAGAATAAACATGGTTGGATTACAGGAAGTTTTTTATTTACAATCCCAACTGTAGGCTGGATTTGCTTCATAGGAGAGTTTCTTGGTTATTGTGGTAGACAGAAAACAATATGAAATGTATGAGTATGTAAATGTAAATACATTTGAGACCTGCTGATGTTACTACCTTGATGCCTATGGAGCATCTCCTTGACCACTATAGATCTTAGCTTTTTGCATCTGCATAATAAGACCAATAGTTACAGCTGTCTAAGAGGGCTATTGTGAAAATTAAAAGAAACTGTGGCAGAACTAAGATGCACATACAGAAAACTGTTTGTAAAATGTGGTTGTTGTTATGATAATTATTAAGCAAAAACAGTGAGTGTGTTGATGGATAATATTGATTGTAAAGTTGAGACAATCTAGAATCACCTAGAAGACAAACCTCAAGGTGTGTCTCAGAGGTTAGCCTCTGGAAAGGCCTATGAAAGATTGCCAAGATTAGATTAATTGTGGTTAGAATATCTGTATGAGATGTATTCAGCAACATCTAAAGGAACTTTGACCTATGAGCCAGAATGAATCTTTTCCTCCTTGCATTGCTTTTGTCATGTGTTTTTGTTGCAACAATGTGTAAAGTAACTAACATGGAAAATATGTATCATGAAATTGTGCCACGGTTGACATAAACCCATCTATGTGGTATTGAAAAAAAAAAAAGAAGAATAGGACCTATCATGGAATGTCTTAAAAGAACCCACAATGTATGCCAAGTAGACTAAGAATCTTAACAGGATCTTGTGACTTCAGGACAAATGATAAATGAGATGTAACCTAACCTGAAAAAGTTTGGTGTGAGAATGTCAAAAGAAAGTAGTTCCGCCCTCTATAATCAGTTACAGCATGGCCAAATGTCTTACTTCTCTCTGCAACCAAAGTGCTAAGTTACATTGTGAATTAGAAGAAAGAAAGAAAGAAAGAAAGAAAGAAAGAAAGAAAGAAAGAAAGAAAGAAAGAAAGAAAGAAAGAAAGAAAGAAACACAAAAAAAACCTGCATATTTGAAAGTCTCAAAAGAGCTATGATTTACCCATCTACCTTGTCTAAGTTTCCTGATCTTCCTTGAGTTCATGCCTATCTCAGCATACCATGTTAAAGATGGCATTTAGATACAAAGTATCTTATATTAATACCTATATTTTCCTTCCTATATACCTATACAAACCTATATAGGGTTTGTACACTCTATTTCTATTTTATAAGTTTTGGTGGCTTTATTCTGGCTACTACTGATTTTAAGATGTAAAGCCAATGCCACCCAATTTATAAAGCTCTTGAAAGTCGATACAAATCATCTCTAGCACATGCTGCTGCTGCTTCATGTAAGCCATGAGTCTTTTCTCAGGTGCCACATGGACACCTCCAATAAGCTTGTTAGTGGCTCTGCCATGAAGAATCATGATCATATTACACTTTTCTGTACAATAGCTCACTTAGAAAACCATTTCACATAAACTCTTCTAAACTTACTAAATACCTTTGCTGTTAATATTTTTGCAACACAGTTATTAGCAAGTATTATCTGTTGATTTTGATTTCCAATTTATTCATGTGAACTTCCTTATTACTGCTTCTCAATGTGCTGTCAATATCTGTCCTTCATTCAAATCTTTCTCTTTTTACCTGTAAGCTAACACTAATTCTAAATGAGTATAACTGCAATGTCCTCATGGCAGCTTGAGGGTCTTTCACCCCTCTGTGAGAAGCTGAAATCCACATTCAATTTTGCCCAGAAACCCAACTTATTCTGTTCTAGTTCAAATTGTCTTTTTCTAAAACTCCAAATCTTCTATGAACTCATTTACTCTTGGTCCCCTCTATACACAAATTTTAAGTTTTCAAAGACCCAAATCCAAGTTCTTCTTATGTCAAAAATCTTTTCATATCAAAACACCTTCACCTTTTGTATAACCCTCATACCGTGAGTCCTTCAAGCTTGCCTTTGTATTCCATCACATCCCTGCAGCCATAAAGAACTCTTATACAACTAGTTTTCTGTTGTCACTTCCCTTCAACTGACATCTCACACACATGCTTTAGTGCCTTGTCTTCAGTTTCTTTTGTCTGGTTAATGTCTATCCTCATGTCCTTGCCATAATTCCAATCACCCTTTTCATAATGAAATCAGAATTGTGTTCACTATTGCATTTGTATTTTCCTAGTTTTATTCAGTCTTCATATGCCTTCCACTATATGGTTTATTAAAATCAAACTAAGTAAACCTCTCAAGGATCTCAATACTTTTATTAAAATATAATTCAAAACTCAATTTATTTGCCATTATTCAGCATATATTTCCTGGCCTACTCCGACATCCTAGAGGAAACTCACATGACAGCTTTCACTCTTCCATTGTCTTTTTCAAGATACTTTTGGCACAGTTACTACAAAACTCAGATATGATTATATCAACCTACATTTTCTCAGTTTGCTTAGTTTATAAGCTTCCATATTACTAATATAATAAAAAGACATGGATGTCTGTTATTCTTAAGATGAAAGAAATAATGATTAATTACAAAATTCCAGCAGGCTTATCTAGGTATAAAGCATTTCTTTGCTTTTTATTCTTTTTAAAACAATGTGCTTTCTATTCTTCTTTTCATACATGTACACTGTGTGCCCAATTGAGTGCAGATGATGCAGACAAGAACACTAATGAAAACTTATTATCATAAGACAATTATGAAAATTCTTACACACATTTTAGTCATCAATATAGTTTTAAATTACGTTAGTAATGCCTACTATTGACGATCAAATTACAAAATTTAGAATCATCTAGAAGCAATTGGATTCTGGCATGACTGTAGGATTATTATTTTGATAGCTTTAATTGGACTGAGAAAATATGCCCACTGTAAGTGGTATCATTTCATGTATGAATCTTGGTCTGTATAATTTGACAAAGGGGGCTGAGCAACAAGCAAACGTTCACTGGTTTCTAATCCTGACTAAGAATGCCAGATTATCATGGCTGCTGTTTATGTCACATTAACCTTGAACTGTGAAGTAAAATAAACACTTTGTCTCATAAGTTACTGTTATAGGGATATTTTTTAATAGTAACAAGAGAAATAAGAAATGTGTATTACCTCAGTCAGTTATTATCTGGTTGTAGTTTTCAAAGTTTTGCTAGTTATCAATAATTCTAAATAAAATTTGGATTGGGTGTGGTGACTCAGTTGACCTGATATTGATCCCTAGAGCCCATGTAAAATGACAGTGCTGTGACACATCTGTAACTAAGCCCTGGTAGGCAGAGAAATGAGAACCTCTGAGTCTACTGGTCAGCCTGTGTAGATAATTGGTTAGCTGCAGAAAAATAAGAAACTGCATCAAAGAAGTGTACAGTGATTCTGGGGATGACAACAAAGACTGTCTTTTAGAGTTTTCCTACACACATGCACACCAGAACAGACACACATTCAGTTATTTAGCAAAAATTTAATCTTAAAAAGATGGTAAAATGAGTTGAGGTCTTTGTGTGTGTGTGTGTGTGTGTGTGTGTGTGTGTGTGTGTGTGTATGTGTGTGTGTGTGTATTTGTGTGTGTGTGTGTGTAAATGTGTGTGATGTGACAATTTGTTCAAACCCACTTATATTCCTGGCCATATTTAAGTCACCCAAACAGTTTAGAAAGAGTGCTCATGATTTTATCTGTGCTTTAATACAAACATCCACTGATATATATTGCAATAATTTAGAATGGCTTATTAAAATATTAAGTGCAATAAAACACCAAGTTAACAAATATGTCAGACTTTAAATGTGTAGTTACAAAATTATGCATTTGTTTATTGATGAAGAAAATCTCCTTAGCTGAGAAATTTATTTTCTCCTAGTTAATTCAACAAAATCACATATAACTTCCTATCATTGTTTATAGAAATAAATTTGAAATGTTAGCTAGTTAACTATACTCTCATAGTTTATCAAGTTATAAGAAACAAAGACTCACTTTAGAAAATAAACTTTAATGACTAGCAAAGGTTATAATTGGCACTGCAAATTATCATTAAAAACAATAAAAGTATTTGAATTAATAGTATAATAGTAATTATATCTATCACTATACTTATAATTATCGACAATATTTTGACATATTTACATTTAGAAAATTCATCTTGATATGTATTAGCATCTGCTTGAACATATTGTACTGAAAATAAATAAGGGAAAAATGTGGTATGATTTAAATCCCTGCTAACTCCTAGTCACTAACCTAACATTTTAAAATTCCAATTTCATTTTAAAATGGATTGAAGTTTCAAGGACAGTTTAAAGAAATCATAACCATAATTTAAACTTCATAATACATAGACAAAATTGCTGAATGGTGACTAAAAATGCATGAGAATTAGATGTGGATGAATTTATTTAAATAAAAGAGATATCACCTGAAAAGATAGTGTAAAATAAAAATTAAGCCCACTTAGGAGTTTTAATAAAAATGTCAATCTCTGAGGAAAATAGTAGTTAAATGCTAGGATATCTGTCTACTACTGTTAATGGATATTTACAAGTTATTAAATACATAGTTATCAAATTGATATTGAAACCAATGTGTAACATTAGGGAGAATTTTACTAAATATAAATATTACCTAAAATAAAACTGAAGTCTAGCAAACACATTAAAATAGACTTTTTTGCATATGTTTATATAATTATTCTTCATGTATATAAATACTTTTCCTTTAACACAAGAAAGAGGCCAGCTATTCACATCATAGGCTAGAATATTCAAAAACAATTTAATATTTTTTAATGGCTTCAGCATCAGAGACAGGCTCTTAAAAGTCTTCCTCTGTGGGATATGCTGATTCTTAGTGAGAAATCTACAATATTTGTACTACAGTGCTTTTAAACCTCTGTGATTTTCCTTACAATAAATATATTAATAGGTCAGATAGTTTATTTTCCATAAATATAAATATGACTTTAAATCTTTTTATATTCATATGGGTAATGTGGAATAAAATTATATATTTCAATTGCAGATCTAAGAAATTACAGATATAAAACACTAAGTAAAATGTGAAAGTCAACTATGAGGATATTACATGAAAAGGAATCTAGAAGCTATTGACCATTTGGACTACAAGAACACTTAAAAGTGTAAAGAAGTAGATTAATACAGGATGTTTTAAGTAGTAGGAGTAAATTATGCTGTTTTTGTGAGTACTAACACATCTTTTGTCTTTGTTGAAAGGGGTTGTGTGAAGGCTGGCTTTTTTATTTTTACCATTTTTTAATTGAATATATTCTTCATTTACATTTCAAATGTTATACCCCTTCCCGGTTTCCCCCCTCCCCAAAAACCTCCAACCCATCCTCCCACACCCTGCCTCCAAGAATATGCTCCTCCATCCAACCCACTCCCACCACCCCGACTCGATTTCACCACACTGGGGCTTCTATTGAGCCTTCACAGGACCAAGGACCTCTCCTCCCACTGATGCCTGACAAGGCATTCCTCTGCCAGTCTTTTGGCTGGAACTACATATACCCCTTGGTTGATGGTTTAGTCCCTGGGAGCCCTAGGTTGTCTGGTTGGCCTACATTGTTGTTCTTCCCATGGGGCTGCAAGACTCCCTGCCCCCCAGCTCCTCCAGTCTGCCCTCCAACTCCTCCATTGTGAACCTTGCACTCAGTCCAATGGTTGGCTGCTAGTATTCCCCTCTGTATCTGTAAGGCTCTGGCAGGACCCCTCCAAAAGACAACCATAACAGGTTCCTTTTGGTACACATTTCTTGTCATCCATAGTAGTTTTGGGAATTGGTGACTGTTTCTAGGATGAATCCCTAGAGAGGACAGTCTCTAGGTGACCTTTCCTTCAGTCTCTGCTCCACACTTTGTCTCCATAGTTGTCCCTGTAACTATTTTGTTCCCTTTCTCAGAGGAACCAAATCACCCCCACTTTGGTCTACCTTCTTCTTGAGCTTCCTGTGGTCTGTGAAGTGTCATCCTGAGTGAAGTAACCCAATCACAAAAGAACACACATGGTATGCACTCACTGATAAGTGGATATTAGCCCAAAAGCTCAAAATAAACATGTTACAATTCGAAGGCTGGCTTTCTTATCAATGTGATGAACACCAAGACTAAAAATTAGGCTTGGAAATGAAAGGACTTATTTGGGTTACATGTCCATCATTAAGTGAAGTCAAAGGGAACTCAAGCAAGGCAGCAACCTGAATGCAGAAAATGAATCAGAGGCCAAAGAGTACATTGGTTACTGACTTGCTCCCATGGCTTGCACGGCCTGCTTTCTGAAAGCCTAATACAACTGGTCCAAGACTACAAGGCCCAAGGATATCATTGTACAGTGACCTAGGCCTCTCTACATCAACTATTAATTAAAAAAATTTCCAGGGACTATACCACCCATCAAGCACAGAGTACACATGGAGGGACCCATGGCTCCAGCTGCATATATAGCAGGTGATGGGCTTATCTGACATCAATGGGAGGAGAGGCTCTTGGTCCTAGAAAGGCTCGATGCCCCAGTATAAAGGAATGCCAGGGCGGTGAGGTGGGAATGGTGGGTGGGCAGGGGGAGCACCCTCATAGAAGCAGGGGAAGGGGGATTTCATAGGGGGTTTCCGAAGGAGAAACTGGGAATGAGGATGACATTTGAAATACAAACAAATAAAATACCTAATAAAAAAAAGAGAAAATGCCCAGAGGTTCATCTATAGGCCAATTTGAAGAAAGTATTTATTTAGTTTAAGTTTCTGCTTCCCAAGTGACACTGACCTGTTGATCATGTTGATGAAAAATAATAATAACCAGCACAAGGTAGATATGGAATATACCTCATACTATCTGTTTAGGTTGTACTAATTAAAGAAGTTAACAAATATATCCGTCAACACAAAAAACTGATATATTTTAGTGGCAGGGAAAGTAAATAGTAAATTTCTGTATATGACAAGCAACTGCAATTATTTTCATGGTTGGTAGAAAGATATCTTTGTTCCTAGGATACAGTACATGTACATGGGTAAGAATATCAATCTTTGGGGCCACTGTCACAGCAAGCTTTCAAGTGGAGATGTTACAATGTGAATAGGAAATCTATTTTCAAATTAGCATAGACTGAACAGCTGTTTTAGTAGGTGTCAAAGCAACTTCATCAGATGCCTTTGTTGATTGGAAGAAAGCTGCAGTTGTCTAAGCGTTCTGCCTTTGCTGACATTGAACTTCTCTCAGCATCAGAAATATGTCAAGAAGGTATTAAAGCCAGATAGAAAAGATGGAAGTTTGACTGATCTATCCCTAAACTTCAGCTGATATCTTTTTCAAACACTACTAATGAAATACCTACTTAGATGAAATCAAATAAAACTTTTTCACTATATAAAAGCTGTTGTGTAAGCAACAGAGGGCATAGCACAAAATTATTTATTCACATCATTCAAAAGCAAAGAGCCCTTGAAAACTTACTTCAAACTAAAATAAATTTAAAGTATCTCATAAAACACTATGGGTATTTACACACTTTAGAATCATAACTTTTATCATTAGTAAAATAGTTATTTGGTAAAACTCTTCAAAGATACTTTGAAAAACTCAGCTGCCATCTGCAATTAAGAGACTAAAAAGTCTTCATTATCTTCTAATAAGTAAAGTGAAGAAGAAACTGAAAATAAACTAAGAAGATAGTTCACAGGGAACACGACAACCCTTATGTTTGTAGAGCAAAACATGTATATGCAGAGAATCTCAACTCCCCCCCCATGCCCTTTCCTTGAGAATCTCAACTTACTGAAGCTGAAACTCCTAGTGTAAAACTTTTATGTGAACCAGGACTTTAATGCAAAGAACTGAAGTATTGTAAATGAATTTAATTGGTAGTGGTTTAGTGTAATATGTCTGAGTGGTAAAAGTAGTCAGGGACACACAAGGAAACAACTAAAAAGGGGTCATTGCCATGCTAAGAAGCTAAGACTTTCCCACACAGATTATGGTAGAACCTTGACTTGGAATCCAAAGCTCACAGAACTCTGAATAACACAATACCATCGACAACAATATACACTTGATAAGGAACAATTTTAATGCTTCTAAGTATCAAGCTCTTAAGGGCTTCCCTAAAGAAACAATTTATTAGAACCTTACTTGATGGGGTTACATAAAAGGCTGATCTATCTGAGAGAAAGGGCGAATAATACAACCCCTCTCTCAAGCCTCTGGTCTATTTTTGAAGATACTGTAGGCTAAGTAGAACTGCTGAGGTACATTTTTAGCAATAGGTTCAGTGAAGATTTCATGGCATTATTAATGATATTCTGATATGCTTGCAATCAGGAGCCTAGTAAGACTGAGTCCTGAGAAGTTTCATCCAACAGCTGAAGGGACCCAGTGCCAAACATCACGTAGAGCCTGGGTAGTTTTATGGAAGAGTGGTGGATACAAGTGAGCAATTCAGAGATATCAAGGACACCACAAAGTACCCAAACCTGTAACCATAAGGGCTCACAGAGCCTGGGCCACCAACCAGGGAACATGCAGGAGCTGGACCTATATCTGCTGCACACTTGGGGCAAATGTATAGCTTGGCCTTCATATGGCTCCTTTATTTGTTTTTTGTTTGTTTGTTTGTTTGTTTTCTTGGTTTTTCGAGATAGGGTTTCTCTGTGTGGTCATGGCTATCCTGGAACTCACTCTGTAAACCAGGATGGTCTCGAACCCAGAAATCCACCTGCCTCTGCCTCCCAAGTGCTGGGATTAAAAGCATGCGCCACCATTGCTCAGCCATATGGCTCCTTTAACAAGTGGAATGGGGACTGTCTCAGTCTTTGATCCCTGTCTTTGGATCCCTGTCTCCCCACCTAGTCTCCCTGGTTGGGCCCCAGTGAAGAGGATGTGTCTAATTCTACTGGAACTAGGTGCCACAGGGTTGGGGTGGCAGCCAAGGGGGTTCCACTTTTCTGAGGAGAAGGGGAAGGGGCAATGCGAAGATGGATTTGTAAGGGTGAGACTGGATGGAAAAAGAGGAGGTGTGGCTATCAGGATACAAAGCAAATAAAAACAATAAAGCATTAAAACTCTAGTTCATCATAGGACTAATCAATGTTAATGGAAAAAAGTAATCAATAGTCCTATGCTACATTTATAACTATAAATCAATAACAATAACCATCATGGCTAAATATTCCTCACTGAATTTTGTATTTGAATTCATATAAAAACAGACAAGTATAGCTCTGCATCAGAGAATCTTTTTTTTTTCAGTCAAAAAATGTCATTAATGAAAGCCACATGAAGTCAAAATGGAAAAATACAGAGAACAGCCTAACCATGACTTCCCCACCCCACTATATACATTCATACACACACACACACACACACACACACACACACACACAGTCTTGCACCCAAGGTTCAGAAACTTTCTCAAGAGGAGATGTAAAGGTTGTTTGAAACAAAGAAAGCACTGGGCAGTAAAATTGTCTCTTATAGACCCCTTTTAGGGAACCCACACCCATGAAATCTCAAAACCATATCTATCTAAAGAAGACAATTCCAACAACAGTTAATGCCCTAACTTAAATGAAAGAAATCTTATGGGCTTTATAACCAATTCAAGAGCTACAGGAAAATTAACTGAGAATATAATTGTCAGTAATTTTAGTGGATTACTGCTATTGCTAGTGCAGATCATATGCAAGGACAGATAAGTGAGAAAAATATGAAAGTTCTAAGAAATATTTAAGTACATGCCATATAACTAGGATGAAAGATTAATTGTGATGACAGATTATATGGAAAGCCAGGTTATATTATGCTAAGCTTGAAATCATGCTACCAAACATTGTCTAAATGAAATAAAAACATGGAAGAATTAGCAGCAATAAAACCTCTGAGTTGCTGGAGAATTGCCTGGCATTTAATATGCAATGGCAGAAAACATAAATAAAATAAATTAAGAACAAAATAGAAGCAGTGCAAAATCATAATACAAGACAGAATACTCCCACATCCACATATTATATCTGAGATTAACTTACAAGTGCAGGTCAATGACAGAGCACAAAATGGTATGAAAAGAAAATTAAAAAAGCTTCCAAAAATAAAGAGAATAATTTAACATCAGGCAGAGGGTAAAACTATTTTGTTTTTAGAAGAACAGGAATTGCATCCTCTTGACACCCCATGCAGCAATAGCAGTGTTGGGGTTCTCTGTTCTTCCTCACCTTCCTAAGGCATTCACTGATTGGCTTTTATAAAGAGATGATAATTTATACCTAGGCAGGAAAGGTAAGGCAGGACTTCCATGCTGAGAGCTGGTCTCTCAGAGAATTGAGGATGCACCCGTGTGATATGGAGGTGGTCAGGCATGCAGGAGTGAAAGAGAGGTAACAGGCCACGTGACACACATTGCCTAGAATAAACTATTTAATTAATTTAGAGAGAGCTGGAAGGTAGTTTTTCTATAGTGATTAAGCTTTTATAAATAATAACAAGTCTCTTGGTCTTTATTCGGCAGGTCCAAGAATGTCTGGCAATACAGCAGAGTGTTCACAGTGTCTAGCATGGATGGAGTATTTGCAGAGCTGAGAAAGACAAATGAAAATTAAAAAATGCCAATCTAAAATTTTTTATTGGATATTTTCTTTATTTACATTTCAAATGTTATCCACTTTCCAGGTTCCCCCTCGGAAAGCCCCTAGAATTTTATGCCCTGTGAAATAATCCTTAATTAGGAAAAGATCAAATGAAGGAAGCATATTGGGAATATAAATGCATTGAGAGCCTCAAGCGGGAAGGGAAACATAACAGCTGTGAAGCTCAGACCCACTCAGCAGTAAGAACAGCTAAGAAAGTACATATGAAGGTGCAGCAAGAATTCCCATGGTTCATGCTCCTCACAGACTTGATAACTTCTATAGAAAGGCCGAATTTCAGAAATTAGGGAAAATGAACATATTCAGTCCCTTAAACATGTAATATATATTCCTCATGCACACAAGTTAAATGAACTTCATATAAATACACAAAAACTTTAAGTGCAGTTAAGCCTTTCAAACAGAATAGAGATTATGCATAATAGTTGTCATCTAGGCAAATACATATAGATAGACAAATCAATACTGTGATATAATATCACTATTGCCACAACTGAGTTAAAGATGTATTGTCAGTCTATAGTGATGGTTACTGAAAAATAATTGTAGTATCAGGAGGATAAAGTCAACAAAGCTCCTTTTACTAAAAGATGAATACATGAAATATAGTCAAATACTCAGCAAAATTTTGTCTAATTAGAATCATCAATAATTTCCAAAAAATCATTATGAGTAACAATCTAAAATAAAAACACAATTTTAAAATATTTGTATTTGGAATGCTGCCTCATATCTTCTCTGGAGGTTGTCCATGTGTGTGTTTACCTCTAGGATATAGTAATAGTTAAAGAAGTATATTAGATGAATTTGTAACATTTCCTTATTGGAAAGGGAAATGGGAGCAGCCTTTGTGTTTCAGTGGCTCTGCCAGCAACAAAGCTGTTTTTGATTTTTTTGTGTGTATTTATTAATTTGAAAATAATAAAATAAATAGAACCTTGAATAAACTAGTGAAAGTAGAAGAAGAAATGAAAATATTTCCACATACTATTTCACAGAGAAACAAAAGTAATTGTTTTTATAGTTCTTGTGGCAGAATTCTTTCACATTTCATAAGTGAAAAGAAATAATAAAATCCTATCAAGTTAGCATTTTGAACAAATGGAATACTTCATGTCCATTCTGAACATAAAGAACATTTGCCTCAGAGTGTGTGGTAGAAGCAGGATGGGTTTCATTGTTCATCTCTGGATGTTTATGGAACACAGCAATGATGAAGAAGTCAGCATGACTTTAAAATTTATAAATGGGTGCTTTTTCTTCTGAGACACTTTTACTCCCCTGCTCTCAGGTGAACCATTTCCACAAATATAACAGCATTTTTGATAGAAAACTTTAACTTAAGTAGGAGTAAAGGAAAAGTTAAACGTTCAAATACAATTTATCATTTTCAGTGTATCTATCATACACTGATATATAATTGTACATCACTACATTGAAATTTCTAAAACTATTTAAATAATATAATTATTTGAGTAATATTGTAGCATTCTATGGTATTGAGTTTCTGGTAAGAACTGACAGACTGAAAGCTGTATCTTATCATGCAGATGATTCTGCACAGCTTTTCATTCCAATCTTCACTTCATGTTTTTCCTTTTGTTTGTTTGTTTGTGTTTGTTTGTTTTATTTTGCTATTTATTTGGTTTGGTTTTTATTTTCAAAATATGGTTTCTCTGTATAGCTCTAACTGTGCTGGAGTTTACTTGGTAGACCAGTCTGGGCTTGAACTCCTAACTCCTGAATGCTAGGATTAAAGCCATCACACATTGCTTTCAGTCCAACTACTGTTAAGTACACTGAAAAAACTTAAGTTTCATATTCTCTATGAACTATCTCCCAAGATTACCTTACTATAATGTTATCTAAATGAACTTGTAGAAATTGTTAAACCAAAATAGTTTTCTAAGATCATATACAGTCATGTTAGTACATTTCATTCAAATAGACATTTAAGTTGTTTTTTACATAGACAGTGTCATAGGCTTATAATTCCTAATGTGTGATTCTTATAATAGGGTAACTATAAGAATTTTATATAGGTCATTTGAAAAGGTTAAATGTTCTTAACACAAATAGAGACATAACACACCACAGACACACACACTACACATATGCATTTTATACATATACATTTTATGATTGATTGATTTGCATAAACTTCATTCTCTGCAAAACCTTGACTGGTGTGAAAATAAGTCAAACTCTAGTGATAAAAAATATAAAGAAACATTGTAAAAGTTTTGTGTTTTAGGATGAAAATTATCAATAACATTAAATACATATATTTTCAAAACCAGAAAAAATTCAAAAAATATTAATGTGAAAAGTTTGTTTCAGAAGTGAAATATATGATGTATCAATAAACAGTACAAGCCGGGCGGTGGTGGCGCACGTCTTTAATCCCAGCACTTGGGAGGCAGAGGCAGGAGGATTTCTGAGTTCGAGGCCAGCCTGGTCTACAAAGTGAGTTCCAGGACAGCCAGGGCTACACAGAGAAACCCTGTCTCGAAAAAAAAAAAAAAAAACAAAAAAAAAATAAACAGTACAAGACATAAAATAAGAAAAAACAGGATAGTGAGATGTCAGGAGAAAACAGGAATGGCTATTTACTGCCAAACCTTTGACAATTTGAGTTTGTCTTTAACACATATATGCAAACTGATAATCAAGTAAATATTTGCATCACACATAAAAAGACATTAAGCATAATTCTTCTGCTTCTGTAACCTTTGCTCATCTTCACCCTCCTGCTCTTTGTAAACTCAGTATGCTACTGATTAGTGGAAGGATAGATGATCTCCTCACTAAACAGTTGTCAAAAAGGGAATGAATAAGTTCTGAGAAGATAAGATGTTGAAATAATTTTAAAGCCTCATAAATATTAAAGGAAGATACTTTAATAATAGAAAGTATTTTAAAGTTACACACACACACACACACACACACACACACACACGGCATTGCTTCTTGTAACTTAACACATGGTAAGCTTGATGCCTACGTGGGTCTGTTCTGTGTCCTCTGAATATAGGTCTTGGCTTGGTGTTTTCATGAAACTCCTAACTATGGGAGAAGATTTGCCTCCTATTCTTTTGCCTGTTCTTGGGACTATTTTCCTCTTGGTAGGACGCCTTATCCAGCTTTGCGATGAGGGCTCAGGCTTTATATCTTATTATGTCATGTTTGTTGTCTCTCGAAGGCCTGCTCTTTTCTAGTGGGAAATGAATGAGAAGTTGATCCAAGAAAAGGGAAAAAGTTTAGATAGGCGTTCTAAGAGGAGTGGAAGAAGGAGAAATTGTGGTTAGAATGAGAGAGTAATCTATTTTCAATAATATATCTATCTCTATCTCTATCTCTAATCTATATTTATATCTATCTATATATATACACACATACATATATATAGACATATATACACAAACAAAATACATATGTAGGTATCATACAAATATACATATATATATATCTACACACATATATGTAGATATGTGTATGCATATGAACATATTATAATTATGCACATATATGTGTACATGTGCATATATGTATATAATTTTATGTATTATTTAGAAATGTTACTTAATTACAAAAAGCAATGAAATTTCTTTGAATATTCTTTAAAGTTTCATTTTATTTATTATAAGTACACTGTAGCTGTTTTCACACATACCATAAGAGGGCAACAGTTCTCATTACAGATGGTTGTGAGCCACCATGCGGTTGTTGAGATTTGAACTAAGGACCTTCGGAAGAGCCATCTCTCCAGCCCCCTGAAATTTCTTAGTAAGACTAACTTTAAATTTTTATTTAATCTTTAGAGTATCACATTTTCTTCAACTGATAAAAACAACCATACAGAATGTATTGGTTTTCTTGAAAGTTGATGGAGTGCTGCTGCTCTCAGGTTTGGGCATGGAGACAGTGCTCACCCAGCATGCCTCTGAAAGTGGAATCTGACTCTCTGACTTTGTGTTTTACTTTTGTTATTTCAATCTATCTGAAATCACTAGCTTATTTTTTTCCTTAACCCAAATCCTTTCTATTGACCTTACTCATTTAGCTCTCACTAGAAGACACCTGCTTAATATCAAAGTAGAGCTGCAATAAGCATTTCCTTTGATGGCTCATTATCTTTCCTCTTTGTTGCTTGTCTTTGAGTACTTTTTGATGTGTCTACATTCGTTAAAAACTGACAAGAGGTTTATGGTGATCTTAAGCCCTGCTAAATAGGCTTTTATCTGTGCCATTTGTGAAGCTGCAGCAATGTTAGACTGCATCACCCTTTTTACCTTGAGACCATAGTGCCATTTTTATTTAAAAATCATGTAATAAGGAAAGATTAAGTGGAGGTCATGCTACAGAGTCTTTACTTGAGGATAAAATTGTGAACCTCTATAGAAAAGCTGTTTGCATGGCTCACTTCTGTAGCTGACTGATCCATTCATTTACAGTTCTTTCTTCATTGACATATTTTCACTAGCAAAATAAAGGACATCTGGGGAAAATCAAAAAAATCTTCAGTAATCAAAAATAAAAATGAATTTCTTAGAAAGTTATTTCACTATTCTACTAACATGCTGACAGCAAAAAAATATGTCATAAATATAGGTGTGTATATATAAAATGTATTGTCCATAAAATACATAGAAAGTACCAATATGCATAAACATTTCCTAAAGTAATGCCATGGTAGTATTATGGCCCTCATGTATGATAGAAATTGTTGTTGTCTCCATGCCCAAAGGTACACAGATGGGTTTAGTGAAAAAAAAAATAATGGCAAAGAAAGTCAAGTTTGTGTGCACTCCTGCTGGAAACCTGGAAGCAATCAGATTCTCATTTCTTCATTGCTTTTGTTATCAAGTGCTGACTTCTGCATGCACATGTAATTTTCATTTTTATTTTTATTTTTCACAGAATGGGGCTGGGATAGAAATGCTATGGATAAATTAGTGGGAATTTACTGATATTTTCTGGGTTTCCTTGAGAAAATGTTTCATGGCATATTAGACTGAAATACATTACTATTATTTTGAATTTAACAATGAGTTATTATTTATAAAATAAGGGAATGAGTTGTAGTAAATCATGAACAAGCCATTGAGCTTCTGCCTCTTGTTCTCTAATTAAAATCACATGGCAAATTTTGAAACTTACTTAAGCCTCCTCCTCCTTATCTGTTAACTGAAAGTAAAGAACTAAAGAGTAGATTGTTGTGAGACACTTAGGTGAGTATTGGGCACTGAGGAAAGACACAGTAAAGAATAGTTCTTTATAGAGAAAAAACGTGAGTCAGTAATTGTTCTGGTAACTCAAAGAATGCTTATGCATACCCTAGCATATGCATCGTAGACTCACAGAATCTTCCTTGAAATATATTGTGGTTGATAATTACTTTAATTAATATTTACTGAGAATAAGGCATTTATTTGTTGCATATATTTTCTACCAAGTAAAATATTACATAATTACAATATTACATTTTATGGAACATTGATTAATGAGACTTAGTAAAAATTAATACACATATGCTCATAAAATAAGTATCTGCATATGTCTTGCCTGGTCCAGCATGACCTTGGTGGGGAAAGACTGACATGGTTCCTAAGCCCAGGACAGGGTCAGTAGACATGGACCTTCACGAATGTTGATGCTGCCATGGGCATAAGACTTGATTGTATAATGTACACATTTTACATTCCTCTTTTAGGGAACGTCCTTCCTGTTAACGTTCATGACTCTATGAGAATGAGAAAGCACAAGGCCCGGAGGTGAAGGTGTGGCTAATGTCTTAGCAAAATGGTAAACTCTGGGACCTTCAAGGCAGGCTTAAGGCTGTGGAAAAGAACTCTAAAAGCATGGGTTCAAAAATAATTTCTCAACTATGCAAAATATAACAAAGAAATGCGAATTATGAGGTGCTTCACAAATCTAAGGAAAAACTCAGCTGTGCTCTGAACCAATTTGTCAGAAAGATACTAAGTAAGGAGAAAAAGTGACTTATGGAGTGGTGATAGAAGAATCTCATCTAAGAATTTTGTTTAAGCTCAAAAAGGCAGACAAATTCTTGAGTTCAGGATCAGGCAGGAATAGAGCAAGATCAGACCCAGATGTGGTAGAAACGATAGTTTCAAGACTGGGTCCCACACAGCTAGCTTAGCATCTGTGCTTAACAGAGGCAGGTAGATCTCTGGATTCTTTTGCAGTGTTAAAAGAAAATGTGGACTTCCTGTTCCTAAGAATTAATGGGCTGGAGTAAAGTTGTGCTGATTCTTAGGATAATCAAAAAAAAAAAAACCTGAAGTAAATAATTGGATTGATGTGTAGATACCCAGAGAATTTTTTAGATTACAAAGAGAAAACTGCTTGGAGCAGAGAATTGAGAGATAGCTGTCTGGAGATCTCCAGAAAAGCCAGATCAGAGACAGAGAGAAAGCAGAGCTCCAGAAAAAGCAGGTGGGAGAGAGAAATAAAGGTGAGCAGAGACAAAGCAAGCTGTAACGCTGTCTCCAGCAGAACATAGGTCTTCAGCTTTGACCAATAATTTGACTTGACGTGATCTGTTTTGCCATTCCCAGACACCCTTTCTCTCAGAACCCCTCTCCAAGCTGAGGCTGGCCTTGGCAATGTATATTTGTTATTTTTCAACAGATACTCATCTTCATGAAGAAGAGAAAGTAATATTTTATAAACCAAGACAATAAGATATCACCTGAAAATACATAACATTTTAAAAGTCGTTTCTTTAACCATTCCTGAATTATTAGAATGAATTCTGAGGGTATTTCTGCTCATAAAGGTGGGTAACTCAATATGCATGCATGTTCATACATGTTTATCATATGTTTGCATGTTTTCTGCTTTTCCATGGTCTATATTTTTATATTTTGTCTAAGAAATTTCAGACTTTGGCTTATGTTTTTCTATATGTATGGTCAAGTATGAGCATTACAGTGTTCACAGAGGCCAGAAGAGGGTTTCAAATATACAGAACTGGAATTAGGGAAGGTCGTGAGTCAAAATTTCTATGCTGAGAATCAAACCCTCTATAAGAGCAGTCAGTGCTCTGACCACTAAGAAATATCTCCAGCTCCAGCGGTAACACAATTGCTTTAAAGTAAAGCAAATATGAAATGGAAATTATAGTCAACAGAGCACTTAATCTCAAGCTGGACTACTCCATGTTCTGAAGTTGAATCTATGCCTGGTATGGTGGTTTGAATATACCTGGCCCAGGGAGTGGCACTATTAGGAGGTGTGGTCTTGTTGGAGTAGATGTGACTTTGTTGCAGGAAGTGTGTCACTGTGGAAGTGGGCAATGTGACCCTCCTCCTACCCATCTGGGAGCCAGGCTTCTCCTAGCTGCCTTCAGAACAAGAGGTGGAACTCTCAGCTACTTCAGCCCCATGTCTGCCTGACTGCTGCCATGTTTTTGCCTTGATGAAATAGACTGAACCTCTGAACCTGTAAGTCAGTCCTAATTAAATACTTTAAAAGTTGCTTTGCTCATGGTGATTGTTAGTAGCAGTAAAACTCTAACTAAGACAGAAATCCAGCTGCACATCTGACTGGGCTCTTTGTATATTTTGAGCAAGTTCCTAAATCATATAAACTATATACAGAATAGTGTATTTAATAGTACAAATAAAATAATATAAAATATTTCTTTTATTATTTGAAATTTATTTTATCGTATAATCATAGTACAAAATATCAATTTTATTATAACTTTGATACATATGAATTATGTCCTTTTTCCAATTCATTGTCTAGATTACTTCACTTGCTCTGTCTGTCTGCATCCACAAATACTTTTTCCTTTTCCTACATAATCCTTTTCCTTTCTATTGTCGTCACATACACAAACATTTATATGCACACATACACATACACACACAAGTATACATATTTATATGCACACACTCACTTTAGATTTTCAGAAAAAAAGTGACAATTTATTCTGCTGATTATGAATAATTCCACTTATGTTACTCTATTTTTAGATACAGCTATATTGTGTATTGAAAGCATTTGTTCTACATCTCGTCATCTGTTGATGGATAACCAAGATCAATTGGAATTTATCTATTGGACTACTCTTCATGTATCTTTTGTAGGGGCTATTAGACAAGATGCATATAAAATGTATAACATAGGGCCTGATGAATGTAAGGGGCAGAAATTCTCTAATCATAGGTATGATAAAGTAAAATTTTTTCTTCCAAAAAAGAAGAAATATATATTTGGTGACTGCATAGCTAAACATATACTAATTTCTGCATGTATTATTAATGTTGATAAAGAAAAATTTCAAGCCAACAAATATATAAAGTTAGAGATCATGAAATTAGTAAAAAAGAAAAAACTAATAAGATGTGACAGAAGCAGGATCAAATTTAGGTAAAAAAAAGTAAGTAGGTTCTCTAATGTAAATTATTACAAGATTATATTTATTATTTCATATATTCTATTTATCTTAATAATTAATAAATATCTAATTACAGTTCAGAAACTAGTAATATTAGTGAAGAATTCATTAATAAGCATACCACATTCAATCTTTCACCTTATATAGACTTTGATAGGATATATATGATTATACACAAAACATTTTTGCTATTTTGTTAAATACCAATTTGAATTACACTTAAAATTTAGGTTTGTTATGTTTACTAAAGTGAAATTATACCTAATTACAGAATAAATATGGGATGCACACTTTTTTGCATAGTATTATAATTTTATTTGCTATCATTTTAAATAGCAATCTAAAATATAAATACTCCAAGCTGACAAATTTAAACATGCTCCCTCCAAGGAATTAATATAATGTCAATACAAATACACCTGTCATTAAGTGATGACATACCATAGTTCTAAGCTAAGAGATATTTTGAATATATTTTATTCATACAATACTATGTTATTGTGGAAGATTCACTTTCAGTCAATGGGTGTGATTCATGCTTTCAAGTACTAAGCACAGAAGAATTTCTTTTTTCCCAAGGTTTATTAATGAAACTTTATTGAACTTTAGTATATACATGTTTTCACAGTCTGTATATAATATTGTGCCAAAGAATTCTTTGATGATCTCTGCTGTTTGCTGTTTGCCTGGCTACCAGTTTCTAAGTCACTTGGTTTTCGTTTCACAAAATTTGGAAACAATTTCAAATAAATTGATTGAAGCAATAATATCACTCATAACAATGAACACTGAATACACAACATTCTTTAAATGTTAATCATTTTGTTTCAAATTCATTATAAAAGTTTATGTAGTATTGTAATGTCTGAAAAGTCACTTAGAGAATACAGAGTTAAGCAATTTTTGAAGAAAAACTGAATCCCATGTATGGTTTAACAATCAAGAAAATATATTCTTGACTTAACATAATATGCATTTATGACTCATTATCTCCTAAAAATGCCTTTCTTAGTCCTCTTACTCATTTGAAGTTTAATGAACCTAAAGCCATCTATCACACAAGCATCTTCTTGGTA
The DNA here is from genome assembly GCA_036184795.1 of Tokudaia tokunoshimensis. Taxonomy (NCBI): domain Eukaryota; kingdom Metazoa; phylum Chordata; class Mammalia; order Rodentia; family Muridae; genus Tokudaia; species Tokudaia tokunoshimensis. Next base: position 50,353,609 of record BTHU01000021.1, read on the forward strand.
CTTGCTCTCAAGTATTAACACACAAAATTTCTGAATGAAGTTTCTGGTCACAGAAAATCAAGGCATGCTCTTAAATAGACCAGGCGGGGTATATGAGTGTGTGTGTGTGTGTGTGTGTGTGTGTGTGTGTGTGTGTGTGTGTGTGAGAGAGAGAGAGAGAGAGAGAGAGAGAGAGAGAGAGATGTCCCCTTTGAGTTCACATGTTTGAAAGAGTGGTCCTCAGCTAAAGGAGCTGTTTCCTATGGAAGCTCTAAGAGAAGGAGCCTCACTACAGGAAGTTTGTCAAATGAGAAGGCATTGAGACTTTAGTTTCCAGGTATATTTGATGGTAAATTTTTGCTTGGTAATGGTACTTCTCGACTTATTGACTGCAGATCCAATATACCCAGCTGTCTCCTCCTGCCACCATTCTTTCCCTGTTGTAAGATAATGCACACCTCCAACTGTAAGTCAAAACAAACCCTTCCTCTCTTACAATTCTTCTCTTCATATGTTTGTTCCCTGCCTCAAGAAAAGTAACTAGTATAGAAGAGAACAAGGGAAGACTATATAAGACAAATAATAAAGGTGGGTGAAATGATGTAATTATATTTTAATTAATATTTTAACCAAAAATTAAACATATTTTAGCCAGAAGAATTTCTAATAGCTTTACAATGGGCAAAACAGGTCTTGACAGCATTTGTGTTGTCTCCCACAGTCTCCTCCATTTATGCAAGAAGTAAAGTACTAATACATCAAAACAAAATTAGCAGAATGTTTTTCTTGCATGAAGAATTCCAAAGAGAAAAGCAATTATACTTTTAAATTTCTCATGAAATCTTTGCCAAGGCTGTCACTGCCTGTAAATGTCAATGTTCATATAATGACAAGACAGCTAGCTACCAGGGGCATATTGTGCACAAAGAAGGGTGAAAACAGAAATAGTTGGTGAGTTCAGGGAAGACACTTAAGTAGCACTGGCACCACATCTACGACCTGCTGAAAGACTTTCTAATTTCCAGGGCAAAAGAGTATTATCACACATACATTGAACACAATGAATTTGATTTAAAAGAATAATTTACCAATACATTTCCATTTGCCTATTCTTAAAGTTCGTGTTTTATTGTGTTATAAAAAAGAAAATACTTTGATTTGAGGAACTTACAATTGTAGTCTAGCACAATGAGAATATATTTATGATTCTTTAGAAAAATTCAAATATATTTAAAGCATATAAAAATTTTAATTCATTTAATTGAATTCAACAATTCAATTTAATTGTTAATTTCTAAGCATATGAAACTAAGACAATGAGACAGAACTACATAAATTTATACTCAAATGTCATTATTTGTAGTATAAAATGCATATGGCAGAAACTTTTCAACTTCATTAAATATTTAACACGATGTTGATAAAATTTGCGATAAAATTCATAGTATACTTTTAAGTGAAAATATATAATGTAAGTAAATAATAAAATTCTAAATATGTATCCATCTGAGTATAAATTTTCTTGCCAAATTATGCATATCTACAAGAGACACTCATTTGCAATTCTCTCATTCTATTTTTCCTTTTAGCTGTCTTTAGACACTTTCTTCTTTCTCTGGCCCAGCTCGCTCCAGCTCTGCTCACTTTGGCCCAAAGATTTATTGATTTATTATATGTAAGTACACTGTAGCTGTCTTCAGACACCCCAGAAAAGGGCATCAGATCTCATTACAGATGGTTGTGAGCCACCATGTGGTTCCTGGGATTTGAACTCAGGACCTTTGGAAGAGTAGTCAGTGCTTTTAACCGCTGAGCTATCTCTCTAGCCCTGTTCTCTCTTTCATAATGACTATTTTACCTCTTCCATATCTTTCTACAACAATGCATGAGCCATGTACTTATTCTTAGAACTTTCTTCCACACTACTCTTGGCTATTTCTTCTAATCTAATATGCAAAATTGATGTGCAAAATAATAAGCAAATATGATACAATTTTTATTTCTATTATTAAGGACTGAAGACTACTCTGAGTGATATTAGCTTAGTTTTCTTGCAAGGATGAACATTATTTACAGACCATCTTTGCTTCATTAATGAAAGAAGACATAATATTGTGATAATATGCAGATGTATATCAAAAGGCCAAAATCTTCAAAGCAAGAGAATTTTTCATACCCTGCATTCACAAGTGTTTTATAAATCACATAGCTACTTGGTCCTTGGAATTTAGGAGAAAGTATTTTATATTACTTATATTGAATATTTAAAAAGACACACTAATAACCTTTGTGACAACAAATGAATCAAAATACTCCTTCTAATGGTGTAAAAATGTATAATCTGAAATATTTCATGAAAGTACCCCTACAGGACAAAAAAACTTATAAAAGTTTTCTTCACTTAAATTGAAAGCTTTATGAACAACAAAGGAGTCTCAAATGAATATAAATATACACCTACCTACCAATTACTAAGACTGACAAAATGCACTTCAATTCTGTGATAACTGATCATTCCCTGTTTCTGCTGATTTCAAAATACATAGCAACAGATTCCAAGATTTAACAGAGAAATTCCTATAGTTTCTACAGAAGAATACAGATTATGGAGACTGGTAATTTGATTATCAATTTGATGATATTTGGATTCAATTAGGAGACAAGCTTTTGGTTGTATCAATGACGACATTTCTGGAGAAGTTTAACTGATAGGCAGATCCACTGCACATTGGTTGGAATTCTTAACTGAGTAAAAACAATAAGTGAGTTCAACACCTGCATCCTGACTATGAGATGCAATGGTCCATCCACTTCACGTTCCTATTATGACAGCCAACCATTTTTCCACATTAGGGTGAACTCTTAAATACATTCTTCCTTATTCACCCTGTTGGCATTTCCTTCTGACTCTGCTCCTTTCTTTTATCTGGTGTTTTGTTACAATAAGTATGCTGTATTCATTGGACAATGAAGACCTCAACATAGATATCTTATAGATATTAGCTTAATATGAGTTCATTTGAAAAGCATCCATTGCTTCATTAAATTTAAAAAATGTGCAAAATGAGCTGAGTATGGTGGGTCATACCTAAAATCCCAGTATGTAGAAAGATGAGGCAGGAGGATTTTGAGTTTAAGTTTAACCTATGTTACATGTCTGAACTCATAGCAAAAATACCACCAACAACATCAACAATAAAAATTGTAAGAACATATTATTTCAAAAGTGTAATTTACTTTTATTTTTTGAGGTCTTATCTATAGATCACTTTCCTGAAATTAATGTTATAAAAACTTTACTTAAAAATAAATTTTTAAATTCTATTTGCATAGGTCCTTTTCTTGTATTCAATACTTAAATAGAAAAGCTACTCTGAAATATAAAACCTTTTTCTATTTGATTTGAGAGGGTGTGAGAGACAGAACACAATAAACACACACATATACATACATACATACATACATATCTATAAAACATATATATGTGTGTGTGTATGTGTGTGTGTGTGTGTGTGTGCATGTGTGTGTGTAATACAATTCCTAAACTTAAAGAAGACATGCCTATATAGGTACAAGAAGCTTACAGATTGTCAAATTGATTGGACCAGAAAAGAAAGACAATGACCACATAATAATCAAAACACTAAATATACAGATAAAAGAAAGAGTATTTAAAGCTGCTAGGGTAAAAGCCCAAATAACATATATAGTCAGACCTATTTGCATTACGCTCGAGTTTGTAACAGAGACTCTAAAGGCCAGAAGGGCCTGGACAGGTATCCTGAATACTCTAGAGAACATAGATGCCAGGTAAGACTACTATACCCAGTGGCATTTTCAATAACCATAGATGGAACAAGCAAGATATTCTATGACAAAGTGAAATTTAAATAATTATTTGTCCACAAATACAGCCACAAATATGCTGAATGTATACAGAAGGTACTAGAAGGAAATTTCCATCCCACAAAGACTAATTATCCCATGAAAACACAGAAAAACAACTATCTCATACCAGCGAAAACAAAAGAATGGAAGCACACACACACACACACACACACACACACACACTCACAAACACACATTACTACCATCACCATAAACAAGAACAAAAATGGAAGTAATAATCATTGATCATTAATACCTCTCAATATGAAGGGACTCAATTTCTAATAAAAAGAAAACGCTAATCAAATGGATGTGAAAACAGGATTTACTCTTTGGCTGCATATAAGAAACAGATCTCAACACCAAAGATAGACATTACTTCAGACCAAATGGTGGGATTATTTTCCAAGCAAATGAACCCAAGAAGCAAGCTGGTATAGTGATTCTAGTATTTACCTAAAATAGAGTTTCAATCAAAAGTATTCAAAAGAGATAGGAGAAAACACTTTCATACTCACCAAAGGAGAGGAAAATCCACACACAGGTGGCACAATTCTGACATCTATGGCCCAAAAGCTAGGACACTCACATTTGTAAAGAAACTTTACTTAGCTTAAAGCACACATTGAAACTAACACATTAATAGTGGGAGAATTCAGTAACCCACTCTCACCAAAGGTCATGTCATCTAGACAGAAACTAAATGGAGAAGTAGTGGAGCTACCAAAATTTATGAATCAAATGGACCTAACACACACACACACACACACACACACACACACACAGACAGACACACACACACACACACACTCACTACTTGACTCAAGCACAAAAGTATATACCTTCTGCGAAGAATCTCACAAACCCTTCTTCAAAATTGATTTCAGACTAGGTCACAAAATAAGGCACAACAGATAAAAGAAACTTTAAGTCATCCCATTTCCTATCATACTGCCATGGATTAAACCTGGATTTCAACAATGGAAAGCCTACAAACTCATGGAAATGGAACAACTTTCTACTGAATGACTACTGGAGCAAGGCAAAAAGAGATCACATACTAGCAAATTAACAGTACTGAACCTTCTGGAACAAAATGAAGCATACACACCCAAAAATAGATGGCAGGAAATAATCAAACTGAGAGCTGCCTTCAGTAAAATAGAAACTAAGAGAAGAATACAAAGAATCAATGAAACAAAGAGTTGGTTCATTTAAAAAATTAATAAGAAAGATCAATTCTTATTCAAACAAACTAAAGGCAGAGAAAGAATATCCAAATTAACAAAATCAGAAATTAAAAGGAGGACATAAAAACAGACACTGAGTAAATCCAAAGAATCTTTAGGTAATACTCCAAAAGTACTGCACAAAATTGGAAAATCTGTAAGAAATGAACAATTTCTTGATAGGTATCGATTACCAAAGTTAGAACAAAATCTGGAAAACAATTGAAATAGTCCTATAAACTTTAAGGAAACAGAAGCAGTCATTAAAAGTTTCCCAATCAAAAATACCCAGGGTCAGAAAATTGTAGTGCAGAATTCTGCCAGACTTTCAATGGAGAGTTAATACAAATATTTCTCATATTATTCCACAAAATAGAAATAAAAGAAACATTACTAAATTAATTTTATGTGGCCATAGTCACTCTATACAAAATAAACACTCCAAGACTCAATAAAGAAAAAAATAACAGATTAATTTTCTTCATGAACTTTTATACAAAAATACTCAATAAAGAAAACAAATCCAAGAACACATCAAAATGATCATTCACCATGGCCAAAGAGGCTTTATCCCAGAAATGCAGGGATGGCTGAATATAGAAAATATAATCTACCATATGAAAAAGCTGAAAGACAAAACCACCTGTCATCCTACTAGATGTATAAAAGCATTTTAAATAAATCCAACATCTTTATAGGATAAAAGTCATGGAGAGATTAGGGAATACAATGGACATACCATAAATATAATAAATGCAAATTACAGCAATCCAAGAGCCAACAAGAAATTAACTAAAGAGAAACTGAAAACAATTCCACTAAAACCAAGCTGCTCATTCAATCTGTATCTGTCAATATAGTACTTCTCTTTCTAGTTAGAGCAATAAGACAAATAAAAGAGATAAAGAGAAAATTGAAAAGGAGAGTCAAAGTATCATTATTTACAGATGATGCCATAGTATGCATAAAGGACCCTAAAAATTCTATCAGCGAACTATTAAAGCTGATAAACATCTTCAGAAGTGACTGAGTACAAGATTAACTTAAAGAAAAATCAGAATTCCTCTGTTATACAAAGGGCAAACATGTTTAGAAATAAATCAGTGAAAGACCACCCTTCACAATATCCAAACAGAATATGAAATGTCATAATATAAAATATGTGAAAGAACTGTATAACTATAACTTCAAATCTTTGAAGAAAGAAATTAAAGATATCAGAAGATGGAAAGAACCTCCACACCAATTGATTGGTAGAATTACACAGAGAAATGAATATTTTGTCAAAAATAATCTACAAATTCAATACAATCTCACTCAACCTTCCCATATAATTTTTTGAAGACATTTAAAGAACAATCCTCAACTTCATATGGAAAATAAAAAAACAATACAACTAAAACTATCCTCTATTATAACAGAATTTGACAAGGCATGATCATCCCTTATTCAAATGTTATTTTATTAAATCAGAACCTAACATAACCGTCATCAGAGAGTCTTCATCCAGCAACTAATGGGAACATATGTAGTAGTCCACAGCTAATCAATACGTGGAGGTCCTGAGAATTTATAGAATAGGGAAAAGAAGGACTGTAGGAGCCAGATGGTCCAAGGGCATCATAACAAAATACATTGAATTAACTAAAGTGGGAACATGGGGGCTTACAGAGACTTAACTGATAATCAGAAAGATGCATGGGTCTAACCTAGGCTCTGTACCTATATGGTACGTTTATAGCTTGGAACTCCTAACACTGGAATCAGGACTGTCTCTGACTCTTATCTGCTTTTGGAATACTTTTCCTCTTACTGGCTTGGTTTGTACAGCTTATCATGGAAGGTACTTAGTCTTATTTCAAATAGTTTTGTCATGTTTGGTTGATATCCCTTGGAGGCCTGCTATTTGCTGAAGGGAAATGAAGGCAGAGTTGATCAGGAGAAGCAGGGAGCTGGGGGTGTAGAAACTGGGAAGAGAAGGAGGGGCGCTAGAGGAATTGCAGTTAAGCAGACTGGGGTCTTGTGGCTTCTCACAGCCTGATGCCCTGTTGGCAGCGTAGGGACATGTGCAGTCTAACTCCCTGAGTCTGCCCACCCAGTGTCCCAAATTCTCACAGGATGCAGGTCACCCCATTCCCACATTCCCATCCCCCCACCCCCCGGTCTATAAATCACAACTGGAGCCCAACGTAGGACAGAACCCATGACCCTGAGATTAAGAGTCTCATGCTCTACTGACTGAGATAAACCCACATAGAACAATTCTTTCCAGCAATTCCACAGCCATTACACTTGTTCTGGGACCCCTCAAATGACAAATATGCATAGGACCATTATTGGATAACCCAAAATGGAAAGCCCATCCAAGAAATACAAGGTAAAATATCGAAACCTAAAAACATCTCAAGCCTCATAACTCCACATGCTTATATATCCCAGTAAAAAACACATACATGACCAACCAAGATAATATCTGTCTTCCAGAAGTTAGTAACATTATTATATTAGGCCCCCAAGCTCAATTTTTGAATACACTAGCAAAACAGCAGCTTGTGGGAGAGGCAGATGAATTCTAGTCTGTTCATTACTTTTTTTCTAAACCTTGTGCCTATTTACTTCTAAATAGGTGGAATTGTTCCATATATCAGTCAAGGCCACTTGACTTTCTTTGTTTCTGTAAAATTATTTTTTTCAACTTATACTCAAATTGTAAAATTGCTTCAGATGGGCACTTATTGAGGAGGAGCAGAGATAATAGAGAAAAGAGAACCGTTCTGTTTCATTTAACTGGCATCAAATCTGACAGGTTTATTAATTCATTTATTGAAAAAAATACTTTATTAATATGCTTAAACAAACATTTAAAGCACAAATTGTGTACATAAAATGACATACATATACAATTATGCAAGGTGTAAAACAGAACAGTGGTGCACAAAGGACCAGAGAAATCAGTGATAAAAATGAAACCGGTGAGTTGAAAATCGTCTGAAAGACAAAACAAAACAAAAAACAACAACAAAAATAAACAAACCAACAAACCCCAAAATAAAACCAATGAAATCTAGAACTTGAAAGCTACTTTGTATGCAAGATAAATAAAGTGAAGAAAAAAATTTGAAGGGCTTAGTAAATAGAGCCACAGGTATAACTGCTCATCTCTCTTACCCCATTCTCACAACAAGCGTCTGCTGGCCCAAGCCCTATTACTTACTGTTTATCATTACTGTAATCTGTACTAGTGTTGCTGAGAGACATGATATTAAATAGTAGCAACATAAATATATAGCTTATTCATAAAAATGAATTCCAAAAGTACGTGAAGCTAAAGAGTCCTTAATAGACATAAATTTTTATGTCATTCACATGAACATTGGCTCCTTACTAAGTTTTAGAGACTGATAATTGCCACAGTTTAGTCCTCTTCCATGATCTTTAACAATTTTATGGACCAATAAGTTACTTAAAGCCATTGTTCCTATCCTAGTAGGTTTTTGTTTTTGAAGTTACAAATGACTTTAGGTATAAAATGGATACCTGAAAAATATGCCTTAGAGGAGAAACATAAATTATAGTATACAAAGAAAATATTTTGAGGATTAATGATTACGATAAATATTATATAATTAAATAATTATAGAATGTATTATATAATATATAACATAATAATAAACAAAATTATATAATTACATGATAAAATGTTAACATAAATAATAATTCGTAAATAACTTAATGATCATCCTTCATCAGACATGCCTATCCAGAAGCACACACCTTTACTCATTTCCCATGAATATTGTCCCTGCCTGCCGAGTTCTCTGGGGACTATAAGCTGCGCTTAGTGACCTCCATTCTCCTAGGGAAGATGACTAGATAGCCATGAGAGCAAATGAATGGAAAGCTGCAGTTGGCATCAGGAGATTGGGGGGGGGGGAGAGGCATCTCGGGGACATGCCAGAGACATGGGATAAGAAAGGCGTCCAAAAATGAATGGGAGTGACCTTAGCAGGGACTCACAGCGGTGGGATATGGAACCTGAAGAGGCTATCTCCTATAGTCAGGCAGGAACCTCAAAGGAGAAATAGGGACACCAACCAACCCATAAAACTTTCAATGAAAAATTGATCTTGCCTACAAGAAATACAGGGAACAGGGATGGAACAGAGACTGAGGGAATGGCCAAGCAATAGACAGCCTATGTAGAGTTCTATCCCATGGGCAAGCACCAATCCCTGACACTGCTAATGACACTGTTATGTTTTTTGGCAAATTCCTACTATGGCTGTCCTCTGAGAGGCTCCATTCAGCAGTTGACTTAGACAAATGCAGAGACCCACAGCCAAAAGCATTGGATGAAGCTTGTAAACACTTATGGAAGAGTTGGGGGAACAATTGAGGGCCCTGAAGGGATAGAAATTGTGTAAGAAGAACAATAGATTCAACCAACCTGGACCCTTGGGGTCTCTCAGAGAAATAATTACCAACCAAGAGCATACACAGGCTAGATCAAGTTTCTGTCCTCATTGCACAAATGCAGCAGTCTACACGCAGGTCCTGAACAAATGGAGTAGAGTTTATCCCTAAATCTCTTGCCTGTCTGTGGAGTCCGGACTTAGTGAGAAAAGAAGCACCTAGCTCTGCAGAGATTTGATGTTCCAGGATGTATGAATATCTGGGGAGGGCGCCTCCATTCTCTCAGAGGAGAAAAGGAGGGTGAGAGTGACGAGTGCAATGGACATTGGGAAGGGGGACAGCAATCGAGATGTAAAGTGAATTTTAAAAAAGCTACATAATATAAATTAGTTTTATGCCATGAATAATAAGTAAGTTAATAAATAACATTGTATAAATTATTTATTATAAGTATCCACATTTGAAAAATAAGTGTGTTAGATTTCTTAAACTGCATTCTTTCTATAGATTACAGGGAAAGCAAGAAACCCACAATCATATATTCTGGTTGTATTTTTTTCCAAATTTAAATTTTATATAGTTCTACTTCTCCTAAAACAATTGATTTTTTTAATATTTGTCATTATGGGAATATAAACAAAACAAAGAAAGCAAAAGAGCCAAAGAAAAAGCAGAATAAACACATGGATTGAGAGACACACATTCACACACAGTAATTCCACAAAAGCGCAGAACCAGAACCCATAAAATATATATATATGAAAAAGACTTAGCCAACCAATAAAATGAGAAAAGGGTCCCCAATGGAGCAGCTAGAGAGAGGACCCAAGGAGCTGAAGAGGTTTTGCAGCCCCACTGGAGGAACAATAATAGGTATCAACCAGTACCCCCAGAGCTCCCAGGGACTAAACCACCAACCAAAGAGTACACATGGAGGGACCCACGGCTCCAGCTACATATGTAGCAGAAGATGGCCATTTCAGACATCAATGAGAGGAGAGGACAATGGTCCTGTGAAGGCTTGATTCCCAAGAATAGGGGAATGCAAATCAGGAAATTGACCAGGGAGGGGGGGTGGTGAGAGGGGAGGGGGGATGGGATAGGGGATTTTTGGTGGGATAACATGGAAAGGGAATAACATTTGAAGTGTAAATAAAGTAAATATCTGATAAAAATTAAAACAAACCCAAAGACTTAGAAAATTAAAAAAATATATATCTTGACATAACATTATGAGAAAAACAAAATCTCCAAAGATGCTTTTGGGTCTTTTGTATTGGATGGGCTTGGGAATGGCCCATAAAAGTGGTTTGTATTCTCAGTGAGACTTTCTTAGAACTTATTTTTCATTTGTCTGTGGTTATTAAGATGATAGGCTTTGGGGTAAGGATAGAGAGAGTTGCATCCACTTGTGTGACCTTTTTCTCCAGGGCCCTTTCTGATGCAGATGCAAATAGGCATTGTGCCTGCTGCTGCATTCTCTGAGTTCATATGTATTGAATTGACTGTGTTTATAGAGCCCTATTGCCATTTGTTTGCCCAAGATTTTAGTATTTAACCATATTTAAAAGGTTTGCTTTTTAGTTCTTTGGTATTTACTTACAAAGTACTCAAATTAATTTACCCGATAGAACCCAACAAGCTCTGTTTGTGAAATAAATGCTCCTCTGAGCTTCTTTATGTCAAGGTACTTCTCTCTCCTGGAAAGGCGCTCATGTCATGAGAACTTTCTGAACAATGATTCTCCTTTCTTTTTTTCTGTTTCTTTAACTTTTTAAGGCTGTTTTTATTTCTAGTTTTTGTATGACTATTAGTGACAGCAATGATTGAATATTTAGTTTGCTTTTTGTGATCATTTGTGATCTCTGTCACATAAATGATAAAAATCTCTTTTCTTTAGAAGGAAAATTACTCACAATCTACTTTGTAAGTTACTTTGTCTTTCTGTTGAGACCTCAAACTCACTAAGACCATATTTCATGTACCCAGTAAAGAAAAGACCTAATATCTATCCTAGAGAGGATTTTCCTCTGGTCACATGGCCAGTTTCAGACAAAGAAATAAATTTGTAGCTCATCTGCCTCTGAGATTGCAGATTCTTTTTTCTGCACTGGGAAAATCAATGTCTTAAGTGTCATTTACTAAAAAATAGTAAGTGTAAAATGATAGAATTGTTTTCACCAAAACAAAATCACCAACTCCTTGTGTTAAAAAAAAAATCATTCAAGTTGAATATTTTTCTTTTTTTCAGAAGTGTTTTATTATTTGCATGAGTATTTTGTTGGTACATATGTCCGTATATTACAAGCATATCTGGTGCCTGAGAAGGTCAGAAAAATGCATTTGAACATTGAAATTTTGGTTACAGACAGTTTTGAGCCACCATGTGGGTTCTGGAAACTGAAACAAGGTCTTTTGTAAGAATAGCCAGTGCTCTTAATAGCTAAGACATCCCTGCAGACAAAGAATTAAATATTACTGCTTTTTTAAATCTTATGTTTGGATTAGGGAAATCTGTGAAAGTTATTTCCCAAATTTCATTTTTGGTTTAAATGGAAAAAAATATATACAAGTATAATTTGTGTTGAACGATATATACATATCCATTTCATTTTTATAGCAAGTGGGTTTGATTTCTCATTACAAGTTTATATGCTATGGATTTATAAAATTTTGTTCAATGTATTTTTATGTTTACTTTATGTCTATGGAACCTATTCTTATTTAAAATTGGAAAATAAAAGAATGACGATATGGTCCAGCTGTTAAGAACAGCATTCAAAGGATATGTATTAAGTCTCAGTACTCACATAGGAGCAAACATGCCTCTATTAATATAGTTTCAGGGGATCTGACACATTCTTCTGACTTCCACTGTCATTGTACACTTGTGGTGTACATGGATGCAAAATGGAAAAACACACAAATATTGTAAAATAAAATGCTTAAAAATACAGACTCATTGAGAAGTGGTTGGTGAAGGTAGTGAAGTATGGAGGGACATATCTCAAACTGGTTACTTGCATGAAATGGCCTTTTGTCACTGTGTTTTATAAACAAAATCCTTAAAATAAAAATTATTATTTATAAAATGTTTAACAGCATTAATAAGTATTATTTAAAAATAAAAATAACAAAATCAGTCATATTATTATATAAAATTTGCCTTTTAATTTTAAATAAATCATTATAATACATTAGTCTCTAATTGTATACTGCTTAAAAAAAGCATTATGTTTAACAAAATAAATATTTGAACATATAGTAATTTATAAGGATATTGTTTAAAATTATTTAAATTTTGAAAATGTGTATTCATATTATTGTCTACAACACATATATGAAGGGGAACTTTTTTCTGATATAGGGTGATATATTTTAAAATTATATAATCCAGCTCAATCTGATAGGCTTGTAACTTCATTTTTAGTTAGAGGTAAATAGAATTGCATTTTCTATATTCATCATAGTTTCATTATCTGTCCATTCATTGAAGGACTGAACTGGTTCTACTTCCTTGCTATAGCAAAAGAGCATCAATAAACACTAGTACACTAATCTCAGTTGTAGGATATGGAGTTTATTGCCATTTTCCCTTAACATCCTATCATTGTGTTTAATTTCTATTCTTTATGAATTCTGTACTGATAAAAATATTAAAAATTGAAAGTGAAGGGCAATCTTATCAGAATGGATATTCTAACTACACAGAAATTAGAAATTCAATGAGTTGTATAGATTTTGGGAAAGTATAAGAACTTATATGTATGGATACAGTAATCTACCTGCATTACGTTTTTTGCATGTTCTTTTTAACAAATTGTTTTTATTTAAAATATTGTCATATAGCAGGATCCTTCAGGAGTGTCATGCCCAGTTTTCTGAGGAACCACCAGAGAGCTTTCCAGAGTGGTTGTACCAGCTTGCAATCCCACCAGCATCGGAGGAGTGTTCCTCTTTCTCCACATCCTCGCCAACAACTGCTGTCTCCTGTGTTATTGATCTTAGCCATTCTGACTGGTGTGAGATGGAATCTCAGGGTTGTTTTGATTTGCATTTCCTGGGCAAATACCCAGAGGTTTCCCCTGCATGCAATAAGGACACATGCTCCACTATGTTCATAGCAGCCTTATTTATAATAGCCAGAAGCTGGAAAGAACCCAGATGTCCCTCAACGGAGGAATGGATTCAGAAGATGTGGTATATTTACACAATGGAATACTACTCTGCAATTAAAAACAATGATTTCACAAAATTCCTACGCAAATGATCAGAACTTGAAAATATCATCCTTAGTGAGATAACCCAATCACAAAAGAACAAACAGGGTATGCAGTCACTGATTAGGGGATATTAACCCAGAATCTCAGAATACCCTTATACAATTTGCATATCAATAGATTTCCAAGAAGCTGGAAGAAGAGACCCCTGGTCCTGGAAAGACTGGATGTAGGGGAATGCCAGGACAGAGAAGCGAGAGGGGGTTGAATGGGGAAAAGAAGGAAGGGGGCTTATGAGACTTTCAGGGAGGGAGGAAACAGGAAAGGGGAAATGATTTGGAATGTAAATAAAAAAACTTAGAATATAAAATAAAACCAACAGAAACAAAAAAAAAATATTGGCATAAAGAGTTAAGAAGTGGAACTCTACCTGGACAAGAAGCTGCACTCCAGATCTGCCCTCCCCCCCCCCAACACACACACACACATACACACAGAGAAAGGTTGACTCTCAGGAAGTCCATCACTACCATGCTCACAGGTGAGTCCCACCACCCCCACCACCACAATACTTGTCCTAACTCGGACCACCACTGGACCCAGGGGTTGTATGACCAATACACTCTGGAGACATATCTTCCTTCTAACCTTCAACTCTGCCCTGGGACAGAGCCAGCACTCCAAACCCTTCTCAAACCTAGAGATAGCTTGACTCCCAGGAGGTCTGTCATAACCAGGCTCTCAGGCTCCCATGAGGGAAAAGTTCCAGTAAGAGACAGCAAGGTCAGTTAACACCGGAGATAATCAGATGCTGAGAGGCAAGCACAAGAATATAAGCAACAGAAACCAGTGCTGCTTGGCACCATGAGAATCCAATTCTCCAACCACAGCAAGCCCCAGATACCCTAACATATCTGAAAAGTAATATTCCTATCTAAAATGCATTCTCAAGCAGATGGTAGAGGACCTTAAGGAGGAGATAATTAACTCCTTTAAAGAAAAACAGGGGAACACAGGTAAACAGGTAGATGCCCTTAAAGAGGAAACACATAAAAGCCCTTAAAGAAATACAGGAAGACACAATCAAACAGGTGAAGGAATTGAACAGAAATGCTGACTATCTAAAAAAATGGAAATAAAAACAATAAAGAAATCACAATAAGGATACATGCTCCACTATGTTCATAGCAGCCTTATTTATAATAGCCAGAAGCTGGAAAGAACCCAGATGTCCCTCAACGGAGGAATGGATTCAGAAGATGTGGTATATTTACACAATGGAATACTACTCTGCAATTAAAAACAATGAATTCACGAAATTCCTAGGCAAATGGTCAGAACTTGAAAATATCATCCTTAGTGAGGTAACCCAATCACATAAGAACACACATGGTATGCAGTCACTGATAAGGGGATATTAACCCAGAATCTCGGAATACCCTAGACACAATTCGCATATCAATAGATTTCTAAGAAGATGGAAGGAGAGACCCCTGGTCCTGGAAAGACTGGATGTAGGGGAATGCCGGGACAGAGAAGCGAGAGGGGGTTGAATGGGGAAAAGAGGGAGGGAAGGGGGCTTATGGGACTTTCGGGGAGGGAGGAAATGGGAAAGGGGAAATGATTTGGAATGTAAATAAAAAAAACTTAGGAAATAAAATTAAAAAAAAAAGAATACATGATCCACTATGTTTATAGCAGCCTTATTTATAATAGCCAGAAGCTGGAAAGAACCCAGATGGCCCTCAACAGAGGAACGGATACAGAAGAAATGTTATATTTACACTATGGAATACTACTCAGCTATTAAAAACAATGAATTCATGAAATTCTTAGGCAAATTGTTGGAACTGGAAAATATGATTCTAAGTGAGGTAACCCAGTAACAAAAGAACACATATGGTATGCAGTCACTGATAAGTGAATATTAGCCCAGAAGCTCAGAATACCCAAGACACAATTCACATATCAATTGATTTCCAAGTAGAAGGAAGAAGAGACCTCTGGTCCTGGAAAGACTGGATGTAGCAGTGTAGGGGAATGCCAGGTCAGAGAAGCGGGAGGGGGTTGACTGGGGAACAGGGGGAGGGAACAGGGCTTATGGGACTTTTGGGGAGGGGGGACCAGGAAAGGGGAAATCATTGGGAATGTAACTAAAAAATATAGAAAATAAAAAAAAAAATGTAGAAATGTTAAAAAAAAAAAAGAAATCACAAAGGAAACAAACCTGGAGGAGGAATACCAAGGAAAAAGATCAGCAGTTACATATGCAAGCCTCACCAACAGAATTCAAGAGATAGAAGACAGAATCTCAGGCTTGGAAGAAACCATAGAACATATTAACACAATAGTCAAAGAAAATACAAAGGTCAAAAAGTTCCTAATCCAAAATATCCAGGAAATTCAGGAAACATTGAAAAGACCAAATTTAAGAATAATAGGTAGGAATGAAAGAGAGTTAGAATTCCCAATTTAAAGGGTCAGAAAATATCTTCAATGAAATTATAGAAGAAAACGTCCCTAATCTAAAGAAGAGATAGCCATAATTGTACAAGAAGCCCACAGAACACTAAATAGATTAGATCAGAAAAGAAATACCTCCCATCACATAATAAAAACACTAAATACACAAAACAAAATAAGAATATTAAAAAGAGTAAGATAAAAAGGCCAAGTAACATATGTCAGAGTTATGCTAGACTTCTCAACATAGACACTAAAAGCCAAAAGGCCTTGGATAGATGTTATGCAGACCCTAAGAGAAAACAAATAACCAGCCTAGGCTACTATAGCCAGCAAAACAATAATAATAGATGGAGATACCAAGATATTCCATGAAAAAATACAAACTTAAACAATATCTTTTCACTAATCCGAAACTAAGGAGGATAATACATGGACAACTCTAACACAAGGGGGGAAACTACACACAAGGAAACCAAGAAATTAATCATCTTACAACAAACAGAGAAGAAGAGAATCACAAACACAATATGACCTCTAACAACAAAAATAACAGGAACCAACAATCTTTGGTCTTTAATATTTCTCAACATCAATAAACTCAATTACCAACAAAAATACATAGGCTAACAGACTGGATAAGTAAACAGGACCCAGCATTTTACTGGATACAGGAAACAAAACTCAGTGAAAATGACAAACACTACTTCAGACTAAAAGGCTGGAAAAAAACTTTCCAAGCAGTGGTCCCAAGAAAAAATCTGGAGTACCCTTTCTAATATCCCATAAAATGGACTTTCAATCAAAAGTTATCAAAAGAGATGTGGAAAGTCACTTCATACTCATCAAAGGAAAAATCTCAATTATGAACATCTATGCCCCAAATGCAAGGGTACCCACTTTTGTAAGAGAAATGTTACTAAAGGTCAAAACACACATTGAACCTCACACAATGAAAGTAGGTGACTTTCATAATCCACTCTCAACAATGGACAGATCATGAACAGAAACTAAACAGAAACACAGTAAAACTAATATAAGTTATGAATCAAATGGATTTAACACATATCTACAGGACATTTCACACTAAAACAAAAAAAAATACCTTATTCTCAGGATCTCATGTTACCTTCTTGAAAATTGACCATATAATCAGTTGCAAAAAAGCTTCAAGTGTTACAAGATTGAAATAATCTCATGTTTTCAATTAGATCACCACAGACAAAGAGTTGTCTTCAATAACAACAAAAATAACAGAAAGCACACACTCTCATGGAAACTGAATAACTCTCTACTTGATGGTAACTTGGTAAGGGAAAAATAAAGAAATTAAAAACTTTCTAGAATTTAATGAAAATAAAGGCACAACATGCCCTAAGTTATGGAACACTATGAAAGCAATGCTAAGACAAAAATTCATGGCACTGAGTGCCTTCATAAAGAAACTGGAGAGATTCTACTCAAGCAACTTAAAAGTACATCTGAAAGCTGTAGAACAAAATGAAGCAAATACACTCTAGAAGTATAGACAGCAGGAAATAGTCAAACTCAGGGCTGAAATCAAGCAAACAGAAACAAAGAGAATGATACAATCAATCAGGAAAACCTGGTTCTTTAAGAAAATCAACATGATAGATAAACCCCTAGTCAAACTAAATAAAGGGAGTATCCAAATCAACAAAATCATAAATGAAAAGGAAGACATAACAACAAAGACTGAGGAAATTCAAAAAATCATCAGATCATGTTACAAAAGCATATTTTCAACAAAACTAGGAAATCTAGATGAAATGGATGAATTTCTAGACAGATACCAAGTACCAAAGTTAAATCGGGAGCAGAGAAACTAAGCAGTCCTATAACCCATAAGAAAATAGAAGCAGTCATTAACAGTATCCCAAGTCCTCCCCCCCAAAAAAATGCCCAAGGCCAAATAGTTTTAGTGTAGAATTCTATCAGACCTTCCAAAAAGATCTAATACCAATACTTCTTAAACTATTCCATAAAACAGAAACAGAAGGAATAACACCTAATTCTTTCTTTGAAGCTACAATTATGCTGATACTTAAACACAAAGACCCAAGAAATAAAGAGTACTTTAGACCAATGTTGCTTATGAATATTGATGTAAAAAATACTCAATAAAATTGTTGCAAATTGAATCTAAGAACGCATCAAAACCATCATTCATCATGATCAAGTAGGCTTCATCCCAGGTATGCAGGGTTGGCTCAATATACAGATATTCACCAATGTAATCCACTATATAAAAAACTCAAAGAAAAAAATCACATGATCATCTCACCAGATGCTGGAAAAAGCTAGACCAAATGAAACACACCCTCATGTTAAAAGTCTTGGAAAGATCTGGAATTCAAGGCCCATACTTAAACATAATAAAAGCAATATACAACAAACAAACAGCCACCATCAAATTAAATGGAGAGATACTTGAAGCAATTCCATTAAAATCAGGGATAGGACAAGGCTCTCCCTATTCATTCAATATGGTACTTAAAGTTCTAGCTAGGACAATCAGACAAAAACAGGTGGTCAAAGGGGTACAAATTAGAAGGGAAGAAGCCAATATATCACTATTTGCAAATGATATAGATGAAAAAAGCAAGTGTTAGATCTGTGTGTAAAGAACTTCAAGTCTCTGGAGAAAGAAATCATAGAAGTTCTAAAAAGATGAAAAGATCTCTCATGTTGGAGAATCGGTTGGATTAACAGTAAAAATGACCATCTTACCAAAACAATCTAAAGATTCAATCTAGTCCCCAAAGAAATTCCAACTCAGTTCTTCAAAGAGATAGAAATAGCAATTCTCTTCTTCATCTGGAATAACAAAACACCCAGGATAGTGAAAATAACTCTCAACAATAAAAGAACTTCTGGGAGAAATTATCATCCCTGACATGAAGCTGTAATATAACACAATAGTGATAAAAAACAGAATGTTATTGGTCTAGGGCCAGACAGGTAGGTTAATGGTGTAGAATTGAAGACCCATGGAAAAAAGATAACATTTTCAACAAATAGTGCTGGTCTAACTGGCATTCTGGATAGAGCAGAAAGCAAAGTGATGCATTTACATCTCCTTGTTAAAGCTCAAATCCAAGTGGATCAAGGATCTCCACATAAAACCAGATATGCTGAATCTAATAGAAAAGAAATTAGGCATAAAAATATTCCTAAATTGATTGAAAGTAGAAGTAAAAACATTTTCTGATAAAACTGAAGATTTACATGGAAAATATCTCTGATAAAATTGAAGAAATTTATACAGATAAATTGGTAGGAATAAAAATATTCCTAAGTTGATTGAAAGTAGAATTATAAACATTTTCTGAAAAAATTGAAGATTTACATGGAAAATATTTCTGATAAAATGGAAAAAATATATGGAAAAATATTAAAATTGAAGATTATCATGGAAAATTATACAGATAAAATGGCAGGCATAAAAATATTTCTAAGTTGATTGAAAGTGAAATTATAAAAATTTTCTGATAAAATTGAAGAAATATTTAAAAAACACATTAGGATAGACTATTTCATGGAAAAATTATACAGATAAAATGGTAGGCATAAAAATATTCCTAAGTTTTTTGAAAGTGGAATTATAAACACTTTCTGATAAAGTTGAAGATCTACAAGGAAAATATTCCTGAAAAAAATTCAAGAAATATACAGAAAAGCACATTAAAACTGACTATTACATGGAAAATTATCTTATCTATCATCTTATCTGTATAATTTTTCTATATAAAATAGTCAATCTTACCGTGTTTTTCTATATATTTCTTCAATTTTATCAGAGATATTTTCCATGTATATTTACACAATGGAATACTACTCAGCAATTAAAAACAATGAATTCATGAAATTCTTAGGCAAATGGGGAACAGGGGGAGGGAAAAGGTCTTATGGGATTTTTGGGGAGGGGGAACTGGGAAAGGGGAAATCATTTGGAATGTAAATAAAGAATATAGAAAATAATAATAATAATAATAATAATAATAATAATAATAATAATAAAGAGAAAGAAAGTGGGAAATAGCCTTGAAAAGTTGTGCACAGGGAAAAATTCTTGAACAGAAATAATACCAATGGCTCCGGCTCTATGATCAACAATTGAAAAATGGGACCTCATGACACTGAAAAGCTTCTATAAGGCAAAGAACACTGTCAATAGGACAAAATGGCAACCTTCAGATTAGGAAAATATCTTTACCATTCCTACATCTGAAAGAGGGTTATTACCTAAAACATACAAAGAACTCTAGAAATTAGACTCCAGAAAAACAAGAAACCCAATTAAAAAATAGGGTACAGAGTTAAACAGAATTCTCTACTGAGGAATCGAGAATGACCAAGAAGCACCTAAAGAAATATTAAACATCTCTACTCATCAGGAAATGCAAATCAAAACAACGTTGAGATTCCACCTCACACCAATCAGAATGACTAATATCTAAAACTCAGGTGACAAGAGATGCTAGAGAGGATGTTGAGAAAGAGGAAATCTCCATTGTTGGTGGGATTGCAAGCTTGTACAACCACTCTAGAAATCTATCTGGTGATTCCTCAGAAAATTGGAAATAGTTCTACCTGAAGACCCAGCTATACTGTTCCTGGACATATACCTAAAAGATGTTACAACGTAGAACAAGGACACGTGCTCCACTATATTCATAGCAGCCTTATTTATAATACCCAGAAGCTGGAAAGAACCCAGATGGTCTTCAACAGAGGAATGGATACAGCAAATGTGGGACATTTACACAATGGAATACTACTCAGCTATTTAAAACAATGACTTCATGAAATTTGCAGCAAATGGATGGAATTAGAAAATATCATTCTGAGTGTTGGAACCCAAACCCAAAATGTTATATATGATATGTACTTACTGATAAGTAGATGTTAGCTACAAAACTCAGTACACCCACAATACAACTTACAGACAATATGAAATTTAACAAGAAGAAAGTGTAGTGTAAATTCTTCAGTACTACTTAGAAGGTGGAACAAAATAACCACAGCAGACTTGGTTGTGAGGGGAAGACTGAGGGAAAGTGGGGAGCAGGATCAAATATGGGATAAGACAGAAGAGAAGTCCAGAGGACTAGGAGAATGAATAAAAATATATAGCAGTGGAGGGTAAGGAACGGGGGGAGCCACTAGAAAGTCCCAGATGCAGGGATGTGAGAAGCTCCCAGGACCCAATCAGAATGACACTAGCTGAAATACCCAACAGTGGGGCTATAGAAATTGGAGAGACCACTTTCAGATAGACATGGCTCCCCATTGAGGTATGGGGCCACCCACTTATCTCAAAATCTTTAACAGAATTCTTCCTGTCTAAAGGAAATTCGGTGACAAAACATGAAACAGTGACTAAAGTAAAGGCCATCTAAAGACTGTCCCACCTTGGAATACATCCTATCTGCAAATACCAAACCCTAGATACTATTGCTGATGCCAAGATGTTCTTGTAAATAGGAGCCTGGCATGGCTGTCTTCTGACAGGCTTTGCTAGCACTTGATTAAGACAGATGCAGATACAGCCAACCATTGGACTGAGTCAGGAATATCTAATGGAAGAGTTAGGGGAAGGACTGGGTGAAGGGAATTGCAACCCCATAGGAAGAACAACACTATCAACTAATTGGACCCCTCCAAGATTCCAGGGATTAAACTACCAACCAAAGAATATACAAGAGCGGGTCCATGACTCCAACTACATATGTAGCAAAGGAGTGCCTATCTGGCATCAATGGGAGGGGAGGTGCTTGGTTCTGTGGAGGCTTATTGCCCCAGCAAAGGGGACTGCTGGAGGGTAGAGGCAGGAGTGGAAGAGTGGGTGGGGGCGCACCCTATCAGAGGCAAATCAGAGGGGGGTGGGTTATTGGGGTTGTGGAAAGGGGGACAACATTTGTAATGTAAATAAATAATTAATAAAAGTGTTAAGAAATGTAATACCTCTTTGTGCTCATTGAAAATATTTCTTCTACTTTTAAAATTATTTCTTTTACTTTAGAAATTATAATGCAATTATGTTATTCTCCCCTCCATTTCATATCTCTAAACACTCCCATATAAAGTATCCAGGTATCATGTTGTTTTATCTAGGGATAAAATGTCTTCTGATAGGTTTTGATTTTGTTTTAATGAGAAAATATTCTCTAGCTCAAAGGGAGCTAATAATAAACACACACAATCACACACACACAATCACACACACAATCATACACACACACAATCACACACACACACACACACACACACACACACACACACACACAGTAATCACCTTACAACCTAAGCAGTTGCTAGAAAATAAAATACCCTTGCTCTTATCATTCCTTTAAAAATAACGAAGTTTGAAGTTTGACTTTCTATTGCTTATTTCCAAATTACACCTTCCTGAGCTGAGATGGGTACAGCTGCCAATGGTTCCATCAGAGCCATTCTTGATCAGTTTGTAAAGAATAGATTAAAACCTATTGGTAGAAGCATCAGAGAGGATTTGAAGGATGTACATAGCCTCATTGTTTTTTCACTGTTCTTACATAGTATATTAAACGAACTTTTGAAAACTAGTTATGAATTAACCCAGAGTTTTTAGCTCTTTATTTTTGGATTGTTATTGAAACAATGTAAGGTTTTTATGTTCAGGATAGTTTTTCCATCTTTAACAAAGATTTTCAGAGCATCAGGAGAAAGCTGCACAGTGTGCTTTGGTTTCTTCATATTTATGATAGTATACTCTTACAGGTAGTCATTGGTGTGCCATTAGCTGGAAAATGATTCCAATTGTGTCAATTGACAGAGCCAGGAGTTTTCCTTGTAAAAATCAAACATTTTATATAAAAACAGGTTGTTGTTATTCCACAATCAAAAGAAATGAGAATTGATCAATGAAAAATTAATTATTGTGAACAATTTAATCAAGGCTATTTGTCCTTTAGATTGTCAGCATATTGGTTCATGTGGTACTTTTTTATAAGACTATGAGGAATCTTTTAAACTTATTTATTTGCTGTGTAACAATTTCCTCTGACATTGAAATCTTCCATCCTGCAGGTAAGCTTGTTAAACAAGAAAGTTAAAATTCTCAAAATAGTTTCAGAAGTTAGCAAAACTATCAAGAGTCACTAGACTCCTTCTTGCCAGTGTAAGCAAATAGACACCTGGGAGTAGTTCTTAGACAGCACAAGCTGTAAAAGTAAGACAAGCTAAGCTGCAAAGAAAACTCTGAGACTATGCCAGCTACCTTATAGAATCAAAAACCACCTGGGTTGCCTGGAATAGATAGAGACCATCCCAGTCACTTGGAAGGGATATTCTCCAGATTGTTAAAAAAGTGCCTGTAAGCTGTGCAGTGTATTCCATGTTTCCAGTGTTTGTGAGCTGTCACACATGCTGCAGTAATTCTTCTCCAGTAAGTAACCCTTAACCCACGCTCCTGTAAGTGTAAATAGACAGTTGTCTGATACCAGCCATTTTAGGAAAAACTTCTCCATCATGCTGGTTGGGTCAAACTGAGTTCATGGAACCAATCTTATCTTGTTTCTCCCAGTGTTTCTTCTTTTTCTGTCAACCAGTAAATTACAAAAAGTGAAGGAAAAAGTTCCCTCTCATCTAAAATAAAGTATACCAGTTTTAAAAGTATTACCTGTCATTACTTAATTAACTATGTGCAGCTGACTCACTCCTTTGTTCTCTTATCACTTTGAGTTACAGGCAAAATGTCCACGATGAGACCTGACTGTCAAGGCGCTGAGTTAAAGACCATGAAAACAGGTGGCCTGGATAAGGCCCAGTCACCAATGTTATTACCCCTTTGTTCAACCTCTTTAGTCAAAAAATGATTGAACAATGTTATACCCTACTCTGATCCACCTTGTTTTGTGGTCTCATCCTTTATAAATGTTGTGCAATTTCTCTTAAGGGTCACAGTTCAGCTCCTGAGTCTCACAGTGGCCATGATAGATCAGTAGAAGCCTGAGTAAAATAAACTTTTGTCATCTGCTTAAATACTTACTGAGATGAATGTTCAAAATGTGTCTCTCCTCAAGAATATTCTGGTATGAGCTGTGAGTTGGGAATTGATGACTGTGAATCCCAGCCATGTCTACAGAGTAAGCTCATGGGGCTTACTTCTGTGACTGTGCACCTGAATTCCTTGAAGACCACTGTGAACTCAACTTTGATGAATGTTCTAGTCAACCATGTCTCCATGGAGATCTACCTTTGGGTAGAAGAAACATCTACCACTGTGTCTGCAGGGGTAGTGGATGCACAGGGACACACTGTGAGACCTTGTTTGTTGGTCAAAGCCTTGTCACAATGATACAACATGAAACAACTGGGTTGACAGCTGTATTAGTCACTGTTGGACTGATTGCACAGGGACCCTGTGTGAGACAGACATAGATGAATACAGTAGGATCACAGACAATTTGGAGAGAAATGTGCTGAGTTGTCTTCAGAAGGTCTACACAGACACATTGCTGGCCTGACTTCCTCCTTCAAGCACCTTGGAGTCTCAGGCTATGTTTTTATCTTCAGCCTGGATTCACAAATAGGGGCCTAGCATAACTCCTCAGAGAGACTCTACCCTCTAGCTGACCAAAACATATACAAACACTCACAGCCAAACATCAAACACTGCTCAGGAATTCTTGTGAAAGGATTATGGGAAGGACTAAAGAATCGTGAGAGGATTGGCTCTCCACAAGAAGACCCACAGACTCAACTAATCTGGACCCCTCTTGACTACTAGATACTGAAGTACCAACCAAAGAATGTACAAGGACCAGACCTAGGTCTGACTAACATATGTAGCAGATGTACAGCTTTGTCTTTTTGTGGTCCCCCAATAACTGGTTCTGGGCTGTCTTTAAAGCTGTTGTTCTCTGTGTGTGGATTCTGTTCCTCTAACTGGACTGCCTTGTCTGCTGTCAGTGGGAAAGGATATACCTATCCCTGCAGTGATTTGAGGTGCGAGGGTGAGTTGGTTCCCAAGGAGGGCCCTCACCCTTCTCAGAGAAAAGTGGGGGGAGAAAAATGGGGGAAGGAAGGAGCCTTGGAAAGGTAGGACTGGGATGAGAGGGGAGACTGTGATTGGGATGTAAAGTCCTCCTGTCACATAGTAATCAAAACACCAAATGCACTAAACAAAGAAAGAATAATAAAAGCAGTAAGGGTAAAAGGTCAAGTAACTTATAAAGGCAGACCTATCAGAATTACACCAGACTTCTCACTGGAGATGATGAAAGCTACAGACCCTGAGAGAACACAAATTCCAGCCCACACTATTATACCCAGCAAAACTCTCAATCACCATAGATGGAGAAACCAAGATATTGTATGATATAACCATATTTACATAATATCTTTATACAAATCCAGCCCTACAAAAGATAATAGATGGAAAATGCCAACACAAGGAAGGAAACTACACCCTAGAAAAAGCAAGAAAGTGATCTTCTTCCAACAAACCCAAAAGAAAGTAATCATATAAACATAAAAATAACACCAAACTTAACAGGAAGCAGCAATCAATATTCCTTAATATCTCTTAACATCAATGAACTCAATTCCCCAATAAAAAACATAGTCTAACAGAAGTATTTTTCATGTAATCTTCAGTTTTATCAAAAATGTTTGTAATTCCTCTTCCAATTAATTTAGTAATGTTTTTTATGTCTACCATTTTATCTGTATTATTTTCTATGATAATCTTCATTTTTAACATGTTTTTCTATATATTTCTTCAATTTTATTAAAAATATTTTCCATGTAAATCTTCAATTTTATCAGAAAATGTTTGTAATTCCACTTTCAATCAACTTAGAAATATTTTATTCCTACCATCTTATCTGTATAATATTCTATGAAATAGTCAACTTTATCATGTATTTCTATGTATTTCTTGAATTTTATCAGAAGTATTTTCCATGTAGATCTTTAATTTATCAGAAAATGTTTTTAATTCCACTTTCAATCAACTTAGAAATATTTTTATGCCTACCATTTTGTCTGTATAATTTTACATGAAATATTCAATTTTAATGTGTTTTTCTACATTATTTCTTCAATTTTAACAGAGATATTTTCCATGTAAATCTTCAATTTTATCAGAAAATGTTTATAATTCCACTTTTAATCAACTTAGAAATATTTTATGCCTACCATTTTATCTGTTATTTTCCATGATAATCTTCAATTTTAATGTTTTTCTATATATTTTTTCAATTTTATCAGAAATATTTTCCATGTAAATCTTCCATTTTACCCAAAAATGCATATAATTCTACTTTAAATAAACTTCGGAATATTTTTATTCCTACCATTTTATCTGTGCAATTTTCCATGATAATCTTCAATTTTAACATGTTATTCTATATTTTTCTACAATTTATCAGAAATATTTTCCACATAATCTCCAATTCTTCATAAAGTGTTTCTATTTCCCTTTTCAATTAATTTAGCAATGTTCTTTATGTCTACGATTTTACTCTTTAATTTTCCGTGAAAATTGTCAATTTTACCGTGTTTTTCTTTATAGTTTTTCAATTTTGTCAGATATATTTTCCATGTAAATCTTCAATTTTATCATAAAATGTTTTCAATTCCTTTTTAAATTAAAAAGAAGAACAAAAGAAAAACTATTACAGCCATATGCCTACCAATAATACAATTTAGACAAATAAAGAGTTCTTTTGAAAAAAAATCACCAACTAAAAAAACTTACCCATATGTGCGTTTAAATTTTTTTAAAATTTTCAACAAAGTGGTCTCAGTGGTGAAATTCTATGTAATTTTTAAAGCACAATGCCTAACAATTTTTCATAAACACACTCAAAAGTCAAAGTGGTTAGCCTACTTTCCTATTCATTGTAAGGCTAGTACTAGCTGGATTCCAAATTCTCAAGTAAAACAAAAACAAAAACAGTACACCATACATTGTATGAATAAAGGTGAAAAACTTCACATTGGGTGAAATGAATATACACAAAGATCATGAAAACATGGAATTTTTTCTAAAATTTTAAGGTAGTCTTACAAATATATTATTAATTGAATTTATGTGTATACATGTGTTCTTACATGAATTTATGGGTACTATGTGGATGGAGGTTCCGGTGGAGACCAGAGGAGGGCATTCACATAAGACTGGACAAAGATAGTCATACAATAAATAGTAAGATTAATAAGATATTCTTCCTTTAGAACATATACTGTGGTAAACCTACTGTGGAAACCTTTTTAACACTAAAAGGGAACACATTATTAATACAACTATTAAACTGTTTGTTTTCCAGAGAAATAACATGCATAAGCATTAACTTTAAAAAGTTACAAACAAGAGGATAGTCTTCACGTAAAGAACTTGAAAAGTTACAATCATTGAAAGGGAGAAGATGTTATTGTCAAAGTCTAGGTGAACAGGTAAGGATTTGGGTACGGCCACTGAAGAGAAACAAGCAAATAAGCAAAGAATGTTCTATGTTTCATCTGTATCAATATTCCCACTTTCCATGTGATGATTCCCTATAGTTTCACAAGATGTTACTTCCCAGGAAAATGAGTGAAGAAAATGGCTTTTTTTTTTAAACAACTGGGTAGAATACAGGTCCACCTCAGATAAACCTTTGCTCACAACTAAACATTTCTAGAATAAACTCCAAAATAATACTCATGAATTATATCAAAGGTCACCCCTTTTACTTCCATAATTTTAAAATCACAGTATCTATATGGTGGTAAGATGAATAAAGTATGGTCTTGATCGTATTTGTTGAGTAAATGCAATGTGTTGTGGTCAGATTTCCATGCTGAGAACTGTCCTACAAATCTTGGATGTGAGTTTGCTTCCAACTTTCAGTGCACAAAGAGATGAACTCAACATGAACCATTAATCCAGTCCCCATCAGTGAAATTTAGCAAAAGTAAAATTTAGCAAGAACTGAAAATATGAACAAGTGGAGATTAGTGTCATCATGATGAAAGATCTATTTCAAGCAGAAAAAAAGTAGAAATATTTTTGTCCCTGTCATGTAAGACTAAAAATTTATAAAGAGAGTGAGAAAAGTCAAAGTAAAAACAGGTGGGAAAATTCAGTAGTATCAGAAAATACAAAGGAGAAGCACAAAGAAAATCAGTATTATGGCCAGTAAATGTAGAATAATATTTTGAAATTAAATAATGCAAAAAGTAGTACAAATTGCAAAGCCCTTTAATACTCAGGTTATAAAATTGTACTCCATTACCATTGTTATTGGTGTTTCTGATCTACCACAATGTAAAGTCAGTACAGAACAGAGGCATGTAGCAATGGGGGATGGGGAACTGGGGGTAGTCACCAGACAGTCCCAGATGCCAGGAAAACAAGAGTCTCTCTGTACCCAACAGGGATGAAATTAACTCAAGAAAGTGGAGAGAGAAACTCTAGAGACCATATCCTGAGGTTAGGCAAGACCCCTGGTTGAGGGATGGGGTCACCTGCGCATCTCCAAAATTTTAACACAGAATTGCTCCTGTCTAAAGGAAATACAGGGACAAAGAGTAGAGCAGAGATGTCTGGAAAAGACATCCAGAGACAGCCCCACCTGTGGCTCCATCCCATATGCAGATACCAGACCTAGACACTATTGCTGATGTCAAGAAGTGCTTGCTGACAGGAGTCTGATATGGAAGTCTCCTGAGAGTCTATGCCAGAACCTGACTAATACAGATTCGGATGCTTGCAGCCAAACATTGGACTGAGCACAGGGACCCCGACAGCGAGTTAGGGCAAGGACTGGAGGTGCAGAAGGAGTTCGCTACCTCATAAGAAGAACAATATCAACCAACCAGAGCTCTCCCCACACCTCCACCTCCCTGGAGCTCCCAGGGACTAAACCACCAACCAGAAAGAACCCATGACTCCAGCTGCATATGTAGCAGATGATGGCCTTATCTGGCATCAATGGGAAGGGAGGCCCTTGGTCCTGTGAAGGCTTAGTGCTCCAGTGTAGGGGAATGTTAGGGTTGTGAGGTGGGAGTGGGTGGGTGCGTGGGGGAGCACCCTCATAGAAGAAGGGGGAGGGGAGATGCAATGGGGATTTGAGGAAGGGAAACCTGGAAAGGGGATAACATTTGAAATGTAAATAAATAAAATATCCAAGAAAAAATTTTAAAAAAGAGAGAATATCCTAAAGATAAAGGAAGCGAAGTGTCCAGAACTGAAGAAATCTCTTAATATGTAAATCAAAAGTAGTTTGATGGATTTTATAAAAATCCAACTTAACCTCTGACCAGTCATAAATTTGTATTTAGAAAGCCAATGTAAGCAAAGAAGAGTCCATGTCTCTAACCCGCTGGCCTCTCCCCAGTGTTCTCAGTCTTTCAACACTGAAAGCCACATGCACATTCAAAACCTCATATGCGGTCTTCAGAATTACCTTGGCAAGACTTCCTTAATCAGTGGGAGAGAAAATTTAAATTGGCTAAATAATTCTTTTAACTGCTGGGCTTATTTATGTAGAACACAGCTTTAAACAACAGGGGAACTATAAGTGGAAGACACTACATTTAATGTAACTCCTACAATTATGTATCAAGGGTCTGTAAATGAACCCAAGTGCAAATTAAATTTGTCCCAGTTTTGCCTCAAAGTGGCCATCATATATTCATTTACTTATTTTTGTAATGAAAATAGGTTGCTTGTTTTGCTTTAAAACCTTTTAAATGTTAGATTATCTGCATTAAGAATGTTATGTTCATGTACATTGTGTCACATGTATAAAATAATATACAGGAGCAATTAATTCAAAGACTTAAATCTGTAGGGTTTCCAGTCATACCAGAAAACCTTACCGTTTCTTTTTTATAAAATATGAAAGTCAATGAAGAAAGTCTACCAAAATGGATATTAGTAAATAGCAAAGAATGTGAACAACATAGAAATGCATATATAAATATGCAAGACTATAGACACTATCTTATATCCATTCGGATTGTCACATTCCATCATGTGAATTTCAGGTAACTCCAGTCAATATTCTTGGGTACACATGCTTTTACCTGTTGACCTATCTTGTGTGTGTGTGTGCGTGTGCGTGTGCGTGTGTGTGTGTGTGTGTGTGTGTGTGTGTGCATTTACATATGTGCATTTTTGAGAGATGTCTATTCATATTAATTTTCCATTTCTGAAACATTTTGTATTTGTTAAAGTTGTGGTTATACAAGTTCCTTATATTTTTGGGTATAACCTACCAATTATCTCAGATAAAAATAGTTTCTCTTTCTTCATGAGTATACTTTTTACTAAATTGTTTTATTTGATAATTAGGAAATTATAACTACTAGATTGGTCTTAGGTTAACCAGTTGATAAAAGTTAATAAAATATTCTTAATTATTTATGAAAGACATATGACAATGTTATCAAAAGCATGACATTTATTTATTTAAAACTGTCAATATTCTACTTTATAATTCACACTAGAGTAAAGGTTGGAAGAAAGAACTGTTGTATTTTGAATCATTAGTATGACAAATTGTGTCATTATTTTTGCAAAGGTTACAACTCAGGTGATTTAAGTTCATTCTGAGTCCAAGCCTGAACCCCCTTTGTATTTGAGAACTTACCTTAGACAACTTGAAATTATAAATATTTTCTCTATTTCTAGACGTGTAAATCAGGTTTAGCAGTACTTTCTCATGAACTTCAGAGGCATTCCTTTTCAGTCAGTCACTGAGAAAACAGCCCATAATCTCAGGGAAGAAATTCAGACTCATCAGGTGTCTGTACCAATTGTTAAACCACCCTCTCTATGCAGACACCAGAATACTTGCAGATATTACTGACACTGATACAAATACTGTAACAAAAGGTTCAAAATAGCTTTTATATCTTTATACATTTATACAATACAAAGTGGCAGCATTATAGTCACGCAGTTGAACAGCTCATGGTATCATCAGCTCTGTCCTTGATACCTAGCAGTCTACCTTGGGGAAATTAAATAGATACAATTTTTGCTTTTTATTACAGGGAGAAAGAAAATGAACTATCTTATTTGAAACTTCTAATACATCTGAATTGATTTAACTAAAATAATTTGGAATATCAGCTATGACTTCTAAAATACAATTTTTCTATATTGAAATACTTCTTCAATAGCCATGAAAGAATGAGAAAATGCCTTGGTCTTTAGTTCATATTTTGATTTCCAAAACTGGATTTTTTTTGAAAAACTGGCCTTTTATGAACAAAAAAAAAATATGTACAGCCTATAAACTATACAGTATTTTCTACTGTATAACTTATTTATATCTATATCTTAAAAATATTCTCAGAATTTATACATTTATGGTTCAACAGAGATTCTTGTGGCTAAAATGTTTGCATGTGTACTATGGGAAATTAGTTGGTGATTCAAAGAATTGTTATCATCCATCATCCTTTATGATTTTTATCATAATTTTCAACAAGACAAATGAAGCCAAACTCTTTACATTATATCAATTTTTTATATATTTAATAATCCAACTAATTTCATGAGAATTTCAGGAAACAACATTATTAAATTTGCTAAGATAATTTAAGGCCCATAACATTGACTTATTTTTTCTTTAAGGACAATTTTCCTGAATCACAAGATTTTTGGTTTTTTGTGTTTGTTTGTGTTTGTTTTTGCTCAGGTGTGAGACCCATTTGTATGATAATTTCACCAACTAATAACTTGATTATTTGACACTAATAAGAAGAAGTTGATTATATCATTTTCTATGTGTTTTGTTAGATGATGTCTTGTTAATGATCATTTAAAAATATCTTTATAAGTCATCTTATGCTACAAAATACCACCTCTTCAAATTTGACTTGTTGCAAAATTTGTAATTGCTGTTAGTAAAAAATCTACATTGTATTTGCATTTACTGTTTCAGGTGATTTCTAGCTCCATAAATAGACTTAATTGGACTTTAGGAATATACTTCTTTTAATTTTTTAATTCAAGAGATTAACAAATGATTTTAAAGACTTGGTCATTTTTAACCATAAATATTAAATATTATAATGAAAGCACTTTTTTGAAAGATCAATATTTAATTTTTATTTTGTGAAGTAAATAAAAATAAATAAATCTGTCTTCTCAACATTAAGTAAAGTGCAGTATGAAGATATGAAATTTGAGGCCAATTTGAGATTTGACCTCAAATACTTTTTTGAAAGATCAATATTTAATTTTTATTTTGTGAAGTAAATAAAAGTAAATAAATCTGTCTTCTCAACATTAAGTAAAGTGCAGTATGAAGATATGAAATTTGAGGCCAATTTGAGATTTGACCTCAAATACTTTTTTGAAAGATCAATATTTAATTTTTATTTTGTGAAGTAAATAAAAGTAAATAAATCTTTCTTCTCAACATTAAGTAAACTGCAGTATGAAGATATGAAATTTGAGGCCAATTTGAGATTAAACAGAGATACTAGCAACAGACAAGAGTGTGAGGAGCATAAACAAAGACTATGCATAATAATGAAGCACCACATAATACTTTCATATGGATACACATCCTATGATGCTTAGAGCAGGCTAATCATTTTCATCTTTGCCCACACTTAGCCCTTATGTTAAAATATGCAAAGTCAGTCTTTTTAGCCTTCTGAAAGAACCTGTATTATTTTTGGTCACTCTTTCATTCAGTAGGATTCTATAATTATTATCATAGTTAACCATAGCTGAATAATCATACTTCAATTTTAAATTTGAAAATTTACCCTTCTGTTCTTTTCTTGCAAAAAAATATTTCACTTTTAAAAATTTATACTGATAGTATATATTTCAGTACAATTACCAGGTATAGTCAAATAGTGTTCACTATAACTCATGATATTTGCATAAATATGCATAAAAGCAGCTAATGAGACATGAACATGGAGGACAAATTATTTGGATTAAAGAAATTTATTGCCACTGACTATAGAACTGGCATATTTATGGACTACACTGGAAATGAATCCTGAAAAGATCATATGCTCTTCAACACAGATTATATACACAAAGAGTGAAATTAAATACAATTTTGAGTGTAATGGACCAATATCTTACACTATGTCAAGCTTAAAACTTAAAGTTCCTTAATTACATTTAACTATGTTGTTTCTTTTCTTCCTCACTTGCAGCACTCAGATTTTGTCTGCATTACAATAAAACATATATTTCATTTCTTGATCCAAAATATAATACTTTTTTGACAAGTTTTATAACATACGATATTCAAAAGATTCATCAGCCAAAAGAATGGGCAAAGGAAAAGAACTAAGAAGAAGGATAAAAATAAAATTTTTGAAACTGTACTAATGGTTAAAAGCACATCAATGCAACCATGTTTTAGAATACAGCAAGAGGGGCACAGTTGGCCTAAGATAAGGAGCAAAGTAACCCAGTGTGAGAACAAGTGAAAAGATGGCTCTTGGAGTCCATTAACAAACCTGAAGACATATGAGAACACTTTAGCCACATGTTTTATTTTGTGATATATATATATATATATATATATATATATATATATATATATATATAGATATATGTATATAAACATATATTCATACATATACATATATCACATTTATTGATATGTACTCTCATATATATATATATAACATTTAATTAATAAACACACACATAGATTTTGTTGATATATTCGTATACATACATATATATATATATATATGTATATATATATACATCAGATTTCTTTGGTAAATGTAATTTAATTTGACTTTTAAAGGAAGACCCTTGCAGTTATCTTATATTTATTTCTCCTTTTTTCAGAAGACATAAGTAATTCTGGTGATGCCTGGCAGAGGCCATGCAGGTGGAATTGCCCTGGGCATCCTAGCAGTGGTCCACCTTCTTCT
Source organism: Tokudaia tokunoshimensis (assembly GCA_036184795.1). Classification (NCBI taxonomy): domain Eukaryota; kingdom Metazoa; phylum Chordata; class Mammalia; order Rodentia; family Muridae; genus Tokudaia; species Tokudaia tokunoshimensis. Next base: position 50,387,729 of record BTHU01000021.1, read on the forward strand.
TTTACTTTTCTTTTTTTCACATCTTCTACGGCTGTACCTCAGTGAGGCACAGCCCCAGGGGCTTTATCTTTGGATTTTTCTTGGTGCTGCTGAGCCTTCTCATGTTTGTCATTGCTATATTCCTCATATATCTAGCTCAGTATAAGAGGACATGGGGCACCCTCACTGCCTATAGTTTGGTGTGATTGCTTTTTGGGAGACAGTCGACTTTATTGGACAATTTTTCTGCAAATCAACATGAAGATGGACTTTCATAAAATAAAATTGTCTATATGAATTACTGATTTCTATATATATTTACATAATCATAGTAAAATATTTTATAGCGACAAGTTTGGAATGTGTTTTGAAATTATTAAAAGAGCTATCTGGATTAGATTTCATCACAAGGAAGCGCTTGCATAACTTGTGGGACCATGAAAGGTAGCGTGGTCCCTGGTTGAGTTAAGGCTTGAAGTCCCGGAAATGATGAAGAGACAGTAGGCACTTCACTTTGCCTGTTCCTGGCCACCAGGCCCCTGTCACTAGTCACAGCTTCCACAGATTTGTGGCCATCAGTCATGTAAGGGCAATGCCCCAAGCCCTTCCACTTGCAGATGTTACCTGTGATCACTTAGGCTCAAAACAGATCTCCATTTTAATGAAGTACCTAAAGGTCTGGAGGGCTTAGCCAATATGCTTTCCTTCCTAGACATTCCTCCTTGCAACCTCAGGCCCACCCTGAGAAGTGGGGTATAGTATTAAACATCCACTTTCTGCCATGACAATAAATGCATTAAAACGATGGACTGCCTCTTTTCATCGGGATCTGCAGTGGAGAGCCACAAAGAAGACTTTTGCCTAAAGAGCAGCAGTCTAATCTCCTGTAGAAAGACTCTCTGTGTTCCCTGCAAAGACAAGCTCAAGCTATCTCCTCCCAAGTCAAGGACTTTCCCTAAGGGACCAGCCAGATTTCTGCCCCTTCTCCCCCAGTCTCCCAGCCCACGGCCAGATCCAGCCCTCGGATCCCCACTCTGTTCTTAGCTTTTCTGTGGCAGCCAGCGGTGCCTATATGTCCAAAAGCCTGAGAACTAGATGGCCCTGGCTTCTTTGCAGGCCCAGGGATCGCTGAGTCAGCTCTGGCTATCTTTCACATCAGACTCTGCTTCCCCACCCTCGGAGCACTGTCCCAGTTCTCCCTAGGCCCAAGAACTGTCTGGCCAAGACAGCTTGGGGTAAGCATAGTCAAAACTCCTGCATCCTTCCTTGCTGAGCAGCAGAGCCCTGTGGTGGAATTGACAGGGGGCCACATAGCCCTACAGTAACTTATGGTTTTTATTTAGGAATATATATATATATATATATAAAATTATAATAATCAAATTAAATAATATATATTAAATATATATAAATTATATTTATATATCCTAAAAAAATTACCAGTTTTCAATAAAATATAGAAGAATTTGAATAGATATGTTGAGGCAAGCAATGTTCCATACTGAAACAGGAGAAAAACAATGAAATAATATATAATTATAGAGAAAATCATGGTTTTTTTAAGATATTAAATATCATTTTTGCTAGTTAGACTTTGACATTTTCTCTTTTTTAAAAAACATCATGTAGTTCAAGAGAATTCAGTATTTACTTTTCAGAAAAGCATCTTGCTTAAAATGACAATTTTTAAAATTACTATTTTCAGAGAGGAATAACATTAAAATAGATTTTTTTCCTCCTATTTGAGCACGAATTCAGAACATCAATTATTTATTACTTTTAATACATATCTAAGTGTTTTAATACATATCTAAGTCAAGATATCTTGCACATTCTAGAAGAATTTTCTACAACTAAGGTACCCCCTCCAAGCCTTCTGAAAACAAACCCTGTGAACATATGGAATGGTTTAAGAACTTAGTGTAGCTTAGAATGCCACACAGAGCAGTATAAAACAGTGCAATGTTAAACAGAGTCATTATACAATTAGAAAAAAACATTTGAAAATAATACTGTTAGAATGAGCTCTTATATAAATAATGTACTCTAAGCAATTGGTACATAGATTTTGTTTTGTGAATTATACTGAATGAACCATTGTGGTAAGAGCTGTTGACAAAGGAAGAAGTTACCAATGTGGCATTTTACTGGAATCTTATATATATTTATATCCAGTTTGGAATCACATTTAAATGTCTCTATAACAAGTCTATCAAAAAGAGACTATCTATCTATCTATCTATCTATCTATCTATAATAGATAAAAATGATTCTTGTATCTTATTTCTACCATAACAAAGAACAAATAGCATGCATATTAGTCATTTACATCTGAGTGCAAACTATTAATGAAATAATAATCTGTGTGTTAGATCCTTATTGTATTTCTAGGAGCACAGCTGTACATAATGAGTAAAAATATTTAACCTACTATAGAATTTAATAAGTCAACAGAAATACTCTGTACAATAAGATATCCAGTAAGTAAATACTGTAAAATTGTTATATATTTAGTCCATATATAAGTAATTGACAAGGTCAGTAATTACACACACACACACAAATACACTACAGAAGCTGAGATAAGTCAAATATATCATGAATGAGCTGAAATGTAGCATTTTACCCAACACCTAATCTATGAACATATTCATAATACTAGACTATCATATTGACTCAAATTATTTATATCTGTTAATGCTGTTTTCTTTTGTTTTGTATGATTGGTCAGTAATAACTAAAAATGAAGCAAAAGCTCATAGAATTCTAAAAATAGACAACGGACCTAGAAAGCAAACTAATTTATTGTGTAGCTTCTAATCAGCTATAATTACATTTAATAAATGAAACACCAACATTATAGATGTCAAATATTTTCAGTGAACTCCACTAGTGCTGAACTATATGCCCCAGGTCAATAATAACCAGATGCATTATTCAAATACTGTCAGGAGGAGATAAAGAATAATTTGTTGCCAACCTTTAACTCCTCTTCTTCTAAAATAGATTTAATATGGGTTTTGGTGTAAGAACTGAATAATCCATATTTATGTCCCATTATGATGACATGCCTTAGTCTTACAAACCACACTCACTCACATACATAGACCAAGGTTCTTTCTGAAAATTCGGTCATTTAGTATTTTGATATTTATGATGATTAACTAAGAATTTCTCTGAATATATCAGGTCTATACATGCGTTAGATAAACAGCACTAAGTACAAGGTCAGCTACTGATATCGGAGAATGAAGACAGCTTCAATTTGTTTCATAATCTGACACGTTCATGAACAAAGCATTTGCCATTTTATTTTTAATATTTAACTTTAATTTAATTTTTATTTTAATATTTATCTTTTAAAGGATTATTATTTTAGTCTAAATTGAGTGTTACCTGGGGTTTGAATGAATCTGTGAAAACAAGGGGAAAGGTAATGAATTGTCTCTCTTTTCTCCTTGTGAATATGTGTAAAAGGTGTTATCAGTGAGCATCGAAAAGCGATATGACTTGACATCCTGCCCCTCTCAAGACTCAAACCACACTTCATTGTTTTAAAGTAAAAACCTAAGCTTTGAAGATGATAGCAGCGATAAAAGTGTGTATTCTACTTTCACTTTATGAGTCAAAAAGGAAAGTCTTAATTAGTGTTTAGAGCTTTCTATCAAATTTTTCTAACTCAGAGAAAAGTAGTCTTAATGTTAATTTATTTTTGGTGAAAGGATGTAAAATCCTATTAAAAAAACTTATAGGCATTGGAGTTGGATCAGTTTGTAAAGTGCCTTTTGCACAGTACAAAAGTTTAGAGTTTTGGACCCCAGTGTGTATGTGAGAAGCTACCTGTAGCCACAGGTACCTGTGAACCCAGTGACAGGGAGGCAGCTACAGAGAGGTCATTGTAGCTTCTTCGTCAGCTGGCATAGCTAAATACACAAACTCCAGGATAAAGAAAGAAATGGTTCCAAAAAATAAAGTGTAGAGCAAATACAGAGGACGCCTGATATAGTGTTCTGGGTGCTACACGCTCGCTCTCTTGCTCTCTTGCTCTCTCTCTCGCTCTCTCGCTCTTCCATACACACACATACACATGTACACACATGATTTATTCATAAAAATTCAGTTGGCCAAATCTGAACATTATATTCATTATGTGTAAATACATAAAAACACAGATTTCTCCTGCAGAAAGCAAAAAATGCCCTCAAACAAAGAGCACTGACTATCCAGGAGATTATGAATTAAGGATAATTTCAGGAAATTCATCAGATAATTTATGGACTGCCAGTTATAACAGTATATGATAAAATATTCTAATGTTGAACTCCTAAAAAATGTAAAACAAATTAAAAAAAGAAAAAAGTAAAGAAAAGGAAGAAAGACAGACAGATGGAAACAAAGAAACTCAGGAACAAAGTAAAAGAAAAATCAGAATGACAAAGGAGTCGTAGTAAATACAATTTATTCAAAGTGAATTGAGGTTTCTTTTTGGATTTTTTTTCAAAACTCTATGTTTTTATTCACAAATTTTATAACATGAGGAACTTAAATTTTATCTATTTTTATATAAGAAATAAACATTATACTTTGTAAAATCCAAGGCATTTTTGGATAATAACTATCGCAATTTATCTCTTATTTCCAAAAGTATGTCGTCTTTGTATTTCTTTCAAAATGCTCTTTGTTGGCTGTAAACTCTCACATTGGCAACTATTATACATTATCCAGCACTTGACATTCCAGTTCAAAGTAATTATATTAACTGACTTTAGAATTTTATCAGTCCCTGTGGGGCGTTTGCTCCTAAGATTGATGAGGTGTGACACCTTATTTATGCAGCCCTTCTCAACTTGAAAAACAGCAGGAGTGATTGTTGCACTGGGTGGAGAAGAGAGTGCCAGGGCAGGAGAGAACCATGCTGTACCCTGCAATTGCAGCCACTTCAGGCACTTGCCTTTCAAGCCAATTAAAACACTGCTTAGTAGGTTTTACACTTCAGTAGAACACATAACTTTTTTCTTCAACTAAAGAGTCCCAAAGTTTCATTAGTACACATTGTAAATGTAACAATTAGAAAGGGATTAAACTTCTGTCCTCCAGATATTTTAGAGAAGCTACTTTCTAAAATAAAAGTAGCTGTTCTTCCAAGTTTAAATACACCAACACTCAAATCACTTCTTATAATTCCCAAAATGGCATTATGGCTTCCTTTTTAACTATTGAATTCTCTCTGGCAGAGCCAGGGCAATAAAACCCATCATATTCTAATTTCCAGACAGCTTGATAGAACCAATGTTCTCACTATAGATAAAGTGTAATGAAGCACTTTCTTTCCCATAGGAAAGTCTTTGACTCATATGCTTTGATGCCAAGTAGCCTTCACATCTGCTGCTTCTCCATTGATGACTTTAACTTGGCATGCTAAACTGGTGTCTGATGAAGCAGATTTACTCAAAGGCACCATTTTGTTTCTTGCAATGGGAATGTAGTAAATCTGTATAATAAACATAAGATCAGGCTCATATACAATAAGTTGTGTGTTAGAGGAGAAAAGAGGGAGGGAGACATTCTCCTTGGATAAAAAATAATTCCTTATTACGGAAATACAACAAAATGTATAGTAAATAATTAGTTTTAATATTATTTCAAGAAGAACTAATTTAAATGAAAATTAAAGTAGACATTAGTAAATAAGACTGCAACGTTGGTATAAACCTATCAAACTATTTTTATTAACACATAGTGTCTTAATGTTACCTTCAATGCATTGCTTATAACCAATATAGCTGTGCAATTAACAAAGTAATAATAATCTTCTAGGGTCAGAGAATGCATATGACTACAAAAATCTTCTATTAGGTATTTTTTTGTTGAAAATGTAAGCCACATATCAATATTCCAGTTGTAGTACTGATAAGTAACCTAATACAACTGCTCCAATGGATGAGTGCTCAAACATATGAAATATTTAAATTGTTTTATTTATTTTAGTATGTGAAAATAAAAACAAGCCGGGCGGTGGTGGCGCACGCCTTTAATCCCAGTACTTGGGAGGCAGAGGCAGGCGAATTTCTGAGCTCGAGGCCAGCCTGGTCTACAGAGCGAGTTCCAGGACAGCCAGGGCTATACAGAGAAACCCTGTCTCGAAAAACCAAAAAAAAAAAAAAAATAAATAAATAAAAATATAAAAAAATAAAAAAATAAAAACAAAAGTTATGGAAATTCAAAATAGTTACTTATGAATTTATCACTTTCAAAACTGTCAAATAATTTGCAGTTTTGGAAGCCTGACTACATTAGATTTTCAAGTTACTACATTGGAAGAGAATTTAATGTCTGATACACAAATTGTTTATATCTGAAAAGAGATACTAAGAAATTATAAACTAAGGAAACAGAAGCACAAGTTAGGACTGTGGTAAAAGACCCATCAGTTAAATCGGTCTTATTATTCTTACAACAGAGAAAGGCATTGAAGTAGTTCTTCAACTACTTGAACTGCATACAGGTCAACAAGCATGGGGAGAAGACTGCACTATTTTGCATCTGAATTATCTCCTTCAAATTCTAACTCATGATAACCCAGGTGTGAATTAATGCTGCCTCTTTAATTTCAAAAATTGCCTTCCTTCCATTTTCTTGCAAATGGCATGATCTTTTATTTAAAAATTGTATTCTTTGATAAATCCACACTTTGATAAATCCATACAGATACACTGTATCTAGCTCATGTTTATCTTTTAATCACTTCCTCCCAAATCCTCTGGACATCATCAAATATATCTCCAATCCATGGAGGTTTCAAGAAAAACACAGTATCACTCCTATGATGAATTTGGTTTTGCCTTGTGTACTGATAAGAAAAGAGAATTTAATTACTCATCTTAAAATAGCTAGTAATGCATATCAATGATCTGAAACAAATAACTCCACAGGCTAAAGCATCTCAATCAATAAGGTTACTATCATGTGATTCACTGACATTTGCTGAAAGATTTCATCTCTGCAATAAATGAAGTACCATTAAGAAAGTTTTGCAAGGCAAAAGACACTGTCAAAAAGACAAAGCAGCAACCAACTAACTGGGAAATGACCTTTACCAACCTTACATCCGACAGAGGGCTAATATCCAATATATACAAAGAACTCAAGAAGTTAAACTCCAGAGAGGCAAGTAACCCTATCAAAAAATGGAGTACAGAGCTAAACAAAGAGTTCTCACCTGAAGAATATCTAATGGCTGAGAAGCACCTAAAGAGATGTTCATCATCCTTAGTCATTAGAGAAATGCAAATCAAAACAACCCTGAGATTCCATCTCACACCAGTCAGAATGGCTAAGATCAAAAACACAGGAGACAGCAGTTGTTGGCGAGGATGTGGAGAACGAGGAACACTCCTCCACTGCTGGTGGAATTGCAAGCTGGTACAACCACTCTGGAAAGCAGCCTGGCGGTTCCTCAGAAAACTGGGCATGACACTCCCGGAGGATCCAGCTATACCACTCCTGGGCATATACCCAGAGACTTTACCTGCATGCAGTAAGGACACATGCTCCACTATGTTCATAGCAGCCTTATTTATAATAACCAGAAGCTGGAAAGAACCCAGATGTCCCTCAACGGAGGAATGGATTCAGAAGATGTGGTATATCTACACAATGGAATACTACTCTGCAATTAAAAACAATGAATTCACGAAATTCCTAGGCAAATGGTCAGATCTTGAAAATATCATCCTTAGTGAGGTAACCCAATCACAAAAGAACATACATGGTATGCAGTCACTGATAAGGGGATATTTACCCAGAATCTCGGAATACCCTAGACACAATCCGCATATCAATAGATTTCTAAGAAGATGGAAGGAGAGACCCCTGGTCCTGGAAAGACTGGATGTAGGGGAACGCCAGGACAGAGTAACGAGAGCGGGTTGAATGGAGAAAAGAGGGAGGGAAGGGGGCTTATGGGAATTTCGGGGAGGGAGGAAATGGGAAAGGGGAAATGATTTGGAATGTAAATTAAAAAAATAAAATAAAAAAAGAATTTCTAATAATTCTACTGTTGAATAATGCTTCCTGCACAATAGCAGAAAATATTGAGAACCAGGATAATCATAGCAAGTATGTGCATACAAGAAAGTATGACCTATTTTCTATTCAAGTGCTAATATATGATCATTGCTCCATTTATAGTAAATATCACTTTTTTTAATGCTATTATAGTAAATATGCTATTTTTGTACGACTATCACAGGTCTTATAATATGGTAAATAAAGGTAGCATTCTTATTTGAAAATAGTAAATAATTATGATCGGAGATATATTTATTTTAATAAATCCAGCTATTTATTAAGCACTTGTTCTCATTTAAAACCATTTTATATCTATCTCTTAAGTCAAAATTTACTTATGTTCCTTTAGACATTGGGAAATGGTATCTGTAAAGGAATTTTAATCAAGCAACATGATTGCTTTGGCCTTTAATGTGAAACAATATAGGTAAGGTTAGTTTGCAGAAGAAAGCAGACATGTTTGAAAGGGACAGATAACTGAAAGGTAGACAAATTAACAAATTATAGAAAGATTTGACAGAATGACTCAGAGATATATACACAACTCTCATGGAAAGAGAAGCACAGGAAAGAGAACCTTTTTAAGAGCAGTGCAGGGAGAATCAGTCACTTCTGTGAAGAGTACTTGAGTGCCAATAGTATTTTGAGTCTAGTAAAATATATAGACAAACAAAAATACCAAAATGACAAAGTAATGAAGGGTAGCTGTAAGTACATATAATATAATAGACAAAATATTGAAATACATAATAATATCAAGAAAATGGAACCAGAAGATATAGGACATTAAAAAAGGAATGACTAGCCGGCAAGGGGAATTTGCAGCTAATGCAATGGGAACAAATTCTGAAGTTTGGTTAAGAAAAGATATTCTAATCTTTTGGATCTCTACCCAACTGAAATTTTACAGTTTTTTTCAATGTGGCCTCAGACTTTTAAAATTAAGGATCAAATTAACCATGTTTATTTAAGACATAAAAATAATAAGCAAGATCCCCAGAAAAGGACTATCTAGACCAAAAATACAGAGGACATCTTAGGAAGAACTGAAGGTGTCTCTTTAAGATCCTAAGACTCAATTAAATACATTTAAAGACTACAAGGGGTCAAAAATATTTTTGAGTCAAAGACCAATATTACATGTATAAGGTTCTTGCTGGATACGTAGCACCAAAAATAAATTAAAAATGATAATAATATAATGATAAAATATTCTCAGAAACTGTGTTTGTAAAAAATGTCATCCTTTTATAGAATAAGTCAATTCCTATAATATTATAGGAAAAGCTACTAGGTATCTGCCTCACTTATATGCTAAATAAAACCAATTAAAAGTAACTAAGTTATTTTCATTGTTTTAAAATAATACTATTGCCAAAATAACTTGTAGAAAACAAATGCTGACACTGATGCACAGAGTAACTGACTAGAGTCATCAGATTCCTATTCCACTGCTGTGTCTGAGCAAAAAGAGAAGACCCAGACAATTTATTTTGGTGGATAATTTAGTGAATATTAGAACATTGGGTAAGCTCAAGGAGGAGGAAGAGGAGAAAAAGAAGATAAGAATTTGGAAAAGGAAGGAGGGATATGAGGAAATGAAGAAAGAAGGAAAAGGAAAGAGGAGGAGAATAAGGAGGAGAAGACAAGGAAGGAGAGGACAGAGAAGAAGAAGAGAAGAAGCAAAGGAAAGAGGAGGAGAAGGGGGGAGAGCACCTTCTAGTTTAAAGCTAAGGAAATTTTCTCAAAAATAAAGGAAGAATAAATAGGGCTTAGGAAATAAGAAGACTATGGTTAAACAGGGTTGCTAAGACAGGACTATGAAACAACAGTTCTTTAGACTTTGGAGAAGTATAAAAGTGTGTGTGCAACCAGTGTGAGAAAAATGGATAGAAAGTAAAAAGCCAGACTTCATAGTGCTTTGCAAGCCAGACAAGATGCTAAATTCTTATGTTCATGCACATGGGACATGACCATTTTAAAGAACTTGATGTCACTTTAGTAACAATGTAACAAATACTAGAGACAAAACCGAGAAACTGAGCATTAAGATATAAATGTGAAAGATGGTTCAGAAATGACTGGTTTCAACTGGAAAGCAGCAATAAGGTGGATGCATAGCAGATAGAAGGGGCAGGTTCTGGTGAGTACTAGGAAGTGTATGACATCTGTTTATATTGAGTATATAAATTCCTGATGCAGAGAAAATGGTCAGTAAATATTTATTGAATAAAAATGTAATATCCTTTAATTGAACATCTATATCCTATTTAGAACATAAGGTACATAGTGATACTAGTAGACACAATCATCACAATAATTACTCCATTAATAATTAACATAAAAATGTTTGCATTAAATCATTTAACATTTCTCTTTATCAGAGATTTAGAGAAAACTGCCCAAAGAGCTCCAAGTTATACTTTGATGAAGCATAATTTCAAAGTACACTAGCCTAGACATCTAGAAGTTTCTAAGAATGTCATCTACAGATTTGTTTCACTTATATAATTTGTCCTTCTTTATACACTAGATATCAGAATAATGAAGGACTATGTGAGGCAAATACCATCTAATACTTTTAGCCATACTTACACATTACTTAATTGTTAGCTATGAATAAAGTTATGTTGTATGGCATACTCTATCAGTAAATTGGCAAAGTTAGAAATAACAGAAAGGCCAAACTTAAAGAATCCATGAATTGGAATGTGGAATCATATGCAGAATCATTCGAAATTCTGAATTTTAAGTTCTTATAAGCAAGTAATGCATACATATAATATTTCTCAGACTGCTACAAAGTGTTTGCTATGACATTTTTACTCAGTAAAGTTTTATTTGATAGTTAAAATTTACATAATGAAAAATGATCTGTTTGTCATTCCAACCGGGCCAGCAAAAGTCAGGTAGAAGTATAGCAAATATTGGGAGAATCAGGAACTCAACTCAGTCTCTCTGATTCTACAATTCTAGGCTCTTGCACTGTCTTCTACTAGTAACAACTATCTGAACTATAATTGTACTATATGTTAAAGAAAATTGCATGACAAAAGTTTGTCCTTTAAATATACAGAGAGCAAAAATTTCTTCTGGTGTCATCATTGTCAGATGCACATACTATAGCAGTAAATGTGGCTAGGTCAGAAATTGAGAAAGGCTGAATTTAACAAGTCTGTGAAGTTTGAAATCCCAAGTCATGAATTCGACATAAACAAGGTTGTTTTCAAGCATCTTTGTAAAAACCAAGAAATCTTTTTATAACATAATGTAACTCTTCAAAGAGGCTAAATAGCATAGGGCTGTAGCTAATTTTTTGATCCTCTAAAATATCTATATACTCATTCTTTTAATCTTTAAACTGATAGAGAAAAGAATGTTCTGTCACTTAGTAACAATTTGCACAATATTGAGCTCTGGTGCATGGTTTTAATTCTACTATACAAATTATCATCTTTTAAGAAACCGCTTCAATTTAAATTTGATGCTTTTAAATATCATCCTCAAACTCTCACCTTCTTCACTATCTAAGTACTGATAAGGTTATTATTTGGTGATACTCCACAGTTATAAATCATGATCATCAAATCACTGTCATTGCTATGAGAGAAATTGTGTGCCATCCAATGCCTGTGGAAGGAAAGAACACTTTTCTTCGGACAATATCCACAGGAGGTCAATGAACAAAAGCAACTTTGCCTTTGGATATGGAATTAATCAATGCTGTAGATCCCCAACACTGCCTGTGACTCCACAGCACCAAAAACATACCCTCAATGCTAGATGTTTTGAGGTGTCTCTTCTTGCTTGAACTAACAAAACTACAATATTTTAAAATAGCTCTCTGAAACTGAGCATTTCAGCACAATCAGACAGCATTAGTTGCATGTTTAATTGGAAAAAAAATATTATTGAAATCCCTTAAAAATCAATACTTCTTAGAGTAATATATTATTTTCATTAAAATTAAAAAAAATTTAATTTTTAAAAAGTAAAAGTAATACTATATATAAATACCCCACACTTCAAAAGAGTCTGGTTGGTTGTAGATATCCAAAAGATCATGGGCTACTCTGATTTTTCTATTGCTAGATTTTTAAACAAGCATAGTATATTTTTAAACAAGTCTATTATATTGGTAGAGTTTACAAAGCCAAAATATGAAGTTGAAATTAGAATATTTAAAGCATTTAAAAAATATCTAAAACAAAATTTTCATGGCTCCTGTAAGCTATTATTTCTTCTGATTTTAACATTAAGAATACAGCATGTGATACAGTTAGCAACATAAAGTAATTAATTGTTAGCTCAATAATTATCCCTGAATGGTTGTTATTGTAACCGGTATACATTACAGAAGATGTCAGCTCTAAAGGATTTCTCTATTGCTGGAAATAGAAAAGTCGCTTTATGTCAATTTCTGCATGTAGAAGAGGCATCCTTTTGTGAAAGTCAGAAAAATAAAAGATGAAAGTGTAGGCAGCCAAGTAAGTGGCAAGGCAGAGTGAGGCTAGGCACACATGCTACAGTAGAAAACACAAGAGATAAAACAACAAAGAATCGAAGAGATAGTTGTGAAAGGAGGTAAGTTCAAACAAGGAAAATAAGATAAGGAGACAAAGAAAATTATGTTTTTGAATAATTTTTTGTTCTTCAATATGAGTTTTGCAGATAATGAATTGAGGCTTCGAAACAAGAGTATTTGAAAAATATAAAGAAAGAAAGAAAGAAAGAAAGAAAGAAAGAAAGAAAGAAAGAAAGAAAGAAAGAAAGAAAGAAAGAAAGAAAGAAAGAAAAATCCCAAGTCCTTAGGACAGAGAAATAAGTCATTTCTTGTGTCAAATCATTATGTTGGGCACTTGATCTGTGCAATTAAACAAGATCAGCTCCAGGAGTTCCTTGTGCACAGGAATAATTAAGACTCACTACATCTCACTATCCTTTAAGTTCTTGATATTGACTATGTATAGTCATTTCTCCAACTGATGTTTGTAAGAAAATATCTCAATTTAAAGAACGATTTTATGATAAAATACTTTGTAATAACTCCAGAAAATTAGAAAATTGATCAATTGTACTTGATGTAGTAAAAACCTGCCTTCTTGAATTAAATGTTTAAGTGATATATGATTAATAAATTTGAGTAATTAAATAATTTTTAGCTAAACAATGTAAATCCAATATTTAAACTAGCAAATAAATTCAGTGAAAAGATAAAAATTTGAAACTAGATGTAGCTAAGTAAATGAATAGTAATTAGTGTTTGGAAATTTAATTTTCTTTAGAATTCTACTGTTAAGGATAGTACAATTTTATAACAATTTTTCAAGAAATATTCATTCTTATCATGCTATGGTTTAAGTCATAATGATGTCATTGTGAATCGGTAATGAAACTTCTATATCCTTGAAAGCGATAACTAGATTTCAGTGTACCTGCAGTTTTCCAGACAAGGAGTAGTGCTATCTCTGGCCCTAATAGGCTCTTGAAGCATGTTTTATAAATGAATCTAATAAATGAAAATTCTTTTCAAATAAAATTTCATGCATTACATTGACTATTGGTTGCATATGAATAAACCATGAAGGCTTTTGCCAGTACTTTCAAAAATTTCCAATCTATGAAACACGAACTTGTTAAGCTACAAAGGAAAGATAAAGGGCACTAAATACGTATTTGCTGCATTATTTTCAGTTGAAATATCAGGAATTAAAAGATGAGGAGAAAATAAAGAGCACTACGAGTTACTCTGTGTTAGGAAGACAACACAATTCCACTACCCACAGAAATGTGGCACAGGCTGTTCCTCTAGACATAACTGTGAATTTAATTAGATAAATATACAGATAATAAGAACCGACACTACCTTGAGTTATTATATTCTATCCCATTTCAACTGAACCAAATACATACATGGGAAACATGGTTGCACGCAAGTATTACATCCTTGCAAATGCATAGGATTTGGAATATGCTGTTATTCAATTTTCACAAGAGGTATCACTTTTTCACTCAAAGATAAAATCTATTTAAAGCCTTTATCTTTAGGAAGGATTATCTTTACCATCAATTAGAAAATACATTATTCACTTCATTTTTAGCTCCTTTTGCATTTTTAGGTAGAGATTTATTAAATAAAATTATAATTTAAGAAAGCATTTTCTTGAAGTCTCACACACAGCTTTTATAAATTTCTGCTGAAATAAAATAGAAATATTAAGAGATACGACAGTCCTCACAAGAGAATGTTGTATTTATGAATATGCTTTACTGTATTGCGAAGGCCTCATATCATATCATTATTTCTTTGAATAGTAAAGTGATAGTGGTCCTTTGCTCTTTCTCTTGGAATCTCACTACCTCCCTCTAATGTCTGTCCTCAGGTAGACTTTTTTGAGAGAGGCGTTTAGCCAAACTGGAGTGGACACAATCTCACATCCTGGGGATCTCCTGCAATCAGTGTGTCACAATTTTGATGCCGAATATATCTCAAGCAAATATCCTCTTATTTCTGTCTCCAGAACAGCTGGGACTTCAGGCAAGCACTACCATGGCCTTCTGTCTATATAATTAACTTCCAAGTTCCACACATAAATCCTCAGATGATGGTTACAGGTGTAATAAGTCTATATAGTTCAGTGTAAGGTGAAGAGCATATGTTTATCTTTGTATTTATTAACACTTTTTTAAAATGTCTGTGAGTGGTTGGGGAGATGGCTCAGTGGGCAAAGTGCTTGCTTTAGAAGCAGTGTGTCCTGAATTTGGATCCCCAGCATGAACATAAAAGTTTCCCGCAATGGCACACCCCTGTACCTGTGTCATGGGGGTAGGTGGAGACAGGTGGGTCCCAGGGTTTCACTAACTAGCCAATCTAGCTAAAACTGGAGCTCCAGTTTCAGTGAGAGACTGTCTGAAAAATAAGGTGTTCATGGGGTGACCCGGGAGGTGAGTAACAACTGGACTGTAAAAAAATAAAATAAAAAAACAAAACAACAACAATAAAAAACCCAAAACTGCTCTACAGGGTAATATAGAATTTGACTAATATTGCCTATTGAATGACTAAAGAAGCAAACATAGAATTAATTGGTCCAGAACTTTCAGAGCACTAATGAATAATATGAGTTATTTAATACACTGAGAGAGAGAAAAAACAAAAAACTAAAACATGGTAACTCAGCAGAGAGAAATGTGTCTGATCAAGCCAAGTTCACTCATAACAGAAACTGTGAACACAGCAAGACAGAAAGGAAGGTTCAGAAACTTTTATAAGCTCTCCCAACAGCACTAACAACCCACCTAAGCAGATGGGTGGGCATCCTTCTCACTATCAGGGTAAGGTACAAACCTAATACTTACCTGTTGGCACAGTAAGAAAAAAATGAGTAAAAAATAAGATTTACCTTTGTACCTAATTTCTATATTTAAAAAAAAAATCAAAATAAACTATAGGCTAAGTAATAGAAATTCTAGAAAATTAATATGGTTGGAATAATAATTAGGATACAAGTCACCTGTATTTCTAAAAAAATCAGCAAAACATAACTGGCATATAAAGACATCACATATGTTACAACAAGAAAAATTAAAATTCCTTTTAAAAGATTTTTAAAAATTCATAGTAAAATATTACAAATGCCACTGAAAAACATTTTTAATTTTAAAAAATATGCAATAAACAGTATCAGAGTATTAGTTTAGACAGGATGGGCCAATATTTAGCTGTACAACTATCTGTCTCTTAAACTACTATATCTTATTTATCCCATATAAATAACAGCATAACTCCATCCTTACATTTATAAATAAGAGGGAACAGTTGTGTTTTTGTCGTTAGGTTTCAGTAGAAAGAGAGCCTTACCTTGAAAAACGTCATGGTTGCACCATCCTCAACAGCTCCATACTCTATCTTGGTTTGCTTAGCTAAATCATCAGCAGAGTCAATAGGTGACTCCATGCGTTCCACAGTCAGAAAGGCGGCTAGGTTAGCGGTATACGAAGAAATGATGATAAGTGTGAAAAACCACCAAATGCCTCCCACTATCCTGGTGGAGAGTGCTTTGGGCATGAGCTCAGAACCTAACAGAGAGTGGGGGAAAGGTGAAATGAATACAGACAATTTGATCAATAGTTAGACAGGTTTGGTCACAGTGGAAGAACAGGATCACTGCCTAAAAGAATTTAAGTCACAGATTGACACACTGCTTCAGCAAACAAACAGCAGTGCTTGGGAGAGCACAGGCCAATTATACTACTATGCCACTTATGATAGGAGACTAGCCTTACCTGCGATGGTGCCTAGTGACAATTAAAATATTAAAGTGTACAAAGTCTTAGAAACTTAACATTAGAAAAACAGAGTACAAAACCTCTTTAGTTTATAAGCCACATGCAAATTGGTACTATTTTATTATTTAAGTGGTTTTCAGAATTATTCAATGTATATTCAGATCTAGTTTCTTAATAAGTTTACAAAAGGTCCCTTTAAAAGTACTCAAATATGTCTGCTTCATTATTTACCTTTGATCTCAGGTAAACGGCAAAGAAGCATTTAAAACAACAATATTTTATGGTATTAAAATATTTAATTTAATCACAATCTTTACAAGGTCTAATGTACTAGTCCTGTGCTTATTTTAAAATAAAGTAACAAATTATTTACTTGTGTATATGTAAATATTTCTCATTCTGAATGTTAGCCTCCATGAAGGCAATTAAATGAGTAAATTGACACAAACTTGTCTTTATACATATGGAATACTACATAAATATATCATAGTTAGATGGCTGGAGTTGCCTGCCCATAATGCTAAGAAGAGAATGGTATCTGAGGAATATATTTTAGTTTCTACTATTATTAATTTTAGGTTATTTAGTGTACGCAAATTTTAAAATGTAAATTTTTGTCTCATTTAAATTTTAATTAATTGTAAATTTATCTCTTAGTATTCTTGTTTAAAGTATATAGTATATTCATTTATATATATACATACATATATATACATATGTACATATATATATCATATATATATATACACTAAATACAGTGACATCCACTTTTAATCATTTTGAATCTATAATCAGAGAAGCACGATTGTGAAGTGGTTAATATTTCATAGGGCTTGAGTAAAATGTAACCAAGGAAAGATGGACGCATTTTACAGATGTGTTTTACAGTCTTATTTTAATGTAATCTATGTGCAGTGAGAGGCTACCTTTTTAGAAGTGATGAAAAGAAAAACAAATATTTCAAGCTAACATTGAAAATATGTGCTATTATGACCATCATACAAAATGGCCCATCTTACACTTCAGTTCATCTTACCCTAGCAATTTCAAAGATACAAAAATCTTAAAAGCAGACAGACTTGGGCATGAGAGCCAACTCCAGCTCCAAATTTTTGTCTACCACTCTGTAAAGGAAAAAAACAAAGCAAAGCAAAGCAAAACAAAACAAAACAGAAAGGTACCTTTCTGGTGAAGTTGCTCCTAGGCCCTGCCAGATACACTTTCAGACACTGAAACGCTAACGCACCCAAGATGATCAGCAGCTTTGGCTGCATCTTTCACTGTTTGTTTATTTAAAAATAAAACATCAATAAAGTCAAAAGAGGCTAGGAAATAAAAGCATAGTGGATGGAGACATTTGACAAGGCTGTCCCAATTACCACAAGTTCGTATCTTACCCACAGATTGAAATTCAGCAGACACCTTCTAAGCTTGTCAATCAGAGCCTGGTTAGGGGCTGACTGTCATGTACTCAAGGCAACGTCATGTCCAGCACTATATCCCACTAATTCCTGGGGATTGGGGCATCAGCCAGATAGAATGGGTTCCTCTTTCATGTATCCACCAGCCGTGAAGTGAGGACATGGCCAAGCAAATGCATATCTGAATTTACTATTACTTTAATTACTTAGCTTTATAGATGGTACAGGAAGATGTATAAGTGCTGTCATTAATAATCAAATTTACCTGGCCAATAGTGGCCAACTTTCAAAGATTTCCAAAAATTTTAGGAAATATAAATTCAAAAAAAAATTTTATTGTTCAAGTTAGTAGCTAAATTTAAAAGTGAACCATGCTATTATGATCTGATCTTGATTATGAAGATTAGTTACTACAGACCACTGAGGCTAATGGTTGGCTAGCAGATTGCCTGAGTAGACTATACTGCTCTACTCCACATCTAACAAAGTGTATCTCATCAAACCTGAGAGAACTCCAGTGTTGTCAGCCCAATGAGGAAAAAAGCCCTTACTTTAGACCCAAAATGGAGGAAAGGCAAAATGCAACTATTGACTCTTTATCAGTATTATTTAGGAAGAGATGCCAACATATTGATTTATTCATAAAGTATATTCATAACTTTGAGGTAAAGTATTATTGTAACTTAGTAGTATTTCCTTATAGCATGTATTAACTATTATTTATTAGTAATTTTGGGTTTTTTCTTTTGACAACTATTCTCATTTTAGGAAATAGATTATAAATGCAAGAGTTGTGTTTGAATGGATTTATACAGATATTAAACATGCAATGGTAGAGTACTTTTTAATTATTCCTTTTATAATTAAACAGTAAATATTTACTCTCTGTATCTTAAGGCCATCACTCAATGAGATTCTTCAGGATGAACACTAAATACATCACTAAAATTTAAAGTAAAAGCTTTTGAAATTAGGGATAATTCATGGTGAAATGTATTTTTTTTCCATATTCAACTTATCATCAATTGTTGAAATTTTTGATCTTTTGCTCTATTTAGTATATTTAAAACTTAAAATACTACATTTCCAATACATAAAATAATGCAGCATCAGTCAAAATATAAATTTATTATAAGTAATATGTATCTAGTATAAATTTTGAATTTTATTTAAATATAATATTAACAAAATAAACAGCATAAAAAAATAAAAATTCTACCTGGAAAAGCCAAAAATGAATAAGTACTACAAACAGTATAACCGTATTATTACATGTACTCCATCATTTTTCTAATCTATAGCTTTTACTTTTAATCTTTATGTTATGAATTTTAAATAATTATAAAAATATTCTTGCATTCATTCCTAAGCATGCAGTATTTTATATTCTTATAATTATCAAGTATAGCTAATATTTTATCTAAAAACATAGCTTTAGACGGATTAATATTTAATTTTGCAAATCAATATGCAATCGATTTAGTAATCATGCAATACAAATGCATTTAATAAAGAATTAATATGAAAAAGGAGAATATATTACATCAAATTGAGACAGGAAACAGACATAATAAACTGGATTCTTGCCTCAAAGAGATATAATTTTAGTGTTACTTCAGTGAAGCTTCTGGCTAATGAATTAGGTTAGCTTGCTTATCTATGGAATAATGTACCTGCCGTGGGTTAATAAAATATTAGATGATTATATTCCATGTGGATTTGCCGAGCTGTTTTCTCAGAATCTCTCTCAAATGGGATTTGAGAAGGCCTAAATGCATTAAATAGATGAAGAAGCTGGATTATGGTTACATGCACAGAGGCTACCCATGCAAGCGACTTATGCCAGTGAGAGCTGTCACCCCCAGCAAAGAGTGGGACATGGTGCCCAAGGGAAATAGCAGGATGAATCGTATACCTTGCTGCATGAGAGCTCCAACTCCAAACCAGAAACTATTTAGCAAGGTAAAATTGTTTTCCACCACGTCTGAGTCAGGGTTGCAAGGGTGTGGATTATACCACTCATAGGGACTAAACCTGTGGTAATTGACAGAAAAAAAGAATATATTTAAATAGCAGTGAGAAGATTCTATTCAACATTCTTGCTGCAAAAGAAACAAAAAACAAAATAGGTAAGATTAAGTAAAACCAGAAATCAAGGTATTTTTATCACAAGATTGCATAAGTCTGACAACACTGTAAATTTCAAATATCCGTATAGTTCATTCTCCCACTAAGACTCATCATTATACTTTACTTGTAAGAAGAAAGTCTGTATATCAGCTAACTAAGCACTTTTAAAATATAGTCTTCTACCCATATAGTATTGTCTAAACAATCATTTTTAAAAGCTAGAAGTCATTAAGATTAAAAATTATTACAACAAATTTTTCAACAAACTCAACAGTGACACAAAACCAGAAACTCCTACATTTTCATAAGTTTCTAAAATTCCTAAAGGTGCCAGAATACATCACACTATTCACGATATCAAAGAATGGTAGACACAGAAAGGTATACTAAGATTGACCATTTTCTAATTATGTTTTTCAAGTTTGTAATTCATTTGAATCATGTTTTATAAGTAAAACACTTGTAACTTAAGGCCAGTTACTGATTATTTTTAGAAATATTGAGAATAATTCTCCAATAATTCATACTTAACATTCAAATGAGCATCTACATACATAAATTGATTTATGCTAATTATAATCCAAATAGAGTTATCAATTAATAGAACTATTCAAAATACCATTCCTGTAATTAAGTGCATTTTGTTTAGTTATTATATTAACAAAATAGTTTCCCCAATATCTCAAATTTTAAAGCCACTCTTTTATAAACTAAATTAGCATATGTTTCTTTTAGGAAAGTGTTATATAAATCTTACTTTTAATCAAAGTTGTTAAATAATATATTTGTTGCTTCAGAGAGTCCAATTTCTTCACAATAATATTCTGACATTAAAATTCAAAAGATAAAAAAAAATTTCATCTTTCCAATGCATTTTTATAACATCCTTGTTTTAAGAGTCCCTGCTTGGCCAAAAAAAAAAAAACCAACCTGTTTTGCTTCTTCTCTATGTTGAATTTACACAGTGAACAGAAAAGTTAATTGAATAGTCATTAAATATTCTTATATGATTTGTTAGGTGTTTTACTACAAGAGACCTGGCTTTTGTGGTAGATCTCAATTGTATTTAAATCTCTTTATTTTTTTAACTTAGTGAGAAGAGTCTATGCTATTTAAACATAGTTCTGAGAACTAGAATATTGGCAATCATCTTTATATTAGGTTCATTTCTTTAAAAATATTACCATTATAAAGTGTCAAAAGCCTGATTTCACATATTCTCATGCGATTTTTATGATAGAGGAGGGTTCTGAACCTAGAAGATGTATCTTCATACCTCATAACCAAATACCCAATTCCTAAAACAAAGTAAGCAAATTAGTCAAAAGACTTAACTCCACAGAATGATAAAAAGTACATAAGAATTATTATAATGCACATAATTTGTTCAATAATTTGGCTCAGTAAAAGCATTATATAAATATTATAGAATATTATGATTTCTCCTAAGCCATATATTTAGTTGATAAAATCAAATGTTGGAAATTAAAATATTCTTTTCTTATTCTTCAAAGTTCGTTATCAATAAGCATAAAGTTGCCCTGTGGAGTTAGATTTATTGTTTACAAATTGAAGGTCTTACAAATTGACAGATAGTTATAACATTGTCTGTGTACATTCACAAAGTTCTTGAGATTTAAGAGCTTTGAACCTATCAAAGACAACATTAGGAGGTATTGTTGTAGAGTGAGTAGAGAGAGATGGAATGGTAAGGCCAGAGAGGTGAAAGTACAAATATAAAGGGTCTCACTTCCTCTTTCACATATCTGGAAGTTAGTTATATGGAAGAAGAAAAATAATGAATGGGAATGGGAGTGAGCGTAAGAAGGGAGAAAAAAAGGAAGAGAGAAAAGGAAGGGAGGAAGTCCACAGCACTGCCTCTGAGGGTCTGTTTACCCTACACGGTGAAGGAATGTCATAAACTGAGAAAAACAATACATGTAGTATAATCAGCCACTTTAAGGAACTTAGTGTGAATATTTCACAAAATTATTTCCTGCAAAAAAGCAACACCAAGAATAAAACAAAACAAAACAAAACACAACTAATAACCTGAAGAACCATTCGCTCAAAAAGATGTCAATATAGCCTATGGGAATGATGTGTGTGGCTGACATGGAACTCTGACATGTGTCTCCATATCCTTGATCATCCAGCTGTGACTGAAAAAGTCACCTGGTTTCTCTTCACATCCTATGTCCAGATAACACACCACCCTCATGCACTGCATTGATTTCCATATCTATTTTGTCCCCTTCACGTATGTCAACAGCCCTTATCTTGTTTCTAGTCATCTTTTCCCTATGGTAAATTTCTTCTGTGCTTGGCTTACCTCTATCCTCTGAACTTCCAATGGATTCTGCTTCAGTTAACATCTATATTGCCCTTCCAGGTCCTCTAGACTTATATTCAAATCACAATATGCTTCCAGATTTTCTAGACATAAGAATTATTTATTTCCATAACTGTCCATATTACTTACTTGACATAATGTGAGCTTTAAAAAATTTAATATAGTACTTGACAATACTGAAATGTCCAATACTAATTCACAGTGTTTCAACCATCTTTCCTTCTTAATTATTCACCCACTCTCTACTGATTGCATCACTTTCTAGCATCCTTACATGAACAGCAGCAAGCATGCTACAAACCATGTGCTCGATGAGGTTTGACATTCTGTGAGTCTTCTTCCCTTCTTTACATTCTGTTACCACAACATTTATCAGTTTACCACAGCACACCTCAGTATCTCTTGCTGTTCTCCTCGACCAGGACTATAGTGTACTATGTTAGCTTACGGTGCCACAATGGGCAACAATAGATTTTTAGAGACTATGTTTATTTCAAATGTTTCATTCTAAATAATGTTTTCTGATCAGTTTTATTGCAGAATAATTCCTGTTCTAACTCAGTTATGTTTAATAAAAGTTTCCAAGCATGTCCAAAGTCTTAAAAGAAAAAAAAATCCAGAATTTAGATAGACAATTAAAGGCCATTTTGTATTGTGTTCCAAAATAACATCCCAGAATTAACCCTGTATATTTTGGATTGCAAAGTGTGATTCCATAACATGCTGTGGTCTTTACAAATAAAAACCTTATTTGAAAAATAAAATCCTTGTATTTATTGTTATCAATTATTTTTCTCTTGGGCCATTTATTCTGTAATTCCCAATACTGCTTAATGGAGGTTTGCATCCTATATTCTTCTTTGAACTCCACTGTCTCGATATAGCTTTCCTGATGTTCTCTCCCTTCCTTGGAGGAGAATGATGATAAAGACAGAGATTGGTGACTCATCCTCATTTTCCATTTTTTTTGAAAAATGCTCCCTAACTAATGTTCATTTTCTACCTTCCTTGATGTACAACATGCTTTGAGTTTTAGAATATGGACAACATACATTTGAATATTAAGCTTAAGAATTTTTGTCATGAATTGGGCTTTTCTCCGTGTATTAGGAATTGGTGCTGAGTAGAAAAGTATTAGAGGCTCCATGACGTGGCTAATAGAGCCACCATATCAGGCTTTCTCTGAATGAGAAAGTACCAGTGTCTTTTTAAATTCTTTGGAGTATATTTGTTAAAGAGGTTTACCAACAGCATTTTTTTCTTTCTCTCTTTTCCATATCTCTGTCACTGAGGATATCAGGCCATACTTACCATTACTTAATTCTTTCAGTAGAAACCAAGTTTTAAAACATAGTCAGCACTTAAGTAATTCAGTAACTTTAGTGTTTCTCATACATTTTAAAAAATGTTTCTTAGTGTTGGGACCAATATAATACCTGTTGACAATCTTGTTTGTCTCTATTTTCTCCTCAACCCTAAGCTTCTATCTCTGTGAAATATTAATGTCAATATTTTTCCCTAAAGCTTACTTTTGATTATTTTTAACTTCTAACAATATTATTGAACAGTGCTATCTAGGTTATTTCTCAAATGTTTTTTCTTCTTCTTACCATCTTCCCCCAATGCTTTCAGCTTAGCCACAGCTCTCAAATTCTGCTTTATTCTTAATCATCTAATACTCTTGTGGCTTTTACACATTGTAGCAATGCATACAAAACTCTAAACTTGACACCTTATGTTCTCTTTGTGTGTAGTCTATTATCATATGATTATGTTATTATATGATTAATTTTATGAATCATTTCCTAGATGGCTACCTTAGTACAAAATAAATCCAGTGACTTGTAGCATATCAGTTCTCCATCCTGATTTCTTCCAATTTAAATAGATATAGCATTTTTCCCCCTGGAGTTTTAAGAATTGTGTAAATGTACCATACTTACTGCACTCCATTGAATTCTCAAGGAGATAAGAATGGATAAATTTGCATTCTTCTACACGCCAATCACCCCTTGAGCCAGCACTATTTATTGAATATGCTGTCTTTTACCACTGAATGGTTTTGGCTTCTTTGTCAAAGATCAGGTGACCATAGGAGTGTGGGTTTAATTCTTAATCTTCGATTCTATTTCATTAATCTACCTGTCTGTCTCTATTCCAATACTGTGTTGGGTTTTTTTTATTGTTGTTGTTTTTTTGTTTCTGTTTTTGATCACTATTGCTCTGTAGTACAGCTTAAGGTCAAGCCCAAGTGGATCAAGGAGCTCCGCATAAAATCAGATACACCGTATCTATTAGAAAGGAAAGTGGGAAAGAACCTCCAACACATTGACACGGGGAAATTTTCCTAACAGGACACCAATGGCTCAGGCTCTAAGATCAACTACAGACAAATAGGATCTCATAAAATTGAAAAGCTTCAGTAATGCAAAGGACACTGTCATCAGGACAAAACAGCAACCAGCAGATTGGGAAAAGATCTTTACCAACCCTACATCCGATAGAGAGTTAATATCCAATATACAAATAACTCAAGAAGGTAGACTCCAGAAAACCTAATTATTATTTAAAATGTTATTTAATGTTACTATTAAAAATGAGGAAACAAGCTAAACAGAGAATTCTCAACTGACGAGACTCGAAATACTGAGAAACACCTAAAGAAATATTCAACATCCTTAGTCATCAGGGAAATGCAAATTAAAACAACCCTGAAGCCTGGCAGTGGTGGCGCACGCCTTTAATCCCAGCACTTGGGAGGCAGAGGCAGGCGAATTTCTGAGTTCAAGGCCAGCCTGGTCTACAGAGTGAGTTCCAGGACAGCCAGGGCTACATAGAGAAACCCTGTCTCAAAAAAACCAAATAAATAAATAAAAAATAAAAGTTTATTAAAAAAAACCTGAGATTCCATCTCATATCAGTCAGAATGTCAAAGATCAAAAAGTTGGAGGACAACAGATGCTGGTGAGGATTGGAGAATGAGAAACACTCCTCCATTGCTGATGGGATTTCAAACTGTTATAACCACTCTGGAAATCAGTCTGGCAGTTCCTCAGACATAGAAAATTGGGGATTCAGTCATACCACTCCTGGGCATAAATATACCCAAAAGATACTCCAACACATAAAAAGGACACATGCTCCACTATATTCATAGCAGCCATATTTATAATAGTCAAAATCTGGAAACAACCCAGATGTCCCTCAACAGAGAAATGGATACAGAAAATGTGGTACCTTTATACAATGGAGTACTACTCAGCTATTCAAAACAATGACTCCATGAAATTTGCAGGCAAATGGATGGAACTAGAAAATATCATGCTGAGTGAGGTAACCCAGTCAAAAAGAACACACATGGTATGTGCTCACTGATAAGTTGATATTAGGGGAAAAAATTTCAGAATACCCACAATACAACTCACAGTCCATATGAAACTCAAGAAGAAGGAAGACCAAAGTATGGATGCTTCATTTCCACTTAGAAGGGGAAACAAAATAATCTTGGGAGAGAGAGGGAAGGAGGGACCTGGGAGAGAGATAGGAGGAGAAAGGGGGGGCTGGATCAGGTGTTGGAGGAGATAGGGGAGAGGCACAGAACGTCAGGAAATTGAATGGAGGTGTGTAGCTATGGGGAATGAGGAACTGGGGTTAGCAACCAGAAAATCTCAGATGCCAGGAAAGCAAGAGGCTCCCAGGATCCAATAGTGCGGACATTAACTGAAATACCCAACAAAGAGGAGAGAGTACCTGTAGAGACCAGATGCAGAGTTAGTCACAGCCCCTGTTGAGGGATGGTTTCACCCAACCACCTCAAAATTATTAAACCAGAATTAATTCTGTCTAAAGAAAATATAGGGACAAAGATTAGAGAAGAGACTGGATATGCCAAGGTGCTTGCTGACAGAAAGGAGTCTAGTATAGCTGTCCCCTGAGAGACTCTGCCAGATACTGACCAATACAGATTCGGTTGCTTGTAACCAACTATCTAACTGAGCATGGTGACCCCAACTGAGGATGAGGGAATGGACTGACTGAAGGAGCTGAAGGGGTGAAGGAGTTTGTAACCCCTTAGTAGGAATAATATCAACTAACCCCCCCTCCAGAGCTCCCAGGGACTAAAGCACCAATTAAACAATACACATGGAGGGACCCAAGGTTTCAGCTGCACATGTAACAGAGGATTGCCTTATCTGGCATCAATGGGAGGGGAGGCTCTTGGTCCCTTGGAGACTTAATGCCTTAGTGTAGGGGAATGCTAGGGTGGTGAAGCAGGAGTGGGTGGGTAGGTGGTAGAGCACCCTCAGAGATGCAGGGGAGAGAGAGAGAATGAGATAGAGGGATAAAAAAGTTAAAAAAAGAAAAAGAAAAAGAAAAAAAGGGGGAAAAAGGATTGCCAGAAGTTTAGCCACTGAATAAATTCCAAAATCTAAATTTTAAATTTCTATAGCCAGGATGTAATAATAGTAAAATGTATATTCAGGTAAATCTGTTAATTCAAATGCATTTCCCCCCTAAAAACTATTCACTTGTGTATTTGTGAGTGCTATTAGGATGGTTGTTGTTTTCTTTTTCTTTTTTTGCCATTACAACTATGACTGAATATTTCAATATTGCTCATGTTATTCGAGCTTTCACCTAGCAAGCATTTTTATTTTGTGCTGTGATGCACTAGAAAAAGTTTCTGAGGTACAAAAATAAATTGATCTAGCTACCATAAAAATAAATGAAGTATATTCTCATCTTTTTGGACCTCTGTCCTTCTTAAATACAAGCTACACTAGAGACATAACTGTGCTTTCTGAACTGCTTCTATGGTTGATTTCACCAACTTCCATTGCACTTTGATCTTGTTCTCCTATCATGGACTTCTATGCAGATGATTCTTCTTGTTTCTTATGTTGTACATTTACTGTGCAAAATGATCCTTTCATTACGTTATGCATCATGTACTTTCTTCCTTTAAAAATAAACCAATTTCCACTATCTACTGAGCCAATCGAGTAATTATTTTTATCATTTTCTTAAAATTTGATTTCAACATTAACTCGAGAACTTTATCACATTAAAAAGAAATTATATCATAGATATTGGAGAGTAGAAAATTATAATGGTAAATATTAGCTTGACCCAAGTATTATAACACCACAGATTTAAATACATTTCTCCTATTACATTTTTAATCTGAAATGATCTCCTTATTTTATAATTTTAATAAATTACTAGTCGTTATTTCTCTATTATTATTACCAAACAATAAATATGAGCCTTCAACTGATAAAATGAAACCCAAGACAAATTTTGAAAATTTAATCATGTTCAGTGTGCTATTCTGAGATTTTTTATTCACTCTTATTATGCTTAATTACTGTGATTATGATTTTCCTTTTATGACATACAATTAAACTAAGAATATGAGAACAAGTGATCTTGTACAACTTTTAAACTGAGATTTCAAGTAAGTAAAAAAAATCTAGTATTTAAACTTTCTAAGACAATTCAATAGCTTATAAAGCAAATATTATTTTGGATTTCTTTGAACAAAATCTTAAGAATTTCTTGAAAGAAAATAAGATTAATAAAACATTGTATTGCCCATTATTGTTATATATACAATAATAAAATGATGTTTTAGGGAAGAAAACAATAGTAAATGTCCATATGCATTTTAACTATGTTTTTAATGGACTTGGAAGAGCAGTGAATCATAAAAAGAATATTCATGCTATATTTTTAAATACAGATGGCTGTCGATGATATTTTCTTGATGATGCTTTTGTCTTCTGAAGTCACAATGGTAGACGCATATTTTGGCCTGATGTGTCTTCAGCTGCACTTTTGTTATTGTTTATTTACCTTTTAAAGGTCACTGATACTTAGTTAAGCCATGTCCTTTTCCAACACAGATGGCTCAACCATGTTTGTGCCAAAAACACCATCATCCCCTGGTGGGTTTATCACTTAGCATTTCCTTATGAGGCTAAGAAGAGTGGAAAAATTCATAGCTGTCCTAAATAAAGTACTATGTCTCTACACTACAAGACACCTGGGTACACTGAGTGGCTCAAGAACAACTTTACTCATAAGGAAGCAAAAATATTACTAACCACACTAGCTCGGGGAAACTGACATAATACAGTAGGCAGAAACGCAGATTGAAACTCAGGAAAGAAGAATGTCTTCCTGGGTTATAGAAAATCTAACCGCATCTTTAACTACTAATTTACCACATATCCCGCTCAAATTATGCTATTTCAATGATCTTCCTGGAAGGAGCAGGAGTAAAATGAGACCTTTTCCAGATACTAAAAGAGAAACATGCCTTCCACTAAAATTGCAATATTAAGAGTAGGCAATGACCAGTTAAAATGGCTCCAGACCAGATAAACTTAAAAAGTTCCAGAAAATGAGAAAAGATTATCATTGTATTTTATGTCATCATGCCAATTATAAACTACAGAGCTGTGTTAGCTCATCTTAAATTGTTACACAAAATCTATGAATGCTATTATCATTAGTATAAAGGAGGAGTTTGGATAGATTTTGGTTCCCAAGAATGCACAGAAAGTTGTAGTGAGGCCTGTAACATTTCTCAGTGAACCAGACTTACCTCACTGGGAGTCCATCTCAGCTTGCTTTGCAATTTTTATCATTCCCCAAAGAAACAAAAAAGCAAATTCTTATAATAAAATTAAGTTTATATGATGGAGAAATAGTTTTTTCTAGTTTTTCATTAAACCTCAAAATGAGGAACTTTTCAATTTTTACTCAAAACAGAAGACACTGTTTAGTATATTTGCATGCAACATGTTTTGGAACCAAATCCTCCACATTAAAATTTGTAATAATAGGGGATGGAGAGATGGCCCAGTGGTTAAGGGTACCTGCTGTTCATCCAGAAAACCAAAGTTCAGTTCCCAGCACCCACATGCCAGCTCACAACTGCCTGTAATTCCACTTCCAGGGAACGGCCTCTTCTGACCTCCTTGGACACCAGGCAAGCACATGGGCCATATATACATGCAAATAAACACTCATATAGAATAATAACTATTTAAAAATTTGCAATAACATATAAGATATCATCAGAAACCAAGATAATTCACAAACATTTGCAAAATGACTATGTTCAAATTAGAATTGATAACATCCAATTTCTCTTAAAAATATTCTAAAACAAATATTTATCTTTTTCATTTATTACCATAAATGGCCTGATAATATACATGCTCAAATTTTAAAATTAAATAATTATGCATAGCTTTAAAATGCTTCATCTTTAATATTTAGTGTGTGTGTATTTGTGTCTGTGTGTCTCTGCACAAAGGAAGTCAGAGAAAAATATGAGGTTTTTTTTTTTTTAACTATTATGTAAGATCCAGGGATCAAATATATAGGTTTTTTGAAGAATGTCTTTGCTCACTGACCTATCTCCATGTCTATGAAATCTATAGGAAATTTTATCTTAATTGTTAAATTATTGTTATTATTTTCTGTTTCATCATGTTGTTCTGAAATATAACTAATTTGCACATTAGATAAAGTATTTCTTCTTTATATGCTCAGTAAAAGTCATCTCCTTGAATCCAGTAAGAAATGTTAAAGTATTAAAAATGCTGCAATGGTAAAATAAATAATATTAAAGAAATTAACAAATTGTAAGACTAGAAATTAATTTATAGGGTAGGCTGTTTACTTGACAAAAGCTTTTATTATTAATTTTCCACATAAAAGGCTACATGAATTAATATTAACTATTTTGCTTATACAATCACCAGTTTTTGATCTTAGTGTCAAGCAGTTTTGAATAAAACATTATATCAAAAACATTTTGCTAAATGGTGGTACACATTCCACATTCAAATTAATGATTTGTGTTTCTTGTCATATTTTAGAGAAATGAGATGTTCCCTGAGTTGGAAATAATATATTTAAGCCTAAATACCTAATATTGATGAATTGATGATTCTACACTTATGTGTGACACTTTTGATTGTGAGGAAACCAATTCTAGCAATATATGATGACATTTCTTCTTAGAAAAGTATTAACTGTAATGCAATCTAATGGGCTAAAGCTACCCCTTCCATTAAATAATAAATGATATCAATGATATATGTATATATACTATAACTATATATAAAAATATTAAGAGAATATCTTAATATATTAAGGTTATATATGTACAGTTAACTTTTATTACTTTACTGTTGAGTTTAAAAAGAGATAAGGTCCTGGAATAGTTTTTGATCCACTTTGAACAAAATAATAATTTCTTTCAACAAATTGCTACACTGACAAGTTGCTTCATGGATGCAATCTGCTTATATGTGGCAAGTATTATTTTTTATATATGTTTATATATATTGTTTCATATTTTCCTTTTATTAATTTTCTTAATTAATAAACTTTGTTAGTCATAAAATTTGTATTTTATTCAAATCAGTTAATTGTTTACATACTTTATATGTTATCTTTTTAGTATTCACTAACTTATTTATTGACTTTTTATTCTGATCACAGCTTTCCCTCCTTCCTTTTGTCTCAGACCTTCACTCTTGTCTTTCCTCCCATCCATTCAATCATCCTCCCCTTACATGTTTGGTCTTAAATAATTTACATTTCTCAGAAATAAGGATGCTTATATTTAAGATAAACTGATATTATATATATCCAATGTTCTTATTATATGAAAAGTACCTCAAATATTTTCAATTGTACCATGACCTTAATTTATATTCATTGTTTATGCAATTGGATATGAGATACAGAAACGTATAAAAAGTTTTTAAATTGCCCATATCCAAGCAATTTGAGATTTACTTTCCTTGCTAGGTTAAAGCTCACTAGTAGTAGAGTACTTGCACAGCATGTGGAAGGCCTTCAGTTCAATTGTCAGCACTGAAAAAGAAGAGTTTCTGAGAAAAATAATTCCCCAACTACAACTGACAGCAGGTGATTGCCAAATTATTAATGAGCAGGATATCAGGTAAGACTGCACTGTGTCTTCTATACTAAAATGCAGAATGCTTCAAAATGTAAAACAATTATGATGGGGTTGAAGTTGATGAAGGTAAATTATGAATAAGAAAGAATGACAGGAAGAAAAGAATAAACATTATAAAATCTAGGATATAAAAACACACCCATTTATAAAGTGGATCATTCTCCATAAAGTAAACACAGGTCAATATAAATATATTTTTTAGATAAAATGAACTTCAAAGCATGTATATACATTTAGACGTTCACTCATGATC
The DNA here is from genome assembly GCA_036184795.1 of Tokudaia tokunoshimensis. NCBI lineage: Eukaryota > Metazoa > Chordata > Mammalia > Rodentia > Muridae > Tokudaia > Tokudaia tokunoshimensis. Next base: position 50,419,231 of record BTHU01000021.1, read on the forward strand.
CCACTTGAAAGAGCTATTTTATGCTTTTGTAAAATGTTCCTGTTAAAATAAAGTAACTTAACACTCAGAACTCAGCTGCCACGCTTTACAAACTTTCAAGTCTTCATGAATCACTATAATTCCTAGCATTGTATAGCTGATCTTTTTAGTCTTTGTCAATGTATATGTTTGTTGATCTGGTGTTAACTAGAATATAATGCTAAAAATTTCTGCTTTACTGTGAGATATCTCGTCTTTAATGAACTTTCAGGTGTCACACCCATACTTTTCATATTTTGCATATTATTATCACTAAAATTAACAGTTCTTCTCTGTGTATGAAATTAGTTCTACAATTATTCCAAACGCTGTCCAAAAATTAAAGTGAAACTTATCAGTCATCTGTTTGCTTTTGTCATTATCCTGTATCCAGTTAATCATCAAAGTTTCTTACATTTGTTTTTCAGAGTAATTCATAGCTTATTTTCATATCTATTTCATAATCCATTATTCCTATAATTTTATTTTCGGATCCTAGATACCTCTTTCCCAAATTCCTTCTGAGTCCCTTACACACACTGTTTTATTCTACCCTATATATGGCTATTTGAAAATTACTCTTAAATTTTATATTCTTTTATTATTTACTTAAAAAATTCTACAAAAACAATTTTATCTTTGATTCAATTCTAATCTTATTCCTAATTTTCTATAATGTAAAGTGGTCATGGTTGTGAGTATTAGTTCTATAAATTCTCCAAACAAGCCAATAAATAACACACAAATTAATTTCATATTTACCTATTATTTGGCATTCATATTAACACCTCCACACTTTTGTTGATTTTTGTCCTCTCAATTAAAATGTTTCTGTATTACAGGCAATAAATTAACATCCTCTTTATACTTTAAGAATAATATCTTTCTGATGATTAACCTTTTGCCTGAAAAAATTATGTCATACTTATCTCAGCCTTCACTATTTGAAATGCTGTCATCATGATGGTATGTTTAATATCATTCTCCCTGTTAATGACTTACATATTTATATAGTGGATCCTTTAAAAAAGGCAAGCATATATGCAATTTTAACTTTTAATCTCTCATAACCTTGGAGGTATTCTGGAAATGAGTATATACTTAATAATACCATTTCATTTAGTCTGTACATACTGAAATAAAACCCTATAATACTTTGTTCATCTTATTTGGAAGATGTTGCACAGTTCCATATTAAAGATTCATATTGGAGGTGCATTCTTAATGAATAATTACAGTGTTTCTCACCAAATGATACATGAAGCTTCTTAGGTATAATATGGAAATATGGGGCTTATCAAATGATAAAATTATTTATTTATTTTCATTTTTTTGCAACTGAAAAATTGATATCACTTGATGGTTGATATTCAGAATTTTGATTAGCAGTATTTGTCTTAAACCCTGTTTATATGTTTACCTATGTATTTGATCTCTATCCAAGGCAGGATATTTTATTCAAATATTAATGGAGAAAAACTTAGTGGCTTAAATCCAAATAAAATAAATAAAATAAGTTGTGAATCATATCTTTTTTAAAATTATATCTAGTTAATTTCTTCAATAAACAACAAGTAAAATGCCCAGAATTCCAATATATAGAAGTAAAATAAAAGGAGATGAGCTGCTTGTCACTTAAATTTTCTTGCTTGAGTAACTAGTGAAATCTGTCAGAATTTTCCCCATAAGGTGTATTCTCATTAAGAGAAGAGAAAAAAACATTAACCTTAGACAAGTGTTTATTACTTGACTCACTGTAAAAAGTATAAAATAACTAAAGAACCACAGAATATTTTCTAATAATACAAGAAAAATAAAAACTCCTGAAATTAGCTGCCATGTTTCAGAACTAAGAAGCAAATCTTTTCATGAGACTGCAGAGTGTGAACGATAATACCCACACATTAGCAGAATCTTGGCTACGAATGAAAGCACAGCTTTCAAATGTACACAGAGAGAAAAGAATCTGAGCCATTATTTTGTTCATTCAGGCACAGCTTTTCCCACTGTTGGTAATCACTGTTGATAACATAATCCTTGAGCAAGAAGGAAAGCAGTTAGTGTAAATGAGGAGAGCTCATAAGAATTTTGGACTGACTAGAAATCCTTGTCACACTCAAAAATGCTAAATGCTAGGAGATGAAAATGATGTTTAAAAGGAGTATTGTTATTTTTCCTGTTCTGAAAAAAAATAATAAAAATATTCTGCTTTCTCTGATCACATACCAGAAGGTTACCTCTGATTGGCATTTTTCCGGTCCAGCATGCCTTCAAGTGCCTATAAAATTCAACTGGATGCCTAGTGAAAATGCGTAATTCAACACTTGTACTGAGAGAACGAATCACAAAGGCCTGTCTTTGGTGCTGCAGATCTGCCTCTGTCTCTATTTCTGTCTCTATCTGTTTCTGTCTCTCTTTCCCTCTCCCTTCTGTCTCCTTCTCTAGAAATATTTGAAGCAAAGTTCTCTCAAGTTTTCTTCACTCTTCTCATGTGGCATGTATGCTGAACAAAGAATGCTTTGTAAGTAGGTTAGATAAGACAATTATTTTAACTGATTAACATCAGATTCATGAGAATAAGAGAAGGCTTCCACTGGGATAGACATTTATTTATATAAAAATATTTAAACATTCAAACATTTAAAATGCATAATCTAAATGTTAATATATGATTATATATATATATATAATTTATAATATATATAATAACCCACATGTTAACTGATACTTAATCTTTGATTAGATAGCTACTATAATAGGATATTCTGAAACTGTAGCAGATACACTAAAAATAACCCAATTAATTAATATGCTTATAGAATTGTCTTAATTTTGTGTTTAAAGTTATAGAAATTTTAATTATTTTATAAGTCAGTTTTTCTTTCATTCAGTAGAGATAGTAATGCCATATACTGTTATAACATTCCTTGAAATATTTATTAAAATAGTTATGAAATTATGTTTATATAACATTTCTGAATCAGAAGTAATTATTCAACACTTCTAAATGACTTTAAGACTATTTTACATATTTGTACATAATGTATACTATATATTTATGTAATAAAAATATTTTAAAAGCCCTAACATCAATTTATCATTTTGAATTCAATGTTACCATCCTCACATATCTTATTATATACTGATCAGTTCCATTGCTTTAAATACTTTGCTGGTACAATTTAGTACATGTTTTTATATCGATGTTTTTGGATGAAAGATCTAGAAAAACTTGTTCATTTTGCAAATAATTTGTAAATGATCACTGTTGTGTCTTCTCGGTATACAAAAATGTATAAATCCAAGTAAATATGATCTTAATTATAATCCCTATTGTATTCTAGATGAAAAATATTGATCAAATTAGAAATGAATGCCTGACATATGTTATCAACTATGTCTGAACATTATACCGTGTAATAGATGAATAGGCTTTTAATGTGACAGTCACCTATTTGGGAGGAAACTACCGAATATTTTGTTCTTGTCGGATGCTAAAGGCTCTCCTGCTCTCCTTCTTCTTCTTTGCATGCCAATTGCCTCCAAATGTCATCTAATTGGTCTACTTTGTAGCTCATTTGTCTACCCTACTAATACATGACTATTAAAAATCTAGCATATTTTAAAGGATATGAAAAGAAAGTACTAACAATGAGGGAAAACCTCTCTTTAAAAGACTCATATTGATGTAATTAAGATGAAACCACTGAACGTTAAGTAAAAAGTAGATTTGAGAACTCGTAGATACTTTAATAATTATTAGTCAGATACTGTGTATTATATTTATGTATGTTCTAGAATTCAATTGGTTAAATATGTCAACAACATCCTTAACATTACAACTGATATATTTTAAATATAAAATTAATTATATCTACCAAAGGCAGGCCTAACTAGTAATATTCATATGTATAATATTGAAAAGTAAGATATACAATTGATATTGCATGATTAAATGTATATGTTCAATTATGGAATTATTCATAAAATTATTTACTAATTCCCCTTACTCATATTATTTGTATTCTTCTCTGATTTCTTCTGACCTCCTCCATGGTTAAATAGACTTATAATTCCTGAAAATTTTCAATTAACTTACTAATTTTAGGTAACAATAATAATAATATTAACTATAACTTTATCAATCAAAGGGTAAATGAATAGAACAGTTTATTTACTTAATGTAGATAAGGATATTGTCATAACTACAAGGCTCTGGGAAAGATAATAATTAGCAAATTTTATAATCATAGGTCAGAAAAAGTTCACATAGTAATGTCACACAAAACCCAGCTTATTCAATATAGCATTTCTTCTTATGTTTGTTTTTGGACAGTGTGAGACAATATAAAAATATGATATTGTCAGGTTCCTAAACAGACCCATACCAAACAACAGCTTTTGTCAAAATAATTAGCTACTGAGAGAGATGGCCAACAAGTGCAGCAGGATAATAAAAACAGAGGAACTCAGAAATTTTACTTCATATTGATAAAAAGATGAAAAGGGAGACTGCAGATAAAAGCACACAAAAAATCAAATGGTCTTTATTATCACATTATATCTGTGTAGTAGTTTGAAAATGAGGGAGCACACATCAGTCATGTACTATAGAGGTTCAAGACCCTAGGCTTTAACTTTACTGTTCATTGCACACCTATAGTCTCCTAATGGCTAACTCTTGTCTAGTGCTGCATGATGCCATTAGCCTGGCTTTAGTTCTGAGATCACATAACGTGGCAGGTTATTATACTTCTTAGGACTTTTTTTTTTTTACAGCACTAGTATTTATCATTTATTTACTTAACTTTAATAATCAGTCAAGAACCTGGAACCTCGAGAATATCACGTTTTGAAGTAGTAAATGCCTTGTTTTCCTAGATGCCACACTGAATTTAAATCTTATGTATAAACCATGCCTGCTATTTTACTGATCTGTTTTTTTCTACTTTGTTATTATTAAACAACACACTTTCATTTCAAAGATTTAGTAGAAAATTATTTAACTGATTTATGCCCCTTACCATTTTATCTATTTGCTGATATTCATTTTCCTGAGATTTTTAGAATTGTACTTAGCAGTCTCATTGCCTTCATAGTGGGTAAACCTAGTCCTTATATTTGCAGTCACTTTGTCTGTTCTGAAAGCGTAGACTAATGGAAAATTTCCATAACGAAATGCTAGGAAAAGTTTAATTAAATTAACTGATTTATTTATTATATATTATACTCTAATGTTGTTAGTAGTGACTCTCAGAGAAGTCAATAACAAGACTGACCATAATTGGCCATAGACTTCTTCCCCTCTTCCCACAGGGGAATTTATTTAACAGCTACTGTTTGGTAAAATGTATCCTAGTATATATCATAATACATTATTACTGTAGGGGTAGGATGCTTAGCAATCTTTTCTTTATGGCTTAGAAAAAGTTGGGAAAAATATTGCTGTCTCAGAATATTCCATATTAGAGAATTGCTTTCACCAACAATGAATGTTTTATAGTGCCATTTAATTTAGAGTGACACCTGAAAGTAAATTGATAAATTCTTATATACTGATATAAACTTTACTTTTGCCTATAATTCTAGCACGTGGGAAGCCGAGGAAAATTGCCATAAATTTGAGGAGAGCTTTGCCACAGGTTAATTCAAGACCAGATTGGGCAATGGTGTGAGATACTACTTTGTTCTTCAGTAAGCCTAGGTGGCAGTCCCATGGTATTATCAATTTTCTGTCCTACAAAACTCTTGAGATAATATGTTATAATAATTCTCAATTTTCAGTATTTTTAAATATTAAGGCATGAGTAAAGGAAGCATTTCTTCCTAATTAAAAAAAAACAAAAACAAAAACCTAACGAGCTGGAGAGGGAGCTCAGTATTTCAGAGCATTGGATACTCTTGCAGAGGACTCTGACTCGAACCCTGTACTCCCATGCAGCTCACAGGCCTCCGTAACTCCATTTCTAATATCATGTTCTGTCTTCTATGGGCAAAGCTATTGCTTTCTGTTCTTTTTAGGCATGGAATACAAATGAGATCTAGTGGTTCAGTAGACATCTTGTAACTATGAGGCTGAAACTGTTACTATAAGGATAGTGCTTCCAGCAACACAACCCAGGAGCCTAAAACCGAGCTGTTTTAATCTTTCCTTATTCACAGCAATCGAACACATATAACACACACACACACACACACACACACACACACACACACACCTACTTAAACAAATATTTGGTGAAGTTTCTTATTAACCACATATATAACTATTATTTTAACCAAACCAGGCTCTGAACTGATTACTAAGCCTGCAGAGGACAACTCTCAGTTCTTCTGAAAAAGGTACTAAATATTTTAGAACAATATAGTCTTCTCAGAATAAATTATAAAAATTATCACTAGGGAGAGTATGTCAAATGTAAAATTGTCCAGTATGGAATCACTTCTACATCAGCAAAAAAAAGCTCAACAATTTGTCAACAAGGACTCATCACAATAAAATCATCAAAAAAATGAATTATTTATGACACATTTTCTTTCCTTCACAAATATTTTCACATGTAGTTGTCTTTAAACAACACCTCAATACTTATTTAAAACAATTTGATACTTGCAAAGATATCAATTTATACTCATGTTGATAAAGATTAATCAGAATTTGTGTTTAAAAATGGTCCATATAACTTAGTAAAACACAATTTCTCTGCCAGGCTTCTAGGCTCTAGCCTTTCCCACTCTTCTAAATATTCTCATATGTTCTGCATAGATCCATATGGTCTGAAGCAATCCAATTTTATATCTTAATTTTTCCATTCTCTTGAAAATGTAGAAGAGTGACATGCAGAAGTCCCCTCACCCTGACTTACAAAGACAATTCCATGTAGCTTCCCAAATGCTGTGTCCAGAGATACCTATGGCTATGGTGATAATGACTGCAGTTGAGATATTTAAACCATGAAAATTTGCTATGGCTATAAAACAAAAACCCATTCACTGATACATACAATTAATAAGTTATCTGTATATTACAAAAAATACAATCTTCCTAAATAAATATGAAACTTAAAAATAAATAATTGAATACATTTCTATTATTTAACATGCACCTCAACTGGTACCTTTAATGCCACTAAGTTATTTGGAATTGATAAATGGATAAAAAGAGATTAATGAAATGATAAGAATGATAATAACCACAGATTTGTAATGTATTGATGAAAATAAATTTAATTTATGGAAAAGGAATTAAACATAATAAAATAATGAGCATCTTTAAAATATAAGGTTTCTGAAGACTCATACTTAAAAATAACTTTTGTAGAAAATTAACTTAATAACAGAGCATTAAATATTCTGATTAGTGTTAATATATTTAAAATTGATAATCCAATATAGCAATATGCTGTTTATTTAATTTTGTTTATAATTGTTTTTTATTTTGCTATTTAAAAATATTTATTATAGTCATCCACATATTATGCAAAAATTTAGGAAAGTAGTAATATTGTTGCCATTGAGTTTTTAATATAGATTTCACCATAAAAGAAAAAATTAATTGTATTTTGTAAATTAGAATCTACTTTTGAATTTATACAATGGTTTTTATGCTATTCCATTAGATGGCTACAAATAGTTTAACTGCGTAATTACATTCAAAGAAGAGTGGCTTTAAATTGAGAATTATCAAAAAAAAGGTTCAGATTTCAATGCTGCATAATAAAAATTTTAACATCATCCTACAAATTATTTATTACCCAGTTAAATATTTTTTGAATAACATTTTAAACTTTAAAAATATTATTTTAAATAAAAGTCAGCAATTGTTCATTTAAAATGTTTCTTGTAGACTTACAGAACAGAGGTAAGTGGGTAGTGGGTAATGTACACACTAGGGGTATGTAAAACTCTAAGTCCAGCATCAAAGCCTTAGGGCTGGCTGACCAACACAGCAGGTCATGAGGTCTCTAAGACTGAAGCATGAGACAGACTATATCTTTATATGTATATATAAAAAGGTACTCAAAAGAGAGGCAATATCTAATATAAATGCATCATTTAAGTATTAAAAATGATTTAACTGATGCTTTCAGTGTTACAGAACACAGTAATCATCAGTATACATAGGCATGCAAGGTACGTAATTTCTTCTTTTACTAATATTGTAATGATAAGTTTTAGAGTTTTTTCATTGTAGACTTTCTGCTTTTCCACCTAAGAAGTCAGAAATGTCTTGAAAATATACTGTGTTGTACAAACCAACAGATTCTTAATGTTATAATATTATAATGTTATAATATAACATTAAGAATGGAGCTTCAAATGACAAAGTGTCTTAAAGCACATATGTATACTCTGTATGAAGTATATAAAAATCAATCAAATATCTCTTAATATTATAATGTAGTATGTGGTGTCTGCAAATAATAAGATGCATTAATGTTAAGTATATGTACTATGTATGTAATATATCAAAAACTCATAAGGGTTTTAGTATTACAGTGCAGCATATTGTATCAACAAATCAGTAAAGGAACTTAGTATCATATGTGTGCACTGGGAATACCCCAAAGTTCCTATGAAAGTTGAAATATGTTGGAAATCAATTATTTTACTTTTAATATGTTGGAAGTCAATTATTTTACTTTTTTCTACATTATCCAAATAAATAACTACCAAAATAAGAATTGTTAAATTTTCTACAACTAGATTTGAAACATGACTTTCAAACCTTTTCAATTAAATGATAGATTTGAAGCCCTAATTAAAATGGAATGAGTGATATGAACATTTCATAATGAACATTTTTCTAGGAGTGGGGCTCTTTTGAATATATTCACCTATAAACAAAATTCAGTTTTTATTGATTATTTTCAAATAACAATTCAGTCTAGCAATCGGAAAAGCTTATATTGAAACAAACCTCCCAACCACCCCCAAGCTGAACACCAATAATAGTAAGGGAAGCCAGGAAACACTTACCTAATTTTATTATGTTAAAATAATATTCAGGTGCATATTCTGAACCAACTTAGATGACAGTTGTAGCCCAACTGTTTATAATATTTATCATGCCAGTAACATTGAAAACCTACCATTTCACCTTTGCTTCAAATATTAAATGCATTAACTTAATGTGCTGTAAGTTCATTAACCTCATTTTATCATCTTGGAGTAGAAAGAAGTTACAACAGAAGGGAATAGATTTTTTTGTCAAATAATTAATTTAGAACTTTATATTATTTTTCTAAAGATAACAAAAACCTGTAATATCCAAGTTAGAAAAACTGTAAAATCATGCTTTCTGCATATTAGAAATGAAAGTCTGTATTCAAAGTACATTAGGTTAAATATATTCATTCTAGTTTTAAAATATGAATACATGAAATTACATTAGTGAAATTTTTTTATCACAAAGAGTATGAAGTTAATCTCTGTATTTCTATGTACACATAAGCAACAGGATTGATATGAAAACAATTTAATTTGAATGATGCAATTATGTAATGGAATGTAAAAAATTGTAGCAATTAAGGTACTGTGGCATGCTCTAATGAATGAAATTGTACTGGCTGATGATGCTGTATCTCCTACTCATTAATAATTTGGATAGAGTGCATTATTTCACATAACTTGAAAAAATAGTCAACATAACCACTAATTGTTTCTTTTAGTTTTCATTTAATATTGATGGAACTTCTCCCACATACATAAATTATGAGGGGATCAAAATAATATAAGATAGTATTTCATTTTCTCCAGAATTTCACAAAGACTTGCTATTTTGTAACCACATGAAAGTAACAAATTTTAAGAAGAGTATGCAGTATGTCCAGAGGACAGACATAGAAGGCACTATGTTTTACTGATGTCTTTTCCTACATGTTGAATGTTCTGGAAATATATTTTAACATTTTTTTATTTGTAAGGCTAGTTAATAAAATGGATATACTTTTCACATGTACCTAAAAGTTAATTCAAGAAATTATCTGTTTTGTATAAGAGGATACAGATAATATAGATGAGAAAATGCTAAAGCATTGTTTGAAAACTTAAAGTGATAAAAGCTTTTCTTTTTAATTTTTAGGAAAATCAGGAGATGAGTTTAACACCTTAAGCAAAACAATATAACACAATTTTCAGTTTAATGTATTTTCCATGAGTTTTCTAAATGAAGTTTCTTTTAAAAAACCTTCCTTTCTGAAACAACAGATAAGAAAAAGAAAAAATACACTTTTACTTATCTATGTGCCAGAGGTAGGTAACAGGATCTGGTGTATATTACTCTATAAATACATAGTTGATTAAAATAGAAGAATAAATCCTTGTCTCAGTGATTCTCAGTGTAACCTGTTTGCATACTGTTCAAACTACTTTTATTCTCTTTCAGAACTTTCCTCCACATTGATTAGGGGCAAAAGGCTACATACACAAGAGAATGTGTATTTTTGAAAACTCATGAAATAATGTAATGACAGTAAGATGATAGCTTTAAGACATAATTAAAAGTCACATGTACAATGAAAAATACCTAAACTATTTTTATATTATTGAAGAAAAATGCCTTTTAGGAGCCCACTTTTTTGTTGTTGAAAAATATACAGAAAACAAAACCAAACCGCTAGCGTATTTTCTGTTTGTGTTTTGATGGTCCTCCTGCACACACTCTATTGTTTCAAAGTAGAGCTGCATATAATACTTTTGGCCTGTCTTTAGTAGACAATGCAGATTTAATTACTTCACACAGCATACAGTAAAAATACACTGCCTTCTGTAGGCCAGTAAATTAAGAACCTTTGTTAGTGGGATTATCAAACCACCCTCCCTCCCAAACAAAGTTTTTCCAGTGTCTGTGGGAAAACAGAGGCATTATTTTGAAATCTGACAAGACGAGCCATGTAAGGGAGCAGTTTCTGAAGAGCCTATTTCAGAACCTTTAGCTGAAGAAATGGAGCTGCTTGGAAACTAAGAAATAAGGAGTCATAAGTATATGATTTGTGAAAAGTATGTATCATTTTACTTAGCTTATTGGAGCTTCTTAATAGACATATAATAGGGTTTCTTTCTCAAAGTCTAAAAAGAGAAAAGGATGGAATTACACTGAGTAGAATGGGAATAGAGGTGGGTCCGAATAGGACAGAACTTAACAGAACCGAATGGCATGGAATAAAAGGAACTGGAATGGAAGGGACCAGAATGGAGTAGAATGAGTAGGAGAGATAAAAGAACAGTGAAACAAACTTTGTGTAATATTGTTCTTGGTTTGCTAACAGCTCAGCTTAAATTCACTGATGGCAGATAAGACTATATAGTGACAACTGCCAAGTCTATACTAAACTGAAAATACTAAACAACTTGATAAGCATTAAACTTCAATATATTAAAAATAATGTACTTATTGTATAAAGTTTTGATTTGTTAAGTTAGATATTATATATCTTCTTAATGGGAACCAGTCATTATAGGCTGCACATAGATCTCAGAAGTTCTTTGTCATATTTGTAGAATGGGCATACTGGACAATGACCTAGAAATGAAAGTCATTCTGTTGTGGGAACCTTTGGTCTCAGTTGTGTCACTGGATCAAGAATAGTCATCAAAGGCAAATGGTGTATACATAATATAAGAAAAACTGAACTACTATATATCCTCTAATTCATTGATATTTATTTTATCTTAACAGTAAGAAAAAATAATTTTGGAGCCTGACTGTACATTAGTGGCTGATCATTTATCCTGCACGTGCAAGGCCTTGGGTTTGACACAAAGGACTACAAAGTAAATAGAAGGGGGAGAAAGGGGAGAAAGAAAAAATAATTTAACTTTATTGTGAAAATAATTTTGTAGACATGTAAATACTAGCAAATGACATAAAAATTTCCTCAAAACAAAATGGCAACAACTATTTGATTACAGAAGTTTATTAAAAATTTACTGTAATCTTTTATTGTCTTTGTATTACTTATTTTTCTTCTAATTTCTATTTTTAATGTCCTGAAATTATAAAAATGAGAGTTGAAAAACATGTTTATTACTACCTCGAGGAATTATAATTGACCTCGTGTTCATAGTCCAATGATTTCAGTCAAAATCTCTGTTTCTTGAAATACTTGTATAACATCTTTATCATAGGTGATTTCACTCAGTCCCAATTGGCTTTTTTCTACTAACACAACAAATGTCACAATATCTACTTAACAACAATAGCCATTATCTAATTTGAGGTTGAAAGGATGTGTTGTTTTCTAATGGGATTAGCTAGCAAGTAAATACTGAGATAGGAAAATAATTTCCCTGCAGTCTTAGTCTCATGATGTATAAAGCCATTTCAACCCTTAGTTTAAGCATGTCTTTAGATTAAATCTGTGCTGACCATTAGACAAATCTTAATACATATTCAGTTTTAATGATCCTTCTCATGTGTGTAAGAGAACAACAATTACTAAAAACCAATTTATGAAAACATACTAGGAAGATTGCTAAATGGGAAGGAAAATACCAAGTATGTTTCCCTAAAATTTATCTCTCTGAAAAAAATCACATTTTTAAAAATATAGCAAAACCTTTCCTGATGTAATGCTAAAGAAATGTCAAATTTAAATGGTGTCCTGAGTAAGAGGTTAGAAACTTGGTGGTACAGGCACACAACAAAATTAGCATTTCACTTTAATATGGCAACAGTGCTTCTGGCAGTCAATTGCTTTACCATTGAACATCTACCGAAAAACAATTATCCATTCCTAAGTACACAATAACCCATGGTTGCCAGTTTCCATAAAATGTTACCAATAATGGCAGTGGGGATATAACAGATATACTATACTGCTCAGGAACCAAAATCAATGATGCTAATATGAGCATTTGGGACATGAGTTTCTGAAGTCAGTAAACCATCAAAGATACTGCTTAAACCCAATGAGTTGTAAGACAGTTTTGTTTTTAAATTATAAAGACTCCACATGAGACAAAGGCTTGATATTTTTATGATAAAAAGCCATGCTAGAACTAAAATATACTGCAAGATACTCCCAGAGGTAACTGTAATTATAAAACTTCAGGAGATGTTAAGAGTTAATTCTTCATTGCTTTACTCAATAATAAAACAGTTATCATTCGAATATTCTAAAACTCATAAAAAGTAAGTGACATAAAATATTTGTTTTTAACTTAGAAAATAAAATTTTATTCTTTCAACACATCAAATATTCTTTTGTTTGCTATTCTGTTGAAGAAACAAATCAATTAATATTATTTAGTTTTATTTATATTTTTCTTGTGGGTGATCATATTGTTTTGTTCAGATAAGAAGCCTAAAGTATAGTTGTGTATCAAGATTCTTATCAAAGTAGGTATAAGAATGATATTTCTTTTCAGTTTGTTTACAGTTCATTTTCTGACCAGTGCTTAGTGAATAACTGTGTGCCATCAATCCTGTTGGAGGAAAATGTGTCCATCACTATTCCCTTCATTTGGATGTTGCCCTTGAGAAATCTATGGTTGAAAGAAAAATTTTCTGTTATTTATGGGAATTTCACTTAATGGGAATTTAATTTAACCCATTTTATAAATAACTTATTACTAGTAGTCTATATTTGTATAATGTGGGAAATATTTGAAGCAAGGTGAAAAGCACATCTTGGGTGGGTGCCATAATCAGCCTTTTCATGTGACTAACTGTATCTCACTAGTAATATAACTAAATTAAGGCAATAACAAAGAAAAACATGAGTGAGATTAAGAAATAGTATAACTAAGTGAATCTTGTCACAGTCAAGAGTTATTTATTTCTGTCAAGAGTAAATGCTAAGATGTGGAACAGGGATAATTGTTGTCTAGAAAGTAATATTTATAGCCTTACATCTAAGCCTAAACAAGTTCTTTAGTAATTCAGAGAAGGATGCTGATTGTGTCATTATGCTACAAATAATATTTCAGATGATTATAAAGGCCATATGATGTAGAAAACAACACAATGTTATCTGAAACATCTTTTTCTTGGTAACCATTCAATGTACCTAGAAAATTTGTAAAGTACTTGTAGGTCTGTTTCTTTGTAATAAAAGTTAGGGAAAATATTTTAATGACTAAACAAAATTATACACTTTAAAAGCAAGCTATAAAAGAACAAATGATACCAATTTGCACTGAGTTTAAAAATTTTATAAGCCTAATATTTTTAATATAATGAGCCTGCATCCATTAGATATTAGAAGAATTGCTAGTAATTTATCTATTGACTATTTATAGTTGATCTTTTCTATGTCTTAATTTATGTCATTTTATTAATATAAATTTTAATTATATACAATCCTTTAAAGTATATATTTAGGAATATTATATATAGTTATTAGATTGCTAAAAGCATATGTATATATACATATATATATATGTATTAATGCTTAATGAAAGAATATATCCAGTCAAATTTTTTTTGAACGTACCACATGGTAGAATTCTTAGCACAATATAAATAATATATGCATATTTATATATTTATATAAATATATTTATTATGCATGTATAAATCTATAAATGCATGTGCATACCTGTGCAGAATTGTATTTTTACATTAATAGAAGTGGGAATACCCATCCTAAGCATAGATGCAACTATTTTTCTGGCCTGATCCTAGACTGTATAAAAGAGAGAGATTAAGGTATGCGTAGATTTCATTGCTATCTGCAGACATAGTGTGACTAGCTGCTTCATGCTTCGCTGATTCAACTTCCTAGTAATGATGTCTGTCCTTTTAATATGACCTAAAAATAAACCCCTTCTCTTTTAATGTTTGGCCACTGCATATTATCACAGCAACATTAACAAAAACTAAGATATAAACCTAAGAATTTTGTTTACTTGTTTGTTTTCCACACTAGGGCTAGTAAATGACCTACAACCTGCCAGTATGTGGCATGTGGCAGGTCACATGCCACCTGCCAGTTAAATACACCATCATTAAATAGGTTTCTTTCTCTTTTGCATGTTAGTGGAATATTAAAGAATGCACTAAAAAATAAATATTAAAAATACCACGTCTTTAGTGATAATGTCAGTGATTCACTGTATATATTTGCATTATATATTTTAACTCAAAAGTAAAATAAAAATGTTGTAATTTTTAAAATTCAAAACAAATATTATACTTCCCCCTGATTTGGAAGAGCAATTAAGTCCTGCCAATGCATTTCCTCTGAACTTGTATTTCATAGGTTACATCCACTCTAGAAGAACAAATTTCATACAAACTCATTTGAATTTGGGGCTCACTCTAAATATTAACCTGAACATAGTCATTCTTTTGCTAATCTTAATTTTAAGCATGATATTTTTAAAAATTGGACATATTTTAGATAATGCATTATTACTAATAATAAGCAAAGATATTCTGAGAAGTTACATATGTATTTATATTCTTTACCAAGACTATTAAATATCACACATTCATTAATAAAAAACCTATGAGTTTTCTGATAAAATTTTGTTTTGCTTTATATTTTTAGATATTTTAT
The DNA here is from genome assembly GCA_036184795.1 of Tokudaia tokunoshimensis. Taxonomy (NCBI): domain Eukaryota; kingdom Metazoa; phylum Chordata; class Mammalia; order Rodentia; family Muridae; genus Tokudaia; species Tokudaia tokunoshimensis. The sequence goes on from BTHU01000021.1 coordinate 50,434,755, forward strand.
AGATTATTTTCCCATCTTTGAGTAAGAAGGGACAACAGAATAATTTCAAATCTGCCCATTAAATAATTAATAATAAATGTTGTCAGAAACTTTCTTAAACATAGAGGCAATTGAAAATGTCAAACTATATGACTTTATATTTTCAAATGCAATAAAAGGCAATTTCTTTAAATGGGATTTCCCTTATTGTCTATTTAATCAATACAGGTAACACATAAAATTAACATCTCTCTTTGACAAAAACTGTTATAAAAGTATTTTGAACAGCTAGAAAATCTTATATTAAAAAACATATCTTTTATTAGTTAATATATCTGAAGCTGGAAAATGAACTCAAAAGTCTAGTTCATATGTTCCAAGCTAAGTAGTATTGTTTTTTAACATAACTTTTTCCTCTATGCTTCCTCAGGACAGTGTTAGGAGCCTTTCTTCTAGGCTTCATTTATGCAGAGTAGGTTCAGGTGAAGCCACAAAAGAATGGTTGCTGTGTGTTCTAGGTGGAAAGTGTTGTAGGGTTGCACTAATTCTACAAATACTTGGTATTAATTCTCTGAATATTTATGAAGTAGAGTGCCTTGTGATAGTAACTAAATAAATATTTATCCAAAGTCATTACAAATGATCTTGATTTATTTTCATTGATCATGGAAAAGCAGAAACAAAAAGGTTATATATTTCAAACTCTAAATTCTAATTTTGAGGAAGAAGAAAACACTATGGAATAAAACCTTTAAAAAACTCTACTATATAATTTCAATTGCTGTGCTGCTTGGTACAAGTAAATACAAATTATAGTGGTCTTAAGTTGTCAATTCTCAACATTAAACTAGTTAAGTAAATTTATGTTAAAACATAATTATGTATACATATATCATAATATAAATATGTAAAATATGCTATATAAACTTTATTTTATTGTTTTTCTAAATGAAAAACTAACAAGTTTTACTGCTAGGGAAAGTACATTAACTATATCAGATAATTTTGAAAGAGGACAATGATTTTTGAGAGCTTCTTAGTAACAAAACTGAAAAAATACAATTTCATATTTAACTTTGACTATGGGGCAGATAAATGCAAATAGTCATAGATTATGAAAATTTCTATTAACATAGAAGACTACATCTAAAATTCTAATTCTTTTTACCATAAAATATATATCTCAAAAATATAATGGATTTCAGTGTCATTATGGCAGTCATAAAATTATGAATCTTGAGACACAATTATAATCTCAATTAAAGAAGAAGAAAATTAAGTTTTAACAATTTGGACTCCTTTTAGATTTTGGTTAAAAAGAGAAAGACACTTCCTACCACATTTGCAGCTTACTGACACAACCAGCATGTTTTCTGCCCCAAAAGGCAGCATACTCATGTGATTCTTGGAAGATTGTAAATTTTCAGCACCCCAGGAAAAAGAAAGGTAAGAAAGGAGATTGTGACTTTTGACAATCATTAGTTAGAAAAAAGAGGTAACAATTGCCAAAAAAATCACAAAAGTGAGCATGTTACCTGGCTATGACAAAGAGCACACAACTGACACCCAAGTAAGCCAGCAGAATATACATCCAGATATCAGGGGAGAGAGGATTCAGGAAGGAGAAGACGCCTGGGTTTGTACCATTGGGCTTGCGGTACAAAATACTTATTCCAAGGGTCATGAATGGCTTTGAAAAGTCGATGACCTTCTCACGAACATAGGTAATAGCCAGTGGAGCAACTGCAAGGTCAGCTTTCTGTAGAGAGAAACATAAAAAGGAAAAAAGGAAAAAAATGGTGCTAAGTCACCAGTAAAATATCTGTAAATAAAGACTTCACACATGAGAATTTCTGTAATGATTATGGTAGGATCAACAACATATTTTACCCTGAAGAGCTGATTTACTATTTAATAAGTTACCCATTCCTATCTGATTCCAGATTTCTACATCAGTCTTGATAATAACTAGTTTGAAAAAGAAAAGAAAATTTTGAGATTAAATAATGAATCCATTGTATATACAGTAAATAACGTTAATCATATTGAAATATCAGAGTTGTTTTTACTGTATGCCTTAACAATAATTTTTAGCTATTATATCTGCATATATATGTATATATACATATATATACATACATATATTGAACTGCAATTTCAGTAATAACTATGTCAAACTATTTAGCTTAAAATCCAAGAAACATTTTCTGGGCCAACAAGATGACTCAGGAGTTGTAGACACTTGCTACTATGCCTAACAACCTGAGTTCCATCCCAGAGACCCATACAGTAAGAAAAAAGAGACAATCACAAGTAGTCTCCTGAATTCTGCATGCACAGGTGCTTAGTGCCAAAGATTATGCATAAATATGATCATGCATATGTGCATGTGCATGCATGCATGCACACACATAGACACTACAAAAATTTATTAATAAATTGTAATTTTTTAAAAAAATACCGAAGAGTTTGCCTTAAAGATGTAATCTTTAAATGGATAAAGCATTCTTTAAGTCATTTAAATATGATTGATTCATATTACCCCAAAGTTTTGTTTCTATTCCTTTAATTTATTTTATATCACTTAATAAAAATCCCTAAAGTCCTGCCTAAACCAGATTAAAAAATGTGTTTTTCTTTTCATTTTTGTTTTTGCCTTTTCCCACATTATTTCATTTTACTGGAAATAGATTTTTTCATATGCTATGTTCAGATTATAGTTTCTTCTCTGTATAGTCCGTCCAGGTCCTCCTCTCTTCCTCCCTTCTCTTTCTCACTAGAAGAGAAGAGGCTGCTAAGAGTTCATATGCAAATATGACAAAATAAGATTTCCAATTTTCAAAAAGGTGTTAATTTTCCTTTGTATATTAAATACCTTAAAACACTAATGCTTTGAAGTCACTATTTTACAACCACATATTCAGGGTGAATTGATGCTCTTAATATTGATGGAAGTGACTTCTTGAGAAGCTCACTGCTCTATCTAAGGCCATACTCACATCCAGAAGTCATAGACCCCACTCACAGATATCAAATGATTTCTCAGACCCCTCTCAGATTCCCAACAGCAGTCCCTCCCATGGCTCAATATTCCAGCCCACAATTACATTATCAAAGGCCTGTCAGATACCTGGAACACAACAGCCGTCTGCTCTATCAGAAGGCATGCTAGTACCTAGAATCCCAGGGGCCACACTAGTATCAAGAACATCAGAAATCCCCCACTTTACCAGAGACTTCAACAATACCATAAACCACACAGGTCAAGTGATGTCGCATAATTCAGACCAAAACCCAAACCCAAGAGGTAACCCACTCCTCCAAAACCCCAGCAGAAACACCCTAAGGAATAAGAGCTATTTTATCACCAGAACCACAGGCCACTCTGGTAAGACCTGAATGGAAACAGAAACCAAGGGAAAATACATCCATCCAATTAAGATAAACTCAGAAATTAGGAGACTAAACCTAAATTATCACAAACACACATGCATAGAGACCAGTGAAAGAACACAATCAACAACAGTTAGGGCAATATAGTACCATCACAACCCAGCTATCCTACTAGGTCAAGCCCTTGATATTCTAATACAGTTATAACACAGAAATACACACACACACACACACACACACACACACACACACACACACACACCAGAAATCATGAAAACCAATGTCATGAATATGATGGAGGCCCTTAAAGAGGAAATGAATAAATTACCTAAAGAGATTCAAGAAAACAAAAATAAACAATAGGAGGAAAATTTTTCTTAAGAAAGTCAACTGGGGACAGATGAAGGAAATAAAAAAAAACTATAAACAAAGAAACAAAACAAAAACAAATTTGCAATAAAATCAAATTCAAGCAAAATCTTTCTTCTAACCCAGTCCTATAGAGGATACTAGAATGAAAAATAAAAGACAAGGAGGGAAATTACACCCAAGTAAACAAAAGAAATTAGTCATCTCACAACAAAATGAAAAGAGAATCAAAACCACATAAAACCTCCTCCAATAACAAAAATAACAGGAAGTAACAATTTGTCTTTGATACCTCTCAAAGTCAGTGGACTCAATCCCCAATAAAAAGACACAGACTAACAGACTTGATACATAAATAGGATTTAGCATTTTGCTGCATACAAGAAATACACCTCAACAACAAAGACAGACACTACCTCTGAGCAAAGGGCTGGAAAAGTTTCCAAGCAAATAGTCCCAAGAATCAAACTGGAGTAGCCATTCTAATATCCAATAAAATAGACTTTCACCTAAAGATAATTAAAAGAGATGGGGAAAGACACTTCATTCCCCTCAAAGAAAAAAAATCCACAAATATAAAGTCTCAATTTTGAACATTTATGACCCAAATGCAAGGGTAATCACATTTGGGAGAAAAAATATTGAAACTTACACAGTAATAGAGGGAGACTTCAACACCCTATTCTCACTAAAGACCACAACAGGTCATTGAAACAGAAACTAAACAGATACAGTGAAACTAACAGAATGTATAAACCAAATGAATTTAACAGATGTCAATAAAACATTTCACCCACAAAAGTGCCCTCATACAGACATTGGATCCTATATTAGCAAGTTAACAGACAGCACATCTGAAAGCATTGAACAAAATAAAGCAAACCCATCTCAGAGTAGTAGACAGCAGATAACAGTCAGGGCTGTAATCAAGGAATACGAGACAAAGAGGTGGTTCTTTGCGAAAATCAACAAGAGAGATAAACCCTTAGCAAAACTAAATAAAGGGTACAGAGACAGTATCCAAATTAACAAGATCAGAGGGGAAAAAGGCAACATAACAAAGAAGACCGAAGAAATAAAAAAAAAAAAATCTGATTCTACCACAAAAGCCTATATTAAAAAAAAACTATAAAATGTAGAATAAATGGTTGATTTTCTAGAAAGATATTATATACCAAAGTTAAATCAAAATCAGATAATCTGTCTAATCAGTACGATATTCCCTAAGGAAATAGAAACAGTCATTAAAAATCTCCCAACTCCATTGAGCCCAGGGACAAATTGTTTTAGTGCAGAATTCTACCAGATCTTCAATGGAGAGCTAATACCAATACTCCCCAAATTATTTCACAAAATAGAAATAGAAGGAACACTATCTATTTAATTCTGTGAAGCCACAGTTACTCTGCCGCCAAATCTACACAAAGACCCAACAGAGAAATAGAACTTCAGGCCAATTTCACTTATGAAAATAGATGCAAAAATAATCAATAAAATTCTCGCAAAATGAATCCAGGACACATCAAAATGATTATTCACTATGATCAAGTAGGCTTAATTCCAGGGATTCATGGATGGTTCAATATAGGAAAATCCAACAATGTAAAACACTATAGAAACATACCAAAAGAAAAAAAATTCACCTGACCATCTCATTTGATGCTGAAAAAGACTGCGACAAAGTACAACACCTTGTCATGTTAAAAGTCTTGGTAAGATCAGGAATTCAAGGCACATATCTAAACATAATAAAAGCAATATACTGCAAACCAGCAGCTGATATCCAATTAAATGGAGAAAAATTGAAGCAATCCCAGTAAAATCAGGCACAAGACATGGGTATCCAATCTCTCCCTATGTATTAAATATATTAATTGAATGTCTCGCTAGAGCAATAAGATAACAGAAGGAGATCAAGGGGATGCAAATTGGAAAGAAAGAAGTCAAGGTATCACTATTTATGAATGATATTTTATTAATGTCAATGAAGTGGCTAGATAAAAAATTACTCAAAAATAAATCACTAGCATTCCTTTACAAATGTTAAACAGGCTGAGAAAGAAATTAGGGAAAGAACACCTTTCAAATTAATCACAAATAATATAAAATATTTTGTTGCAACTCTAACCAAGAAAGTGAAAGATTTGTATAACATGAACTTCAAGTGCCCAAAGAAAGAAATTGAAGAAGACCTCAGAAGACAGAACGATCTTGCATGCTCATGAACTGGTAGGATTAACACAGTGAAAATGGACAACTTATCATCAACAGATTCAACACAATTCTCACGAATATCCAAATTTTTCTTCATAGGCATAAAAAGAACACAATTCTCAACTCCGTTTGGAAAAGTAAAAACCCAGGATAGTCAGCACAATTCTTTTTTTTGTTTGTTTGTTTTTTTTCTGTTTTTTTTATTTATTTTATTTTATTTTTTTAATTTACATTCCAAATCACTTCCCCTTTCCCGTTTCCTCCCTCCCCGAAAGTCCCATAAGCCCCCTTCCCTCCCTCTTTTCTCCATTCAACCCCGTCTCGTTACTCTGTCCTGGCGTTCCCCTACATCCAGTCTTTCCAGGACCAGGGTCTCTCCTTCCATCTTTTTAGAAATCTATTGATATGCGGATTGTGTCTAGGGTATTCCGAGATTCTGGGTCAATATCCCCTTATCAGTGACTGCATACCATGTGTGTTCTTTTGTGATTGGATTACCTCACTAAGGATGATATTTTCAAGATCTGACCATTTGCCTAGGAATTTCGTGAATTCATTGTTTTTAATTGCAGAGTAGTATTCCATTGTGTAGATATACCACATCTTCTGAATCCATTCCTCCGTTGAGGGACATCTGGGTTCTTTCCAGCTTCTGGCTATTATAAATAAGGCTGCTATGAACATAGTGGAGCATGTGTCCTTATTGCATGCAGGTAAAGTCTCTGGGTATATGCCCAGGAGTGGTATAGCCGGATCCTCCGGGAGTGTCATGCCCAGTTTTCTGAGGAACCGCCAGACTGCTTTCCAGAGTGGTTGTACCAGCCTGCAATTCCACCAGCAGTGGAGGAGTGTTCCTCTTTCTCCACATCCTCGCCAACAACTGTCAGCACAATTCTTAACAATAAAATATCTACTGGGGGAATTACTATCCCTGAAGAAACCTTCTGCAATGCAAACGATGCTATCAATAAAACAAAACTGATACTTAAAGATTGGGAAAAGATCTAAACTAACCCTGCAAACCGTAGAAGGCTAATATTCAAAATATATAAAGAATTAAAAAATGATTGAGAAACACTTAAAGAAATATTTAAAGTCATAAGGGAATTACAAATCAAAAGGACCCTGAGATTCCATCTTATACCAATCAGAATGGCTAAGATCAAAAACTCAAGTGACAGCACATGTTGCCGAGAATGTAGAGAAAAATGAACACTCCTTCATTGATGGTGGAATTGCAAATTGGTATGACCACTCTGGAAAACAATCTTGCAGTATTTCAGAAAGTTGGAAATAGATCTACCTGAAGACCCAGTTATACCACTCTTGAGCATATACCCAAAGGATGACCCACAATACCACAGGGACACATGCTCCACTATGTTCATAGTAGCCTTATTTGTAATAGCCAGAAGCTGAAACAACCCAGATGTCCCACAAATAAAGTACGGTTCATTTATACAATGGAATACCAAAGAGTGGGTTCTTTGTTCCTTCTTTGAATGAGGAACAAAATATTCATGGGAAGAAATATGGTGACAAAGTGTGGAGCAGAGACTGAAGTAAAGGCCATCCAGAGACTGCCCCACCTGGGGGGTCCATCCCATATACTGTTACCAAATACAGACACTATTGTGGATGCCAAGAAGTGCTGATAGGAGCCTGATATAACTGTTTCCTGAGAGGCCTTGCCAGAGTCTGACAAATACCGAAGTGGATGTTTGCAGCCAACCATTGGACTGAGAACAGGGTCCCCAATGGAGGAGTTAGAGAAAGGGAAGAAGCTGAAGGGGTTTGTAATCGCATAAGAAGAACAACAATATCAACCAGACAGACCCCACCCCCAGAGCTCCTAGGGACTAAACCACCAACCAAAGAGTACACATGGAGGGACCCATGGCTCCAGCTGCATATGTAGCAGAGGATGGCCATGCCATCAATGAGAAGAGAGGCCCTTGGTTCTGGGAAGGCTCGATGCCCTTAGGAAACAAGCAACGAACTTATAGTTGAGTCAGTTGTCATTAACTCACTCACCCACTCATTCCTGCATCCATTCAAAAAGAGTTTGAATCAAGGCAAGGCCTACAAGTGATAGATCACAATCTGATTAAACTCAGAAGCTGGGCAAAGAAAGTTTTATGGAGGAAGGACAGAGAAGAGAAGAAAGTAACTTTTGAATTAGAAAGACAGCAACACTATTAAAAAAAATGATAGCAACAAATAGAGGATACAAATAAAAGAAGTGAACCTCAAGATCTCCTGTTGGAGTTGAAAGCAAACTACCCTTTATTTGTCTACAAATTCACTTTGGTACCTTGTTCTATATCAACAAAAAGCCAGCTTTTATTACAATAAAATAAATATGTAAAGATGCTTTATAGTAGGGAACATTTTTATGTTTTTAAATAAAGCTGATTTTTTGGTATATGAGGTATATGACATGTTTACATATATGTGTAGAGTATATCAAACCAGTTAACCTATTTTATGTATTACCTCCACAAATCATTCATTCATGCTAAGAACAACTCAATATGAAAACAGATTTACTATATTAGTCAAATACATATGTTGAATGCACATATAATTCAAATTAACTTAGTATATGATTCCAAAATATAAAAGAGAATAAAACACACAAAAATTACACATTAAATACTGTCCAAGGGTAGAATCTCATACACAGAGATATTCACACTTCTCTACATGTTGTGGAAGTGCATACAGCTTTTCTCTGTTGTATATTGCATTATCTCTATTCTTCGCAAAGAGATATGCTACTAAGACCCTTTGGCTAAATGTGGAGTGTTCAAGAGAAGAGTCTCAGTTTGGCAATCTTCTTCCATGCAGTATAGAGTAACACATCTACTTGATTAATAAGTTTTGCCACATGATTATAAGTACATGCCTCAAAAGGCTGATGACTAAGGAATTTGTTATAATTTCTGAAAACTAGTCACTCTGTGGCAGGATCATATGCTGATTATAGCATTAGTTCCATGGCCCTACTCTCATCAGTATGACACACTAAGTAGGCTGGTCTTTTTGTCTAGAAAAAAAAAATGGCCTATGGCAACCTCTGTTCCGGGATCGACTGCACTGAGGAGAAAGGTACCCAGGTTCTCCCCAATATAACATCACTTGGGACACAGCCTGTTGGTCTTCCATCTGTGCCCAAGAGCGGAACAGTGCTGCGGTTGTCAGAAAGCCACCTCTGCTGTGGGCCATCTCCCTTGCAGAGTGATCTGCGCCGAGAGAGTGCATAGTGCACTCCATCATCTTTGCTCTGGCATCAGGGCAATTGGGACCTCCAGACGCAGGGACAGTCAGGCAAAATATCACTTGAGTCTCAGGCAGCTTGTGTGCACCCTGCTCCCAAGAGCTGGGCAGGTCTGCAGTAACCGACACACCAGCTCTGCTGTGGGACTTCTGCCCTGCAGAAGGACGCCTCCTCCCCCCCCCCATCTGGGAGAGATCACACACCCCTGCACAGGGCAGGAGCCTACCAGCCTCCATTTGGTGACTTCTGCTCCGGGAATCCACTACTCTGAGACATTGGATGTGCAGGGATTCCCCAATATAACATCACTTGGGGCAAGGTACATCAGGGCTCCAAAGTCACTCAGGAGCAGGGCAGGGACCAGAAATCAGTGCCAGGGGAATCCCGGTAATCCAGGGGGGTCAGAAATAGCTTTGCAGGCTCACAGGAGGTCCAACCAATAGCCAATGACAGCAGGACCAACTAACACCAGAGGTAACCAGATGGCAAAAGGCAAACGTAGGATTTCTGTTAATAACAGAAATCACAGTAATATGGCACCATCTGAACCCAAATCTCCAACAGCAACAAGTCCTGGGTGCCCCACCACAGCCGAAAGACAAGATCTGGATTTAAAATCACTTCTCTTGATGCTATTAGAGGATTTCAAGAAGGACACAAATAAATCTAATAAAGAATTACAGGAGATCCTGAATCGACGGTTAGAAGACCTTACAAAGGAAACACAAAAATCGCTTAGAGTAATGCAGGAGAACATGGGTCAACAGATGGAGGTCAACAAGGAGGCAACACAAAAATCGCTTAAAGAAATGAATCAACAGGTAGATGCACTTTCAAAGGAATCAAAAAAAATCACATAAAGAAATGCAGAAGAATATGGGTCAACAAATGGAAGCCCATGAGGAGGAAACACAAAAATCGCTTAGAGAAAGACAGGAGAATTTGGGTCAACAGGCAGAAATCCTGAAAGAGGAAACACAAAAATACCTTAAAGAAATACAGGAAAAGGCAAACAAACAAGTGAAGGATCTCAGCAAATCCATCCAGGATCTAAAAAGGAAAGTAGAAACAACTAAGAAATCACAAAGGGAGAAAACTTTGGAGATAGAAAACCTTGGGAAGAAATGAGGAGTCATAGATGCAAACATCAACAATAGAATACAAGAGATGGAAGAAAGAATCTCAGGTGCTGAAGATACCATAGAAAGCATCAACTCAACAGTCAAAGAAAATGCAAAATGCAAAAAAAAAACATGTAACCCAAAACATCCAGGAAATCCAGGACACAATGAGAAGACCAAACCTAAGGATTATAGGTATAGATGAGAGTGAAGATTTGCAACTTTAAGGGCCAGTAAATATCTTCAACAAAATTATGGAAGAAAACTTACCTAACCTAAAGAGAGAGATGCCAATGAACATACAAGAAGCCTACAGAACTCAAACCAGACTGGACCAGAACAGAAATACCTCCCGTCACATAATAATCAAAACATCAAATGTACTAAACAAAGAAAGAATATTAAAAGCAGTAAGAGAAAAGGGCCAAGTAACATACAAATGAAGACCTATCCGAATCACATCAGACCTCTCACCAGAGACTATGAAAGCCAGAAGATCCTGGGAAGATCTCATGCAGACACTAAGAGAACACAAATGTCAACCTACAATAATATACCCAGCAAAACCCTCAATCACCGTAGATGGAGAGACCAAGATATTCCATGATAAAACCAAATTTTCACAATATCTTTCTAAAAACCCAGCCCTGCAAAGGATAATAGGTGGAAACCGCCAATACAAGGAGAGAAACAACACCCTGGAAAAAACGAGATAGTCACCTTATTGCATCAAACCCAAAAGTAGATAACCACTCAAACATAAAGATAGCATCAAGAATAGCAGGTGGCAATAATCACTATTCCTTAATCTCTCTTAATATCAATGGTTTCAATTCCCCAATAAAAAGACATAGACTAGCAGACTGGATATGTAAACAGGACCCAGCATTTTGCTGCATGCAGGAAACGCACCTCAGTGTCAAAGACAAACAGTGCCTCAGAGTAAAAGGCTGGGAAACAATTTTACAAGCAAATGGTCCCAGGAAACGAGCCGGAGTAGCCATCCTAATATCAGATAAAATTGACTTTCAACCTAAAGTCATCAAAAAAGACACAGAAGGACGCTACATACTGGTCAAAGGAAAAATCCACCAAGAAGAACTCTCAATTCTGAATATCTATGCTCCAAAGGCAAGAGCACCCTCATTTGTAAAAGAAACTTTATTAAAGCTCAAAGCACACATCACACCTCACACAATAATAGTGGGTGACCTCAACACCCTGCTCTCTGAAATGGATCGTTCAGGAAAGCAGAAAGTAAACAGGGACACAGTGAATCTAACTGAAGCCTTGGAGCAAATGGAACTAACAGATATATATCTGTATATATGTTATATATATGATATATATATATATATATATATATATATAAAACATTTCATCCTAGAGCAAAAGAATACACCTTCTTCTCAGCACCTCATGCTAACTTCTCCAAAATCGACCATATAACTGGTCACAAATCAGACCTCAACAGATATAAGAAGATCGAAATAATCCCATGCCTCCTATCAGATCACTATGGAATAAGGGTGGTCTTCAATGGCAACAAAAACAACAGAAAGCCCACATAAACTTGGAGGCTGAACAATGCTCTCCTCAATGACAACTTGGTCAAGGAGGAAATAAAGAAAGAAATTAAAGACATTTTAAAATTTAATAAAAATGAAGTCACAACATACCTTAATTTATGGGACACAATGAATGCGGTGCTAAGAGGAAAATTCATAGCCCTGAGTGCCACCAAAAAGAAATGGGAGACAGCATACACTAGCAGCCTAAAGCACACCTGAAAACCCTGGAACAAAAAGAAGCAAATACACCCAAGAGAAGTAGAAGGCAGGAAATCATCAAACTCAGGGCTGAAATTAATCAAGTAGAAACAAATAAAACCATACAAAGAATCAACAAAACTAGGAGTTGATTCGTTGAGAAAATCAACAAGATAGATAAGCCCTTAGCCAGACTAGCCAGAGGGCACAGAGACAATATCCAAATTAACAAAATCAGAAACAAAAAAGGAGAGATAACAACAGAAACTGAGGAAATTCAAAAAATCATCAGACCCTACTACAAAAGCCTGTATTCAACAAAACTATAAAATCTGGAGGAAATGGACTATTTCCTAGACAGATACCAAATACCAAAATTAAATCAGTATCAAATAGACCATCTAAACCATCCTGCAACCCCTGAAGAAATAGAAGTCGTCATTGGAAGTATTCCAACCAAAAAAAACACAGGTCCAGATGGTTTTAGTGCAGAATTCTATCAGACCTTCAAAGAAGACCTAACACCAATACTCTTCAAAGTATTCCACAAAATAGAAACAGAAGGAATACTACCCAACTCGTTATATGAAGCCACAATCGCGCTAATACCAAAACCACACAAAGATCTGACAAAGAAAGAGAATCTCAGGCCAATCTCTCTTATGAATATCGATGCAAAAATACTCAATAAAATTCTTGCCAACCGAATTCAAGAACACATCAAAACGATAATCCACCACAATCAAGTAGGCTTCATCCCAGGGAAGCAGGGATGGTCCAATATAAGGAAGTCCATCAATGTAATCTACTATATAAACAATCTCAAAGAAAAAAACCACAAGGTCATTTCATTAGATGCTGAGAAAACATTAGCCAAAATTCAGCATCCTTTCATGCTAAAGGTCTTGGAAAGATCAGGAATTCAAGGCCCATATCTAAACACAGTAAAAGCAATTTACAGCAAACCGGTAGCCAGCATCAATCTAAATGGAGAGAAACTTGAAGCAATCCCATTGCTTCAAGTTGATATAAAATCTACTCAAGCAAGTCAGTAGCCTTCCTATGCTCAAAGGATAAGCAGGCTGAGAAAGAAGTAAGAGAAATAATACCCTTCACGACAGCCACAAACAATATAAAGTATCTTGATATGACTTTAACCAAACAAGTGAAAGATTTGTATGACAAGGACTTCAAGTCTCTGAAGAAAGAAATTGAAGAAGACCTCAGAAGATGGAAAAATCTGCCATGCTCATGGATTGGCAGGATTAATATAATAAAAATGACCATCTCACCGAAAGCAATATACAGATTCAATGCAATCCCCATCGAAATCCCAACTCAATTCTTCATAGAGTTAGAAAGAGCAATTCAAAAATTCATCTGGAATAACAAAAACCCAGGATTGCTAAAACTATTCTCAAGAGTAAAAGAACTTCTGGGGGAATCAATATCCCGGACCTCAAGCTGTACTACAGAGAAATAGTGTTAAAAACTGCATGGTATTGGTACAGTGACAGGCATGTAGATCAATGGAACAGAATTGAAGACCCAGAAATGAATCTACACTCCTATGGTCACTTGATCTTTGAAATAGGAGCTAAAACCATCCAGTGGAAAAAAGATAGCCTTTTCAACAAATGGTGCTGGCTTAACTGGAGGTCAACATGCAGAAGAATGCAAATTGATCCATTCTTATCTCCTTGCACTAAGTTCAATTCCAAGTGGATCAAGGACCTCCACATAAAACCAGACACACTGAAACTAATAGAAAGGAAACTAGGGAAGAGCCTTGAACATATGAGCAAAGGGGAGAATTTCCTTAATAGAAATGCTTATCTTTAATTTAAGACAATTAAATAATACAAGAATTTAAAAGTCATTTGGCAGATTTTTCCATCTTCTGAGGTCTTCTTCAATTTCTTTCTTCGGAGACTTGAAGTTCTTGTCATAGAGATCTTTCACTTGTTTGGTTAGTTACACCAAGATACTTTATATTGTTTGTGGCTATCGTGAAGGGTATCATTTCTCTTACTTCTTTCTCAGCCTGGTTATCCTTTGAGCATAGGAAGGCTACTGACTTGCTTGAGTTGATTTTATATCCAGCCACTTTGCTGAAGTTGTTTATCAGCTGTAGGAGTTCTCTGGTGGAGTTCTTTGGGTCGCTTAAGTATACTATCATATCGTATGCAAATAGTGATAGTTTGACTTCTTCCTTTCCAATTTGTATCCCTTTGACCTCCTTTTGTTGTCTAATTGCTCTAGCTAGAACTTCAAGTACTATATTGAAAAGATATGGAAAGGGAGGGCAGCCTTGTCTAGAGTTCTCACCTGAAGAATATCTAACGGCTGAGAAGCACCTAAAGAGATGTTCATCATCCTTAGTCATTAGGGAAATGCAAATCAAAACAACCCTGAGATTCCATCTCACACCAGTCAGAATGGCTAACATCAAAAACACAGGAGACAGCAGTTTTTGGCTAGGAAGTGGAGAAAGAGGAACACTCCTCCACTGCTTGTGGGATTGCAAGCTGGTACAACCACTCTGGAAAGCAGTCTGGCGGTTCCTCAGAAAACTGGGCATGATACTCCTGGAGTATCCGGCTATACCACTCCTGGGCATATACCCAGAGGCTTTACCTGCATGCAATAAGGACACATGCTCCACTATGTTCATGGCAGCCTTATTTATAATAGCCAGAAGCTTGAAAGAACCCAGATTTCCCTCAAAGGAGGAATGGATGCAGAAGATGTGGTATATTTACACAATGGAATACTACTCTGCAATTAAAAAGAATGAATTCACGAAATTCCTAGGCAAATGGTCAGAACTTGAAAATATCATCCTTAGTGAGGTAACCCAATCACAAAAGAACCACATGGTATGCACTCACTGATAAGGGGATATTAACCCAGAATCTTGGAATACCCTAGACACAATTCGCATATCAATAGATTTCCAAGAAGATGGAACGCGAGACCCCCCCTGGTCCTGGAAAGACTGGATATAGGGGAATGCCAGGACAGAGAAGCGAGAGGGGGTTGAATGGGTAACAGAGGGAAGAAAGGGGGCTTATGGGACTTTAGGGAAGGGAGGAAACGGGAAAGGGGAAATGATTTTGATTGTAAATAAAAAAACTTAGAAAGAAAAATAAAATTAAAAACAAATAGAAAAAAATATAGCTGCTTAAAGGAAGAATAAAAAATTTTCCAGAAAAGTAGAAAAATAGGTGATAAAATGGAGGTGTTAACTTTCCATTTCTTTTTTTTTATTAAATATAATCTTCATTTACATTTCAAGTGGTAAAACCTTTCTGGGTATTCCCCCTTGTCAATACCCTTCAACCCCTCTTCCCACTCCCTGCCTCCAAGTATATGCCCCTCCCCCTGACCCATTCCCACCTCCCCCCTCGATTTCCCCTTGTTGGGGTTTCTATTGAGCCTTCACCTGACCAAGAACCACTCCTCCCACTGATGCCCGACAAGGCATTCCTCTGCCACATTTTTGACTGGAACCTTGTGTACTCCTTGGTTGATGGTTTAGTCCCTGGGAGTCCTGGGGCATCTGGGTGGCCAACATTGTTGTTCTTCCCATGGGGCTGTAAACTCCTTCAGCTTCTCCATACCACCCTCCAACTCCTTCCTTGGGGACCCCACTCCCAGACTTATGGTTTGCTGATAACATCTGCCTCTGTATGTGTAGGGCTCTGGCAGGGCTCCTCCGGAGACAACCATGGTATACTCCATTTGGTATGCACTTTTTGTCATCTATAGTAGTGTTGGGGTTTGGTGACTGTTTATAGGGTGAATCCCCAGGTAGAGCAGTTTCTCGGTGTCCTTTACTTCAGTCCTTTCTCCACACTTTGCCTCCATTATTGCTCCTGTAAGTATATTGTTCCTTATTGTTTCTTAGAGGAACCCAAGCACCCCCACTTCAGTCCTCCACCTTCTTGAGCTTCCTGTGGTCTGTGAATTGTAACTTGTTTATTTTGGGCTTTTGGGCTAACATCCACTTATCAATGAGTGCATACCATGTACGTTCTTTTGTGATTGGGTTACCTCGCTCAGGGTGACACTTTCTAGTTCCATCTATTTTCCTAAGAATTTCATGAATTCATTGTTTTTAATAGCTGAATAGTATTCCATTGTGTATATATACCACAATTTCTGTATCCATTCCTCAGCTGAAGGACATCTGGGTTCTTTCCAGCTTCTGGCTATTATGAATACGGCAGCTATGAATATAGTGGAGCATGTGCCCTTAATACATGTAGGAGTATCTTCTGGGTATATGCCCAGGAGTGGTATAGCTGGATCCTCAGGTAGTATAATGTCTAATTTTCTGAGGAATTGACAAACAGATTTCCAGAGTGGTTTTACCAGCTTGCCATCCCACCAACAATGGAGAAGTGTTCCTCTTTCCCCACATCCTCTCCAGAATCTGCTGTCCCCTGAGTTTTTCATCTTAGTCATTCTGACTGGTGTGAGGTAGAATCTCAGTGTTGTTTTGATTTGCATTTCCCTGATAACTAGGAATGTTGATCATTTCTTTAGGTACTTTAGAGCCATTCGACTTTCCTCAGTTGAGAATTCCCTGTTTAGCTCTGTACCCCATTTTTAATAGCATTATTTGACTCTCTTGAACATAACTTCTTGAGTTCTTTGTATGCCTTGGATATTAGCCCTCTATAGGATATAGGATTGGTAAGGATCTTTTCCCAATTTGTTGGTTGTTGTTTTGTCCTACTGACCGTGTCCTTTGCCTTATAGAAGCTTTGCAGTTTCATGAGGTCCCATTTGTCGATTCTTGTTCTTAGGGCATAAGTCATTGGTGTTCTGTTCAGGAATTTTCCCCTGTGCCCATGTGTTCAAGATTCCTCCCCAAGCACTTTCCATTTCTTAAAGCTGATAGAGCATAAGGAAAAAAGAAGACAAAGTACATCGGTACTAGTTAGGGGGCTCCATAAGAGGATTGGAATAAGTAGAGAGGATGGGAGATGACACTCTACACTTACTGTTAATAGATATGAAGAGAAATTTTGTCAGTTAGGAAATAGGTGGCAATCTTAAATACTCTGCATCTAAACTACTTGAAGTGGGGCAATTTAAAGTATCTAACAACTTAGCTCATGAGATTGTGAGACAATAAATCAGATTTTCTATGGGGAAACTGAGGAACCTAACAACTTCTCCTTTTTTAAAGAAAAATGCTACGTAATCTAAGGTAGTCTAAGGGAAATCAGTGTTTAACAGACTGGCTCATAAATACCATTAATTGACAGTTGGTTTTCACCCACCAAGGCTCTCATAAATACCAGTATTTGAAACATGATTTAAAAAAAAAGATAGGGCTTACTAATGAATTTAACATAAGGGAGGTCACATTTGATACTTATTTCACTGGTTCAGAGAGGAACATGCTCACAAAAAGTTAAAAAGAATACTGGTATGTTGATTTAGTAGAATTGTCTAACCAAATGAAGAAGTAGGATAAATTTTGGTGGATATGAAAGAGTTAAAAATCTGCTAAAAGACTTGTGAGATGGAACAAATGCAAATTATGGGACCTGCCTGGGTTACTCGAAAGAAAATATGTTAAGATTTGTGTCCCAGAGAAAACAAACAAAATAGATGTAAAGCCAAATTTTGTGCTGCATTTGTTTTTCTTTTGTTGTTGTTTTTTTATTTTGTTTTGGATACCTTATTTACATTTCAAATGTTTTCTCCCTTCCCAGTTTCCCTTCTGCAAACCACCTATCTCATCTCCTCTCCCTCCTGCCTCTATGAAGATATTCCCCAAGCAACCAACCCACTCCAACCTCAACCCTTGCATCCCCTATGCTGGGTCGTTGAGCCTCCACAGGACAGAGGGCCTCCCCTCCCATTGATACCAGATAAGACAATCCTTTGCTACATCTGTGGCTGGATCCATGAGGTTGCAAAATGTGTAATCTTTTGTTGGTGATTTAGTACCTGGGAGCTCTGGGTGGTCCAATTAGTTGATATTGTTGTTCTTTCTATGGGGTTTCAATACTCTCCAGCTCCTTCAGTCCTTCCCCCAACTCTTCCCTTGGGATCCCGATACTCAGTCTGATGGTTGGCTGTGATAATCCATTTCTGTATTGATCAGGCTCTGGCAGAGCCTCTTGGGGTACCTTTGCCTTACCGGAAGACCATCCCTTTCTTTGAAGAATGCAATGTTCTGTCTTAACCTCTACACCTGCTTTGCTGACAGGGTAGTACATGCAAGTGTGAGCTGTATATAGAGTTCTGAGACAGGTAGAATAGAGGATTTTTTAGTCACCTATTAATGTGCAAAATACTAGGGTATTTGTTGATAGTAGGAACAACTGTATCTTAATTTGAGGTATACATTAAAGTACCAAAGGCAAATGGCAATGGTATACAGGTATGGAAAAAGGATTACACATGAAAAAAGGGCTGAACTGGTTCTAGCCATGGATAACATTGTGTGTACTTCTCCACAGCAAGAAAACATTGAAGGTATAAATGTGCTGATATACATAAATAACTGGGGAATTTCCTCTGAGAATATAAACTGTGTATGAAATTAGAAATGTTTAGGCACAACTAGAACTTGCCCACTCCAAGTAAGGCCCTGAGTGAAAAATGGGAAGGACTTTCTGGGTGCTATCATTAAATTACAGAAAACATCAAGTAGTAATAAAGAATACAAACTATTCTAGCCTAAAACCCAATTTGGCCCCTGAAAAAGATTGACAGCTTCTAGAAAATGCCAGTCTATTTCAGAGTGCCATGTCTGTATACTCAATATTGTTATTTTGCAGAAAAGAGAGAAGATTAGTGGAATATTTTCATGATGCACTGAACTTTGAAAATGCTTCTGAGTTATTCCTTTATCTGTTTTATACCAAGACCAATTTGTCATGGATAACAGACTTTCATAGAATTCCTCCAAGGAGGTAATTCTCACAGCTCCTATTGATCATGAGATGTTGGCTAGGGACCTTGCCTTATTAACTTGTCCACCTTCATTAAAATAATTCCATCATATAAGCAAAATAAGACTAATCTCTGAGTGTTTCATAGGTTATGAAAGGCATCTGAATGACATACAAGTTCATTTAAAGTAATAGTGATATAATTCACATGGGTTGAAATGGCCTAGCACAACTCTAAAATTCTTGGAAATATAGCACAGATCATGTCTATGAATCTAAAACAACTGCAAGGGACTTGATGGTATTGATGAATGTTCATACCTGACATTTCCCAAGTTATCCCTTCTTTGTGTAACTATTATCAGATACACCATGTGAGACTGAATTAAAAGAAAAAAAAAGACAAGGTTTTTGAGTTCATTAAGTAACTTTTAGAAGAAGCTAAATGGATGTATATTTCAAAACCTGTTTCCCTTCACATCACAAATCATTAGAATCTCGGAGTGCTATAGTTGGGGTCTATGTGAAAAAAAAAAACAAAAAGAGACAAACCTTGAACAAACTGAAAATTTCCAGTGTATTTTAACTATTGTCATTAAGAGGGTCAGAAGTTTAGTATAGAACACAAGACTAATAATTGCTAATTGCACATTAAGCATTGCAGCAGATAGGATCCAGGACTAGTTCTACTTCAATAACAATAAAACAATAAAATCATTATACAAATTATACAATCAAGAGCTTGATCAAAAATCGATTAAGATTTTTTCTTAAATAGAACAAAATTAGACTCTGTAAAATGACTTGAATAGATAATGTAGCATTCACAATCATTGCCAATTAATGCCATTCAGACTGTGTTGAGACCCCTGTCCTTTCAAGCCATTGAGCTCTTGTCTAAAATTGCAGGAACAGCCAAATGCAACAGGTACTGCTCATCCTTGTAAATGACTTACACAGTAATAGTACTGGTAAGGATAACAAATAGGCCTAAATTGCTATAATAATACCTGTGTCTTTGAGTTATTAGTCAGAGAGTCCATTGAGTTTCCTAAATTTTGTGTCCCCTGTTCTTGATTGCTCCCCAAAGTTAGACACTGATTTAACTCCTGAAGACATTCTACTGATGTGGTTGTAGGATATGGAGAAACAAAGATGGGACAGGGTTTGAAACTTATTCCCTGCTTTCTAGGTTTTACAAGACTGAAAGGTATAAGAATGTCAAAATAGGAGACATATCACCAAAATTTCTACCCGGTTATGTAGCCTGCATGCTACTCCAGCAATGTAACAGGTAACATACGCCTGTTGATTGAGTAGTAGCACAAATTATATGGGAAAAATTAGGTGCTTTCTTATTTGAGTTCAAGCACATTCTTCAAAAGGGACTCATGTCTGGTACTGTAAAGTCTATCAAAATTCTGTCTCTGGTGAGGTCATAGGTCATAATAAGGAAGTTACTGCTTATGTTATTTTGCTAAGTAAACATGATGTGAATGCAAAATTCCCTTGAAAAGATTTATGTGTAGAACCATGGAATATTTCTATTATCAACTCTGGAAAAAGAAACTTTTTTATGCAGTGTGTAGTACAGAGACACTTGAGAGTCAGTGACTATGACTTCTCTAAATGGGCACCAATATTACTCAAGGCTTGAATAATATAGTTGTGATTCCAGGATTTAGTAGTTAACAAATACTAGAGAGTACTCATAGACCCCAGCCATAGGTTTTACATAAACTTAACAATTTCTGTAGAAGAGACTTATGAGGCCACTTCTTCTCTAAGGATTTATATATGTTTACCAGTTGCTAGAACAGAAAGAATATTTTCCCTAAGTGAGGTAACTACCCATAAGTTACTCATCTGCCTGTATGTAATTATGAATAAACCCATTGTTTCATTTAATAATACTTGAGAAACACTGTATCTTTGTTTCTATTATAGCTGTTTTCTTTGGAGCATCTCAGAAAGCATCCACAGAGCACTGGGTGCTGATATAAGTGATACTTAGCTAATAATTAATGAAGCAGTAGTGTTCATCAGTTAAAACCAAAATAATGTTTTAAGAATTTGATTTATTGAGGAATTGTGTAGTATTGAGGTTTAGCATTTAAAAACAGTGCCTTTTGAACAAGTCCTTAATAAACATATGTATCTTTATAAATTGAATTATGTTACTTTTTATCAGGTTATTTTTTACAATAGACTCAGTGATTATGACTTAATGTATTGTGTTGATTAGTTTGAGCTTGGACATTAATGTTAAATATTAAAAAGGAAAAATGATTCTTAATATGTGAGCCTCTGAATTTTGAATTTACTGATGTGTGTTATACAAAGCGTCCTTTGTAATTACTCATTTTGATACTCTTTGACTCAATGTCATGTTTTCAGTTTAATCACAAAATGCATCATCATTTGCTAAGCTCTTTTCATTAGAAGGTATGTCTCTTTGGATTAAGGTGGTTTTTAGGTGTATCTAATCTGTATCTTTTTTGTCTTCTATAGTACCTGGGATATTGTAATCATTAAATATCTGCAAGAAAATGAATAAAGCCATCATTATTGTCAATTTTACACTTCTTCATAAGAGTGTACTCTTGAAATTTATCTTTAAATTTATTCTTACCACAAAGAATTCGTTTAGATTGGATGTTGTCTCATAGTCACATAGTTACAAATACATAAGATAGGGAAAAGAATCACTGTACTTCTATTACATACAAAAGCACAGCTCACTGGACTTGTACTAATTTATGTCTCTGATCAATAAAGCAAACATATTACATGCTTAATACTGGCCTTGTATAACAATGACAGTTCTCAAATATATATTCTCATTTTGTCTTTCTGCTATGAGAAAATATTTAATCATCTATACAATGTCTCATAATGTCATAATATCATGGAATATTAGTTTAATTATTACAATATTTATAGCATTACCTCATTATTACTATTATGTTAATATTTATTAGATACATGTTTTGAAGGGGTTAAAATTGAATATGCTTCAAAAATGAGAAATTTAAATGCATGCTATACTCTATTTACTTTTGTCTTAAAAATATAAAATAATATTTAAAAAAAATCTTATATTTTCACAAACCCAAGTTGTTAGTACATAGGATAGAGTTCAAAGTGCACAAATGAGCTATAAAATAATAGAAATTTTTCTTATACTTGTCAATGTAAACAATTAAGAAAGAATCAAACACAGGAGTAAATATATCCAGTATTTCAGAAACTGACTCCTTAATGTTTAAAAAAGACTGCTGGTAATTTCAAACAGCATGGACTATCTATTAACTTCACCATTGATAATGTATTGATAAAAAATGCCAACTAACAGACTTCATGGAATACCCAAGACACAATTCACATATCAATAGATTTCCAAGAAGAGGGAAGGAGAGACCCCTGGTCCTGGAAAGACTGGATGTAGGGGAATACCAGGACAGAGAAGTAAGAGGGGGTTGAATGAGGAACAGGGGTAGGGAAGTCGGCTTATGGGACTTTCGGGGAGGGAGGAACTTGGAAAGGGGAAATCATTCAGAATGTAAATTAAAAAAAATATAGAAAAAAAAAGGTGTTTTTAAAAATTTAGTGGAATTTTTTCTTTTTTAGAGAAAAAGTTTGCATTGCTTTGTTTTGTTCTATTTAATCCTTTAGCAAGATCTATTTTGCTATACATTATCATCTAGATAGTATCAAATATTCATATTAAACCACAGAAACTGTAACAATATTGCCCTCTTTTACTCCAAGTACATGAAATTTTGGTATTTTATACTTTTTAATTTAGCATACAAAAGAAAGTTCTTCATTTTGATATTTTCTATTTTTGTCATTAAAAGTTTTTATAATTTATCATCTAGCTCTAATGCCCTACCAATGTTTTAAGTCTAATTAATTTACTTAAATTCTATAAGAAAGTGAAGTATTTTACACTGATAACTCAAAATACTAAAGTCTAATTGAAAATGTGTAAAACAGTGTATATCAAAAATCAAACTAAGATATTCATATAATTGCTTTTCGTGAATATAAAACTGAACTAAAACTTGATGACTCTGAAAGTTCCTACTTTTTATGTAGTGTATGGGTGATAGCCTGATGTTAAGATAATAATCTTATAAAAGTTAAGTTATGATTTATTTTAAATTTATTAGGTGTATAAATGTGTATGAAACTGTGGATGGTAATCTCAGTTCTCTAGGGCTCACAGAACCATAGGAGGATTTAACATGAAAAGAAACCACCAGAAATTTCAAAGAGTTTTGGTTGAGAAACTTATAAGTACAGTTATGCTGAAAAATTATTGGCTTGCCCAATCTTGGTCTTGTTGTCTATTGTTAACAGAAAGTAATTTTTAGTAATTATATTAATTCCACACTCCCTGATGATATTGAAACAATACAAACATTAAATAAAGTATGTAAATAAGGTATAATGTACACATGAGGGGAAAGTGCCAGGTATTGTACTATATTCCATAGGCTTTAAATCCATAGGTTTTAAAAATCTGAAAATTTAAAAATTATAAGGAAATAAGTACATTTGTAATCCATCTCTGTAGCATAGGAAGTGTTCTCAGTTGACCCTTGCTTTATTTTTATCAGATAATTCATGAATAAAAGTCAGACAATTTCCCCAGTTCAAACCTTTTCTTATCTTTAAACAATATTTATTTAAAATTTATTTTTGTAAGTACCTGTAAGAGTTTGTGTGGTGTTCTGCTTATTTATTTTAAAAGAGTAGCACAGCATGGCCTGGAACTCATTATATAACCTATATTAACCTCAACCTCTTAGTCTCTAAGTAGTATATTTTTTTCTTATATAAAAGTACGTGCTAGAATTAGTTAAGTACAGTTGAAAGCAGTTTTAACAAGCTTTCCACATCTTTTAAAAGAAGAGGATAGTTTTTGTTGCACAGAATCCAGTTCTGCTAGAAATTATGCATACCAAACATTAAATTACTAAAGAAATCCTATCATGAAATGTGCTTTTATTTATTTATTTATTTATTTATTTATTTATTTATTTATTTATGTTGGGTTTCAGAGATTTATAAACAAATGAAACTGAGGCCATTGATCTATCAGACCTATAAAAATAGAAAGATATTTAGCGCAAGGGACAATTACACCAGACAGAAGCTCAGATCTCTGGACAGGATCAAGAATGCTGGAACTGCCGTTGTTGGGGTTCAAGAATCGTCACACAAGCCACATGAACACTGACCTCAGTTTAGCAAGATTAGCTTATTGAACACACACCCTGAAACTGGTCGGGCCAGGGACGTAGCTCAGAGTTATCTGGAAATGTGTTATATATAAAATATAAACTCTAGTAATCATAATCTGTACTATATAGCTATACTTAGAATAGATAAAAATGTATATCAGAATTTATTTGAACTGTTGTTTAAGAACAAATAATACATTAAAATAATATCTATCAGAACAAGAAATGCACAGTAAAATTCTTAGCAATATATTTAAAAAACAGGTCATTACTGGTGATCAATGTAATTATTTTTACAAGTAATATTCTAGCAAAAAATATTATATCTTTTTCTAGTGACCAGTAAATTTTCAAGAAAATAAATAATTTATTTAATTTTTGAAAAATGTTTAAATAAAGATATGTTGTCGAATAATGTGTATAATTTTTGAAATATGCGAGAATATGACATCTTCCCATCTATTTCAAGTCATTAACCCACTAATTTATTCAGCGAAATAGTGCTTAACTACATACTAAATAAATGTGCATAAGTAAATTGTTGCTTTGATAAAGAAATTACAGCAATATTTCCAGATATTCATAATGTGGGGTTACAGTTTATACTTGCTTAGCATATAGGCAGCCCTCAGTTTGATTCCCAGTGTACATGCATCACACTTGAAAGGCGGAGGAATGATGAGAGAAGTCAGAAGTTATAATCTATTTTATGACAGATTGACATCAATCTGACTATTTTATGGTTTATGAGACCCTGACCATAAAGTCCTCTTTCTTCTTCAGTCTCAGGGAACATTTCAAGAGCAGAAAGACAGCAATAGCCAGAGACCATATGAATGACTGGTAATGCTGATATGACACAGCAGGATACTATCTATATGAACTCATTGAGGTTGTACCCATATACTTGAGACTGGTGAAAGACCAAACCTGACAAAATATTGACATGAAAAGGAAGGGTGGGCACAATATCCCAAATAGGAGATATTATTAATTTATAGCTACTGACAAAAAGTGTTATTTACTTTGAAAGTGTGTGGACTTGACTAGATTGACCATGCTTTTGGGGAAGGCTACATCAGAGGATGTAGGAACAGCAATAATTAGATTCAATTTTATAAAAGTAAAACAAGATGCCAAATTATTGTACGTTTGGAAGCCAGAATGGATCTGGAAGAAATTGGCAGTTGGGTTTACTATCATTAAAATAAATTATATGTAATTGTCAAAGAACTCATGTCTTAGTTAATATTCTATTATTGTGAGGAGACAGCATATCAAGGTAACTCAATTAAATAAAGCATTTAATTGAGGGCTTGCTTACAGTTTAAGAGGTTTAGTCCATTTCTTACATAGACAATCAGGCAAAGGCTAATCCACAGGTAAGTAGGTAAACTGGAAAAAAAAAACAAAAACAAAAAACCCTAGGGCTAACAGTTTGTTTTGAAACCTCAAAGCCCACCCTCAGTGACTCCAAAAAAGAACAACATCCTAGTTCTTCCAAAAATACTGCAGGAGGCCATGCATTCAAACATATGAGATAGAAACCTTCTAATTCAAACCACCAAAACTAGTTAAAATCAAAAAAATCTGCATAATATGAATGATGTTTAACAAAGTAAAGTAACAAATCCAAAACATGGAAAAATTAGAGAAAGTAATTTAATGTAGATAAGATTGTGATAATTGTAAACAAACTGAACTAAAGTATGTCAGTATAACTAAAGCAGGAATATAACTTATTCTGTTAAAGATGGGCAGAGAAAATCTTCTTCAGGTCTCACAACTGGGTCCCAAGCCTAGCTGAGGAGAATAAAACTCTGTAAGTATCTAGGCAGGCCAATCCTGATGAAGAACACAAAGATTTATAAAAGTTGTGAAGTACGAGCATGTTGGATCTTTTAGAAAAAAAGGGAAATATTAACTCTATTTAACTCTATTTCCATGTACTTTAATATCCTGAAGAAGATACCCACTCCCCCCATATCATAGTACTTGAAGTGCTAGTTAGAACAATAAGAAAGCAAAAAGAGATCAAGGGGATACAAATTGGCAAAGAAGAAATAAGGTATCACTATTTGCAGATGATATGATAATATAAATAAGCAACCCCAAAAATTCTAGCAGAGAACTTGTCCAACTGATAAACAACTTCACTTAAGTGGCTGAATATAATATTAACTCAAATAAAACAGTAGCCTTCCTTTATACAAATAATAAACAGACTGAGAAAGAAATTAGGGAAACAGCTCCCTTCACAATAGCCACAAATAATATAAAATATCTTGGGGTAACTCTAACCAAACAAGTAAAAGATCTGTATGACAATAACTTCAAGTTTCTCAAGAAAGAAATCAAAGAAGATCTCAGAAAACGGACAGATCCATGCTCATGGATTGGCAGAATTAGCATAGTAGAACTGGACATCCTGCCAAAGGCAATCTACAGATTCAATGCAATCCCCATTAAAATCTCAATATGATTCTTCATAGACATAGAAAGAGCAATTCTCAAATTCATCTGGAAAGGCAAAAAAAAAAAAAAAGCCTAGAGAATAGCGAAAACAATATTCAAAAATAAAAGAATGGCTGGAGGAATCACCATCCCTGACCTCAAACTTTACTACAGAGCAACAGTGATAAAAACTGCATGGTAATGGTATAGAGACAGACAGGTTGACCAATGGAATGGAATTGAAGATCCAGAAATAAAGCCACACATGCACACTTGATCTTTGATAAAGAAGCCAAAAATATACAATGGAAAAAAGAAAGCATCTTCAATCAATGGTGGTGGTATAACTGTCTGTCTGTATGTAGAAAAATGACAATAGAACCATATTTGTCACCTTGCACAAAGCTCAAGTCCAAGTAGATCAAGGACCTCAACATAATACCAGATACATTCAATCTAATAGAAGAGAAAGTGAGAAAGAGCCTTGAACTCATTGGCACTGGGGGAAATTTCACTAACCCCACATCTAATAGAGGTTTAAATTTCAAAATACATAAAGAACTCAAGAAGCCAACCACCAAATAACCCTATTAAAAATGAGGTATAGCCAGAAGCTGGAAAGAACCCAGATGTCCCTCAACGGAGGAATGGATTCAGAAGATGTGGTATATTTACACAATGGAATACTACTCTGCAATTAAAAACAATGAATTCACGAAATTCCTAGGCAAATGGTCAGAACTTGAAAATATCATCCTTAGTGAGGTAACCCAATCACAAAAGATCACACATGGTATGCAGTCACTGATAAGGGGATATTGACCCAGAATCTCAGAATACCCTAGACACAATCAGCATATCAATAGATTTCTAAAAAGATGGAAGGAGAGACCCCTGGTCCTGGAAAGACTGGATGTAGGGGAACGCCAGGACAGAGTAATGAGAGGGGGTTGAACGGAGAAAAGAGGGAGGGAAGGGGGCTTATGGGACTTTCGGGGAGGGAGGAAACGGGAAAGGGGAAGTGATTTGGAATGTAAATTAAAAAAATAAAATAAAAAAAAATGAGGTATAGAATTAATCTGAGAATTAACAATAGAGGAATCTCAAATGACTGAGAAGCACCTAAAGAAATGTTCAAAGTTCTGAGTGATTAGAGAAATGCTAATCAAAACAATCCTGAGATTCTACCTCACACCAGTGAGAATGGCTAAGATCAAAACCTCAGGTGACAACATGTGTTGGCAAGGATGTGGAGAAAGAGGAATACTCCTCCATTGCTGGTGAGATTGCAATCTAGTACAACCACTCTGGAAATCAATCTGAAGTTTCCTCAGAAAATTGGAAATAGATCTACCTGAATACTCAGCAATATCACTCTTGGGAATATACCCAAAAGGCGCAGCACCATGTTAGAGACACATGTTCCACCATGTTGATAGTAGCCCTCTTTGTGGTAGCCAGAGCTGGAAACCCAGCTGTCCCAGGACAGAAGAATGGTTATAGAAAATGTGGTTCATTTACACAATGGAATACTGCTCAGCTATTAGGAACGATTGAAGATGAGTTTATTTTTTAATTGAAGATGCGATTAAAATTAATTATAATTGCAGGCAAATATATGGAACTTGAAAATATCATCCTGAGTAACTCAGACCCAAAAGGACATATATGGTATATATTCACTCATAACTGTATATTAGCCAAAATAAAGTACAGAATACCTAAGATACAGTCAACAGAACTCAAGATAGAGTATACAGAACTAAAAAAGCTCAACAAGCTGAAGGGCCCAAGTGAGGATGCCTCAGTCCTACTTGGGAAGGAGAAGAAAGCAATCACAATGGGGGAGGACCGGAGGGAGGGAGTTGGGAGGAAAGGGGACAGGGGTGGGGTAGAGGGGAATGTAACCTGTTATTGGGTAAGGGAAAAGGACTGAAGCCCAGAGGGCCAGCAAAAGAATGGAAACAGACAACCTCAGGAGGCAGGAGGCGCGGGGGGGGGGGCTCCAGAATGTACCAGAGACTTGGGAGGGACCCTAGATAAAATGCCCTACAGTAGGAAGAGGGATCTTGTAGAGCCTACCTCCATCAGAAAGACAGGGCATGAATTGAGGGATGGGGTTGCTGTCCCACAGTGAAATCTCTAATCCATAATTGTTCCTGTCTGAAAGAACTGTAGGGATGGAAATGAAGAAGACCCTGAGGAAAAGAAGGTCCAGTGACAGGCCCAAAGTGGGATCCAGCTTAAGGAGAGGCCCCAAGACCTGACACTATTACTGAGGCTAAGGAAAACTCACAAAAATGGACCTATCATTACTGCCCTCCAAAAGACCCAACAAGCAGCTGAGTCAGTTGCAGATATTTGCACCCAACCAATGGACAGAAGCTGCTGACTCCTGTGGTTGAATTAGAGGAAAGGTGGAAGAATCTGAAGAGGAGGATTACCCTATAGGAGGATCAGTAGTCTCAATTAGCCTGGACCCCACCCCACCCCAGATCTCTCAGATACTGGATCACCAACCAGGCAGCACACACCAACTGATATGAAGCCCCCAACACATGTACAGGAGAGGACTTCTGGGTCTGGGTTCAGACAGAGAAGAGGTACCTAACCCTCAAGAGACTGGAGGCCCCAGGGAGTTTAGAGATCTGGTTGAAGGCACACATCGTCATGGAGACAGGCGTTGATGAGAGGTATGGGATGTGGAACAGTTGGAGTGTGTGCCTGAGAAGTGGAATAAAATCTGAAGAATAAAAAAAAAAAAGAAAAGAAAAGAAAAATAATTAATTAATTAATTAATAATAATAGTAAAAGAAAGCTGATTTTAAAGTATGTTTGAGACTATAATATATTTCTATCATTTCCTCTTCAATTTTCCCTCTCTAAACTTTCCAAAATATTTCTTTGTGCTTACAAGTATATGTCCTCCTTTTTCATTGTTGTTAGACACATATATATGCATAAAATTTTCAAAATGCATAAAAACAACCAGTTCAGTCTATATCATGTTGCTTGTCAGTAAATGTAGGAGAAATAATCTTCTTCAGAAAGACGATGGCATTTAATTGTGACTATTGTCATTACCAATTTTTATCATTCTCATGGGTTCTCCTCATATGGATGGGACACAAATGAGAACAAAAATCAACCAGATAACTTTTGGTTTATGTGTAATAATAGAATTTAGACCTTAGAAAAATATAATTGCACTGAATGTCTACTTTAATAAATGAATTACAATTTATTAATTGATTTTAAGAATTCACATCAATATATTCTATCGAGAAGAGGAACAAGTTTCTGTTTCTCAACCGTGAAAAACGATTAGAGCTCTATTAATTCGTATTTAGTGAAAGACTAGGTTGAGTCTAGTACACATCCAAATTTGATCTTTCCAGAGCTCCTATAAGTCTCCTTGAAGGTAATCACCACAGGAACTATTACATCACAATGAATTACATGAAGAAGAAATCAATGAAGTGTTTCAAAGATTCACAGAATACTTGAGACACATTCTGGGTTAGAAATTCAATATTGTAGTTAATAAATATGGATTGTGAGCTCACTTGTTACTCAAACCGTATACTTTGCAGCAACGATTTGTTTCTCTGCTTGACTGCCCCAGAGACAGATCTATTCAAGCTGTCTTTCTGTAGCTTTCTAAGGGTAGACCACATATCTAAGCAATTAATAACTGCTGAAGTCATTGCTAAAGTAAGAGAAATGCTTGGGTTTCCATATAATAATTAGAGTACTTACATGCAGTTCTGGTCTCCCATTGCTGGTAGTGATACTAGATAGCCACCTTAGCTTAACAAACTCTGGCATGTTTTCCTCTTTCAGTAACAAAAGCACTAAAATATCAGAAACTTTATGTTCATCTCTATACCAGAATGGTAGTTACCCTGAAGAGATGCTTACTACTTTTCATATAAGGAAAAAAAGCTATCAGTTTCTAAAGAACAACATCATTTCACAGACAATTTCTAATTCAATAACTTTCCACTTGAAAATAAAGCATGTGGGAACACAGATGTGAACAATCTGTGGAGCTGTTCTTTCACTATAATTTCCATAACAACTACACTTCCTTTAATCAAATCATAGACCTTATTATTACCACACTATTTGATCAGCATTCAGATAATAACTAGCAGGTAGTAAATAAGAGACCATTAATCAGACTCATTGCTCAATATTGGGTTAATAACACTTCCATAAAGTGGTCTCACACATACTTAGCCATGAATCCAGTGTCCTTGCTCTTCCCATAGCTGTGCTACTGTTCTTGTCTCTGTCTCAGTGGAGATATTAAAATTTATTTTCATCTGTATATTTGATGTCTTTCCTCAAAAGATAGACTGAAAATATATCTGATATTTTTAATGTGTGTTTGCCTTTTTGTGTTTTTGTATGTGTTTAAATGTGTCATGTATTTATTTTATATATTACTTCTCTTCATCATAATAAAGTTTTGATTTCAATGGTACATACTTCCTCTCTATAAGTCTATTTTGTTCTTCCTCAACACACAATAGATACATAGACATATCGTCTATGTCTCAATTTTTTCAATGAGTCTTTTAAGTATTAATTATTATGCAGTGTCTGCTGATTAAATTAATGAGCATTTTCTTCAAGTAATTAATTCATTCTGATCAATATATTTCAGTGAGCAGGCTTTATGGTCACAATAACTTAGTTAAGCTTTCATTGTTAAATTATTTGCCTGATTATTTATATTTATTTTATCGTGGTATTTTAGGAATACAGCATAGAATTTAATATATTGCTATCTTTAGCCAGTGCTTTAAAATTATTTGTCAGAGATCTATCTATTATCTATCTATCTATCTATCTATCTATCTATCTATCTATCTATCATCTATCTATCTATCTATCTATCTATCTATCTATCTATCTATCTATCTATCTATCATCTATTTATATATCAATGTAACTATCTATCTATAGACATGGATATATATATTATATAGATAGATATATAGATATAGATCAGATGTGGAGTTGGTAAAAATTTTTCCCCATTCCATAGATTGACTCTTCATCTGAATTACGGTGCCTTTTACCTTACAGAAGCTTTTCCATTTCATGAGGTCCTATTTATTAATTGCCAACCTTTTTTAATTACTGAATATATTCTTTATTTACAGTTCAAATGTTATTCCCTCCCAAATTGCCAATCATAGTGACTGAGTTATCTTTGTTCTATTCATAAAGTTGCCTCTTGTGCCAAAACTTATTACCTATATTCTTTTCCACAGCTTCAGTGTATCTGGTTTTATGTTGAAGTCTGATCCATTTTAATTCGTTTTTGTTTGGAATGATAATATGCATCTATTTGTATTCTACATGTTGACAGGCATTTTGACCTGCACCATTTGTTGGAGATGCTGTCTTTTACCCAGTGTGTATTTTTGGCTTCTGCAATGGCTCTGCCATTAAAGGCTAGGCAAACAATCAAAATTAAATGATGCTATTTTTAACTGTATTATTCTATTTTATGTGTATGTATATTTGTGCTCTCATCTTTTTCAGTGCATTTTCATGTTTCTACAAAGAGAGCTCACCTTATTGAATGCTTGTAATGCACTTAGATGCGTTCAATGTGCCTTATACTTTTCATAGTATCTAATGTTTACTGAGACTTGCATGGCTTCATTCCTACAATCTCTTAGAACAGACAAGTGAGTCTCAAAGGCTTTCACTATATTGTTCAATATCATATTTCCAACAAAGTACGAAGGTATGTAGGGAATCTGGCTGAGTCAAGTAGCATTCTACGGGCTATCATTCATTAACCTGTTTTAACTAAAGATACATTTGAAACATTGGTTATCATTCAACTTAAAATTGTGTCAAAGAATATTGAACTATAAATGGATTTCTGAGGGAAGAACAAATATGGACATGTCAAAACTTTGACAAATTATTCACATTCCATATTGACATTTACAAACATAGAAAAATTTTATATATATAAATATTTGCTTTTTCTCAGATATTTTAATAGTTATACAAATGTAGACTGATATATGATTTTGTATACATACATATTCATAGATATAATGCATATATGCAGAGAATTTATGTATATAACTATATAACAACATACCTATGGTGTGTAACATATTGTAAAATTTTATTTTTAGAAGTCATGGTCAAATTTGCTTATTTTAAACGTTTCATGATTTGTATGGAGACAGTTTGAAAGCAAATCCATGGATAATATTTTTTTGAAGTATGATGAATATCCATATTATATATTTTATTAAATTAATTATTCAACCTGAGTTATCAGTAAGATAAACATTAGATAAATTGTGTAAAGAGTATATGGAAATGAGTATATTTACAATAATGCCTACATTGCAGTAATATTGTTCATTCACGGCAGTATAAAGACTTGAAATGACTCAAAGACAAAATGATTCATCATACTTCAAAAAATATTTTACATCACCTTGATAGATTAATTTGAAAACTGGACATTAGACAGTTTGTTATCAGGACTCTTCCTGGCAGTCATCCAAGGATTGCAACTGCACAATCTTACAAACAGCAAGGGATTGATGGGATTGACTTACTTAACAAAGAGATTCTGCAGGGTAATGAGGATTGCACATTAATTCTCACTATGCACCGATGAGTTCTCTGAACTTTGCCAGGCTTTAAACAATGGTGACAGGTCTCTGGCACTTTCAGAATTATGTGTGTCCTGAACAAAGCTGCAGAGATAAGATTTGTGCATGCCTAATTTTCTTTTCCCTGTTTTAGTTTACTGTTGAAGGAAAACACATCTTAATAATTTGTGATTTTTTTGTATCAGAACTGTTGTCCTATGGAAGTTTATAAAATAAAATGAATACTTGTCACATTTTCATCTAAATAAACTAATCTAACATCTAAATTCTTAGGTAAAAAGACATTTATTTCATTTTAATGAAAAAAGAGAGAAAATGCATACACTGGATCATATCAATTCCTAGATGTTGTTTTTATTTTAACCAAAAAAAGTGACAGTGTGCTGCCTCCACCTATGTATATAAATACCAAAATTTATTCTAAAAGAAATATTTTTCTTCTTAAATTTTGCTTATTAAATATTGTACTTAAACCTTATTTGCACCTAAAATTACATTCTTATTTTTATTGTTGGACAAGTAAGATCAATACATTGTGTGGTCTGTGCTTTGTGTGACCCTGTATGTTTCTAGAATAAAAAAGATATCAAATAATAATAAAAAAAGATATTCAACAGAAAGAAGTCTGGGATAAAAATAATACAATGACAAGAAGTGAAAAGTAAAGCAAATAGATCATTATATATGATTACATAAAATAATAAGATAATAATGATAATATAATAATAAGATAATAATGATAATGTGTGATTTTTAATATTAAAGAAGAATCAAGTTAGAAATGCAATGGTAGAGGTAACCAATTCAATGATGTTTGACAATTCTAATTTTCTCATAATGAATCTATCATGGTATACAGGAAAACATTCATTGGCAGCCCTCAGTATAAAAAGAAGAACCTAAAAGAAAAATGCATAAATTTGATTACATAATTATTCATTGACTATCTCTTTAAAGAGTGAGGCCCTGGAGTAGGGGAAGCATCTAGGGAGGGATACAAAAATAAGTTGAATTTATGTCTGACTTCATTATAACATTGACACTTACAAATGGGAAACAAACCATTTAAATATTACTCAAACTTGTATGGAGTAAAACAAACACTCTTCATATATACCTTAATTAAAAATAAATCTTCAAAACTTTAAAGTTTATAAATAACTTTTTAATAGCATTAAATAGTAAATCAAATATAAGAAAATAAAAATAAAGTATAAGTACAAAATTGATCAATTAACAAAATCTCACAATCTCTCTGCTCTACCAATTATCTAAATCAGAAAATGATTTTTTAAGAAGTGACCAGGTGAAAATCATAATTAAATATGTAAAAGTAGAATTCAGTATGTTGGCTGTTATATTACCCTACTAGGGATCCAGAAGTGCCTGGAACACATAAAAATTTATTAGTATTGATCTAGAAATCATGTATATGAGAGTTTATGATTTTGACTTGGAACAAATGCTTATATTTTAGGTAACAAATTAGGAAGCAAATGCTTATATACTAGGTAAGCAGGCAAGGGTGGTTTTCATAGACATTCGGAACTGATTTAAAAAGACACAATGAATTTCTTGTTATTTAAGAAAAAAAGCGTAGAAACTTATATGCATTCCTCTTTTAAGATTTTATGAATCAAACTAGAGTTTGTCATAAATCAAGTTGTTCTTCAATACATGAAATGAACTTAAGCAAACCAGAGTTCACTGTTTCATTCACACAGGACAGTGTTTCCCTCATGTGCAAGTATGTGCTGAAATTAACAGCAGTACTGAAAATACTGATTCAATACAAACATCTGTCACTTTATTACAGTTTAACAATAGCGCCTTCCCTGGCTTTGGTACTTGTAAACAAGATTAGATAGGCCCTCAGGTCCTTAAAACATAATCAGCATATCTCCATTAATTTGTCATGTAAGTTAAAAGAAAATAATGTCTATCTTACCTACAATGCATATTTTTTAAATCTTCAGTGCCTAAAACCATGATTGACACAAAACTGCTAAACTAATAATACTAAATTATACTTCTATTTAGGAATATCATGAAGAATGCCTTATTAAAACAATTGTATTATTTCCATTTGTCAAAAGTACTTTGAAAAAACTGATATGAAATGAAAAATTCAGTTTCATTAATAAAGAAATAATATTTTTTCAATTATGAAACACTTAGCTGTCATTATACTGTCATTAAAAACATTAATGAGTATTTTGCTTCACGTTTTCTTTGCTTGGTTTCTGTTTAGCTTTTTCTGTGTCATAAAGAACAGTTCCTCCTGAAAATACTGTTTGTTTATATCTGTTTTAAGAGTCCTGTTACTTTCATCTCTCTATTAATAACAGATGCCAGCCAGCATTTACTACTTAATAACAGGCACATGTTCTGGACTCCACAGACAAATTTTGCAGCCCACTGCTCCAGCTGTGGTTTTGTAAACTCACCATCTGAATCAAGTACTCGTATTGGCTTTTGATTAAAATAGCGCCAGTGTTCTGGACAGGCTGCATAAGTAGCTTCTTTTGAGGAAATCTTTAGCTTTAATATATATTTCTATTTTTATTTTCATGTAAGATGTTATTTTTAAGTTAACAAAAACAATGTGGATATGTCTTTTCCAATCAAGTCTACTTTACTATGTTCATTACAAAGATTTTTAAAGCTTTTTACTTTAAAAGAAATTCTAACCAGACTCCATTAACAAAATGATTCTCTGTGCTGCAGTGAGATACTGATTACTGACTCATTCTCTATGGAAAAAATTCTATAGGGATGTCTGTTAGAGCATTTGTCTAGTCTGCTTTCCTAATATGTTTATCTGAACTCTCTAGGAATTTCAAATTATCTATAAGAAATGAAAAATTTATGAAGAAGAAAGGAAGAAAGAAAGAGAGAGAAAGAAAGCAAACCCTATTAAAATAGATTTTATTAGATATTTTCTTTATTTGCATTTCAAATGCTATACCCTTTCCCTTTCCCCTCTGAAAACTCTTTATCCCATCCCCCCTCCCTCTGGGTATGATGGCAATCCCTGAATATGGGAGGGTTAGACAAAACTCTTTTACAAACAAATAGGTAAACAATCTTTTTAAATATGTATACACACAAACCATAAAACTTTTTTAAAATTGGTAAAACCAATTTTCGATACAATTCCTGTATTTTTCTTTTATATTTTAGATTCTAAAGTAAGTAAATACTTTTTCTTTAATTTCTTCCTTTATATTTTTTCTCAAAATGCTCTCATATACCCCTTCTTTCACTGTTTATAATTCATGGCTTCTTTTTAAATATATATATATATATATATATATATATATATATATATATATATATATATGGGAT
Organism: Tokudaia tokunoshimensis; assembly: GCA_036184795.1. Lineage (NCBI taxonomy): Eukaryota > Metazoa > Chordata > Mammalia > Rodentia > Muridae > Tokudaia > Tokudaia tokunoshimensis. Next base: position 50,471,519 of record BTHU01000021.1, read on the forward strand.
GGTGGTGGTGTGGGTATGCTATATATAATTTAGAAATACATAATATTTAGTAATATATTACACTTAACCATATATATATATATGTACATCTACATCTACATCTATATCTACATACACTAACTATAGCCTGTTCATTCTACATGATGTTACTTGCACATATATCTTCAGGGATGAACCTAGAAAAACTATTAGGTAATCTGCTCTGGAAAAGGCTGCTTTTTCCAGACTCTGAGCATTTCCTATTTTCTTGTAGTTCTTTGTGTATAGTTGAGACCTCATAGTCTTTCCTTCATCTACTTTGGCACGCTTGCTGTTGTTGTTCATGGTTATCTCATATTTAGGCAATCATATTGGTCAGAATTTATTTATACAGAAATTTCTTTGATACTGTATATAGACAAGACTCATGTGTAAGTATAAGCACATGTATTTAGAATGCAGGTGATATTGTGGTTTACAGGCATTATATATTGAATGGGAATGTTTATTGCTTACATTTTTGACAAGTTTTCACGGTACTTCTGGTACCATATTTAGAGTGTAAAAAGTACATGGTGTCTTAGGCAATAGTTACCCTATATATTTTTAAATTCCATATGCTTTTCCCTCTTTCTAAAATTTATGGGAAAGAGGAGCAAGTTATCATCAAATTAATATTTAAACCACTATGATTCCATTTGTTACCAACATATGAACCAAATTCAATTAGTGAGAAATTCAAGTTATAAATCATGTTAGAATGAAACAGTATCACTCATTAGCTGCTTGAGCAAGTGTCAACTCCTAAAATAGTACGTGTAATATCTCAGCATCTAAAGTCACTGGTGGTATACACTCAATGCTTAAAATCTCCTTGTATATAACATTAAAGAAGTTCTTCCATGTTCTGTAGGAGACAACTGGAAACTCTTCAGCATGTCTCCTTCCTAGCACACTTCTGCAATGGGCTGAACTATTTTCTAGGACTTCAGAGTCCACTGTTGTTTTTCTATAGCAATGTAATAGAGATCAAGACAGCAGGACAGAACCAGTCTTAAGACTAGTGATAGCTGCAAATGGGATATGAGATATAACTGAATTTTTATGGTCATTGTAAAAAATTACTAAACTAACTTTTAAACATTAAAATATATATGTAATGCTTCATATGTTTGCAGTAAGAGGGATACCTAAGAAAAATATAATAAACTCATTAACAGTTGTCAACTTAGGATAATAAGAAATTTGGGATAAACTCACACATACATTTTTTTAGTTAACTTTCCTGAAATAAATTAATAATAATCATATGTGTTTCACAAATGCAGTTTTTTTTTTGGTTGTGCATAGTGGTTTTGCTTGTTTGCTTACTCCCTTAAGTACTAAGCTAGGGAGGGGGAATCCAAAGGTATACTATCACAATTCAAACAATATGGACTAAATCTACCTGATCTTGAAAAAACTTGTTTTTGATTTAGTTTTTTCAATTGTTGTAATAATATCCAGAGTCTTTTTAAGTTTCCTGAAAACCCAATATTTTACTTCCTTAATGATGTATAATAAAAGCGCAATTATGAGGCAAAGCAATGTGCAGGGAGACCCTTTATGTCTCATTTATGAGTCATAAAAACCTTGGTAACATTAAACACCAATTTCAATGCTATGGCTGCATGCTGAGAAGAATTCAGACAGCTGGGTCAATAGGACATTGTAAGTCTTCTTTATAAAAAAAGGCATACAATGTGTATGAATTAAATCTTAAGAGACCTCTGATTTTCTCATAGGTATTTATATACTGAAATAGATATTCTTCTTCATTCTTTTATCTTATTGTAATAAATGTGGGTAAATATTCAAGTGTTTTCTTTTAAAACATGATTAACAATTGAAGTAACAAAAAGACACTTTTAAAAAGGAGAACTAATTCTGAGTATAACCTGGTTTAAGAACAATGATGTAGCTGGATACATGTTATGTAATAGAAAATGTATTATGTGATAAACATTATTAGTGTAATGACTGTGATAATTGTAGTCATTGCCTTGAATGATTTTTATTTGCTATGTAGCATAGTAAGGCTTGTATATTGCATTCATGTTTCAAATTAGTCACCTTCCCAAAATAAATGTGACAATGCTTATAAAATTTAGCTGTAGAGCCAAATTTTAATTATTTAGATGTATTCTAGCTTAATTAGTATACTACATTTTAACTAAATTTTACTATTTGCGTGATATTTATAAGCTATATTGTAAAATTTTGTTAATGGACAGAAACTTGAGTCTCTTTGAAAGAAGGCATTTTAACTGAGAAATTGCTTGTATCAGTAGAAAAAGAATTAATAAAGATGGTATCTTCAGCACCTGAGAAAGGAAACTAGGGAAGAACCTTGAACATATGGGCACAGGGTAGAATTTCCTGAATAGAACTCCAATAGCTCATGCTCTAAGATCAAGAATTGACAAATGGGACCTCATTAAATTACAAAGTTTTTGCAAGGCAAAAGACACTGTCATAAAGACAAAGCAGCAACCAACTAACTGGGAAATGATCTTTACCAACCCTACATCCGACAGAGGGCTAATATCCAATATATACAAAGAACTCAAGAAGTTAAACTCCAGAGAGGCAAGTAACCCTATTAAAAAATGGCGTACAGAGCTAAACAAAGAGTTCTCACCTGAAGAATATCTAATGGCTGAGAAGCACCTAAAGAGATGTTCATCCTCCTTAGTCATTAGGGAAATGCAAATCAAAACAACCCTGAGATTCCATCTCACACCAGTCAGAATGGCTAAGATCAAAAACACAGGAGACAGCAGTTGTTGGCAAGGATGTGGAGAAAGAGGAACACTCCTCCACTGCTGGTGGAATTGCAAGCTGGTACAACCACTCTGGAAAGCAGTCTGGCGGTTCCTCAGAAATCTGGGCATGACACTCCCGGAGGATCCAGCTATACCACTCCTGGGCATATACCCAGAGGCTTTACCTGCATGCAATTAGGACACATGCTCCACTATGTTCATAGCAGCCTTATTTATAATAGCTATAAGCTGGAAAGAACCCAGATGTCCCTCAACGGAGGAATGGATTCAGAAGATGTGCTATATTTACACAATGGAATACTACTCTGCAATTAAAAACAACGAATTCACGAAATTCCTAGGCAAATGGTCAGAACTTGAAAATATCATCCTTAGTGAGGTAACCCAATCACAAAACAACACACATGGTATGCAGTCACTCATAAGGGGATATTAACCCAGAATCTTGGAATACCCTAGACACAATTCGCATATCAATAGATTTCCAAGAAGATGGAAGGAGAGACCCCTGGTCCTGGAAAGACTGGATATAGGGGAATACCAGGACAAAGAAGTGAGAGGGGGTTGAATGGGTAACAGAGGGAAGGAAGGGGGCTTGTGGGACTTTCGGGGAGGGAGGAAACGGGAAAGGGGAAATGATTTTGAATGTAAATAAAAAATAAACTTAGAAAATAAAAAAAAAGAATTAATAAAGAACCCTAACTAAGAAAAATCTGGAAACCAAAATATTAAGACCTCAAAGAGGAACCTCAGAAGCCAGCTTTCCAAAAGACTAAAAGAATACATGAAACATTGATGACAAGTTTGTAGAAAGGGTATAGCATCCAAAAAAGAAAAGAATTGTAGGCAATTTTTCCTCCTGAATATAAATTTAAAAATTATCAATAAAACACTTGCAAGAATAATCCAAAAATAGATGAAAAATATCATCTATCAAGAATAATTTTCAGCTGCATATGCAAATACAAAAATATCAGGAAAGTTGGAACAATCCAAAATGTTCATCCTAAACATCTAATTATACTATACACTCTAGTAGCAAAAATACCATTATAGTGGCACAAAACAATCTCATTGATCAATGGAATTAAATTGAAGGCCCAGACATATAAATTTCATACTTATAGACACCTGATTTTTGATAAAGAAACCAGAAATACTCCATCTTCAATAAATGTTGTTGGTCAAACTGGATGGCTACATGTTGAAGAATCCAAATAAACCATACTTATTATCCTGAAAAACCCTAAAATCTAAGTGGATCAAAGAATTCAACATAAAAATAGATATACTGAACCTGATAGAAGAAAATGTAGGAAATGTCTGTGAACTCATTGGCATAGAAGACAAATTTTCTGAAGAGAATGCAGTTAGCATGGGGACTGAGATCTACCATTCACAAATGTGACCTCATAAAACTGAAAAGCTTTTGATTAGCAAAGAAAACCATTCTTTAAACAAGGCTGAAGCCTACAGAATGGACAATTTTTTTATACCAGCTACACACCTGATAGAGTTATAATATCCAAAAATATATAAAAATCCCAAAAAATGTATATCAAGAAACAATTTTCCCAATTAAAAAATAAGGTACAGTTCTAAAAAAAGTTTCTCAAGAGGGAACCTAAAATGGCTGAGGGACATTTATAGAAGTATTCACTGTCTTTAGCCATTATTAAATACAAATCAAAACTACTTTGAGATCTTGTGTTACAATCTGTGAGAATGGCTAAGATCCATAAGATTAATTATAGGTCATCTTGACAGGTAATAGTAAAGGGTACAGTTATGCATTAGCTAGTAGGAGTGAAAACTTTTACAGCTACAGTGGAATTTAGTGTAACAGTTCCTCCAGCATGGGAATTGATGAACCTGAAGATTCAGCTATAACACTCTTGGTTATACCATTGAATGCTCCAGTCCACCAGAGAGACACTTGATCAACTATACTCATTGCTGTTCAATTCATAATAGTCAGAAATTTAAAACAACCTAGATGTCCTTCATCAGAAAAAATGAAAAAGAAACTATGTTGTATTTACACAATGTAGTGGTACTCAAGTTTTGAAAGAAATAATATCATAACAATATTAGGCAAATGGCTGGGACTGGAACAAATAACATCCTGAGTGAGATAAACCACACCAGAAAGACAAATATAGTCTGTATTCTCCTTTTTATGGATATTACCTCAAAAGTCAATGATAAATAATTTAAAGTTTGTAGAACCATAGATTTAGGTATAGAGTTAGTCAAGACTAACAATGGACAGATAGATCTCATTAGGAAAGGAAAATAATATAGAGATTTAAGGATGGCATGGAAGGGAGCTGGAATTAGAGAATCAAGGAGAGATGAAGAGGGAAGATGTTGAGAAGGAATGAAATATGAGAAGATACAACTAAAATTAAAAGCCATTTGAGAAGAAGTATGGAAATATAATAGAGTGGAAGCTTCCTAAATTCATATTTAAATTTGATCTAAGTGAAATTACCAAATAATGGAGGAATTTGCGGTTCCAACTGAACATCTCTTGTCCACAATTAGATGGACTACATCTAATTGGGTCAGTACAATAGGTTCCATGGCAATCTAAAAAACACGCAGGCTGTTGACAAGATTATAGGATGTTCTCCACAAGCTTATCACAAGGTTGAATATTGCTTAAGACAACAAATGCAGAACTCATTGAACATAAAGCAGTTGATCAGTGCCTTTATGGAGTCTTCACCCCTGTGAGGTATCTGCTTTGGTATAGGAGTATGCCTGACATAATATCAAGGGAGGAAAAAAATACTTGAAGTATAGGACTTAAATAATTCTCCTTTCATCCCTCTAAATATCTGGACTTTAGTCATGTTTTTCAGTAACCTGCAAATTTGCTCTTGCCGTAGATCTTAGAAGTGTCAAGGATCATTCTATAGTGAAATACTTGTTATTTAAATGTAAGAACTATAAAACAAAGATAGGCAGCCCAGTAACCCAGGAAGCAGAATGACCATTTAACTAGTACTATACAGAACAATGTAAATATATTAAAACAAAAAAAAGTATGTATCTATAAGGATTGAAAAAAGAGCAGAAGAGTATAAGACATTATTCAGAATAGCATGCCATTCAATACTTATAAATAGCTTATTTCTGATATTTTCAGAAATTAGATTATTAGATTAGTTGACAGTAGGTAAGAGACACCATATACAGCAAAAATACTGGTATGGCATGGTGATTCCTAGTACCAAATGCATCCAATAAAATTTATCAGTACCATTAAAAATTGAAGAAAATTAAGTGTGATGTCTCAAAATTATTAAAAGCAACACTCTAATTCTCCATGTCCTTCTCATTGATGTAGAATCTTACATTTATGTTCAACAAGCACATATACAGAACAATTATAAAGACACAAAGTTTGGATTTTTGTTGTCTCTTCTAGTCCCCTATTATATATGAGGCACTGTTTATAATCTGTATACTGGAAATATATATATATATATATATATATATATATATATATATATATATTTTAGAAATTTTTGTATATATTTATATATATATTTTTATATATATAAATATATATATATAATTTAGAAATTTATACTAATAATTTCTCCTCAATTATCATATCTCCTACATACTTGATAATGGTAAAACTCTATTGTTTAATATACTGTACTCAAGAAATTGAGTACAAGGACATAAGCTTGTTGAGCCTTTCCCAGGCCTTTCTAGCATACCATGTTGTAGATTAATGGGAAGTAAATTAATTTTAGGAGAAGGATCTTTTAAAATCATTCAAGTTAATGACAAGCCTTGGTACCTTATGGGAGGCAAAATTAACAGTTTTAGAAACCCTGATGTTCTTATGCTCTTTACAGAATTATAATAAAGATAGGAATCATATTATATCAAGCATTCAAGATAGAGCAATAGCAAACAACAGATTGGGAAAAGATCTTTACCAACCCTACATCTGATAGAGGGCTAATATCCAATACATACAAAGAACTCAAGAAGTTAGACTCCAGACAACCAAATAACCCTATTAAAAATGGGGTACAGAGCTAAACAAAGAATTATCATCTGAGGAATATCAGATGGCCGAACAGCACCTAAAGGAATGTTTAACATCCATAGTCATTAGGGAAATGAAAATCAAAACAACTGTGAGATTTCACCTCACACCAGTCAGAATGGCTGATCAAAAACTCAAGAGACAGCAGGTGCTGGCGAGGATGTGGAAAAAGAGGAACACTCCTCCACTGCTGGTGGGATTGCAAGCTGGTACAACCACTCTGGAAATCAGTCTGGCAGTTCCTCAGAAAATTGGGCATAATTCTACCAGAGGACCCTGCTATACTACTCCTGAGTATATAACCAAAAGATGTTCCAACATATAACAATGTCCACTATGTTCATAGAAGCCTTATTTATAATAGCCAGAAGATGGAAACAACCCAGATGTCCCTCAACAGAGGAATGGATACAGAAAATGTGGTATGTTTACACAATGGAATACTAATCAGCTAATAAAAACAATGACTTCATGAAATTCTTAGGCAAATATATGAAACTAGAAAATATCATCCTTAGTGAGTAAACCTAGTCACAAAATAGTACACATGGTATGCACTCACTGATAAGTGGATATTAGCCCATAAGCTCAGAATATCCAAAATACAATTTATAGGCTATATGAAGCTCAAGAAGAAGGAAAATCAAAGTGTGGCTGCTTAGGTCCTTGTTAGAAGGGGGAACAAAATACTCGTGGGTGGATATATGGAGACAAATGTGGAACAGAGACTGAAGTAAAGACCATCCACAAACTGCCCTACCTGGGGATTCATCCCTTATACAGACACCAAACCTAGACACTATTGTAGATGCCAAGAAGTGCTTGCTGGCATAGCTGTCTCCTGAGAGGCTACGCCAGTGCCTGACAAATACAGAGATAGATGCTTGAAGCCAACCATTGGATTGAGCATGGGGTCTACAGCAGTGGAGCTAGAGAAAATACTGAAGGAACTGAATGGTTTTGCAACCCCATAGGAAGAAAAACAATATCAACCACTAGAACCCTAGAGCTCCCAGGGACAAAACCACCAACCAATGAGTAAACATGGAGGGATCAATGGCTCCAGCTGCATATGTAGCAGAGGATGGCCTTGTAGGACATCAGTGGGAGGAGAGGCCCTTGTTATTGTGAAGGCTTGATGCCCCAGTATAGGGGAATGCCAGGGCAGGGAAGTGGGAGTGTGTGTTTAGGTTGGGGAATACCTTCATAGACTCAGGGGGAAAGGGGTTGGGATAGGGGATTTCTGGTGGAGAAATCAGGAAAACAGATGACATTTGAAATGTAAATAAAAAAAAAACTCCAATTAAAAAAATAATAGGAAATAATAGAATAATAGTAAGAGTGTGAAGAGTCCTAGCTCAAAGGGGCAGAAACCATCTTCAACAAAATAATAGAAGAAAACTTTTCTAACCTTAAGAAAGAGATGATCATCAATGTACAAGAAGCCTATAGAACATCACATAGATTGGACCAGAAAAGTAAATATCACATAGTAATCAAAACACTAAATACACAGAACAAAGAAAGAATATTAAAAGCTCTAAGGGAAAAAGTCCAAAGAACATGTAAATGTAGACCTATCTGAATTACATCAGACTATACAACAGAGTCTCTAAGAGTCAGAAAATCCCAGGCAGATGTCATCCATACTATAAGAGAACACAATTGCCGGTCCAGGCTACTATACCTAAAAAAAAAAAATTCTCAATCTCCATAAATAGAAAAACCTATATATTCCATGAAAAAACTAAATTTAAACAATATCTTTCTACCAATCCAGCCCTACAGAAGATACTGTAAGTGAAACTCTATAACAGAAAAAGTGTAATTACACCCAAGAAAACACCTAAATTAAACATCTCATAGCAAACCCAAAAGAAAAGAATCACACACACACACACACACACACACACTACCACCTCTAGCAACAAAAATAACATGAACTAAAAGTCATCTGTCTTTACTATCTCTCAACATAAATGGACTCAATTTCCCACTACTAAGGCACAGGCTAACAGACTAGATACATAAACAAGATCCAGCATTTTGCTGCATAAATGAATCACACCATAATGAGAAAGACAGGTAGTACCTCAGATTAAAGTCCTGGCAAAAACATTTCTCAGCAAATGGCCCCAAGAAACAAGCTGGAGTAGCCATTTTAATATCCAATAAAATAAACTTTAAACCAGAAGCTATCAAATGAGATGGGTAAGAACACTATATTCATGAAAGGAAACATCCACCAAGAGGAAGTTTCAGTTCTGAACATCTATGCCTGAAATACGAGGGCACCCACATTAGTAAAAGACTCTTTCCAAAACTCAAAACAGTCTTTGAACTTCACACATGAATAGTGGGGAACTTCAACACTCCACTATCACCAAAGGACAGGTCATTGAAACAGAAACTAAAGTAGAGACAATGAAACTAATAGAAGTTATGAACCAAATAGATTTAACACATATCTACAGAATTTCACACCTAAACAAAAGAATATACTTTCTTCTCAGCACCTCATAGAACATTCTTAAAATTTGACTACATAGTCAGACACAAAACAGGCCTCAACAGATACAAGATGATTGAAATAATACCAAACATCTATCATATCATCATGTACTAAGGCTAGTCTTCAATAAAAACAAGATAAAAGCCACATACTTATAGAAACTGAACAACTCTCTGCTCAATGATAACTTGATCAGGGAAGAAATAAAGAAAGAAATTAAAGACTTATTAGGATTCAGAGAAATTGAAGGTACAGCATACTCAAATTTATGGGACACAATGAAACACTGTTCCAAGGAAAATTCATAATATTAAGTGTCTTCTAAAAGAAATTGGAGAGATTCTATTCTAGCAACTTAGCAGCACACCTGAATGCTCTAAAACAAAAAGAAACAAACACATACAAGAGTAATAGAAGGCAGAAATAACCAACTAAGGGCTAAAATCAACCAACTAGAAACAAAGAGAACAACACAAAGAATCAACAAAGCCAAGGAGTGGTTCTTCGAGAAAATCAATAAGATTAATAAACCCTTAGCAAAACTAAATAAAGGGCATGGAGAGAGTATTCAAATTAACAAATAGCAACATAAACTGAAGAAATTAAAAAATCATCAGATCTTACTACAAAAGCCTATATTCAAAAAAAAATGGAAAATCTAGATGAAATGGATGATTTCTAGAAGATATTACATACCAAAGTTAAATCAAGGTCAGGCAAATTGTCTAAACAGTACCATAATCCCTAAGAAATAGAAGTAGTCATTAAAAATCTCCCAAATCCAAAAAGCGCAGGGTCTGATGGCTTTATTCCAGAATTCTACTAGACCTTCAAAGAAGAACTAATTCCAATTCTCCTCAAATGATTCCACAAAATAGAAACAGAAGGAACACTATTTCATTCTATGATGTCACAGTTACTGCAATACCAAATCCACACAAAGACACAACAAAGATATAGAACTTCAGGCCAATTTCACATATGAAAATAGATGCAAAAATACTCAATAAAATTCTTGCAAACTGAATGCAAGACACATCAAAATGATCATTCACCACAATCAAGTAGGCTTAATCCCAGGGATTCAGGTGTTATTCAATATAGGAAAATCCATCAATGTAAAACATTGATGTATTTTCATCATGTAAACAAACTCAAAGAAAAAAGTCACATGATCATCTCATTAGATGCTGAAGAACTGTGACAAAATATAACACTTCTTCATGTTAAAAGTCTTGGAGAGATCAGAAATTCAAGGCACATACCTAAACATAATAAAAGCAATATACTACAAACCAACATGCAACATCAAATTAAATGGAGAGAAACTTGAAGCAACTCCATTAAAACCAGAGACAATATAAGGTTGCTTACTCTCTCCCTATTTATTCAATATGCTACTAGAAGTTCTAGCTAATGCAATGCAAATGATATGATAGTATACATAAGTAACCTGAAATATTTTATCAGAAAACTCCTATACCTGATAAACATCTTTAACTAATTGGCTGGTTATAAAATGAACTCAAATGAATCAGTAGCCTTTCTCTACACAGAGGTTAAAAGGGATGAGAAAGAAATTAAAGGAAAAACACCCTTCACAATAATAACAAGCAATATAAAATATCTTAGTGTAACTCTAAGCAAGCAAATGAAAAAATCTGCATGACGAGAACTTCTAGTCTCTGAAGGAAGAATTTGACAAAGACCTCAAAAGATGGAAAGATCTCCCATAATCGTGGATCGGCAGGATTAACATAGTAAAAATGGCTGTCTGATCAAAAGCAATGTACAGATTCAATGCAATCCCCATCAAAATTCCAACTCAATTCTTCACAGAGACAGAAAGAGCAATACTCAACTTTATCTGGAATAACAAAAAAAATCAGGACAGCAGAAGCAATTCTCAACATTAAAGAACTCCTGGGAGAATCACCATTCCCGACCTCAAGCTGTACTACAGAGCAAGCATGATTAAAAAAACCACATGGTGTTGGTACAGAAACAGACAGGTATATTAGTTGAATAGAATTGAAAACCCAGAAAAAATCCCCACTCCTACAGTCACTTCATCTTTAACAGTGAAGCCAAAACCAGACAGTAGAAAAAAGAAAGCATCTTCAATAAATGGTGTTGATCTAACTCGTACGCTATATGTAGAAGAATGAAAATAGATCCATATTTATCACCTTGTACAAAGCTCAAGTCAAAGTGGTTCAAAGACCTCCACATAAAATCAGATACGCTGAATGCAATAGAACAAAAATAGAGAAAAATCTTGAACTCACTGGCACAGGGGCAAAATTCCTGAACCGAACAGGAATGGCTCAGTCTCTATGATCAACAATTGATAAATGGGACCTCATGAAACTGAAAAGCTTCTGAAAGGGAGAAGACATTGCAAATAGGACAAGTCATCAACCTACATATTGGGAAATTTCTTTCACTAGGCCTGTATCTGATAGGGGGCTAATATCCAAAGTATATAAAGAACTCAAGAAGTTAACTTCCAAAAACTCAACCAAATTAAAAAATGGGGTAGAGGGCTCAATTGAAAATTCTCAACAGAAGAATCTCAAATGGCCGAGAAACACTCAAAGAAATGTTCAATGTCCTTGGTCATCAGGAAAATGCAAATTACAATCACCCTGAGATTCTACCTCATATCAATCAGAAGGGCTAAGTTCAAAAACTTAAGTGAAAGCACATGGGGGTTAGGATGTGGAGAAAGAGGAATATTCCTCCATTGCTGGTGGAATTACAAACTATTACTGTCACTATGTATGTCAATCTGGCAGTTCCTCAGGAAGTTTCAAATAGTTCTACCTGAAAGCCCAGCTGTACCACTTCTGTGCATATAAGACAAGCATCCTGGTAATAAGGACAATTGCTCCACTATGTTCATAGCAGCCTTATTTATAATATCCAGAAGGTAGAAACAACCCCAATGTCCCTCAACTAAATGATAGATACAGAAAATGTAGTTTATTAACATAACAGAATACTATTCAGCTAGTAAAAATGATGACATCATGAATTTTGCAGGAAAATGGGTGGAACTAGAAGATCTCATCCTTAGTGAGATAACCCAGACCCAAAAGAACTTGCATGACATACTGATAAGTGGATATTAGCCAAAAAGTACAGAATACCTAGGATATAACAAGGTCTGACTCAAAATGAACAACAAGAATAAAAGTGTGTCCTTAAGTTCAAGTCTCTTTTTGGCTTTAGTTAATTATCTACAGATATAATTCTTAAGCACTGTGTATGTAAGTGAAGGTAAAAATAATCATTAGTTAATAATCATTACTATTTATTACCAATTGCAAATCTATTTGTGTCTTTCTCTTTGGTCATTTGGCAAAGTTCAGAGGGTATGTCTATTCCTTAGTGCAACATGCTTTTAAACCTCTAACTAGATGTCTTTTACAGTATAAAAATATCTGCGTGTAATGTTACTGTTGAAGAAAGTACTGTGCTCTAGGCAAACCTGGTTCTTTTAGTTCTCATTTAGAAAGATAGAAGTCCCCTTTGCAACATTTTCAGCAAAATCAAAGCATGCATATTGGTGGGATGACAACTGGATTTATCTTCAAACATGTGCCATTTTAGAATTAATCCAGAGGCTGGATTTGGAGAGAACAGTTTAAATAACCATCTCATATTTGGATCTGTGGAATCTAGTCAGGTCATTTACACCAGACTCAATTTATGTGAACCTCAGTGTACAAACAGTTAATACTTCACTCAAGGTTCTATACTCCTAAAATATATTGCTACATCTGGCAGGGAATGTTTAATTAAAGTGGATATTACAGAAAGACTAAAAGTTAAATGAAAGGATTAACAATTCTCAAAAGTGTAAGTAGGGAAAACTGTAATTAAAAGGAAGAAAATCACCCAAATTTTCACTCATTTACCCTTCTGTGTAAAAATATAATTAAATATAAAACCTTCCTATTTAGATAACTTCTCCACAAAGTTAAATGATAAAAATTTTGTTAATGTATCAGCATTAAAGAAAACATGATGATTATCACTAGGAATTTTCTAAGAGATTTCAATAACAGAGTGTTCCCAGTCAATGGTAATAAAATTTCTCCTTCTGTAACAAGGCTCCACAGAACATACTACAGATGACAGATTAGCATGAAAATATTATTATGCTAAAATATTAACATTGACAGGGCTGAGAAGCTTTCTGAGTTATTTAAGAAAAATGTTGAATAAGTTATGATGGATTAAGATATAATTTTTAAATGACCACTACTTTTTTGGTTGGAAAATATGTTAAATTCTTTTAACATGCACAGGCAAAAGTCTTCCAAAAGAATAGGTTTAGGGAAGATAAATGATGTATTATATTTGGGACTTACTGCTTTTGAGGTATTTGTGAGAAAATCATGATAAATACATAGTAGATAGGGTAAGATAACTGTAAAACTCAGAGTTGAAGATACATATCAGTATGAACATGCTAATAGAGCTCACAGTGTATAACCTGAGGCAAGGAAAACAAGCAATGTGAGGTCCGTGGTGCTGATTGGTTACTAGAGTGAGTTACTAAGTTAGGAAGAACAGTTCATATTTTGATTTATGCTGACTATAATGACCTTAGTTTAATATGAGCACTAAATTTTGAGAAGAAAGGCTAGATGAGGGCCTAGAAACATGAGGGAATCACTGCTAAAATTATATATTTTTAAGCATATTTTAGTATATTTCATACCTAGACTGCTGTCTAGCTACAAAAAGGAAGACAAATTAAGTCATGACAGCAAGAATACAATGAATGAAAACCTTAAGTCTATACCAGTGGTTTCAATGCAAAAAATGCTTTTTGAGAAATATAAAAATAATAATGCTTACTTATTCTTCTGTGTATGTGTGTGTGTGTGTGTGTGTGTGTGTGTTATGTCTATCAGTGTGCGTTATGTCTCTTGTGAATTCTAGTCAATAATTGCACCCGTACTACATGACTGCGGTCTCTAGTCCATTATCTGGTATGCCATTTCAATGGTTCTAACATATTATTTCCTACTTATCATTTTTGGCTAATTTCATTGAAGAAAAATATACACAAATAACCTAGAAAGAGATTGTAGAAAACTAATAATATTTTTAGTGACTTGACTCGACAAAGCCCAAATATAAGCATTGATAATATATATGGAAACAACTTATATATTAAAGAGTCTGTGAGCTAAAATTGTCATGTTCTAATCAAATGAATTATCACAAATTTCTAGAGAGAGCTTATTGAAATGACTGGGGCAATTGCTGCATATATTCTCATAAATAATCATCTTGATTTCTATTTGAAAACCAACTTTCTACCTGTAAAAGATAACTGGCTTTACTGTAACTGACCCTGCATTAGAGGCTCTTGCTTCAGTTAAATATTTCATACATACCCCAGTAACTCTTAATATCACTTTTTGCTGCACTGAATAGTTGTTGCAAAATTTAGTTTATAAACTCAGTCAGAACAATAAAGATACAATTTAAGCCTTTTATAAATCTTTCATGGTAAAGTTAATATACTTCCTCGATAATATAGACCTCCTGGTGGAATATTCAGGGAAACAAATAAGCAGACACACATCAGACACCACATCATGATACCATGGACAGAAGGACACCAGGCATATCTTTTATCTCTGACTTTATGAAACTAAAAACCAATAAATAGTTATTTTTGGTTAAACAATCTCAGGTAATTCATTACTTAGCCACCCTAATTACTGTTAATAATTGATAGTAATAATAAATATTAAATGAATAGTAACAGAACATTCACTATTTTACATTTGGCTTCAAAGCAAATGAAAAAGCTAATATTTTATTAAGTTCTAAGAGATTATGCAAAATTGAAATATAAATGTCCTATTTAAGCATAACTTCTGATAAACAGTTAATAAACTGCCAAAAATGAGATCTTACTTAGTAAATTCTAAACAAAGAGAAATATGAAAAGATTTGAAAATAAATTACCAATTTATTTGTACTGTTCTTTATTTACTATTCAATGCTAAATATATTCATCCTACCCCCCTCTTTAGAAGAAAATTCTTATATGACAATAGTTTAATAACTACAAAGTGATAACTAGCCAAGTGTTGATAGTAAGTGCCAAGGCACATATATCATGACTAGAACATGAGGTTCCACCTCTCCTGGAATGTGTATAAGCAGATATTGAATGCCAGAAGAAGTTTCATCTTCAATTATGTAGCCACACATAACTAGTCCATTCTCCAATAAATAACCTCCCATCCTTGCATAAATTAAAAAAATCTAATTAGACTCAGTAGATCAAATATTAGCAAAAGAAAGAATGAAAACATGAAATGAGGAAAAAATGGATTTGAAAGAATTTTAGCTCGGTCTTCAAGTAGATTCCACATGGGCACTTGATCCACTATGTTCAGAGTGACCTTGTTTATGATAGCCAGAAGCTGGAAACAACCTAGATGTCCCATGACACAAGAATGGATAAAAAACAATGTGGTTTATTTACACAATGGAATACTACTCAGCTATCGAGGACATCCTGAGTTTTGCAGGCAAATGGATGGAAGTAGAAAATATCATCCTGAGTGAGGTAACTCAGACCCAAAGGACATGCATGCTATTTACTCACTAATAAGTAGATATTAGACAAAAAAATAAAGTACAAAATACCCAAGATACAGTCCACAGAACTCAAAAAGTTAAGCCAGCTGAAGGGCCCAAGTAAGGATGCCTCAGAAGAAATCAATCACAAGTGGGGAGAGAGGGGGGTAAGTGAATGGGGGGTGGAGAAGAGGGGAACTTGATCTAGCATTGGATGAGGGAAAAGCAGTAAAGTCCTGAGGGCCAGAAGAAAGAATAGATACAGGCAACCTCAGGAGGTAGGAGGTTAGGGGGACCATCTAGAATGCACCAGAGATGTGGGGAAGTGAGAGACTCTCAGGACTTAAAGGCAGAGACCTTAGATAAAAATGCCAGATAGTAGGGAGAGGGAACTTACAGAACCTACCTCCAGCAGGAAGACAGGGCATTAAGTGAGGGAGGAGGTTGCCATCCTACAGTCAAAATTCTGACCCATAATTGTTCCTGTCTAAAAACTTCAGGGATGAAAATGGAGAGGACCCTGAAGAAAAGAAGGTCCAGCACCAGGGACAAATTGGGATCCAGCTCAAGAGGAGTCCCCTAAGACCTGACTCTATTGCTGAGAATATGGAATACTCACAAAAAGGAACTATCATGACTGTACTCCAAAAGACCCAACAAACTGCTGAAAGAATCAGATGCAGATATTGCATCCAACCAATGGACAGAAGCTGCTGACCCCTGTGGTTGAATTAGGGAAAAGGTGGAAGATTCTGAGGAGGAGGGTGACCCTGTATGAAGACCAGCAGTCTCAATTAACCTGGACCACTCTGATCTCTCAAACACTGTACCACCAACCAGGCAGCATTAACCAGTTGATATGAGGCCTCCAATACATATACAGCAGAGGACTGCTGGGTCTGGGTTCAGTTAGAGAAGATCTACCTAACCCTTAAGAGACTGCAGGCCCAAGGGAGTTTCCAGGTCTGGTTGGGTGGGGGCTGGGGACATCCTCATTGAGACAGGTGACTGGGGAGGAGGTATGGAATGTGGGTCAGTGGGAATGTGGACCGGGCATGGGGGAATAAAATCAGGAATATAAAAGATAAATCAATAAAATATTTAAAGAAAAAGAAAGAATTTTAGCAGATAATGGAAAGAATGAAAGATGAGACTAGGGAGTGAATATGGCTAAATTCATTATATACAGAAATGAAACTTTTAAATAACAAAAAAAATAAAGTAAAATTTGATAAAAATTATAAACAAAATATCTACAGACACTACTGACATTGGTAAGAGCTTTTGTTGAGATAACAGTCCATAAAGATAGTTTTCATGTTTTTGTTATTTTTTCAATATCAGTAATTAAGTATAACATGTTTCAAATGCTAGGCAAGGAATTTTCCACTTTACTTCTTCCCAAACTTCCTTTTCCTTTTATTTTAATACAGGTTCTCACTAAACTGCCTAAGTTTGTCTTAAACATGTGATTCTCTTGTTCCACCCTCCCAAGTAGATCAGGTTATTGATCCCAGCTATCTGAACTACCAGACTTAGCAACAAAATAACTTAAAAGAGAATTATTTTCATTATTTTCTATAATTCTTACTTTAGTAATAATAAGCCTATTATGTATCATTAGCTGTATTTTGCCTATTATCAATGAAATTTTCAAACAAAACAAATGTCACAAATATGTGAAATAAAATGCAGTTCTACACTCTAATATATAAAAAGGAAAATAAACTAAGAAATTCTGAAACAATTCTTTTATGGCTCATAAAGAATGTCTATTTTGTCAATGAAATCAAGTTAATAGTAAATATTTAAGACTTTAGCCAGATAATAAAAATTCTACTATTATGATTGAATATGCTTATGTTTTTTGTTTTTATACATTATTTATATTTTCATCGATATAGTGATCACAAAGCATCTTCTACAAACATAAGACATTTAGAATTTGCATTGATTTTTCTCTGTTGATAAAGAAGTAAGCACTGAGGAAATCAAGAATTCCCTGTTGGGAATCACATCATAATGGAAAAATTAAGACCATCCATTTGAAAATATCAAACCACTTAATATAAAATAATTCAGTGCAAATCATTTTGAAGAGGAATATAGAATCTTTGAGGATTTGATTTGTCTGTGATGAAAATAATCCTACTTCAAGATGTACTACAGAGCAATAATCATTATTGGAAAAGAGACAGACCAGTAGATCAATGGAATAGAATTGAAGACACAGAAATAAGCCCACACACCTATGGTCACTTGATCTTTGACAAAGAAGCCAAAACCATACAGTGAGAAAAGAAAACTTCTTTTCTTTTATTAAATATAATCTTCATTTACATTTCAAGTGGTAAAAGCTTTTCCAGTTTCCCCACTCCCCAAAACCCCCCAAACTCTCCTACCACTCCCTGCCTCCAAGTATATGCCCCTCCACCCGACCCACTCCCACCTCCCCACCACCTTAAGTTTCCCCTTGTTGGTGCATCTATTTAGCCTTCACCTGACCAAGGACCACTCCTCCCACTGATGCCCGACAAGGTATTCCTCTGTCACAGTTTTGGCTGGAATCATGTGTACCACTTGATTGATGTTTTAGTCCCTGGGAGTCCTGGGGCGTCTGGGTGGCCAACATCGTTGTTCTTCCTGTGGGGCGATAAACCCCCTCAGCTCTTCCAGACTGCCCTCTAACGCCTCCATTGGGGACCCCACTCCCAGACCAATGGTTGGTTGCTAGCATCTGCCTCTGTATGTGACAGGGCCCCTCTGAAGACAACCATGGCATGCTCCTTTTTATATGCGCTTCTTGTCGTCCATAGTAGTGTTGGGGTTTGGTGACTGTTCATAGGGTGAATTCCCAGGTAGGGCAATCTCTGGGTGGCCTTTACTTCAGTCCCTGATCCACACTTTGCCTTTTTTATTACTCCTGTAAATATATCCTTTCTCAGAGGAACCCAAGAACCCCCACTTCAGTCCTCCACCTTCTTGAGCTTCCTGTGGTCTGTGAATTGTAACTTTATTTTGAGCTTTTGGACCAACATTCACATATCAGTGAGTGCAAATTATGTGTGTTCTTTTGTGATTGGGTTACCTCGCTCAGGATGATACTTTCTAGTTCCATCCATTTGCCTAAGAATTTCATAAATTCATTGTTTTTATTAGCTGGATAGTACTCCATTGTGTTTATATACCACAGTTTCTGTATCCATTCCTTGCTGAAGGACAACTGGGTTCTTTCCAGCTTCTGGCTTGTATGAATAAGGCAGCTATGAATATAGTGGAGAATGTGTCCTTATTACATGTAGGAGCATCTTCTGGGTATATCCCCAGGAGTGGTATAGCTGGGTCCTCAGGTAGTACAATGTCTAATTTTCTGAGGAATCGTCAACTGATTTCAAGAGTGGTTTTACCAGCTTGCCCTCTCACCAAAAATAGAGAAGTGTTCCTCTTTCCCCACATCCTTTCCAGCATCTGCTCTCCCCTGAATTTTTCATCTTAGCCATTCTGACCAGTGTGAGGTGGAATCTCAGTGTTGTTTTGATTTGCATTTCCCTCATAACTAAGGATGCTGAACGTTTCTTTAGGTACTTTAGAGCCATTTGAGTTTCCTCACTTGAGAATTCCCTGTTTAGCTCTGTAGCCCATTTTTAATAGGGTAATTTGACTCTCTTGAGCCTAATTTCTGCAAAAACTATTCTCCACAACAAAAGATCTCCTGTGTGAATCACCACCCAGGACCTCAAACTCTCCTACAGAGCAATAGTGATAAAAATTGTTTGGTATTGGTATGGTGACAGGCAGGAACATCAATGGAGTAGAATTGAAGACCCAGAAAAGAACCCACACACGTATGGTCACTTGATATTTAACAAAGGAGCTGAAAACATCCAGTGGAAAAAAGACAGCATTTTTAACAAATGGTGCTGGATCAACTGGCGGTCAGCATGCAGAAAAATGCAAATCGACTCATTCTTATCTCCTTGTACAAAGCTCAAGTCCAAGTGGATCAAGGACCTACACATAAAACCAGACACACTGAAGCTTATAGAAGAGAAAGTGGGGAAGAATCTTGAACATATGGGCACAGG
The DNA here is from genome assembly GCA_036184795.1 of Tokudaia tokunoshimensis. NCBI lineage: Eukaryota > Metazoa > Chordata > Mammalia > Rodentia > Muridae > Tokudaia > Tokudaia tokunoshimensis. The sequence continues at coordinate 50,491,613 of BTHU01000021.1, forward strand.
GGAAAAGTTCCTAAACAGAACACCAATGGTTTACCCCCTAAGCACAAGAATTGACAAATAGGATCTCATGAAGCTGCAAAGCTTCTGTAACGCAAAGGACATGGTCAGTAGGACAAAATGGCAACCAACAAATTGAGAAAAGATCTTTACCAATCCTACATCTGATAGAGGTCTAATATCCAAGGTATACAAAGAACTTAAGAAAACTTCCTTAATAAATGGTGCTGGTCTGACTAGCAGTCTGGATGTAGAAGAATGCAAATTGACACATTTTTTATCTCCTTGTATAAAGCTCAACTCCAAGTGGATCAAAGTTCTACACATAAAACCAGGTATAATGAATCTAATAAAAAAATAAAGTGGGAAATAGCCTCGAACACATGGGTACAGGGGAGAATTTCCTGAACAGAACACTGATGGCTCATTCTCTAAGCCATTTGACAATGATTGTCAAATAGGAACTCATGAAATTGAAAAGCTTCTGTAAGGCAAATCTCATTGCCAATAGGACAAAATGGCAAACTACAGATAGGGAAAAGATCTTTACCAACCCTGCATCTGATAGAGTGCTAATATCCAAAATATACAAAGAACCCAAGAAGGTAGCTACCAGAAACCTAAACAATGAAATTAAAAAGTGAGGTACAAAGCTAAACAAAGAATTCGCAACTGAGGAATCTGAAATGGTCAAGAAGCACCTAAAGAAATGTCCAACATCTTTAGTCATCAGGGAATTGCAAATCAAAATGACACTGAGATTTCACCTTATAACAATCAGAATGGCACAGATCAAAATCTCACATGATAACAGACCTGGCAATGATGTGAAGAGGAATACTCCTCCATTGCTGGTGGGATTGCAAGCTGGTAGAAATGTTTTGAAAAATCAATCTAGAGGTTCCTCAGAAAATTGGACATAGGACCCAGCTATTCCACTCCTAAGCATATGCCCAAAAGATGTTCCACCATATCACAAGAATATGTGTCCCACTATGTTCATAACAGCTTTATTTATCATAGCCAGAAACCAGAAATGATCTAGATGTCCCTCAACAGAAGAATAGATAAAGAAAATGTGGTTCATTTACACATTAGAATAATACTCAGCTATTAAAAACAAGGACTTAATGAATTTTGCAGCAAATGGATGGAACTAGAAAATATCACCCTGAGAAAAGTAACCCAGACCCAAATTGACATACATGATATGTGCTCACTGATAAGTGGATATTATCCCTAAAGCTCAGAATACCCTTGATAGAACTCACATACCATATGAAGCTTAACAAGAAGAAAGGCCAAAGTGTGGATCCTTCAATCCTACTTAGAAGGGGAAATGGAGTAATGATGGGAGGCAAAGGGAGGGGGAGAGAAACAAAGGTGGCAGGATCAGGTATAGGAAGGAAGAGGAGGGAATTCCAGGGGTCCAGGAGAAGGAATGGAAATATATAGCAGTGATGGGTAGGGATGCTGATGGTTGGAATCCAATAGAAAGTCCCAGACCACATAGATGAGAGAGGCTTCCAGGACCCAATGGGGATAACTTTAGCTGAAATGCCCAACAGTGGGGAGATAGACCCTGAAGAAACCACCATGAGTAGATAGACATGGCCTCCAGTTGAGGGATGGGAGCACTCAAATATCTCAAGAATTTTAACCAATAAATCTTCCTGTCTAAATGAAATACAGGGACATAAACTGGAGCAGAGACAAGTAACTGTCCTACAGAAGTTGCCCCACCTTGGGATTCATTCCATGCACAGATACCTAGGCACTATTTTTGATGCTAAGATATGCTTGCAGACAGGAGTTTGTTATGGCTGTTTCCTGAGAAGTTCTATGAGCACCTGAGTAATACAGATGCAGATACTCATAGACAACCATTGGACTGAGCCTGGGGACCTCAATGGAAGAGTTAATGGGAGGAGTGAAAGAGCTAAAGGGGATTGCAACCAAATAGTAAGAACAATATTAATAACTGGACCACCCAGAGATACCAGATACTAATCCACCAACCATAGAGTATACATGGAGAGATACATGGTTCCAGATACATATGTAGCAGAGGACTGACTTATCTGGCATCAGTGGAAGGGAAGGCGCTGGGTCCTGGGGAGGCTTGACGCTCCATAGAATGGGGATGACAGAGGTTTGAGATGGGATTGGGTGGGTATGTAGCAGAGCACCTTTTTGGAGGAAAAGGGCAAAGGTGAATGGGGAATGGTGTGGGTTTTTTTGGAGGGAAGACCTGGAAGAGGTACAGCAATTGAAAAAATTATAAAGGGAAAATACGCTTTTAATACAATGACTGAAAATATATACCAATCAACCAAAAAGTAATATTGAAAAGATACTCACATGATCGATTAGTTCACGAACCATTCCATTCCATTGTCCATTCACATCATCCTGGGCTCCATATTTCCCATCCTCCACAAGCCTAATTTCATATGTAAAGCCAAGGATTGTAGATAACTCTCGTAGAAGATCAATACAGTAGCCTTCAAATCGATCATTCCCATAGAGAGGTTTGTCAGACTTTTTAAACAGGACATATGGCTCTTCCTGAAACATTAAACATGAAACAGTGATACACCAGTCAACCAAAAAACAGTATCAGAACAATGGATTTTCTTGGAAGACAGGAAATATTTCATTAATTTCAGACAACAGTCAATTTAACTTTCTTCTGATTCTTTTTAGCACAATTTATGTATTAAGAATGGAGATATTTAGCTGGGCGGTGGTGGCGCACGCCTTTAATCCCAGCACTTGGGAGGCAGAGGCAGGAGGATTTCTGAGTTCGAGGCCAGCCTGGTCTACAAAGTGAGTTCCAGGACAGCCAGGGCTACACAGAGAAACCCTGTCTCGAAAAACCAAAAAAAAAAAAAAAAAAAAAAAGAATGGAGATATTGATATTTTTTAACAAATATGTGTGCCTTACAAGAGAATATTTAACAATAAAACCTTCCTGTGTAAATATAGTACCTAATACTATAATCTGCAATGTAAAATATGATTAATATATAATTTTACCAGGCTTAAAATAATCAAATTTAAATTATACCATTTATTCAATAGAGGGTATACTATTTCAATCAGATCTATAATGAGAAAGAATGATGAATTCTTGCTTCCTATGTACAATTTGGGAGAATACTTATAACTCATATTAACCTTTATCATAAAACAATGGAGTTGTAAGTGTTAAAATATACTGTAGAGGAAAAGTGTAACTGTTTCTTAAGTCATTGACAGTCTGATGATCAGTAGTTTCACACATATTCAGTCTTTTACTATTGTAAGTAGTCTCCATTTCTACATGAAGGAGAAATCACTGAGCCAAGGCATTTATGCCATATCAGATATTAAATATATAGAACACATAACTTCAGATGAAGATTAGTGAAAAAGAGACATATGATAGGTCAATAGCATAGAGAAATACTGTAAAGTAAGTGCAAGGAAAGAAAACACAAAAGAAAATTGACTTATATCTCTTGAAGTCTTTACTAAAGAGATGCATGCCAGATTAGGAAAATGAGGCAAAACTTTGAAAATAAGTTCTAGAACATGAGATCAATAAGACATAGAAGAGTTCATGAAAAAAAAACAATGATTATCATGTGTTTAATACAACATGCAGTGCAGAGAGGGAGAGGTGTTGCACAGGCTGAGAATGAGAAACTTGAGGAGTCAAGTCCTGTGAGTTTATAATGCAGCAATCAGTATAAGTATTTATATATATTATATTATCTATATATATATTCATGCCTAGGTAGAAAGAGAGTATATAGTCAATTCACATTGAATGTGTCCAATCTTGCTAAATGCAAATAGAGTTCAGACTCTAGTATATTTTTTGGAGCAGATGGTATTAACACATGGCACGTTATTGCTGTACCTGCCTTTTCTCATCTAACTCATATCAACCATTAAAGATTTTAACATATCCACATTTTGCCTTTAACAAAACTATATAAATGTAAAAATATAGTATGTAATCTTCTCAAATTTGTTTCCCATCATTTGTAGTGTGGATTTAGGATTCCTCCATGTCCTTTTAACCTGATAGCTCATTTCCCATTAGGACTGAATAATATTGGATTGTTCATATGTACATCAGTTATTTGTCCATTTAATTAAAGTTCTGAGAAAGATCTATAAAGCTACAATATATACATATGTCTCAAATTTTGTGTCAACACATAACTTTGCAATTTATTTGGGTATACAGGAAGAAACATGAATATTACATGTTTGGTAAGGGATGCTATATTTCACAAAAAAACATATTTCAAACCACTCGGAGCATTTTGAGATCTCTGATATTCTCCATCAATATCATGGTCAGTTGTAGACTTTTGTGCATTATTAAAGTGCATGACAAATACAGAGGGGGACACTCTCAGCCAGTCATTTTACTGATCAAAAGGTCCCCAATGGGGGAGCGAGAGAAAGGAGCAAAGGAGCTGAAGGGGTTTGCAGCGCCATAAGAGGAACAACAATATGAGTCACCCAGCACTCCCAGAGCTCCCAGGGACAAAACCATCAACCAAAGAGTACACATAGAGTTACCCATGGCTCCAGACACATAGGCATCAGAAGATGGTCTTGTTAGGCACCAAAGGGAGGAGAGGTCCTTGGTCCTGGAAAGACTTGATGCCATAGTGTAGAGGAATACCAGGACAGGGAAGTGGGGATGGTTGATTGCGGAAGGGGAGATGGCTTATGGGACTTTCGGGGGAGGGGAGAACCAGGAAAGGGGACAACATTTGAAATGTAAATAAAGAAAATATCTAATAAAAAATGGCTGATTGTGACCTCTCACTATGTTTTCAGTTTATAATTTCCTGATGACCTATGATGTGGAACAGGTTTTCAAAGACTTCAACATTGTTCTATCAGGACAGTTTTATAGTTATCACTTAAATTTATGGTAAGGTTAAATACATATCTCAAGTCTCAAAGCTAAAACAATTGTGAATATCTGAAAGTAGTCAAAGAAGTATAAACCCATTGTGTCATTTTGAATTATGTGAAATGTATTTTCTCATATTTTCTATTTTGCTTTAACACTAGTAGATTATTTTAAAAAAACATAATTGGTACATTTATGTGAAATCAGTTAAAAGAGATAAGAACCAGAAATCATTCTATATGTATTCCAAGATCAATATACTTGGGTTTCCTCTAAGGTAAGTTGGTTGCTGTAATATCACCAAATTTATAAACATCATTGAACATATTTAAAAATGTTTTCCTTGCAGGCAAATAGAATACTTCCATTAAAGGACACTTCCTTTCCCCCATGGCTTTCATGTTCAACATATCAGAGATCACTGTTCTGAAAAAAAACCCATTCTATGTATGTTTCCTCCATTGGCAAACCCCACCTTTTCCATTTTGTATTTCTGTTATAGACAATCTAATTATTTCTTCTGTTAATCCTTCCACTAACTTTAAATAGTGTTAAATATGTGTTATATTTAGTAGTGGTGCATACATATTTAGTCTATACAAACAAATAATAATACATACTACATTGAAAATTCAATATAGCAGAACAGTCAACTTTGCATCAAAAGGAACAAACACTATTTGACAGATGAGGTTTATAGTAAAATAACTACTGCAGTGGACTAAGCTCTAGTCAACAAGGAAAGCCATAGTTCTTGAAATAGATGTAAAGAAATATTAGAAACTTCTGAAATATATAAGTGCTTCTATTCTGTTACAGTGTAGTAGTAACAAATCCATAGTTCCCGAAGCCATATAAAGAGAACTGAATATTTAGAGGAGAAAATCATAATGCCCTGTAAAGGAGAGAATAGACTGAAAATTCTGGGTAGTTAGAATGATAGACAAATGAATCATGTAAGTACAGTAAATTGATTCTACAGAATTCATACTCTGATTTTAATCATATTATTATTTGTAAGTAAATTGATAATGTTTGGTTGTCTATATTCCAATGGCACAGATTAAGTAATTTAATTCCATGTGCTAAGCAATAATGCTAGTTGATATTTTCCTAAGCACTTAATTTGATGCTTGGACTTGTTCTAAGTCCTTTAATTATGTATTTCTCAAAATGACTGCATGGTATCAGTGGCGTTATGATGCCATTTTACCGAAGGCAAACTGACAGGGAAAATGTTAAGATTTTTTTTTTTCTAATTTTTGCCAAAGACCAGCAGCCAGCAGTTATTCATACTCCTGGAATACTTAAGAATAAGCCTCCCTATTAATTTATCTGTAGCAATCATTTTCACACTTCATATTAATGCATAATTATGTATAGCTCATTATGTAAGTGAACACATGTTATATTGCTTTATGATTTTTAATCAACTAGGATTAGACATTGGACTATACTACATGCAAAATGGTATTATTGGTTGAACAGTATAATCAAAACACCATTACAGAAGAGTCCAAGGGCATCATTACAGAAGAGAGTAAGGAATAAGCACATAATACAGAAAATTAATTTTCTAGATGACAAACTATTACTTTTTTCTTGGCAAAACACATTTTTTAAATGAATATATTTAAAGAATTTGTGAAAATAGCATGTTAGTCATCAAACTGAAGAAGCAAAACATGAGTATTTATACTTTTTCTAAAGTCATAATTGGTACTATTTTATATTTTTGTTCCATAATATTAGTTTTTCAATAAAATGAATATTTTGGATATACTAGAAAAATTTAACAATTAATAATGAATTATATATATATATATATATATATATAAAGTTATATAAAGGATATGTGTAAGAAATTTAAATAGTAAGATAACTTCAGAAGTTCTATGTCATTTAATCTTACTTATCTGTATGTCCAATTGGCCATTCTACCTATTATTTAATTTTATGTATCTATAAGTCAATCAAAATGCTCATGTCATAGGGAAATAAATGTATTTATCTCTAGCTGATGAACTTTTAAGCACCTTGCACATTACTAGAGAAAAAACTTAGGCCACATATACCTTGTTAGTATTTATTGTTCTCTACAATGTCATGTACCTGCCCTCATATTTAATTCTGGTTAGTATGCCATAGTTTTCCACCTGGGATTCCTGTCTCCAATTATATTGTATCAAAGATGGATTTACATCAAATTATGACTCTCTTTTAAAGTCTCTTTCTCCATTTCACATGGCATATGTATAAATAACAACCTTGTGTACAAGAAAGAAAAATGGTACCAGAAGCAATTACTGTATCACACACTAAGTTCAATGAATAATATGATAAAACTCTCCTGGGCAACTTTAGCAATTTCTCATATGCTCTCATATCTGCACATCAGCATTTGCTGGAAATAGAAACACTTCATTCTTCTGGCATGAGTAATAAGGATTTTTCAGCATTTCCATGGTCGAGTCCAATTTTAAGGAACGCACCAATAGCTCATATATTTTTATCTGCATTAGACTGGGAGTTTGCACAGAATGAACCCAAAATGAATTTCTGAGGAAGTGATATATTTTAAGGATGAAGGGAACAAAATGATTTATTTAAACAAAATAAGATTTCTAATAACTTTAAAAAAATCTATAAATCATATATTCTTCTTCTCTTATCAATTCTTTCCAAAATGATGGCACATTGAAATAGTTGTCACTCCATAATATTTAAAAACAAGAGGAAATAAAATAAAAATTAATTTAATTTGAAACATATATAATACGTTGAAGAATGAAACTTATTAACCTATTTCATTTAAGATGTATTGAATTTCTAAACATTTTAAGTATTATCTTATATCCTAGGGTAAAAAAACACAGAAAAATATGACCTTATAAAAATCAAATCTCTATAAAGTAGAAAAACTACATTTACTGATTCAAATCAGTCAATGATTTGAAATTCCTATTTGTAATATCAGTATTATTTACATGCTTATATTACTTTATTAACCACCACAAATGGAGTGTTTTCCTCAATTGTATTTCTTGTGAGATATGTCATGCTATGTAAACATTTTGGAGGATAGTCATAAACCCCAGGATAGGTAATGTTCGGTCCCACAAATTATGTACTTAGGAAAGTAAAAAGTAATATTCATGAAATCTAGTATGACTGTAAATTTATCTTATAACCAAGACTTTTAACTTTGGTTAGAGGCTATAAACTGAAAACCCACTCAAATATGAGTATCAAAGCATTCTGAATGAATCATTGATGATGCGTAATGTTTCTGTAAAGCCGATGAGAAAAAGACTAAAAATATTATATCCTCATGGAGCAAATGAAAAATAATCTAATGATAACATGTTAAAATTAGAGTAACAGTTTATATTTTCTTCAAAATTGCTTATATCTTTCACATTTGTGTTTTATATAAAATGTATTTGCTCTCTATCAATTTTCTCACACAGAAAACACCTTAATTAATAAGATGAGAGAAAACTAATTTTTTTTATTTTCTAAGTCTTTTTATTTACATTCCAAATGATTTCCCCTTTCCTGTTTCCTCCCTCCCAGAAAGTCCCATAAGCCCCCTTCCCTCCCTCCGTTCCCCATTCAACTCCCTCTCGCTTCTCTGTCCTGGCATTGTTTTAAGAGTGTAAAAACCACAGAAGATATAGGATATAAAGAAAAGAAAGCAGCAGGTGATCATGGCCTCTTCCATTGAAGTAATATGCAAAATCTGAAGTTTTTTGAGGACTCTTCATGTATAATGTGAGAAAAAAAGACAAAAAAAATCTCCAAAAGTAATATTTGTTTTCATTTGACATATTTGTTACTTATATAGGTCACAAAATCTGTCTTATGGGAATATTGACTTGTAAAATATTGCCAAGGATGATTAACAAATTACCAGACTTTTCTACAGCACTCAGTTTAAAATTGTTGACAAGACACATGTGTATATATGAATTTGAAAGTCCTATGCTGAAAATTAAGTATAAAATATTGTAATTTTGCTCTATTTGCTGCTTGCTCTTGCTTTGGTTAGCAAGTCAGTTCCTTACTGACATTAGAAACTATTTCTTTGGGATTCCAACATATATTGCAGACCCACTAAGACATAAAACATGGTAGACTGAATAAATACTACATTCTTGAGTCTTTCATTAGAAACAGCCATTTTTGGACTAACTGAATCAGCCTGTGAAACATAAGAATACATACCCTTCCTATATTTATGTAGATCTATTTTTACCTCTTCCACCAGATGACCCCTTACTATTAAAATGACTAAACACTGAATATTTGGAGTTTTGCAATTTATACAGTTATGCCTACTCAATTCATTCATTATGAAATAATTATTAAGCTAGCAACAAAGTACAGAAGCAAAATTTCACTAACTATGGAATCTAATAAATGATCGCAAAGAAAGATAGAGACTGAGCTTAGTGCTAGAGTGATTGATTAGCAAGTATGACCTCTGGGTAAGATGCCTTTCGCAGATATTACCAAGGCAAACAAAAATAACATGAAAATAACACTAAAGAAAATGAAACCCTTTCAACCATAGGGTAAGGGACTATTATGAATAAGAAAACCGGAGCCTTTTTCCATATGATCCAGGAAGCAACTTTCAGCCACTGTCATTGGTTATCATTGAAAGTATTTTGCCACTTACTTTATTTTAGAATTCATACATGAGTATCATATCTATATCATTTTCATCCTCAATCTTTCTTCCACATTTTTCATTACTCTCAAACTTCATTACATATTCTCCTATAATTATTGCTATAAATACATATATACATATAAACAAACTCATATATAAATATAACGAGTTGAGTCTATTTAATGTTGTCTATGTATGTATATATACAGCTGCTCTTCTCTACCTGCTTTATATCTGGTTGTGATTTTCACAGTAAAACATAATTAGATTTAAAATAATTCCCCAAACATGGCATTAGAAAAGAAAGTTGTGCAATGATTCTCTACTGAGGTAAACGGAGAAAATGTTTCTAATCATCCCTAGAGAAAACTGCATTAGCATGTACTGAAGATGACAAATATATCAAAGGAGAAAATATATTAATATACAAATCAGAGTGCCTGTGGATAAAGTAATAAATAATAGCATTGCATATTATAGTCAAATTTTTCCTTATTTTGTATCGAATTAATTACTATTTATTGATAATTTTGTATTAAGAGATAATGCTATATTTTACAAATTTCTATCTGTGGTACAAAAAAATTAACTTTACATATTACTTTAATCCTCATTTTTGAGGAGCAGCAACTTAACCAAAGGAAATGAACTACTCATTCATTTCACATTAGTTCACATCTAAGCTTTCTCATTTCTCATTGTCCTTTCTACTGGAAAATATAACTTTTTATTTCTTCCCTGACACATGATCATTGACTAAAGAGTTGTTTAGTATCCATGAGTCTCTAGGCTTTCTATTGTTTCTGTTGTTGGCTCCAGCTTTAATGTAGGGTTGTCAGATATGATACAATCACTATTCTTGTATATCTTGAGGCCTGCAATTTGACCTAGTATATGCCCAATTTTGGAGCAAGTTCCTCAAGGTGCTAAGAAGAAGATATATTATTTTGTTTTTGAGTGAAGTATTCTGTAGATATCTCTTAGGTCCATTTGTTTCTTAAACCTCTGTTAGTTTCATTATTTCACTGCTTAGTTTCTATCTCAAAGACCTGTCAATTGTTGACAGTGGGGTGTTGAAGACTCCCACTATTAATGTGTGATATAAGTTCAGTAATATTTCTTTTATGAATGCTGGTGTCTTTTGCATTTGGAGAACAGATGTTCAGAATTTAAATGATATCTTAGCAGATCTTTTTTTCCTTCATGACCATGAAGTGTTCTTTCCCATCAAGTTTTGGTTGAAAGTCTATTTTATTAGATATTCAGATGGCTACTCAAGCTTTTTTCTTGCATCCATTTCCTTGGAAGACATGTTTTCCAGCCATTTACTCTGAGGTAATTTTGTATCTTTGTGTTTTGCATGCAGCATGCTGCTGGCTACTGTTTAAGCATCTACGCTGTTAGCCTGTACTTTTCTATTTGGGAATTGAGAACATTGATGTTGAGAGATTATTGACCAATTAATGACCAATGAGTGTTAGTTCCTATTTATTTTAATGTTGGTGGTAGTACTTTGTGTGTGTGTATATGTGTGTGTGTGTTTGTGTGTGTGTGTGGGCATGAGTGTTGTGTGTGTTTTCCTTCTTTTGGTTTTTCTGGTTTTGAATTATTTATTTCTTATGTTTTCTTGGATATAGTTACCATCCTTGTAATGGAGCTTCCCTTCAAATATCCTTTACAAAGCTTGGATTAGTGTAAAGATAGTACTTAAATTTGCTGTTGTTGTTTTTTCATGGAATGGAATGCCTTGTTTTCCTCATTTACAGTGATTAAAATTTTTGCTGTGAATAGGAATCTGGGTTGACATCTGTGGTATTTTAGATACTGTAAGACATCTGTCCATAGCTTTATCATATTAGATCTGCTTTTATATATAATTTGTCCTGTATTTCTTATGACTTTAATATTTTTTTGTTGTTCTGTACTTTTAGTGTTTTGATTATTATATGGCAGCAGATTTTCCATTCTGGTTCACTCTATTTGATGTTCTGTGAGCTTCTTGTATGTTTAAAGGCACTTCTTTCTTTAGGTTAGTGAAATTTTCTTCTATAATTTTGTTGAAGATATTTTCTGGACCTTTGAGTTGGGAGTCTTATCCTTCTTCTATTCCTATTATTCTTAAGTATGATGTTTTCATGGTATCCCAAATTTCTTGAATGTTTGATTAGAAACTTTTAGCCTTAGCATTTTCTTTTACTGATGTATCAATTTCTTCTCTGGTATCATCTATGACTGAGATTTTCTTTCCCATCTTTTATATTCTGTCACTGATATTTGTGTCTATAGATGCTGTTCCTTTCCTAGGTTTTCCATATACAGATAGCCTCAGATTGTGTTTATCTTTTTAATTCTATTTCCATGTTCAGGTTTTGATAGTTTTATGCATTGTGTTAAGAAGTTGGACTGTATTTTCCTGGATTTCTTTACATTTATTCATCATCTCTTTAAGGGCCTATACCTGTTTGACTGTTTTTTTCATGTATTTCTTTAAGGGATTTATTCATTTCTTCTTTAAAGGCCTCTATCATCTCTATAAGATTAGATTTAAGGTCATTTTCATGTGATTCAGATGTTTTAGAATATTTAGGACTTGATGTAGTAGGATAGCTAGGTTAACATGGGGCCATTTTGCCCAGAGTTTTGTTGATTGTGTTCTTATAACTGTCTTTTACTTATCTGGTTTTCCCTAATATTGGCAGGCCTGGTAGTCTGTGATAGGAGCAGACCTCTGAGGATGATAGCAAAGATGGCAATTACTTATGTCAGGAGGCCTCTGGGATTTCAGATAGAGCTGGTTGCCCCTGGTGGCAGCAGTATGCCTGGGATCCAATCAGACCTGTTAGACCCTAATTGTCTCAGACTCCTGTTTGTCCTGGCTGGGGCATGCCTCCATGGCTGCAGGTAGAGCTGTGGAACAAGAAATGGAGTGCAGAGGGGGAAGGGTAGAGCTAGTAGTACTGGGTTTGCCTAGAGGGGTCTGCAGGCTGAGAATTATGGAAGGAGCTTACTTTGTGATTGCTGATGGCTGTGGGCATCTCAGATTAAAGTAAAAGGTGTAAGATTTCTTTCTCTGTCTCTTTCTCTCTGTCTCTGCCTCTGTCTCTCTCTATCTCTCTCTTTCTCTCTCTCTTCTTTCCTCTCTCTCTCTCTCTCTCTCTCTCTCTCTCTCTATATATATATATATATATATATATATATATATATATATATATATATATATATCCATCTGTTCTCCCCACTCTCCCTCTTTCCTTCCCACCATCTTTATGAATCATGGGATCAGGTTATAACTGTCAGCTATTGCTACAATATATACCACATATTGGCATTCTCCCAACCTTGATGATTGTGGACTAAAGCTCAGAAACTGTAAACAAGTCCCAAAGGATGCCCTGTATCTTATAAAAGGTGCTGTGGTTTCTCTGAACCTGCTTTACAGGCACTGATAGTCCCTGACTTAAGGTGGTTTAATTTACCATCTTTTTGCTGCAATGGTTTAAAAGCAAGGCTCATTCAACAACCCTGTCTTTCATATTTATCTATATTTTTTATTTTTCTTTGCAATAGAGCAATGTACAGGATGGTAATTTTTAGTAACATGAGTAACATCAGTATCCACAATTTTCTGCCACCTCATGACTACAGTAACAAAATACTCACAAAGATATCACATTATGGAAAAAATAATAACAGCCGTGTAACTGATCAGACAGGTGCATCCAGGTACACAGAGATAATCTGAATATAACATTGGTTGGGACACACCCCACCAGGGTTCTGCCTGCACCCAGGAGCTGGGCATCACTGCTGCTTCTGTGCACCTGCCCTGCCTAGGGACATTTGCCCTGCAGGGGTCCAGCTGTTGGAGGATGTCGTGCAGCCCTTCCTCCTGCCATCTTTGCTCCAGTGACTGATCAGACAGGTACAGCCAGGTACACAGAGATAACCAGAATATAGCATCACTTGGGACACAGCCTGAGCCAGGGTTCCACCTGCACCCAGGAGTTGGGCAGAACTGTGGTTGTCTGTGCACCAGCACTGCCAGGGGACATTTGCCCTACAGGGAGTCTCACCAGTGGAGGAAGTCCTGCAGCCCCCTCCATCTTTGCTATGGTGACTGATCAAATAGGTGCAACCAGCTATAAAGAGATAGCTCAATTTTAACATCTCTTGGGACACAGCTCACCAGGGTTCCACCTGTGCCCAGGTGCTGGGCAGCCCCTCAGCAATCTGTACCAGGGGAAATCCAGTCACCAAGGGGTGTGGAAATAGTGTTGTAGGATCACAGGAGATTCAAGCACCAGCCAGTGACAGCAGGACCAACTAACACCAGAGATAACCAGATGGAAAAAGGCAAACTTGGGAATGTTACAAATAGAAATCAAGGCAATATGGTACCATCTGCACCCAATTCTCCCACAACAGCAAGTCCTAGATAGCCCAACACACCAGAAAGGCAATATTTGGATTTAAAATCACATCTCATGATGCTGTTTCAGGATGTCAATAAGGACATAAATAAATCTCTTAAAGAAGTACAGGAGTACATGAGTCAAAAAAAGTTCACTTAAAGAAATTCAGGAGAACATGTGTCAACAAATAGAAGCCAATAAAGAGGAAACTCAAAAATCACATAAAGAAATACCAGAGAACTTAGGTCAACAGTCAGAAATCCTGAAAGTGGAAACACAAAATTCTCTTAGAGAATTACAAGGAAACACAAACAAACAAGTGAAGGAACTGATCAAAACCATCCATGATCTAAAAACGGAAGTAGAAATCACTAAGAAAATCACAAAAGGAGACAGCTATGGAGATAGAAAACCTTGAGAAGAAATCAGGAGTCATAGATGCAAACATCAACAACAGAAAACAAGAGATAGAAGAAAGAATCTCAGGTGCGGAAGATACCATAGAAAGCATTTACTCAACAGTCAAAGAATATACAAAATGGAAAAAAATTGTAACCAAAAACATTCAGGAAATCCAGGATACAATGAGAAGACCAAACATAAGGATTATAGGTGTCGATGAGAGTGAAAATTTACAATTTAAAGGGGCAGTAAATAACTTCAACAAAATTATAGAAGAAAACTTCCCTAACCTAGAGAGAGAGAGAGAGAGAGAGAGAGAGAGAGAGAGAGAGATCCATGAATATAGACGAAGCCTAAATAACTCTAAACAGACAGGACCAGAATAGAAATAACTCCCGTCACATAAAAATCAAAACACCAAATGTTCTAAACAAAGAAAGAATATTAAAAGCAGTAAGAAAAAAGGCTACGTAACATATAAAGGAAGATCCATCAGAATCACACCAGACTTCTCACCATAGACCATGGAAGCTAGAAGATCCTGGGCAGATATCATACAGACTCTAAGAGAACACAAAGAACAGCCCAGTCTACAATACCCAGCAAAACTCTAAATCATCGTAGAGGGAGAAACAAAGATATTCTGTGATAAAACCAAACTTGCACAATATCTTTCCACAAATACAGTCCTACAAAGGATAACAGGTGGAAAACGCCAATACAAGGAGGGCAACTACACCCTAGAAAAAAAAAGATAGTAATCTTCTTTCATCAAACCCAAAAGAAGATAACCACCCAAACATAAAAATATCAGCAAAAATAACAGGAAGCAAAAAATCAATATACCTTAATATCTCTTAACATCAATGTACTCAATGCCCCAATAAAAAGACATAAACTAACAGACTGGATACACAAACAGGACCCAGCATTTTGTTGCATACAGGAAATGTACCTCAGTGTCAAAGACAAACACTACCTCAGAGCAAAAGGCTGGAAAACAATTTTACAAGCAAATGATCCCAGGAAACAAGCTGGAGTAGCCATTCTAATATCGGATAAAATTTACTTTCAACCTAAAGTCATCAAAAAAGACATTGAAGGACACTTCATACTGGTCAAAGGAAAAATCCACCAAGAAGAACTCTCAATTCTGACCATCTGTGCTCCAAATGCAAGGGCACACTCATATGTAAAAGAAACTTTACTAAAGCTCAAAGCACACATTGGACCTCACGCATTAATTGTAGGTGATTTCAACACTCCATTCTCCTCAATGGACTGATCAGGGAAACAGAAACTAAAGAGAGACACAATGAAACTAATTGAAGCTTTGGATCAAGTGGATTTAACAGAATATATATATATAAAACATTTCATCCTAAAGCAAAAGAATATAGAATCTCATGGAATCTTCTCCAAAATCGAACATATAATAGTTCACAAAACAGACCTCAACAGATATAAGAAGATTGAAACAATCCCATTCATCCTATCAGATCACTATGGAGTAAGGGTGGTCTTCAATAGCAAGAACAACAACAACAAAAAAAAAACCAAAAACAAAAAGAAAAAGAACCCAAAAAGCCCACATACACATGGAAGCTGAACAAGGCTCTACTCAATGATATATTAGTAAAGTAATAAATAAGGAAAGAAATCAGACTTTTTAGAATTTAATGAAAATGAAGGCACAACATACCCAAATTTAGGGGACACAATGAAAGCGGTGCTAAGAGGAAAACTCATAGCCCTGAGTGCCTCCAAAAAGAAACTGGAGAGCACATACATTAGCAGATTAATTGCACACCTGAAATTTCAGGAACAAAAAGAAGCCAATACACCCAAGAGGAGTAGAAGGCAGGAAATCATCATACTCAGAGCTAAAATCAGCCAAGTAGTAACAAAAAGAACCATACAAAGAGTCAACAAAACCAGGAGCTGGTTCTTTGAGAAAATCAACAAGATAGATAAACCCTTAGCCAGACTAACCAGAGGGCACAGAGACAGTATACAAATTAACAAAATCAGTAATGAAAAGAAGATACAAAGAAAACTGAGGAAATTCAAAAAATCATCATGTCCTACTACAAAAGCCTATACTCAACACAACTGGAAAATCTGGAGGAAATGGACAGTTTTCTAGACAGTTACCAAATACCAAAATTAAATCAGGATCAAATAGACCATCTAAACCGTCCCATAACCACCAAGGAAATGGAAGTGGTCATTGATAGTCTTCCAACCAAGAAAAGCACAGGACCAGATGGTTTTAGTGCAGAATTCTATCTCAATTTCAACGAAGACCTAACACCAATACTATCCAAACTATTCCACAAAATAGAAACAGAAGGAACACTACCCAACTTGTTCTATGAAGCCATAATTATGCTGGTACCAAAACCACACAAAGATTCAAGAAAGAAAGATAACTTCAGAATAATTTCCTTTATGAATATCAATGCAAAAATACTCAATAAAATTCTTGCCAACTGAATCCAAGAACACAACAAAATGATCATTCACCATGATCAAGTATGCTTCATCCCAGGGATGCAGGGTTGGTTTAATATACGGAAATCCATCAATGTAATCCACTACAGAAAAAAACTCAAAGAAAAAAAACAACATGGTCATTTCATTAGATGCTGAAAAAGCATTTGACAGCATTCAGCATCCTTTCACGCTAAAAGTCTTGGAAAGATCAAGAATTCAAGGCCCATATCTAAACATATTAAATGCAATATACTGCAAACCAGTAGCAACCATCAAACTAAATGGAGAGAAAATTGAAACAATCCCACTAAAATCAGGGAGTGACCAAGGCTGTCCTCCCTCTCCATATCTTTTCAATAGTACTTGAAGTTCTAGCTAGAGCAATTAGAATACATAAGGAGGTCAAAGGGATACAAATTGGAAAGGAAGAAGTCAAACTATCCCTATTTGCAGATGATATGATAGTATACTTAAGCAACCCAAAAAGCTCCACCAGAGAACTACTACAGTTGATAAACAACTTCAGCAAAGTGGCCGGATATAAAATTAACTCAAGCAAATCAGTAGCTTTCAGTTACTCAAAATGTATACAGGCTCAGAAAGAAATTAGGGAAATGACACCCTTCACAATAGCCACAAACAATACATAGTATCTTGGTGTGACTCCAACCAAACAAGTGAAAGATCTGTATGAGAAAACTTCAAGTCTCTGAAGAAAGAAATCGAAGAAGACCACAGAACATGGAAAAATCTTCCATGCTCATTTATTGGCAGGATTAATATAGTAAAAATGGCCAACTTGCCAAGAGAAATCTACAGATGGAATACAACCCCCATCAAAATCCCAACTCAATTATTTATAGAGTTAGGAAGAGCAATTCTCAAATTCATCTGAATAATAAAAAACCCAGGGAAGCTGAAATTATTCTTAACAGTAAAAGAACTTCTGAGGGAATGAGTATCCTGGACCTTAAGCAGTACTACAGATCAATAGTGTTAAAAACTGCATGGTATTTGTACAGTGACAGGTAGGTAGATCAATGGAATAAAATTGAAGACCCAGATGTGAACCCACACACCTATGGTCACTTGGTCTTTGACAAAGGAGCTAAAACCATCCAGTGGAAAACAGATAGTCTTTTCAACAAATGGTGTTCAACTGGAGTTCAGCATGAAGAAGAATGCAAATCGATCCGTTTTTATCTCCTTGTACAAGGTTCAGGTCCAAGTGAATCAAGGATCTCCACATAAAACCAGACAAACTGAAACTAATAAAAAAGAAACTGGGGAAGAGCCTTGAGTACATGGGCACAGGGAACCTTTCCTGAACATATCACCAATAGCTTATGCTCTAAGATCAAGAATTGACCAATGGGACCTCATAAAATTACAAAGTTTCTGTAAGGCAAAAGGACACTATCAAAAAGACAAAACTGCAATCAACAAATTGGGAAAAGATCTTTATCAACCCTATATCCGACAGGGCTATCATCCAAGATATACAAAGAACTCAAGAAGGTAGACTCCAGAGAGCCAAATAATCCTACTAAAAAATGGGGTACAAAGTTAAACAAAGAATTTTCACCTGAGGCATATAGAATGGCTGAGAAGCACCTTAAGAAATGTTCAACATCCTTAGTCATTAGGGAAAATGCAAATCAAAACAACCCTGAGATTTCACTTCACACCAGTCAGAATGGCTAGAGTCAAAAACTTAGGAAACAGCAGGTGTTGGAGAGGATGTGGAGAAAATGGAACACTCCTCCACTGCTGGTGGGATCGCAAGTTGGTACAACAGCTCTGGAAATCAGTCTGGAGGTTCCTCAGAAAACTTGGCATTGACACTTCCAGAGGACCCCATTATATCTCTCCTGGGCATATATCCAGAGGATTCCCCAGAATGTAATAAGGACATGCTCCAGTATGTTCATAGAATTCCTATTTATAATAGCTAGAAGCTTGAAAGGACCCAGATGTACCTCAACAAAAGAATGGATACAGAAAATGTGGTATACTTACACAATGGAATACTACTCAGCCATTAAAAACAATGAATTCATGAAATTCTTAATCAACTGGTTGGAACTGGTAAATATCCTAAGTGAGGTAACCCAATCACAAAAGAACACAAATGGTATGCATTCACTGATGAGTGGATATTAGCCCAGAAGTTCGGAATACCCAAGACATAATTCACATATCAAATGATACCCAAGAAGAAGGAAGGAGAGGCCCCTGATCCTGGAAAGACTTGATGTAGCAGTGTAAAGGAATACCAGGACAGAGAAATGGGAAAGTGTTGATTGGGGAACGGGGGAGGGAAGAGAGCTTATGGGACTTTTGGGAAGGGGGGGAACCGGGAAAGGGGAAATATTTTAATGTAAATAAAGAATATATCTAATAAAATACAAAAAAATAAGAACAGCCTGCTTATTATTTTCTGTCTCAAAAACCTTTAACTCTCATTTGTTTGTCAAGACAAAGAGAACATATTTGTTAAGAAAAATCAACAAGAAAATATACACAACTGTTAGCAAGAGCAATGACACTAAGATGATCAGTGCAATCCTCCACTGTATTTTATCTTTATTTCTAGTGGGACCATTCTTTTGACCTCAAGGAGAACTTCACATGGATAAAAATGTTTCAAGAAAACAAAATAATATGTAATTAAAATTAAATTCATCTTGAATTCCTTCAATTTTGCTCTTTCCACTTAATTCCATTTTTAACTATGTTTAAGAGAAAAATGCTTAACTTCACTTGGCAAATTTGCAGTATACTTCTATTATGTTTCTTCTTCTTTTGAGGCAATTCCCTCCTAGCTGTCTTCAATTATCACTGTAGTTGAGACTTCATCAACTTTTGTCTTTGCAATATTCTTTTAGCTCTTTGAGCAAAATCCTGTCTCATGAACTACAGTTCAATATCTAATACTGAAAAGGATTTTTAAATATCCCAAGTTGATTATATTGTCCACATACTTAAAATCCTTCAAAATTGCATCATAATGAATAGCATAAATGTTGATTTCCATTATGAAAATCATGAAGTCTTCTTGCTTTGATACTGTCAGAATGCTTACCCTTATCCAGCAACTGAACACACATGCTTGGAGCTTCATCAGTAGTGGAGTACAGATATTCATAAACTCTGAACCCCTTCAAGTATCTGTGCCTGTAAGCATTTTTTTCAATCCACTCTTCTCTCTGTTTAACTGTTGATTTTTAAATATTAATCTTAAATTTGAAATTATGTTTTATTGAGTCCTAACAACATTATTGTTAGGCCTGTAGAAGAGCATGTCACTCATCCCATATCAGAGAAGTTTCTTCTTGTAGTATTTGAGAGTTTACACAGAGGCCTACATCTGGACAATGTGAAGAAACTGGGAAACTGGAGGACTCAGTCCTAAATGGGATGTCTTCATCAAACCCTGGCCCTCAGAAATCTATGTGGAAGAGGAAGAATAATGATTAGAAGAGCCACAATTGGTTGATAACTCCAAAGTAATAGCAGTTTCCAGACACAACAGGACAGATAGACTTCTGTACTCATCATGGACACTGGCAGCATGCACAAGACCTGGATAGGATCAAGATTATAGTATCCAGTACTCAAAGAGTAAATGGACACAAAATCCCACACTAACCATGAAACAACTTGCCACTGGTACCTGCTAATAATGATGAAAATCAATTTTCTCCTATGGGTATGTCACTGGTTGTATAGCCCATAATATAGCAGGCCCCATACCCTGAAGTAGTTGCTCAACACAAAACAAGCTTAATCAATTTGTCAGTGTAAGGGGAGGTAGGCTTTTTGCTTTATTTAGTTTAATTTGGATGTTTTTTCTCATTGGGTTTTTTGTTTGACTTTTGTTTCTGTGATTGGGGATTTAGTTCTAAAAGAAGCAAAAAGAAAAAAAATACAGTGTTGGGTGGGTAGGTAGTGGGTTAGGGGATAGCAAAGGGAAAAGGTGATCAAAATATAGTGTATGAATATAATTTAAAAATAAATTAAATAAATACAGAAATTAAAAGCCATAGCAGTGGTGGTCATAGAACCTAGACTAGAATATCCTATTGCTATTTTGCTCAAAAGTCATGTTGTCAAATTACTTCTAAACACTTACAATTATATTTATAGAACTGAGCTTATCTCAACTTTGTTCAGATAAATTCATTTTGAATGGGGAGACAGCCAAAAAAGAGATGAGTTAGAAAAATGAGAGTCAGAGAGTTAGACACATGAGAATGAGTTTTCAGTTGTAAATTGGGTATCTTTATCGAATTTCCCACAAGTCAAATCTCAGAGAATAGCTCCCAATATAAGACTGAAAAACTGTAAGAGCCAGAAGATATTTAGAGCAACTATGGAATTCTGTCTTCCTGATATGATGGTCACTACAATCATGAATTAATAGCAGCATTTTAATCTGCACTAAACCTGCCCAAAGTTAACCCAGTCAGAATTTCATCAGAGGTATGAATGAAAGAAACTAAAAGAGTAAAGAATTTTAATGGAAAAGTAACAAAAATTAGTGGGCTAAGAAATAAAATTGAAGAGAATTTTTAAAAATATGACACATTTGGAGTACTGTTAGACTCATCTATGGAGACCTATTCTTGGTAGTAGCTATGACTCCAGCACTTGCAGGAATGAAGAAGGATCATGAATATAAGGTCAATCTAAATAACCATTGGGGGAATTCTGTTCAAAAACAAACACGGAATAGTTGGTGAAGATGATTTCAAAGAAGTAAAATACTTTATCAATTAAATCAGAATATAGAGGTAGTTGGGATTTTGGCATCTATGTTTAAAACAAAGAGACAATGAACAGAATGTACAGTTCTCAAAAGAAGCAATACTAATAGTCAATAAATATGCCAATATGCTCTTAGCTACCAAAGGAATACAAATTAAAATTATTGTGAGATTCATTTTTACTGAGTCAGCATGTTCAACATTCTAAAGTGGGGAAATAGGGAAGGAAGAATCCTTCTTAATGCTTCTAGTGGTATAACAGTTGACATCTATGGTTATCAGTTTTGTGGAATTCTCAAAATACTAAAAACAGAACTATATATGATCTAGCCATACTACAAAAGAGTATATAATCAAATACCTCTTGGCCACCACACCACTGAGATTCATGAATTCAGATTCATTACTGCTATATTATTTATAATATTCAAGAAATGTAACCACCTTAGATTTCTATCAACAGAGGGAAGGGTAAGAAATTTACAACTACAGAATAGAATATAAGGAAGTAAAATGGAAAAAAAATGACATTTAAAGCAAAATGGATACAACTGTAATAATTATATTAAGCTTAATAACCCAGAATGTATGTGTGTGTATGTGTGTGTGTGTGTGTGTCTGTGTGTGTGTAACAACAGTTGAAGGATTATCTATTAAAGGGAGAAAGGGCATGGAGTGGTGGAAGAATAGAAAAAGGAGACAATTATAGATACAACCCAAAAATGAAAGGAAAAAATCAGTATATCTGCCTTACATAAATCAAGTTGGACAGATATTTAACAAAAATATATACATATACATATTTATTTATAACAAGAAATATTTAAGATATTATCAAAGAATTTGAATATTTAAGAACTATCCATTCTAGTCAGATAGTTATGAATGTCATCAGAGAAGAAAATTAATAAAAATACATGCTTCTTTTATGTGAATATTGAAAATCCCCACCCAGAAGCTGTACTATTCTTTTCAATTTAGGGTCTTTTCAAAACATTTGTCATAGAATATGTCACCTCTGAATAAATGTATTAAACAAAAGATAATTAATGCATCATCACAATCTCTTAGAATTATCTTGTAGATAATTTAAATTACATTCCTATTGTTATAATCTATAAAAATGGTCCTATGCTGTAGAACACCTAAAGTCATTCTCCCTACTTAGCCTGGAAGAAACCATGGCTTGTTCCAGTGATCAGCTTTTGCGTGTTTGAGTATGCCTTTCCTTGTGGGAAACACATGAGAAGAAGTTCCTGTACACCTGTTATAGACCTGTGTGACAGAATCTGCAGCCTCGACTGTCTTTATTGGGACTGGCTATAGGGTGAACCCTTTCTTCTAGGATACCACTATGTATGCTCTTGATCACTTTATCTATAATTTTGTCTATAATTAGTAAGATAATGGCATAATAGAAATTTCTTAATACTTTTAATGTGGATATACTTAAAAATATATGATGGAATTAAAATAATGATTATTGAACCAACTAAAAACTTAGAGAGAAAGTTTTATGAAGAACAATAGAAATCATGCAGTTTCCTAGGACACATAATTATTTTTTAAAAACTACATAATGCACACTGATTCAGAAAGTAGCCTTTGTGAGAATGGATTAGAAAAGTTAATGAATACACATAAACATAAAAACATTAGTTCAGTAAAAAGAACTCATTTATATAGATGCCAAAATTTCAAGTAGTTGAAAATAGAGGAGGTTTGTCAAGAGTCAAAATGATTGTGTAGGACAGAAATAAAGATATTGTCAGGGTAGTGTCAGATAAAAATTTGTAGTAGATGTTTAAGACACCATGAGATGTGTTTAATTATCAGCCCATAAGGTGAAATATCTGCCTGATAAAAATAAAGAAACTTATAAATAAGAAGTTCAGAGTTATAATCTGGCTTCTTGGAACATATTTGAGAAAATAAAAACTGAAACTATGTGCCATTTGACTTTGAAATTAAATAAATACAGAGAAGCTTGAGATATTCAGGGCCATTTCCTATACAACAAGCTGGCAATCTTCTTCATTGCACTGAAACTGCAGCTACACCCTGTGGCCTTTGAAATTCACTGGTGCTGGATTCTAGCATTAGCTGTATTTGATTAGACTTTACCTCATTTATGCCTTCTTTACCATTTAATGACCACTATGGGCTCATAAACTTTTTTCTTGTAAGAAAAACTCCATATATAAAGATACTTCACTTTGTATATCTTGCAAATAATATCTCATAATACTCTTAAAAAGAATTTTGATGTGTTCACTTTGAGAAGTAGACAGCTCTAAAAATTTGAGTCTTAAGTTTCAATAACATCATGACTGGAGAACAGGACCTCAATATTTAATGGAAAATAATATTTTTTCTTTATTTTTTGTATAGGATTAGTCTGAGAGAATCTAGAAAACTAATTTGTGGTGGGTTGTGGTCATGATGACATCCAGAAGTATTCATTGTATTCTAGGTTTTCAACACACATTAAAATATGTTAGTAAACTATGAAATCACAATCACATTTTCATTACATTCAGCCTGGATTTTTCTCCTTTCAAAAGTAACTTCTGTGAGTTTTAAAGATATGCAAAATAAATAACCTAAATCTTTGTTCGTAGCTACTGCTGTCTTGACAAATACTTATGGTTTTGCTCCTATTACTACAGAAAATCAGCCATAATCTTGGAAGGGAAATGCAAGTCTGCATTACAGAAAGCAGTACTCATTCAACTAATAACTCTCTTCTAGAGAATGACTGAGTGACATACTTAAAATAGTTTTTAGAGAAAGGACAAAAGCTTTGCTATTATACTACTCATTAATGCTGTAGTAAACATAACAGTGTCAGCAAAACATATGTTTAAAGGAGAAATTGTTGTGCTGCTTAGAATGCATACTTACATAAAGAAAATACTGTATGATTTATTAAATCTGACAGGCCATTAACTCCATCTTGACTAGCAGTATCAATGAAATATTTTATTTACTTTTTATCTTTCTTCTGATATTTGTACTTTAACCATTAAATTTTATATCAAACTAATTTATAAGAGGAGAAGAGCAAAGAAGAAAAAAATTGAAGTTCAAACCAATCAAATGATTTCACTGTTTCCAGTAAAAGGATTGATGGGGAAAGATGCTGCACCTATTAGCTAATTTCTAAACTATCTTTCATCTCTGACCACAATTTGTTATCACGATTTGATGGTACAAAATATATTGCCACCATTTCCATTATTATATTATTCAAATGAAGCCTATATCACTTTCCTAGTATCTACCTCATGCTCTTTGGTAATGACATCATTCTGCCTTTTACTCCTGAGTCCTTACATATTATTTATATGTAGATTTTTGCTTCAACTTATCTATCCCCAAGAAACTTTATACCTCATTCTTAAAGGTTGCCATCTCGTCTTTCCTGAAATATTATTTCAAAGTAGACTTACTTAATAATGTTTATTCAATAAAGCACACTAACAAGCCACATATATCACTTGGTCCACAGTGGCTAATTTATATGATTTTTTTGTAGGCCATGCTTAGAATAAACATTTTGCAGTTTAAGTATATGAATTGTAAGCATAAGGTTTAGAAACACTTACTATCACCAAAACAGAACAAAACAAACATTCAAAAACCAACAAAATCTTTTGACATAGTTGAACAGGGTCAGCTATTTGAATGCTAACTAGAAAACCAAAGAAGCTGAAGGGGAAAAAGCACAGGTATAGGAACCCGCTGATAAGCTACTCAAATAACAGGAGTTCAAGAACTAACAGCAGAAGCTGGAAAACAAGGGAAGAAGTTAGAGCACACTCACATGTACAGGATTCCACAATACTCTAAGAAGCTGTGGAATCAGGGAGTGAGCAGATGTTGACATACAACAAGATTCACAGGATGGGGATTCCTATACCACTGAATAGAAAGTTTAGACCTAGAGATTTAGAGATAGGGACAGAAATGAGCCAGTGTACGGTTCTTACCAATACAGATTTCATAACCCTTGGGCAGAAGCTATAGAAGTAGGAGGAGACTGGAGGTGACCCAAGGTAAGAGGCTTGAGGTAAAGTCAAACACAGACCTGAAAAACTACTGAAGATGGAATGGGGCCAAGTTGACCTCAGTAGGATTTACAGTCAGACACAATAGAACTAAGTGGATGGGGTGTTACTGAGGGCAGGGTGCTGATACTACGAAAGTGATTGGGACAAGAGACTGAAGCTGAATATCCCAAGATAAGTCATAGAGTCCAAGGTGCTAAGGAAGATGACTCTTCAGTCCTAATACAATTTCCCCTGAAAATAACAAATGCCTCTACTAAAAGAATGACAATATGAATTTTAAAATAAAGGAAGAAAGGGAGGAAGGAAGGAAGGAAGGAAGGAAGGAAGGAAAGAAAGAAAGAAAGAAAGAAAGAAAGAAAGAAAGAAAGAAAGAAAGAAAGAAAGAAAGAAAGAAAAGAAAGAAAGAAAGAAAAGAAAGAAAGAAAGAAAGAAAGAAAGAAAGAAAGAAAGAAAGATGAATGAACAAAGAAAGAAAGAAAAGAAAATTTGCCTCAAATAAATATCTAATTCTGTTTGTACAAATCTCAGCATAAACTATAATAGTGCAGAAAAGTAAAACATATCTACTCAAAAATTACTAGTTCTGGCTTCTGGTTTCCATCTGAACCCAGGAGTTGACGCAGTGCTATAGCTCTCTGCATTCAAATTCTGTCTTGCAGGAGTTCTGACACATGTAAGCTTACAGATGAGACCACCACTAAAGCCCCAATAACTGGCCCAAGTAGGACCCTCCCAGGGCCCAAGAGGACACAGGAACCACAGAGCAGTCAGGGTTATGATATTTCCCATTTCAATTTTCACCCTAGAGCTGACACAGTGCCATGATCCTGCTCAGGGATAGATTGTACCCCAGGAGTGCTGATAAAACTAAGTTCACAGGCTCACATCTTCACTGGAGGGACAACCTCTAGTCAGAGACAGCAAGACCAGATAACACCAGAGATAAACAGACATTGAGAGGCAAGCACAAGAACATAAGCAACGGACACCAAGGCTACTTGTTATTATCAGAACCAGTTGTTCCACCACAGCAAGACTCGGGTACCACAAAATATCAGAAAAGCAAGATTCTGATTTAAAATCACATCTCATGATGATGATAGAGGACTTTAAGAAGGACAGAAATAATTAAAGAAATACAGGACAACACAGATAAACAGGTAGAAAACCCTTAAAGATAAAACACATAAATCTCTAAAAGAAATACAGGAAAACATAATGAAATAGTTGAAGGAATTGAGCAAAACCATCTAGAATCTAAAAATGGAAGTAGATACAATAAAAAAATCACAAAAAGAGACAACCCTAGACATAGAAAACCTAGGAAAGACATCAGAAGTCATAGATTCAAGCATCACCAACAGAATACAAAAGACAGAAGAGAGAATCACAGGTGTAGAAGATACCATAGAAAACATTGACACAGCAGGCAAAGAAAAATGCAAAATGCAAAAAGTTCACAATTCAAAACATACAGAAAATCCAGGGCACAATGAGAAGACCAAATTTAAAAATAATAGTTATAGAAGACAGCAAAGATTCCCAATTCAAAGGGCCAGTAAACATCTTCAAGAAAACTATAGAAGAAAACTTCCCTAACCTAAAAAAAGAGATGACCATAGACATACAAGAGGCCTACAGAACACCAAATAAATTAGACCGGAAAAGGAATTTCTCCTATCACATAGTAGTAATACCATTGTACAGAACAAAGAAAGAATGTTAAAAGTGGTAAGGGAAAAAGGTCAAGTTACATATAAAGGCAGACCTATCAGAATTACACAAGACTTCTGAACAGAGCTAGAAGATACTGGGAAGATGTCATACAGACCCTAACAGAATAAAAATGCCAGCCAAGGGTCCTATACCCAGAAAAACTTTCATTTACCATAGATAGAGAAACCGAGATTTTCCAAGACAAAATCAAATTTAAGCAATATCTTTCCACAAATCCAGCCATATAAAGTATCATAAATGGAAAACTCCAACACAATGAGGGAAACTACACCAAAAAAAGAGCAAGAAATTAGTTTTCTTATGATAAACCAAAGAGAAGATAAACACACAAACATAATTACACTTCTAACAACAAAAATCACTGCTTTTTTAATATCTCTTAACATAAATGGACTTAATTCCCCAATAAAAAGACAGACTAACAGACTAAGAGAGTGAATATGTAAACAGCAACCAGCATTTTGCTACATACAGTAAATACACCTCAGAAACAAAGACATACACTTCCTCAGAGTAAAAGGCTGGAAATTTTTTTCCAAGCAAATGGTCCCCCAAACAAGCTGGAGTATCCATTCTAATACCGAATAAAATTGACTTTCAATCAAAAATTATCAAAAACGATGAGGAAGGACACTTCATATCCACTAAAGGAAAATTATACCAATATAAGCTCTGAATTCTGTACATTTATGTGCCAAATGCAGCCACATTTGTAAATGAAAGTTTATTAAAGCTCAAAGTACTCATTGAACGTCACACAATAATAGTGGGAGACTTCAACACCCCACTCTCAGCAATGGACAGATCATGGAAACAGAAACTAAACAGAGACACGGTGAAACTGACAGACATTATGAATCGAATAGATTTAACAGGTATCTACAGAACATTTTGTCCTAAAACAAAAGAATATACCTTCTTAAATACCTCATGGTGTCTTCTCCAAAATTGACCATATAATCAGTCACAAAACAATTCTTATCAGGTACAAGAAGACTGAAATAATCCCATGCACCTATCAGATCACTATGGACTAATGTGAGTTAAAATTCTGGCCCTCAGCCAGCCCACTGGGTGAGGCTGGATGAGAGACGTTTTAACTACACACACCCCACACCTCTGCTGGGCAGAAGTTTGGCTATGTGAAGCTACAAGACCATGCTCCAGGGTGGGGAAGCACAGTCTGGGGTCATGGGTCCTGGCCTGCACCAAGGACAACAGATTCTCAGATTCTTGGGTACCCCAGACACAGCTGAATTCTGCAGAAGAGCTGAGAATGGGGCTAGCTATAGCCTGTGGCTGAAGGGAAAAGGGGGTGAGGAGAGCTCCGGCTGATTTCCATGGGGACAAGTGATTCCTTGGCTTGCTCAACATGTAGCTTGGCTTGGTGAGGATCATGTCTGAGACCACAGGGAGGCCTCCTTCATAAGTCTAGACATGGTTCTTTAGAGGAAGACCTGCTTCATTGCTCCAGCATAGTGGTGTATCCCAATAAGAAGAGGCAATCCATGGTTTTAAAGCATTTATTCTCATGGTGGAGAGTTATGAGTGAAACTGGACCCCACTTTCTTAGGGCAGGTCTGAGGTTAAGTACCTTTTGCAGGGAGGAGTGTCTGGGAAGGAGAGCTTAATTGGATAAGCCCATCATGAATTTAGATACCTCTTTAAAATGGAGATCTATCTTGAGGTTACATGACTGATGGCCTATGGAGTGGAGAGCTGCAGCCTCTTGTCAGGAGCTTGACATCTAGGAGCTTGGCAAATCCCTTGCAGGATTATCTCCTGCTGGGTCACCAGGGTTTAAACCTAGCTCAACCAGAAAACAGGCTGCCTTTCATCTTCCCACAGACTAAGACTTGTCTTCAATAACAACAAAACAACAGAAAGCCCACAAACATATGGAAGCTAAAAAACTCTCTACTCAACAATAACTTGATCAGGGAGGAAATAAAGATAGAAATTAAAGACTTTAGAATTTAACAAAAAGGAAGGCACAACAACCTAAATTTATGGGACACAAGGAAAGCAGCACTAAGAGCAAAACTCATATCTCCGAGTGCCTCCATAAAGAAACTGGAGAGAGCATATATTAGCTGTTAGGATTCTGTCTAAGCTCCACCCCACAGCTACCTGGCAGCAGTCAGGTATGCCCCTCCCCATAGTTACCTTGTAATAGCCAGGTAGGTCTGGCCCACTATAAAAGGACTGTTTGTTCCTCCTCTCTCTTTTGCCTCTTTACTCTCTTGGCTTCTCTCTTGCCCTCTTGGGCTCTTCCTTTCCTCCTTCCCTCTGTCTCTCCATATGGTCATGGTCAGCCTCTACTTCTCTACTCTTTCCTTCTCTCTGCCTTTTTTGCATCTACTACCCCCTGAACTCCCCTCCCCATGCCCTAAATAAACTCTATTCTATGTTCTACCATCCTGAGTCTGGTCCCGCAAAGGGAAGGGATGCCCTGGCATGGACCTATTGAAGAGCCCCCTTACCCCACACCCCATGGAACATATTCTTATGCCTCTTTCTGTTTTTATCATCATAACACTAGCAGTTTAATACCACATCTGAAAGCTCTAGAACAAAAAGAAACAAATACAACCAAGAGGAGTAGATGGCAATAATCAAACTCAGGGCTGAAATCAATCAAGTAGAAACAAAGGGAATTATATAAAAAATCAACAATACCAGGAGTTATTTCTTTGAGAAAATCCACCAGATAGATAAACTCTTAGCCAGAATAACCCAAGGGCACAGAGGCAGTGCCCAAATTAACAAAATCAGAAAAGAAAAGGGAGATATAGAAACAGAAACCAAAGAAATTCAAAACTTTATCAGATCTTACAAAAAAAAGCCTATACTCAACAAAACTGGAAAATCTGGATGAAATGGACAATTTTCTAGACTGATATCAGATACCAAAATTAAAACAGGAGCAGATAAAGCACCTAAACAGTCCTATAACCCGTAAAGAAATAGAAGCAGTTATTAAAAGTCTCCCAATTAAAACAAAACAAAACAAAATAAAAACAAAACAAACAAACAAACAAAAAAAAACCCACTCAGGACCAGATAGGTTTAGTGGAGAATTCTATTAGAACTTCAAAGAAGACCTAATACCAAGACTCTTCAAATTATTCCACAAAATAGAAACAGGAAGAATACTACTTAATTACTTAATTCATTCTATGGAGCCACAGTTACGATGATACCAAAATCATACAAAGAACCAACCAACAAAGAGACCTTCATACTAATTTCCCTTATAAATATCAATGCAAAAACACTCAATAAAGTCCTCACCAACCAAATCCAAGAAAACATCAAAATGATCATTCACCATGATCAAGTAGGCTTCATTTCAGTGATGCAGGGATGGTTGAATATAAGAAAATCAATCAACCTAATCCACTTTGCAAATAAATTCAAAGGGGGGAAAAACATGATCATCTCATTAGATGCTGGAAAACATTTCACAATATTCAATACCTGTTCATTTCAAATGTCTTGGAATGATCAGGAATTCAAGACCAATACCTAAACATAATAAAAGCAATATACAGAAAGCCAATAGCTAGCATCAAACTAAATGCAGAGGAACTTGAAGCAATGCCAGTAATATCAGGGACAAGACAAGGCTGCCCACTCTTCCTCTATCTAGTCAATATAGTACTCAAAGTTCTAGTCAGAGCAATTAGACAACAAAAGGAGGTCAAATGGATACAAATTGGAAAAGAAGTCAAAATATCACTATTTGAAGATAATATGATAGTATACTTAAGTGACCCCAAAAATTTCACCAGGGAACCAGATGGAAGAATCTGATAAACAACTTCAGCAAAATAGCTGGATATAAATTAACTCAAACATATCAGTAGTCTTCCTCTACTCAAAGTATAGACAGGATGAGAAAGATATTAGGGAAACAACCCTCTTCTCAATAGTCACAAATAATATAAAATATCTTGGTGTGACTCTAAACAAGCAAGTGAAAGATCTGTATGACAAAAACTTCAAGTCTCCGAAGAAAGAAAATGAAGAAGACCTCAGAAGATAAAACGATCTCCTGTGCTCATGGATTTTCAGGATTAAGATATTAAAAATGTCATCTTACCAAAAGCAATCTACAGATTCAATGCAATCCCCATCAAAATCCCAACTAAATTCTTCACAGAGATAGAAAGAAAAATTCTCAAATTCATTTGGAATAATAAAAAAAACCCCAGGATAGTGAAAACTCTTCTCAACAATAAAAGAACTTCTGGAGATACCACCATCCCTGACCTCAAGCTGTACTACCAGGCATTAGTGATAAAAACCTCATGTCATTGATACAGAGACAGGCAAATAGAACATTGGATTAAAATTGAAGTCCCAGAATTAAACACACACACCTATTGTCACCTAAACTTTGACAAAGAAGCCAACACTATCCAGTGGAAAAAAGACAGCATATTCAACAAATGGTGCTAGCTCAATAGTGGTCAGCATGTAATAGAATTCAAATTTATCTATTCTTATCTTCTTGTAAAAATCTCAAGTCCAAGTGGTCAAGGACTTTCACATAAAATCAAATACACTGAATCTAATAGAGATATTGAACACATAAGCACAGGGGAAAATTTCTTGAACAGAACACCAATGATCTAAGATCAAGTATAGACAAATGAGATCTCATAAAATTGAAAAGCTTCTGTAAGTCAAAGAACACTGTCATCATGCCAAACAGCCACTTACATATTGGGTAAAGATCTTTACCAATCCTACATCGAATAGAAGGCTAATATTCAATATATACAAAGAACTCAAGAAGTTAGATTCCAGAGAACCAAATAACCTTATTAAAAATGGGGCATAGAGTTAAACAAAGAATTCTCAACTGAGGAATCTGGAATGGCTAAGAAGCACCCAAAGAAATGTACAACATCCTTAGTCATCCTAAAATTGCAAATCAAAAAGACCCTGAAATTCCAGCTTACATCATTCAGAATGGCTAAGTTCAAAAACTCAGGTGACAGCAGATGCCAGCAAGGATATAGATAAAGAGGAACACTCCTCCATTCCTGGTGGAATTGCAAGCTGGTACAACCACTCTGGAAATCAGTCTGGTGGTTCCTCAGTAAACTGGACATAGTACCACCTTAGGACCCAGCTATACCAAACCCAAAAGATTCTCCAACATATAACAAGGACGTGTTCTACTATGTCCATATCAGCCTTATTTATAATAGCCAGAAGGTGAAACAACCCAGATTTCCCTCAACAGAGAAAAATGTGGTACATTTACACAATGGATTACTACTCAGTTATAAAATTAAAAAAAGCTCAGAATACACACAATACAATTCACAAACCACATGAAGCTCAAGAAGATGGAAGATCAAAGTGTGGATGCTTCAGTCCTACTTAGAAGGGGGAACAAAACAATTATGGGAGATTATGGTGGGAGGGTCTTGGGAGGGAGAGAGGAGGAGGAAGGAAAAGAGGGGACAGGATCAGGTGTGGGAGGAGATGGGAGAGATGTACAGAGGGTCAGGAATTGAATAGAGGTAGGTAGTGGTGGGGGTTTGGGAAACTGAGGGTAGTCATTAGAAAGTCCTAAATGCCTGGAAAGCAAGAGGCTCCCAGGACCAACAGGGATGGCATTAGCTGAAATATCCAACAAAGGGGAGGGAGAACCTGTAGAGACAATTTCCATAGTTAGGCATGGCTCCTAGTTGAGGGATTGAAACACCCATCCATCTCAAAAATATTTACCCAGAATTGCTCCTGAATAAAGAAAATACAGTGACAAAGAGTGGAGCAGAGGCTGTAGAAAAGGCTGTCTAGAGACTGAACCACCTAGGGATCTGTCCCATCTGCAGACACCAAACCCAGACATTATGGCTTATGCCAATAAGTACTTGCTGACAGGAGCCTGGTATAGATGTCTCCTGAGAGGCTCTATCAGAGAATGACCAATAATAGATGTGAATGTATGCATCCAACTATCAGACTGACATGGGGACCTCAATGGAGGAGTTAAGGGAAAGATTGATGGAGCTAAAGGGGTTTGCTACCCCATAGGAAGAAAAGCAGCCTCAATCAACCAGAATCCCCAGAGCTCACAAAGAACTAAACTACCAACCAACGAGTGTACATGGAGGCACCCATGGATTCAGCGGCATATCTAGCAGAGGAAGGCTTTATCTGGCATCACTGGAAGGGGAGGCCCTTGATCTTGTGAAGGCTCCATTCCCCAGCATAGGGGAATTGGAGGGTTGCTAGGCAGTAATGGGTGGGTTGGTCTGCAGGGGAGCACTCTAATAGAAGCAGTGGGGAAGGAGGACTGGATAGGGGTTTTGTGGAAGGGAAACCAGGAAGGTGGGTAACATTTGAGTTGTAAATAATTAAAATAACCAATAAATAATAAAACAAAAATTAGTCTAAAATTACTAATTCCATATTACTGGTCTCTATTGAGAAAACTTTGAAAGAACTTCAAAATTAATAGTTCAAAAGAATGATTGCAACTATATGCAAAGAACCCAAAGTAGACAGTAATGCATATAGAAGTTTTTAATCTAGCAATATTGCTGCTCTGGCAAGGGATAATATCCAAAGACCTTCTAGAAATATGATCCAGCTGGAATACAGACAAGCTCGGGATTTTGGTGTGATCTGGCTAGAATACAGACAGGCGTTTAATACACACATTTAGTACCTAACAATGAAGGTTAGGTTAGTTTGGAGAAGGAAGCAGTTACATTGGAAAATGACATCTAATTGAGGGACAGAACACATGATAAATCAGAGAAAGATTTTAAAGAATGAATCAGAGATAGAATATGCCCAACTCTCAAGAAAACTGACAGAAAAGATACAATTTAAGAGATTAGCAATTAGGCAGAAGAGAAAGAGAGGAGGGGGAGGGAAGAAAGGGAGGAAGGTACAGATGGAAGGAGGGAGGGAGGGAGTTTTACCAATACAGTTTTACAGAGTCAAGTTGCAGGTGAAGATAGGAAGAGCCAAAGAATGAGGATCCAGAAGATTAGAAAAAAAAATATCCAGAGTTAGTTTGAGGCCAAGCAGAACAATTCAATGAAAACCAAGATAAGCTAATTAGAATCAGTCAGCTTGGAGAGGAGATTGGCCAGAACAGCTGAGTTGAACTAGCAAGACAGAGTTCAGAAAGAATTATACTTACATGAGACAAATATAAGTTACTTTGCAAGTAACACAAAAAACAAAGAGCTAAATGAAAAATGGAGTTCAATTCAAGATAGATAAATAGCTACAATATTTCAATTCAAGATATGTAAATGAGGTATACAAAGCTCATTAAAGAGAGTTACCAACAGACTAGAGCACAGAAACAGTATCTGGTTAGAGAGAAGATAACAGAATTTAATAGTTTAGAAAATGTCAAGGATCAGTTTACATGTATGGAATGGAAAATAAACCTTGGGACATGAAGAAAAAGGACAACATTTTGAAAGATGAATATACACAAATATCCAGACCAAAGGCATAAAACAGTTTTAATAAAACTATATATATAAGCATACCCCAAACCCAA
This sequence comes from Tokudaia tokunoshimensis, assembly GCA_036184795.1. Taxonomy (NCBI): domain Eukaryota; kingdom Metazoa; phylum Chordata; class Mammalia; order Rodentia; family Muridae; genus Tokudaia; species Tokudaia tokunoshimensis. The sequence goes on from BTHU01000021.1 coordinate 50,526,650, forward strand.
AGAAAGCGATGCCATCAAGGTACAAATGGCCTAAATAACAACAAATAGAGAGTACTCAAAAAGTAACTTCCAATGACATGCTGTGATTTAAACACCAAAGTCATACAAGAAAGGATGAGTGGGATAAAGCCATGTATTTATGCAGACATAAAGAACATGAAAATTTATAAGACCAAGACAGGATTGGAAAGATGTATTTCAAGTTCTAAAACACCAGAACTGCTAACCTGTACTTTTATACCAAGCAAAAATATTTGCTACAATTGAAAGATAAAAAAAAAAAAATCATTGCATGATAAAAGCAGACTAAAGGATTTATGACTAGAAAGTCAAATCAAATGAGGCTATCAAAAGGAATAAAAAAGATACCACTAGAGAGAATACAAGCAATACCTGCACCATTAATACTAATATGTTTAAGAAAATACAATAGATACAACAAATTGATATGCAGTAAAGTACATCATTTATCAATATCTATGAATACTAATGGTCTCAATTCTCCACCAAAAAAATGCAAAATTGACCAGAACTCAGGACCTATTACTTAATGCTTCCAAAAAACATAACTCACTATAAAGACTGACACAAATTTTGGGTAAAAGGACGGAGGAAGTTATTTTAAGGAAGTTGAATTAGGAAGTTACCAGATACACTTATTGACATATATATACTTTATGATATGAAAAAGTATTGCATAATAAACCACTATGAAATTAAAATGTTTAATGATCTTCATCATAGTAGGAAATTTAAAAAGAATGCCAAGAATATACATGGGTATTTGTGTTGGTAATTTAGAAAGCTGTAAAAGTTCATATATTAGATTTTTAAATTGTTTCAATTTCACTTAAAATCTCAACATTGTCTTTTGGTTTTTCACTTTTACTTTTTAATTTAATTTATTTTTGAGCACTTTACATATAAGAACAACAGCCCCTATATTCCCCATTGTTTCTCAGTTTATAACTTCATTAATTATTAATATAGTACAGAGAGAGAGAGAGAGAGAGAGAGAGAGAAACACAAGAGAAAACTACTGAATCTATCTAGCTATGTTATATGAACATATATCCAAAACTAACCACTTGACTTTGGAAAACCAATATGGGTGCTTATATCTGAAGAAAACAAATTCTCCCTCTCTCACTAGTCATTGTTCATCTGCTTTTCAACAAAATGTGGAACACTATGGAACTTCTCCTCTCCACACTAGCATGGCAACCTGTGCCCTTATTCATGATTTGTTTAGGCAACCATCCTGTTCATTTTTAATGGGTACAGTATTCAGGTCTTATCTAGATATATTATTCATTTAGTGGTATCTGGTACTCTGGTTTGTAATCTTTTCACTACCTCTTTCTTGATTATCCTTGAGCTTTTGATATAATAATTACTATATAGCTTCATATTTATCTAGTGAGAAAATGACAAAAAATATTAGAACTAAATATGCTGGGGTAAGAAAGTAATAATGTAAAGGGGAAAACATAAAGCCATTCCAATTCTTAAATGTACCAAAAACTATAGTATGAAAAGTTATATTGCCTACAAACAAGTAGGTTAAGCGAGTGAACAGGTATAAGGCCATCCAATTTGAATGAGTATTTGTCATATTGTATATTAACAGTTAAACTGTATAAATTGTATACATGTGATATATATTCCCTTTGATCTTATTATATCTGAAATATGTGTATAAAGCTACCTAGAAATTGTATGAAAGTTGTGAAGATAAATTCCTGTTATTTGTGAAGCAGTGGTGACTGGATTCCCAAGCCTCAATGCTATGCAACTCTCTAAGAATTACACACTTGATTGCCCTTCCTTGACAATAGTATAAGAATAAGAGTAAAAAGTCATTGGCAACAACTCTACACATTTGCTTTTGTTTCTGTTACAGGGAAAGCTACAAAACTATTTAGGTGATGTCTTACTCACATCTTTTTTTTATCTTTTGCACTCTTCTATTGTCAGTTTTCCTTTCTACCAGATAAGTCTGTGTCTAAAGGTAATGGGGGAAAAGCTTTTGAAACCTAAGCAAGTAAACTAGACATTACAATAGACAACCTTCTAGAGTGCTCAGTGGTATAAGGCTAATTTGTAGGGGCAGATATACATGTTAAATTCCTTGAAAACCTACAAAGAGTCTCCCAGAGAGTAAATGATTTCCTTGAGAAGTCTGCAGAGTTCCAAGGCTGTTATTTCTTTACTAAAGTGATACTAGTGAGGAGGGGAAGTAATTGAATAGTAACATTTAAAGGAAAGCAATCCTAGATGGCCAAAATCAATTCCTATACAAAGCAAAACTGTTTGGAAATATTCAATATCTTTAGCTGGGAGGGAAAGTATTGAAATAAAGACCCCAAGGTGAAAATAGGCATTCCCTCTATTAACTTACATAAAGTATCATACATGGAATCAAGAACCTAAAATTGAAAACTGAAACAAAATACTTCAAACAATAATTATATGTGAAATTTGAAGAACAATGTAGTATAGGATATCACATTACAAAGGAGAAGAGATTGAGGCATTGAGTTTGAGATGGACAATTATCAGTCTATACATATCCAAATATCATCCATCCTATTTAAAATGTTAAAGATATAAGCACCATAAATGTTTACTGACTTCTAAAATAATTTTTCTTCACAGTATGAACGCATATTTTACCCCTAATGGTATAGCTCCTATTGATGAAAGAAGAGTCTGAAAGTATTGATAAAAATCCTCAATTCTCTATTTCAGTTTAAAAGAGGAAAGTCCAATATATTTTATTTGTCTAGGGAAATAAGAGATTGATATTCTAAAATGCTAAAAGAAAAGTGTATTACATTAGGTAGGTTCAGAAACAAGAAGCCCAAAATATTCAAGAAAAAATACCTAAATACTCTCTTATATAAAGGAGAATGAGGGGATACTAAAGGATGCCCCTAAAAGACAAATATTGCTCTAGTATATATGGGACCTGAAAATGACACTTATTGTTTTAGAAAAATAATTATCATTCAAGGCACTATTTAGTTCATAGCTGTAGTGATTTTTTTCCTTTACTTCTTAGATCACAAAAATCTACAAATCTCATTTTGTTATATCGGTAGTTTATGCTGGCCAGATAATTTGGGGAAAATCCTACACTCTACTTTCCAGGTGGGTATTCATGAGGAATGTATAAACTTTACATCATGTTTACTTTATATCACCTATAAACTATAGATCATGGGATTTAGTTCAATATTATTATGAAAATTTGTGACTAGCTTGACAGGTGACTCAGTTGTTAAGAACATTTACTCATCTTCCAAAAAACCTGGAGTCATTTCCCAGAAACAGAGTGGTGACTCAAAACTATCTGTAACTGAAGTTTCAGGAGATGAAATTTCCCTTTCCTGTCCTTCTTGGACATGGAGTATGCACATGGTAAATAGATATACATTTAATCAGAATACTCATAAATATAAAATAAATAAATAAAAGTTCAAAATTAAAAAGAATTAAATTGTCCAAATTAGTTTGTGTAGGATATACTTGCACTTATTTAAAAGAAAGTAAAAGACTGTGAAAGTAAGAATGAATGGCAAACACTTTGATCCATATCAACACCTCAAAAATATGCTATCAATGACTGCCATTATACATTGTAATTGATTACGTAAACATATTCCAATCATGTGTAATTGAGAACAAGTGTGAGCCAACTTTAGTTCTCATGCTAATCTTAGAAATTATCTGAAAGGTTCTTTGTGTTAGGGGCTTTACTTATATTGCTCTCACTTCTCATATTAAGTCCTTCTTAAATTTTGGGTTTTACACATGGTATGCAGTCACTGATAAGGGGATATTAACCCAGAATCTCAGAATACCCTAGACACAATTCGCATATCAATAGATTTCTAAGAAGATGGAAGGATGATGAATCTCAGGGTTGTTCATCAATGCCAGGACACGGAAGCGGGAGTGGGTGGGATAGTGAGCATTGGGAGAGGATGGGATAAGAAGTTTTAGGAGGGCAATCGAGGAAAGGGGATAACATTTGAAATGTTAATAAAGAAAATATCTGATTAAAAAAAGAGATCAACCTATAGTTGCTAGGAACATAGTGGAGGACGTATCTTTGTGGTATGGTGGAGTATCTTTTGGGTATATGTCCAGGAGCAATATAGCTGGGTCTTCAGATAGAATTATTTCTAGTTTTCTGAGAAACTGCCAGATTGATTTTGAGAGTGATTGTACAAGTTTGAAAATATTATTAGCAATAGAGGAGTGTTCCCCTTTCTCTACATCCTTGCCAGCTTGGGCTGTCACTTGAGTTTTTAATTTTAGCCATTGACTGGTATAAGATAGAATCTCACAGTCATTTTAATTTGCATTTCTCTAAAGACTTAAGTATTTTAAACATCTCTTTAAGTGCTTCTTAACCACTGGAGATTCATATGTTGGGAATTCTTTGTTTAGCTCTGTGCCCCATTTTTAAACTGGGTTATTTGGTTTGCTGGAGTCTAAATTCTTGAGTCATTTATATCTTCTTGATATTATACCTCTGTCAGATGTAGGGTTAGTGAAAAATTTTTCCCAATATGTAGACTGCTGTTTTGTTGTATTGACAGTATACTTTACCTTACAAATGTTTTCAGTATCTTGAAGTCCTGTTTACCAATTGCAGTTCTAAGAGCTTGAGCCATTGGTATTCTGTTAAAGAAATTGTCTCTTGTACTAATGCATTCAAAGTTATTACCCACTTTCTTTTCTATTTGATTCAGTGTATCCAGCTTTTGTTGAAGTCCTTGATCGATTTGGACTTCAGTTTTGTGCAGGGTGATAGATATAGATCTATTTGTTGGAGAGGTTTTCTGTTTTCCATTGTATGGCTTTGATTTCTTTGTCAAAAACCAAGTGTTGATAGCTATGTGTGGGTTTATTTCTGTATCTTTGATTCTATTATATGGATTAACATGTCTTTACCAATAACATGAAGTTTTTAATCACTATTGCTCTGTAGCTTTTTCCATAACAGTCAGAAACTAGAACCAAACCAGATGTTCCTCAAACTAAGACAGATAGAGAAAATATGGTTCACTTATACAATAGAACTTTTCTCGTATTAAATAAAAGGGCATCATGAATTTTGTAGGCAAATAGGTAGAACAAGAAAATAGCATCCTGAGTGAGGTAACTCAGTCACAATGGAACATGAATGAATGGATATTAGCCAAAAAGTACGCAATAAACAACTGATAAGTAGATATTAGCCAAAGAGTACTCATGAAACACCCCACAGAAGCAAAGAAGTTAAACAAGCAGAAAGAACAAAGCAAGGATTCTTGAATCACACTTAGAAGGGGAAACAAAATGATCATAGGAGACAGAGGGAAAGAAGTGCGTGGGAGAGGAGGGAGGGAGGGGAAAAGTAGAGCAAGATTAGGTATGGGGAGAAATTTCAGAAATGCCCAGAATGCCAAGAGAATGAATGGGAATCTGTAGCTGCCAGGGCTTTGTAGAGAGCCATTGTAATGTCATATAGCCTTTAGGCATAATTCAACTGCCTGCATTTCATTTACACTGAGCTGAGGAATTCCAGCCACACCTCCCCCCACCTGGTGGAGCTGTCAGAGCTCCTCCAGCAACAAGCCTTTGTCTTCAAAGGAGCTGAAGTTTCCTGTGAAAGGGGGTGTCTCCTGCAGAGTAGCAGACCTTGTGAAATTAACATCTTCCTGAGAACTGTTATGGCAACATCTCTCAGCCTGGCAGAAACCTGCTGACAAGACTTGCAGATTTGGGAGGGAGGGTCACGCCCCCAAAGCTTATATCTCCTTTTTCTCCTAAATAAAGGTGGACTTTGAACAGCTGTGTTGTCTTGGTTCATGTTTCTTTTATCGTCCTCCCCACCCATCCCTAAGTATCTTTCACAGGTCACCGGTTCACATGTAGCTGCAGGCAGCTACTGGGCTTGGGAAAGTGGAGGGAATCTCTAAGAAGTCCCAGGGATCTGGAATGGAAGACAAATACAAGAGATGTCCTGTCAAACCTGAAGAGGCTAATTCCTGTCACCAGGAATGATCCCAAGCAGAAAGATAAGGACACCAACCTACCCATAATACTTTTAACTTAAAATTTGCTCTGTCTAAAAAACTTCAGGGAAAAAGATGGAGCAGAGCCAGAAAGAATGACCAACCAATAACTGGGCTAACTTTAATCCCATTCCACAAGAAAGCACCAATCCTTGACATTATTAATGATGCTCTGTTATGCTTGCAGACAGAAGCCTAGCATAACTGTCCTCTGAGAGGCCCTAGCCAGCAGTTGACTGAAACAGATGCATACACCCACAGTCAAACTTTGGTCAGCAGTTATAGACTCTTATAGAAAAGTTGGGGGAATATTTGAAGGCCCTAAAGGGGATTGGAATCCCAGAGGAAGACCAGCAGAGTCAACAATCCAAGACCCCTGGGAGTTTCTGAAAGGCAAAGGACACTGTCAATTTGACAAAGCAGCAGCCAACAAATTGGGAAAAGATCTTTACCAACCCTACATCTGAGAGAGGGCTAATATGCAAGATATACAAAGAACACAAGAAGGTCGACAACAGAGAGCTAAATAACCCTATTAAAAAATAGGGTACAGAGCTAAACAAATAATTTTCACCTCAGGAATATTGAATGGCTGAGAAGCACCTAAAGAAATGTTCAATATCCTTAATTATCAGGGAAATGCAAATCAAAAAAAAAAAAAGAGAGATTTGACATCACACCAGTCAGAATGGCTAAGATCAAAAACTCAGGAGACAGCAGGTACTGGCGAGGATGTGGAGAAAGAGGAATGCTCCTCCACTGCTGGTGGGATTGCAAGCTGGTACAACTACTCTGGCTGTTCTTCAGAAAACTGGGCATAATTCTAATGGAGGACCCTGTTATACCACTCCTGGGAGTATACCCAGAGGATTATCCAGCATGTAATAAGGACACATGCTCCACTATGTTCATAGCAGCCCTATTTATAATAGCCAGAAGTTGGAAAGAACCCAGATGTCCCTCAACGGAGGAATGGATACAGAAAATGTGGTATATTTACACTGTGAAATACTACACAGTTATTAAAAACAATGAATTGATGAAATTCTTAGGCAAGTGGGTGGTACTTGAGAATGTCATCCTGTGTGAGGTGACCCAATCACAAAAGAACACACATGGTATGTACTCACTGATAAGTGGATAATAGCCCAGAAGCTCGGAATACCCAAGAAACAATTCACATATCAAATGATGCCCAAGAAGAAGGAAGGGAGGCCCCTGGTCTGGGAAAGCCTCAATGCATCAGTGTAGGGGAATACCAGCACAGGGAAGCTGGAAGGGGTTGATTGGGGAATACATGGAGGGAAGAGGGCTTATGGGACTTTGTGGAGGGGGAATCCAGGAAAGGGGAAATCATTTGAAATGTAAATAAAGAATATATCTAATAAAAAAGAAAAAAAAGAATATTTTCATGTATGTCTTTAATAAAAAAATTAATTATAGTTATTTAAAAGATAGTATTTTCTTAATTTAACTAAATTTCATTTTTAAATTTTATAACTTGAATATCCATTGAATATGATATCAGTGGGTTTTACCTCTGGCAGTGAAAAACAAAACAAAAGCATATGAAGTGTGATACTTTGCATTGTGTATAAACATTAAAGAGAGAGAGAGATACACATAGTAAAAAAATTAATGCATGGTAAATGGAATAATAGAATACTGTGTGTGTAAACGACACATCTTCCCTCCACCCAGCACATACCCAACTGAACAAAACAGTTACAGACCTCTGTGGGATGGCCACATTAAAGATGGGGTTAGAAGGATAAGTTGAAATGGAAAATTGAGGGAGAAAATAAAAACTGGGTGAAAGTATAGAGTCATAAAGTTGAAGATACATTTGAGAGCTTGATTAGGAGAGCATAGAAAAGCCCAGGTTAGTGAAGGTTACAGATGTCTTAGGTACAATCTTTACTCTGAGATCTTTGTGGGATAGATACTGTAAAGACAATAAAGACACAAGTCAAATTATGTTCCTCAGACATCTTCATAATATTTAGGAAGATGTTAATGTAAACAAAAACCAGCAGAATATTAATTTTGAATAGTGTAAGTAAAAATGAAATAATGTCACAAATGGAGAATGTTTGCAAAGTGAAGAGAACAAAGCTTAAACAATCACATCAGAAGGGTACCCCTTTATCCCAACTCAATCAAAACACAAACTTACTGATGGAGAAATGAAGATAAAGGGTAGGAAGAAATAAGACTGTCAAAAAACTTGATGTTAAAGGTAACATTCTTGATGTCTAACTGATCGTTCTGGATTTTTTAAAATGTTGCATAAAATGAAAGCAAAAGAATAGATTCACAAAGAGACTATAAGAAGTCAAGGAGAGGAGCTGTTGGGACAGGAGTCTTCCCTTCCAGCTGCCATTTGCAGCAGGGAACCAGGCAGCTCCATAGCCTTCTGTGCTTGGCCCACCAGGAGAGAATGATCTCCTGGCAGCAATTTCCCTGCTGAGCATGGAGGTGAGATCTCCACCTTCTCTCTGGAGGGGTACAGCTAGGAGCACACAAGGCATACGATCAGTGGAGCAGCTGGGACAGGAGTTTTCCCTTCAGGCCGCCATTTGCAGCAGGGAACCAGACAGCTCTACAGCCTTCGGTGCACAGACAGTGCCAGAAGAGAGTTGGCCTCCAAGGAGTACAGACACAGGTTTACAGGCCCATAGGAGGGGCAAGCTCCAGCCAAAGACAACAAGAACAACTAACACCAGAGATAACTAGATGGCGAAAGGAAAGAGCAAGAACCCTACCAACAGAAACCAAGGCTACTTGGCAATATCAGAGCCCAGTTCTACCACCACAATAAATCCCAGATACTGCAACACACCAGAAAAGCAAAAGTTAGATTTAAAGTCTCTTCTCATGATGCTGTTAGAGGACATCAAGAAAGACATAAATAACTCCCTTAAAGAAATACAGGAGAACATGTGTCAAATGGTAAAAGCCCTTAAAGAGGAAACACAAAAATCCCTGAAAGAAATACAGGGGAACATGTGTGAACAGATTGAGACCCTTAAAGAGGAAACACAAAAATTCCTGAAAGAAATACAGGGGAGCATGGGTGAAGGTAGAGACCCTTAAAGAGGAAACACAAAAATCCCTTAAAGAATTACAGGAGAACACAAACAAACCAGTGAAGGAACTGAACAAAACCATATAGGATCTAAAAATGGAAGTAGAAACAATAAAGAAATCACAAAGTGAGGCATCTCTGGAGATAGAAAATCTTTGGTTTTGTTGGTGGAGTGTTTGTAGTTCCACTTTCAATCAATTTAGGAATGTTTTTGTGCCTACCATTTTGTTGGTATAATTGTCCATGATAATCTTCAATTTTAACATTTCTCTGTATTTTTATTCAATTTTGTCAGAAGTATTTTCCATGTGGATCTTCAATTTTATCAGACAATGTCTATAATTTTACTTTCAATCAACTTAGGAACATTTTTATACCTTCCATTTTATCTGTGTAATTTTTCCATGTAATAGTCAGCTTTAACATGTTTTTCTATATATTTCTTGAATTTTTTCAGTAATATTTTCCTTGTAGATCTTCAATTTTATCAGAAAGTGTTTATAATTCCACTTTCAATCAACTTAGGAATATTTTTATGCCTACCATTTTATCTATATAATTTTTCCATGAAATGTTCATTCTTAACATATTTTAATATATTTAATTATATCAGAGATATTTTCCATGTAAAACTTCAATTTTATCAGAAAATGTTTATAATTTCACTTTCAATGAACTTAGAAATATTTTTTGCCTACCATTTTATCTGTATAATTTTCAATTAATAGTCAGTTTTGACGTGTTTTTTATGTATTTCTCGAATTTATCAGAAATATTTTCCTTGTAGATTTTCAATTTTATCAGAAAATGTTTATAATTCCACTTTCAATCAACATAGGAATATTTTTATACCTACCACTTTATCTGTATATTTTTTCCATGAAATAGTCAATCTTAACGTGTTTTTCCATATATTTCTTCAAATTTATCAGAGATATTTTCCATGTATACGTACACAATGGAATACTATTCAGCAATTAAAAACAATGAATTCATGAAATTCTTAGGCAAATGGGGAACAGGGGCAGGGAAGAGGGCTTATGGGACTTTCGGGGAGGGGGAACTGGGAACGGGGAAATAATTTGGAATGTAAATAAAGAGCATAGAAAATAAAATAATAATAATAAAAAACAAAAACAACAACAAAAAAGAAATAGTCAATCTTAATGTGTTTTTCTATATATTTCTTCAATTTTATCAGAGATATTTCCATATACATTTACACAATGGAATACTACTCAGCAATTAAAAACAATGAATTCATGAAATTCTTAGGCAAATGGGGAAAAGGGGAGGGAAGAGGGCTTATGGGACTTTTGGGGAGGGGAGAACCGGGAAAGGGGAAATTATTTGGAATGCAAATAAAGAATACAGAAAATAAAAATAATAATAATAATAAAAAAATGTAAAAAAAAAGATGTCAAGGAGAAAAAGGCAGATATCAGGAAGAGAGGAAGAGAGGTAACTGCTTATTTGCTGAACAGTTTTTACAGAAAGTTGTAACATAGGAACCAATGGTTTGATGGGCAAGAAGTCACATGTGTTATTGTCTATGGTGAAGTTTTGACTGAAATATTCTTCCAGTTTGATGCATATAGAACTTATTTTTGAAAAAACAACAGAAGACTTAATATTAATTTAAAGAGGACCTTAAAGTTTTAGATATTATACAAAAGAGTCCGAAGACTTTAACTAGAGATTTAGGAACCTCACCACCCCAAGGGCGTTAGATGACTAGTAGCAAAACTGCTTTATTGTTGAAAGTCTTTAAATCAACTTAATCTATTTTCACACACCTTCGTTTGTGTCAACTATTTTGTTATTAAAATCCAAGAAGATTGTTTTTTTGCCAGCCTGATTTACCATCCTTCTCAGATATAGGTATTTATGGCTGGTAACTATTTATTAGGTTTTCCTGAGACTCTAGCTTCAGTCTTCTCTAACCAAGGGAGACAGAAAAGTCAATAGTAAACTATCTTACAAGTAAGTAATACTGATTAAATAGTCTAAGAGCTCCTACTTATACTAAAGTTAAGAAAATATAGCTACCTTATTAGCATTAATTTAATTATGGTGGTAGTAAAAAGGTTTCTCATTTTCAAAACACTTTCCATTATATTTCATTAAGGAAATTAGTGAAATGAGAGATAATATTTCAGCTGAAAACAATGAAATTGAAACAAGATTATAATGTAATTATTATAAAAAATATTGAAAATAATTGCCACATGCTTTGAAATATATTTTCAGCAAGAGAACAGAATTTGTTTGGCCATTCATTTAACTATATGCATCTACAGATCTATTTGTTTTTGAAATCCTGACATTGGCAATTCATCAATGTCAACAAGTTCTATGGAAATGTAAAGACTTTCAGTAATACATGAGGCTGTTTAATCACTAGAGTTGCCCCTAATATAGGTATTATATTACTTAAGATTAACAAATTAAAATTCTAACTGAGCTAACATTGTTCTTTTTGTGTTACAGTAATTGCTAAATGACTGTAAGATATATTGCACTCTATTCATTTGTATTTCCACTAAAATATGTCTTTTATCTACTTCTGTAGTATCTACATTTTTCTAAAATCATCAAAAAATACTTACCAAAATGGTGGTAACAATCAAAGAACGATTAGACAATGAGTCTGTGATGTTCGCTGGCTTTCCTTTCTGACTTTCTGTCATATTCAGGCCACTGGCTGGATCCCAAGTTCCAATCTATAAAATAGCAAATGTACATTCTAAATCATCTATCAGAAACTTGTGAGAGAGTGCTACAAAGGAACGTTGCAATTACTAAGAGTGTTCACCTCTGCAGCACTATGTGTTGTCCTTAAAGTATAGACTGTCTTCTTTAAGCATGATTCACTGTGCTGAGAAGTGTGTCTAGTGACATTAAAGAAAATAATAATACACCATAGTGCCACCATCAATGTGGGAGTTTCATTTTCCATTTAAATTTTCATTCATTAAGAAGAAACAAGTGTAATGATATATCAGTAGCTTCTAGAAGCTTATGAATAGAGTATAATGGATCTCTCTTATCCTCTCATAAAGAGAGCATTCTACATCACAAAGATAAAGCAAAAAGACAAAGAAAACCTTGGGATCCAGGATAAATTAGAAAGTATCTAGTTAATCATCCACAGTGTTTCCTCCTGCACTCAGTTTAAATAGAGTTTTATTTAACCAAATGTCCTCTTACATGTGAGGCCATATACATTTTGTGTGAAGACATTATATCCCATTTAACACAGTGACAAAGTAAGTCTCTGTGGAATATAGAAACACAATACTTCACAGAAGGCACAGGTTGGTTGTTTAATGGTAAGTATAAGACAGTATTATGAATAAAGCCCAGGTGTCCTTCAACTGAGGAATGGATCCAGAAACTGTGGTATATATACATAATGGAGTACTATTCAGCTATTAAAAACAATGAATTCATGAAATATATCCTGAGCTCCTTTTCCTGCTCTAAACCTTTGCCTACATTCCTGAAGGCCTGCCAGAACCAGGGACAAACAGGTAAGACCCAAGCTCTTGCCTGTCAAATTCCCTTAAACAAACCCCCACTACCTGAACTCAATTTTCTAGCCCTCTACCCATACTGCTTTCCTAGAAGTCAGCCTGAATCAGGGACCCCAGGTATTGGTACTAGTACTAGTGACCCCAGAGGCAAGCTTGTCATCCAAAATACAGGTTTTTAAGATTTTGTAAGTTTAGATGTTGATTTCTGGGTTTATCTTTGTTGGTTGTTTGTTTGGAAAAATGTATGTTCCCTTGTTTTTTCTTTCCTCTCTGTATAATAGCCTGAGTAAACTATAATTCTGGTGACTAGCTAGTCTTTGAATCTAGTAGGATGACTCCTGTAGCTTTTTTGTGGACTGTTAGGCCTCTGGAGTTTTGGATAGTTAAAGGCCAGCATTTAAACACAATCAACAATAGCCAGGGCAATAATGTCAAAACCAGAGGCCAGCTATGTCCTGGATATACTAAACCAGATAAAGCTAAAGAAAATGACCTTAAATCCAATTTTAAGGAGATGATAAGGCCCTTAAGGAGGAAATGAATGAATCACACAAAGAAATACAGGAAAATACAATCAAACAGGTGAAAGAAATGAATAAAACTGTTCAATATCTAAAAATGGAAATAGAAGCAATAAAGGAAACACAAACTGAAGGAATCCTGGAGAGGAAAAACCTATGGGGGAAAAAAATACCAAACAGGAATTATAGACAAAACCATTACCAACAGAATACAAGAGATGGAACACCGAATCTCAGGCTTAGTAGATACAAGAGAAGAAAGCCATACATGCCCCAATGAAATAGTTAATTCTAAAAAATTACATCCAGGAGATCTAGGACAGTATAAAAAGACCAAACATAAGATTAATAGGAGTATAAGAAGGAGAATATTGCCAGCCCAAAAGTTCAGAAAATATTTTCAACAAAATCATAAAAGAAAATTTCCATAACCTAAAGAAAAGATGCCTATAAACATATACGAATTCAGAACACCAAATAGATGGAACCAATTGAGAAAATCTTCCTACCACACAATAATCAAAAACACTAAATATACAGAACAAATAATGAAAGAATATAAAATGCTACAAGGGAAAAATACCAAGTAACATATAAAGGCAGACCTACTATAATTACATTCAATTTCTCAACAGGGAATCTGAAGGGCCAGAAGGGCCTGGGCAGTCTGTAAGAGACCACAGACAAACAATAAAGGCAATATACAGTGAGCCAATAGCCAACACCAAATTAAATGAAGAGAAAAATTAAGGCAATTTCACTAAAATCAGGGGCAAGACTAGGCTGTCCACTCTTTCCAGACCAATTCAATATAGTACTTTAATTTTTAACCAGAGAAATAAGACAATGAAAGGAGATCAGTGGGGTTAAAAATTGGGAAATAAGAAGTCAAAATATCGTTATTTGCAGATGATCTGATAGTAATCTCCCAAATTCTACTATGGAACTCCTATAGCTGATGAACTCCTTCAGCAAAGTGTCCAGATACAACATTAACTAAAAAAAAAAACAAAAACAAAAATATTTTTAGAACCAACACCCTTTACAATAGCTATTTCCATTCTCCTGGGAGGGACTGAGAACAAGGAATGAGAGTCAGCACTCAGGAGAGTTCCTCAAAACCTTCTTCCCACCTTAATTTGTAAAACAAAGGCTAGAGTCTGTGATTGGTCAGATGAAGGGAAGGTGAAGCTGAAAGTTGGGAGAGAGAAGAAGGAAAAGAGAGAGAGAAAGAGAGAGAGGAGGAGGGAGGAGGAGGTGGAGGGAAAGCAGAGCAGAAGCATGTGGCCTGGAGAAACCTCAAGCAATAAGGGTTCAAATAGATGGGGAAGATGGTAGTTTAGTGGTAGATCTGCCCAATCTAGGCACAAAACTTGTATTCATATTAATTAAGTTGTGTTTTCATTGCCTGGGCATATTTGGGTTGGAGATTTACTGCAAGAGACATGTATAACAAACTACAAGTCTTTGAAAAAAGAAATTGATTCCATTAATCTACATGCCTGTCACTGTACCAATACCATGCAGTTTTTAACACTATTGCTCTCTAGTACACCTTGAGGTCCGGGATATTGATTCCCCCAGAAGTTCTTTTACTCTTGAGAATAGTTTTAGCTATCCTGGGTTTTCTGTTATTCCAGATGAATTTTTGAATTGCTCTAACTCTATGAAGAATTGAGTTGGGACCTTTATGGGGATTGCATTGAATCTGTATATTGCTTTTAGCAAGATGGTCATTTTTACTATATTAATCCTGCCGTCCATGAACATGGCAGATTTTTCCATCTTCTTAGGTCTTCTTCACTTTCTTTCTTCAGAGACTTGAAGATCTTGTCATACAGATATTACACTTGCTTGGTTAGAGTCACACCAAGATACTTTATATTGTTTGTGGCTATCGTGAAGGGCATGTAGATCAATGGTACAAAATTGAAGAACCAAAAATGAATCCACACTCCTATGGTCACTTGATCTTTGACAAAGGAGCTAAAACCATCCAGTGGAAAAAAGATAGCCTTTTCAACAAATGGTGCTGGTTCAACTGGAGCTCAGCATGCAGAAGAATGCACATTGACCCATTCTAATCTCCTTGCACTAAGCTCAATTCCAAGTGGATCAAGGACCTCCACATAAAACCAGACACACTGAAACTAATAGAAAGAAAACTAGGGAAGAACCTTGAACATATGGGCACAGGGGAGAATTTCCTGAATAGAACTCAAATAGCTTATGCTCTAAGATCAAGAATTGACAAATGGGACCTCATAAAATTACAAAGTTTCTGTAAGGCAAAAGACACTATCAAAAAGACAAAGCGGCAGCCAACTAACTGGGAAATGATCTTTACCAAGCCTATATCCAACAGAGGGCTAATATCCAATATATACAAAGAACTCAAGAAGTTAGACTCCAGAGAGCCAAGTAACCCTATTAAAAAATGGGGTACAGAGCTAAACAAAGAGTTCTCACCTGAAGAATATCTAATGGCTGAGAAGCACCTAAAGAGATGTTCATCATCCTTAGTCATTAGGGAAATGCAAATCAAAACAACCCTGATATTCCATCTCACATCAGTCAGAATGGCTAAGATCAAAAACACAGGAGACAGCAGTTGTTGGCGAGGATGTAGAGAAAGACGAACACTCCTCCACTGCTGGTGGGATTGCAAGCTGATACTATCACTCTGGAAAGCAGTCTGGTGGTTCCTCAGAAAACTGGGCATGACACTCCTGGAGGATCCGACTATACCACTCCTGGGCATATACCCAGAGGCTTTACCTGCATGCAATAAGGACACATGCTCCACTATGTTCTTAGCAGACTTATTTATAATAGTCAGAACCTGGAAAGAACCCAGATGTCCCACAACAGAGGAATGGATTCAGAAGATGTGGTGTACTTACACAATGGAATACTACTCTGCAATTAAATACAATGAACTCACGAAATTCCTAGGCAAATGGTCAGAACTTGAAAATATCATCCTTAGTGAAGTAACCCAATCACAAAAGAACACACATGGTATGCAGTTACTGATAAGGGGATATTAACCCAGAATCTCGGAATACCCTAGACACAATTTGCATATCAATAGATTTCAAAGAAGATGGAAGGAGATACCCCTGGTCCTGTAAAGACTGGATGTAGGGGAATGCCAGGACAGAGAAATGAGAGGGGGTTGAATGGGGAAAAAGAGGGAGGGAAGGTGGATTATGGGACTTTCAGGAAGGGAGGAAACGAGAAAGGGGAAATGATTTGGAATGTAAATAAAAAAAAAACTTAGAAAATAAAAAAAATCATCTAAAAAAAAAAAGAAAAAAAAAGAAAAAAGAAATATCAGAGGACAGAAAATTTTCCCATGCTCATGGATCAGTAGGATTAATCAGTAGGATTAACATAGTAAAAATGGCCATCTTACTAAAAGCAATCTACAGACATAATGAAATCCCCATCAAAATTTTAACACAATTCTTCATGCACATTGAAAGAACAACACACAACTTCATACAGAATTATAAGACACCTAAGATAACTAAAACAATCCTTTACAATAAAAGAACTTCTGGAGGTCTCACCATCCCTGATTTTAAGCTGCACTACAGAGCAATAGCAAGAAATACTGCATGATATTGGTATAAAAACAGACAGGTTGATCAATGGAATCAAATTAAAAGTGCAGAAGTAAACCCCACACACCTTAGGACACTTGATTTTGACAGAAATGCAAAACTATACAATTGGAAAAAAAGCATCTTCAATAAATGGTGATGGACTGAAATTATACACATAAAAGCATGCAAGCAGATCCATATTTATCATATTGCAAAACTCAAATCCAAGTGGATCAAAGACTTCAGCATACCACTAAATCTGAAGGAAGAAAAAGTGGGGAATAGCCTTAAATATATTGTCATAGTAGACAAGTTTCTGAAAAGAGCACCAACACCACAGACACTAAAATCAACAATTAATAAATGGGATCCTATTAAACTGAAAAGCTATGTAAGACAAAGGACTCCATTAGTATACAAAATGCTAACCTTCTGAATGAGAAAAGATATTCACCAACCCTACATCTGTCAGGAGACTTATATCCAAATGTATAAAGAATTCAAGAAGCTAGACATCAACATAACAAATAACCCAATTGAAAAATGGGGTAGCACTCTAATAAAAGGAGGGGAGAGGGAATAAGATAGGGGGTTTGCTAAGGGAAAACCAACCTGGAAGGGGGACAACATATGAAATGTAAATAAATAAAATAACCAGTTAAGAAAAAAGAAAAATAGAGTACAGATCCAAACATAGAATTCTCAAAAGAAGAATCTCTAATGGCTAAGAAGCATTAAAAAAAAACAAAACAAAACAAAACAAAAAAACATCCTTAGATCCTTAGTTATCAGGGAAATGAAAATCAAAATGACTCTGAAATTCTATCTTATACCTCTAAAAATGGTAAAGATCAAAACTCAAGGGACAGGAAGTACTGGCAAGGATATGGAGCATCATCCACATCCTGCTGTTGGAAGTAAAAAAATATATACATCTACTATCAAAATTAAAATGAGCTTTCCTTGGAAAGTTGGAAATCGATTTACCTCCACATCCAGCTACACTACTCTTGAGCATATACCCAAAGGTCACTTAATCTTACTATAACCATATTTGTTGTTACTCTACTCATTAGCCAGATATTTAAAATATCTTAGATACCCTTCAACATAAAAATGGATAAAGAAAATGTGTACATTTATACAACGGAATAATTTATTTAGATGTTAGTAAAATGGAATTAAGAAATTTTCAGGCAAATGGATGGAACTAGAAAAACTCATTTTGAATGAGGTAACACAGACTAAGAAAGAAAAATATGGTTTGTTTTCATTTATATGTGGGTATTAGTCATTGAATAAATGGAAACCAATCTACAATCTGTAGACCCAGAGAAGTTAGGTATAGAAGAAGGGACTGGAAGGGCTCATGAAGCTCCATGGCAGTGGGAAATAGAAGACAGTTTATTGGTAAAATGCATGATCGGGAGGGCAGGATCAGGAAGATCATACGGAAAAAGAGAAAGGTGATTAGATTGTTAAATGTAATGTGATGAGGAACATTTGATGAGTGGTAAAGAAACCTAGTACAGTAAAAACTTCCTAAATTTTTTTGAAGGTGATCCTAATGACATCTTCTAATGAACATAAAAGAGTCAAATATTTGAAATGTTATCATTAGGGGTCACATTTTATATGTGTGTAGTATATATTCTTTTAACTACAGACATCACCTCACCTGCACTATAAACACCTCTAATTACTTGAAAATGCTGACCCATAGTCTTAGGCATCTGAAACACTGCTATTGCCATTATCTCTTCCCAATGGAATTGCAAAAGATAACTAACTCTTCCTCAGACACTGGAGTAAATGCTTTGTGTGAGGGAAGCCACAAGTATTTAAACCACTGCTTCTCAACTTTCCTAATGCCATGACACTTTAATTTCTTTCCTCTATTTGTGGTGACTTCAAGCATTAAAATATTTTGATTTACTGCATAACTGTAATTTTGCTACTGTTATGAATAATAAACTAATATATGATTTGCAGGATATCTGATATGTGACCACAAAGGAGTCATGACCAACAAGTTGAAAACCACTGGTTTAAACAACAGTATGACCAACATGTTTTGTGAATCACCTGTCTGGCTGTTGTGGTCTGATGGATGGAATCTGAGAATAAGAACTAAGATGCTTTTGAGGACTGCATCATAGCTATATTTCTAGAAACATACCCTGAATATAATGATAGCAATGAATGGAAATATTCTAAGAGCATTTTGGAAGCACAATAAACAATATACCCTTTTTCACATCATAATAATTTAAGTGTCAAAAACTACTGGATTTTATTTTCTTAATCTTCAATAGTGAATATAAGCCTCTTCCACAAAAAAAAATTATCTGACTTATTGCCTAGCATAGATAATGTCTGGAATGGTACCCAATGTCCTCTGCTCTGATTGAATGAGGACACCATCTATGGATACTTTAAGAGAGGTAGTATTGGTTACCATTCTTGGATTACTACTGATCACACAGGGTTTTAATCAATGCCTCTGTAAAATAGCTGGGAAGATGAGAAGAATTTATTTTCATCATAGTTATTAGTATCCAGTGCGCTGATGATATCACACTTCTCTTTAACAAGAACCTATTTGTTATTTCTGGATTATCATCTATATAATTGTAAATCTAAGAAATGCGGGTTTATTTTTCCAGCCAAATATAACTAGACTCATGTTTCAGAAGTTATTAAAATATATTAGTTACTTTGTTCAACTCAATGGTTAATGTTGGCTCACAGTTTGAGGTCTAGTTAATCATAGTGGGAAAATTTAACAATAGGAAAATGATATATCTAGTCACATTGAATTCAGTCAGTATGCAAAGAGAATTATCATATTTCAACTCACTTTCTCCTCTTTGATTTAGAGTGGGAATGAAGCCCAATGTATAGTGATGCCTAATTTCATAGTGACTCTTCTTATCAACACCTTCCAGAAAATACCCTAAATGTCATTCTTAGAGTTTTGTCCCCAAAGGTGATTCTAGGCCCTGTCAAACTGAAAGCCATATACATTACAAGTTTACACTGAGAATTTCATATCAAAAAAATGTGTTCGACATTTTTTGATATGGGCCTCATTTGGGAAAAGATTGATTAGCATGCATAAAGTTTCTGGTTTGGTCTATAGAACAGCATAAGTTTAGCATAATAATACATGCTTTTAAGAACTCAGAAAAGGGCATCAAGATCAGAAGTTCAGTGTCTTTCTCTATTACATAGTGAGGATTGAGGCCAGCCTGCTAGACATGAGATCTAAAAAGAAAACAAAAATTAAAATAATTTAATCTAGACCTAAACTCTGCATAATCTGAGAGTTACAGTTCATGATTCTGTTTTTCTGAAATTTAAGGAAATCTTTTAACCATAAGCACCTATAAAATAGCACATAAGCTACATAGTTAATATATATATAATATATATATATTATATATATATATATTCATACAAAGGAAAATTTTCATTCCAAAAGATATAAATGTATAGAAAAAATAGACCAAAGCAAGACAGAAACCTAGTGGGAGAAAACATCCAATTCTTCAAGTCCACATCCAGGATCTAGGAATCATGATAAATTATGACAGTTTCCAAGGACTAAGAAGACCCACTTCTCATTGCTCTGTTGTCTGTATCACTATACTTTACATTCTCTCTCACGCTGATATTCTGGATAAGAGCTGTGAGTAGATTATACTATCTATATATTTCTTCTTCAAGTTGAATTAGAGTATTTTAAAGCCTCACTGAACGTCTTAGAAGATAAACAGAGAGCAGCCAGATATCCCATCTCAGTTCCCAATAGAGTCCATGTTTCTCTTTGAGAGTTCAGCAGTCAGAAAGAACTCTGTTATCCACATTTACCTTTGTATTATAACCTATCAAATTGCCAAATAATGTTCTATTAAGCTTTATATACAGCATTTTAGTCTAAAGTTCCAAAAGCAGTTCACATTCCTCTCACAAACCAGTTCCAAAGGCCTTCAAAGCAAAGGGAAATGTTCATCACATTTGTCAGTATTCTTGCTGTAAATAAGTAGATAATAAGTAACTCCTCTCATTACTGTTTTAGCCAAGTTTTGATCAAACTATAGGATTAATTTGTTACTTAAATATTACTTTATTTGATCTTATGTGATGAGGAGATGAGGATCAAGTTAAGTAACAGATACTTTTAAATATTTTCTTTATTTCTCCCTCCCAATCATGGTACAACAAAATTAAGAGTGTGAACATCACCAAATTCTATCTCCATAAAAATTCTTCTAGCATATTATTTTATATACTGTGATATTCTTAATTACTTCTGCTAAAACATCTTCATATTAACCATTTTATGAAATGAGAAATTGGAAAACACAGGTTGTTTAAAGGAATGATTTTCACATATTCAATCATTGTTAAATTGGATATAGCAATAATGCCTTCTGGATCATCTATTGATCACTGTAAATTGTTAACGGCATCAAGGAAAACCTCAGCCTTTTCAATTGGTCCTCATATATAGAGACTGCTGTTGCCCCAGACTGAGTTGAAGACACTGTTGTAGAGAGATTAAAATACTGCTTATGAGTATACATGACTGAGGATGGATTTGAGCCAATTATTTCTGAGTATAGATATTTACTAATTGTCTCTCTATATTATAAGACATGATGAATCAATATCATTCTACAGCTAACTCAGTCATTTGCTACTATTTTTCTTCTGATCCCCTAATTTTACTCTTACAATAATGTCTTTCTTGTTCGCCGTGTAGTTCCTATTTTCTTTAAAGATATAACAATGATGTTATCAGTTTTTGACAGTCACATTGATAAAGCTTCAGTGGATGTTTTTGTTACTGATTCTGTATAATTTAGTTCTATTTAGAATCATTTTAAGTTTATAAATTTATGCTAAAATTATTTGAAGTTATGTTTATACAGTCCCATATATAAGTTAAAGTTAGTCTTTTTTACTTTAACTCTTATTCCTTTTACAGATAAATACATGATTAAGAGTGTTTTTATAAATATACATAAAATGGTTGACTCAAATACTAAGCAATTATGTAGAAAGGCAATTTCTATTACTCAGTACATTCCCAATATTCAAAAGCAAATTATAAGCACATAATATATGGCAATCCTTCAGTTTTGTCAAAAATATTCATCTATTGTTTTTTTGGGTGGGGTTGGATAAAATAGACTTGAGGAGAATTATTCTATATATTAATTCATAAAACAAATACCCAGCATTCAGGAGGAAATGCAAATCAGTTATGAGATTTCATGGCAATATCATTAACTCACATTTTTGCTTAACTTGCATTGTGGGATCATGACATATTATAAGACATGATGAATCAATATCATTCTACAGCTAACTCAATCATTTGCTACTATTTTTCTTCTGATCCCCTAATTTTACTCTTACAATAATGTCTTTCTTGTTCGCCGTGTGGTTCCTATTTTCTTTAAAGACATAACAATGATGTTATCAGTTATATCATGTCATATATATATGTGTGTGTGTGTGTGTGTGTGTGTGTGTGTGTGTGTGTGTGTGTGTGTGACACCCATTATACATAGGTGTTTCCGGAAGTTCTTGTACTATAGAGGAACATTTTGCACTTTTCTTAATTTTGATTCAAATATAAGACTGGATGATTGGAAATATTGAAAACATCATTATCATCAATGATCATCTTAGTGAATTAGATATTTTTAAAATGTAATTTGATCACATTAGAAAGCTGTTAGGCAAAGGCCTATTATCAATCCCACACTTAGACACAAGAAATGTTCTCTCTCATCTTAGAAACAAGATAATTCAGAAGTCAGTGTCTCATGACTGTTTGTATCCCAATTTCTTAAAATGCATTCCTCACTTTACATTGTATTACTAAATGGTACAGTCTGAAAGCCTCAGTAGGAGGAAGTAATTGTTTTTCACCAAAGTAATCTATTGGTCATGATATGTTCATGTTTGTTTTCATGATACTATAAAAGAAATGTGTATTTTTCTTCTCTCCTGGGTAGTTTGAGCATTTATATATGCTGGTATCTCAGGCTGGAAAAAATATTCTCCTAAATCAACTCCACATGCAATAACTGGATGACATCTACTTTACTGTCTTTAAGGCAAAACTATTTCAGTAAAATAGAACTTTTTAAAGCCCTTATCATAACATCTGATTATCTAGGTGCTTCAATAAACTATAAGAAAATGCTAATTCATACATCATAAACACCATCAGACTACAGTATTGTTATTGCAGAGCCTGAACCACAGAAACAGAGTCATGTAAGGAGAGACAGTGTTAACTTCCATTCCTGTAATCACGTAATTTATGGGTTTTATATTAATTTAGATGTTTCGCTTTAATATAACCCAGCAGGAAAAAATGTTCCATTGTTGTTATAGAGGTAGTTTTGACTTGTTTCTTTCTTTGATTTATTTTGTGATTGTTGTTTTAAAGCCTGATTTCAAGAAGAGAACAAATACACATTATTCTTAGCAACAAATGACAGCCAGAATCCTCAGAACCTTCAGCTTCCTCTGACTGTAGTAGGCATTAGGCATGAACATGGTACACATATATAGATACAGGAAAAATAATCATACTCACAAAAGTGAAATAATAAATCTTTTTAAAAATTAAAGATAACTTTTAGTCTTAAATCTTAGTTGTCAGTTATTGGACTAATATATTGATGAATTAAATGGAAATTACTTAATAAAGTTAAAGAAACATGAAATGTGACCTTAACAAAGATGTCTTCTTTTTTCATTATAAAGTTTCATAGAATGATTAAATATTCAAAATGAAGAGCTCACATACCTTCTCCAGACCTTCTTCCTTGAGACTGATCACATCCAAGTCAAAATCTGTTCGTAATCCATTAGTTTTGTTAAATGTTATTCTGCCTGTGAGACCCTCCCAGTGAGCCTGAACAAAACAAAACAAAAACAAAGCACATAATTAACAAGAAACATTTTCCATGATTACTAGGGAACCAAGTTACTTTTACTTCTCATAAATAATATGCAATCATATTTTAAGTTATTTTGTATTGAAATGTTAAAGGGATTAATTTTTTGTAGACAACTTCCCAACATCAATATAAATGTTTAACTTATAATATCAGTGTATGTTGCTATGTTTTTCCTTAGATATAGTTAATAATTTTGGTTTATATACTTAAGGTCATTTAACAAAGAAAAATTAGTAGGGTATTGTATGTGATCTAGTGACTATATCACTCAGTATTATTCAAAATTATAATTTATTCCCTAAATTCATAACAGTAATAAGTTTATTACTCTGAAAAAAAACATGGAGTCCACAATAGTCTATTATATTTCTTCAGCTAACTATCTTCCCTTAAAATAAACAGTGTTACATTTACTGAAGAAGACAAAAAAAATTTCATAATTATTTTATAGGTTATAATGCTTGTAAAAGATATTCTCAGTGAAATATGAGGTAGAATATAATTCCTCCAAGGTGAGTAAATGGATAGATTTTATTTTAAATAAAAATATTTTCCCATTCTGTCTGGCACTTAGCAAAATGTGTACATTTCCCACTATATGGCAATATACTGGAAATAGCTTAGAACAATAATTACTTAAAGTTCTGACTACTGCAGCATAAGCATGAAACTGCAAAGTTTGAAATAATGTATACTAGTAGCCCAAAGACGTGATTATTAAGATTAAAGTTAACATTTTAATAGCTAATTTAAATGAATATCATCACAACTAGTTTAGTGACACTGTTTGCTTCCTTGATACTAGTGTACAGACTTTTCAAAATGGTTTTCAGGTACTAAATTTCAAACGAAATAGAAAACATGGTTATGATCTGTGTCATATCACAATATGTATCCAAAAATTTAAACATATAATTAGATGGAAAATAGTTTGCCCAATTTCTTCAAAAGAAAAAATATTCAGATGATAAGCAAAAAATTTAGAATAATGTAACAACAGATAAAAGAATCAGAAGCATCAGAATATATGTAGAGAACAGTCAACGGAAACTAGATAGAAAGCACTAAAAATATAAGAGCCCAAACCAGGCAAGTAATAAAAATTCTCTAATATACTCAAGTTTAAACTTCCTAGCAAGCAAAGTAGAAAAGAAAAAATGATGGAATTGTAATATGTAGGGTTCATATTTTGGAGTCATACAAGCTGCTGGCAATAAACACCCTCTCCTGGTATGGAAAACTCAAAATTTCTCCTGTTGGTCCTCTTAAGGGGAATACTGTGATTTAGTGGACAAAGCTCTCAATTACACCCTACAATAAATACAGTGGGGAATGTCATAGAGCTGTTTCTTTCAGGGCTAGCTGGCACACATCACAGTCATAATGCTCAAATGCTTAGTTCAGGAAAATCAATTCTTTCACCACAGAGACCTGTGATATACGTACAAAGCTCCGAGAGTGCTGAGTGCTTCAAACAAGAAGTTAATGTAAAATGTGAAGCAACTAATAAACATCATGATCTTCGGGGAAAATCAGTACCCCTAACTGGGTTTGATAAACATTGGAGAATGAAAATCCACAGGAATTGTTTAACAATATTGTGAGATTCCTATTCATGATCCTATTTGCATTTTTTATTCCATAATAAAATAGATGGTTAATCTTAAGTCAAGGGTGAAAAATCTTAAGTGTATCAATGCTTGTGATTGTTTTAATAACTAAGACAATGGACCATGTAAACTTTTATCCAATAGGAATCTGCTAAGCAAACAAAGGAATTCCCTTCTTAGGAGGAAGAGAAAATTGCAAAAGAAAAAAAAATGTGTGTGCACATATGTGTACATGAGTAATTTTCCACTTATTTTTCCTACTTCAGGCTTCATCAAAATCAGAAGATAGACAATACATTGTCATAAGCATTACTCCATTACCCAGTGTGAGGTAAATTTTATGCTTTGTGAATCCATACATTATTTTATTTTTGTGTTTCAAAATGATAGGAATTGAACTTGGACCTCATATACCCTCAGCAAGCAGTCTGCCACTGAACTGCATTTCTGGTCTTGTTACATTAATTTTTAATAGGTAATATAAGTAAAATAATTTTACATGTTGTTTTATATAGTTTCATGGATAAAATAGCTGTGTCACACATGATAATTTTAAATTTATTGTAGCTTAAATGACATTCAAATTAAAAACACATTTCAGTTTATTACCTAAAACATAAAAATTCTTTAGACATCTACATCTCTACTTAAATAAAATGCCAGAAAAACACATTTTCAAAATTAAGTTTAATATTACCAATCAAGTTTTTAATGGGTCATAGGCTTCATTTGTTTCAGTCATCAGACATGTTGATGGATATTAAACTAATTTATGACTAAAATAATACTTTTTATTTAATTGTCTCTTTGTATTTGGTTTGTCCTGTTTGGCTATCGTCTCTGGAGGCTTGCATTTTTCTTAAGAGGAAATGGAGGGGATGTGAATCTTTGAAAGAGGGAATTTGAGGGGAGTGGGAAGGAGTGAAGGGAAGGGAAACTGCAGTTAACATATAATTTATGAAAAAATCAATTAAATGGAGTTCAGTTAAAAAATAAAATTGTGTGGTGGCAGAACTGCACTGTCCTTACTCAGTCTTTTCTCTACTTACCTCTTTAATTAGGCTCATGAAGCGTGTCCCAAAGCGCCAGGGTTTGTGTCGATTGCATTGCAAGGAGCTGACTGTCATCTGGGGAAACTGTTGGACAGCCACAGACACGACGTGCACTGCATCATACATCAGAGCAGCATCAGTCTGGAAGGCAGAGAAAGGACATTCATGTTCATAAAAGCACAGTATGCAGACAATAATGGGCTAAGAAGTTTTGTTTAAAGTTAGCGAAAACACAATTTCCTCTACATTTTGTGGTTCTCTCAGATAAGGCACTGTGAACATATTACTACAGCTCTTTTAGAAGAATTGACCCACAAGGGCTTTCTCTCCTAAGTCAGTACAGACCCTGGTATTGCCTTTTTAGCTGGAAATATATAAAGACACTTTATCGGTCTTCACACTTTCTCTTGGTGTATCTTAGTCTCACCACACACACACACACACACACACACACACACACACACGCACACGCACATGCACACACACACACACACACACACACATACACACGCACACACACACACACGTATGTTGGATGAAATTGTGACATTTAGAATGATTGTATGTCTCACATATTTATAGAAGTAAACAGTTCTCCTGTGCAGGAGGAAGAAAAGAGATTTTTTTAAAGAAAGTTACTTTTAAAAGCTTAAAATATAAGCCCAGATCTTGTCTTGAGCTCTATTTTCAAATATCCATTCTCAGTCATGATGCATCATCTCACATCCTGAATCTCAGTATATGTGTTAATCCCTTTTCAAGATCCCAAGATTAATCTCTTAAGCTGTTTTCTTCACTCAACATTTCCATATCAATAAAAATTCATTTAGCTTTGCAAGTAAAACGAATATGAATTTTTCTGTTCTGCACCTGATCAAAATGACCAGCCACTTTGTGAATCAATGATAAAAATAATGCCTATAAAACTCATAACAAATAAGAGGTTCAGAGACTATCAATTGTTCTGTTAACAGGACTCTCTCACCATGTGTTGTGATCCATGCCAGACCTTATACCTACAGGAGAGGGACACACTTGCAGGGGTAGAAGCAGTGATATTTGAGCCATCTGTTTGGCATGCTTTAGAATAAAATCATCTATTTCCTTTTCCCATTCACACAATTAGTGGGCTGTGAAATGAATTCCAAACTGAATAGGAACTCTATAGATCATGTTGTGTGCCACAATACAAGACAAAATGAGGAGGCTATTATTTGATTCAAAGGAATCCTAAGAGTATTACCCCAGGAAGTAGAAGATGGGTAAAGAACACCCTGCAATATCAGAGCTTAGGAGCAATAATTTTTCTCCTTTTTAAGTATTTGAGAAATGTAAATTCATATCCACAAACTTTTTTTTTATTAATAAGAGATGACTAATTTTGCATACCACAATAGCTGCATGGTAGTAACTAGAAGAGTGAATTTGATACAGCGTACCAAATATGAACCTGACAATTATACAGTTTGGTTGGGTCTAAGTTAACGCCTGATGAATTTATCACATATAAGACACTTCTGGCCCTAGGAGTCATTACCAAATTTGAAAACTGCAGTTTTCTAAAACAGAAATGAAACCTTTAAGGTATTACTGGGAGGCTAGTTTCACAGCAGCACCACAGAAAAACAGTATAATTTTTTTTCCTAAATTCAAATTCCATTTCCTACTGTGATGGTCAATATTGTCAACATGGCTATATTGGGTCTTCTAGGAGGCAGGCCTTGGGGTGCTTTGTGAAGGAGAAAGCTATTTCTAACTGTGAAAGAAAACATAATCTGAATACTGAATATGGGTGGGACCATCATACAAGCTAGCATACTGAGTTGAATTAAAAAAAAAAGACAAGAGAGGACCACTATTCTCTCTCTTGCACACTGACTGCAGACACAGAAACAACTGTCACATTTTTGTTACCTTTTTTAGCCTCAAGACCTTGTAACCATTAGCCAGAATATACTCTTTCTTCCTTAGGATGCTTTTGTCAAAAATTTTGTCAGAGCAATCAAAAAGGAAACTAATGTATCAGAGTCTGGAATAAGATTTAAAATCACAAATAAGAATAAAACCATTACCATTAATTTTTAATAGTATTTTAAAATTGGAATTCTGTTAAGTATCTTTATTGGCTCAAATATAACAAAACTTGAAGGTTAAAACAAAAATCTTTGAAAACCATACAAATACAGGGGAATTAACTCACTTTGAACAAACAATGGATTGTGCTAGATATAAAAAGAATAAAAATTTTCTTAAAACAAAAAAGTAGAAATATAAAAAAAACTATTGAGTACTACAATGATTATTTAGAGAAATCAATATCTATATTTTAAAAACATAAAGTATTTGCATATACAACCTAGTAGTGTACCTCAAGGAAATAGACATATGATAACCAACAAAAATCTGCATCAGCAAGAAGAAAAACAAAATGAATATTATAGTAGAAATAAGCAAAATATAGAGCTAGAAATGATAACAGGTACTTGGAACTGCTTTCCCTAGAAAACATTGTTTCTTTATATGGGCCCAAAATATAACTAAATGCTGAATGATAGACTGTCCTTTCTGACTTCACTTACTCAAATAATATCTGAGTACCTAATATACCTTGTGTAGATATATCTGAGAGTAGAAAAAGAAGAACTAGTTTCTTTAGCACCACTCAACTCGGATTAGAGGAGAGTCTTACAACTCCAACTGCCTCCTGAATGAAAATTGTCTGTGATAGCAAAGCTATGGTCTAGAGCATAATTGTCCAGTTAACGGGGACCAGAACAAATCCTTTAATAAATGGCAACAATAACAACTTCTTTAGACCATTTCATAGTAGCAAAATTAGAAAAAAATATTAATCATACCTAGACACAACACCTTCACCAGGAATGTCTGTCTATCTATCTATCTATCTATCTATCTATCTATCTATCTATCTATCTATCTATCTATCCATTCCTATCTATCTATCTAGTATAGATATAGATGGATAGATAGATAGATATAGATGGATGGATAGATAGATAGACAGACAGACAGACAGATAGGTGATAGAGAAGATATAAAGATAGACATATAGGTGACAGATAATATATATCATATCTATATATGACATGTATCATATATAATCATAACATATCAAATATTTTTGGACCCCCTTTCCCACTGCCTTCTATACTTAACCATAAGGTACATGTTAGTAAATAGAATGGAAATGTAATCAGTGGAGCTCTTTATTCATTCCTCTTTTCATTGCACATTATCAAATATCCTTTCTTGTTTTTTTAATACTACTTATATCCTGGAAATGCTGAAATAGATGCCTGAGCAAATCACTTTGGAACTAATATTTTGTTGGTAATTTCTGTCATTTTCTAATCAAACACAAAAGTGCTCCAATTAGAAACTGATTAATAACATACTGAAAGAAAAGATTTAAAAAAATAAAACTATGAAATCTTTATGTTGAATAATTATAAATAGACAAAGGAGGCTCAAGTAAAACCAAAACTTCACTGACACCACAGAAATAAGATGGCTGATCAAGACATTCATGATATATACTCACTAATAAGTATTTACTTATTAGCCACAAAATTAGTATTAATATTAGTATTAGCCAAAAACAGTACAAAATACCCAGGATACAATCCACAGAACTCAAGAATATTAACAAGTTGAAGGGTCCAAGTGCGGATGCCTCAATCCCACTTGAGATGGTGAAGAAAGCAATCAAAGGAAGCA
Source organism: Tokudaia tokunoshimensis (assembly GCA_036184795.1). NCBI lineage: Eukaryota > Metazoa > Chordata > Mammalia > Rodentia > Muridae > Tokudaia > Tokudaia tokunoshimensis. The sequence goes on from BTHU01000021.1 coordinate 50,556,866, forward strand.
GAGGGAGGGAGAGACCTACGTGGGATATGGTAGGTGAAGGATAAAAGGGGAACATGATCAGGTATTGGGGGAGGGGATGTGAGTGAATCCCTGAGGGCCAGGAGAAAGAATGGAAAGAGGAAACCTCGGGAGATAGAAAGTGGGGGATCCTCTAGAATGTACCAGAGACCTGGGAAGTGAGAGACTTTCAGGATTCAAAGGGAGGGAACTTAGATGAAATGCACTACAGTGGGGAGAGGGAACTTTTTTTTTTTTTTAATTTAATTTAATTTTATTTTTTTAATTTACATTCCAAATCACTTCCCCTTTCCCGTTTCCTCCCTCCCCGAAAGTCCCATAAGCCCCCTTCCCTCCCTTTTTTCTCCGTTCAACCCCCTCTCATTACTCTGTCCTGGCATTCCCCTACATCCAGTCTTTCCAGGACCAGGGGTCTCTCCTTCCATCTTTTTAGAAATCTATTGATATGCTGATTGTGTCTAGGGTATTCTGAGATTCTGGGTCAATATCCCCTTATCAGTGACTTCATACCATGTGTGATCTTTTGTGATTGGGTTACCTCACTAAGGATGATATTTTCAAGTTCTGACCATTTGCCTAGGAATTTCGTGAATTCATTGTTTTTAATTGCAGAGTAGTATTCCATTGTGTAAATATACCACATCTTCTGAATCCATTCCTCCGTTGAGGGACATCTGGGTTCTTTCCAGCTTCTGGCTATTATAAATAAGGCTGCTATGAATATAGTGGAGCATGTGTCCTTATTGCATGCAGGTAAAGTCTCTGGGTATATGCCCAGGAGTGGTATAGCCGGATCCTCCGGAAGTGTCATGCCCAGTTTTCTGAGGAGCCGCCAGACTGCTTTCCAGAGTGGTTGTACCAGCCTGCAATTCCACCAGCAGTGGAGGAGTGTTCCTCTTTCTCCACATCCTCGCCAACAACTGCTGTCTCCTGTGTTTTTGATCTTAGCCATCCTGACTGGTGTGAGATGGAATCTCAGGGTTGTTTTGATTTGCATTTCTCTAATGACTAAGGATGATGAACATCTCTTTAGGTACTTCTCAGCCATTAGATATTCTTCAGGTGAGAACTCTTTGTGTAGCTCTGTACCCCCATTTTTTAATAGGGTTACTTGCCTCTCTGGAGTTTAACTTCTTGAGTTCTTTGTATATATTGGATATTAGCCCTCTGTCGGATGTAAGGTTGGTAAAGATCATTTCCCAGTTAGTTGGTTGCCGCTTTGTCTTTTTGACGGTGTCTTTTGCCTTGCAAAAACTTTGTAATTTAATGAGGTCCCATTTGTCTATTCTTGATCTTAGAGTATAAGCTATTGGAGTTCTGTTCAGGAAATGGGGAGAGGGAACTTATAGAGTCCATCTCCAGTAAAAAGACAGGACATCAAGTAGAGGTATGGAGTTTTCATCCTATTGTCAAAAACTCTTACCAAAAGTTGTTCCGGTCTAAAAGAACTGCATGGACAAAAATGGAGAAGAGCTTGAGGGAAAGGAGGTACAGTGACAGGCCCAAATTGGGATTCAGCTCAAGGGGAGGCTCCAAGGCCTGACACTAGTACTGATGCTATGGTATGCGTACAGACAGGAGCATAGCATGGCAGTCCTCCCAAAGCCCAAAAAGCAGCTGAGAGAGTCAGATACAGATACTTACACCCAACCAATATACAGAAGCTGGGGATCCCTGTTGTTGAATTAGGACAAAGCTGGAAGAAGCTGAGTAGGAGGGTGACTCCATAGGAAAACCAGCAGTCTCAACTATCCTGGACCCTTGAGATCCCTCAAATACTGAGCCACCAACCAGGCAGCATATAGACACATACAGCTGAGGACTGCCTGGTCTGGCCTCAGTGAGATGAGATGCACCTAATCTTTGAGAGACTTGAGGTCCCAGAGAGTAGAAAGGTATAGTGAGGTGAGGGTGGGGTGGGAACATCCTCTTGGAGATGGGGAGGAGGTATGGGATGAGGAACAGTCAGAGAGCAGACCAGGAGGGGGATAAGGACTGTACTGTAAAATAAAATTAAAGAATCATAATAATTAAAAAATTCTCAGAATGAAACATCTTCAATGGTTAAATTTTAACATAAATTCAAAAAGAGAACAGAAGACTTCCAAATCCTATTCTGAAGCCAAAACTACCCTGAAAGCAGAGCAAGACAGGGTCAATATACAACACAGGTTGTAAGCCAAGATGACTGATGAACATACACCTAGAAATCCTCAAGAAAATATTAGTAATACAAGGTTTTTAGTGTAAACAATACACTAAAATTATTAAAGATGAGTTTAGAGAATTACATTATCTCAGGCAAAGGGTGAAGCATCATGGAGGAGGATTTATCTTTGGCCTCTGCATATATAGGTATGCATCTGCATGAACATGTACATAACACACACATACACACATACACATGCACACATACACACAAATACACACTTTTTCAACATAATCTAGATGAATTTGCTTAGGGTTTCTAGTATTTGTAAGGATGGTTGAATGTGCTCTGTTCAATAAAAAAAAAGACACCCTTCTATAACTTACCAACAGAGGAATGACAAAAGTCATGGTTGTCTTAACAGAAGCACAACTCACATGTGACAAAAATTAACATCATTTATGATCAAAATGCTAAATGATTTAGCTTAGGAATAACAGTGTTGAAATTAACAATGTCTATTTATAACATGACAATAACTCACAACATACTGAATGCTGGGAAACTGACAGTGATACCTAAAAATACAGCAAGACAAGATGCCCCCTTTGTCAGTATTACCCAAGATATATAGAAGTAATACCTAGAGAAATTATGCAAGACAATGAAATAAATGGCATCTAAATTGGAAAGAGAAAAAAAAGGAAACGTGTCACTATTTACAGATGACATAGTCTTATATATATAGACACACCAAACACATCATTAAAACACTATTGGAATTAATAAACTAATTCAGCAAAGTATCAGTGTATAAAATCAACATCAAAATAAATTGCAGAGTGATATAGCAATAGTGAGTTATCTGAGTTAGGATTTAGCGAAGTAGTTCTACTTAAAATAGCCACAAAAATAAAAGACGTACAATTATATTTAAGCAAATGAGAAAGACGTCTACAATATAGCTACAACAGATGCTGGAATACATTTAAAAAGGACACAAATGAATGGAACCACAGCTCTCTTCATAGATTAGAATTGTTAATATTGCTAAACTTTCTATAACACGTAATGTGATTGATAGAATCAAGATAATCCTTATCAAAATAACAATGCCTTTCTTCACAGAGCAAAACAAACACAAATATGTGTATGGAAATATGAAAGACCCCGAATGTACAAAATTGGGTCAAAAGGATACAGTAAGAGGTCATAAAGAAGCTTATTACAAAATTCACTATAAAAATAGCATAACACTGACATAAAAAAAAAATAGCCAGAACACAAATGGAATGAAATAGAAGAGGAAAGCCAGACATTTGAGATCAACTCAGTTTTTTTCCTGTTTGTTTTGTTCTTTTATTTTATTCTTTAATTCTTTTTTACAATCCAGTCTTCATCCTCCTCTGATATGCCTCCCCAACCGCTCCCCAGCTATCCATCCCATAACCCTTCCTCTACCTGGTTTGCAAGAGGATGCCCTCCAATCCCCCCTACTAGACCTTCCCACTCCCTAGGTCCTCAATTCTCTCGAGGGTTAGGTGCATCTTTTCTCTCCTAGTTTTGAGAAAGGAGGAACCATAGGCAATGAAGAAAGGACAAACACTTCAACAAATGTTGCTACCAAACTGGATAGGAATTTACAAGGTAAAAATGGAAGCCCTCTCCTCACTGGTTGCAACATTAAACTACTAAAAGACGCAGCAATAATAATTCCATTTTAATGAATAACTTTAAAAAAGAGACAAAAGTGAAAATGCATAAATGGAATTATATAAAAATAAAGAAAATTTATTCATTGAAGAAAACTAACAAAATAATACTTTCTTACAGCAATGGAAACAATCCCCTATAGATAGGAAGAAGAGAAAAGCCAGCTATGGATCTGAAACGAAATGTATGGATACATCCAAGTAATTGTGTGTGTGTGTGTGTGTGTGTGTGTGTGTGTGTGTGTGTGTGTGTGGTGTGACAGGGAGAGAAGGTGGCTAGCAACAATCTTTAAAGCTTGGTGATAGAACTAAGTAGATATCTATAGAAGAGTTATAGAGCTACTTAGATTTAGATGAGTCCTCAATAGGTACCTCAAAAATTTTGGTATTTTCTCAATTATCAGATGAACAGAAATCAGAGTGTCAATGGTATGTCACCATTTACAGTAAGAATAGAAACTCTTCAAAAACAAAATATAAAAGGTTTTGGCAAAGATAATGAGAAAGTAAAGATCTTACACACTGTTAGTGACATTTAAATTTGAATAACACTGTGAAGCACAGAAGAAAGTTGCACAAAGGTTAAAAATAGAGCAATGATTTTATCAAGCAACCATTCATATTTTGGGAGTTCTGATGAGAATAAACACTTATGAATCTGTTACTCTTTGAAACTAAACATCTGACATAGAATTGAAATTGATTATAATTTTGCTTCTAATTTAATTTTCATTATATGTCATATCAACTCTAAAGAGTACTTCCAAGTTAAAAAATATAATTTTTAAAATTATACAATTGAGCATATAAACTACTTCCTTACTAAACTATTTACTTACTAAATCCAGATGATTTAGTTAGAAAAATTCAAAATTACTTGTGTCCTGAATATTTAAGTACAATCACATACATGTGTACAAGTATGTATGGTGGTCATGTTTATTAGAAAGGTAAAACAACTGGTATGAACTGGATTCATACCAGAAGAATGAAGTGACATTGGAATACTCTTTATTTCAAAAGAAGTAGATATTAGGAAGCTAAATATTAAGACAAATAGGTCAGAGGACAGGCCCATGAGTCATCGATAGTTCAAGCATCTATCAGCTAGAATGGGAACTGTCCTGAGAGCCTACCTTAGACTGAATTTGACTTTGGAGCTTTAAAATTATCTCTAACTTAAATTATCTAAAATGCAAAGAATATCTATGAGTCAAAAATATGTCTTTCAACCCTTTAAAGTTGGGAAGTATGGCAATTGGTCTAGACACCAATATATGAGCATAGCAGAATATTATTAGTAATCATTTCCTTGAATATTTTATCCCAGTTTGATTCTATGCCCAGTCTGTGGGCTCTTATAGCCTCTGGTTATGCATGCAGTGTAAGATCTGGGCTTCCTCTCATTGCACAGGCCTCAAGTTAGACCAGTCATTTGTTGTCTGTTTCCACAAGGTCTGTGCCACCATTACACCCACACAGCTTGGAGTCAGGACAAACTGTAGATCACAAATTTTGTGGCTGGTTTGATGTCCCAGTCCGACAGTTAGAAGTCTTGCCTGGTTATAGGAGATGATCAGTTCAGGATATACATTCTCCACTGTTAGGAGTATTTGCTAGGGTCAATTTGGAAGATCCTAGAGAGCTTCCTCTGCACTACTTTTACACATTGCCCTGCAAATACCCCAATTTCAGTCATCTCTCTTAGTGATCTCCCCCTGTGCACGCACACACACACACACACACACACACACACACACACACACACACACACACACACACACAGACACACCTGATCCTTCCTTTTCACATTCCTACCCATCCCCATCCACTCACATAATCTATTCTAGATCCCTTCCCAGGAAGATCCATGTGTCTTCTCTAGAGTTCTCCTTGTTACATAGCTTCTCTGTGTCTATAAATTGTAGTGTGATTATCTTTTACTTAACTGCTAAAATCTTTTTTATAAGTGAGTTTATAGCATGCTTGTTTTCTGGGTCTGGGTTATCTCACTCAGAATATTTTTTTTTAAGTTCCACTCATTTGCTTGGAAATTTAATGATGTCTTTGATTAAAACACCTGAGTAATACTCCATTGTATAAATATACTGCATTTCTTTTATCTATTCTGTTGAGAGAAATCAAGGTCGCTCCCATTGTCAGGATATTACGAACAAAACTGCTGTCATCATAGTTGAAAAAAATGTCCTTATGGTAGGAAAAATACTAAGAAGACCAAGTGAAACTGCAGAGAAAAAGTGAGGAAAGCCAGACAGGTTCAATCACTGTAAGAACACAGCCTACAGTATTAAATAAGCAGGGCTCACAGGAGATCACAGAGATGGAAGCAATAATTATGGACCCTGTATGGGTCTGAACTAGGTTCTCTGCATATAAGTTATGGTTGTATTGGTTTATATTCTTGCAGAACTCCTAACAGTGGGTGTGGTATTGTCTATGACACTATTTCCTCATTTTGGGACATTTCTCATCCTATTGGATTTCCTCATTCAACTTTGATATGAGGATTTTTATCTAGTCTTTTTTTAACTAGTAGTGCTTTGTTTAGTTGATATCCCTGGGAGGCCTGGTTCTCCTTTCCCTGCCCAGGAAAGGAGCCAGAGGAGTAAATCTTTGATAGGGAGAAGATTGGGGGAGGACTGAGAAGAGTAGATGGAAGAGAAATTGCAGTTGGTAATGTTGAGACAAGAATAAAAGGAAAAAATGCAATATGAACCAAAACATTTCAATTCACCTTAGATAACTTTTAAACATGAGTGTCTTGAAACGATCATAATATACCCTTGCAAAGCACATCAATATGAGATCATTTTAATTTTTTCTTTTTCTTCAAGTTATAGAATGAGGGGTTAAGGAACCCTTAGATCCATAGAGCAATTAAATTTCAAAGCTTCAAGTATTCAGTATGTAGTCACCACCAGGACAATAAATGATAGCTCATTGCTGAAAAACCAAAACTTACTTCCTGGAAGTAGTTTTTGTCTTCTGAGTTATATTTGCTCATTTAATAAATCCAACTAGGCATCAAATGTTTTAAAAGCATAATGTTCTCAATATTCACTCATATTTCAAACATATCCTGACATAAGACATAATAAAGAATGTTTAGAACATCTAAAATATTTGTATAGACAGATTTTACTTATTGAAAGACCCTACTAAGCAGCAAATTCCAGATAGGTCTACATTTGATCTATAAGTTTTCTTATTATGCTTGTAACCATATTAAATCTTTTTCTAAAGTTCTAAAAATAAACACTCTAAGATAGTTATATCTCCCCAAAATTAAACCACAGATTAGCTTTGTATAAATGATGAAGTTAAGACAAAGAAACCTTCTGACATATATATATGAAAGAAAACACAAAAAAGGTCTAAATTATATGAAAGAATCCTTTTAGCAAAACTTCATCAAAATAACTTAATTCTGATGGCTATGGCTTTTTAAAATAAAACTGTGCCCTAGAAATAATGGCCTTGGAATACCTCTATTAAACTTTAACTGAGAAAAAGTAGGCCAGGGTCAGGTGGCATATACCTTTAATGACAACACTTAAGAGGCAAGGGCAGGAAGACTGCTATAAGTTCCAAGCCAGCCTGTTCTACAAGATAAGTTCCAAGGCAGCCAAGACTATTTAAAAACCTGTATCAAATAAATAAACAAACGTCAACATTGCCAACAAAACTGAAGCATAGTGTTAAGTATATTATATAATTCCTAAAACTTATAATTTGATAAGAATCTCTCTCTCTCTCTCTCTCTCTCTCTCTCTCTCTCTCTCTCTCTCTCTCTCTCTCTCTCTCTCTGTGTGTGTGTGTGTGTGTGTGTGTGTTTCTTCCCAATAATGCTCTTTTTTTGACTAAAATTTTACAATGTAACAAATTTTCTATATGATATATTTGAATTACTCTATTGCTTTTAGTTTACTTGCTGGACCACACTCACCACACTAACATTGTAGTGACACCCATATGCTACCTTGTATATAGTAAGTCTGTAATGACATTTCTAAGAATAAATACATAAGTTCTGCCAAAACATTTACTTTAGCAGTAAAAGAAATAGGTCTTGAAGAACTCTGAATAACAATCACACTCTGCCATTTCTCTAGAATACATGACCTCCCAACGGTACCTTGAACCAAATCTGCCAGCAACTCCAGCCTAGGAGGAATTCGAGTGCAGCCTTTGTCCCAGTTCCAAATGAATTTATAGTAACAGTTCTGTGAACACATTTATCTTTCCATTAAATAAGTGTAGGCAGGCCTCCTTTGAGATCTGAAGCTGGCTGGCAGGTGGCAGATCCATTCTGGAACTCCTACGTTTCAGATTTTGCTCATTTCTGAACTCCAATCTGAGATACAATGCACAGCACAAAGGGCTGCTTCATCCAGTAAATGGAAGATAAGTCTACAGATTCTGACTCTTCTATTGACTTGGACCCTTAACTGAAAAAAATAATCAAAATTTAAAGTAATACCTTTTGCTTTGTTTCCTCATTTTTTAATATTTTTTTTTTAAAAAACCTTTCCATACTACTGATCATGGGTAAAAACTAATTTTAAAAACTTGATAGTTGCAGTTAAAAAGTAATTGTATATGTTATTTTTTTCAACTAGAAGATATGGATATTAATTGTGATGTATAAAGAGAGGCGTATTGGCACTGGATTCTTCTTGCACAGTCAGCAGCATTTGAAATGGGACTGAGAATATGCATCTCTCTGATAATAGAAGGGTGGACACAGGAAGGGTAAGCTGATGCTGTCAGCTGGCACACTATGCCCAGGCCCCTGTCCTTCATAATGTTAGTACACGACACCTGATAACCAAGTGAATGAAGAGAACTGCCCTCAGAACCAATCAGGAACCGATTGTGAAACATTTCTCCAATAGCTGTGCAGCTGCCATTGTGTGTGCTCTGCTGCCAGCTCTTTGTCCCTTTCTGAAAAGGAGTTCTTTACCAGCTGCTGTGTGGGCCACAGGGGCTGCGTGAGGCAATGCATTAAAGCAGTTTGCATAGTTCCTGGCACATGGTGCATAGCAGGTGCTGTCAGATAGTGTTGGTGATCACCAGGAGACTGGTAATCTCCTCAAGGTGGACAGGATCCCAAATAAGAAGCCTGTTTAAAAGTACAATGCTGCAATTTTTCTGCATATCTGATAGGCCTAAGTGGAGGATAGACATATGATGTTCAAGAGAACAAAATAGAGTACGCAAAGGGAATAACAGGAGGGCATTGTCACTGAAACTTTATTTCTATAAAATGAAGTTTATTCCTGATGGTATAATTTAACTGAAATGATAGCTTAAAAATTCATAAAACCTGTGGTTTACTGTCAAATTTAGAAATTATGAATAAAGATACACAGTAAACTATTATTCTGCCTGATAAGAATATATATTAATATATATAGTAGCATATAGTAATATATACACTAATATGTATTACTATATATTAATGGAAAGCATCACTGTTGGGCTGATAACTTCATACCAGCAATGCAACCCTAGTCAAGTCTGATTCAGTATATTTTTATCTGACAGGGAATCAATTAAGTTGACTAAAGGGGTCTGCTCTGGTTTTATTTCTTTTGCTGTGATAAAAACTCTGGAAAAGCAATTTAATTTAGAAAGGGTTTATTCATCTTACAATTTCAGGTGGCATCCATATTTTCAGGAAAGACACAGACGTAGAGAGACCATTGGTCATACTACATCCGTAAACAACATGTCTACTTAACAATCAACATTTTATAAACATTGAGGATTATGAAGTGCTGTTTGTTTTTCTTCTTCCAAATCTATACACAAGTCTTTCTATTTTGTCCTCAACAACAAATTCCATTCATCTGTGTGTTTCTGTTTAACTTTTCTATTTTGAGCACAACTGAACACCTTGTGCACATTAAAATCATTCTAGCCCCTGATACTCAGGGAGATAGTAATACGTGTTCTTTAATATCAAAGTAATATTCTAGTATTCCAGAGTTTTACCATCTCTCACACATTTTGATGTACATATCTATACTTCATGTTTTTGATCTAACCAATGACATCTTTGTATTACAAATATGTGGAATTTAAGTATATTTCAGATTTTTTTAAATGACCATTAATAACAACTTTGGTATCCATGAGGTTTAAAAACACAAGAGTCAATATAAGAACACATAAAAATGAAAAGAGGAAAACAATGGAACAGATAAACTTTCATGGCCAAATTGATGACCAAAAAAAGAAAATTCAGATTCAGGCAAGTTCTGACAATCATGTGAAAAGGAAAGACCTGCATGGTAGTGCTTGTTGAGCACTGGTAACAACTGATCCGTTTATTTGGTGCTCCTGTGAATTCACATATTTGAGTAACACTCTCTAGACCAACACCTTCTTATTCACACTACAAGCTGAAAAAAAAAAGAAAACCAGTAAATGCTGACTATCTTGTTCTGATCAATTAGTAAAATACAGACTAAAGTATGATCTCAATTAGTTGAATAATAATTAGTATTTAATATATAAGTATATAATATATGAATAATATATGTGTATATTTATATATACCATACATATGTGTAATATATACATGAAAAGAAGAAAAAGGCATTTCATGACCCTTTAGGGTTATACATTTTGGAGTTTTCATTCTCTCTAAAATGTGTTGAATGCCACTACCATTAAGAAAACACAAGATTATTTTAGAGAGCTTTTAGAGTTTTATAAGTAATGAAATGCAGTTCATAATGTTTAAACTTAAAATCATTAACATTTTTGAATATGGCTCTTCTGCATTCTTTCTAAGAATTACTATTAATATTGTAAAGGTGATTTCTTCTGACATATATGTAAATGTACTGTTTTGAAGCAGAAGATCCTGTATGCTGTCTTTGTTTCGTCATAATTTCTAGATAACTTTAAACATTTATATATGGATTTTAAAATATTTAGATGTTTTTCAAATACCATGTGGAAAAACTCTTCATTTTAAGATATAAATGATTAAGAAACAGCTGCAAAGCAGGTTACAAAATGCCACCAGATTTTCAATTAAAAATTCCATTAAACTAATGTAATTATTCATACCTAATTAAATCTTTTACCACTAAAAAAAGTCCATTGAGATATCCTTTTCTCTTTTTAGTTGTTCCATGAAGCTCTTACCAATGTCTACAAACCATACAATATCGATAGTGTTGTTAATGAACTCTCTAGCAACAATAGTCTAGTATTAATCATTTAGATCCTGTTAAATCTTGTCTGATATTTACTACATTTGTAACTGCCATTGATGCTGAGAAGAATCAATATCAAGGGGAAATATTTCTGCATGATCTGTTTCCCTCCAATATATTTAGTTATCTTGATATTTGCAGCTCAGATTACCTTTTTCCATTTAATAAATATATATTCATCAATATTTTTTATATTTAATGTTTTTAATATCATGAATGATGATTGATTTTTCCCAAGTTAACGGATTTTGATTCTTTATAAGTTGTCATCTAGGAATATACAACAACTAAAATAAACCAGTCATATGCATCCATATTCTTAAAACATTATGTAAATACTAATTCCAAATATTAACAATGATTGATAACATAAAGCCTCCAATATAGCCTATCCATAGCAAAGCTAAAATTATGGTAAGGACCTATTCAAGGTATATTTTTGAACAAAAAAAAATATACCTTGAATAGGTCCTTAGCATAATTGTTCATTGAGTAACTCCGCCCAGCATTTGACAGAAACAGATGCAGAGACCCACAGCCAAACATTGGATGGTGCCAGGAGTCTCCTGGAGGAGTTGGAGGGAAGGAATAAGGAACCCAGAAGGATCAGGGATTCCAGAAGAAGATTAAGAGAGTCAATTAACCTGGAACCAACAGGGATGACATTAGCCAAAATACCCAACAAAGGGGAGAGAGAACCCTTAGGGGCTTCCAGGTACTAAACAAATAACCAAAGAGTATACAAGAGCTAGACATATCCCCACCACCTACACACATAAGTTGCAGATGTGCAACTTACCCCTAGAATTAGGGGATCACCTTGACTGTTGCTTTCTTGTGGATATTACTCTCCTAACTGGGCTATCTTGTCTTTTCTCAGTGGAAATGGAAGTACCTGTGACTTGAGGAGCCAGGATGGATTTGTTCTCCAGGGGGGAACTCCCCTTTCTCAGAGATGAAGAAGAGGGGGAGAAATGAAGGGAGGGGCCATGTGAGAGGGCACTGGGAAGTGGTGAAGAGCTGTGATCTGAATGTAAAGTGAAAATAAACAAATAAATAGGGAAAAATAAACCCATTGTTGTAATTTGAATGAGTGCCCCCCCCCTAGACTGATAGGGAGTGGCATTATTGAAGATGTGGGCTTGCTGAAATAAATGTGGCCTTTTTGGAGGAAATGTGAAATTGAGGGTGGGCTTTTAGGCCCCAGACACTCATGCAGGACAAGATGGCTCATTCTCGTTCCTGCTGCCTGTTGATCTGGATATAGAACTTAGTTACTTCTCCAATACTATGTCTGACTGCATGCTACCATGTTACTTCATATGAAAATAATGTATTAATCCTCTGAACTATAAGCTAGCCCTAATTAAAACCTTTGCCTTAAAAGTGTTGCCCTAGTAATGGTGTCTCATCACAGAAGAGAGACCTCAAACTAAGAGCCCCAATATTCGTAAGCAAAAGATTGTATTTATCTTTCATGCAAAGCAGTACAAAATCTACTTTGTACTTTTGAAATTAGTTGAACCACTATGACCAAAACTTGAATGAAATTTATTCTGAGAATAATAAGGGTAGAAAATGGAATATTAATTTAATGTCAGGTAAGATTTTAGCTATGTAGTCTGGAGGATAAGCTACTTTAAATCAGGAAAAAAGTAAGTATTTAACAAACAAAGTTCATTTGTTGTAATATTGCTTTCTATAATATTTGTTTCCTTGAACTATGTGGTCTATACATTTTACGTATTATTAATTTAATTCACTATAAAAGGTAAATTGTGAAATATAGATCATGAAAACCCAAGCATAAAACCAACATTGAGACCAGGTCACTGATTTCCAAATATTTAACTTGTTTGTTTACTGCTGAAGCATGATAGTATAAATAAATAAATCACTAATTTATATGTCTAAACAGTATGGCTAAAATGTTAAATAGGCATCTAGTTTAAAGACTAGCTTCTCTCAAATTAAAAAAAAATGTGATTTATAATTTTGGTTGTGAACATACCCTTTAAATGCTGAGACATCTCTCCAGCTTGAAGTATTGAGGCTCAGGAAAATTAATAGTACTGTGTAGCAGTAGGGTGCGGAGAACAGGGGATATCCACTAGAAAGTCCCAGGTGCAAAGGAAGCAAGAGGTTCCCAGGAGTGAACAGGGATAAAATTAGCCAAAATACCCAACAAAGGGGAGAGAGAACTTGTAGAGACAAACTCCAGTTGATAAGCATGGCCCCCAGTTGAAGTATGGGGCTACTCACCCATCTCAAAAATTTTAACCCAGAATTGTTCTTGTCTAAAAGAAATGGAGGGTCAAAAATTTGAGCAGAAACTGAAGTAAAGGCTATCCAGAGACCACTCCACCTAGAGTTTCATCCCATCTGCAGACACCAAACCCCTACACTATTGCTGATGCCAAGAAGTGCTTGTTGACAGGAGCCTGATATAGCTCTCTGCTGAGAGGTTCTGCCAGCACCTAACTAATACAGACACAAATACTCACAGATAACCATCAGACTGAGTCTAGGGACACCAATGGAAAACTTAGGGGAAAGAATGAAGGACCTGAAGAAAATTGCAACTCATAGGAAGAACAAGAGCTAACTAGAAACCTCAGAGTTCCTAGGGACTAAACCACCAACCAAAGAGTATACATGGAGGGATCCATGGCTCCAGCTACATATGCAGCGGAGGATTGACTTATCTGGCATCAATGGGAGGGAAGGCCCTTGGTCCTATGGAGGCTTGATGCCCCAGCATAGTGGGATGCTGGAGTGGTGAGGCAGGAGTGGGTGGGTGGAGAAGCACCCTCATAGGAGCAAAGAAGAGTGAGGATTGGATGGGAGGTTGTGGAAGGGGAAACTGGGAAGGAGGACAACATTTGAAATGTAAATAAATAAAATAACCAATAAAAATAAAATAAAAAAATTATAAAGGAAAAGAAAAATGTGATTTGTAAAACAAAGCTTATTCAACATAGCTATCTTCCCATGTCATCTCACTTTTGCAGTCTCAAAACAACAGGGAATCAAAAAAGCAATGTTCTCACCAGACATAATTGAATAATGACATACAAATGCCCATGACAGGGAACTTTAAAAAGATGAAAATACTACACTAGAGAAATATCTGGAAATATGTGTTAAGCACTAAGAAAAACATTATGTTGTAACTTGGAGCAGAATATATAGAAACAAAAGACTACATGCATATGTACATTATTTTTTCCAAAGTATAACATCCTAAATATTCTGAAGTAAATTTAAACAAACACATCTATAATTATTGTACCATTATTCCAACTATTACTTGGAGCTACACTTACAGATATATATATATATATATATATATATAGATATATATCCTTTCCTTTAAAAGGAAAGCCAAGCAAAAACTCTTCCAGCACTCAGGAGGCAAACACAGGCAGTTCTCTTTAAGTTCAAAGCTGGCCTCTTCTACATAGTAAATTTCAGTCTAGCCAGGGTTATATGGAAAGACCTCTCTTAAAAAGTTATACAAAGTAATTATTAGTAATCATTAGTAAAATACACCTAATGATATGTCTACCTGCTTTTAAAAATTGTTTATTGAGACTGATTTTTTTCTAGTTGTTCTAAAACAAGAGACTTAATGTGCATAGCAGTTATAGATGAGGTATATATATGATATATGAATTAAATATGATTATAGACTATTAATCATCTTATCAAAATAAATAGGACCTTAATATATAAAATATCTTAAACTATTAGCTCTTTAATATGATTAATGCATCATACAAAATTAAAAGTACCTAAGAGTGTTTAATCAAGAACTGCTGATAATTTTAGTAATTTATATAATTTTCATTATTTTTAAAGCTTATTTGTTTATTCATTTTACATCCAAATGTCAGATACCCTATCCTCCCTGTACCCTCTTATGCAAGTTTCCCCCCATTCTCTCCTCCCCTTCTTCTCTAAGAAGGGAGAGACTCCTCTGGGTATCACATCCCCAATCCCCCAACCTCAGCACCCTCCAACCCCCAATACATCAAGTCACTGCAGGACTAGCTGCACCATCCTTTCCCACTGAGGCCAGACAAAAGGTCCCAGTTAGGGAAAAAAGTATTAGGAGTCACTCAACAGATTCAGGGACAGCTCCTGCTCCAGTAGTTGGGGAACCCACATGAAGACCAAGCTACATATGTGTGTGTGTGTGTGTGTGTGTGTGTGTGTGTGTGTGTGTGTGTGTGTGTGCGCGTGTGTATGTGTAGGTGGGGGGAGGCTATATCCAGCTGGTGCTTACTCTATCATTGCTGGTTCAGTCTCTGGGAGCCTCCAACATAATAAAAGTAATAAACAACAAAGAAATAACCAACATCAAATTAAATGGAGAAAAATTTAAAGGAATTCCACTAAGATCAGGAAATAGAAAAGGCTATCCATTCTCTATCTCCTTAAAATGGAACTTGAAATTCTAGCTAGAGTAATAAGACAACTAAAGGAGATCAAGGGGATTAAAATTATAAAGGAGGAAGTCAAAGTATCACTATTCACAACTGGTATGATACTATACATGATTTACTCCAAAAATTCTACCAGACAACTTCTACATCTGATAAACCCCTTCAGCAAATTGCCAAGATAAAAAATTAACTAAAAGAAAAAAAAAGTAACCCTCCTATATAAATGATAAATGGGCCATGAAAGATGCTAGGGAGATAATACTCTTTACAATAGACACAGGGAGTATAAACTATCTTGGTGTAACTCTAACAAAGCAAGTGAAAGAACTTTATGATAAGAACTTCAAGTCTTTGGAGAAAGAAATTGATGAAGATACCAGAAGATAGAATGATATCCCATGCTCATGGATCAGTAAAGTTAACATAATGAAAATGGCCATCTTACTAAAAGCAATCTAAAAATTCAAAGAAATTCCCATCAAAATTTCAATACAATTCTTTATAAATCATGAAAAACTAATTCTCAACATCAAATGGAAAAACAAAGCAACTTACATTTTACATGATCTGTTCTATGTATTACACTATGGTAATTTTAAGCAAATGAACATTGAAGGATAGTTAAATCCAGTTAATTTATAGCTTTAAATAAATGGTGAGGCTCAAAATTTCTTTGTACATCTTGTAGGCAGGACAAATTGAAAGTCAAATGTTTTGTGGAAGGGCTTGTGTGCCAATTCCTAAACTGGCACAGAAATTGTGAAAGTGGCAAACAAATGGCTCGTCTAGTTTGAGACCCATGTCATGAGAGAGAGCCCACCCCTGACTCTGCCTTGAGGACCAATGCCCAGATGTTAGATAGTTCAAAACCTAGCATAGAAAATGGTTCCTAATGATATTTTATATTTTATGAGTATAGGAGGTGAAAATTCGGTGCATATCCCAATTGTCATCAGAGAAGTTTCATTCAGAAATTTATGGAAGCAGATGCAGAGACCCACAGCCAACCATTAGGCAGAGTTTGGGCAATAATACAGAAGAGGGGAGGAAAGATTCAAGGAGCCAGAAGGGTCAAAGACAACACAAGAAAACCCACTAAATCAGTCAGAGGGCTTACAGAGACTGAAATGACAACCAGAGAGTCTGCATGGGATTGGCCTGAGCCCTCTGTATACATTACAGTTGTATAGGTTGGTCTTCTTGTGGGACCCCAAACAGTGGGAGAATGGACGTTTTCTGACTCTGATGAGACAATACCCTTCTATTGGGTTGCCTCATCCAACCTCAATATAAGGGATGGTGGATGTCTAGTATTACTGCAACTTAATATAGCATTTTTAGTTGATTTCCATAAGAGGTATGCACTTTTCTGAAAAGAAATGGAGGATGAATAGGTGGGAGTGGTGCAAAAAGGAGGAGATGGGAACACTGGAAAGAGAGAAAAAGGGGGAAACTATAGTTGAAATGTAAAATGGAAGAAAGAAATCAAGAAGAGTGAAAGAAGAAATGTCATTTACATAAAATAATAAAAATCAACTTAGATAATAGAAAAAAATTGTGAAGCTGCATAACTCTTACTTTTCTTCTTTATTTAGAATATAGGTCATCATTAACTAGAGTCACCATGCTGATCAGAGACATTTTGTGAGCCTATACCTCCTATCTGTTTGCAATTCCTTCTGTCACAGGATTTAGTGAACACTATATTCTGCTTAGAATTTTTTTTTAACTTTTTATATTCTATATATATGTGGTTCATCCAGTTTTTGTCTTTCCTTACTTGGGTTATATTATTGGACCTATTTCTGTTTCACCCATGTTTTCAATTATTTCAAGATTGTCTCTTCTTTAAAGGCATGAGGAGAATCATCCATTGTGCCCATATATTTTTTATGCCATCATATATTGGTGGACATTTGTACTAATTGAACATATTAACTATTATAAGATGCACATAGGAGCTCAGTTGGCTCCTAGACATGATACATGTCTTTTGACTACACACCTAGATGCAAAAATGGTGAATCTCTTCAAGAGATTTTGCTTTCTAATGAGTTTAAACTCATCTAGAATTTTTTAAATTGAGGCATACTTTTCATATTACAAAAAATATAATTCCATAGAAATCAACCATATCACTTTTTGAGAAATAAAGTTTCAACAAATATATAAAGAAATGCAAATATGTTTTACTGATTTATAAAAAAGGGTTACATAGTAGTACACATCCTTATTAACCCTATTTCAGGATAGGATGTAATTGAAAGAACATAGAGTATGAGATTAATTTCTGATTTGTAGAGAGGGAGAACCTAGGTCCAAAAGTCAGAAGACAATGACATTTTATCAAATGACTTCTCTATGGAACACATGTGGTTTATATGAGACAGATTAATTTTAAAATAGAAAAATAATATATTAAACCAGAAAGCTTTTGTAAATGGAACTTAAAAACAGTATGTAAATGAAACAGCACTTTGAAATAATTAATTCATTCACCATTCTTCATAGAAATGTGCCAGCTCTAAAGGCTCTATACAACATCTCTAAATTTGTAAGCATGTGTATCTAGATAATATTCCATTATCATATTCACAATAGAACTTAAATTTAAAAAGAAATAAATACAAAAGACAAACATTGCATATGCATTCAGCACCTAGCTGTTCTATACTAGATATTGTGCTAATGCAGAAGACACAGGCATAACCAGGACAGACATAGCACATGTCCTCATGAAGCTCATTGCTTAGATAATGTTCATTATTCAGTGAAATTTATTATGCTGAATACTAAATAGAAAAGGTGTAAAAGATAATATAAAAAGCATACACCAGAATGCTGAATGAAGTTTGAATGATACATAGAAGGCAAAACAGTCATGTTGACCCAGATGTTTTCAAATGTGGAAAAAAAACAACTAAAATGCAAAATCAAAAGCTGAGAAAACTTCAGTAAACCCTAAACTAATCCTAGGAAGATAAATGTTTGATTCTAGAGAGGTTTGAAAGTAGCCTTCATTGTGAACTGTTCGCTGAGTGCTCCTAAAGGGAGCCATTGTGCTCAGTGAGGAAGTTTCATTAATGACCAGGTTTGTAGACAGAGTCAGTCAGCTATCATAGTCACTGAGGTTACATAATATAGATACATGGTGTGACTCTTCTTGTTGCTCTTCATCTCCTTGCTTCTTACAACTTTTCTTCTGTGAGCACACATATGCACAGTGTGGTTATGCTTTTCTTTACTTTAGGAATGTCCACAAGTGACTGATTGTTTTATCTGTATTTCTAGAGAGGGCATTATAGGGTTAACAGCATTGCATTTAACATTTCATCAAACTTTTCAAGTAGTGGTACCCAACACATTGATTAGGTACGTAGGCCTGAGGTAGAAACTCTGAAATCATAAGCTGGTACAGAACTGAGACATATAGGCAAGTAATACTCAGGAGAAATAAATATGATTAGTCTCTGACATACATACTGAACATGGACAGAAGGATATGATGTGTGGTAGGGAATACAGGAGAGCAGGTGACAGTATACAATCTATATGAACTATAATTTGTATGCTTTTCTGAATGTTACTTCAAGATGAAGGGTTTTCTCTCTATCAAACTAGGCAACTAATTGTAAGTTGTTTTTAGGTTTAAACTTGTCAAATATTCAATCTCTGGCTCTATTTAAATTCTGACAATAAAGTATGTGACTTTTTAATTAATAGAGTCTGGTGAAAAAATACAAAGTTTTGGCTTTCTAGACAAACATTACTAGTTAAAAAAAAGGTCCTGAATAGCTGTTTTGGTGACTGATACATGAATTAGCCCTTAGAAAAAAAATTTAAGTTTTAATCACATTTATATGAATTAGATAAGAACATTCTATTTTGCACAGATTTACTTGTATTTATATCCACCCATATTTCAAAAACCTTGTGTGATAAAAACAAGCAACAAAAATAAGAAAATTCCATGAATTCCATGTAGTTGCAAAGTCACAGTTTCTTTGGAGATTAAAATATTCCATCCTGCAGGGAATATCTTTAAGCATGGATATAAAAGTGCCTCCCAAATAGCTCCAGGATGTCTCTCTTGCCTAGAACAGGTTTAGACCAACTGAAACACTTGAAAGTGTTGTTCTACAGCTGTTGAGCTGCCTACAGGCTATGAGTATGCACCAGATCCTGAGAAATTGTGTATCTTTTCCTGTTATGTGAGCATCTGTCATTGATTCATTATTGCTACTATCCACAACCTCTTCCCCATACGCTTATAAGTACTCTGATATAATTCATGACTCCCTACATTGGACTTTGGTGATATCTATACTTTGCTGTGTCATCGCACACAACTGGGGTGAACAGATATGTAGGGCCTCCTCAGGAAAAGTTTTGTCATGTAACATGTACAGAAGTCAATATCAAGAATTCTTTCAAAGAAGATTTTAATTGGTTGAGTAAATTTATTTTGATAATAAGATGCTAACATCCTTACAGTAAGAGAAATTTGTAGAAGAAATGTGTATTTTCTAAGCTACATAAACTTTTATGGCACATTCAGTCTGCCAGTTCATTGGTGTTGTGTGATCTGAGACTAACCAATGATAGAGAGAGAATAGATAAAATCAATCTTTTATTTCTAGAAACATCAGATACCAAGCTATTTTCAGGGCTGAGTGAATTAAGACAATTACATAAGCTCAGTGCTTTGGTGTCAAGGGAATCACTGAGTTGTTAAAAACAAGTTCAGATACTCTAGGGTCCTTACCACATTGTCACTGAGTCAAAGCGATGGGGACAGTCCCTGTGATTTTCTGCCAGGCCCTAGATCAGTACATTATCTGTTTGTCATCTGCTTCTCTGGAGTTTGGCCTTGATGTTCTTTGAAACATTATTTCATTTGTACATGGACATCTCCAAGGAATACCCAGCATGATTTGTCCTGGAACAACAGCCCTAGTAGACAGCTCTGGGATTTCCAGCTGCTGCTGAGGCTACTCAGTCTCATTCTAAAGGATGTGGAGGAAAAGCTAGATCTTAATATCTAATGATTTATCTCATCATTTTCTCACCAGAATAGTTACATGATCCAAGGATGATATAAAATGTATTGATAACATTATACTTTGATGATCACTTTAGATTACTTCTATTTAAATGCATAGGTTCCCAAAACTGACACACCTGACAAACACACTTTTTAACTATATGTTAACTAGATAAAAACATAAAATTTAGTATCTTGAATTTGATTAAACTTCGAACCCTGTTGTTTGAGTCGTGTACATACTGACTAAACTTTACAGTAGAATTCTTTCATGAAAACAAGCAAGGGAAATTCTTCTTATCACTCTGAACATGTAGGTCTGTAGCAAATAAGAGCTCCTGCCCATTATTCTCAGTTGCATTAGGAAAACCTATTTTTTGAATAGGGGTTTTATAATATGTTATAGGACAATTTGTACATTTGATTTTATTATAAATATAACAGGAAAATATTTATGTCAGGAGCATTTTTCCAATAAGTTTGAAAATATATGTATGTTATTGGAGAACATAATTGAAAAACATATAAATTTAATGCTATGGAGTTCAGCAGACTTTATAATCAAGGGGAGGCTGGTGAGCTCCCACCCTGTGCAGGTGCGCTCTCTCCCAGTGCGGGTCCCTCTGCAGGGCAGATGTCCCACAGCAGAGTTGGCATAGGTGACCGCAGACCTGCCCAGCTCTTGGGAGCAGGGAGCACACAAGCTGACTGAGACCCAAGCGATATTATGCTTGATTGTCCCTGTGTCTGGAGGTCCCAGTTGCCCTGTTGCCAGAGCAAAGATAGCGGAGTGCTCTCTGCACCTCTCTGCGCAGATCACTGTGCAGGGCAGATGACCCACAGCAGAGCTGGTGCCCAGATGACCGCAGAGCTGCCCCGCTCTTGGGAGCAGATGAAAGTTCAACAGGCTGTGTCCCAAGTGAGGTTATATTGGGGAGTCCCTGGGTACCTGTATGCTCAGTGCAGTCGATCCCCCCCCTCCAGCAGAGGTCGCCAAGGGAAGACTGGTGCACTCCCACCCTGTGCGTGTGCGCTGTGTGCGCTCTCTCCCAGTGCGGGTCCCTCTGCCCATCACTAATGATTACAGAACCCCATTGAAGACAGGGAGGGAGGATTGTAGGAGTCAGAGGGATGAAATAAACCAGGATAATACAGCCCACTGTATCAACTGAGCAGGGTTCACATAGGCTTACAGATACTAAAGCTGAAAACATAGGGCCTACATGGCCTTACACCAGGTTCTCTTCATATGTGTTATGGTTTCTAGTCTGGTGTTTTGCAAGTCTGCAAAAAGGGGGAGCAGAAATATCATTGACTTTTTTGCTTTCTTTGGAAACTCTTCTCCTATTGTGTTCTCTTGACCAGCCTGGATAAGAAAGACTTAGCCTGTCTTATTTTATCTTGTTTTGTCTTGCTTGGTTCTCTCTTGTATACCTGCTCTTTTCTGAAGAGAATATGAGGAGGAATATGTCTTGGGGAGAGAGGAGGTTGACATGGACCTAGAAGGAGTGAAAAATGTCATTGTGATATATTATATGAAAGAAGAATTTATTTTCAATGGGAAAGTAAATA
This sequence comes from Tokudaia tokunoshimensis, assembly GCA_036184795.1. NCBI lineage: Eukaryota > Metazoa > Chordata > Mammalia > Rodentia > Muridae > Tokudaia > Tokudaia tokunoshimensis. The sequence goes on from BTHU01000021.1 coordinate 50,579,062, forward strand.
TTTTAAAAATAGAAAAAAAGAATTGCATTGACTTGTCTAGACTTTCAGTCTGATAATTTGAATGTGTGATGTTTTACTTATTTGAAAGTTTTTATAATAAAGTTTATAAAATCTAAAAGTTATTTAAAAAAGAACAAAATTAAGATAAAAAATGTCTAGGATGTGTCTAATTTACTACCTGATATGAAATGAAAATCAAAATCATAGCAATCTGTCTTGTCAGAAATGTCAATTTTCTCAGAATACAAAATAAATAAATACTTTAACATTTCAGTCATAATATGCAAGAGATTTTAATCATATAAATTTATAGTTTTGAAACTAACAAAATAAAAACTTTGTTTCTCCATTTTATTTTGAGTCCAAAGGCTTTGGATGTGAGACAATTATTTTGAAAGAATGAATTTAGAAGAAATAGCCTTTTAAAAAAAACAACCAATTTTCCACTTTATTGGGTAATAAAATATATTATCCCTGAAATCATTTAACTTAATTCTCACTTGTTCCTATAACCTATACTCTTATTTTTGCTGGGTGAAATTTAATAAATTTCCTAGCCCATGATTAAATTTTATTGTTTTATGAACCATTAAATTGTGTTGTATTCTTATCAAGCATAGTACCCTGTCTCCTAGATACATTGTCATTGCTACACTGTAGCACAAGTAAACAAGCACAGAGGTTTGGTTTTCACCATGGAGTATCTCCAAGTGGGAACAATAGGTAAGCATCAGCAAGTCCTTTAGGTGCTAACAGTGTATTCTTAATAATTTGTGCCTGCCTTCACCTATATAAAGTTTGTTTGAAAAGGCACTGAATGAATAATAATCTTCATCATAAGTTATGATTCAGAGAAAAAAAACTAGATTAGAGAGTTATACCACAGATGATACATGAACATCCTCCTATGGATATACTGATGTAGGTTGCATAGAAACACATACATGCACTGTCATAATCAGATGATGTACTTATTTTTAGTGACAATAATAAATTAACACTTTTAATTCTTAGGGCAATTAAAAACAAATACTTCTAAAGAATATAGGATATAACAGCATGGTCATGTTCTTTGGTTAGCCAAGAAAGAAGGGTCTTGAGGCCAGCCTGGCTATATAATAAAGCTCCATTGTTTCCTATTTCCAGAAATCCATAGTTTTAAAAAAAATCTATATTAAAAGTCTTTAATACCACACCATTGAGAATATAGTTTCTTATAATGTTTTTAGAATTGTGTCCCATTTTAAATAGACAGTAGAAAGACAGGAGTTATTGACCACGTGTGATGTGTGTTTTAAAAAGTTCTTCATCTCCTCTGAAGTCAGACAACTAACCAATGACACAGGACAATGATTCTACTGATTTCATCTTGAAATTATGAAAATAGCCAAATTTAGTCACATCATGAAAATTAAAATCATATAATACACGGTGAGTACTTAGAATACCAAATGTGTATATATATGACAAGCATGCTATGCACTCAATAAGTGGTTATTAGCTTAAAAAAAAAAAAGCACAGACTACCCAGGACACAACCCACAGAACTCAAGAAGGTGAAACAAAGAGGGTATATAGGGTATATAAGGGTGAAATAAAGAGGGTAAGGGGGAACATACTCAGATATTGGTGGTGGTAACATAACTGAAGCCCTAAGGGCAAACAGAAAGAATGGAAAAGGCAACCTCATGTGGTAGGAGGTGGGAGACCCTCTAGAATGTACCAGAGACAAAGGAGGTGAGAGATTCTCAGGATTCAAAGAGTGTGAGGATAAAGTGCTCTACAGAGGGAGGGAGAACTTTTAGAGTCTACCTTTAGTAGAAGAACAAGACATCAAATGGAAGGATGGGGTTGCCATCCTACATTCAAAAGCTCTGACCCAGAATGTCTGAAGGAACTGCAGGGACAAAATTGGAGAAGAGCATGAAAGAAAGGAGGTCCAGTGATAGGCCCAAATTGGGATGGAGCTCAAGGGGAGGCCCAGGGCTATGACACTGTTACACCCAGGGTCTAATTGCAGAAAGGCTAATATGTCTGCCCTCTGAGAGGCACAACAAGCACAGATGAAAGAATCAGATGCAAATACTAGCACCCAAACAATGGACAGAAGCCCAGGAACTCTGTGATTGAATTGGGGAAACGTTGGAAGAAGCTGAGGTGGAGGGCAACCCCATAGGAAGACCAGTACTCTCAACTGACCTGGACTTCCAATATCTCTCAGACATTGAGCAACCAACCAGGCAGCATACACCAGCTGATATGAGCCCCCCACCCAACGCATATACATCAGAGGATTGCCTGGTCTGGTCTCAGTGAAAGAAGATGCATATAACCCTTGAGACTTGAGGCCCCAGCAGAGGTCTGGTGCAGTGGGGGTGGGAAGTGGAGACTTCCTCTTGGAGATGTGGGGAGGAGGAGGTATGGGATGGGGAGTGGTCACAGTGCAAACTGGGAGGGGGATGAAGTCTGAACTGTAAAAAAGGATTAAAGAATAAAAATAAGTAAAATTTAAAAAGCAGTTTGCCTTAGTATTTAAATTAAACTTGATTTTCAACATTGGAATAATATATTTATGCAGACTTTTTGTTCTATAGTATCATAGGTTTCTCAATGAACTGAACTTCACTGAACTATTTCCCATATACATAAGTTGAATAGTAAAGATTGATTGATCGACTATCAAAAGTGTTCTTAACCTCAGCATCTAAATACCTTTCATTCCAAAATATTTTATGTTGATAAAAAATGCATCATAGGGCTTCAACATTTATTAATTAAAAGGCACAAAGCATGGTAACCCTTACCATGATATCAAGGACCACAAATATGTTTTCTTTTCTGTCTCTATGCCAACTCTGCAGATTACACTTTTTTGGACGAGAGCTCAGGTATTAGATATTTTAGCACATAGATATATTTACAGTATTTCAGAGTATCATTCTTCAAAATTAAAAGCATACATAATAAAATACTTTTGCATATGAGAACATTCATTTGTCTTAGGAAAATGAGAGGTTAAATTTGGTATATCAGCTAAAACAAAGGCTGTTTTTCAGGAAACCTAGAAACTGATTCATAACTGATTAACTGTTAGATCAACTCTATACTTTACATCAAAAAACCAATTAAAACTACTTGTCTAATAAGCTATTATACAAAAATTGAGAATTTTTAGATTACTAATTTTTAGAATTTTGGAGAAGTTTTAGAGTGGCCTCTTGCTACTTCCAGATCCAGTGCCTCTCAGACTCTGTTTTGATGGAAAAATAAAAACTGGTCAAGATGAATTTTTACTACTCAGCTATTAAAAACAATTAATTCATGAAATTTCTAGGCAAATGGATGGAACTAGAAATATCATCCTGAGTGTGGTAACCCAATTACAAAAGAACACAAATGGTATGCACTCACTGATAATCTTGGAATACCCAGGTACAATTCACACACCAAACAAAGCTCAAGAAGAAGGAAAACTAAAGTATGGATACTTTGGTCCTTCTTAGAAGAGGGAAAAAAAAATCCATGGGAGGAGATACAGAGATAAAGTGTGGAGCAGGGCCTGAAGGAAAGACCATCCAGAGACTTCCCCACCTGGGGTTCCATCCCATATACAGTCACTAAAACCAGACACTAATGTGGATGCCAACAAGTGCTTGCTAACAGGAGCCGGTTATAGCTCTCTCCTGGGAGGCTTTGCCAGTACTTGACAAAGACAGATGTGGGTGTGCTCAGCCAATCATTGGACTGAACATAAAGTCCCCAATGGAGGAGTTAGAAAAAGGACCCAAGGAGATGAAGAAGCTTGCAGCCCCATAGGAGGAACAACAATATGAACCAACCAGTAACCCCAGAGCTCCCAGGGACTAAACTACCAACTAAAGAGTATACACAGAGGAACCCATGGCTCCAGTCCATATGTAGCAAAGGATGGCATTGTCAGACATCAAAGGGAAAAGAGGTCCTTGGTTCTGAGAAGTCTCCTTGCCCCAGTATAGGGGAATACCAGAACAGGGAAGTGGGAGTGGGTTGGTTGGTGAGATGGGGAGGGGGGATGAGATAGGGTGTTTTTGGAGGGAAAACCTGAAAGGGGATAACATTTGAAATGCAAATAAAGAAAATATCCAATTAAGAAAGGATGAATTTCAATTTCTTTCTTCAGAGACTGAAATTCATCCTTTCTTAATTGGATATTTTCTTTATTTGCATTTCAAATGTTATCCCCTTTCAGGTTTTCCCTCCAAAAACACCCTATCTCATCCCCCCTCCCCATCTCACCAACCAACCCACTCCCACTTCACCACCAGTCAGGATGGCTAAGATCAAAAACACAGGAGACAGCAGTTGTTGGCGAGGATGTGGAGAAAGAGGAACACTCCTCCACTGCTGGTGGAATTGCAGGCTGGTACAACCACTCTGGAAAGCAGTCTGGCGGCTCCTCAGAAAACTGGGCATGACACTTCCGGAGGATCCGGCTATACCACTCCTGGGCATATACCCAGAGACTTTACCTGCATGCAATAAGGACACATGCTCCACTATATTCATAGCAGCCTTATTTATAATAGCCAGAAGCTGGAAAGAACCCAGATGTCCCTCAACGGAGGAATGGATTCAGAAGATGTGGTATATTTACACAATGGAATACTACTCTGCAATTAAAAACAATGAATTCACGAAATTCCTAGGCAAATGGTCAGAACTTGAAAATATCATCCTTAGTGAGGTAACCCAATCACAAAAGATCACACATGGTATGAAGTCACTGATAAGGGGATATTGACCCAGAATCTCAGAATACCCTAGACACAATCAGCATATCAATAGATTTCTAAAAAGATGGAAGGAGAGACCCCTGGTCCTGGAAAGACTGGATGTAGGGGAACGCCAGGACAGAGTAATGAGAGGGGGTTGAACGGAGAAAAGAGGGAGGGAAGGGGGCTTATGGGACTTTCGGGGAGGGAGGAAACGGGAAAGGGGAAGTGATTTGGAATGTAAATTAAAAAAATAAAATAAAATTAAATTAAAAAAAAAAAAAAAGAAAGGATGAATTTTAGGGGGACTTCTGAAACTTATGTCTGGCACAAAGCACATGAAGTATAAGAATCCTTTACAATGTTGGAAAAATATTTATATTACAGATTATATATATTTGTGTATATTTATGTTTTATATATATATATTCACATATTTGTATATATTGTGTATATTTGTAATATATAATATATAATGCAAATGCAGACTACTGTAAAAGAGGTTTTTTAAAACTATCCATTTTTTTTAATTTTTTTATACTTAGGGAGGAAAAACTATGTAATAAATATATTTGCCCTTGCCCAAATTGTTCATTTTTGTTCCTGTTTGTTTTATCTTGCTTCTAATTTGCTCTCTAAATATCCCTGGGCCTCCCTCAGTTTAGTTAATTTTCTAACTACTCCTGTAGGGAAACTTACCTCTTTCCCTGGCCTCATCTATGCTGTGCCACAGTCACGCTAACAAGGGATTAGCATTGTGCTGGTCTCAGATGTTATTATGAAACACAAAATTAGAGGGAGGGCAGTCTACATCTACTGGAAATGTCTTTCTGTATACAACATTTTAAATTAAACGTCTAGAGACTCACTCTCAATAGACTTAGACACTTTTATTTATATATACATTTCCCTCTAGGATTAAAGTCTTAGTGTTCAACACATAATCAGAAATATGACTTCTATTATAGTGAAGTTTCATAAATTGCTTTCCTCTGATGAAATGGATCACATAAATCAGTTTGATCAACAGACTAGACATAGCTTTAAGAGAATAACATTCTTCACAATACTTAACAATTTTGGCATGTTTCACCTTGATCTTAGAGTGTGGCACCTCATACTGTGCTGGTCCAAAGAGAAATAAATTATCTTTACACTGATTTTGCATAATGAGATTGTCAGACTTATTTTTTCCCACTATATCTGCAAAATAGAAAACCTTAAATACTTGCTTGGAGCAGCCTAGGTAGTGAAAGCTTCACTGTATCAACATGGATAAATTCAAATAATATAGTGCATGAAATAAGTCAGACACCAAAAGACAAACAAGATCTCACTGCTATGTGGAGTGGGAAAAAAAAACTTATCCAATAGATATAATGTGTAGAATGGTAGTTGCAATGAAGGAGTGTGGCTTGTGAACAGAGTGATAGGTAAAGAAAAGAGTTCAAGAGAGCTTGTAAAAGTCACGATAAATTCAAATTATTTTTTTTCAGACACAGGGTTTCTTTGTATAACCCAGGCTATCCTGTAACTCACTCTGTAGACCAGGCTGGCCTCAAATTCAGAAATCTGCCTGCCTCTGTCTCCCAAATGCTGGGATCAAAGGTGTGTGCCACCACTGCCTGGAGATAAGCTCAAATTATAATACTGCATTATACTATTGAAACATGTTGAGTGAGCATCAGGCTACCAAAAAGATTACTTTGTTATTATTACCATATACTAATAAGCTAAGTTTAGCCACCATACAATACATATGAATTTCATAGAAGCATGTTTTACTCTATCAGTACACACAATTATATCTGCCCATTTAACAATCAAGAAATAAAAGTAAAAAAGAAATGACAGTCAATTAGGAACATAGGATAAGAATTGTTTAAGAAGTGACTTATGCTAACACTGCTATAAGTTATGGTGACTCGAAAAGGATAGATTTCTATTTCTTGTTTCAGTTAGAATCCATTTTCCAGCCTGAATGAGTCTAAATAGTTTCCAAGGGTACAACAGTAAAGGGAAATTCAAAGGATTTCACATGTGATATATGAAGAAATACCTATGCAGTCACTTTTCACTAGTCCTTTTCAATGTGTCACTGTCCCTGATTATTTTATCTGTACAACTCTGCCACAAAGTAGCCATGCCATCTCACCTCTGAAATTTTGCTCCTGTTATTGCTACAACATTCTCCCTTGTTCTTCACAGTCCAGTTCTCTGTTTCCTCGGGCCTGACCCACTAGCTCCAAGAATTTGTATGTGCTACCTGGCACTATCCTGCCTTTACGTGACTGCTCATCACACATTATAAGTCAGAGTCCTTCATGAGATTTAAGTACTGTGAGCAGAGAATCATGGTTCTTTTGTACCTTTATACCTAGTTTACATATTGAAAAGCAGACAACAGAAGTGGTGCAGATAGGCATCATAAGCACCCAGGAGTGAAGAGAAACCTGCCTGCATAGGTGAAATCAAGCCTGCTACTCAGAGGTTCACACTGGGAAACTTCTGGCAGAAGACCTCCAGTTTCAGTCTCTGGTTGGGATCCATCCTCTGGCACAACACGCCATGCCCAGGTGGCACAGAGAGACAGCTTAACCAACCAGGAGGGCTGAGAAACCGGCCTGCACAGGTAAAACTATGCCTGCTGCTCAAAGGTTCAAGCCAGGAAACCTCTGGCAGAAGCCTCCCAGTTTCAGTCTCCACCTTGGGTCCATTCTCTGGCACAGTGCGCCATACCTAAGTGGGGCAGGGAGGCAAATTAACCACCCAGGAGTGCAGAGGGGCCTGTCTGCACCGGTAGAACCTCCCTCGCCAGATGATCACACCCAGAACGCTCTGACAGAAACCCTCAGGCTTCCTTCTATAGCTTTGAAAAACACTCTGACACCACATATCATAACCAAATGATGCACAGAGGAGTGCAGAGAAGTCATGCAGCACCCCTGATGCTCAGAGGAAACAGCCGGCAACCCTGAGGACACAAAAGCCGAGGAACAGCCTAGGACAGGAGTTTTCCACTTACTGCCTACATCCAGAGTTGATCAGAGCCACAGAGTTACATACACAAATACAACCACAAGAGAGTGGATCTTGAAGGACTACCTACATATTGGTGTACACAGAGAGAAAGGGTCTCCCAGGAGCACAGATAAGCCACATTCAGAGACAGCAACACCAGTTAACAACAGAGAAAACCAGATGGCAAAAGGCAAACAAAAGAACATCACCAACAGAAATCAAAGCAACGTGGCACCATCTGAACCAAGTTTTCCAACAATGGCAAGTCCTGGATACCCTAACACACCAGAAAAGCAAGACCTGGATTTAAAATCACATCTCATGATGCAGATAGAGGATTTCAAGAAGGACGTAAATAACTCCCTTAAAGAAGTACAGGTGAACATGAGTCAATAAGTAGAAGCCCTTAAGATGGAAACACAAAATACGCTTAAAGAATTAGAGGAAAAAACAAACAAACAAGTGAAGGAACTGAACAAAACCATCCAGGATCTAAAATAAGAAGTAGAAACAACTAAGAAATCAAAAAGAGAGACAACATTGGAGATAGAAAATCTTGCAAAGAAATCAGGAGTCATAGATGCAAACATCAACAACAGAATACAAGAAATAGAAGAAAGAATCTCAGGTACTGAAGATACCATAGAAAGCAATGACTCAACAGTCAAAGAAAATGCAAAATGCAAAATGATTGTAACCCAAAACATCCAGGAAATACCAGGCACAATGAGAAGACCAAACCTCGGGATTATAGGTATAGATGGGAGCGAAGCTATCCAACTTAAAGGGCCAGTAAATATCTTCAACAAAATTATAGAAGAAAACTTCCCTAACCTGAAGAAAAAGTTTCCCATGAACATACAAGAAGCCTACAGAACTCCAAACAGACTAGACCAGAACAGAAATACCTCCTGTCACATAATAATCAAAACACCAAATGTACTAAACAAAGAAAGAATATTAAAAGCAGTAAGAGAAAAAGGCCAAGTAACATACAAAGGAAGACTTATCAAAATTACACCAGACTTCTCACCAGAGATGATGAAAGCTAGAAGATCCTGGGCAGATCTCATACAGACTCTAAGAGAACAAAAATGCCAGTACAGAATACTATATCCAGCAAAACGCTCAATCATCATAGATGGAGAAACCAAGCTATTCCATGATAAAACCGAATGTACACAATATCTTTCCACAAATCCAGCCCTACATAGGATAATAGATGGAAAAGGCCAATACAAGGAGGGCAACTACATCCTAGAAAGAGCAAGCTAGTAATCTTCTTTCAATAAACCCAAAAGAAGATAACCACTCAAACATAAAAATAACAGGAAGCAACAATCACTAATCCTTAATAGCTCTTACCATCAATGGACTCCATTCCCCAATAAAAAGACATAGACTAAAAAACTGGATTAGAAAGCAGGACAAAGCATTTTGCTGCATAGAGGAAACCCACCTCAGTGTCAAAGCCAAACACTACCTCAAAGTAAAAGGCTGGAGAAAAAACAATTTTCCAAGACCAGGAGACAAGCTGGATTAGCCATTCTAATATCGGAAAAAATTGTCTTTCAGCCAAGAGTCATCAAAAAAGGCAGAGAAGGACATTTCATAGTCACCAAAGAAAAATCCACCAAGAAGAACTCTCAATTCTGAACATCCATGCTCCAAACACAAGTGCACTCTCATTTGTAAAAGAAACTTTACTAAAGCTCAAAGCACACATTGAACATTACAATAATTGTGGGTGACTTCAACACTCCACTCTTCTCAATGGACTGATCAGGGAAACGAAAACTAAATAGAGACACAGTGCAACTAATTGAAGTTTTGGACCAAATGGATTTAACAGATATAGATAGATATAGATATAGATATAGACATAGATATATAGAGAGAACATTTCATCCTAAATCAAAAGAATATACCTTCTTCTCAGCACCTCATGGTACCTTCTCAAAAATTGACCATATAATTGGTCACAAAACAGACCTCAACAGATATAAGAAGACTGAAATAATCCCATGCCTCCTATCAGATCACTATGGAGTAACGGTGGTCTTCAAAAGCAACAAAAACAACAGAAAGCCTACATCCACATGGAAGCTGAACAATGTTCTACTCTATGATACTTTGGTTAAGGTAGAAATAAGGAAAGAAATCAAAGACTTTTTAGAATTTAATGAAAATGAAGGTGCAACATACCCAAACATATGGGACACATGAAAGCAGTGTTGAGGAAAATTCATAGCCCTGACTGACTCCAAAAACAAACTTAAGAGAGCATAAACTAGCAGCTTAATGGTACACCTTAAAGCTCTGGAACAGAAAGAAGCTAATATACCCAGGAGGAGTAGAGAGCAGGAAATAATCAAACTCAGGGTTGAAATCAAGCAAGTAGAAACAAAAGAACCAAACAAAGAATCAACAAAATCAGGAGTTGGTCCATTGAGAAAATCAAAAAGAGAGATAAATCCTTAGCCTGACTAAACAGAGGGCACAGAGACAGTATTAAAATTAACAAAATCAGAAATGAAAAGGGAGATATAACAACAGAAACTGAGGAAATCAAAAAAATCATCAGATCCTACTACAAATCCTATACTCAACACAACTGGAAAATCTGGAGTAAATGGACACTTTCCTAGAGAGATATCAAACCAAAATTAAATCAGGATAAAATAAACCATCTAAACAGTCCCATAGCCCATAAAGAAATAGAAGTGGTCATTGAAAGTCTTCCAACAATAAAAAACACAGGACTAGATGGTTTTAGTGCAGAATTCTATCAGACCTACAAAGAAGACCTAACACCGATACGCTACAAACTATTCCACAAAGTATAAACAAAAGGAACACTACTCAACTCGTTCTATGAAGCCATAATTACACTGTCTCCAAAACTCCACAAAGATCCAACAAAGAAAGACAACTTCAGACAAAATTCCTTTATGGATATCAATGCAAAAACACTCAAAAAAATTCTTGCCAACCAAATCCAAGAACACATCAAAAAAATCATTCACCATGATCAAGTAGGCTTCATCCCAGGGATGCAGGGATGGTTTAATATATGGAAATCCATCAATGTAATCCACTACATAAACAAACTCAAAGAAAAAAAACCACATGGTCATTTCATTAGATGCTGAAAATGCATTGGAGAAAATTCAGCATCCTTTCATGCTAAAAGTCTTTGAAAGATCAGAAATTCAAGACACATATCTAAGCATAATAAAAGCAATATACAGCAAACCAATAGCCAACATCAAACAAAATGGGAAACTTGAAGCAATTCCATTAAAATCAGAGACTAGACAAGACTGCCTTATTTCTCCATATCTATTCAATATAGTACTTGAAGTTCTAGCTAGAGCAATTAGACAACAAAAGGAGTTCAAAATGATACAAATTGGAAAGGAAGAAGTCAAACTATCACTATTTGCAGATGATATGATAGCATACTTACGCGACCCAAAAAACCTTACCAGAAGAACTCTGACAGCTGAAAATCAACTTCAGCAGAGTGGCCAGATATAAAATTAACTCAAACAAATCAGTAGCCTTCCTATACTCAAAGGCTAGTGATAAACAGGCTGAGAAAGAAATTAGGGAAATGATACCCTTTAAAATAGTCACAAACAATATAAAATATCTTGGTGTGACTCTAACCAAACAAGTGAAAGGTCTGTATGACAAGAACTTTAAGTTTCTAAAGAAAAGAATTGAAGAAGTCCTCAGAAGATGGAAAGATCTCTCATGCTCATGGATCAGCAGGATTAATATAGTAAAAATGACCATCTTTCCAAAAACAATCTACGGATTCAATGCAATCCCCATCAAAATCTCAACTCAATTCTTCATAGAGTTAGAAAGAGCAATTCTCAAATTCATCTGGAATAAAAAAAAAAAAAAAAACCAGGATAGTTAAAACTATCCTCAACAGTAAAAGAACTTCCAAGAGAATCAGTATCCCAGACCTCAAGCAGTACTATAGAGTGATAGTGTTAAAACCTGCAAGATATTGGTACAGTAACAGGCAGGTAGATCAATGGAATAGAATTGAAGACGCAGAAATGAATGCACAAACCTATGGTCACTTGATCTTTGACAAAGGAGCTAAATCCATCCAGTGGAAAAAAGATAGTCTTTTCAACAAATGGTGCTAGCTCAACTGGAAGCTAGTATGCAGAAGGATGCAAATAAATCCATTCTTATTTCCTTGTACTAAGTTCAATTCTAAGTGGATCAAGGACCTCCATATAAAATCAAAAACACTGAAACTAATAGAAAACAAACTGGGGAAGAGCCTTGAACACAAGGGCACAGGGGAAAATTTTTTTAGCAGAACACAAATGGCCTATGTAGAGGAATACCAGGACAGGAAAGTGGGGGAGGGTTGATTGCAGAAGGGGAGATGGCTTATGGGATTTTCGAGGGAGGGGGAACCAAGAAAGGGGACAACATTTGAAATGTAAATAAAGAATATATCTAATTAAAAAAAAGGAAAGTGGACAACAGAAACCTAAATGGTACCACATCTAAATCAGAAAATGTTCTGCTACCTAACTCATCTCCCACGTCTCTGCAAACTTACTTTGTTTTCTTAACCATATTTGAGATACGGTGACAGATAACTTAAGTAGTTATTCGTCTTTCAAAATGGTTTGGCTTTGATACAAGTTAAGGAACCATTTGAAGATATATTACAATTTAATATTTGTCTGTAGAAAACTTTAAAGAATTCTTGTTTTTCACTAAATGGTTATCTTATACCAAATGGTCAACATTAAAAGTTTAAAAACAAGTAAAATTTCACAGACTAAACAGATTTTTATTTTTTGAGGAAAATATATGTAAATACATTTATGTATCTAAGAACACTTAGTGGACTAAGAGGATATAGATTTAAAAAATAGCAAAGAGAGCATATGGGAGGGTTTTCAAGGAGATAGAAAACTATGAAACCTGTAATTATATCATAATAAATATACATAATACATTATATCATAATGAAATAAATTTTAAACAGAAAAATATTATGGTTAAGTCTTTGTCAATTTTGGACAGTATTATCCTACATTAATGACATCAGTAAAAGAGTGAGAAAGTTTTACAATGAAATTCTAAACTCTGAAAATGAATAAGGAAAGAATATAAACCAATCATATATAGTTGAGATAATAAATGCAGTTTATAGAAAGAGGAGTTTTCTGGAGACAAGAAGATGATGCACCAGTTGTTTTCCAGTAATAAAAGTAAACATCTAGCCGGGCGGTGGTGGCGCACGCCTTTAATCCCAGCACTTGGGAGGCAGAGGCAGGAGGATTTCTGAGTTCGAGGCCAGCCTGGTCTACAAAGTGAGTTCCAGGACAGCCAGGGCTACACAGAGAAACCCTGTCTCGAAAAAAAACAAAAACAAAAACAAAAAAAGTAAACATCTTTGATAAATTAATCTAAATTTAATATTATTTAACAACTTATATATAACCAACAGCATTAAAAATTAAATGACTGTATGTGTAAATATTTTTTTGAATCCATTGTTTTTAATTGCTGAGTAGTATTCCATTGTGTAAATATACATGGAAATATATATCTGATAAAATTGAAGAAATATATAGAAAATCATTTTAAGATTGACTATTTCATGGAAAAATTATACAGATAACATGATAGGCATAAAAATATTCCTAAGCTGATTGAAAGTGGAATTATAAACATTTTCTCATAAAATTGAAAATCTACAAGGGAAATATTTCTGATAAAACTCAAAAATATATAGAAAAACATGTTAAAACTGACTATTTCATGAAAAATTATACAGATAAGATGGTAGGCATAAAATATTCCTAAATTGATTGAAAGTAGAAGTAAAAACATTTTCTGATAAAATTGAAGATTTACATGGAAAATATCTCTGATAAAATTGAAGAAATTTATACAGATAAATTGGTAAGAATTAAAATATTCCTAAGTTGATTGAAAACAGAATTATAAACATTTTCTGATAAAATTGAAGATTTACATGGAAAATATTTCTGATAAAGTTGAAAAAATATATGGAAAAACAATAAACATTTTTAATTAATAAAATTTTAATCAACAGAAGTCTGTAACTAATACTATAAGACTAATTGTTTTACTAGCATTTTACTATGTTCTACATATTAACAATCCATATTACCTTGTACAGTAGGAAGCAAAAGAGACACCCTATTACAATGTCAGGGAACTGTTACTACTTAGTAAAAATATCACACATTTTCTCTGGAGACCCTGTTCTTCTGTTTCTTCACCTTTGCCACAAAGCTTACTCAATTTGTATGATTACTTTTTAAAAGTGAGACAAGAAAGAATGTTGAGTTGCCATATCTAGAAAGTAATCATTAGCTTTTGTGGCTTCTTTTCATAATAATAGATGAAGTTCATTTTCCCCCACAGTGACTTATGCTCTTTTGTAATTTTATATAAAAGGCATACAAAACTGTATTAAAGTTATTGAATAAAAATAAAGTGACTTTTTTATCTTAGGAAAAAAATGAGGGACAGAAAAATTGCAGGAGATAGAAGATAGGAAGAAGGGTCAAGAATATCATCTTTTAGGCATGACATGGCCACGGCAAACATGCCCTACAGAAATTGCATTTGACTCACTAGGCCTGGACAAGACTACTCTGTTTTTAGGGAAGTGTAGATAAAATAAAGCTTAAAAAAGCTAGACAAAATAAAGCTAAACAAAGTGAATAAGTCTTGTAGGGAGGAAATGGGTTGACTGGGGTGAGAGGGAGATGAGCATGGGTGGAGGCAAGAATTAACATGTTTTTTATATGTATAAAATTCTCAATTAATAAATTAAAGAATAATTATAAAAAGAGTATAGCAAAAAGTTTAGAGTCAAGAAGTAAATAATAGCTTTATAATTTCCTATCTTGTCTAAAATATTCAATTTCGCTATGTTTCAAATAGTTCTAAGTTTGCCTAACAATGTAAGTTTTTCTTTCAGTTTGCATTAAATGTTTAACATTTTCCTTATTATGAGGATATATGGAAATATTTCCAAATTATAGTCATGACACATAAAAAAAAACTAAATCTAATAGACTAAACTGTATTCTTTATGTTTATTGTCATTATAATACATGATAGTCCTGGTATTTCTGCCCTGAATATCTAACTACTGACTCAAAAAAAAAAAAAAAACCAAAAAGCAAAAGAAAAAACAGCAATAGCAAGAACAGCAAAAACAAAATGAGTGTGCTTAAGATTAAATAAATAACAACAACCAGAGAGTGGTAACAGCAACTCATAACCAATGGACCTTATTTGAAATCTACATATAAATTTAATATCAGGTAAAATATGAAATTTGTGAGAAAATTTGTAATTATAACACTGTATAGTTCATGATGTGAAGTAATTATTAGTTAATTATTTAAGTAATCAATTATTGGCCTTTTGATTATATATAATTTTTTAAAGTTCTTAATTTTTAATAATATCTAGTATAGTATTTATAGAAAATGACATAATTGTTTTATATCAGAATAAAATATTAGTTGTTATAATTATTAACTAAAACAGAATCTCAGTGGGTTCCTTCCACTAGGTGGTTATTATATTTTGTTCGTTTCCCTTGAAATAGCACATGAAGGTGAGACAACTTGAAATTCATTGCTGTTTCTTTAATAAAATATTTATAAATAATTAGCCACACTGAATATAGAAAAGTCATGAAAATTAAATTTAAAAATAAAGCAACAATAGATTAAAAAGCCTGTGGAATTCTATGAGAAAAGCATAAAAAGCATATCAACATCTGCAAACTAAACTCAAAGGTATATTTAAACTGTTTTAGCAATAGCACTTATCTCATAGTCAATTGATACCTTTTCCAAACGATTAAATTAGGAACAAAAATAAACAACAACAACAAAAAAAAAAAAAAACAAGTGTAAAGCAATTGTATCCTTCTTCCTGAATGCTATTTCTTGCTGTGCCATTTAAACATGAATAAATCTTATTACTATAACCTGTTCAGTAAATATATTCAGTGTAGGCTTGCAGCTTTTTTACCATTAATCAGCTGCCCATAAAACAAATATGTGCCTTTGAGAATAGAAACGGTTTCCCCATCAGGCCAGGGAGATATTCAATATTTTATATTCGATAAATATTCCATAAATCACAATATTCAATAAATATGACTGTGTATTTTTAAACTCATTTATCCAGGTCTGTGTGAGTCTCATTTAAAAAAAAAACTTTACAGATTCATCTCAAAATCTAGTAGGAGAAATTATTATGATTATGAAATATGGGATTCCAATTCTTTGAAACGTGTTCAAATACTAGCCATGCAATCTCTCTGCTGTGTAAGACTGGGCAAATTGATCTCTTCAAGCAATAACAAAAATCAAAATAATGAAATTAAAAGGGGTAAGTATGAAGGCTACTTGGGTACAAAGCGTAATGACATATCATAGAAGTCTGCACACATTTGTCTAGTGGGCGACAGCTTTCATGCGTTGCCCTTATGACAATTTAAGGAATACAGCACATTAAGAAATATTGAGCAATTGCCTTGATTTACTAATATTACAGATTGGGTATGAAGGAAATGCAAAGTTTCTTTATACAGTTTACATAAAAACAAAATAGTTCCATAGAATATGTCCAGTATTTGATATTTCCAGGTGGACTGCCATGAAGAGACAGTAGGAAATCTCTCATTGAAGAAAACTCCATGTCAGATTTGCCCAGAGAGTGGTCAATGGCTGTACACAACACAACTCATCCAACTCATCAGATCTCAGTTTAAAAAACCATTTATTGCAAATAATTAATCTTCTGCAATGTATAAATTTAATTGTACATGTATGTAAGATTATCTTCCCTGTTCTGGGAACTTAATAATGACAGGTTCTTTCCGTTGCCCCCCTTTAGCTTCTTATTTTTAATTATATTAGTAATAATTCTAAATAAAATAGGTCACATTTCTTTTAAAATATTTGTTACAAATTTAATACTTATTTTCAGTCAGAACTTCTATATTTTTTCTAAGCTAATATCTTCTTCCAGATTATAAAAGCATCTCTTTTAATTAATCATTCTATTTGTTTACATGTTTACTCAAATGATATCCCCCCTTCCTGGTTACCGCTCCACAAACCCCCATACCACATCTGCCCTTTATCTCCCCCCCCTTTGCCTCTATGAGGGTGCTCCAAATATCTTTTAAACCTTTCAAAGAGATACATAAGTTTATATATTATATAAGTCTTGTAGTAATGTAGAACATAACTCATAATTAAAAAGATATACATATATTTTTACACAGAGTCACTCAATACATTAGATGCAACCAACCAAGGACAGTCTCAGGTTTTTATACCAATGATTCCTATAATTTGACATTTTAATACCTACTGGCATTCCTCTATATGTGCGGATATGGGTACCAGTAACCCTGCTCTATTGTATATCTTAACATGGTAGAAATAAGTTCACACAAATATTTATGACACAAATGTTATATTAACTACTATTAAAGGTGATCAAGAATTGACAAATGGGACCTCATAAAATTACAAAGTTTCTGTAAGGCAAAGGACACTGTCAAAAGGACAAAATGGCAGTCAACTAATTGGGAAAATATCTTTACCAACCCTACATCCGACAGAGGGCTAATATCCAATATATACAAAGAACTCAAGAAGGTAGATTCCAGAGAGCCAAATAATACTATTAAAAATGGGGTACAGAGCTAAACAAAGAATTTTCACCTGAGGAATATCACATGGCTGAGAAACACCTTAAGAAATGTTCAACATCCTTAGTCATCAGGGAAATGCAAATCAAAACAACCCTGAGATTTTGCCTCACACCAGTCAGAATGGCTAAGTTCAAAAACTCAGAAGACAGCCGGTGATGGCGAGGATGTGGAGAAAGAGGAATACTCCTCCACTGCAAGTGGGATTGCAAGCTGGTAAAACCACTCTGGAAATCAGTTTGGCAGTTCCTCAGAAAACTCGGCATAATACTACCGGAGGACCCAGCTATACCACTCCTGGGCATATACACAGAGGACTCTCCAACATGCAATAAGGACACATGCTCCACTATGTTCATAGCAGCCTTATTTATAATAGCCAGAAGCTGGAAAGAACCCAGATGTCCCTCAATGAGAGGAATGGATACAGAAAACCTGGTATATTTACACTATGGAATACTACTCAGCTATTAAAAACAATGAATTCATGAAATTCTTAGGCAAGTGGGTGGAACTGGAGAATGTCATCCTGAGTAAGGTGACTCATTCACAAAAATATCACACATGATATGCACACACTGATAAGCGGATATGAAAACATTGGTGCTGCATATGAAAAGCAAATCATCATATATGAACATGCTTATCTGACTATGACAAAATGTCCTCAAAACTGACTACCATTAACCCTCTTCATAGGATTTCCTGTTAACTCACTGCCTGAAGACAAACTGCCTATTCTCATTAGTATCAACATGCTTGATCCCCTTACAAGCTTTCACACAGAGCCTAAGATAGAAAATATATTTTTTTTTAAAATGACATTTGTATCTTTATTTCAATTCAGCCAGTTACTTACCACAGCATACTCTAATATGCTTACAGACATGCATAATAAACATTTATCCTTTCTCCTAATAATCAAGAAATTAACTAAAGGCTCCCCAAGATTTTATACATAAAGAGTAGAGGAAAAGATGCCATCTTACAGTTGGAATTTGGAGATACCTATTCCTGGATTTCCATGGAATAGTTGCTTGAAAACTTTAGTGATATATGATATATTAAGGTGGATTTTTATTATCTAACTATGTAGTATTGCTTGATCCAACTGTCCATTAGTGCTACTTGAATCATTTAAAAGTATTCCAGGAATTAGGCCATATTCTTGGCCAGAGAATATGATCAAGACAGAAATCAGTGCAATGAAAGAAATGTTCCACTGCATCCTAGAACATGTGCATATTCCCCAACATTATCTTCCTCAAATTATTTATAGTATTTGCCATTTCAGTTTTTGTTTATTTTATTTTTTTACCTGAAAAATAAAACTATCAATCCCAATCAAGATAAAAGATAGTTAGCTTAAACATAGGGTCAAACTAAAAATATAGAAGAAAAATAGATATAAAGAAAATTAGATATTAAGTTTTTTATGTTAAATTTAAAAATAAAATAAGTATAACTATTGCCCAAACATGAATCTCAGTGATAAGAAGAAAGCATTAATTTTTGTTTCTCTTTTCTTAATTTCCTTTTGTATTTTCATTATTTTTGTGGCAGGTATTATGGGAAAATTATAATGGGCATTGGTATTTTTCATTTCCCATGGACTACATTAAGAGATTTTTATATGTCACCTCAATTAATTATTCCAACAAACCAAGAACAGCCAACAGAATGCAATTTTATTAAGCAAAGTCTTTCTCAGGGTCATTATGCAATTTGAGAAGGATAAGGCAGCATAGATAACTGGATTTTGAGAGTGGAAACTGTCACCTTTTACTACAGCAAAACCATAGTAGATGCAAACTGTATCAAATCTACAGATAATGAAATTTGGATTATCAAATAGAAAACGAGACAAAGGATAGTGGAGTACTTGCACACAGCTATCCAATCTATCCTTCAATGGAGTTTGGGGAAGTACAAACTTGTACCATTAGATGGTGAACTATTAGAAAATAAACACTTTTTAAAAAAGATTCCTTGGGGATCAAGAAATTGATTTAAAAAAATTATAGAAGAGTCATTGATCAAAAACAAATGATTTGTTGTGTTAGTAAGTTAAAAAACTCATAGTAATTCTATTTAGGTAAAACTATTGGGAGAAACATAGGGAACACTAGAGACAGTCACCATTCTAACTCTTGCTTTCAACATTAAAGTTCACCACTATTTGATTGAGCTGTGCATACTCAGAAGTGTTTCCCTGTGTCATATTTCCTTTTTGAATTTTTGATCTATATCCTTAAACTATAATGCCTAGAACTCTACCATCTTTAATACAGGAATGTTTTGTCCCTTAGAACATGGACATGCATAGTGTCCCTGAGTTAAACTTCTTTGGTCCCGTGGCATAGGGAGATAATTGTATTGCCAGTAAATTAGCATTCTTCTTCATTACTTTGGGCAATAACATAGTGGAGCATGTGTCCTTATTTCATGCAGGTAAAGCCTCTGGGTATTTGCCCAGGAGTGGTATAGCCGGATCCTCCGGGAGTACTTCTTGCCTGTGCTTTTCATCATTACCCTTATCACAATGCTGTTACGGTACACTATAATTTTCATGTAGGCCATAACACATAGAGAATTCTGCTTAGTTTTTAGCCAAACATGAGACACACTAGTAAACTACATTAAGTTTACTAGGACTCTAATAGAACCTGTGGTCTCAAGCAGATTTAAGGCAAACAAACACCAAACAACAAAAATACTGATAAACATTCTTGTTAAAGTCAAGCTAATCTGGGGAAACATATGGAAACATCATCCAATCTTTTAAAAACAAGCATTCTCATAAATATTTTTCAGGGTAATCCTACATTTAAGATAGTATTGCTTCATTTACAAACATTGCGAAGTAAATAATGATGTATGAAATGATTGGCCAAGTGTCCTGAAAGTCAGTCAATAAAGAGTATGAGCCTGCATCCAAGTGTTATAACCCACGGTCTTCTCATAGACATCATGTCACAGTGTGTGTCATTCAAAGTCCTGCCAATGCTAAATCCATAAAGATGGTAGATGTGCTTCAAGATAGATCAAATAATTCGATAAGCAGAAATTTTCACAGAGTTTTAAATGAATATAGCCTACAAAACCCAAGGTATGGCATATGTGACTTGTTGATTATTGAGTTCTCAGTGGCAGAAATAGCACAGTGAAATCAACTATGCGTGATAACACATTTGAAGTTATAAATGTTCTATCCATTTGAGATGCTTGACATATTCAAAAGCATCTATGACTGCAGCATTTTGTCAAAAGCCAGAAATAATTTAATCATGTAAATAATATGTCAGTCTTTAGCCTTAATTGGCAAATTCACAGTCTTTCAGTGAATGATAAGTATCTGTGCAAAGGAAAATGGAGCTTTTACACTCTTGTGTCACACAGAAGGGTTTACTTGAAAGTCTTTAGAACTTCTGCCCTGCTCCCTCTCTTCCCACAGTCCCATTTCTAATCTTCAACAGCACGTATCACCACCAGACTTATATTGTGTCATATTTATTTACCATCTGCCTCCTACTTCTAGAACTATAATTCTCTACAGGGTAGAATTCTGTCATTTGTTGTCATTTTGTACTTCATGTAGAGAACCCTATGAGCACTAGCAGCACCTAATCAGGAGAGCCACAGCTGCTGCTGTTGCACAATGTACATGGTACATGGTATAGAAAGGCACATTCCCACATGGATTATCTAGCCATATATATATATATTCATTCCAGAAGGTGAAGAAACTTGCTTCATAATTAAAGGTACGAAAGCAGAGATTCTCTATTACACTAGATAACTTTCTAACACATATGAATGGATGGATGTTGTCAGTGTCAGAGAACAAAGAAGCCAGATGCTCAATATCTATGAAAATAGGTCAGGTATGAATACTAAAGCAATTCACAGGGACAAGTACAGTGTTGAAAATTCCCCTATAGTTTCTAAGCACATATTCTGCCCAAAGTAAAAAATAAATACCAAAGCATTATTAGTTTCTCGATTTTTAAAATACTTTAATCTAATTGGGAAAATAATTAAAATGTGAGATAATTTTAATAGTAGATATGTACACATATTTGCAACATATCATTTAATTTTAACCTATAAGGCTGTGATAATTTGCCAGATCTTTTAACAATTTAACTCTACATTTCCTAGAAGAAGATTTATCTAATCTCACTAGGAAAAAGAAAAAAAAGAACAAGTTATGCATCTATATTTTTTAAAATACACATTTGTTTCCTCATTTCTCTTAGAGCTTATTTAGCTATTAGCATCCTAAATATCCTGGTGGGAAAATACGCTGATTTTTAATATATTTGGCATGACCTGATTTTTAACAGTCCCTTCTTGAACAACCTACAACCAATCCACTTTCACATCTCTAGGCAAAAGAGAGGTAGTTGGTGAAAATAGTTTGCAGACAAAAGCAAAAGAACAGTTTTTCTTGCCAAGCCTATAGAGCAAATGGAGGCATGATTTCACTACATATATACATATGTATGTGCATTTACACATACACACACACACACACTCAAACATGTGTGTGTGTGTGTGTGTGTGTGTATATATATTTAAACCTGGTTCTCCTTTTAGTCGGCACAAAGATATTTGGAAGATAGTGTTTAAGTACTAATCTATTCAAGCATGTACATACATAGGTACATAGAACAAAATAGAAATGTGGAAACTACATACTTTCTTTATTAAATGTATAATCATGGATGCTAGTACAGGTTACTGATGCTAAATAGTTTTTAATTTAATTAGCCATTTTAAATGAAGGGGTTGCCTACAAATAGACATCTGCAATCCAAGGAAAATTAGCCTACTCTGTATTATGGCTGCCTGAATTACAGTGTATTTCTCTGCAGTACAATGAGGAGAAAGGATAATTTTAATTATAACATATACATCTTTAGTGCTCTATGGTTGGAAGACTGTGAAAAGCAAGATTTGCTGATATATTTAACCGCACAATGCTAATAAATGGTTGGCAAAAGAGTTGTTTTTAATGCATCTGTATTGCATTAGCAATATTACCAAGCAAATATTCATAAGGCACCTATGTCAACATGGAAAGAGCATGAAAAGAAATGGTAAGTGACTCACTTTACTTAGCCCTCTACTATGTGGGGTCACAACAAAGGGTTGAGATGACTGCTATTATGCTATTCTTGATTTGATGACAATTTCAACCTCTCTTCAAATAGCTATACTTATCATAGATGACTCAATCAGCAGTAGATCCACAATTCTCATGACTTACTGTACATATTACTATTCTCTTGTTATACACAAAGAATTCCATCCTAAGGCAGGTAATTTGTGCAAGTCCACACAGCTACTGTATATAACTGGTTTTCAGAGTGTTCAGCTATGTAGTTTACTTTAAAGCCCTTGCTCTCTTTATTACTATTGTAGTCAATTTCTTTCTTACACTTTGAAAACAATGTTTTATTAGAAATGTGAAAATAAATATGGGTGATATATGTGTATAATATATATATATATATATATATATACATATATATATGTATATATATGTATATAAATACTTTGGTTCAGGCAAGTCTGTTTGCCTCTGCAATCACCCTTTTCAAAATGTACAATGCTGTGATGTTTATATAATTAAATGATGATGTCAAAAATGTATAGTGACAGTATATAATCCATAGTCTGAGCTATTATTTTTAATTAGTATTTGACAGTTTATGAATTGTTTAATTTTTATGTGTTTGGTATCTATGAGGCAATAACAATATTAATTTGAAATATCATTGTTTGCCTTCTAACTTAGAATCCTCTAAGTACTTCCATGAAATAATCTACTCATATTTTTTGCTCTTTGAGATAGGGTCTCACTGTGTACTATAGGTGGGTCTTGAACTTCATGGCTCTATCATCTACCAAGCACTGTGCCTATAGCATGTGAATTAGGATATTATTTTGAAATACAATATTTCTTCATTTGAGCAGGCAATTTGGGACAATTAATTCACAACCATATGCACATTGTTCTTTTTGGATTAGGTTTGATTCATTAGATTCTGCTTTCATTTATCTCTGTGCACATATGCTTCAAGTGCAAATAGATGACAGCCAATTACTAATGGTCCCCAACTTTTCTTCATGTGCTTATATGTTCATGTCTCAGTAGCCACATCCCCACACCAATCTTTCCTTCACATTCTCACTTTCTCTTCATTGTTCTATTTTGTGCTCTGTGCACAGCAGTATGCAAAGTATATCACATACTCATTTCAGCAGAGAAACTCTGAAACCACAGTGTTAAATAACTACTGCACTCCCCCCAAAAAACTAAAAATCAGACAGAAAAAGCATTTAAAGATAAAAATGGTTGACACTCCCAGAGGATCCTGCTATACCACTCCTGGGCATATAACCAGAGGCTTCCCCTGCATGCAATAAGGACACATGCTCCACTATGTTCATAGCAGCCTTATTTATAATAGCCAGAAACTGGAAAGAACCCAGATGTCCCTTAATGGAGGAATGGATTCAGAAGATGTGGTATATTTACACAATGGAATACTACTCTGCAATTAAAAACAATGAATTCATGAAATTCCTAGGCAAATGGTCAGAACTGGAAAATATCATCCTTAGTGAGGTAACCCAGTCACAAAAGAAGACACATGGTATGCAGTCACTGATAAGTGGATAATAACCCAGAATCTCGGAATACCCTAGACACAATTCACATATCAATAGATTTCCAAGAAGATGGAAGGAGAGAGTCCTGGTCCTGGAAAGACTGGTTGTAGGGGAATGTCAGGACAGAGAAGCAATAGGGTGTTGAATGGGAAACAGAGGGAGGGAAGGGGGCTTATGGGACTTTCGGGGAGGGAGGAACCTGGAAAGGGGAAATCATTTGGAATGTAAATAAGAAAACTTAGAAAATAAAAAAAAATGGTTGAAAGAAATCAGTGACAGGAGAGGTGTCTATTTTACAGCCTGGAGATGGAAGTATAGGAGCTAGTACTAGGGCTGGCTGCCCACATGGATTCTTCACAAGTCCTGTCATTGTAGAATTTTATGCAGGCCAACATGATCAGACACAACTGCACTGGGATTTATTAATTGAAAGAAAGTGGTTTGTTTTGTTGTTATGGTTGTGGCTGTTGCATTTACCAAATATCCTGTTCTTTTTTATCTAGTTTTCTTTTACCTAAAATTTTAGTTGTGTTCCAGCTTCTTCAGATTTTATGATCAATGTGTTATCAAAGCATAAAGCATATAAATATGAACTGTCTTATGCTGATAGGCATGTTTGGGTAAATTCATGTATTGAAATATGAAACTAAGCTTAATTCTAAAAGTAAATATGTGGACAATTGTTGAAATAGAAAAATGAGTTAATAAAAATTAACTGTAAATTTTACCACAAGATAAAAATCTGAGATACATAAAAGGTTAGGCAGTAAAAAGAAAAACAGTTAAGTAAAATACTGTTTAAAATTATACTCTGACAGTGTTAAGAAATAAGTAATAGACATGTTCAGTTTAATTCAAGCCACACATATAAAAATTTCAAATATAATGCTACTTGTCTCCCTTTGTGACCTGATTCCTAAGTTGTAGATAAATAAAAAGAAAAGAATTTTAAGAACTACAAGTTTTTATTTCAATACATCGTATACTCACTGTCTTTCATTACATATATATTTTATGATCACTCTTTAGTGTATTTAATCATGCCTGTAAAATCCTAAAAATGGCATAATCCACTGAGACTTCCTGTGCATTATTCACACATGTAGACATACTAATGTCAAAACTAACTAATGATGTTACAATGATCACCTGATTTCTACCTATATAAATTCCTTCATTAAGCTGTAGGCACTTCATCTTAGTGTGCCTCTCAAAAACTTAGCTCCAAATTTAGTTCCCCCTGAAGGGGTTTGCAATCCCATAGGAAGAACAACAACATCAAACAACAAAGCCCCCAAGAACTCCCAGGAACTAAACCATAAACCAAAGAGTTGATATGGAGGGACCCATGGCTCCAGCCCCGTATTTAGCAGAAGATTGCCTTATCTGGCATCAATGGGAGGGGAAGCCCTTCTTCCTGTGGAGGCTCAATGAACCAGTGTAGGTGAGTGGGTGGGTGGGGGTAGAGGAGTGGGGAAGCACCCTCATAAAAGCAGGGGGAGGGGTGATGAGATAGGGGGTTTACAGAAGAGATTCGGAAAGGCTAATAACATTTGAAATGTACATAAATAAAATAACCAATAAAAATGAGCTCCTGTAAAAATCAAAAATGTTGAAGCTCTTTGCTGTCATAATTCATCCCTGTTTGTATGTCTACTTGTATAAGTTTCCTACCCAAACAAAACTTTAACCAACTCATGCATTCAAGTTTAATGGGTGTGTAAAACTGTCTCAATTACATTATTTAAAAGCATTCCTTAGCTTGTTAGAAACCTCTGCTATAATCATTTGAATCAACAGATCTGATCTTTGCTCTAGGAAGACCTGATTTTTCTATTAATCATATATAGACTAATCGAGCACTGGTGATTTTCATGAAAATTTTCTCTGGGTACTGTTTACATAAGGGGTTATCTATTACATGAGGATTATTTTCAAGTCTCTCTATGACAAAAAAATTGCAAAAACTACATAAGAGCAAGCCCAGTATTGCCATATATTACAGCATTTTCTACTTACTTAGAAGTGCAATAATAGATTATTAAATTGATTGTTTGACTTTAAAAGACCATTTCTTAGTTAACTTGTGTAAAAATGGATTCTGTAAAAAACTCATCATGCACATCCACTGTGAAAGTCAAAGAAAATTTGATTTATTGTAAGATTTTATATCTTTGGATTGACAGTGACTAGTGAAATAATACTTCTTTGCAATATGTCTAGAGATCTGAGAGTTTATAAGCACTGAAGGTTAAACTTATACAGTTAAAGGAATAATGCTATAGCTAAGGTTACAATGTACATACACGAGTAATAACCAAGTCTTCTTATGATAAAGCTGTCTATAGAACAACATAAATATTTTATGTTTTCTGAGTAAGATATTCATAAACATAAAAAGAGAATGTTTTCTCTATTATAAATTAAAAAATTATCAATGTATCTATTGTCTCAAAATGTTAGGACAAATAGAAATACATAACATTTCCTTTTTTTTTTTTTGAGATTCTAACACCACTTTACTAAAACATTCTGTGAAAGGCTTAACATTCTTAGGAACATATCATGTAAAATCATTGTTTCGTTTAAGGACGTTGAGAACAGTTCTCCAATCAGGTGGTTTTGAAGATGTGATTTTTTTTTCTTTTTAACTTTTTTTTTTAATTTTATTTTCTAAGTTTTTTTTTATTTACATTCCAAATCATTTCCCCTTTCCCGTTTCCTCCCTCCCCGAAAGTCCCATAAGCCCCCTTCCCTCCCTCTTTTCCCCATTCAACCCCCTCTCGTTTCTCTGTACTGGCATTCCCCTACATCCAGTCTTTCCAGGACCAGGGGTCTCTCCTTCCATTTTCTTAGAAATCTATTGATATGCGAAATGTGTCTAGGGTATTCCAAGATTCTGGGTTAATATCCCCTTATCAGTGACTGCATACCATGTGTGTTCTTTTGTGATTGGATTACCTCACTAAGGATGATATTTTCAAGTTCTGACCATTTGCCCAGGAATTTCGTGAATTCATTGTTTTTAATTGCAGAGTAGTATTCCATTGTGTAAATGTACCACATCTTCTGAATCCATTCCTCCATTGAGGGACATCTGGGTTATTTCCAGCTTCTGGCTATTATAAATAAGACTGCTATAAACATAGTGGAGCATGTGTCCTTATTGCATGCATGTGTCCTTATTGCATGCCCAGGAGTGGTATAGCCGGATCCTCTGGGAGTGTCATGCCCAGTTTTCTGAGGAACCGCCAGACTGCTTTCCAGAGTGGTTGTACCAGCTTGCAATCCCACCAGCAGTGGAGGAGTGTTCCTCTTTCTCCACATCCCTGCCAACAACTGCTGTCTCCTGTGTCTTTGATCTTAGCCATTCTGACTGGTGTGAGATGGAATCTCAGGGTTGTTTTGATTTGCATTTCCCTAATGACTAAGGAGGATGAACATCTCTTTAGGTGCTTCTCAGCCATTAGATATTCTTCAGGTGAGAACACTTTGTTCAGCTCTGTACCCCATTTTTTAATAGGGTTACTTGCCTCTCTGGAGTTTAACTTCTTGAGTTCTTTGTATATATTGGATATTAGGCCTCTGTCAGATGTAGGGTTGGTAAAGATCATTTCCCAGTTAGTTGGTTGCTGCTTTGTCTTTTTGACAGTGTCTTTTGCCTTGCAAAAACTTTGTAATTTAATGAGGTCCCATTTGTCTATTCTTGATCTTAGAGCATAAGCCATTGGAGTTCTGTTCAGGAAATTCTCCCCTGTGTCCTTATGTTCAAGGTTCTTCCCTAGTTTCCTTTTATTAGTTTCAGTGTGTCTGGTTTTATGTGGAGGTCCTTGATCAACTTGGAATTGAGCTTAGTGCGAGGAGATAAGAATGGGTCAATTTGCATTCTTCTGCATGTTGACCTCCAGTTGAGCCAGGACCATTTGTTGAAAAGGCTATTTTTTTACACTGGATGGTTTTAGCTCCTTTGTTAAAGATCAAGTGACCATAGGAGTGTGGATTCATTTTTGGGTCTTCAATTCTGTTCCATTGATCTACATGCCTGTCACTGTACCAATACCATGTGGTTTTTAACACTATTGCTCTGTAGTTCAGTTTGAGGTCTGGGATACAGATTCCCCCAGAGGTTCTTTTGCTCTTGAGAACAGTTTTAGCTATTCTGGGTTTAGAGTTATTCCAGATGAATTTTTGAATGGGTCTTTCTAACTCTATGAAGAATTGAGTTGGGATTTTGATGGGGATTGCATTGAATCTGTATATTACTTTTGGTAAGATGGTCATTTTTACTATTAATCCTGCCAATCCATGAGCATGGCAGATTTTTCCATTTTATGAAGTTTTCTTCAATTTCTTTCTTCAGAGACTTGAAGTTCTTGTCATACAGATGTTTCACTTCTTTGGTTAGAGTCATGCCAAGATACTTTATATGGTTTGTGGCTATCGTGAAAGGTATCGTTTCTCTTACTTCTTTCTCAGCCTGCTTATCCTTTGAGTATAGGAAGGCTACTGACTTGCTTGAGTTGATTTTATATCCTGCCACTTTGCTGAAGTCATTTATCAGCTGTAGGAGTTCTCTGGTGGAGTTCTTTGTGTCGCTTAATTATACTATCATATAGTCTGCAAACCGTGATAGTTTGACTTCTTCCTTTCCAATTATTATTCCTTTGACCTCCTTTTGTTTTCTAATAGCTTTAGCTAGAACTTCAAGTACTATATTGAAAAGATATGGAGAGAGAGGTCAGCCTTGTCTAGTCCCTGATTTTAGTGGGATTGCTTCAAGTTTCTCTCCATTTAGATTGATGTTGGCTATCGTTTTGCTGTAAAGTGCTTTTACTATATTTAGATATGGGACTTGAATTCCCGATCTTTCCAAGACCTTTAGCATGAAAGGATGCTGAATTTTGTCAAATGCTTTCTCAGCATCTAATGAGATGACCATGTGTTTTTTTCTTTGAGATTGTTTATATAGTGGATTACATTGATGGATTTCCTTATATTGAACCATTCCTGCATCCCTGGGATGAAGCCTACTTGATCGTAGTGAATGATCGTTTTGATGTGTTCTTGGATTCAGTTGGCAAGAATTTTATTGAGTATTTTTGCATCGATATTCCTAAGAGAGATTGGCCTGAGATTCTCTTTCTTTTTCGGACCTTTGTGTGCTTTTGGTATTAGTGCAATTGTGGCTTCATAGAAAGAGTTGGGTAGTGTTCCTTCTGTTTCTATTTTGTGGAACAGTTTGAAGAGTATTGGTGTTAGGTCTTCTTTGAAGGTCTGATAGAATTCTGCACTAAAACCATCTGGACTTGTGCTTTTTTTGGTTGGAAGACTTCCAATGACAACTTCTATTTCTTCAGGGGTTATAGGACGGTTTAGATGGTCTATTTGTTCCTGATTTAATTTTGGTATTTGATATCTGTCAAGGAAATTGTCCATTTCCTCGAGATTTTCTAGTTGTGTTGAGTACAGGTTTTTGTAGTAGGATCTGATGATTTTTTGAATTTCCTCAGTTTCTGTTGTTATTTCTCCCTTTACATTTCTGATTTTATTAATTTGGATAGTGTCTCTGTGCCCTCTGGCTAGTCTAGCTAAGGGCTTATCTATCTTGTTGATTTTCTCAAAGAACCAACTCCTCATTTTGTTGATTCTTAGTATGGATTTATTTGTTTCTATTTGATTGATTTCAGCCCTGAGTTTGATGATTTCTTGCCTTCTACTCCTCTTTGGTGTATTTGCTTCTATTTGTTCCAGGGCTTTCAGGTGTGCCATTAAGCTGCTAGTGTATGCTGTCTCCCATTACTTTTTGGCATCACTCAGGGCTATGAATTTTCCTCTTAGCACTGCTTTCATTGTGTCCTATAAATTAGGGTATGTTGTGCCTTCATTTTCATTAAATTTCAAAAAGTCTTTTATTTCTTTCTTTATTTCCACCTTGACCAAGTTATCATTGAGTAGAGCATGGTTCAGACTCCATGTGTACGTGGGTTTTCTATTGTTTCTGTTGCCATTGAAGACCACCCTTATTCCATAGTGATCTGATATGAGGCATAGGATTAGTTCTATCTTCTTATATCTGTTGAGTTCTGATTTGTGACCAATTATATGGTTGATTTTGGAGAAGGTACCATGAGGTGCTGAGAAGAAGGTGTATTCTTTAGCTCTAGGATGAAATGTTATATATATATATATATCTGTTAGTTCCATTTGGTCCAAGGCTTCTATTAGATTCACTGTGTCCCTGTTTAGTTTCTGCTTTCCTGAACGATTCATTTCAGAGAGCAGGGTGTTGAAGTCACCCACTATTATTGTTTGAGGTGCGATGTGTGCTTTGAGCTTTAGTAAAGTTTCTTTTACGAATGAGGGTGCCTTTGCATTTGGAGCATAGATATTCAGAATTGAGAGTTCTTGTTGGTGGATTTTTCCCTTGATCAGTATGTAGTGTCCTTATGTGTCTTTTTTGATGACTTTAGGTTGAAAATCAATTTTATCTGATATTAGGATGGATACTTCAGCTCATTTCTTGGGGCCATTTGCTTGTAAAATTGTTTTCCAGCCTTTTACTCTGCGGTAGTGTTTGTCTCTGACACTGAGGTGTGTTTCCTGCATGCAGCAAAATGCTGGGTCATGTTTACGTATCCAATCTGCTAGTTTATGTCTTTTTATTGGGGAATTGAGACCATTGATATTAAGAGAAATTAAGGCATAGTGATTATTGCCACCTGCCATTCTTGATGCTATCTTTATGTTTGAGTGTTTATCTACTTTTGGGTTTGAAACAAGAAGGTTACTATCTCATTTTTTAAAAATATGGAACGCTTAACTTTTCATTGCTTAAAAATACTTTCCACAGTTATGCAGCAATGTCATTTCTTATTCAGTTGCAATTAGAGAAATTATAATAGTGATTACTCAAATTTTCGCAGTTGTATAATATCACAGATCTAAAGTCATCTAACCTCCAAATTATGTTGAAATCAAATATTCAAATATTTTTTGGTGAGTTTTTTTTAAACCTCTACTGTGGAGAAAAGCTCTAACATCTGAGAAAAGAAGTCAAGGGTTGCCAAGATTCACTTGGAAGGTCCACATGTGCTACATGAAAGAACAGCTCTTTAACCTGTGCATGATTGTTACATATAGAAAGCTACAATTCTAATCATTGTCTTAAAACAATACTAAGAATAAATCCACAGAGAAAAGAAAAATACCTGTACAAGATAAAGTTGCAGGCTGTGGTGGCATAGAAAGATGCCTATTTGAGTTGGAATTTTGATGGGGATTACACTGAATCTGTAGATTGCTTTTTGCAAGATGAACATTTTTACTATATTAATCCTGCCAATCCACAAGTATTGGAGATCTTTCCATCTTCTGAGGTCTTCTTTGATTTCTTTCTTCAGAGACTTGAAGTTCTTGTCATACAGATCTTTCACTTGTTTCATTAGAGTCAATGAAACTTTATATTGTTTGTGACTATTGTGAAAGGTGTTGTTTCCCTAATTTCTTTCTCAGCCTGTTTATACTTTGAGTACAGGAAGACTACTGATTTGTTTGAGTAAATTTTATATCCAACCACTTTACTGAAATTGTTTTTCAGCTGTAGGTGTAGCTCTGGTGTGCTTTTGGGGGTTACTTTTATATACTAGCATATCATCTACAAATAGTGATAGTTTGACTTCTTCTTTTCCATTATGTACATCTTTGACCTGCTTTTGTTGTCTAATTGCTTTAGCTAGAAATTCAAGTACTATCTTGAGTAAATATATATAGAGAGAAGGCAGCCTTGTCTAGCCCCTGATTTTAGTGGGATAGCTTCAAGTTTCTCTCCATTTAATTTGATGTTGGCTCCTGGTTAGCTGTATAATGCTTTTGCTATGTTTAGGTATGGGCCTTGAATTCCTTATCTTTCCAATACTTTTAACATGGAAGGATTCTGAATCTTGTCAAATACTTTTTCAGTATCTAATGAAATGACCATGTTGTTTTTTGACTTTGAGTTTGCCTTGGTCCTGAGAAGGCTAGATGCGCCAGTATAGGGGAATGCCAGGACAGAGAAGCAGGAATGGGTGGATGGGTGAGCAGGGTGCAGGGGGATGGGTTAGAGGATTTTCAGTGTGGGAGACCAGGAAAGGGGACATTTGAAATGCAAATAAAGGATATATCTAATTAAAATTTAAAAAAAAAAGAATAAAGAGGGCTAAACAGAACACATCCAAAATGAAACAAAATAAAACACACCTGTAGTACCATAAAAGAATATTCAAGGTTTTAAAAAGAAGATAATGTAGAAGTTACACATCTACCTGGAGAATGCATATGAATTGACATTTTTCTACTTTATAAGGAACCATTCCATATCACCTAGATTTCAGTAGTAATATAACTATTCCATTTTGGTAAGTTTTCCTTTATTTAATGAATCTTTTAATTTGTTAGACATAGCATGTTTTTTTCTAACCCCTAAATGTGTTAGAGTTAAAAAAACAACCAAGCACACAACAAAAATTCACAGTTGAGAAATTCTAAGACTTTAAAATTTGGCACTGGTTCAGACTGTAGTCAAAAAGTAAAACTTGTACACACACATACACACACACAAGCGCACACACACACACACACACACACACACACACACACACACACTAATGATCACCTTGACTGCTATAATTCCTCTACAAGTCTGCAACATCTCGTTGAAGTAAAACGTGATTATGAAAATTTCAATGAAAATGGGCTCCAGTGACTGACTCATATATTTAAATATCAGTCACCAGGGAGTGAAACTATATGAGAAAGATTAGAAATTGGAGTAAACCTGGTGTTATTGGAGTACGTGTGCCCTCCTTGGAGGAAGTGTATCACTGGGTGTGGTCTCTGAGTTTTCAAAAACCCAATCTCTTATTCTCTCCCTCTCTCTCTCTCTCTCTCTCTCTCTCTCTCTCTCTCTCTCTCTCTCTCTCTCTCTCTCTTCCTCTCTGTTTTTGTCTCTGCCTGTCTCTCCAGCCTACAGATCAATATTTAATTCTCATCTACTTTTCATGCCTGCCTGCATGTGGCCATGTTCCCTGCCAGAATGATAATGAATTAAATCTCTGAAAATGTACTTAAGCCTCAATTAAATGTTTTCTTTTATAAGAGTTGCCTTGTTCATGGTTTCTCCTCCCAGCAAAATAACAAGGACTAACACAATTATTAACTTTGCTACCAGACTCCACAAACTTGTGATATGATTGGTTTTAGCTTTTGAATATCTGACAAATATTTATAAATTGGTGGTAAAGATTATATTTTCCTCTCCTGCACACACAAAATCATACCTAAGGCTAAAGAAATATTGAAGAGGAAATAAGGACAAAGGATTGGTGGAGTTAGTTGTTGTGAGATTGTGTCTTTTAGTAAAAACAGAAGTTAACCCACAAAGTCTCACCAATATGACTGCCCAAAGGTGAGCTGAAAAAGAATAACCCCAACATTTGTAACAAACTGGACATGGAAAAACCTACAAGGCCTTAACCCTACACAAGAATATTGGCAGCTGAAGAAAGCTGTGAGAAGGAGAGCTGGTTTTCCTCAGGAAAGAACACATAATTGGTTCTCTGCTGCCAAACATTCAACCCTAAAAACATAAATACACACAGTATTATATAAATTGGACAGGCGATATTTAGGAAGGTATATGTATATGTATATGAAGTATATGCATAGAATAACAACTATTGAAAGAGATCTTGAATTAGAAGGAGATCAGGGAAGGGGACATGGGAGGATTTAGAGTAAGGAAAAGGAAGGAAATGTAATTATATTATAATACATGAATTAAAAGATAATTTAAAAATGGCTATTAAGAAAGAGCTGGAGAGATGGCTCAGTGGTTAACAGCACTGGCTGCTTTTCCAGAGGACTCAAGTTCAATTCCCAATACCCACACAGTGGCTCAAAACTGTCTACAACTCCAGTTTCATAGTAATTCTGAAGGCACTAGGCATATATGTATAGGCCAGATATATATGCAATCTAAAAATCTAAACATATAGTATAAATAAATAATACATATATAAATACATAAATAAATTGTAAAAAGTATGTTTTTTAATTCTTTTAATTCAAAGTGTACTCTCAAGTTATTTTAAGAGCAGTTAGAAGTCAATTATAAGTGTATGAACATAATTCTGAAAGATCTTTTAGTGAATAACTTGAAATATTAACTTTAAAATCAATACTTCCTGTCTGAACCAATTTACCTTTCTCTGCTTAATCCCACTGTTGGTGTGTTTTTTTCAAATCAAACCAATTTTCCATTATTTCTTTAGTGTTTTGACTTTGATATTAAAGCAAAATATTTGGCAACTCTTCTTTGATCAACTCATGCCCCCAGGCTCCAGTGTGTCTTTCTTGCTGAGTACTTTTCTATGAATACCAGCACTTAAAAAGAAATGCAAATACCTTAACAAACTGACTCTGCTTCAATAATACCTGTTTAAATTGAAGTATGTGCTTAATTGTGTAACACCTAGTCAAGTCAAGTCTTGGGACTTTATTTTATTAAGTGATTTTCTTTGTTTATTTATATTATTCTTAAAATTCCCACCAAAAACCCAAGCATATAGGAAAGCAGATGGATTCAGTGATCCCACTAATAGCTGAGGTGTTTTAGCATTTGGAAGCAGCAGGGGAAAAAGGTTTAGTGGTTTTCTTTCTTGTTTTCTTTTGTTTTAATGAAGTGACTCCAGCTGGACTGAACTGACTCCAAAACAAGTCCAGTTCCAAATTATTTGATAACACAACTAGACTCCATAGATAACGGTGAAAGAATTCAAAAGACATTATTTCAAATTTTGGAGAAAAGATGGGAGTGTAGAGAGAGTGATAAGAAGAGGAGTTGTGTCTGTATTTGGGGAAATTGTGTGACTATGCTCAATACAAAATTCTCAATTTAAAGATATAGTAACAGAGATTGCAATGCTTATTTGACAAAAATAATGGGAGTTTCATCTTTCTGCTAAAAATGGGGATTATTGTTTAAGGAATAAGGTTAAGACTATAGTAATTTCAGAAACTATGCAAAAGACTTCAGTGATACTGAGGTAAGATTAAAAGTTCATACAATGTGAGGTATGAAACAATAGAAATTAAACACCATAATATCTAGGAAACATGAGTTATCCTGTAAGAATTTTTCCCATGAGATTTTAGACTCAGCCAGAAAAACAGATATCTAACATCATTTATGTCTTCTCTCTGTGCCACAATGAGACAAGTTTGAATTTATATTCCTGTTTAGTCTTTCTTACATAAGAACTGTTATACATCTGGACATTTTTTAATTTTATTTAATAATAATTGATGTGACTACTTGATGTTAGGCTTCTCAGTTGTGATCAGAGTCCAACTGCTTTTAAGATGACTTCCTACTCTATAAATAGGTAAAACTTACTCTGTAAGTGCAGGTTACTACAGTGTGCTGCCAATGCACTGACAGCTATGGTGAATTATCTAATGCAGGCCATTGTAAAATATTTCTGAAAGCAATACATTTTCAAGTCCCTGGCAACTGAATTATTAGAAAACATGCTGCTAGTTATGTCACAATCTATTTGTGTTTGTGGTATTTCTGAAGTATTTATGTCCCAGATGTTGAAATGAATTAAGTTTTCATTTTGTCAACATGACTCATAGCTGAGTTCTATGATGCCTTTAATAGAGTGTTGAATGTTTTTGTACTTGTCTCTGTGTGAAAACTTTACTTCTTCAATCTGTCTCTCTGGAACTATAAACTTGGGAACAAAAGGAATGTTTCACACATTTTTCTCCATCAGTCGGCTCTACAGATGGCTGCTATACTTCTCACACTTGAAGTAGTGCATACAGTGTGTCCATTTTACTAAAAGAGACCAAATACAACTTTCTACATAACTAGTAACAAGATGCAGTTTCAAGACACAATACCTTTGAAGCAGGAGGATAAATCCATGTAAGAGCCTGCACTTAAAAAAGCTGGCTCTCAATGCAATGTCCTCACTTCAAATTATTCTCTACAGACAGCATCTTAATTCACTGAAGTTTTTCAGGGTTCATTTTTTTTTTTTGTTATCTGTTAATGTTGACATCAGATACTAAATACTTGATTCTGGTAAGGGCTTATTTATTTCCTTAAGTGGGTACATAGGAGTTTCTCCCTCTTCACTATCACATTCAATTTCATTATTCCAGTCACATTATTTCTAATATTACTCAATTCTAATCTAGCTTTCAATACTAGAATATGTCCTCATACTATGATTCCAGGTGAACTACCTGTCTGAGAGGTGGTAAGATCCTACAGTGGAACTAGAAATACATTCTGAACCATTGCTGTATGGAGGAGGAACTAAAAGGAAGCAACGAAGGTGCAGATGTAAATAACAACAGCTTTAACAATGCTTAATCTACTTAAACACATAATATTTAATACAAACATATTCAATTAGTTACTAATATTATTCATTTACCACACGTGGCTAATTGAGGTGCAAGTGAATTACAACGAAGTTTCTAGTGTTCATGTAGATTTAATGTAGTCCTAGAAAGAAATAAAGCTAAGAAAAATACAAAGTAGAAATATTATTTCCTTGAAAATCACAGATTTCATAGAAAATTTGAAGTTACTTATTTTTGGAAATTTGTTCATTTTTATACATGTATGTGAGTGTTTTGTCTGCATTTAAATGTGTACCATGTGCTTGCATGACCATTGCTACCAGTAGAGGTGAACAGATCCTCAGGAATGAGAGGTGCTGTCAATTTCATTGCAAAGCAGGTGCTAGAAATCAAAGTCATGGCTGGAGAAATGGAATCAACTACTCTTCCAGTGGTCCTGAGTTCAATTCCCAGCAACCAGTGGTAGCTCACAACCATCTGTAATGGGGCCTGATGCCCTCTTCTGGTGTGTCTGAAGAGTAATGGTGTACTCATACATAAAATAAATAAATAAATAAATAAATCTTAGAAAGAAAGAGAGAAAGAGAAAGAGAGAAAGAAAGAAAGAAAGAAAGAAAGAAAGAAAGAAAGAAAGAAAGAAAGAAAGAAAGAAAGAAAGAAAGAAATCAAAGCCAGGTCCTCAGCAAAAGCAGCCAGTGCAGTTAAAACACTGAGTCATTTTTTAGACCCTGGAAGTCATTTCTTTAAATGTGTACCACAGATGCCACATATGTAGTGTGTTTTAGATAACTCACACAGTGATATAAGAATATCAGCATTTCATAGCAAGTTAATTAAATTTACAAACATAAACACAACTTGTAAAAAGAATGGAGGATAAATAGCAGCATTATTTATAATAGCCAGAAGCTGGAAAGAACCCAGATGTCCCTCAACGGAGGAATGGATTCAAAGATGTGGTATATTTACACAATGGAATACTACTCTGCAAATAAAAACAATGAATTCATGAAATTCTTAGGCAAATGGTCAGAACTGGAAAATGCCATCCTTAGCGAGGCAACCCAATCACAAAAGAACACACATGGTATGCAGTCACTGATAAGGGGATATTAACCCTGAATCTCGGAATACCCTAGACACAATTCGCATATCAATAGATTTCCAAGAAGATGGAAGGAGAGAGCCCTGGTCCTGGAAAGACTGGATATAGGGGAATACCAGGACAGAGAAGCGAGAGGGGGTTGAATAGGGAACAGAAGGAGGGAAGGGGGCTTATGGGACTTTTTGGGAGGGAGGAAATGGGAAAGGGGAAATCAATTGGAATGTAAATAAAAAAAAATAGGAAAAATAAGACAAGGACAAACTCACATTGAACAACATATTGCATAAAGAAGAAAACATAATGCGAGTAAACAGAGGAGTTTTTGAATTATCTATTCCTGTAATTACTATCCTTTAAAATATAGGGTATTGGCACTCCGCCATCTTTGCTCCAGCATCGTGGCAGTTGGGACCTCCAGGCTCAGAGACAGACAGGCATAATATCGCTTGGGTCTCTGGCAGCTTGTGTGTACCCTGATCCCAAGAGCTGGGCAGGTCTGCAGTAACCAGAGTGCCACCTCTGCTGTGGGACTTCTGCCTTGCAGAGGGACCCCCGCATGGGGCGGGAGCCTACCAGCTTCCCTTTGGCGACCTCTGTTCCTGGATCAACTGCATTGAGGAGACAGGTACCCAGGTTCTCCCCAATATAACATCGCTTGGGACACGGCTTGTTGGGGCTTCCATCTGCACCCAAGAGCAGGACAGCGCTGCGGTCATCTGGGCGACAGCTCTGCTGTGGGCAAACTCCCCTGCAGAGTAACCTGCGCCTAGAGAGTGCAGAGTACACTCCGCCATCTTTACTCCAGCATCAGGGCAGTTGGGACCTACAGGCTCAGAGATAGTCAGGCATAATATCGCATGGGTCTCAGGCAGCTTGTGTGTACCCTGCTCCCAAGAGTTGGGCAGGTCAGCAATAACCGACACACAGGCTCTGCTGTGGGACTTCTGCCCTGCAGAGGGACCCCCCCCCATCTGGGAGAGATCACACACCCCTGCACAGGGCAGGAGCCTACCAGCCTCCATTTGGCGACTTCTGCTCCGGGAATCCACTACTCTGAGACATTGGATGTGCAGGGATTCCCCAATATAACATCACGTGGGGCAAGGTACATCAGGGCTCCAAAGTCACTCAGGAGCAGGGCAGGGACCAGAAATCAGTGCCAGGGGAATCCCGGTAATCCAGGGGGGTCAGAAATAGCTTTGCAGGCTCACAGGAGGTACAACCAATAGCCAATGACAGCAGGACCAACTAACACCAGAGGTAACCAGATGGCAAAAGGCAAACATAGGAACGTTACTAACAGAAATCAAAGTAATATGGCACCATGCGAAGCCAACTCTCCAACAGCAGCAAGTCCTGGATACCCCACCACACCCAAAAGACAAGATCTGGATTTAAAATCACTTCTCATGATGCTATTAGAAGATTTCAAGAAGGACACAAATAAATCTAATAAAGAATTACAGGAGATCATGAATCAACGGTTAGAAGACCTTACAAAGGAAACACAAAAAACACTTAGAGAAATGCAGGAGAACATGGATCAACAGATAGAGGCCAACAAGGAGGCAACACAAAAATCGCTTAAAGAAATGGATCAAAAGGTAGATGCACTTTCAAAGAAATCACAAAAATTGCATAAAGAAATGCAGAAGATTATGGGTCAACAGATGGATGCCCATAGGGAGGCAACAGAAAAATTGCTTAAAGAAATGAATCAACAGATAGATGCCCTTACAAAGGAAACACGAGAATTGCTTAAAGAAATGCAGGAGACGATGGATAAACAGATGGAAGCCCATGAGAAGGAAACACAAAAATCGCTTAGAGAAATACAGGAGAACTTGGGTCAACAGGCAGAAATCCTGAAAGAGGAAACACAAAAATACCTTAAAGAAATACAGGAAAATACAAACAAGTGAAGGATCTCAGCAAATCCATCCAGGATCTAAAAAAAGGAAGTAGAAACAACTAAGAAATCACAAAGGGAGACAACTTTGGAGATAGAAAACCTTGGGAAGAAATCAGGACTCATAGATGCAAACATCAACAATAGAATACAACAGATGGAAGAAAGAATCTCAGGTGCTGAAGATACCATAGAAAGCATCGACTGAACAGTCAAAGATATGCAATATGCAAAAAAACGTTTAACCCAAAACATCCAGGAAATCCAGGACACAATGAAAAGACCAAACCTAAGGATTATAGGCATAGATGAGAGTGAAGATTTGCAACTTAGAGGGCCAGTAAACATCTTCAACAAAATTATGGAGGAAAACTACACTAACCTAAATAGAGAGATACCGATGAACGTACAAGAAGCCTACACAACTCAAAACAGACTGGACCAGAACAGAAATACCTCCCATAACATAATAATCAAAACATCAAATGTACTAAACAAAGAAAGAATATTAAAAGCAGTAAGAGAAAAGTGCCAAGTAACATACAAAGGAAGGCCTATCCTAATCACATCAGACTTCTCACCAGAGACTATGAAAGCCAGAAGATCCTGGGCAGATCTCATGCAGACACTAAGAGAGCAAAAATGCCAGCCTAGACTACTATACACAGCAAAACTCTCAATCACCATAGATTGAGAGACCAAGATATTCCATGATAAAACCAAATTTTCACAATATCTTTCTAAAAACCCAGCCCTGCAAAGGATAATAGGTGGAAACCACCAATACAGGGAGAGAAACAACACCCTGGAAAAAATGAGATAGTAACCTTCTTGCACCAAACCCAAAAGTAGATAACCACTCAAACATAAAGATAGCATCAAGAATGGCAGGGGGCAATAATCACTATTACTTAATCTCTCTTAATATCAATGGTCTCAATTCCACAATAAAAAGACATAGACTAGCAGACTGGATACATAAACACGACCCAGAATTTTGCTGCATTCAGGAAATGCACCTCAGTGTCAAAGACAAACACTACCTCAGAGTAAAAGGCTGGAAAAAAATTTTACAAGCAAATGATCCCAGGAAACGAGCCAGAGTAGCCATCCTAATATCAGATAAAATTGACTTTCAACCTAAAGTCATCAAAAAAGACACAGAAGGACACTACATACTGGTCAAAGGAAAAATCCACCAAGAAGAACTCTCAATTCTGAATATCTATGCTCCAAAGGCAAGAGCACCCTCTTTCGTAAAAGAAACTTTACTAAAGCTCAAAGCACACATCACACCTCACACAATAATAGTGGGTGACTTCAACACCCTGCTCTCTGAAATGGATCGTTCAGGAAAGCAGAAAGTAAACAGAGACACAGGGAATCTAACTGAAGCCTTGGAGCAAATGGAACTAACAGATATATATATATATATATAACATTTCATCCTAGAGCTAAAGAATACACCTTCTTCTCAGCACCTCATGGTACCTTCTCCAAAATCGACCATATAATTGGTCAAAATCAGACCTCAACAGGTATAAGAAGATCGAAATAATCCCATACCTCCTATCAGATCACTATGGAATAAGGGTGGTCTTCAATGGCAACAAAAACAGAAAACCCACATACACATGGAGGCTGAACAATGCTCTACTCAATGATAACTTGGTGAAGGTGGAAATAAAGAAAGAAGTCAAAGACT
Organism: Tokudaia tokunoshimensis; assembly: GCA_036184795.1. NCBI lineage: Eukaryota > Metazoa > Chordata > Mammalia > Rodentia > Muridae > Tokudaia > Tokudaia tokunoshimensis. The sequence continues at coordinate 50,620,423 of BTHU01000021.1, forward strand.
TTTTAAAATTTAATGAAAATGAAGGCACAACATACCCTAATTTATGGGACACAATGAAAGCAGTGCTAAGAGGAAAATTCATATCACTGAGTGCCGCCAAAAAGAAACGGGAGACAGCATACACTACCAGCTTAATGGCACACCTGAAAGCGCTGGATCAAAAAGAAGCAAATACAGCAAGGAGGAATAGAAGACAGGAAATCATCAAACTCAGGTCTGAAATCAATCAAGTAGAAACAAATAAATCCATACAAAGAATCAACAAAACGAGGAGTTGGTTCTTTGAGAAAATCAACAAGATAGATAAGCCCTTAGCCAGACTAGCCAGAGGGCAGAGAGACAGTATCCAAATTAATAAAATCAGAAACGAAAAGAGAGAGATAACAACAGAAACTGAGGAAATTCAAAAAATCATCAGATACTACTACAAAAGCCTGTATTCAACACAACTAGAAAATCTCGAATAAATGGACAATTTCCTTGACAGATATCAAATACCAAAATAAAATCTGGATCAAATAGACCACCTAAACAGTCCTATAACCCCTGAAGAAATAGTAGTCCTCATTGGAAGTCTTCCAACCAAAAAAAGCACAAGTCCAGATGGTTTTAGTGCAGAATTCTATCAGATCTTCAAAGAACACCTAACACCAATACTCTTCAAACTGTTCCACAAAATAGAAGCAGAAGGAACACTACCCAACTCGTTCTATGAAGCCACAATTACACTAATACCAAAAGCACACAAATATCCGACAATCTCTCTTAGGAATATCGATGCAAAATACTAAATAAAATTCTTGCCAACTGAATCCAAGAACACATCAAAACAATCAATCACCACGATCAAGTAGGCTTCATACCAGGGATGGAAGGATGGTTCTATATAAGGAAATCCATCAGTGTAATCCACTATATAAACAATCTCAAAGAAAAAAAACACATGGTCATCTCATTAGATGCTGAGAAAGCATTTGACAAAATTCAGCATCCTTTGATGCTAAAGGTCTTGGAAAGATCAGGAATTCGAGGCCCATATCTAAATATAGTAAAAGCACTTTACAGCAAAATGATAGCCAACATCAATCTAAATGGAAAGAAACTTGAAGCAATCCCAGTAAAATCAGGGACTAGACAAGAATGACCTCTCTCTCCATATGTTTTCAATATAGTACTTGAAGTTCTAGCTAAAGCAATTAGACAACAAAAGGAGGTCAAAGGAATAATAATTGGAAAGGAAGAAGTCAAAGTATCACTATTTGCAGATGATATGATAGTATACTTAAGCGACCCAAAGAACTCCACCAGAGAACTCCTACACCTGATAAACAACTTCAGCAAAGTGGCCGGATATAAAATCAACTCAAGCAAGTCAGTAGCCTTCCTATACTCAAAGGATAAGCAGGCTGAGAAAGAAGTAAGAGAAATGAAACCCTTCACGATAGCCACAAACCATATAAAGTATCTTGGTGTGACTCTAACCGAACAAGTGAAAGATCTGTATGACAAGAATTCAAGTCTCTGAAGAAAGAAATTGAAGAAGACCTCATAAAATGGAAAAATCTGCCATGCTAATGGATTGGCAGGATTAATATAGTAAAAATGACCATCTTGCCAAAAGCAATATACAGATTCAGTGCAATCCCCATCAAAATCCCAACTCAATTCTTCATAGAGTTAGAAAGAGCAATTCAAAAATTCATCTGGAATAACAGAAAACCCAGGATAGCTAAAACTATTGTCAAGAGTAAAAGAACCTCTGTTGGAATCAGTATCCCGGACCTCAAGCTGTACTACAGAGCAGTAGTGTTAAAAACTGCATGGTATTGGTACAGTGACAGGCATGTAGATCAATGGAACAGAATTGAAAACCCAGAAATAAATCCACACTCCTATGGTCACTTGATCTTTGACAAAGGAGCTAAAACCATCCAGTGGAAAAAAGATAACCTTTTCAACAAATGGTGCTGGCTCAACTGGAGGTCAACATTCAGAAGAATGCAAATTGACCCATTCTTATCTCCTTGCACTAAGCTCAATTCCAAGTGGATCAAGGACCTCCACATAAAACCAGACACACTGAAACTAATAGAAAGGAAACTAGGGAAGAACCTTGAACATATGGGCACAGGGGAGAATTTCCTGAATAGAACTCCAATATTTTATGTTCTAAGATCAAGAATTAACAAATGGAACATCATTAAATTACAAAGTTTTTGCAAGGCAAAAACACTGTCAAAAAGACAAAGCAGCAACCAACTAACTGGGAAATGATCTTTATCAACCCTACATCTGACAGAGGGCTAATATCCAATATATACAAAGAACTCAAGAAGTTAAACTCCAGAGAGGCAAGTAACCCTATTAAAAAATGGGGTACAGAGCTAAACAAAGAGTTCTCACCTGAAGAATATCTAATGGCTGAGAAGCACCTAAAGAGATGTTCATCCTCCTTAGTCATTAGGGAAATGCAAATCAAAACAACCCTGAGATTCCATCTCGCACCAGTCAGAATGGCTAAGATCAAAAACACAGGAGATAGCAGTTGTTGGCAGGGATGTGGAGAAAGAGGAACACTCCTCCACTGCTGGTGGGATTGCAAGCTGTTACAACCACTCTGGAAAGCAGTATGGCGGTTCCTCAGAAAACTGGGCATGACACTCCTGGAGGATCCGGCTATACCACTCCTGGGCATATACCCAGAGGCTTTACCTGCATGCAATAAGGACACATGATCCACTATATTCATAGCAGCCTTATTTATAATAGCCAGAAGCTTGAAAGAACCCAGATGTCCCTCAACGGAGGAATGTATTCAGAAGATGTGGTATATTTACACAATGGAATACTACTCTGCAATTAAAAACAATGAATTCACGAAATTCCTAGGCAAATGTTCAAAACTTGAAAATATCGTTAGTGAGGTAACTCAATCACAAAGAACACACATAGTATGCAGTCACTGATAAGGGGATATTAATTCAGAATCTCGGAATACCCTAGACACAATTGGCATATCAATAGATATCCAAGAAGTTGGAAGGAGAGACCCCTGGTCCTGGAAAGACTGGATGTAGGGGAATGCAGAGACAGAGAAGCGAGATGGGGTTGAATGGGGAAAAGAGGGAGGGAAGGAGGCTTATGGGACTTTCAGGGACGGAGGAAAGGGGAAAGGGGAAATGATTTTGAAGGTAAATAAAGATATAAAAAATAAAATAAATTAAAATAAAATATAGGGTATTCACAGACTTTGACACAACAAGAAAAGAATGTCAGTAAATCAAAACATCCCAATTACCTGCAGATTTAAAGAAGTGGCCCAATTCAAAGTGCAGCAAATTATTTAAAATCTGTCACCACAAAAAGTAAAGACCTTATCTAAAACCTGAAATCTGGGCATTTAATTTTTTCAGTATTCTGAGAAATTGCTCTATTACTTTCAGGTCCAGTTAATAAACTTTGACGAAAATCAGAATTTTTAAGTTGCAAGATTCTAGTCATTAATATAATAAATATAAATGCTAATTTTCTTTCTTTAAGAGTGCTCTTTTAGGTCTTCAATTCTGTTCCATTGATCTACATGTCTGTCACTGTATGAATACCATGCGGTTTTTAACACTATTGCTCTGTAGTACAGCTTGAGGTCCGGGATACTGATTCCCCCAGAGGTTCTTTTACTCTTGAGAATAGTTTTAGCTATTCTGGGTTTTCTGTTATTCCAGATGAATTTTTGAATTGCTCTTTCTAACTCTATGAAGAATTGAGTTGGGATTTTGATGGGGATTGCATTGAATCTGTGTATTACTTTTGGTAAGATGCTCATTTTTACTATATTAATCCTGCCAATCCATGAGCATGGCAGATTTTTCCATCTTCTGAGGTCTTCTTCAATTTCTCTCTTCAGAGACTTGAAGTTCTTGTCATACAGATCTTTCACTTGTTTGGTTAGAGTCACGCCAAGATACTTAATATGGTTTGTGGCTATTATGAAGGGTATTATTTCTCTTACTTCTTTCTCAGCCTGCTTATCCTTTGAGTATAGGAAGGCTTCTGACTTGCTTGAGTTGATTTTATATCCGGCCACTTTGCTGAAGTCGTTTATCAGCTATAGGAGTTCTCTGGTGGAGTATTTGGGTCACTTAAGTATACTATCATATCGTCTGCAAATAGTGATAGTTTGACTTCTTCCTTTCCAATTTGTATCCCTTTGACCTCTTTTTGTTGTCTAATTGCTCTAGTTAGAACTTCAAGTACTATATTGAAAAGATATGGAGAGAGAGGGCAGCCTTGTCTAGTCCCTGATTTTAGTGGGATTGCTTCAAGTTTCTCTCCATTTAGATTGATGCTGGCTACCGGTTTGCTGTAAATTGCTTTTACTATGCTTAGATATGGGCCTTGAATTCCTGATCTTTCCAAGACCTTTAGCATGAAAGGATGCTGAATTTTGTCAAATGCTTTCTCAGCATCTAATGAGATGACCATGTGGTTTTTTTCTTTGAGATTGTTTATGTAGTGGATTACATTGATGGATTTCCTTATATTGAACCATCCCTGCATCCCTGGGATGGAGCCTACTTGATCGTGGTGAATGATCGTTTTGATGTGTTCTTGGATTCGGTTGGCAAGAATGAATCCACACTCCTATGGTCACTTGATCTTTGACAAAGGAGCTAAAACCATCCAGTGGAAAAAAGATAGCCTTTTCAAAAAATGGTGCTGGCTCAGCTGGAGATCAACATGCAGAAGAATGCAAATTGACCCATTCTTATCTCCTTGCACTAAGCTCAATTCCAAGTTGATCAAGGACCTCCACATAAAACCAGACACACTGAAACTAATAGAAAGGAAACTAGGGAAGAACCTTGGACATATGGGCACAGGGGAGAATTTCCTGAACAGAACTCCAATAGTTTATGCTCTAAGATCAAGAATAGACAAATGGGACCTCATTAAATTACAAAGTTTTTGCAAGGCAAAAGGCACTGTCAAAAAGACAAAGCGGCAACCAACTAACTGGGAAATGATCTTTACCAACCTTACCTCCGACAGAGGGCTAATATCCAATATATACAAAGAACTCAAGAAGTTAAACTCCAGAGAGGCAAGTAACCCTATTAAAAAATGGGGTACAGAGCTAAACAAAGTGTTCTCACCTGAAGAATATCTAATGGTTGAGAAGCACCTAAAGAGATGTTCATCATCATTAGTCATTAGGGAAATGCAAATCAAAGCAACCCTGAGATTCCATCTCACACCAGTTAGAATGGCTAAGATCAAAAACACAGGAGACAGCAGTTGTTGGCGAGGATGTGGAGAAAGAGGAACACTCCTCCACTGCTGGTGGAATTGCAAGCTGGTACAACCACTCTGGAAAGCAGTCTGGCGGTTCCTCAGAAAACTGGGCATGACACTCCCGGAGGATCCAGCTATACCACTCCTGGGCATATACCCAGAAGCTTTACCTGCATGCAATAAGGACACATGCTCCACTATGTTCATAGCAGCCTTATTTATAATAGCCAGAAGCTGGAAAGAACCCAGATGTCCCTCAACGGAGGAATGGATTCAGAAGATGTGGTATATCTACTCAATGGAATACTACTCTGCAATTAAAAACAATGAATTCACGTAATTCCTAGGCAAATGATCAGATCTTGAAAATATCATCCTTAGTGAGGTAACCAAATCACAAAAGAACACACTTGGTATGCAGTCACTGATAAGGGGATATTGACCCAGAATCTCAGAATACCCTAGGCACAATCCGCATATCAATAGATTTCTAAGAAGATGGAAGGAGAGACCCCTGGTCCTGGAAAGACTGGATGTAGGGGAACGCCAGGACAGAGAGGCGAGATGGGGTTGAATGGAGAAAAGAGGGAGGGAAGGGGGCTTATGGGACTTTCGGGGAGGGAGGAAACGGGAAAGGGCAAATGATTTGGAATGTAAATTAAAAAAAATAAAATAAATAATTAAAAAAATATTTTAAAAAGAAAACGAAAAAAAAGAGTGCTCTTTTATATTTTGAAATTCTTAACATGATATCAATTCCTTCATCTGCAAAATAAGGAAAAAAATGAGCTGGACTTTAGTTATATGTGTTAAATAGTTATATAGTTTTAGTAGTGTAATACATGTTTATCCGGAACCCCTTTACTGTCATCTTAGGAGTTTGCTTTTGTGCTTTAGATACAGCTACATGCAAAGGAACATTTTCTATCTAAGCAGATCTTAAAGGACAGAATTTACAATTACAGAATTATTTTCTCAAGTCCAACTTTCAGAAATGTGAGCTAGGTGTGCTGAGAGACAAAATGATTTTAGTAACTATGATCAGTCTGAATTAGAATGTTTCATGAGAGAAATACCAGTGTCTCTACTGAGTGTAGCTGTATTAGATGAATAGAATATTTACTCATAAGGAAAAATTACTAAGGATATAGTTGGCATACTGTTTATGTATTACCTACAAGGCTCTGGACTTGTTCCCCAATGCATTATTAAACTAGAAATTTTGTGGCTCACAACTCTAAGCCAAGCACCAAAGATGGGGATAGAAGTTCAGAATCATCCTTAGCTACAGAAGGAGTTGGGGGTATCCTAAGAAGCGCACTTTGTCTCAAACACAAAAACAAGAGACAAGTAATTATTGTGCCTAAAAAAATGGCACAAGATATTAAATTATATTTGGCAATATAGTATTGGAGCATAAGACACACAAAAGTGAGGAAAATAATTGTTAAGAAACGCTTTAGCTGCTATACAAATTCAAGTTTGTGCTGCAAAGCTGGGAAATAGTCACTGATACTGGGGACTTACTAAAGATACAGAGTCCATTTCTGTAACTGTGATGTGGCTCCCTAGAGGATGAGTTAAATAAGAAAGGACAAGAAAAGAAAATTTCATTCCCCAGCAAGAGCAAAAGTAAAACATTTCTTTTAAAAGGATAATTGAATCAATTCCATTTCTGGCTACTACCAAACTTTGTGTTGTTTCTATACCCTCTCTTTCTTTCTGAAAAATGTAATATAAAAATATCAAAATATCCCATGCTTCTCCATGAAATGAAAATATAGAGGAACGTCATAACATGGAAGCTCTAGGAGGAGAGTTAATGGGATTATAAAAGGGAAATCATCTGTTTTCAGATATTACCTAACCATTTCTACCTTTCCACAGAGAGTCTTCAGCTGGTAGAAAGGGACTTAATCACATTCTGTGCTGGAAGAAAACCACCATGCATGTAGTATAGCTATTTATATCATAATTTTCAATCACTTCCTCACAGAAATTCCAACTAAAACCTATTTTTTTTTGTAGTCCAGCACAGCCATCCATGCATTTATCTACCCACTAAGCTCCAAATATGTGATAGATTTATACTCTATGTTGTTTGCGGTTTTTTTGGGGGGTGGAGAGGGAGAAGGATTCATTTTGGTTCATAGTTTAAGAGGCTACAGTAAGGCATAGAAGTTAGAATTCAGGGTGGAAATAACATTCAGGTGGGAATCTTCACATCTGGGAAGACCAAGAACAAAGGCAAGTTATGCTGCCTCTCTCCCACTCCACTATCCATTTTATTTTTTTAATAAAGACTTATTTGCTGACACATAGTCACTTAGTTAAACTTTCTCCCAATGCACACCTTTTTCTCCCCTCCCTATTGGGTGGCAATGCTTTGATGTTCAACATATGGTCATTAGTGAGTATCTTAAAATCAAATGAGGTTACATATGTTGCTTGCTTAGCAGTGAAAGTATATTTCATTTAAAAAAGTGTTCTGCTTTAGCTGCTGTATAGTTAATCAAACAGTAACCAATAGGCCTGCTGAGAATGGTCTTCATTGTTCCCAAGAACAGCTGCTACTGGATTCAGGAAATTTGCCATGCAACAAATTAAAACTGTTTTGGACAATTGTGTATTCATGAAAAGAAAGACCTTGGAGCATGTAGCACATTTTAGAAAGTGCTTTTGTGTGGCTTCTTTATATCACAGTTAAGTTAAAAAAACATCTAAGAAATGTTCTTGGGAAACACTGTGAGAAAATGGTAAATGTGAGTGACAGGATGACATTATTGAAAGAAAACACACTGAATGCATCATTAAGCTTACGCTGCAAATATTAAATAACTGTAGAAACTTCATCAAATTGGTAACATTACTATCTTACTGGATAATGATATAATTAACTAATCACTTTATTTAAAGCATAAAGAGCCAATGAAATATATTTGTATATGACATAGAGGTTCCCCAACTGTTGTTGTGTTAGCAATTTTCTCTCCAGTGTGATAGTGTTCAGTAAATATTAGTATTAAGAGACAAGCTCACTGTATGGTTCTTACCTACACCATCTGCATTACAGTTCTGTAGCTTGTTCTTCTTGTGGTACTCCTACTGTGGGGCTAGGGGCTGTCTATTACTCTCTTGCCTTCTTTTTGGACTATTTTATTCTCATTTGATGCTTTATTTAGCCACACTTATTACGAGGGAGGTGCCAATTCTTCATGTGACTTTATATACCATGTTGACTAATATCCCTGGAAGAACTGCTCTTTTCTAAAGGGAGATAGAAGAGAAGTGGATGGAGACAGGGGCCTGGATAAACAGCTAGATGAAGGAAGAACCATGATCAAGATGTAATATCTGAGAGAAAATATCTGAGAGAAAATAAATAAACAGGCTTAAAGGACAGTGGTTAAGTCAGTGGATGATACCCTTGAAAGAAATTCTGATTTCCAATAACCTGTTAATTAAATGAGAGGAGATAGTCACAAAAGGAGAACGTCTGCCTACTAAATCTGCCTTCTTGTTTGTAAGACAATCTACATCTTCTATTTCTATTTTATTCCTCTTCTCTGTGATGATGCAGCTAGTGAGACAGTTTGATCCATCAATCAAGTACAATGATGAGCCACAGAAATATCCTTACATTATTAAGTAAAATTCTTGGTTATTTGTTATCTAAACAAAAATGGACTAAAAAGACAACAGATTCAAATTCTGTCTTTATTGAAGATCAAAAAACAAATGTCATATTCAGTGTTCATTTCTAAGAAAAACTGGAACAGGACTCTTAAAAAACTTTCTTTGCGCCTATTTGTCTGAAATAAAGACAGTTAATCTGCTCCTAAGTCTCCTCCTTGTACTAAGGAGAATAGACTCATCAACATAATAAAAACTTCATCTCACAAGAGCTTCACAAAACATGCTAGAAAGGACACAGGCTACATGAGGGAGCACTGGACTAATGTGAGCTCTGCAACACATAATCATTTATCCTTCTACAAAAACTAGTACAATTTTCAGTACTTACATTTAATTGCTTATGGAATAACAGTATACAATAATGGAAAAACCAAATGTCTGTTGTTTACTTTTTTAATGAGTTGTCAATATTTTTATGCTTTTAATAAAATGGCTCTTAAATTTTTTACCATAATAGCCATAATTTTATACCTGGCATTAAGCTGCTTACTACCAGCTTTATGATATAAATAGGCCCAAAATACTATAATCTCCTAAAATGTAGCAAATATAAATCCTAAGGACACCTACAGCAAGACAAGTGAGTTTGCCAGTAGCAGTTTTAAATCTTGCTGGTATTCTCAGATAGATAATTATTACTTTATTTTGATAAATGAAGCATAGTAATAAATGATGTGAATTAAAAAGTAATTTAGTTCATAAAGAGGATAGAGATGCCTAGCAAAATATTATGAGCAACAGGATAAAAGATATCTTATTTATATACTTGAAGTGAATGACTAATAAAATTTAATATGTTAATATGTTTAATATGTTACTGTGTGATTTATAACAAATTGTGATTATTGAAAATGAATGGAAATGTACAGAAGGCTTCTCCAAACATACACAACAAGTATATTTATTCATAACTTATAAAAACTTGCTTATTAAGATCATAATCATAGTTTTAGAGAATTAAGATAGATGAAATATGTTCTTAATATTTTGTTATATATAGTTATAATATATATAGAGAGAGATATCATTTATTATTTAATGGAAAGTGTAGCTTTAGTCCATTAAATTGCACTATAGTCAATTCTTTTCTAAGAAGAAACGTCATCATATATTGCTAGAATTGGTCTCCTCATAATCAAAAGTGTCATACATAAATGTAGAATCATCAATTCATCAATATTAGGTATTTAGGCTTGAATATATTTATTTCCAATTAAGGGAACATCTCAGTTCTCTAAAATATGACAAGAAACACAACTCTTTTTCTTATTCTTTCTCTCTTTGTCTCTGTCTTTGTTTGTCTCTCTCTTTCTCTCTCTGACTCTGTCTCTCTCTCTGTCTCTCTCTGTCTCTCTCTCTCTCTCTGTCTCTCTCTCTCTCTGTCTCTCTCTCTCTGTGTGTGTGTGTGTGTGTGAGTGTACATAGTTTAAGAGTTATTATGAGTGAAAGATAAAGTCTGAATGGCAGATTCTTCCCTCAAGGAGGTCCTAGAGTCTCTGCTTTTTCATTCTCTTGGCTTTAATGTCACTTGTTCCTCTCCTGGATCTCTTTTGCCTACTTCATTCACAAGGATTTCTAAATCATAAAAAAACTCAGAAAAAAAAAACGCATTCCATTCTTCTTTCAAAATATTTTCCTTCATAAAGCTACTTAATTGGATGGAAGTAAGGGGTTAATTTGCTAAGGGGAAAAGATCATTTGCATATCAATTTACACACTTTTCCTCCAAGTATTTACAATTAGGGAGCAATCATCAAGCATTTGGAAGCTGATGGGAAGGAAAAGGAATTCTTGTGGAGTGGATGGAGGCACTGAGGGAGTTAAAGGAAAGGGCCAGCACAAAAGCCAAGTGCCTCCAAGTGGCACATTTAATTTAACCTTTGGAAATATCACCTTATTAGTCAAAAAGTGGAAATAATTGTGCTTACTATAAATCTTTCATAGACAGATTTCATTCCATAGAAATTATTTCACAGGACCTTATATTCTTAATGGCTTAGTACAAAGAAATCCCTTAGGTTGGTGAAGTGGACAGAAAACTATTTTATACCTCCCTTTGCTTACAATTCCACTATAAACAGTAATAGTGTGTCTACTCCCACAGTACAAGGGGAACTTCAACATGATGGAACTATTTTAAATATCAAGCAAATAATTACCAAAAAAAAAAAAACAAAGACTACAATTACTATTTCTACAGTGTGTATGTGCACAAGTGTGTGTGTGTGTGTGTGTGTGTGTGTGTGTGTGTGTGTGTGTGTGTATGAATGGCAGAAGAAGGGGTCCTCTTCTATCACCTTGTGCCTGATTTCAGGAGGCAAGGTAAATTATTCAGAGTAGTATTTGTGTTTTATTTGCCAGTCCAGAAACTTGCAAGGTCCAGAAATACATCACCTTGTCTTTAACACCTTAGCATCTGGAGTTACAAGCAGTCTTGGGGTACATAGATTATTACATGGAGTCTGAGATCTAAATTTGTTCCTCATCATAGTGTAGCAAGTAATCTCAACTACTTTCATCTCTCTATGATTACTACTTTAGTACCAAATATTATTGTGTCATTTGACTTTCTTAATCATTCAGATAGCACAAACATCAAGAGTCTCCCCTAGCTATTTTCTTATTTCATTACAATATACTTTTGTGTTGAAGGGAAAGTATTTAACTGGCTTCAAGTGTGTTACTTAGCAAATTCTCCCCACTGCCCCACCACCAAGTTTACCTCTTTTCTTTCTCCTCTTATTTTATCAGTTAAGATATTATTAATTACTTTTCAGATAAGGAAAAAATGCAGTTTAAAACATCAGGAAATAACACAGCAACAAACTTTCAAATTGGTTTGTGCTTTATATCCCAGCGTTGGCAAGAAAGAAAAACTACAAAGCCTATAAAGGCAGAAAGAAGAATAGAAGGCTCCACACTGGGTACTGTGCAGGGAGGGAAGGCTTGAGCTAAAGTACTGAATCATAGCGATTGGATTTCACTGATCCTTCCAAGCATTTCCATCAGACACTATTTTTTATCTTTGATTTAACAACTATTTTGTTATCACACATACAAATATAAACCTCTTATTGATGATTAAGAAATGTAATGACAAGACTATTTTATTTTGTGGCTAATAAACTTGAGTTAGAAACAATATCAAGGTAGATTTCTTATGCAATATATAGTAAATTATCATTTGATTCTTTTTCTCCTAACTTTTCCTACAGTATTTCCTCTATTTGCAAGTCTTTTGGTCATATTACACATAACTATCTTTCATAATATAAAATTAAGAAGATAACAAGAAAACTTTATAATTTTATGGGCAGTTGTTTAGATTGTATTATATTCTTGAATTAACAAAAGGCATGTTTGATAGGTAAGTTCATACAGATATAAAGTAAACTAAACCACTAGTAATTTTCTACATGTGTGTTTGTGTGTGTGTGTGTGTGTGTGTGTGTGTGTGTTTGTGAGAGACAGAGAGAGAGAGAGAGAGAGAGAGAGAGAGAGAGAGAGAGAGAGTGAGTGAGAGAGAGAGAGAGAGTTGGAAGGAGGAAGGGAAGGGAGAAGTAATATATTCATATTTTAATTCTTAAATGTAAAATATTAAAAAAGCATAATTTTTACAGAATGTACCAAGAATAAAAATTGAAGTATTTTTATATTTTAAGCTCTCAAGTGTTAATTGAATATTCTTATAGAGAGATTTGAGGGTGGGAGGAAGAGAGAGTATTGGAAGATAAATATGACTTGTGGGACCATGTGAATCAAGTATGAATCAGCTCATTCACTCCTTCTTACTATGGCCCATCACATAGAATTCACAGAAACTTCCTGGAAATTATTTTCAATCATAAAAATTATGAAGTTATTCATTCAATTTTAATATTGAAAGTATGATTCACATTCTAATTTTTCATGTACAAAATTTTTGACCTCTTATTATTAAGACAGCTTAACTTTCAGTTCATAGAGAGGTATCTGTGTGTAGATAATTCTACACACAGATAGAGTTGTAGACAATTCTATACACAGAGTTTTATCAACTCTGGGAATAGATTACTGCAATAAACCTTCATTAAAAATGCCTCTTAAAAACAACAAATGAGAAGATAACTCTAATATTACTGATGATTTTTGTTTGTATCTCAATAATATAAGGAAGGGAAGAATGTGTTTTTGTCTAAGAAAGACATTTTATCTTTAAAGATATTCTCATTAGAACAGTAAAAGTTTCTAATTTTAACTGTCTTTAAAGTAACACAAACAAATGTCATGCCAAGGCAAGATGCTGGTATCAAATCCCTGACACTTTGGATTTTTCAATGCGAGTCTGAAGAGACAATAAGCAGCTAAGTAATTTATTTCAGAATGGAGAAAAGTTTTTCATTTGATTTTGAAAATACAATATAATTACATCATTTCTTCCTACCATTTCCTTCCTCTAAACCCTTCCATGTAGGAGGTTTTGTCTAATGCTACTTGTATTACGTTAATTTGGGTCCCCAAATTTGCAAGAGAATCCACATATCCAAGCTCAAGATACTGAAGAACCCTGCCTCCAGTTAGTTTTGATTGGTAAGTTGCCAGCAGCTAATGGTTAGACAGAGCAGACAGAGGTGGAACTTTTAGGATTCCCAGGCAAGGAAGCTGGAAGAAGGAAGAAGGAGAGACACCATGTGAGGAGAATGTGGAAGAGAGGAGATGCTGTGCCTGAGAAGTTGCTGGTCAGAGAGCTGTGCCCCTTAGCTGCCATGTAGGAGCTGGAGCGGCCCCAAGAGGGTTTCCTGACTGGGTCCTGGGCAGTAAAGATGGAATATAGATTTTAGTAAGTAATGACTTGGAAATATCAGAGAGAAGTGGATTAGCCATGTGGAAGTTAGGAAGTGGCCCAGCCATTGAGTTGTTTAAGGCACATAACCAAATAAAGGCTGTATGTATGTGTCTTTCATTTGGGAACCAAGAACATTGGGGTGGGTAGAGAGGAACATGAGAGGTTCAATATGAGTAATTTACATGGGTACTGCTCTAGTTCCATATATCACTACTTTCTTGATTTCCGTTCATGACTCCCTTTTTTAGTTAATTGCTATTTTACGGTGTGCTCTTTCTTGAGGAAGACTGTTTCTCCCACCCTCAGCATTCCTTAGTTGCCTATAGTTTTCAGTGTAGATTTGACACTGCAGAAATATTTGAAAGACAATGTTTCAAAAGCTATATTCATCATTGGCTTAATAATAGTTTATTTCTAACAGGTTAATAATATGCATACACACACACATATATACACACATTGTTGTTAGTGAAATTTGAAACTAGTCACATAAGCATATATATGTATATTATGATCTTGGTATATATATATATATATATATATATATATATATATATATATAAAAGCACATACATACACTGATTGTCCAAAAGATAGTTTTATACTATAGAAGTTAGAGAGAAAATTGCTGGTTGTACAGTTTGCCTGAGAAAGAAGAGGAATCGAGAACTAAAAGCAACCTGGAGGAAAAAAATATGATTTGCAGCATCATTACTGGGTATTTCACACAAACATCCTAGGAATGTGAAGAGCCTTTTCTCTCTTTCTTTGAGAAACATACTTTTGTGGAGCTTATTTTGTTTAGTGAAATAGACATGAGATATTTCATAGGTATATATTTGCAAACAGAGAAGAACTTGGACTTGGTTCTTCAATGAGCCAATCACTTGATGGAAATTAGAACACAGAGTTGTCAAGGAGCAAAAGGACCATTTAATCAGAACTTAAGGAAGCTGCATTCACAGGAGGTATAAAACTTAGAGAAGAAAAGGTCAGGAGAGTTTTCCATGCATGCAAATCTGTAATGATGACAGACATCATGCTTCTTAGTGAATTAATGGTGTAATTTTTCTTTTTAACCTGCACTGTTCTCACAACCTGAAAGACAGTAGCTGTGACCTTTGCCCACAGTTCCTCCCATATTCTTAACCTTTTGACAAATTTCCTGTATTAAAAGAGAAAATGTGAAGGCTGTTTTTATTTTTATTCTCAGCTGAATTTTATAAAATATTTTAGTACTATACTTTTTGGTTAGAAACTCAACTAATATTGGAGTAGACAGGGCTATTCTTTTGAACAACTATTTAACAGGAAAAAAAAAACATTTCAACATTTTTGAGGTCAAGTTGTAATTATATGTTTGTGTCCTTTTAAAACATTGTGCATTTTAAAGCATGTAGCAATATTTTGCCTAAAGTCAAATTTGTAACTTGAAACAAATTTTGATGTGCTATTTAAAACTGAATTAGATAAAAATAAGACAGTAACACTGTTTGATGTAAGAATGCTGTGTCCCTTCCTGGGTATGAGACACTGTGTTAAGTCTATGGTTATGTGAATAACTGCAAATTTCACTAACAACAATGATGTCCAGCTACTGGAAATGAGATGCCTATTAAGATATTCACTCTTTTTAAAATTTTATTTATTTATGTTTCAAATGTTGTTTCCCTTCCAAGTACCCCCTCCATGAACCCCCCACCCTATTACCGCTTCCTTTTTCTCACCCATCTCCCTTCTTTGAAGCATCCATAGGACGTAGTGCACCCCTTTCACCGATCAGAAAAGGCAGTCTTCTGCTACATGTATAGTTGGGGGGAGGGTAAGGACAGGTCTATGTATGCCTTTTGGTTGGTGACTTAGTCTCCTGAAGCACCGAGGACATCTGGTTAGTTGATAATCTTGGTTCTTCCTATGGGTTACAATCCCTTTAGCCCCTTCAGTTCTCCCCCTAACTCTTTTAGAGGTCCCTAAGCTCAGTCCAATGGTTGGCAGTAAAGTAAGTACCTGCAATTGTCTCAATCTGTTGCTGGTAGAGCCTCTTAGAGGACAACTAAGCCAGGCTCCTGTCTGCAGGCACAACATGACATCAGTCAATAGTGATGGAGTTTGCTGCCAATGCATGTGATGTATCCCAGGTTTGAACAGTCTCTGAATGGCCTTTCCTTCAGTCTTTGTTCCATTATTGTCCCTGCATTTCCTTTAGACAGGAATAATTCTGGGCCAAACATTTTTAGATGCGTAGGTGGCCCCCTCCCTGCACTGGAAGCCATGTCTATCTATTGGAGATAGTATCTTCACATTCTTTTGGGAAAAAAAATATTTGGCTTTTTCAGTCAGGCATGTAAAGACAGCCAAATCTTTAGATGGATATATCTATCCATCTAAATAAATATAAAGAGAGAGAAAGAGAAAGAGAGAGAGAGAGAGAGAGAGAGAGAGAGAGAGAGAGAGAGAGAGAGAGAGAGATACTAGTTTATGAGAAAATTAACATTTTTACATTGCCTACTTTGGTAAGTAATTTATGTCTATATGAAAAATATCAGCAGCACAACTACTTTAATGCATCTCTTGACCACTGAGGATCATGTTATAAATCAGATTAGATTTCCACTTTAGACTATGTATTTATTTCTCTTTCAATATGCCTGTATCTGAGTACAGAATCTCAAATGTATTATAGAGGTTCTATATGATCACAAAGAACAATGATCACCTAGACTATCAGAAGACCATTAACATGCTGAGAAGGTAATTATGATTTTTCTATGATTGCATTCATTACATTTTATCAAAGTTTTGAGAGTCTAATTTTTGCATAGCTACAACTTTACTTAGTCATCTGTAAATAATTTGATCAGTGAAAAAGGTCATTTGTGGTTATCATTTAGTAATTGAAGTAAATTTGAAGCATAAAATAAATATAGTTTTAGTATTTATTATAAGGAAGTAGTAGCCAAAATAACTATGATAATAATTCTTTCTAGATGTGATATACAATGCTGCATTAATTTTTAAGAGAAAAATCTTATTTTAAAGCTTTCACTGATAGTTACTTCTTTGTAAATTCAGAGCAAATGAAATACAATTATTTTTTCATTTGTGATTCTTCATGATTAGAACATGAAAATTCTCTGTTGATATCCTTTGTAACAACTTTCCTTTTTACAATTAGTATTTTGAAAATAACAAACAATGTATTCCTCTCATACTTGCCCTATCTGTCAATTTCACTGGAAATCCAACTCCCTTGACCTACTCACCTAACTCTGTGTCCTTTTCTTTTCTCAAAAAAAAAAAAAAACAGTAAAAAAAAATCATGTATTAGCTTTAAATCCTAAGACATGTATGTTTCATTTGGAATGCTTCTATATACTTCTTTTTATAAATTTACATTAAATCAATAGCTTGCATTAACTTAATTATTGCATTGACTATATTATCATCAAAGCATAAACAAACTTTTTTTAATTTCTTGCTTCAGAAAGATTGATCATTTGTTTCTCGGGGAAAAGGAGTGTAGGTAAGGACAAAGCTATTTAAACACAATTTTCTCTTTTAATGCAAATTATTAAATCATGCAGTTTATTTATATTGTGAATACAAAATCAAAGCTGACACACATAGCATATGGCCGTGAATATTTCTCTTTAGATTTCATGTTAAACTTATCAATTTTTTGTATCTCAAATCATGGTATCAAATTCAAAACACTGATAGACACAACATAAGTTTGGAATGGCATTTAAATACTTTTACAGGAAATTTTCTAATTCAGCAAAGAATTTACTATATAGTGAGTAGTTTCAATGACTATATTAAATGTGTTTTTGAAGAATGTTGTTTTGTTAAAATATTCTAAAACTCAAATTACATTCTGAACATTTTCAATATGTCAATGTTGAAAATAGTAAATATTAGCTCTGTTTATAACTATGATTATAAAATCAACATACAAATGCATACTTTTCCCTTATAGATTATAACCCTATAAATTTCTGTTACTACAGTTATTTCTGTTGAATCTTACAGTCATCTAGTTATCAAATACTCTTTGAAATATTTCCAAAAGTGACACTGGTTAGGTACTATCCACTGACCAAAAAACTTCGGGATATTAATACCAGAGGTCACTAAAGTCAAGTTAAGAGAAAGAGTGAAATAAATGCTTTATGCAATACTTACCCCAAAGTTGAGAAGCAAAATATCAATGCACTCATGTAAAACATTTTAAAACTAGAAATTAGCAACAAAACACCTGCAACACCATTACTTGGTAAGTAAAAGCAAGAAGATAAGAAGTTGGAAAACAACCTCATCTACATGACATATTAGAGATCAGCTTATGCTACTTGAAATCTGTCTCCAAAATCAAATCAATCAAATAATCAAGCAAACCCAAACAAAACCCCAAGCAAATAAAAGAAAATCCTGTTTTAGTGCTTTCCCCAAAAGTTTCATTTTCCTCATAAAATATAGCAACATTTTCACTCAGATTCTTTTTTCTTTCTTCTGGATTTCTATTTTGGAAACACAATTCAAGCCCACATTTATATCAGTAACAGTTCCCAAGAAATATTAAAGAGTATTATAAATATTTTTCTCATATCTCTTATTTCATACCCTTATATCAAAAGGACCAAGGAATTTGACCAGAATCTCTCAAGTTTTCATGTGATAAAAATGAAACCATTAACCAACTGATTAGAGGATTTAGTGCTGGGCTACAGTGGTGAGCAAGAGTGTTGAGTTCCCTCCTTTCTTAGTACTTCAGTAGGAAAGAGAAACTTTAGTCCATAGGAACAGAAACCGAAAGGCAATGTGGATAGTAAAATAGGGAACAAGAAAATGACTCAAAGGAAGTGCATAAGCATGGATGATTCTTAAGATGAGAAATAATGTGAGTAAAGAGACAGAGCAGCAAAGATGTCTATGGAGACAAAGGAAGAGGAATGATGCCTATCTAGATGCACTATCAATGGAAGGGAAGAAGCACTTTGAAATATTTGATGCAAGTATCTGAGGTAGGCATACTTCTTGTATTAAAACACCAGAGATAAAATTATAGAAATATTTCTTTATAATAAAAATGTGTACATCTCAGGTAAAGAAGCAGTGAATCTTCAGAAATATATTAAATAGTAGCTTTGTGATATTTATTTCCACTTTCTAGGGAAATAGAAACTATGCTGTTTTTTGTTTTTCTTTAAAGACATTATTATTTTTTTTTGTAAAGCAAAGCCAGTGAGTTTATTAAGTATTTAAATACAGAGTTGCATACATAGGAAAAGGATAGTACACGTTCCAGGACTTACTTAAATTGCAGATTCTGTAATTGTTAAGATAATAAGTTCAAGTATCAGGGATTTTTAAGAAGAGTCATATGCATTTTTTTCATTTATTCACAAATCACCAAAGACTGCTTTCAACATAAGGACCCCTGAGTGTAATGGCCTGACTCATTTCTTTTTCTCCATTGTTTATTATTAGGCTTAAAATATATGACATTGCTTGATGTATCACATCATCCTGTCTGTCAATGTTCAGGACATCTATAGATGAAGCCCTATTGAGTAGTATATTGAGATTATGGTAGCCTTTAAATGTTTCCAACTATTGAATCCTTACAGATTGCCCTATCATGGTTACTATTAGACTGCAAAACTATCCTTTGGAAAGCATGTAATATTGAAGGTCATATGTGGGCACCTGAGCACCCAGAGACTGCTAGGCAATTGTAGACCAGAAGAGTAAACCTCTATGTAAAGTGAGACATTCTCAGGACTAGAAAACTGGATGGGTATAAGCCCCACCGATGAGCAATGGATCTTTTAAATTTTCGACAACTTTAGTTATCATATAGATTTTGTTTTATTTTGATCCTTAGTTTTAAACTTTACTCAGAGATACCAAATAATATAATAACGTAGTAAAGATCACAGAATCCTCTGACTTAAGCAAGAGATGCTATAGTAGAATGATTTTCAATGTGCACAGTACTAATATTCCACAATGCTACTATAAGGACAGTAACTTTTTTTCTCTTCACTATCACACTTTGTTTTTTCTTAATTTTATTTTATTTTCTAAGTTTTTTTTATTTACATTCAAAATCATTTCCCATTTCCTGTTTCCTCCCTCCCCGAAAGTCCCATAAGCCCCTTTCCCTCCCTCTTTTCCCCATTCAACCCCCTCTCGCTTCTCTGTCCTGGCATTCCCCCACATCCAGTCTTTCCAGGACCAGGGGTCTCTTCTTCCATCTTCTTGGAAATCAACTGATATGTGAATTGTGTCTAGGGTATTCCGAGATTCTGGGTTAATATCCCCTTATCAGTGACTGCTTACCATGTGTATTCTTTTGTGATATTTTCAAGTTCTGACCATTTGCCTAGGAATTTCGTGAATTCATTGTTTTTAATTGCAGAGTAGTATTCCATTGTGTAAATATACCATATCTTCTAAATCCATTCCTCCGTTGAGGGACATCTGGGTTCGTTCCAGCTTCTGGCTATTATAAATAAGGCTGCTATGAATATAGTGGAGTATGTGTCCTTATTGCATGCAGGAAAAGCCTCAGGGTATATGCCCAGGAGTGGTATAGCCGGATCCTCTGGGAGGGTCATGCCCAGTTTTCCGAGGAACAGCCAGACTGCTTTCTAGAGTGGTTGTACCAGCATGCAATCCCACCAGCAGTGGAGGAGTGTTCCTCTTTCTCCACATCCTAGCCAACAACTGCTGTCTCCTGTGTTTTTGATCTTAGCCATTCTGACTGGTGTGAGATGGAATCTCAGGGTTGTTTTGATTTGCATTTCCCTAATGACTAAGGGGGATGAACATCTCTTTTGGTGCTTCTCAGCCATTAGATATTCTTCAAGTGAGAACTCTTTGTTTAGCTTTGTACCCCATTTTTTAATAGGGTTACTTGCCTCTCTGGAGTTTAACTTCTTGAGTTCTTTGTATATATTGGATATTAGCCCTCTGTCGAATGTAGGGTTGGTAAAGATCATTTCCCAGTTTGTTGGTTGCCGCTTTGTCTTTTTGACAGTGTCTTTTGCCTTGCAAAAACTTTGTAATTTAATGAGGTCCCATTTGTTAATTCTCGATCTTAGAGCATAAGCTATTGGAGTTCTATTCAGGAAATTCTCCCCTGTGCCCATATGTTCAAGGATCTTCTCTAGTTTCCTTTCTATTCGATTCAGTGTGTCAGGTTTTATGTGGAGGTCCTTGATCCACTTGGAATTGAGCTTAGTGCAAGGAGATAAGAATGGGTCAATGTGCATTCTTCTGCATGTTGATCTCCAGTTGAGCCAGCACCATTTGTTGAAAAGGCAATTGTTTCCACTGGATGGTTTTAGCTCCTTTGTCAAAGATCAAGTGACCATAGGGGTGTGGATTCATTTCTGGGTCTTCAATTCTGTTCCATTGATCTACATGCCTCTCACTGTACCAATACTATGCAGTTTTTAACACTACTGCCCTGTAGTACAGACAATGGGGTACAGAGCTAAACAGAGTTCTCACATGAAGAATATCTAATGGCTGAGAAGCACCTGAAGAGATATTCAACATCCTTAGTCATTAGGGAAATGCAAATCAAAACAACCCTGAGATTCCATCTCACACCAGTCAGAATGGCTAAGATCAAAAACAGAGGAGATAGCAGTTATTGGCAGGGATGTGGAGAAAGAGGAACACTCCTCCACTGCTGGTGGGATTGCAAGCTGGTACAACCACTCTGGAAAGCAGTCTGGCAGTTCCTCAGAAAACTGGAGGATCCTGCTATACCACTCCTGGACATATACCCTGAGGCTTCCCCTGCATGCAATAAGGACACAAGCTCCACTATGTTCATAGCAGCCTTATTTATAGTAGCCAGAAGCTGGAAAGAAACCAGATGTCCCTCAACGGAGGAATGGATTCAGAAGATGTGGTATATTTGCACAATGGAATACTACTCTGCAATTAAAAACAAAGAGTTCACGAAATTCCTAGGCAAATGGTCAGAACTTGAAAATATCATCCTTAGTGAAGTAACCCAATCACAAAAGAACACATATGGTATGCAGTCACTGATAAGGGGATATTAACCCAGAATCTCGGAATACCCAAGACACAACTCACATATCAATAGATTTCCAAGAACATGTAAGGATAGACCCCTGTTCCTGAAAATACTGGATGTAGGGGAATGCCAGGACAGAGAAGCGAGAGGGGGTTGAATGGGGAACAGAGGGAGGGAAGTGGGCTTGTGGGACTTTCAGGGTGGGAGGAAACGGGAAAGGGGAAATCATTTGGATTGTAAATAAAAAAAACTTAGAAAAAAAATAATGCTAGGTCACATCATCCTCCAAAAGCCCACAAGTAGTTAAATGTCTACATGAAGCCTAACCTAAATTTGAAACATCACTAAATAAATTCTGGCTTACTTGTTTCCCCAGCAGAAGGAATTTTCAATGCATAGTTTTTAAACAGACTTCATAAGTAGGGTCTATCAATGGGCTCTTATTAGTTTCAGCATTTTAAATGTCATTCTGGTCCATTCAACACAAGACCACATATATCCGATTTTAAAATTGTACTTGGGAGATTTTTATGAACTTTTGCATCTCAGTATCTAATCCCTAGAGGCTATCCTGGACTGACACTGTTAGCATTCTCTTTCCTAATAACAAGATCATTGTATATTTTGCCATTTTAGTCAAGACCCTATGAAAGATGAACTGAACATTTAATGGCAAAAATTCTCTGCCTTCCATCACAAAGAAATAGCAGATAATTATGTGTCATCATTGACCCCTGCCAACACCTGAAGCTATGTGATAAGAGACTTGCCAATGGTCAGAAGCAGAAGTTTGAATTCTGCAATCCAGTCACTACTAGAGCCATCAGCTTAAATACTTAGATATTACAAGGCCTTGCTACTCAGCTGGAAGGGTGACACAAACTTAGCCACCTAGTTATTCAAAGGAAATTTCTATCTGTTCAATTGTAAGCATGTTTCCTCATCGTGCCTGGAGAAATGAAGTAAAAGGTCTAAGGTAGTATGATTTGAGGATAACTACCTATAAAAACATAAATGCATAGATAGAGTAATAATTCTCTACATTCTATATAATGGGCCTCTTATACTTTAAAAATGTATTAGCCGTTGCTTTTATTTTTCTTCTTGATTTTAATAGTGTTAAAACAGAAAAACAACAAGTAAGACAAAGTAAACAAAAACAATAAACAGAGCAAGACAAAACCCTCCTCGTTAAATAAGCAGAATGTCTGGCCTGAGTTGATACTAAAGATTCCAGTTGGGTTAACTTTTTCAATTTCTCAATAAATCATCTCTAGATAGGTACCCTCACCTTAAGTTCTGCTAAGGAAATGGAGAGAACAAGTAGTTCTTTAACGAGATGCTGTGCTGTACATCTCCTTTCCAGATTTCAAACAATTGGTTTAGTAGTTTACTGGGCCATAGTGAAGTAGTTTCCTAAGTGGGCCTGGTTTTGTTAATATTCCCCATCTCTTTACTTAGAGAAAACAAATGTCTCTATATGTTAACTCATTGACCCTTTCTATGTATCAGGATAGTGAAGTAGAACTCATCCAACTTTTTTTCTTTAAATGTAAGGTGGGCCATCAACCAACAAAATGTCCTATGCTTCTACAGAATTCTCACTTTCCACTTTTCAGGAACATATTTTCACTCCTATTTCCTCTTAACATTTTGTCACTCTGCACAGGTGGATTAAAGCTCCTACCAGAAGCCATAGATATTAAGTGAAATTACCAGTACCAGGTATGGAACATCTTGCTATATTTCCAGTAGAAAATATAGGCCTATATCTGTGTTTTCAGGATTTCTTAAATCTGGTATTATCTATGATATTCTTGGTGGTTAGGGTACTTAAGTGTGCACGGCCTTAAAATGGAGTCCAAGGCCCCTTCATGTGGCCTGATTAATGGGATTCATTTCTGAGTTCTGGAAATCACCATAGGAGGTGGGCTTTAAAACAAATACAGCAAGGAAGGCAAATGTTTTCCTCATATTTTGGCATGTCTTTGACTCAAGCTGTGTACCCTATGTGAGCCTAAACTAGAATCTATACTTTAAAAATTAGTAGACTCATAAATATACTATTTTCTATATATATATTCATTATTGTATTTTTCAATTTCTTATAGCTTATGTGTAAATTTTGTTACTAAACTGTTAACTATTCAGGTACATGTGTATGTTTGTGTGTGTTTGCGTGTGTGTGTTTGTGTGTGTGTGTGTTATGTGTATATGCTCCACTTATTCTCCACATAATCTGCTAGCATGTATTTCATATAACTATTTACAGAATGAACAAATAAAAGCAGTACACCAAAAATTTTTATAAAGGATTGACTTGGTACCATTTCAGCATCTAAGCTGTTTAACAACTTTACTTTACTCTTCTGGTTCAATTTGGTCACAGGACATTCCAAAGATTAATGAATAAAATATTTATGAGTTCTTTTAGAAAGGCAAATGAAAGATCAACATAATATTTCCTCTCTGAATTATAAAGCAAAAGAATTCCTAATATCCCTTAGGCAAATTCACCTAAAACTCCTCATTTCATTTTGTCTGAAATATTCTTTTGATTTATCAATGTGGATTTAAAGAGTACTGGTCTGAACAATTTGGAAATTAGAGCATCAAAGTTGAACCTTCCACATTTCCTAAAACTTTATTTCACAAAAATGACTAGACTATACTTTTAAAAATTAGGCTTCTCAAATTCCATTTATCACATGCTTATTTACTCACTTATTACTGGAGCATTAAAGTTACCAACTATGTATGCTTTTATGTAGACCCTATGCATTTTCATTTATCTTCATTTGCAATATTGTACAAATAGAGTATCAAGACTCTGAGAATGACGGTTACTCTGAGCAGAAACAGCACACTGATGAACAGGAACAGCATTTGGCTTGTAATTGGATGTCTTTTATGGAGAAGTCACTAGGTGCCAGATACCACCTGTGAGCTGTATAAATATGACGTATACAAGATGTAGATTTACAGTATGCTCTAGTCATTATATCTCCATTGAATAGATGAAGAGAATGAGGCTCTGCAATACTAAACAATTAATGGAAGTTTAGAGAGAATATGACTGCAGACTTTAGTTTTCATGGCCAGATTCTGATCACAGAGCTCTTGCACTAAGATAGAAGTGCAATATATTTATAGTCATACAACAGGCTTAGAAAATCTAAATGAAACTATGCTTTAATCTAGTGTTAAATAAGAAGTAACTAGATATTTAGAAAAAGAAATGTCACACAATTCGCATATCAATAGATTTCCAAGAAGATGGAAGGAGAGACCCCTGGTCCTGGAAAGACTGGATGTAGGGGAACGCCAGGACAGAGAAGCGAGAGAGGGTTGAATGGGGAAAACGGGGAGGGAAGGGGGCTTATGGGACTTTCGGGGAGGGAGGAAACGGGAAAGGGGAAATGATTTGGAATGTAAATAAAAAAAAACTTAGAAAATAAAATAAAATTAAAAAAAAGAATAAGCAAAAAAAAAAAAAAGAAATGTCACATACCTTCTTCACGAAGTTGGATTTAAACTGAATTAACTGTTACAGAGTGTTAATATGTGAATAAACAACCTCAAATTGTTGTAGTTAGGCTTGGATTTGGAAGTACAAGATCAAATCCAATGCATACTATGTTTGAATTCTTGATAAAAGATTCTCTGTTAATTAATCTAGTAAAGCACATAGACACAGACACTGTAGTGTTATTACATATTGGAAGAAAATAAAGGACAGATTGATGAACTATGGTGTATTGTATGATTATACATAAGTAAATGCTGGATAAAAATAAGCAATACCAAAATAATTTAAAAACACTAAGTGATTTTTCTAACATTTCATATATTAGATATTTATTCAGTTATTTATTCACTTATTTTAGGATAATCACAAAGTATATAACTTCTATTTGACAAATGAGTTTCAAGAATTAAATTGTCTAAAGTAACAGCATAATGAAATTTGTAAATAGTACTCCTATATTGATTTATCCTCTCCTCATGATTTTTTTTAATTTTTTTATTTTATTTTCTATATTCTTTATTTACATAACAAATTATTTCCCCGGTTCCCCCCTGCCTGAAAGTCCCATAAGCCTTCTTCCCTCCCCCTGCTCCCTATTTGCCTAAGAATTTCTTGAATTCATTGTTTTTTATTGCTGAGTAGTATTCCATTGTGTAAATATACATGGAAAATATCTTTGATAAAATTGAAGAAATATATAGAAAAACACGTTAAAACTATTTCATGAAAAATTATACAGATAAGATAGTAGGCATAAAAATATTCCTAAATTGATTGAAAGTAGAGGTTAAAACGTTTTCTGATAAAATTGAAGATATTCATGGAAAATATCTCTGATAAAATTGAAGAAATTTATACAGATAAATTGGTAGGAATTAAAATATTCCTAAGTTGATTGAAAGTAGAATTATAACCATTTTCTGATAAAATTGAAGATTTACATGGAAAATATTTCTGATAAAATTGAAAAAATATATGGAAAAACATTAAAATTGAAGATTATGATGGAAAAGTATATAGATAAAATGGTAGGCATAAAATATTTCTAAGTTGATTGAAAGTGAAATTATAAACATTTTCTGATAAAATTGAAAATTTACATGAAAAATACCTCTGATAAAATTGAAGAAATATATAAAAAACGCTTTAAGATTGAGTATTTCATGGAAAAATTATGCAGATAAAATGGTAGGCATAAAATATTCCTATGTTTTTTGAAAGTGGAATTATAGGGAAGGACCATGAAGAATACTATACATAACTATATGACACAAAGAAGAATCTAGATACCAAATTTAGTAAGTCCCTCTTGTATTTCAGAAGTTGCCCATATATTTAGCTACTTTGAATTTGCTACCCCAAGTTCACATTCTGTAAGATCAAATTTTTTGTCCTGTTATTTTTCTACAAATTACTGTTCTTGTATAGAAGACACAAGTCCACTAATCCTCTGAGCTATTCATCTCTGAGTTCTATACATTGGATGTGTACTGTTCTCATGGGTAAACTACATCTTTGTTAGTTTTCCTTTACCAGTTGACCAAAAAGATCCCAGACAAGGATCCCAAAATGGGTAGGAAAAAAAAATGCTTTTCTTTTCACTTCTAATTTTAAGTAGAAAAAAGAAAGAAAACGAAAAATAGCAATCAATGATGTTAGACAAAATTGTACGTAGGATCTGCTTACCTTTTCCATTCGAGATTACATAATCCGCAGCCATATTTTGAAAATATTTATGCCTTTAAATAAGCAAAGTGACCATGGTAACAGGGCATTATTGAAACCATTATATTTTTTTACATAAGGAATAATCACTTAAAACAAAAACTTCATCTCTTCTCAACTTTAGATAAATTCTGATGATCTAATATACCACTGAACAAAAGCAATTAGATATAATAAACATTAGTGACACATTTAGATTTTTGGGTCATCTCAATTTTTCATTATCAGATTTAACTTGCACTTTGGTCCATTGAAGAAATCAATAAATTGTAACATGAAGATATATTGCTGTTCTATTCGTCATGCTACATATTTCATGTCAGTAAATCAATCTTCTGTAAGGATAATGAAGGAAGGCTGTGTTTATCACTTCATTACACACTATAAAATACCTTGTACAAATTTTCTGTCATGTTTGACTGTATTGCTGACTTCAAGGTCTTTTTCCTGTCATGATGACAAGAATAAAACCAACAGTTACAAAATGTATGTTAATAAGTCTACAAAACATTATTTGTTTCTAACAAAACCTAAAAAGTTAGAAAATATGTGAAATAAACTTTCTTTGGTAAAGTTTATGGTCAAAATTTGAAATGAGGTCTTCCAATAGGCCTCAGTGTACAGGCTAGCCCAAATGGAATCTCTTACTCTACATGATTGTTCGCAACATTTAAGGAGCTAGATATAATCACAGAAATTGTTGTTTTTTGTTTGATTTTAGATTTGCTTTCTGAATACATCATATTGTAATCTGTCTGAATAATTAGAATAAAGACAATTCTCTGGTTTGATCATGCATAAATAGTCTGACATGCCGGCTAGTCTTTTGTCAACTTGACACACAAACTAAAGTTATCTGAACATAGAGAACATCAAATCAGAAATTGCTTCCATAATATCTGGCTGTAAAGCATTTTTCTAATTAATAATTAATGGGGGATTATCCAGCCCATTGTAGGTGGTCATCACTGGGCATATAGTCCACTTTTGAAAGCAAGCTGAGCAAGCTATAGGGAGAAAGTCTATAAATAGCACCCTTCCTTGGGCTCTGCAACAACCCCTGAATTCAGGTTCCTATCCTGTTTGATTTCCTGTCCCGAGTTCCCTTGATGATTGTCAGTGAGGTAGAAGTGTAAGCCAAATAAACCCTTTCTCCCCAACTTACTGTGTCAGTCATGAAGAAACAGAACCATCAGACACCAAACATTAATTAATCATGGGCTTTGCTTGTTTTTTGTTGCATGGCTTCTTATTCCCACTTTACAGGTCTACTGCTTTGCTATTGTCTGGTAGGGTCCTTTATTTTCTTTTGTGGAATATGTGTCATTTGTACTAAGCAATTCCAAACAAAAACCAATTAATTATATATTAAATTCATTGTAACATTTTTGTTAACCTTGATTTTTGCTAGTTTGTAATATGGAAAACAATAAATTTCTATAAAATAATTTGTTGAAAGAAGGGGATCAGGTAAAAGAAACAGAAAATTGTGAGACTTTCAACAATCAGAGTTAAGATGTGCAAAGAAAGATGGGAGATGCGGCCTTCTAATATTTCAAGTTTTTTTACATTGCACATTCATACTAACATTGTCTTCCCAACCATATAAAATTGTTTTAGAAAAGTATAATTAAATTATTATTTTGTCTCTTTTAAACACTTATTGGGGTGGGGGAAGGTCGTGCATGTGAGATTAATCAGCTTTTTCAAAAGGCCTTTGTTGATTACAAAATAATCACAGAAAATCCTTGTGAACAGTCTCCATTTAATTGGGAATTTTAATCCTAATTCTTATTATATTGAAGAAAGACAGCTACATCTAATTAAAATGAGTAGGCATATGTAAGGGTAGCTAGCATTTCCAGGAAAAAACCAGATTGTCTTCTCTTGTACTGATTTTTGTGTTTTCTCTTTCTTCTGTTTCAACTTTCTCAAACTTCGGTACAGTGTGCTTACTGAAAGGACCTTGTGCAGTTAATTTCATGCTGTGATTCATGTAGAGGAAATGCTTATCTTTAATTTAAGACAATTAAATAATACAAGAATTTAAAAGTCATTTGGCAGATTTTTCCATCTTCTGAGGTCTTCTTCAATTTCTTTCTTCAGAGACTTGAAGTTCTTGTCATACAGATCTTTCACTTGTTTGGTTAGTCACACCAAGATACTTTATATTGTTTGTGGCTATCGTGAAGGGTATCATTTCTCTTACTTCTTTCTCAGCCTGCTTATCCTTTGAGCATAAGAAGGCTACTGACTTGCTTGAGTTGATTTTATATCCAGCCACTTTGCTGAAGTTATCAGCTGTAGGAGTTCTCTGGTGGAGTTCTTTGGGTCTCTTAAGTATACTATCATATCATCTGCAAATAGTGATAGTTTGACTTCTTCCTTTCCAATTTGTATCCCTTTGACCTCCTTTTGTTGTCTAATTGCTCTAGCTAGAACTTCAAGTACTATATTGAAAAGATATGGAAAGAGAGAGCAGCCTTGTCTAGAGTTCTCACCTGAAGAATATCTAATGGCTGAGAAGTACCTAAAGAGATGTTCATCATCTCTTTGCATTAAGGAAATGCAAATCAAAACAACCCTGAGATTCCATCTCACACCAGTCAGAATGACTAAGATCAAAAACACAGGAGACAGCAGTTGTTGGCTAGGATGTGGAGAAAGAGGAACACTCCTCCACTGCTTGTGGGATTGCAAGCTGGTACAACCACTCTGGAAAGCAGTCTGGCGGTTCCTCAGAAAACTGGGCATGACACTCCTGGAGGATCCCGCTATACCACTCCTGGGCATATACCCTGAGGCTTCCCTTGCATGCAATAAGGACACATGTTCCACTATTTTCATAGCAGCCTTATTTACAATAGCCAGAAGCTGGAAGGAACCCAGATGTCCCTCAACGGAGGAATGGATCCAGAAGATGTGGTATATTTACACAATGGAATACTACTCTGCAATTAAAAACAATGAATTCACGAAATTCCTAGGCAAATGGTCAGAACTTGAAAATATCATCCTTAGTGAGGTAACCCAATCACAAAAGAACACACATGGTATGCAGTCACTGATAAGTGGATAATAACCCAGAATCTCGGAATACCCTAGACACAATTCGCATATCAATAGATTTCCAAGAAGATGGAAGGAGAGACCCCTTGTCCTGGAAAGACTGGATGTAGGGGAATGCCAAGACAGAGAAGCGAGAGGGGGTTGAATGGGGAAAAGAGGGAGGGAAGGGGGCTTATGGGACTTTCAGGGAGGGAGGAAACGGGAAAGGGGAAATGATTTGGAATGTAAATAAAAAAGCTTAAAAAAATGTCATTTGGGTTCAGACTCTGGGGCAAGTGACTGAAGTGCATATTTTACATATAAAACCAGCCCTGGCCTCCAGGGTCTCCCAGCATCTTTCAGTCCTTTCCTGGCATACCTTGATACCACCAACCCTAAACTTGCCAGCCCAAGGGTGGGTTTTCCTCCCCTCAGAGGCCCTTTACCTATGTAATCCAGACTTTTACTCTCTCTCTCTCTCTCTCTCTCTCTCTCTCTCTCTCTCTCTCTCTCTCTCTCTCTCTCTCTTTCTCTCTCTCTTCTTCTCTTCTCCTCTTCTTTCTGCATGGGTCATTTCTTTCTTTACTTACCCCCTTATGTGTCCTTTCTCTCTATCTCTCCCCATGGCAACTCCCCTAGCCCCAAATCTTGGGGCCAGGGAACTCACCCAGTAACAGCTTCCCCATAAACCTGCCTTTAATACATTATGATCTGTCTTAAATTGGCTTATTTCACCAATGGTGAAGTAACCTATCAAAAACGTCTTAGTTTGTTGCTAAAGAAATGAATTTAGGAATCCATTTGAATTTGAACTCAAACTCACCACTCTGGTGAACATTCACAGACATTTCTGTAACAAAAGAGCTGAATTCATGAACCTCAGAGGTGACACTATCTAGTTTCCAAAGTACCCAAACTAAAACCCTTAATCTGTTGGAAAAGAGTATGAAAACAAACAGAAGCAGTAGAGTTAGATTGTCACAGTGAGGTTCCCTCCTTTCAACTAACTCCAGTTTGTGTATCAAGTTGACAGCACATCCGTCTACTTCAGGCTACTTATGTCTCTTTATGATAAAAGCAGTGAATTTTCTTTAACTATTCAGACAGATGACAATATGATGTGTCCAGAAAGAAAAGGAAAAATGAAACATATTCAAAATGATTATATAGTTAATCATATGTAAAGTGCATAAGGGAAGGATTATATTTACAAATTATCTGGAGAATTCAACTAATTCAAAAGAAAGGCAACTAGATCATCTGAAATTTATTGTAATGTAGGAGTGTGTTTTGATACTTTTACTAAGTGTGGGAAGAAAAGTATCCAGTTGATAATTATTATATCATTATGTGAGATATAGGTACATTCTCTCTAGTATTTGTGGGCAAACTGGGATGACTGAACAGGTTTTCTAAGTTGTATCTAGACTATTCAAACTTTAATCAAAGTGTTTCCACTGGATTTAGTTCTATTTAATGAAATTATTATAAATACAACAAATAAATAATAATAAAACATCATAAATCAATGTGCTTCTAACCTATAGTAATTGCTCAAAGTGAATTTGCAATCGAGGGTAATTCTTTATTGATTGCAAAAAATATCTGGACAGAACACTGAGGGAAATGACAGATAATTATACAGTGAAGGAGTGTGATGATTTTGTAGGGAGCAACTTCCCTAATTGCAGAAGCACAAACAAATGTAATCCTTCAACATAGAAAGAAACACAGAATACTGCCATTAGAATTCATATCTAGGAAGTTAAGAGCTTCCTAGATTCTAATATGTGGTCATACCTATCAATGATAAGACCAGTGCTTATACTGGAAGAAAATAAAACTGCAGAAGTGGTCTTGCTTTCAATAGTCATTTAGATAAATAATAGTTATCCAAGGACGACAATTAAGATGCTAACTCATCCAGAAGAAAAAAGTATGAATCCAATTTATTTCCTTTTATAGTTCTGACATAAAGAATGTGGAACTCTAACATTATGATCTTACGAGGTGGCAAATGACTATGATACTGATAATGACAGGCCTTGTTTCAAGAACTAAGAACTTTGCTGATAATTCCATTTTCATGGAGTCATGTGAGGAAGGGGGAGAAAATGAAATACATAAACACTGTGATCTCATGGGAGAGGGTTGCCAATGCCATACTGCCAGGCTATAATTCTTTTCCTTTTCTGATTCATGTCATCTTAATTTTCTGGCTCTATTCATTCTGAAGGAAATTGAGTACTGCTTTCCTCTCCTACATGTATAATGACTTACTATAAAAAATGCTTGAGAGAAAAAGTGTTAGTACAAAGCATCAATATACTGATTTTAATCCATATTTAACACAGATATTTTTATAAAAATCAAATGTGTTTTATATGAATAACTATTGTTGAATAATAAAAATCTTTTGAGCACAGATATAGTACTTTCCTAGTAATGACAAGACACTGGATTTGATCCTCAGCACTCCCAAATTTCTATGTTTTCTCATATTATAATAATACTTTGTGTATTTACATATTTATCAACTTTACAACATGAAGATTGTGAACAAACAGCCTGTATCAACCTTGAGAGAAACAAAGCCTTTGATCATAAACCTTATGCCTACTTTCAAAATATTCTATGGTGATACAATGCTTACCTTAAGGATATTATCTGACAAGCCTCATCAATCCTGGAAGTTACTGAGGATTGAAAGCACATGGATGAAGACGTAATTATGAATTACACGGAAGAATTTTACACATTTTCTTAATTTAATATGCCACTTTAAAAGTCCCTCAGGACTTTATGAAAGAAATATTTGTTACATGAACTTTTTTTTAATTCAATTTCCTGATATAATTCCTAGAATTTTCCCTAACTCTGCTACTTTCTTAGTGGAGCATTTCAATTCTACCTTTTAATCACTCCCAGAGAGTCACTTGCAAATTCAAAAGATGAAACAGAATGAGAAGAGACTCCACGCATGAAGAGAACATAAGCATTTGTTCTTCCCAACACTTACTTCTCACATTCTGGAAAATCAAGTCTTCCAAGCAACTCTGCTTCTCCAGAAGAGAAATCAATATACATTCTCCTTTATTTATCTGTTTAGTGATCATTCATGCAAGTTGCTACAAGTCATTACACCACTTATTTCAGGTACCATATGGTATACGCATTATCTGATAACCTTGGATAATATCTTGATTCCCATGTAGCATGATTCGCTAATTCTGGAGCTACAAACATAATTATCAGAATGAAATAATGCTATGACTGTAGTGAAGTCTACTAACCAGCTTTACTAAAATAATTCAAAAGCAGTTTTTGAACATAAATGTTGATATCTGTTTTACAATGCAATCTCATGGGAAAACCAGCAGTCTCAACTGATCTGGACCCTGAGATCTTTTAGACACTGAGTCACCAACCAGGCAGCAGACACCAGCTGATATGAGGACCCCAACACATATACAGCAGAGGACTTCCTGGTGGCCCCAGAAGATGCACCCAATTCTTAGAGACTTGAGGTCCCAGGGAGTGGGGAGGCCTGGGAATGAGGTGGGGAATTGGGTGGGGACATCCTCTTGGAAACAGGAGAGTAGAGGAAAGGAGGAGGTATGGAATAGGGAGCAGTCTTCAGGGGTGGGGGTTGAGGGGCAGACGAGAAGGAAGATGAAGTCTGGACTGTAAAAAGGGATTAAAGAATAAAAGTAAATAAATTAAAATATCATAAACATCCAGTATCCATATAAAAGAACACAATTGTAATAAAAACATAAAGTAGTTTATAGTTTATTATAATAGCATTACCTTCAGTCCAAAATTTTTATTTATCATCTTCAAAATAACAGTAAAATTGAATAATTGTGACTTTTTTATGTTAGAGTTTATTTGAAACCTGGCAATACTTTGGCTTTCATCTTAAGTTAATTAATTATTTTTCTTCTGATAAACAATCTCAATTTTATTTTATATCAAAATCAAATTACTAGAATCACTCAACTGTTGCTTTATGTTTAAAGGAGTAAAAATTCCCTCACAGGGGCTGGAGAGATGGCTCAGTGGTTAAAAGCACTGACTGCCCTTCCAAAGGTCCTGAGTTCAAATCCCAGCAACCACATGGTGGCTTACAACCATCCATAATGAGATCTGATGCTTCTTTTGGTGTGTCTGAAGACAGATACAGTGTACTTACATATAATAAATAAATAAATCTTTTTAAAAAAATTCCCTCACAGCATTTTCTTTTTTTTTCTATATTTTTTTTTATTTATATTCCGAATGATTTCCCCTTTCCCGGTTCCTCCCTCCCCGATAGTCCCATAAGCCCCCTTCCCTCCTCCTGTTCCCCATTCAACTCCCTCTTGCTTCTCTGTCCTGGCATTCCCCTACATCCAGTCTTTCCAGGACCAGGGGTCTCTCCTTCCATCTTCTTGGAAATCTATTGATATGTGAATTGTGTCTTGGGTATTCTGAGTTTCTGGGTTAATATCCCCTTATCAGGGACTGCATACCAAGTGTGTTCTTTTGTGATTGGGTTACCTCACTAAGGATGATATTTTCCAGTTCTGACCATTTGCCTAAGAATTTCGTGAATTCATTGTTTTTAATTGCAGAGTAGTATTCCATTGTGTAGATATACCATATCTTCTGTATCCATTCCTCCGTTACTTAAGATTAAAAGTAAAACATTTTTTAAGTTCCAGAATTTAGTTTTGTGATTAGAACAAAAACCCATTTTGCAATGTTATACTTGTGTTGTTTAATAACTACCTTTACTCTACTCCATGTAAATTATGTTTTTCTAATATCGTAATTTGGGGAGATCAAATTTCTCTTTGTTTTGTTCCATCTTTGCAAGCATGCTTTGAAGCCCCATTGAAGCAATTCATATGAATATGCTATCATAATAGAAAATTATATTTTAGATATTAATATATAGTGTGTTTATAAATTTTATTTCCAGTTTGATATTCATAAAAAGCAATTGGTAATGACCTATGAAATGTAGTTATATCCAAGTATTGAATATTTTTAAAATTGTAGCCACAATATGATCTATAAAAACATTCAATGAGAATATATAAAGTGTTCATAACTCATGAATGTTTGGCAAAAGTCTTCCAAAGCCTACAGAAAATCAGAGCCATATTTGGCTGCTGAGAAAAAAAATGACAAAGATTTTAACTAATATGACTAGTTTGTGTGATCTCATGTATTTATCAGTTTACAAAGGACAATTGAAAGAAAATTAAATACAAATATCTACATATATTTTCTGTTGTTTACTCAGTGAAAGAACAGTATTTTTCGATAGAGTACATAAAAGAAATTAAATAGGAATTTTTAAAGACTATCTGGTTTTGTGGTATGTATTATTTAACATTGTAATAAAAACAATTTAAGTGATTATGTGCCATATTAGATATTCATTATCGCATCTGTATCAACCAAAAATTTACGCAAGAATGGACTCTCTCCAAGTTTATTCATATTATATTTTTTTAGGTTTTGAATATGAATATATGAGTATTGTCTAGTCATGAATCTTAGAATGAGTGATATTGAGGTAGCCTTTTTGTTATATAAATACTTATATAACATATGATATTAAAAATTATCAATACAAAAGACAGGACATTAGCAGCATTGATATGAGCATCCCATCTGGTTATTATTTTATTCTACATATGGTACTATGTGAATATAATTATGTCCCCAAACTTAGTAAGTAATCTCTCTATACCTTTGGTATTATTTTGGTGTTAATGAGAGTGTAAACATGTCACTTAATTTTGGAACAGAATCCAGAAATTAAGGTGTATGATGAAAATTCTGAGTGCTTTTAAGAACCCTCCAAGAAATCAAGACAAAGAGTCTTTGGACCTCGGTTTCTTCAAAACAGAGAGTTGTTCTTGAAATGTGTTCTCATGCTTTTCCTAGGTGTAACAAGTAGGAGTGAATTTACTTTGGATCATTCATTATTGTTTGATGCTGTTATTCTATTAAATATTTAGACTATCATTTATATGCCTGTATGAAAAAACATTGTTTTCCCACATGTGGCTTCTTCTAGTGATTGTATGCAGCATGAACTCAATAGATCTTTCCTTGTGTGATCTTTATTAACCCTCAGAGTATAAGCTCTCTGAGGCACTGAATATATTTGACTACTGTGTGATTCTGCCTCACTTATGAGCTTCATTCTTCCAGGTCCCACAACCCCTAGAGAAGTGACAAGTGGCACCTGAACAGGGACCTAAACCAACTATGAGATAAGATAGTGGGAACCCTTGTAGGAGGAGGTAAATGAAAATAATAGGACAGAAACTAGGAAAAGCATTGCCTGATGTTGAGCTCATACATCTTTTTATAAAGGAGGAGCACAGCATGAAAATTAAAATTAAAATGCTTACAAGTTGCTTATGATTATATTCCCTGATTTCCAGAAAAAGAATATTTATACAAGTAATGTGGGATAGAGTCTGAAAAATATATTAAGAAGGCATATAAACAAGGAGGAGATATCTTTTTTCAAGTTTGGGTTACCTGGGCATTGTTTTGAACTGTTATCAAGATACAGAAGGAAGATACGGGTGATATTAATCATGAGGAAGAGATGGCTAGATTCCTTGAATGACAATAAACTGAATGATATTATCAAACCTTAAAATTGTTAAATAACAAAAAAGAAGTATTTTTCTCTACTCAATCATAATTAAAAGTAAAAACAGTGCCAATGACAACTAAGTTATTGATGAATCCCTCAGCCTTATTACTGAAGTCTCCTTTAGATAAATATTTTCCATTGCATAAATAAGATGACCCTGAAGTCTGGGGTGGGAAATTTGATAGTAAATATAATGTAGAATCCTCTTATGAAAAGGCTAACTTTATAACCTAGACAAATGAGCGCCCTGCAGGGAAAACTAATTCATTTGTCAATTCCTCCTCAGCCTCAAAAGCTTGGTGCTTCCAATGCAATTTTAACAAAATAAAAATGTTTATTGAGATTGGACATGAATATAATGAAATATTTTATAAAGCTTTGTGATTCCTATGCACTATAGCACCATATTGTTATGAACGTCTTATTTGGTTGTAGCAATAATGTATACGGTTTGTCATTTAATTTCTATGAAATTGCTAATATAGTTCTTAGCCCTTCCCAATTCCTTCAGTGAAAATGTGGCCCCAAAAAAGTTCAAAAACTAAGACTAGGAGTGATCCTGGAAATATCACACATGAAATGCTGACAGTTATTCTTATCACTTGCATAATATACATCCTATAGCCTTCATGCATGTTAGAGATACATCTATGTATTCTTGGATGAAAATTGATAAGGGATCTGACTTCAAGTGTAGTTATATTAAAATTATCCAAGGTCCCTCTGAACCTAGTGCTGATTTCATAGGAATATTCAGCTAAGGAAGTAAGAAACAAGTAAAGAAGAAATAGGGGAAATAAATTCAATAGTTATTATTAAAACATCTGGCTTTTGGTAATATAAATGAAAATTGCCAAGACATAGACCTCAGGAGGTGGGGGGAGAGAGGTAGAAAGAGGGAATGAGGGAGTATTATGGATTTTATGAAATTTTGTAGAAATATGGAGACCAACAAACAGCTATTCAAAGATACATG
The DNA here is from genome assembly GCA_036184795.1 of Tokudaia tokunoshimensis. NCBI lineage: Eukaryota > Metazoa > Chordata > Mammalia > Rodentia > Muridae > Tokudaia > Tokudaia tokunoshimensis. Next base: position 50,658,246 of record BTHU01000021.1, read on the forward strand.
TCAATACAATGGTTCAGTTGTGATTGATCTGGCCACAAAGAAATTTTGAAAATTGCTCCTATATCAAATGAATACTCAGCATCAGTGAGATCCTGGCTTATGCCTTAAATTCAAGAAAGAAAAATATTGAGCTAAGGAATGCCAATCTAAATATGATAAGATTGGCAATTCATTGCCTAGCAACAATGACAATACCAATCAACAACTGGGAAAATGATTGCCCCCCCCAAGTCCTGTAAAATAAGAGAGTTTAAATCCAATAACAATAACATTTGTGCCACCTTCTGATTACAAGTCAATCTAATCTTTTATTACAAGCTCTGACTCAAAGTAGTGCTACTATTGATAGTCCTTGCCCTAAAGATATTGTCATTTTGATTCTTCAATGTCTTTTTAAGTTACACACAGGATATTGGGGACCTATTCTGCCTGGAACAGTTGACTTTTATTGTGTCTCAGTAGGTTATCTATGAAAAGAATTGTTCATACAGGAGTCATTAATGAAGGTTATATAGAAAAAATGGCAGTCATGATTACTGAGCCCACTGATTAGCGATTTAAAACAGTATAAAAAATTGCACAATTATCATTTTTGCTTTAAGTAGCCACTTCACAAAAATGTGCTTCACAAGGAGGTATTTGTTAGTACAGATAAAGCTGCAGCTTTAAGTACTTTATTAAAGGAATGTAATAAACTATTACTGTATTTTAAATAAGAGGAAAAAATTTTTACAGGATTAAGTGATTCTGGAGCTTATGTCTTTATTATAACAATAGAAGAATGATCACCTAGATGACCTGCTGTGAAGGTAAGTTCAACCCTATTAGGGTTGGGAACTATGAGTTCTAAGAAAACAAAGTGCTACAAAACAATAATGCATAGGTTAGGAAGGCAAAATGTCAGTCCTACAGCCTCATGCTACCAATGTTCCAATAAATCTTTGGGGAAGGGAATTTCTATGACTAATTAATGTAGAAATCTATATCCCCAACTCTAATGCTACCTCTTCCTCCCAAGTACATTGACTAATGAGAAGAATGGGATATTAAAAAAGGAGAGGATTAGAGAAAATGATGCAAGATATTATTGAACCTATATTCCTGCAAGGACCAAATCATAAGCATGAATTTGGATTTTCATAGGAGCCATTGAAAAAAATTTACCTTTAAAAATTGCCTAAGAATCTAATGAGGTTGTCTGGACACTTCAATGGCCCCTTTTAAAGAAAAGGTAAAGACTCTTCACCAGTTATTTAGTGAGAAGTTGGAGAAAGGGCATAAGGAGTCTATTTTTCATCCTGTAGTTCTCTTGATTTTTGTAATTAAAAAGAAATCTGATAAATAGAGATTTTTGATTGACTTACAGAATATTAATGCCACCATGTGGCCAATGGAAGGTTTACAGCTTGGTTTAACTATTTTGACCACTCTCTCTAATGTTTAGCCTTGAATAGTTTGAGATTAATAGATTTCTTTTATATTAGTCATCTTCATCCTAGTGAAAAGTTACATTTTTACATTTTCTTTTCTATCAGCAAATCATAAAGCACATGAGCAGTGTTGTCAATGGACCATATTACTTTAAGGCATGAAAACTCTCCTACTATATTTCAATACAATGTAGGAAAGGTTTCAGAGTCTTTGAGATTGGCCTTTCCTACCTTACGTAAGGTAGGCTCATATTATTCATTATATTGATGATATCCTGCTAACCACTTCTAAAGATGAAGAGCTACAAGCAAAATATTATATGACTCAGTATATGCTATAGAAAAAGGGTTTTTTTTTATTTTCTAAGTTTTTTTATTTACATTCCAAATCATTTCCCCTTTCCTGTTTCCTCCCTCCCCGAAAGTCCCATAAGCCTCCTTCCCTCCCTCTTTTCCCCATTCAACCCCTCTCGCTTTTCTGTCCTGGCATTCCCTACATCCAGTCTTTCCAGGACCAGGGGTCTCTCCTTCCATCTTCTTGGAAATCTATTGATATGCGAATTGTGTCTAGGGTATTCCGAGATTCTGGGTTAATATCCCCTTATCAGTGACTGCATACCATGTGTGTTCTTTTGTGATTGGGTTACCTCACTAAGGATGATATTTTCAAGATCTGACCATTTGCCTAGGAATTTCGTGAATTCATTGTTTTGAATTGCAGTGTAGTATTCCATTGTGTAAATATACCACATCTTCTGAATCCATTCTTCCATTGAGGGACATCTGGGTTCTTTCCAGCTTCTGGCTATTGTAAATAAGGCTGCTATGAACATAGTGGAGCATGTGTCCTTATTGTATGCAGGTAAAGCCTCTGGGTATATGCCCAGGAGTGGTTTATTATTGTACCTGAAGACGGTACAAAAATGACATACTGTGCAATATTTGAGACAAGTAGTAGGTAAAGCAGCTTTTAACACATACATACACACACTCAAATACTCATGCATGCACATATGCATGCAGGCACTTGGGTACACACATAGAACTCCAGTAAACAAGACAAGTTAAAAATTCTTAACAACTTTCAGAAGTTACTAATTGGCTATGTCCTACTTTAGGAATACCTAGTTATGTCTTAACCAACCAATTTAAAACTCTAGGAGAGACAGTGTCAAATAGCCCTTGTAGATTATCTTGAAAGGCAAAGAAATGACTAGACATATTGGATTCAAGAATAAAAGAATCATGTGTGTATTATGTCGATCCATCCCTTCCTTTACACTTACTTATTGACCCCACTAAACTTTCTCCCACTGGTGTTAGAGCACACTAGCAAAAAAATCTCTGGAATGAACCTGTTTACACTATAAGGGCTAAATAATACTAATTGCTTACTATACTCTTGTTCAATTGGTAGATTTTGGGGAGATCTGATGTCAACAATTATAGGGATTTGATTCTTACTATATTATATTGACTTTAATTAACAACAGTCTTTTTGAGCATTGCAAAACTCTATGGATTTTCAAATTTTATTTTCAGATTACTATGTAAGGATCATTTATGTAAGGATGTAATCATCATCTATCTGATAAATTATGGGAATTTCTGGTATGAAGTGAGTTAGTGATTACAAACATTACCCAACCTTCTCACATTTCACAAGCAATCCTTATTTTGTTGATGGCTCATCTATGGGTATAAGAGATTCAAGGTCTAGGTAACCATCAGTTTATAAAGACTTATTTTTTCTCAGTCCAATGTTTGGCTGCTTTGATAATAATCACATATATCCTTTGTTTATTACTCATACTGTGTATATCTAACCTTCCTTGTTTTATTGCAGAAGTAAATAATACAGATGATTCATTAACCTCCCTTATTTTTACTGCTCTAGAATAGGAACATCAGCATATAAACACTAATGCTAATAGAATTCATGTGTGAAATCATATCCCAGTTGGACAAGAGAGACAAATTGTGCAGGGATGTCCATTTGTGCTTCCATATGCTGTCATAATCATATAGATGGACTAAATTACATAGATAAAATACTAACAAATTATGATAAGTGGTTTTAGCACTTTTTCTTTTGCAACTCAGAAGCCATACTTGATTCCATTGTCCATAAAGATGGACAATGAACCAGCCTATGGTAGGAAAAAATTTAAAACTTCTCTAAAAAATAGGACAATAATCATATTACAGGCATCATATAAAAGCACATAGAACATTTAAACAGCAACTATTAAAAATAAAAATGGGGGAGCACCGAGGGATCTTCTTGCACTTTACATTTTTACTTTTGATTTGTCAAAATTGTCTCAAGGTACTCTATGTTCAAAAGCTCAAAAACATTTATTAAGAGGACATTCTGAACTACCTTCAGCTAGCCCTGTGTGATTTAAGCATCTGTCATTGTAGATGGACTTATTGAAATATTATAGATCCCTTTTCAACTCCTTCAGCCCTAGGCCATCAAGGAGAAGAGCTGAGGGTGAATGGAGAGCCGGAGTCACCACAAACATAGTGAGCCTTCAACTGTAGGTCAAAAGGAGATAACAACCATATCATCAGAAGTCAAGTCTGCCCACCTAGGACCAAGTTAAGACCTTATGCAACAAGAAAGAAGTTACTTTACTAAGGACTCAAGTTTATGCCTTAATCTTGAGACTGTAATAGACTCATTCATCCATCTGAGGAAGAAACTACATTTAATTTTTAATTGAGATTTGAATCACTTCCATTTTCATGGGATATCAAAACATTTATATTTCTATTGGAGAAAAATATTTACTTACTTTCTACAAAATAATAGACCTATAACCATATGTGTCTCTTTTCAATCTATTCTCTAGATTTTTTTCTGATCAATATAATAATGTAACAAATAGTAATGGGCATGGTTTGGATCTCTATTTTTGGTTGCAGAATATAATAAATAATGCTTTCACTAGTTTAATATTTTTTCATTGTGTTTATAATTTGATTGCTTATATGATAGCGTGGTTGGAGAGAATGTCAGAATGTGGCCGTGGGAGAATGTCAGAACATGGTTAAAGGGGAATGTCCAAACATGGGTGAGGGGGGAAATGTCAAAATGTGGGTAAGGGAGGAATGTCATAATGTGGGTATGGGGAATGTCAGAACAAGGTTAAGGGGGAATTTCTGAATGTGGATAAAGGGGTGGAATGTTAGAACATGGTTCATCAAATAGTCCTGTGAAGAGAATTCTGAGTGTTTTTAAGAAGACTCCAAGAAACAAGACAAGAATTTTTTGATTTCAGTTTCTTAAAAACACAGAATTGTTCTTGGGATGTGTATTCATGCTTCTCCAAGGTGTACCATACAGAAGTGAATTTCATCAGATTACTTATTATTTTCCACTGTTATTATTGAATTAAATGTTTAAGCCCACGTATGTATTTTTTTCTTTTTAGTCTATGAGCCTTGTCCTTCTGATTGTTTAAAGTTTGAACTCATGATAACTTTGTTCATGAGACATTTCTTAGCTCTCAGAGAATAAATTTTCTAAGGTGCTGTAAAATTAACTATTACATTAGACTTTAGACTGCCATTTCTCAGCTCCATTCTCCAAGGCCCCAACTCCTATAGAGCATTGGTCACAAAGTTAATAGGACTATTTACAATAGGACCACTGACATTATATATTTTCTTTCAAATCATCAAATTCCTGTTTACATACAGGTGGTTTAAACATGTATGCAATAGTACTCAGAAACACTCAAAGTGACTTTTTTAAATAGTTATTCATACCGTCATAAATCCATCCAGCAAACCCGAGTCAGGTTTTGGAGGTGCCTGTAACCGTTCCATAGACCACTTCTCGATGATGGAGGAGACTTGGGTATTCTCTGTATTTAGTATTCTGAACCCTGTCATATTTACACCACTGTATCTGTAGGGCTCCACATCAAGAGCAAAGAGGTCCTGAAACAAAAATTTTCTTGTGTCACCAAAAGTAGATTTGTATCAACAAGCTTACAATTCTGAACTTGTCACTTCTCATTTTTATTAGGACACTTCTTGCACTCTTTCTCAAGATATGCACAATATTGAAAATCAGTTAGATCCAAATCAACTCTCCTTAAGTTTATACAAAGCAAATGTGTTTGCTTTGCCCATGAACACAAGTATGTTGATTACATTATAATTTAAGCAACAGAATTATAAACCTTTCTGTAATATACATTTACTATTTGTATAATCTTTCTTTTGTTAATGATGGCTTGACCTAATATTTGACCCTACTTCTTGCCCACTCAGTCAATTTTAGTTTTGTTTTTCTAGTTTTCTTGTGCTCTTCTTCTTGTTTTGACTTGAAAAATCCAGTCATATAGTAAGGGTGTAACTAGTAATAACTATATGAAAGATTAAAAAAATTAACATTACTGACACTATTGCTTGTAGGGAATTTACACTTTGTTTGTTTTATATGCCCCATCTGGAATTTCACCACAATGAACATTTTCTATTGCCCTCTCAAATTTGTACATCATAAAAATCCTTATTCTGCACGATAATTTTCGTGGTAGACAAAAGATCAAAGCTGCCAAGGAAGTTGAATGCCATTATATAGACATACAGTATATGAGACTTCTATCCACTTTCTAACACTTTTTTCAGCTCTTCCTGGACAGTCTAAGATCCAAGGCACATGAATGTCACTGATCCTGTGTGACATCTTTCTTGTTACTCTCATTGCTATCCCTTCCAGGGTGCAGGCATAAAATCCAGTGTAAAGAAGCTGGCATTGTCCTGAGATGTATTCTACACTGCTACATAATCTTTACACTTTTAGTGTTCAATTTATGTGATATAACTAAAAAGATGATATATAGTTTAGTCAGGATGCAAATAATTAATATACAACACTATATACCTAAGGAAAATAGTTAAAATGATAAGTGAAATTGAAGTAAGAAGAAACAAGCCACTTGGTATTTTTTTTATGGTGAATGATAATTCATACAGTAAATGGGATCTGAGTTGTAACATAAATCAAGTCACTGTACACAAAATCCAGAGGTTTAGCATACTGACTATTTTAAGTAGAAAGAAAGTGAATAGTGTAAAAGAAAGTTACAATCTTTCTATCAACTTTCTCTCTTAGAGAGGGCTATAAAAGAATTACTTTGGTCTAGATACTTTAAAAATTGTACCTACAAGCCTTTTTTCCTCTACCACACACTATCTCACTGCTGGCGTTGCACTTCTAGACAGTGAACAGTGCAGAATGCAGAAACTCCTGGCTATTCAAAGTAGCTAGCATAAATGACTGTTGAGTGTTTGGTGCTAAACAGGATGTTTATACCACTTCTTCTAAGTCTCAGGAAACATAAAGGAAGAGAGAGCTAAAAGACTAGAGTTTGAAGATCGAATGAAGGGTAGTAAAAATCTTCACTTCAAGGCATGGCACAGTCATTGCAAACATCTTCTCTGCAACTGTAGCTGTTTACACTAGGCCTGCATAAGTCTAGACCAGTCAACAATCAATCATGGACAAGGAAATAGACCTACTGTTGATCCATTGGTTATTGATGGATTTTAAGGGATTGCTTTAGTTGTATACCAAACAGTGAGCTGGCTAAGCTCCAGTGGGAATTGTAAAATCACTGGCACTCAAATGGTCATAATTAAAATTCAGAAGCCACAAAACAAAACAGAAATACATGAACAGTGAAAAAAGACCTGCATACTAGATGGCAGGGCATTATAGTGGTAGGAAAATATAAGATAATGGTAAGAAGACACAGAATGCATGATAAATGCTTGTGAAACCTTCAAAAAAGAAATCTAGTCAATAACAAAAATGTGGAGGGATGACCTTCCCTCTAGAAGATTGCTTCCCTCTAGAAGATTCAAAAGTTCCTAAGATTTAGAAGAATCCAAATAAAGAGATTTTGTTAAATTTCATCTTATTTACTATTGCTAGATTATGCCACATTTTTTTGCAATCATATTTAAAAACAGCTATCTATTCTTCAGCAAACCACAACATAAAAGAGAGAGCCTCCTTCCCCTATAGCCACCATGTTAGGGACAACTTACATGCAATCAATGTATATACTTTTGCTTGGTTATCATACCTTTTTTTCTTAAATGTGTCTCTACCATGTACTTTGTAAAATAAAGAAAGTCATCCATTTATACATCTGCCTTTAAAAATAACTAGGATATTTGATAATGCCAAGGGCATTTAACATTTGAGTAGAAATACGAGAGAGAGGATATAAAACATGATTCTTTGCTAGAAATTGCCTGAAATCATTTTTATTGCAAAACAGAATTCATAATGGAGAATCAGACCAAAGAAAATGAGAAAGTTGGGTTAGAATTAAATAAGTAGAGAAGTAAAGTAGTTTGTGTTGTAACTATCCTAAAATAATTGTTTTATTCTTTTCATAAATATGAGACTTGATTTTTCTCAAAATTTTACAATTATGTTGAATCAAATTACAATAGAATTACGTAGAACTGCATGATAAGGTGATATAACCTCTCCGTCTTCTCCTTCATCCTACCATATTTCTTCTAAACGGTAAAATTTGTGAAGGAAGAGGTGATATAGTGACATAGCAGAGCCAGTCTTGATATTTGTATGCAGCATAATGCTTGCTGTGTCAAGAGTCCTGCCTGGAGCAATCATTGTCCTCAGAGAAAGATAGGGCAAACAACTGGATTTTAATAATAATCCCCATATCAAGGAAAGACAGTTCAACATTTTAAATAATGAGCAAGAATGCTGACTGAACTATTCATCAACAAAAGAGGAAAACAAGACTTCTGTAGAAGCTGCAGAGAAAAACAAATAGAATTTTATGAATTATCTAATAATAATTATGCCTAAAGTTTTGAATAAAATCAAATAGAAATTGGCTTGGAAAATAATAAATTAGTTTATAAATGTTGTTAATTTATATTAATACCACAATATTTAGAGTTGGACTATAATAACCGTGAATATTATACACATGTATTTTGTCATTATTTTTAAGCAAAGTTGATAATTGATCATTAAAGTTGCGACAATCTAAAGGTGAAGGAAAACAGAATAGACACTGAAAATTGAAAATGGGTAAAAAAGGATTAATGAAAAGGATGGCACTGTACTTCACAAGAGATATCAGACTTGTTAATTATACAGATAAATACAAGGTAGGCATGGTCTCATTATATATACATATAATGCTAATACTCATGACACAGGTATTATTGCAAGTTCAAAGCCATCCTGTGCTACATCTCAATAGAACAAAAGGGAAAATGAAAGGTAAGGAGTGAGAGAGCAAGTGCTGGAGGGAGAAGAAGAACAAAGTAGGGAGAGAGTGAACAAAAGGGAGGCCAGGTAAACACCACTCATAAAACAGTAAAAACAGATTTTCACATATAATAAGTAAAATATCATAAGTATTTAGAGAAAAATATAAAGGTAACATGCAATTTGCTAATTGTGAATAAAAGCAAGTTAACTTAAAATACTAAAATGTCTACGACTTAAACATGGAAAATGTTTAATCAACAGAAAGAACAATTTGAAAGCCTGATTTTCAAAAACACAAACATTAAACTACTCAATAAACAGCAATAACAATGACAAAAACAAACAAAGAATAGCAGAGATAATAGTATAAGTCATTGTGGTTGCCTACTACACTGAATTTTTAGCAAGGTAGTTTTCAAATCCATTATGCTCTGAAATTTTTTGAGGTCACATACAACAGACATACAATATTTCTATTGCTATTTGAAAAGCTATTATTTCAAAAATCATCAGCTTCCTTCCAAGAGTTATTAGTTCTGTCTCATAATTTCTTCCAGGTGGAGTCAAAATAAGATAAAGCACAAAGTAGAAATGTGTTATTCATTATATTATTTTTCACTCAAAACCACATTTCCACCCTTTTTCAGAGTCATGATAATACAATCTACAGTATTGTTTTTATGTTTTAATAAATTACTTACCAGAGTCGTAAATATATAGTGATAGTATTCTGTCATCATTCCCATAGCTAATGCCTAAGAAGTAAAGAATTAAAAGAAATAAAAAGATTAACATTGATGGTGTACATAATGTGAAATATATTATTTTAGTATGACATGTAATGATAAAATAGAACAATTGATGAATGATTACTTAATTACTCCTGGTACATAAATTGAATAATACTTCACTATACCCATTAGTAAGAAAAATGTTATTAGAGAAATTGTGAACTAATCTAATTATGAACATCAGAGTTATTACTTGAATGTTTGCAATTGTAAGGCTTATCACATTTTAATGGCATTAAAGCTGAAATTAACATTTTTGTTCCTTATATTTCTACTATACTCAACACAAATGATCTAGTGTGATGCAACCTTTTATTTGATGATCTTAGTTGAGCAATTAGAAGAAAGAGCTGCAAAGAACAGTGTAAAATAGTACTTTTTTCCTCAGCACCTTAGACATGATGGTAACATTAAGGAAATGTAAATCATGACTTTAAAAAGAGTAGTTAGCAGTACATTTTAAGCTTTGTTCAAAGATTGGATGAGAATGAGCTTGCATTCCCTTTTGTACAATGCTTATCAACTTTTGACTGTCAATGATATTAGATCAAGTTATTTTGTATTGAAATTTACAGTGATGAGAAATGTGTCTGTCATTTTTATCTCGCAAAAGTAAGAGAAATGAATAATAACTGACAGAGAGAACCAAAATATCCATGCAGATGTAGGCTGAAGAAAGAGCTCCTAGTTGAAAGTGAGTATTCTCATCTAATAGTCTCCCACACACTACTAACTATGCAAAATCTATCTGCTAAGTATCTTTCTCAGCTAGAATTTGTGTGCAATGAACAAGAAAGCTTAATAGACATAGGTAGGAATTCACCGATGAAATTGAATATAATTCATAATTTATAACACGAATCACTCAAAAATTAGAACATATTAGAAACATATAATACCTAATTATAGATTGGCAAAAATCAAACAAACAAAGGAATGTAACTTAGGAAAAAAATGCCCATTTATATTCCTTGAATTAATAATTATTTTATAACTTTATAACTCCTAGTTATCGTAAGCAAAATAAAGGTATATTTTTCTTATTAAACATTTACATTAAATGTTACAGTATAGAATGTTTCTTGCCAATGAAAGTTGCAGGAAACTTCTCACTTCTATGATCAACTGAGGAGAGCGAAATATTATACTTGTTCTTAAAGCATTAGCTCAAAATGTAAAGAAATAGATAAACAAAAAATGAGTTGCACAAATAAAATACCATTAATACCCCTAAAGTACATCAGAAGTTAAATAAAGTATATTGAATAATTTAATTTCTACTAAAAATTTTATATAGTAAGCTCAACTATTATATGCAATGACAGAAAACTAAGGTACATACGTGACTAAAAGACAAACTGGAGACAGTCAATGTGATAGCAAAGTTATTTGAATCAGTGACCATATGAGAAATAAATTTGAGAAACTGTCTAGGCTAAATGAGTGTGGAAGGGGGAACTGGGCATAGTCACTAGAAAGTCCCAGATGCCAGGGACCCAAGAAGTTCCCAGGACCCAACTGGGAGGACACGAGCCAAAATACACAACAAAGTGGAGATAGAACCTATAGAGACCATATCCAGTTGAGGGATGGGACTACCCACCGACCTCAAAAATATTAATCCAGAATTTCTTTAATCAAAAGAAAATGCAGAGACAGAGTAGAGCAGAAACTGAAGGAAAGGCTATTCAGAGACTGTCCTACCTAGGGACATCCATCTCATCTGCTGATACCAAACCCAAACATTATTGCTGATGCCAAGAAATGCTTGCTGACAGGAGCCTGGTTGGCTGGCCTCTGAGAGGCTCTGCTAGAGCCAGATCAATACAGATGCGGATGTACACAGCCAACATTGGACTGAGTGTGGGGACCCCAATGGAGAAGTTGGAGCAAGGACTGTAGGAGTTGAAGGGGTTTGCAACCTCATGGGAAGAACAATATCAACAAACCAGACACCCCCCAAAGCTCCCAAAGACTAAACCACCAACTAAAGAATACACAGGGGGTACCCATGACTCCAGCTGGATATATAGCAGAGGATTGCCTTATCTGGCATCACTGGGAGGGTAGCCCCCTTGGTCCTGTGGAGGCCTGATGACCTAGGATAGGGGAAAGCTAGGGCACTGAGGCAGGAGTGGGTGGGCAGGTGAGGGGCAGCCTCACAGAGCAAGGGGGAGAGAAAAGGAGATAGGGGGCTTGTAGAGAGGAAACTGGGAAAGGGCATAATATTTGAAATGTAAATAAATAAAATAACCAATAAAAATTAAAAATTTTCTTGCAAACCAACAAACAACAACAACAATAATAATAATGATGATGATGATACAATGGGTTTAACCTGTAAAGGGAATGGGAATCACATCACTGGTCTGTAAACTATGATGGGTGCTGGCAGAAGGGAGTGTGTCCTTATATGAAAATGTTAGCTATGGTTCCGTTCCCTATCAGAGATAAAAAAAAGAAAGAAAGAAAGAAAGAAAGAAAGAAAGAAAGAAAGAAAGAAAGAAAGAAAGAAAGAAAGAAAGAAAGAAAGAAAGAAAAGATAAAATGAAAAGAAGAGAGGAGGGGAGGGAAGGGCAGGGAAGGGCAGGGAAGAAGAGTAGAAGGGAGGGGAGGGAAGGGAAGGGAAAGGAAAGGGAAAGGGAAGGAAAAATAAGAGAAAGGGAAGGGGAGGGGGAAGAGGAAGGGAAAGGGAAAGGGAAAGAGATGGGAAAAGGAAAAGAAAAGGAAGGGAAAGGAAGGGAAGGGAAGGGAAGGGAAGGGAAGGGAAAAGGAAGGGAAGGGAAGGGAAGGAATAGGGAAAGGGAAAGGAAAGGGGAAAGGAAAGGGAAGGGAAAGGAAAGGAATAGGGAAAGGGAAAGGAAAGGGGAAAGGAAAGAAAACACTAGAAAACATAAGACAAGAAAACACAAGAAAAGAGCTTCTTAACTCAATCCATATCCACTTAAATCTGTAGCACAGTTCGATGTTTAGCAGACAGCAACTAGGAGCTTGTGGTCTATGTTAACTGTGCTTCTTAATTCCCTTCTAATCACCAAGATCTAATGGTATTCAATTTGGACTTTTTCCTAAATAAAAGATGTTTATTCTTTTTTAAAAGATCTAAGAATTCTAAAACAAGTATTCCCTGTGTCTTCCTAAATTGTAACTCCAAGCATTTTGGGACAGCATGTGAAACTGTGCTGGGGTACTAGGGATGGGAGCTGAGCACATAGTAAGGAGGTAAGACTGGGCTTGTTCCTGACATGAGTGTTCTAGTGGAGCAATGGGTTTGTTATAACTATCTTGAAGAGAACTCTATAATAATCACTGGAGTACTTTATGCTTTTATTTCACATTTTCCCAAACTTTGATTTTGAAGCATAGAATCAACAATAAACTATATTATTTAAAAATAAGCAAAAACTATAAGCACTTATCTGGTAACCTCACAAAGCTAAACAGGAGGATTATTATCTCAAAAGATTGTTTTAATACCCACTCACTCTTTATCTTCTTTTAACTATACATCAATGTATCTTCCCTCACCTCAAACTACATAAAAGTGAAAATATCTGTATCTTTAAGATGCATTGTTATATACATTATATTTTATGAATACCAAAAATTATTTGTTTAAAATAAAACTCTCAGGAATCTGCAGTATTAAGCTGGTTATTTTGTCATCTAAATGTATAATTTACAAGCAATGCATTCTGCCAGTTAGATTCAGAAATAGCATTGTTCATATTTAACAAGAGTGAAGGGAGAAATATATAGCTACATTAATAAAAATTTTATTTTATAACTTGATGTTATGGGTATATTTGCATCAGCTTTTGCATTTTCTTCAAGATGAAGGTCTTTGTTTCCCAGCCTCTGATCTGAACTTGAAGTCCTTGATCATGGTATACATACATGATAAAAATTTCTTGTGAGTGTCTTTTTCTATTTACTTCAGAGTGTCTTGGCTCTGCACTAGGGAATTCTCTGTTAAAATCTGAATAGGTGTGGAATTATCTGCTGCTAAGGCATGGCCATTGATTAAAGCACTTCAAATTGCCTTGGAGGAAACCTAATCAGCCCTGAGCTCCATTCACTTTTAAAGCTTTCACCCTAAAACCTGCTTCACATTCTATGTTCCTTGGTGTTTGATAAAACTGCAGTTAGGCTGGATAATTTTTTTTTTTTTTTTGGTTTTTCAAGACAGAGTTTCTCTGTATAGCCCTGGCTGTCCTTGAACTCGCTCTGTAGACCAGGCTGGCCTCGAACTCAGAAATCCGCCTGCCTCTGCCTCCCAAGTGCTAAGATTAAATGCGTGCACCACAACCGCCCAGCTTGGATAAATGTTTAAAAATTTAAAGAAAACAAGATAAAGCTGAGGCCATCATTCTGTGTTTTTTTCCTAAGATTTGCTCTTAGATGAAGCACTCCTTCTGAAAGCTCATCTACTTTTCAGTTCAGTTCTGAATGGTGTATCTTTGGTAGTCCACAGCAGCTAAAGTTGATGAATCTCAGAAACACACAGACACACAGACAAATACACACACACACACACACACACACACACACACATGCGTGCACGCGCACACACAAGCATGCACACATGCACAAGCACAGGCACACACACACAATCACATCACACCACACCAAATCATATCCTGTGATAGTTGGCTATACACAACACAATTTGGTGAAGGAAAAGGCTTATTTGACTTTTTCTATAGAACAGTGGTTCTCAACCTTTTAGGGGGTGACAAAAGACCTTTTCACAGGAATCAGCTAAGTCCATTAGAAACAACAGTTATCTACATTATGATTCACAACAATAGCCAAATTACAGTTATGAAATAGCAAAGAACATAATTTTCTGGGTATGTGTCACCATAACATGAGGAAGTGTATAAAAGAATTGCATCATTAAGACAGTTGAGAACCACTGCCTTAGAGTCACATCCCATCGCTGAGGGATGTAAGGGAAGGAACTGGAGGCAAGAATTGAGCCAAACACCATGAAGAAAGAGTGCTGTCTCTGTCTTACTCCCAGATAGGTTTCTTACACAAGCAGGAATCTCCTGCCCAGGAATGGCACTGCCTACAATTGTCTAGGCTCTGATCCCATCAATCAGAAATCAAGAAAATGCATCACAGGCCAGTCTGATGGAGACAAGTCCCTGAATCTATTTGAATATTGTTTCACAAGGAAAGGTGTAAAATAATAGATACACCCAATAGAAGCAGAATACACACTCTATTATTAGAGGTTTCCTCATTTTTCCCAACTACAAGAAAAACCTGATCTATAGCTTGCTTGCTGTTAGCCCAGAGAACAGGTACAAGTCAATTGTCTGTCTCATGAGTAAAGCAAAGCTTCCTTTCTAAATGTGGTCAAGGGTTGCTTCAATATTATGTGAAAAATCTTCACTTCAGCTTTTAGTGTTTATTCCATCATTATATTCATACTTAAACAATGATCAACGTCAAGCATAATCCTTCATATACCTTATTGCCTACTTATAAAGCTAGAGCAATGTCCACATCAATGAACTATTTCACTATAGTAAAATGACACTTACACTGGAATGTTAGACAAACATGTGCTTAATAAAGTAACCATGTTATAGGAAGCATTTGTTATTGTTAGTTATATTTAATGAAATATAATTTGTCATCTGAATCTTTATAACTCTCCATTACAGATATTTTATCCTATGCTTAAAGACTATATACAATTTACAACTTAACCAAAACCACCATAATGTCGACCCAATATTTTTTTTAAGATTTATTTATTATTATATGTAAGTACACTGTAGCTGTCTTTAGACATACCAGAAAAGCATGTCAGATCTCATTACAGATGGTTGTGAGGCACCATGTGGTTGCTGGGATTTGAATTCAGGACCTTCTGGAGAGCAGTCAGTGCTCTTATCTGCTGAGTCATCTCTCCAGCCTGAGCAAGACATTTTTTTTCTATATTCTTTATTTACATTCCAAATGATTTCCCCTTTCTCAGTTCCCCCTCCCTGAAATACCCATAAGCCTTCTTCCCTACCCCGTTCCCCATTTATCTAAGAATTTCATGAATTTATTGTTTTTAATTGCTGAGTAGTATTCCATTGTGTAAATATACATGGAAAATATCTCTGATAAAATTGAAGAAATATATAGAAAATCAGGTTAAGATTGACTATTTCATGGAAAAATTATACAGATAAAATGGTAGGCATAAAAATATTCCTAAGTTTTTTGAAAGTGGAATTATAAACACCTTCTGATAAAATTGAAGATCTATAAGGAAAATATTTCTGATAAAATTCAAGAAATATATAGAAAAACATATTAAAATTATTTCATTGAAAATTATACAGACAAAATGGAAGTTTTAAAAATGTTCCTAAGTTGATTGAAAGTAATATTATAGACATTGTCTGATAAATTGAAGATTTACATGGAAAATATTTCTGATAATATTGAAGAAAAATATAGAAAAACATTGAAATTGAAGATTATCATGGACAATTAGGATGATACAATGGTAGACATAAAAATATTCCTAAATTGATTGAAAGTGAAATTGCAAACATTTTCTGAAAAAATTAAAGATTTACATGGAAAGTATTTCTGAGAATATTGAAGAAAAATATAGAAAAAAATGTGAAAATTAAAGATTATCATGGAAAATAATAGTTAAAATGGTAGACATAAAAAACATTACTAAACTGAAAGAGGAATCACAAACATTTTCTGATAAAATTGAAGATTTACATGAAAAATATTTCTGTTAGTCTATGTTTTTGGTTGGGGAATTGAGTCTATTGACGTTATAAGATATTAAGGAATAGTGATTGTTGTTTCCTGTTATTTTTGATGTTCTTTTTATGTTTGTGTGGTTACTTTATTTTGGGTTTGTTGGGAAAAGATTACTTTCTTGCTTTTTCTAGGATGTAGTTTCCCTCCTCATGTTGGCGCTTTTCCATCTATTATCCTTTGTAGGGCTGGATTTTGGAAAGATATTGTGTAAATTTTGTTTTTTCATGGAATATCTTGTTTTCTCCATCTATGGTAATTGAGAGTTTTGCTGGGTATAGTAGTTTGGGCTGGCATTTGTGTTCTCTTAGGGTCTGTATGAGATCTACCCAGGATCTTCTAGCTTTCATCATCTCAGGTGAGAAGTCTGGTGTAATTCTGATAGGCCTGCCTTTATAGGTTGCTTGACCTTTTTCCCTTACTGCTTTTAATATTCTTTCTTTGTTTAGTGCATTTGGTGTTTTGGTTATTATGTGACAGGAGGACTTTCTGATCTGGTCCAGTCTGTTTGGAGTTCTGTAGGCTTCTTGTATGTTCACGGACATCTCTTTCTTTAGGTTAGGGAAGTTTTCTTCTATAATTGTCTTGAAGATATTTACTGGTCCTTTAAGTTGGTAATTTTCGCTCTCTTCTATACCTATACTCCTTAGGTTTGGTCTTCTCATTGTGTCCTGGATTTCCTGGATGTTTTGGCTCAGGAGCTTTTTGCATTTTGCATTTTCTTTAACTGTGGAGTCAATGTTTTCTATGATATCTTCAGTCCTTGAGATTCTTTCTTCTATCTCTTGTATTCTGTTGTTGATGCTTGCATCTATGACTCCTGAATTCTTTCCAAAATTTTCTATCTCCAGAGATGTCTCACTTTGTGATTTCTTTATTGTTTCTACTTATATTTTTAGATCGTGGATGGTTTTGTTCAGTTCCTTCACTTGTTTGTTTGTGTTCTCCTGTAGTTCTTTAAGGGATTTTTGTGTTTCCTCTTTAAGGGCCTCTACCTGTTCATGCATGCTCTCCTGTATTTCTTTCAGGGATTTTTGTGTTTCCTCTTTAAGGGCTTTTACCATTTGACCCAGGTTCTCCTGTATTTCTTTAAGGGAGTTTTGTATGTCCTTCTTGATGTCCTCTAACAGCACCATGAGATGAGATTTTAAATCCAACCCTTGCTTTTCTAGTGTGTTGGGGTATCTGGGATTTGCTGTGGTGGGAGAACTGGGCTCTGATGTTGCCAAGTATCCTTGGTTTCTGTTGGTACGGTTCTTGAGCTTGCCTTTTGCCATCTGGTTATTTCTAGTGTTAGTTGGTCTTGTCTCTGGCTGGAGCTTGCCACTCCTATGGGCCTGTAAGCCTGTGTCTGTACTCCTGGGAGACCAACTCTCTTCTGGCAGGGTCTGTGCACAGAAGGCTGTGGAGCTATCTGGTTCCCTGCTGCAAATGGCAGCTGGAAGTGAAGACTCCTGTCCCAGCTGCTCCACTGATTGTAAGCCCTGTGTGCTCCTAGCTGTACCCCTCCAGAGAGAGGGTGGAGATCTCACCTTCACTCTTAGAAGTGAAATTGCTGCTGGGAGATCACTCTCTCCTGGTGGGCTCAGCACAGAAGGCTATGGAGCTGCCTGGTTCCCTGCTGCAGATGAAGGCTGGAAGAGAAGACTCCTGCCCCAAAAGCAATACTCCTAATATTTTATAAGATTAAAATACAAAAAAAGAGTAAAGATTTGAGTTCAAATCTACATTCTATGACTCAATAAGTGATGGGCATTCTGCATTTATTCTCCCGTACCTGTTCTTCATTTATAAGAGAGACTAAATAATTTTTACATTCTAGATAGCAATCAGGACTATGTAGTGTCAGCATAATGATATTTTATTGAAAAACCAATGGAGTTTGAAATGTCCTTTTCTGGTATGCAAGACTCTATTGTGCAATAAATATTGAGAACATCATTAATGGGTTACTGATTTTTCTGCTTTGTCATTGCTAATACACTGTGCTCAAGTCACCAAGTCTCTCTGAGATTAGACTGAAAAAGACCATTTTCCTTTGTTGGTGGAGATAATGAAAAATAAGAACATATGTAAGGCATCAATTAGGTACTGACTGAATCTGTTTCATAGTGTCTTTTTTATCCTACTGGCTCTATATGTTATTTGTGGGCTCCTTTCCCTTATCCTAAATTTGTGTTAAAGACCTTCAATATTTACTTCTCCTAAAACAAATTTACTGAAAGCAATTGTCAGCTTTTCTAACGTAAAATTTTATCACGATGATTTCTTTGCCTTTTTAATTAGATAACACTAAATTATTACCTTTAAAACATAGTGTATAACTCTTTAGAAGGAAAATAAGAATTTAAGCAATGCCATGTTTACCTGCTTTAAAATGCCTGCTGCCATCTCATGACTGCAGTCAAAGATCACATGGAACTCCTTGCCTCTTTTCATCTCTTTCAGCAAAGGCTTTGCATCTTTTGTATCAGCTGGCAGCTGACGAATTTTAAGTCGAAGATTGTACCTTGATGGAGCTTTGATGAGCTCTTGTAAGCGAATGAGACCTTTAATTAAAGAGAAAAAAAAATAAGAGTGGAAGCAAATCAGAGTAACTCATAGAATCATTAAATGTAAGTATGATGTGTGATTTTTCTTAGTTACATGTAGGTACTTAGTGCCATGGCACTATCATTGAAATTCTTTTCTTTTATCTATTTACTTTTAACAGTGTTTTACTATGTCATATAGCATGATCTGAAATTTACTATGTCGTGCAAGCTGGCCATCAATTCTCAGTGATACTCCTGCCTCAGCATTGCTAATTCTGCATAACATAGTGATACAAATATTAACACTGCATCAACTTCAGATATTAATGAATTCACCAATCTTCCAGACAAACATGGCTCAAAATACACCAAATCACTCATCTATTTTAGTAGATCATAAATTATTTTAAAATAATTTTATTTATTGATTTAAAGAATTTAGTACTGAAACACATTTAATATTTGATATACAAAAGCCCGCTTCTTAAATAAATTCACATGGTTAAAATGAGTGATTGAAATTCTTTTTTTTTTATTTTTTATTTTTTATATTTTTATTTACATTCAAAATCATTTCCCCTTTCCCGTTTCCTCCCTCCCCGAAAGTCGATTGAAATTCTTTATGGTATGGATCAAGTCAAGAAATTTTTTGTCTCCTCCTACATTTCATTATTTTTTTATCTTAATTTCTTTCTTTTTTTATTAGATATATTCTTTATTTACATTTCAAAGGTTGTTCCCTTTCCTAGTTTCACCCCGAAAACCCCCTAACTCATCCCCACTCTCCTTGCTCACCAATCCACCTACTCCTGTTTCCCTGTCCTGGTATTCCCCTATACTGTAGCATCGAGCCTTCTCAGGACCAAGGGCTTCTCCTCCCTTTGATGACCAAGAAGGCCATCCTCTGCTATATATGCAGCTTGAGCCATGAGCCCCTCTATGTGTTCTCTTTGGTTGATGGTTTAGTTCCTGGGAGCTCTGGGAGTACTGGGTGATTCATATTGCTCTTCCTCTTATGGGGCTGCAAATTCCTTCATCTCCTTGGGTCCTTTCTCTAGCTCCTCCACTGTGGACCCTGTGCTTAGTTCAGTGGTTGGCTGAGAGCGCCCCCCTCTGTATTTGTCATGCACTGGCAGAGCCTCTCAAGAGACAGCTGTATCAGGCTCCTGTCAGCAAGCACTTCTTGGCATCCACAATAGTGTCTGTGTTTGGTAACTGTATGAGATAGATTCCCAGGTTTCGTAGTCTCTGGATGGACTTTCCTTCAGTCTCTGCTCCACACTTTGTCTCGCTATGTCCTCCTGTGGATATTGTCCCCGCTTCTAAGAAGAAGCAGAGTATACTTTGATCAAAGTATTCAATTCACAAACCACATGAAGCTCAAGAAGAAGGAGCAGAGTATACTTTGATCTTCCTTCTTCTTGAGCTTCATGTGGTTTGTGAATTGTATCTTGGGTATTCCAAGCTTCTGGAATAATATCCACTTATCAGTGAGTGCATACCATGTGTGTTCTTCTGTAAACATCCATATATTCCTTTCCCTGTGTTTCCATTTCCTATGAAGAACTATTTTATTGAAAATCAGTACATTAGTAGGACAAGGAAAGATTGATAAATAACTAATGGATCTCATTTTTTCTCCCTTCTGTACATATTTGCACATTATTACAATTATACTTGGTCATAGGGATGGAGACAAAGTTCACAACTAAAAACCTTCTGTGTATTCAAAGAGTCTGCTAGATCATGAGACTAAAATCACAGTATGTTATTTTAATCAATAATAGATATTTGAAAATGTTCTTTTTGTTATCAATGAATTATGGTCGTATGACAATATGATAAATGATTTTGTTGAGCTAAACAATTGCTAAAAATATAAAGTGATAATAAAGCAAAATACAAAACAATTACTCTTTTAAATTGCATCTATCTTTTGTTTTCTCTTACCTAAATATCTACTCTCTTCATTAAATTGTATAAATGCAATTGAGTCAGTCACTAGCCTATTATTTTACAAGATTTTGTCATAATTAAAGGCAAAGTCTATGGCACCTTGCGTTTTGTGTTTGGATCTGAATTCAACAATCTATGAACTCTGCATATTTTTGCAAGGCACTGAGTTTTCTCTAAGAGGATCACAGTGTCTATGGATTACTATACAAAACACAAAAAGAAACTGTCTAAATTGGCGTTTAATAAATGATAATTTACTACTGTTGTTAAACTGGCAAACATGGAGAAAATATCATATATTTTATGTTGGTTATTAGAAGATATTTTAACACTGCTTCAGGCAGAAAACCTAATCTCAAAAGTTTAAAAGACATTTTGGGAGATTAGTATGTTAACAAAAGAAAAAAAAGAGCTGCAAGTTACAGACTAACTCAACAGTTTGTATTGAAAAAGCTCAACTGGGTTAGAAATAGACATTTTCACAAGAATGGTGCTTGCAGGGCTCATCCTAAATATAAAGCTTGCCAAGTGTTTTCAGGTCTTTAAAGAGCTCATGTGGATAGTTCATTGAGCCCTCAGGTACAGTAAATGTTTACTTATTCTCTCCACACATATACATCCCTGCTGGCACTGATGGAACAGGCCTCAGTTTGCCAGCTTCCCTGGGGAAGAATATTGAAGAGGGAACAAAATAAGTCACCAATGTTAGTAGGAGCTACCATCTCCTATGTGGGAATCTGAGTGAAATGTTGTCTTCAATTATTCCTTTGACATGTGTTTTGTGCATGTGTTTTGTATGGAAGATACTTAAATAGATTAAATATAATCATTGAAATAGTCATTTTAATCTGTCTTAGATGCATTTGATAGAGATGATGAAAGAACGGCTGTACAAATGTAGTTTCCATTGGCTTTTTGCCATGAAATAATTGAACAAAACGGCCACTATGTCCTTAGGAAAGAAGGAATCTAGAGAGCAGTGTGAAAGTCAAGTGGAATCATGGTTTTATATCCTTGCTTTCCTTCAACTTCTCCATCAGGTGATTTGTCTGTTCTAAGCCTTCAATTACTCTATCACATGATATAATTTCTCAGTGTCCCACATGTCTGCTCAGTTCCCTTGCCCTTTCTTTTCCCCACTGTTTTCATAGGGATTCCTCACTGAATTCTAATATTTAGACTATAACGGATAAATGGGAGTTAGCAAAGTAGTTTTTAATTCATTCACAGCACCAAGAGAATGAATATATTCCTACTTATTGTATGTGAACTATTTGATAGCATTCCACTAATATACTTCATAGAATATATTTTTATTTCATTGTATTTTATTTATTGGCTTGAGATTGTAATATAATTATATCATTTCCCTGTATTTTCACCCCTTCAAACCCTCTTATATACCCTGTCTTTCTGTCTTTCAAATTGATAGTTTCTTTTTTCATTGTATGTTGTTTCATATATACATATGTACATATATGTTCATACATGTATAATTGCAGCCTAAACATGAGCTGAATATTTAAAAGAGTAGGCATGCTAACTTTGGCAACTAATGAATGTTGAAACTGAGAAAGGCTTCCCCCAGAAAAAATTCCACCAATTATTTAATTTTTATTGTAGATATTCACTGTACATGTTACAGTATTCCATAAGGGACATTCAAACAAGAACATATTGTACCTTAAACTATCCCACCCCACCATCATGTCACTATACCTTCCAGGAAGGATGAAGATTTTCTCCAAAAGAAAATGAGACTAAACCTTAACAAAATCTATAATTATAAATTAGCTATGTGTTTCCTTTGTGCATTGCTATTCATTACTCTACCTATCCCAAATACCCTCCCCTTTGCAATTTATGACATAGTAGCAGGCTGATTTTTTTTTCTTATAAGATGATCTTACACAAACCTACCACATGCAAAACAAATGCTTTCTTATAAGGAATCTATAAAATATATAAGACTTTTAAGTTCATTTTTTCTTTGCCTCGGAGAAAAATCTTTCAAAGCACTTGGCTCAGCTTACATTTAGTCCTGCTTTATATTCCCCTAGTGATAATGGAAAAGAAGCACGGTAAGACATCTATTAGGTGTAAGAAGGGGCAAAATCATTTCTCCAAACATGTTCTACATACAAATAGTTTGCAAACAACATTTCAGAAATATTGTTTACTTAACAAATCTGGCAACCAATTATTTAATAACAGAATAAAATTGTAACTCTTTAAAACAGACTTTTAATTAACTACTCCTTTTCCTCTAATGTAATTAGTTTATATGTTGGTAATAAAAAGAAACACTGCACAGATGGGTTTCTAAAATCTAACAAAAAGAGCTTACTGAAATTACTTCCTTATTTGGTAAATGAGGAACATCCTGTACCTCTAATCTATTACTATATGCATACTGTTGCTTTTTTTTTTTAATTTTATATACTCTCCTTTAATCCAACTGTGGCTGAAACGAATGTTTTCTTTATCATCTAGGGACAAATGTCTGAACTGCTCTTTTCAGACATTGGCATCAATTTAGCTTTTAAGGAGAATCCAGAAGGAGCCTTTTATACACACTCCAGTTGCCACCCTCCTCTACAGAGATAAATCACACCACAGATCAGGTAGGCTCATACTCCCCTCGCCCCAGGAAGGGAGTCCCCATCTTCCTCCTATACCCAGGAACTATTTCAGCAGCCAAGTGAACTAGAGTTTTGCCATCTGGCTAAATAAACAGACCTATTTATCACTTTGGTTATAATGGTCTTTATGAATGTGAAGTGAGACTCCTATCAAATGGATCTTAGAATTAGCAATGTGAAATATGACATCTCTGGCTTCAGTGTTTTATCATCACCCCTTTGTTTAAACTAAGAGTAAAAAAGTACACAAGGAGCCAAAACATATTATTTTGATGGGTTATTTTTATTAGAAAACATTAGGCTAAATAGGTGTTTCAAAACAAACTGAATAATCTATGTACATCTATAAAATGCCCTTTTAATATACGTTAAAATATTTGAATGTGTGTGTGTGTGTGTGTGTGTGTGTGTGACCTTTTATGAATTAGCCATTCTTTCCTTGAGGGTGAAATATTTATATTCAATATATACAATATAGAAAAAAATTAACTACTATATTTCTATAAGTTTATAACTTCCAAATATAAAATTCTTGCTAGACTGTTTTCCCCAAACCACAGAAAACTATTTCCCTTTTCATTGTTGGCATTTGTGATTTTTGCTATGGGGTCAATTGAGGTATTACCTAAGACTGCATAATGTCCTACCTTGGAAAAACATTTTACTTGACTAGATTCCTTGAGCCAACATGGGAGAGCATATGATGTATTGGAGACGGAGTGCTTTGTGTCATTTTATATTAGCTCAGTTAATAGAGTGTCTGAAGACCGTGTCAGTGCAAACAATTGTCATTCATGTCTGTAGAGTCAAGGTCCAATTTAAAATATTTGGAGATTATATAAAATCTCAGCTTCTCTGGTTGGCAATGCTACATAAGCAGTTTTATAGACAATTGCTTAGAAAAATGAGCATTATCCATAAACACTGTGTAAGAGGAAACAGGGAGCTTGGGGTTTGGCCTTCCTTTAGATTGGGCCATAGGTTCCTCTGTTATGGGCTAATATTAATCTGAATGTTTTACTTGTAGTGAATTTTATCAGTAAGTTTAAGGTAACTTGTGAGTAATATCAAATTTGAGAATGACCTTCACCACACTTGAAATTACAAGTTGTGACATAAATTGGAGTCATTTTGGAGGCTCCTGATTATTGAATACATTGCAAATGCAAGGGTTACACAGGAGGATATTGAATTCCAGAACAATGGTATATCCCACACTGATGTCTGGCAGATAAATGCACACTTCTACTGTCTGCTCCTTTCTCATTTGTTTCCATTTAGGATATTGAAAATACAATTTTTATTTCTACAAGTAAAAAGCAATGGTATCTTCTCTGACTGCTCTATTTCTAATATATGTCATATCTTTCTTTCTAGCAAATCCTTTCACCGTTATTTAAAATACTTTTTACCAAGCCGACAGATAATCACTTTCAGCTTCTTGATGAGGATATGAGTTTACAGTATACTATGGTAAAATATTACTCAGAATTCTTCAGCTTTTGAGGAGGCAACAAAATTAATATTGCATCTTAAATTAATTTATCTTGTTTATTCTTATTATTACTTGTCTAGCGTTCAATTATGACATTGGTGTCTTATTAAAATGCAGTGCTCACTGGGGACATTGTAGTCATTGTACTTGGTAGATACATGGTATTTGTTAGGTCTATCTTTTATCTAAAGTTTCCTTAGCATATTCATGTATGTTGCACATGAGCTGCATTGATTATGATAAAATATGGCAGATAAAAATTGTACAGTGTAATTAGAATATAGATATATTTGTCAGTACTCTCTTACTAATAATATCTTCAGATGATATTCAAACTACACTGAACCAGAAAGTCCCAAACTATCTCCCATACTGAAATTGAATTTTAGGATAAAACAAGGAATTCTGTCTTTGTCATATGTTCTTCCACTAAGATATTTCCATTCCTACTTAACCTCTCCAAATTAAAGACATATTACTAACATTATATCATGTCAATGATAAGACACTTATAAATTGTCTGTCATGTTCTGAGGAGGACTATATACTCCCTACAGTGGTTGTTTGCAGGAAGGAAGAATTGAAATTGCATGCTTATGCCTGTGCCATCAATAACTAGTGGGAAGAAAATAACCTCTTCTGAATGTTTCATACCAATAACTCTCTCCAGTGACTCCAGACAAATAAACATAAATAAGTAGAAAGCTACAACACAACACAACAATGTTTTAGAAACTGAACTTGATCACTGTAAAGGTTTTTGACCAGAATTTAGTAGTTGGATTCTTTGCTTATTTAAAACAACATTGGTATTTTTCAATAGACTGTAAACCTCTTAAAGGCAATACAAATAATTGCAATTATTGACGATGCCATGAATAAACCAGCAACATTCTGGGTATGTTACAAGTTCTGTATAATTCTTTTCTTCTTTCTTAGTATAATTTCTATTTCCTTATACACAATCTATCACCTTCTATCCTGGCTATGTAACTGTCTCTTCCCCAGTAGGACTGATATACCTCATTGTTCAATTTTGATAGTTCCATTGCAAGCTTTTTTGCCTCCTGCCAAATGGCTCAGATGTACATTTGTCCCTCTGTCACTCTCACTGCTTTTCAGCTTGTGATATCCCAACTCAAGTTATCCAGACAATGGCTGATTAGATAGCCTACTGTCCTCTAATCCCCACTTGAGTCCAGGACAGTGCAGTTATGAAGCAGCAAATGATCATTCACAGTTCTAATGTTGGCTGTGTCCCAGGATGCTGCTGTTATTGGTTTTATCCTGCCACTTAATACATCAAATATGATTTAAAATTGACATTGACAAAACAGTTTAAGAAGCTTTATGTGTTTACACTTATGACTGACAATAGTTATCAGAACAACTATGTCCTGGTAAAAATGAGAAGTAGACAGTGACTCTTTAGCAACTTGGATTTTATCTTATCTTTTTTTGTTCCAGAAGAAAACAGTGTCAACCCCAAATTTATCAGTAACTATGCTCAATGAAGATGCAGCGTACTTTGTGAAGGTGTGAAAAAGTTGAGTGTATCAGGGACACTTGGTAGAATGGCCTATATGATTTGTACTATAATGTAAAAATGAAATCAAAAGTATGAAGAGTACATATAGTGTTATGAGGGTATAGAGTACTTATGAAACTGTAGAGTCACAAAGGAATAGATATCCTAATACAGATACTACAATACAATTGTAGACAATTTATTTGTAGATAATAATATGGACATCACTAAAGCATAATAGACTGGTAGGAAACCATGCCTAAATGACAGCCCAATTAGTGAATGGGAAGCATATATTATAGAAAAAAGAAAATATTTTATGAAGTATTAAAATAGGTAGATAGATAGATGATAGATACATAGATTATGATGATGATGATGATGTGATGATAGATAGATAGATAGATAGATAGATAGATAGATAGATAGATAGATAGATAGATGATAGACAGATGATAGATGATAGATATGTTCACAAAGAATTGTAAATTGCATGGTTGATATTATTGCAAATACACATATATACTGTTCTCTAGGAATACATGATGGTGAGTCAGTATCAGGAAAAAACTACTTAATAAGGGTATTCATTTAGTGTGTACTATCTCTATGACAGAAATAGTGTGGTTGTTTCAGGAACAAACATACCTCCAGTGAGCAGGAAAGGTGAACTTAGAAAAGTTCAAGAGCCTTTAAAAAGCACAGTTCTGGAAACGAAGTCTTTCCTTAGAAATAGAAAGAGATAGATATAGGCTGTGTTCACTTCTGTTCAGATTTATGAGTCTAAATGTTTGTTTTTCTGTTTTAACAAGAATAGCTTTCTCTTCATCATTGTTCACATAGAAGTCATGGCTATCAACCACTGGGCTTCCTTGTTATAGATTTCAGCAAAAACAATTTCTTTGTTCGGATTTCAGATTCCTCTAAGAGAACATATAATTACCCTCTGTATATTCACCCTTGGTGGGATGAACTATATAGCCCAGAAGCATATGCTCACCCTAAGGTTTGAATATTACTTCTTGGTTCCTCTATTGGAAATAGGAAGTTAGGGTTTTCTGTATGTTACATATACCTCATAACTCACATGGACCATTTAAAGTCATTAAATTAAAACCATGAATTACATGGCAATGACAGAATTTCTACATGATAATCTAGGAAACATATAATTGTACAAGATATCAATTAAATAATGATCATATTTTTATTTATCTGCCCAAATGAGAGAATAGTAGATATAATTCCCTATATGTTCCCATTCATCTCTGATTTTATAGCTCTTATACCACATAAATGGAATTTCTGTTGTTTCTATGGCAATGCCATTTCTTATGAAGACTAATTTAATTATTTTGCTAACTAAAACAATGGGATCTTTAGCTTTATATATTGATTATTATTTGACAGATATTTTTGGTGTTCTAAAACATATGGAGTACTGTGAACATACTAAGCTCACATTAATTCAAATCAGTATATAGAAGTAGAAATTCAATCTGTTGATTTACAATTGCAAGTATGACAATTCTTAAACTACATGTATATCTCTAGATACACAAGGAACCACAGCATCATAACCTGAAGTTTCCCTGACAATTAGTTTAACATCAGAACAATATATTAGATTGAGGAATTAAATGATCATAGGTAACTATTATGTAAGGCTTGTATTTAACACACAAGAGTAAGGCAAAGAAATAGTATTCCCATAATTCATTTTCAGATAAAATTAAGATGCTGGGTTAATTTTGATGCTCATGACTCTTAAGTGGCACTCAAAATATGATATCTCAAAATGCAGCATGCAATGTATTATATAATGTCACTGGTCTAATTGTAAGTAAAAGCTAAACAATTTATTTTTCCTTAATAATTTTTGGCAAAAATATGTCTTTATTTCAATAGGTGAAGAGATTGAGTTTGAAAGGGCTGGTGCTTTGTTGTTTTGTTTTGTTTTCTTATGTTTGTTTTGCCTTGCCTATTGAATTATCAGAATATTTTTTTAGAGGAAAAATTGGCCACCTATATAATTAGTGAATTAAGTTCTTACAACAAAAATTTTATTCTTAAAGAAATTTCTACCAGAAAATACTTTTGCCACTTGTGTTCTATTGATATATTTGTCCTAGGTAGACAGTTGGCGAGAACCTATTAACTGAGACTAGGGAAAAGGAAAGATTATCAAGTAGTACTTCTGAATCTGAGATACTGTGAGATTTTGAAAAAAAGTTTTTATTTAGTCACTGGAAATCAAATAGTTGGATTAAAAGTCATTGTGCTTGTCATTCAAAGTTTCTTTAACTTAACTTTCATATTTTTCATGCTTAAAACATAGTAATGCCAAGATAATTCTGTAGCATAAAAATGCCATCTTCATTTCTACTTCTGATAAAATATAAAAATAAAATTAAAATGCAAAATTATCAGCACAACGGAAAATTAGGAATTATATACAAAGGGAAGAATGAGAATAAGAAATCATCTCCCAACAGAGGTGGACAAGACATGAGTTGAGTCTATAAAATCGCTGCAGAAAGCAGAAACAATGGCAGAACCAGTGACGAACAACTGGCACAAAGACAACTAGATTCATAGCTAGGACTCAGCCATAAGATATACTGACCCTTCGGACAGGCCAGGGACTGAGTGGAAATAAGCAGTGTAAATTGAAGGTAGAAAATGACCAGTAGCAGCATAGCTACTCCACTCCAACAGTGGCCTACATCAAAATAATAGAGTTTTCTAAATGTACACTGCTGTTGATTTTGAAGGACCTCCAGGGTGAGGATAAGGTGGGGCATAGAGAGTGAAGTAGCATCAGTTGTATTCTGTGTTCTATCTTTCAGTAATCCTGACACTAGCAATCCTAAATCCGATCCTTCTGAGCTAGCTCTACTACAGTAACGTGTCAAAACAAAGGTCAGGCTGAAACAAAAGAGAAAGCCAGTGCTTACAACTTTAGTCAAATTATTTTGATTGGAGATAATTGAGGGTCCTTTTCAACAACATACTAAATAGAAAATAAAAACTAGCCGCAGGATTCTTGATATATTTTATATAGTTGTAGGTATCAGGGGTTAGTGTGATATAGTGATTTTGCTGTTGGAGGAGGAGATAAGTAATTACTCCAATTATATATAAAGTTATGGCATATGTTAAGATAACTTTGCACTCACAATTTTTAACATTAATATTTATACATCTATTGAATATATATATTATGTGTGTGTGTGTGTGTGTGTGTGTGTGTGTGTGTGTGTGTCTCACATGGTTCCCAGATATCAAATAATGTCCCATGGGCTGAAGGAATGCTATTCCAAGTGGCACCACTGGGAGGTGGTAGAACCTTTAAGAGACAAGACTTAGTGGGATATATTTTAGGTCACTGAGTCATTCCCTGGAAGAGGATTATAGCCAATTCTGTCTTATACCATATTTGAAGCTGGAGGACTGAGATCAGGAAAACAACTTGAATAAAATTTACTAAAGTTTTTATATTAGAACCCTCACAAGAATGAAGGGAAGTAATATAACTCCCTCTCACCTATTGACAAGGATACTAATTCTATTTATTGGAGTCACTCAATATCCCAATTGGATTTCAGTGTCCATACTTCTAAAATTCATCAAATTTTCATGACAATTTCACTGTATAATATGGAAGATACACAGTCACACCACTACACTTCACAATTTTATTTACTCTTATTGTATTTGGCATTATGTCTCCATCACATTGCTGAAAGTCATCATCTAGGTTGGTGAATTCTGTAGATAAGACCATGCTTTCATTTCCCTTAACATATAAACAATGTTATTATTCACTAATTTAATACGATCTATTCATTTATCTCCAGAAGGGCCCATGTTCTTTTTATTGCTTCTACTTTTTATCTCCCAGGATTCTTTGTTTACACTCCCTTCTGGGTTTTTCTAGCTCATCATGTATTTCAGTACTACTCTCACATAAATATGCCAGCCCAGACCTTGCCCAATCTCATATGCCTATAGCCATTGTTTTATTCCATCACAGTGGGATGGTGGCAGGATCCTCAGATTTAACATATTTCCAAAACTGAGCTCTCTCTGTCCTTATCTGTTTAATCAGCTGGTTAATGGCAACTCTAAAGGATCCTATTTTCAAGTATGTGTTCTACCAAAGCTGTTCTTCTCTTTGTGAGGATGCTCTCTCATGAATGACAGACATTCTACTGAAAGCTTAAGACCTCATTTTATCTTTCTGATTTCTCATATATTGTTCTTTTCTATGATAGGCTAACCATTTTCAAAATATTTTATATTTCTATATTTGTATCACCGACTTTTAATTTCTGTATCCCCACACACACTAGAATGTAAACTCCATACTTGGATGTACTTTTCTTTGATTAAGTTCTGAAAGATGTTCAAATACATTTGTTAAATGAATGAATGACATGACACCATCTTTAATCCCAAAAAGCTAACAATCCACTTTCGAAATAAATTATATGTTAGAACAAAAATAGAATGTCTGCCAGCATGAAACAGACTGTGCCAGATGATAACTAAGTAGAACAGACACAAAGTTCTCAGGATCTTTTTCTAAGGATTCAGAAGACTGGGATCAATTTGAATAATTCATTCCAGGAGAAAATTGATATTAATCTAGGGAAATAAAGAAGGGTGTAAAACATTTCAGATGATAGCAATTTAAGGTCTCAATGACATGTCTTATGGTAATTTAAGGGAAAGCTGTTTGTTGATCACATGTACACACACACACACACACACACACACACACAAATTTATTCCAACTGGAGTTCTCTTTCTTCTTTATCTGTCAAATACAAAAGCAATGTCCCACTAATAGGTCCATTGGTTAATGCATATGTGACATAAGTTATTAGGTCTTAGCAGAGGACTGCCCAGAAAAATAGGAGAAATCCATCTGTAAGCCCCATTTCAGATGAGATATTTTTTTCTTGTCAAAAAAAGCAAAATCAGGAGGGGGAGGAAAGTGAGTTACTTAGAAACAAAAGAAAAAAATAAAAGTGGGCCAAGGGAAAGCTTTTAGCAAATGTGAAAAAGAGTCATGCTGGCACTGATGATGGGCCACTTAGTACTGATTATTTCTAATGGAGCAAAGAAGACAAGCAAGCGCTTGTAGGCCTAAGGCAGGATTCTTCCTCAAAGAGGCCCCATATTTGCCAACTGTCACTGTGACATAGGGCTTGGACTGTCTTTCTGCTAATACATCTTACCTTCTCCTTGAGCTGATACTGGGCACAGATTATGAGATCAGACAGCTTATCTTTAGCTTCTCTTTAGTAAGAATTTTTTGGCAGGGCAGCTGGACTAAACTGAATCAGAAATGGATACATCATTCAGTTTTCCCCAAATTCTTCCCTATCCCTCCCTCATGTACTTCAGGAAGTATGATTTTCCCTTTTCCAAACAGCAGAAGAAGGATCTAGCCATTTAGACAGACAAACATACTAATGAGTTTCTAGTATAGTTCCTCCTTTGGGATTACTATATTTTAAACCTTGGCTGTTCAATAATGATTAGAAAACAATTGCAGTTTTGAAAGTTGCATCCCAGTATTGGCCCTGTTCTAGTTACTGTTTGATTACTGTGAAAACCATGTAAACTCCATACTGGGAGGTACTTTTCTTTGATTAAGTTCTGAAAGATGTTCAAATACATGTGCTAAATGATTGAATGACATGCCATGATCTTTAATCCAAAGAAGCTTACAATCCACTTTGGAAATAAATTATATGTTTTTTCAATTACTGTGAAAATCATATTCCAATTTGGACCTTTCACTGGACCTCCTTTCCTTCAGTATATTCTCCATTTTTGTCCCTGCAGTTCTTTCAGACAACTTATAAAAGGAACCACTTTACTGGCAAAGAGGGTATTGCCTACAATTTCAAAGGGTTAGTTCATAATCATAATAGCAGGTAACATGAAGAGTAGGCATGGTGCTGGAGAAGTAGCTAAGATTTCGCATCAGTTTCTCCAGCAGCATGCAGAAACAGATAAATAGCAGTCCTGGCTTGAACCTTTGAAATCTCAACCCTACTCCATCAAGTGACACACCTACCTCAACTAGTACACACTTCCTAATCAGTCTTATGCAGTCAGCCAACTGAGAATCAAACATTCGCCCATAGAAGCACATGGAAGACATCCTTAGTCTGAACACAAAATGCCCTAAATTGCTTTCAGATTTCCTTCATCACAGCAAATTTCAAGTCATATAAGTCTCCCAGACAGTCTAACAGAAAACTGAATCAACTTTAAATTCGTGAAACATTAGTGGCAGATCTAGATCTCTTTTTTTTTTTTTTGTTTGTTTGTTTTGTCTCTTGCAATGGATTTATTTATTTATATTCTTATTATCCTTAATCTTTTTTTTCAGTCCAGTCGTTATCTTCCTCCTGTTCCGCCCTCCTCTAACAGTTCTTCATCCTGTTCCTTGCCCCGGTCTCCAAGAGGATGTCCCTATACCCCCATATGCTCCATACCCAGCCAGGGCTTCCCATTCCCTGGGACTTCAAGTATCTCAGGAGTTAGGTGAATCTTCTCTCACTGAGGCCAGTACTCTGTTGTACATGTGTCAAGGGCCTCATATTAGTGTATGCTGCCTGGTTAATGGCTCAGTGTCTGAGAGATCTTGGAGTCAAGTTAGTTGAAGATGCTGATCTTCCTATGGGGTCACCCTCCTCCTCAGGTTCTTCCAGAATTTCCCTAAGTAAACTACAATGGCCCCCAACTTCAGTGCATTGGCTGGGTGTAAGTATCTGCATCTGACTTTTTCAGCTGTTTGTTGGGTCTCTCAGAAGTCAACCATGCTTGGCTCTTGTCTGCAAACATACCATAGCAATCAGTAATAGAGTCAGACCTTAGAGCTTCCCCTCTAGCTGGATCCTAATTTAGACCTTTAACTGGACCTCCTTTCGCTCAGTATTCTCCATTTTTATCCTTGCAGTTCTTTTACACAGAAACAATTCTGGGCCAGAGATTTTGACTATGGGATGGCAACCTCTTTCCTCCACTAGATTCCTGTCTTTCTATTAGCGGTAGACTCTACAAGATCCCTATCCCCACTGTTGGGCATTTTACCTAAGGTCCCTCCCCTAGAGTCCTGAGAGTCTCTCACCTCCCAGGTCTATATAACTTCCCTTCCTTAATTAATTTTGCTACACAATGGCAGTCATCAATTTCTCAAGCTTACACTATAGTTTTTGTTCTAGTTTTTTCAGGATTAAACTAGTCTGATTCTCCTGATTCTGCATGAAAGAACAGAAGTTTTTCTTGTGTCTTAAACATTTTGTAGTTAGTTTCCTGTTTGTTGTGTTAACTGTGCAGCCTAAAATCACAAAGACATCCAAAAACCTAGACAGCAAACTTGAGTTTTCATCAAATGGGAGAATAGAGGTTAAAAACTAACAACCTTCTGTATAGCTTCCACTTGAATATTTACTGGAGCCTCGTGGAAATGGGCTACTTATTAACAAGTAAACAACTCTTATGTTGTAGTAAATATTTGTGAAAATTGTTAACATTTTATATATAATCCCAATTTATGGTTCAAAGGTGTACGTGTAGAATAGCTACATCAGAGAATTTAGAAAAAGCCAAACAAAGATGTCAAATCTATGTGATTTCAAATGAATTACAGGACTTCTTTATTTTTCCATTTTTTTGTAACTTCTCAAATCATTAATAAGATGTCAGATTAAAATGTATACAGCTTCTGAAATGGTATATTTATGCCATATTCTTACTTATCTTCTTATTTTTATATAAGTCCCTGAAATTCTTGAGAGGAAGCATAAATGAAAGAATTTAGTGCTTCTAAAAAAAAATTATTATAGGAATTATCACTAACAATCCCTTCAACAGTCCTCTAAAAAAAAGCAATATTTTCACAAAACAGAATTTCTAACTCAAACAGGAAATATATGAGATTACAGGTCAATAAACAATCTTTATAGCTTTAGTTTATCCAGTAAATTTATTAATTCATCCTTTGCATCAAGAATGATGAACATGATGTATGGTACATGGCTCATGTTTCTTAAAACCTGTGAAATAATTTATAATCATTTCCCATAAAAGTCAAAAGTAAACAAACAGATTTTAACACAGTTATGAGGCAACAGGGTTCTGGGATTTCTGATGATCTAACATAGTTTGTGACACGTTGGTAATGTACTGATCATGTCATCCCTGGTTTTACTTATGTCCTTTTCTTTTCTGGATAACCTGAAATAATGGGAGGTATTGATCAAGTGCCTAAGAGAAGTTTATGCCTTAAGAAAATATAGTCACCCCCGCGGACTGCGCTGGAGAGACCGGTACCCAGGCTCTCCCCCCCGATATAACATCACTTGGGACACGGCCTGTTGGGGCTTCCGTCTGTGCCCGAGGGCGGGTTGGCCCTGTGGTCGTCTGGGTGCCAGATCGGCGGGCCATCGTGACCACAGGGTGAGCGGCGCCACGGAGACTGCCCTCCGCCATCTTTGCTCCAGTGACCAGGTAGTTGGGACCGCCAGGCTCAGAGACAGACAGGCATAATATCGCTTCGGTTTCAGGCAGCTTGTGTGTAACCTGCTCCCAGGTGCTGGGCTGATCTGCAGTAACCAGCGCGCCAGTTCCGCGGTGGGACCTTCTGCCTGGTGGAGGGACCCCGCGCAGGGAGGGAGCCTGCCAGCTTCCCTTCCGCGACCTCTGTTCCCGCGGACTGCGCTGGAGAGACCGGTACCCAGGCTCTCCCCCCGATATAACATCACTTGGGACACGGCCTGTTGGGGCTTCCGTCTGTGCCCGAGGGCGGGTTGGCGCTGTGGTCGTCTGGGTGCCAGATCCGCGGGCCATCGTGACCACAGGGTGAGCAGCGCCACGGAGAGTGCCCTCCGCCATCTTTGCTCCAGTGACCAGGTAGTTGGGACCACCAGGCTCAGAGACAGACAGGCATAATATCGCTTCGGGTTCAGGCAGCTTGTGTGTAACCTGCTCCCAGGTGCTGGGCTGATCTGCAGTGACCAGCGCGCCAGATCTGCTGTGGGACTTCTGCCTGGCAGAGGGACGCCCCCTCCCCCCCCCAGGAGAGATCACACACCCCTGCACAGGGCAGGAGCCTGCCAGCCTCCCTTTGGCGACCTCTGCTCCAGGAATCCACTAGGCTGAGCCTTTAGATGTGCAAGGCCTCCCCAATATAAGATCACTTGGGGCA
Organism: Tokudaia tokunoshimensis; assembly: GCA_036184795.1. Classification (NCBI taxonomy): domain Eukaryota; kingdom Metazoa; phylum Chordata; class Mammalia; order Rodentia; family Muridae; genus Tokudaia; species Tokudaia tokunoshimensis. The sequence goes on from BTHU01000021.1 coordinate 50,693,928, forward strand.
AAGCACATTAGGGCTCCAAAGTCACTCAGGAGCAGGCAGGCCCCAGAAATCGGTGCCAGGGGAATCCTGGTAATCCAGGGGGGGCAGAAATAGCTTTGCAGGCTCACAGGAGGTCCAACCAACAGCCAGTGGCAGCAGGACCAACTAACACCAGAGGTATCCAGATGGCAAAAGGCAAACGTAGGAATGTTACTAACAGTAATCAAAGTAATGTGGGACCATCCGAACCCAACTCTCCAACAGCAGCAAGTCCTGGATACCCCACCACACCCGAAAGACAAGATCTGGATTTAAAATCACTTCTCATGATGCTATTAGAGGAACACAAGAAGGACACAAATAAATCTCATAAAGAGTTACAGGAGACCATGAATCAACGGTTAGAAGCCCTTACAAAGGAAACACAAAAATCGCTTAGAGAAATGCGGGAGAACATGGATCAAAAGATGGAGGCGCACAAGGAGACAACACAAAAATCGCTTAACGAGATGAATCAACGGGTAGATGCACTCACAAAGGAATCACAAAATTTGCATAAAGAAATGCAGAAGAATATGGGTCAACAGACGGATGCCCATAAGGAGGCAACACAAAAATTGCTTAAAGAAATGAATCAACGGTTAGATGCCCTTACAAAGGAAACACGAGAACTGCTTAAAGAAATGCAGGAGACGATGGATCAACAGATGGAATCCCATGAGGAGGAAACACAAAAATCGCTCAGAGAAATGCAGGAGAACGTGGGTCATCAGGAAGAAATCCTGAAAGAGGTAATGCAAAAATACCTTAAAGAAATACAGGAAAATACAAACAAACAAGTGAAGGATCTCAGCAAATCCATCCAGGAACTAAAAAAGGAAGTAGAAACAACTAAGAAATCACAGAGGGAGACAACTTTGGAGATAGAAAACCTTGGGAAGAAATCAGGAGTCATAGATGCAAACATCAACAATAGAATACAAGAGATGGAAGAAAGAATCTCAGGTGCTGAAGATTCCATAGAAAGCATCGACTCAACAGTCAAAGAAAATGCAAAATGCAAAAAACGCGTAACCCAAAACATCCAGGAAATCCAGGACACAATGAGAAGACCAAACCTAAGGATTATAGGTATAGATGAGAGTGAAGATTTGCAACTTAAAGGGCCAGTAAACATCTTCAACAAAATTATGGAGGAAAACTTCCCTAACTTAAAGAGAGAGATGCCGATGAACATACAAGAAGCCTACAGAACTCCAAACAGACTGGACCAGAACAGAAATACCTCCCGTCACATAATAATCAAAACACCGAATGTTCTAAACAAAGAAAGAATACTAAATGCAGTAAGAGAAAAGGGCCAAGTAACATACAAAGGAAGACCTATCCAAATCACATCAGACTTCTCACCAGAGACTATGAAAGCCAGAAGATCCTGGGCAGATCTCATGCAGACACTAAGACAGCACAAATGCCAGCCTAGACTACTATACCCAGCAAAACTCTCAATCACCATAGATGGAGAGACCAAGATATTCCATGATAAAACCAAATTTTCACAATATCTTTCCACAAATCCAGCCCTGCAATGGATAATAGGTGGAAACCTCCAATACAGGGAGAGAAACAACACCCTGGAAAAAATGAGATAATAACCTTCTTGAATCAAACCCAAAAGTAGATAACCACTCAAACATAAAGATAGCGTCAAGAATGGCAGATGGCAATAATCACTATGCCTTAATCTCTCTTAATATCAATGGTCTCAATTCCCCAATTAAAAGACATAGACTAGCAGACTGGATACGTAAACAGGACCCAGCATTTTGCTGCATGCAGGAAACGCACCTCAGTGTCAAAGACAAACACTACCTCAGAGTAAAAGGCTGGAAAACAATTTTACAAGCAAATGGCCCCAAGAAACGAGGTGGAGTAGCCATCCTAATATCGGATAAAATTGATTTTCAACCCAAAGTCATCAAAAAAGACACAGAAGGACACTACATACTGATCAAGGGAAAAATCCACCATCAAGAACTCTCAATCCTGAATATCTATGCTCCAAATGCAAGGGCACCCTCATTCGTAAAAGAAACTTTACTAAAACTCAAAGCACACATCGCACCGCACACAATAATAGTGGGTGACTTCAACACCCCGCTCTCTGAAATGGATCGTTCAGGAAAGCAGAAACTAAACAGGGACACAGTGAATCTAATTGAAGCCTTGGACCAAATGGAACTAACTGATATATATAGAACATTTCATCCTAGAGCTAAAGAATACACCTTCTTCTCAGCTCCTCATGGTACCTTCTCCAAAATTGACCATATAATTGGTCACAAATCAGACCTCAACAGATACAAGAAGATAGAAATAATCCCATGCCTCCTATCAGATCACTATGGAATAAGGGTGGTCTTCAATGGCAACAAAAACAAAAGAAAACCCACGTACACATGGAGGCTGAACAATGCTCTACTCAATGATAACTTGGTCAAGGTGGAAATAAAGAAAGAAATCAAAGACTTTTTGAAAGTTAATGAAAATGAAGGCACAACATACCCTAACTTATGGGACACAATGAAAGCAGTGCTAAGAGGAAAATTCATAGCCCTGAGTGCCGCCAAAAAGAAACGGGAGACAGCATACACTAACAGCTTAATGGCACACCTGAAAGCCCTGGAACAAAAAGAAGCAAATACACCAAAGAGGAGTAGAAGGCAGGAAATCATCAAACTCAGGGCTGAAATCAATCAAGTAGAAACAAATAAAACCATACAAAGAATCAACAAAACGAGGAGTTGGTTCTTTGAGAAAATCAACAAGATAGATAAGCCCTTAGCCAGACTAACCAGAGGGCACAGAGATAGTATCCAAATTAATAAAATCAGAAACGAAAAGGGAGAGATAACAACAGAAACTGAGGAAATTCAAAAAAATCATCAGATCCTACTACAAAAACCTGTATTCAACACAACTAGAAAATCTTGAGGAAATGGACAATTTCCTTGACAAATACCAAGTACCAAAATTAAATCAGGATCAAATAGACCATCTAAACCGTCCTATAACCCCTGAAGAAATAGAAGTTGTCATTGGAAGTCTTCCAACCAAAAAAAGCACAGGTCCAGATGGTTTTAGTGCAGAATTCTATCAGACCTTCAAAGAAGACCTAACACCAATACTCTTCAAACTGTTCCACAAAATAGAAACAGAAGGAACACTACCCAACTCGTTCTATGAAGCCACAATTACACTAATACCAAAAGCACACAAAGATCCGACAAAGAAAGAGAATCTCAGGCCAATCTCTCTTATGAATATCGATGCAAAAATACTCAATAAAATTCTTGCCAACCGAATCCAAGAACACATCAAAACGATCATTCACCACGATCAAGTAGGCTTCATCCCAGGGATGCAGGGATGGTTCAATATAAGGAAATCCATCAATGTAATCCACTACATAAACAATCTCAAAGAAAAAAACCACATGGTCATCTCATTAGATGCTGAGAAAGCATTTGACAAAATTCAGCATCCTTTCATGCTAAAGGTCTTGGAAAGATCAGGAATTCAAGGCCCATATCTAAACATAGTAAAAGCAATTTACAGCAAACCGGTAGCCAGCATCAATCTAAACGGAGAGAAACTTGAAGCAATCCCACTAAAATCAGGGACTAGACAAGGCTGCCCTCTCTCTCCATATCTTTTCAATATAGTACTTGAAGTTCTAGCTAGAGCAATTAGACAAGAAAAAGAGGTCAAAGGGATACAAATTGGAAAGGAAGAAGTCAAACTATCACTATTTGCAGACGATATGATAGTATACATAAGCGACCCAAAGAACTCCACCAGAGAACTCCTACAGCTGATAAACGACTTCAGCAAAGTGGCCGGATATAAAATCAACTCAAGCAAGTCAGAAGCCTTCCTATACTCAAAGGATAAGCAGGCTGAGAAAGAAGTAAGAGAAATAATACCCTTTACGATAGCCACAAACCATATTAAGTATCTTGGCGTGACGCTAACCAAACAAGTGAAAGATCTGTATGACAAGAACTTCAAGTCTCTGAAGAAAGAAATTGAAGAAGACCTCGGAAGATGGAAAAATCTGCCATGCTCATGGATTGGCAGGATTAATATAGTAAAAATGAGCATCTTACCAAAAGTAATACACAGATTCAATGCAATCCCCATCAAAATCCCAACTCAATTCTTCATAGAGTTAGAAAGAGCAATTCAAAACTTCCTCTGGAATAACAGAAAACCCAGAATAGCTAAAACTATTCTCAAGAGTAAAAGAACCTCTGGGGGAATCAGTATCCCGGACCTCAAGCTGTACTACAGAGCAATAGTGTTAAAAACTGCATGGTATTGGTACAGTAACAGACATGTAGATCAATGGAACAGAATTGAAGACCCAGAAATGAATCCACACTCCTATGGTCACTTGATCTTTGACAAAGGAGCTAAAACCATCCAGTGGAAAAAAGATAGCCTTTTCAACAAATGGTGCTGGCTCAGCTGGAGGTCAACATGCAGAAGAATGCAAATTGACCCATCCTTATCTCCTTGCACTAAGCTCAATTCTAAGTGGATCAAAGATCTCCACATAAAACCAGACACACTGAAACTAATAGAAGGGAAACTAGGGAAGAACCTTGAACATATGGGCACAGGGGAGAATTTCCTGAACAGAACTCCAATAGCTTATACTCTAAGATCAAGAATAGACAAATGGGACCTCATTAAATTACAAAGTTTTTGCAAGGCAAAAGACACCGTCAAAAAGACAAAGCAGCAACCAACTAACTGGGAAATGATCTTTACCAACCTTACATCAGACAGAGGGCTAATATCCAAGATATACAAAGAACTCAAGAAGTTAAACTCCAGAGAGGCAAGTAACCCTATTAAAAAATGGGGTACAGAGCTCCACAAAGAGTTCTCACCTGAAGAATATCTAATGGCTGAGAAGCACCTAAAGAGATGTTCATCATCCTTAGTCATTAGGGAAATGCAAATCAAAACAACCCTGAGATTCCATCTCACACCAGTCAGGATGGCTAAGATCAAAAACACAGGAGACAGCAGTTGTTGGCGAGGATGTGGAGAAAGAGGAACACTCCTCCACTGCTGGTGGAATTGCAGGCTGGTACAACCACTCTGGAAAGCAGTCTGTCGGCTCCTCAGAAAACTGGGCATGACACTTCCGGAGGATCCGGCTATACCACTCCTGGGCATATACCCAGAGACTTTACCTGCATGCAATAAGGACACATGCTCCACTATATTCATAGCAGCCTTATTTATAATAGCCAGAAGCTGGAAAGAACCCAGATGTCCCTCAACGAAGGAATGGATTCAGAAGATGTGGTATATTTACACAATGGAATACTACTCTGCAATTAAAAACAATGAATTCACGAAATTCCTAGGCAAATGGTCAGAACTTGAAAATATCATCCTTAGTGAGGTAACCCAATCACAAAAGATCACACATGGTATGAAGTCACTGATAAGGGGATATTGACCCAGAATCTCAGAATACCCTAGACACAATCAGCATATCAATAGATTTCTAAAAAGATGGAAGGAGAGACCCCTGGTCCTGGAAAGACTGGATGTAGGGGAACGCCAGGACAGAGTAATGAGAGGGGGTTGAACGGAGAAAAGAGGGAGGGAAGGGGGCTTATGGGACTTTCGGGGAGGGAGGAAACGGGAAAGGGGAAGTGATTTGGAATGTAAATTAAAAAAATAAAATTAAATTAAATTAAAAAAAAATGGGGGAAAATAAAGACGAAGAACACTCTAAGTGTATGTCTTTCCTTCCAGATAAAATGTTACAGGTTTCATTCTGCACTGAGCATGACAGATTGATGCTGTGCCTAAATATAAAACAAAGCTCTCTGGTTTTAGGTTTTATGAGACTCTTGTGCGGCAAGAGCAGAGTTAATCTTAAATGGGATCTGAGGATCACATTTTAAAATACAAATGCAAAAATATTCCAAAAAGAAATATAGGAATTGAAAAGGAAAACTAAAAAAAAAAAAAAAAAAAAAAGAAAATATAGTCACTCTTATTCCAATACCAATGTCTCAGACCTCAATTTTCTTAGTGTCCAAGTTAATATTTCTAAGCCAGATACACCTAAATCTGTAGACTGTCTCTTACATATGTGCATTCAAATCAACAAAAATTCTTAGGAACATACTTCTACAAGTTTCTCAATCTTCAAAAGAGATTATAACTTCAGGAGTCATTTAAATACGCTGAACATAATTTGATCATCATTAGTACAGTTGGATTTACTAATAAGATATTGTGGGTAGATAAAGAAATGATGTTAAAAATCTTATAATATACATAGCAGTTTACATAGCCCTTCCTCACCTGAGCTCAGTCCAAATATTGGTTATGTTGAAAATCTGTGGTCTAAATACAGATATCTATGAAGCACTTTACACATCACTGTCTTCTATAATGTTGCTTCTGGTGCTGGATGCTTTATGGGCTAGTTCCTAAGATGTATAGTCCATCCATTCAGGTATATTTTCCATAGCTAAACTGTTCTTTGCTAGTTCATTTGTAGTATGGCAGGGATTATTCATCCTTTGCTCAAAACTGCTGAATGGGTTGAATAAGGCATGTGAAGCATCTCCATGCTGACAGTAGGATGCTTCAGATATAATCTTTATCCTCTGTAAAGCTACAGATGCTATACACCATTTACTCATTTCTGCTTACCTCTTATTTTTTCCTGGCTTTAGTTTCTTATATCTCATAAAACAAGTCTTGGCTGAAAGTATACTTCTTATAGTATTGGAGAAAACTTTAGGTCATCAAAAGTGAATGCTGTGTAGAAGTTGCAAGAATATATCAAGTTATCACCTCCATTTAATACATTCTGGATGTCTTAGCATTTGCTATCTCAAGCTCTGTTTTGCAGTCAGGCATTGATAGGCTAGAAACTGGACTCTTGTGTAGCATCAGCTGTCTATTTATAGAGACATGTCTGTTTGTTATTATCCCTTTCTTCTTTATTTGTATATGTTGTAAGGAAAGAGTTATCCAGAAGAATGAAAGCATTGGATTGACCAGTTTTAGCTTGAAACTTAATTGTAGCATTTGTTAGTGCTTTCTTCAGTTTCTTTTTTTAAAAGTATATATTTATGTAAAGTATATATTTATTTATATAAGTACACTGTAGCTGTCTTCGAACACACCAGAAGAGGGCATCAGATCTCATTACAGATGGTTGTGAGCCACCAAGTGGTTGCTGGGATTTGAACTCAGGATCTTTGGAAGAGCAGTCAGTGCTCTTAACCTCTGAGCCATCTCTCCAGCCCTTTCTTCAGTTTCTTAATGCCATAAAGACTTATTACATAATTATGTATATGAAGTCAATGTTACAGTTGTCATTTTAAAAAAAAAAAAAAAGTACAGCAAACAACACTAAGCAGACCTGACAAGCACAAATAACTACAAGGCTTTGAGGCTCAAACAGCATTTTTTTAAAGCAACTTTGTGGATGAGAGCAAAGTAGTGTTTCTGGAGGCACTTGTTAGAAGACTAGGACAAACCAGCATGGATAAACCAATAGAAATTCAGGAACTAGTGAGCTGGTGGAGAGGAGAAAAACAAACAAAAAGCAGAAAACAAAGAAACCAAAACAAAACTACCCTGGAGTAGCTAGGAGATACTAGCACAAAATAGGGATTCTCCTCACCCATGGCCCCAACATTCCACCCTGTATTAGTCAGGGTTCTCTAGAGTCACAGAACATATGGGTAGTCTCTACATAGTTAAGGAATTTGTCAATGACTTACATCTTGTAGTCAAACTCCCCAACAATGGTCAGCAGTAGCTGCGGATGGAAGTCGAAGGATCTAGCAGTTGCTCAATCCCATGACTCAGCTGTGGATGGAAGTTCAAGGATCTAGCAGTTGCTCAGTCCCTCGAGGAAAGCAGGCCAGGAAGAGTCAGAGTAAATCTTCCTTCTTCCAATGTCCTTATATAGGTCTCTAGCAGAGCGTGTGGCCCAGATTAAAGGCGTGTGCCACCACACCATTAATCCCAGATACCTTGAACTCAGAGATCTCCTTGTCTTAATCTTCTGGAATTCATAGCCACAGTGCTTCAAGATCTCCATGCCAAGATCCAGATCAGAAACTTGTATCTCTGAGCCTCCAGATTAGGATCATATGTGAGCCTTCAAATTCTTGATTAGTTCATTCCAGATATAGTCAAATTGACAACCAGGAATAGCCTCTACACACCCCATACAGGTGAAAACAACCTTGAAAGCCGGAATACCTGACACACATACACAACACATGAATGTCCATTTTCACAAGCCACCAGAAGAGCACATGCAAGGAAGCACTGGCAGCAGGAAGCATGCATAGGTTTAGCCTGAATCAGAATGGCTAAGACCAAAATCGCAAGTGGCAGCTCATGCTGTTGAAGATGTAGAGAATGTGAAACAATCCTTCATTGTTGTTGGGATTGAAAATTTGTATAACTTCTGGAAATCAATCTGGCAGTTTCTCAGAAAATTAGAAACAGTTATATTTCAAGATCTAGCAACATCACTCCTTGACATATACCCAAAAGATTCTCTGCCATACTATAAGGACATAAGTTCTACTATGTTCATAGCAACTCTATTTGTAATATCAAGAAACTGGAAATAATGCAGATGTCACTCAATTTAACAATGGAAACAGAAAATGTGGTTCATTTACACAATGTAATACTATTCACCAATTAAAAACAAGGCTCTCATGAATTTCGCAGACAAATGATGAAACTAGAAAATGTCACCCTCATTGAGGTAATCTAGACCCAAAAGAACATGCATGTTATGTACTCACTGATAAGTGGATATTAGCTATAAAGTCCTGAATACCTATGATATATCCCACAGACCCAAAGAAGATAAACAAGAAGGAAATCCTAAGTGTTGATGCTTAAAACACAATTGGAATGGGGAAAAATAGCTGTAGTAGGCATACAGAGGAATGACAGTGGATGGGAGAGAGGGAGGGAAGGGGATTTGGAGAGAGACAGGATCAGGTGGGAAGAAACACAGGAGAGAGACACCGAGTGACATAAGAATGATTGGAAATCTGTAGCAGCCAGCGGTGGCAGTGTGGGAGGAATCTCTAGGAAGTTCCAGAAACCTGAGATGGGCAGACCCTCAGCAGTCAATTTGGGCGACCTTAGCCAAGAAGTCTAACAGTAGCGATGAGGAAGCAGAAGAGGCCAACTCCTGTAGAGGTTACAAACCTACCCTCAAAATTTTCGGCCAAAATTTTGTCCTGTCTAAAAAAAATTTAGGAACAAAAATGAAACGAAGACTGAAGGAATGGCCACCCAATAATTGGCCCAATATGAAACCCATCCCATTGGCAAACACCAGTTCCTGACATTTTTAATGGTACTCTGTTATGCTAGCAGACAGGAGCCTAGCATAACTGTTCTCTGAGAGCCTCTACCCAGCAGGTAACTGAAACAGGTGTAGATATCCACAGTCAAACACTGCACAGAGTCAGTGACTCTTATGGAAAAGCTGATGGAAGAACTGAAGGCCATGAAACAGATGGGAACCCAACAGGAGGACCAACAAAATCAAATATCCTTGACCTCTGGGTGCTCTCAGAGATTGAGCCACCAACCAAAGAACATATACAGAGTGCCTTTTCTGGCCTCAGAGAGAGAGGGTGTGCCTATCCTGGTAGAGACTAGGTGTGCCAGGGTGGGAGGGTTACCCAGAGTGGCCACACCCTCTCAGAAGAGAAAGGGAGAGGAGATGGGAGGATGGTTTCTGTGAGGGGGAACTGAGATAGAGGGCAATTTTTGATGTAAATAAATTGATTAATTAAAAATAGAGTTGTCATAAAAGAGAAAAACAAGCATATATTAACTGCTCAGATTATACCTGGCATGTAGCCATTTTATTAAATTGTGCTTTGACTATTATTGGCATCTATATTTCATGGATTATCTCTTTCATCCCATATTTTTTGAATAATTTATTTTCCAAATTATATTTTATATTTCTGCCTTTCTATCTAATCCTGGTTGAAAGTTGGAAACTTTATATAGATTTAATTAGTAAAGCATTACAAAGTAAATTTGCTTCTCTGTCTTACAATATGGGGCAATGAAAATCATGTGGGAATACTCCTCCATTGCTGGTGGGATTGCAAACTGGTACAATCACTCTGGAAATCAATCTGGAGGTTCCTCAGAAAATAAGAAATAGATTTACCTGAAGTCTCAGCTGTACAACTCTTGGGCATATACCCAAAAGATTCCCCAACATATCACAGGGGCACATATTCCACTATGTTTATAGCAAGCTTATTTGTAATAGTCAGAAGCTGGAAGCTATTCAGATGTCCCACAACAGAAGTATGGATACAGAAAATGTGGTTAATTTACACAATGGAATACTACTCAGCTATTAAGATTGAGAACATCCTGAGTTTTGCTAGCAAATGAATGGAACTATGAAGTGTTATCCTGAGTGAGGTAACTCAGACCAAAGAAGACATGCATGGTATATACTCACTAATCAGTGGATATTAGCCAAAAAGTACAGAATACCCAGGATAACATCCACAGAACTCAAGAAAGTTAACAAACTGAAGGGCCCAAGTGATGATGCCTCAATCCCACTTGGGAGGGAGAAGAAAGCAATAACATGGAGCAGAGGGAGGGAGGAACTTGGGTAGGAGAGGCGATAGGGAGGGGAAATGTGGAGCATTTCAGGTCCTGGGGGGAGGAACAGAACTAGAGCTTCAAGGGCCAGCAGAAACAATGAAAACAGGTAAACTCAGGAAGTAGGAAGTTGGGGAACCCTCTAGAATGCACCAGAGATCTGGGAGGTGAAAGACTCTCATGATGCAAAAGAAAGGACCATAGATGACATGTCATATAGCAGGGAGAGGGAACTTGCAGAGTCCACCTCCAATAGAAAGACATTACATCAAGTGGAGGGAGGAAGTTGTCATCCCACGGTCAAAACCACTTACCCAGAATTGTTCCTGTCTGAAAGAACTGCAGGGACAAAAAATGGCGAAGAACCTGAGGGAAAGAAGGTCCAGTGACAGACCCCAGTCAGGATCCAGCTCAAGGGAAGGCTCCAAGTCACTATTAGTGATGCTATGCTGTGCTTACAGACAGAATTCTAGCATGGCTGCCCTCCAAGAGGTCCAACAAGCAGATGAAAAAGTCAGATGCAGATACTTACACCCAACCAATGGACAGAAGCAGAGACCCCTGTGGTTGAATTAGGGAAAAGCTGGAAGAGTCTGAGGAGGAGGGAGACCCTATAGAAGGACCAGTAGTATCAACTAACCTGGACCCCAAAGATCTCTCAGACTCTGAGCTGCCAACAAGGCAGCATACACCAACTGATATGAGGCCTACACAGAATAACAGCAGAGAACTCCTTGGTCTGGCCTCAGTGAGAGAAGATGCATCTAACCCTTGAGAAACTTGAGGCCCCAAGGAGCAGGGAGGTCTAGTGGGGTGGTGGTGGAGGGTGGGGGACATTTTCTTAGAGATGGGGAGCAGGTATGGAATGAGCAACAGTTAGAGGGTAGACTAGGAGGGGATAATGACCAGACTATAAAAGAGATTAAATAATAATTAATAATAATAATAATAATAATAATAATAATAATAATAATAATAATAATAAAAATACTTGAAAAAGAACCAAAAAAAAAAGAAAATCATATGTAATTAACTAGCTTCAGGGGATGACACAATACATTTCTTTTCTATGTCAGAGAACAGAAAGAACCAGATTTGGCAAATAATACTAATAATCAAAAGTATAATAACTAAGAAATTGTTTCCATACATGTTTGAAGATAATGATGAGGATATTTTGCACATTTTCCACCTTTAAACTAACAACCTGGATTATTATATTGACACAAAGAGTAAAACACTCAAATTATGAATATCACTGAAGACAATGAGTCTCTGAAAATCAATTACATAAAATACAAAAAATTAAAATATTATAAAAATAATAATTATATAAGATACATAGTGTCTAGTTTAGTATAGAGACTAAGAAAAGCTAGATAGGGATGAGGAATATTTAATCATAAAATGGGAAGGCAGGAGGAGAAATAGAGAATTGTTTAATATTAAATAAAACCAGTCTACCCATGACCTCTCATTAACCATCAACTTGTGTGTATGTGGTTTGCTCTTTGCTCTAGTCTCTGGCTTTTGTCACCAGTAAATAAGCTAAAGCATGGAGAGTGTTACAATTACCTTTGAATTTTTATATATTAATACATCATGTGTGATTGAGAGTAGACTTGTTTTAACGTTTTATTTAGCATTCATACATACATATATAGTGTCTTGATCTAATTCATCAATTCTTTAATTACTCCACATAACTTTACCACTTTCCCTTCTAATTTCATGTACTCTCTCATTTGATTTATTTATGTCTTCAAATACACTGTTATCTATATGTATATCAGTTACTGGATGACATCTATGGGATGTCTGTATCTTAGAAGAGAATGAGTTCTCCACCCACCAGCATCCATCAATGGCTAACAACTCCTATGATAGGTTGAAACTTCAGGAGATCTTTCATCATCCACTCTAGTAATTAGGTTGACATGCTCTTCTGAAAATCCTGTGTATGAATCCCAACCATGTGAACTATGTTATCCTGTCCAACAAATACTATGTAGATGTAGACATCTACTTCCTCTGCCTCCTATATTCTTTCCTTCGCCTCTTTTATGATAATCCCTGAATTTTGGGAACGAGGAAGAAAAATGTAGATATCTCATTTATTTTTTTTGCTTTTTTGTTTTTCTAAGTTTTTTTTTTATTTACATTCAAAATCATTTCCCCTTTCCCGTTTCCTCCCTCCCGGAAAGTCCCACCCAGAGCCTTTACCTGCATGCAATAAGGACACATGCTCCACTATGTTCATAGCAGCCTTATTTATAATAGCCAGAAGCTGGAAAGAACCCAGATATCTCATTTAGATATGAGCACTCTACAGTTTCTTGTTGTCTAAATGTCAAAAATATGCTTCTTAAAGTATGCTCTAAAATTGCACTGCAGGAGTGATCCTTACTTGGGTTTCCAATAGTATTTCATGGCATGTTTTAAAATTGGTATAGTTTGTCATTTTTGTTTTCTTGGTATTTCAGTTATTTAACTCTCTGATCTTTGGCCATATTTTTTGAGAAACATAAATAGAGTTTGTCATTTATTATTGTATAATTAATAGAGTAATTAGGATGTTGCGTTCCTATTTCAAGTGCAGACTTAATTTTCTTTTTAATGCCAACCCAATTACCTGAACTGGATAAAAAGTTCACTGTGAAGATGGAAAGGAAGAGTTTTTAAAACTGTTTGATTAACCAGTCAGGAGTCCTATAATCACAATTAGCACTGTAGAAAATTTATTTGGAAATTAAATAAAATCTGCATGTAATATTTTACGAAATAGTTATAAAGCATTACTTCAATGTATAGTTCTAAGTCTTTTGAATTTATATTTGACAATTTCTGCTGCACATAAGCTGAATAATCTTTCTTCACACTTAAAATTATTACAAAATTATTGTACATTTATTTATTTGGACATGTAGCATAACATGTAGAGGTGACACAAAACATTTATCAGTCAGTTCTTTCCTTTCACCACATAATTTCTGGGCCTTGAACTCATGGTGTCAGGCTTGTCAGCAAGTGCTTTTAAGTATTGAACTACCACATATCCCATACACACTATTTTAAATAGTTCAAAGACAAGAGTATTTAACAGAATTTTAGTCATTTAATATGAAAGTGTAGATGATAAAAATACATATTTTATAAGAGTAATTGATAATTTTGCCAATGTCAAGTCATTATAAAAACAACAATTCTAATATTACCTAAAATTCATAGTTGCATTAACTAATGATACCAGTGTATGGTGTATTAACAGAGATATCTTAATATTAATTATTTCAAAATGTGAAATGTTTGTATTTTCAAGCTCATGTAGATCAAAAATTAATACTTATGTTTCTCAATTACTTATGACCTTAAAAAATTTATTGTACAACACCTCTTGCCTGTCACATTATAAATTAGATGTAAAGTGCTTTAATTAAGCTTTCTTGATGATTTTAGTACAGGCTGAAATATGAAATACATGAGAAAAATCCAAACATTTTTCAAATCATATTAATATAACAGGTCATGGCATATCTCAAAGATCAAGGACTGATACAGGTCCAGACAACATTTTTAGAAGAGCAAGCTTTAGTATTTTGTTTAAAACATTTTAGGAGTGGAGCTTCTGGGACAGGAGTCTTCCTGCCACCATTTGGAGCAGAGGACCAGGCAGCTCCAAAGACTTCTGTGCACAACCCACCAGGACAGTGATTTCCCAGCAGTGATTGCAGTTCTGAGCCTGGAGGTGAGATCTCCAACTTCTCTATGGAAGGAAACAGCTAAGACCACATGGGGTGTGCAATCAGTGGAGCTGCTGAAACAGGACTCTTCCCTTCTGGCCACCAATTGCAGCAGGGAACTAGACAGCTTCACAGCCTTCTGTGCACAGACCCTGTCAGAAGAGTGTTGGTCTCCCAGGAGTACAGACACAGGCTTACAGGCCCATAGGAGGGACAAGCTCCAGTCAGAAACAGCAAGACCAACAAACACCAGAGATAACCAGCAGGCGAAGGGCAAATGCAAGAACCATACCAAGAGAAGCCAAGGCTACTTGGCAACAACAGAGCCCAGTTCTCCCACCACAACAAGTCCCGGATACCCCAGCACACCAGAAATGCAGGAGTTGAATTTAAAGTCTCATCTCATGATGCAGATATACGACATCAAGAAGGACATAAATAACTTCCTAAAAGAAATACAGGAGAACATTGGTCAAAAGGCAAAAGCCCTTAAAGAGGAAACTCAAAAATCACTTAAAGAAATACAAGAAAGCATGGATGAACAGGTAGAGGCCCTTAAAGAGGAAACACAAAAATCCCTTAAAGAATTACAGGAAAACACAAACAAAAAAGTAAAGGAACTGAACAAAACCATCCAGGAACTAAAAATGGAAGTAGAAATAATAAAGAAATCATAAAGTGAGACATCTAGGGAGATAGAAAATCTTGGAAAGAATTCAGGAGTCACAGATGCAAGCATCAACAACAGAATACAAGAGAAAGAAGAAAGAATCTCAGGTGCTGATGATATGATAGAAAACATTGACTCAACAGTCAAAGAAAATGCAAAATGAAAAATCTCTTGAGCCAAAACATCCAGGAAATCCAGGACACAATGAGCAGACCAAATCTAAGTATTATAGGTATAGAAGAGAGTGAAGATTTCCAACTTAAAGGGCCAGTAAATATCTTCAACAAAATTATACAAGAAAACTTCCCTAACCTAAAGAAAGAGATGTCCATGAACATACAAGAAGGCTACAGAACTCTAAACAGTCTGAACTAGAACAGAAAGTCCTCCTGACACATAATAATCAAAACACTAAATGCATTAAACAAAGAAAGAATATTAAAAGCAGTAAGGGAAAAAGGTCAAGTAGCCTATAAAGGCAGGCCTATCAGAATTACACCACACTTCTGACCTGAGATGATGAAAGCTAGAAGATCCTAGGCAGATCTCATAACAACCCTGAGAGAACACAAATGCCAGCCCAAACTACTATACCCAGCAAAACTCTCAATCACCATAGATGGAGAAAACAAGACGTTCTATGACAAAAGCAAATTTACACAATATCTTTCCACAAATCCAGCCCTACAAAGGATAATAGATGGAAAAGCACCAACATGAGGAGGGAAACTACACCCTAGAAAAAGCCAGAAAGTAATCTTCTTCCAAAAAAGCATAAAAGTAACCACATGAACATAAAATTAATTAGTAGTAATTTTTTATGCCTACCATTTTATCTGTATAATTTTGCCATGAAAGAGTCAATCTTTTTGTAAATTTT
This sequence comes from Tokudaia tokunoshimensis, assembly GCA_036184795.1. Classification (NCBI taxonomy): domain Eukaryota; kingdom Metazoa; phylum Chordata; class Mammalia; order Rodentia; family Muridae; genus Tokudaia; species Tokudaia tokunoshimensis. The sequence continues at coordinate 50,709,931 of BTHU01000021.1, forward strand.
CTATATTCTTTAATTACATTCAGAATGATTTCCTCTTTCCCAGCTCCCCCCTCCCTGAAATGCCAATAAGCCCTCTTCCCTGCCCCTGATCCCCAGTCAACCCCCTCCTGATTCTCTGTCCTGGTATTCCCCTACACTGCTACATTCAGTCTTTCCAGGACCAGGGCCCTCTCCTTCCTTCTTCTTGGAAATATTGATATGTGAATGTGTCTTGGGTATTCCAAACTTCTGAGTTAATATCTACTTATCAGTGACTTCATACCATGTGGGGTCTTTTGCTATTGGGTTACCTCACTAAAAATGATATTTTCCAGTTCTGACCATATGCCTAAGAATTTCATGAATTCATTGTTTTTAATTGCAGAGTAGTATGCCATTGGGTAAATATACCACATCTTCTGAATCCATTCCTCCATTGAGAGACATCTGAGTTCTTTCCAGCTTCTGGCTACTATAAATAAGGCTGCTATGAACATAGTGGAGCATGTGTCCTTATTGTCTGTCGGGGAGGCCTCTGGGTATATGCCCAGGAGTGGTATAACAGAGTCCTCTGGGAGTGTCATGCCCAGTTTTCCGAGAAACCACCAGACTGATTTCCAGAGTGGTTATACCAGCTTGCAATTCCCCTAGCAGTGGAGGAGGATTCCTCTTTCTTCACATCCTCAACAACACCTGATGTCTCCTGAGTCTTTGATCTTAGCCATTCGGAATGGTGAGAGGTGAAATCCCAGGGTTGTTTTGATTTGCATTTCCCTGATGACAAAGGATGTTGAACATTTCTTTCAGTGTTTCTTAGTCATTCCTTATTCCTCAGGTGAAAATTCTTTCTTTAGCTCTGTAACCCATTTTTTAGTAGGGTAATTTGTCTCTCTGGAGTCTAACTTCTTGAGTTCTTTGTATATATTAGATCTTAGTCCTCTGTCAGATGTAGGCTTGGAAATGATCTTTTCCCAATTTCTTAGCTGCCATTTTGTACTTTTGACAGTGTCCTTTGCCTTACAGAAACTTTGTAATTTTATGAGGTCCCATTTGTCAATTCTTGATCTTAGAGCGTAAGCTATTTGTGTTCTGTTCAGGAAAATTTCCCTGTGCCCATGTGTTCAAGACTCTTCCCTAATTTCTTTTCTATTAGTTTCAGTATGTCAGGTTTTATGTGGAGGTCCTTGATACACTTGGAGCTGAGCTTAGTACAAGGAGATAAAAATGGATTGATTTGCATTCTTCTGCATGCTGACCTTCAGTTGAACCAGCACCATTTGTTGAAAAGGCTCTCTTTTTTTCCACTGAATGGTTTTAGCTCCTTTGTCAAAGATCAAGAGACCATAGGAGTGTGGGTTCATTTCTGGGTCTTCAATTCTGTTCCATTGATCTACACTGTATAAATACCATTCAGTTTTTAACACTATTCCTCTCTAGTACAGCTTGAGTACCAGGATACTGATTCCCCCGAAGTTCTTTTCCTCTTGAGAATAGTTTTAGCTACCCTGGTGTTTTCTGTTATTCCAGATGAATTTGAGAATTACTCTTTCTAACTCTATGAATAATTGAGTTGGGATTTTGATGGGGATTGCATTGAATCTGTATATAGCTTTTGGCAAGATGATCATTTTTATTATATTAATACTGCCAATCCATGAGCATGGAAGAATTTCCCATCGTCTGATGTCTTCTTCAATTTCCTTTTACAGAGACTTGAAGTTCTTGTCACACAGATCTTTCACTTGTTTGGTTAGAGTCACACCAAGCTACTTTATATTACTTGTGGCTATCATGATGGGTGTCATTTCCCTAATTTCTCTCTCAGCATGCTTATCCTTTGGGTATAGGAAGGCTACTGATTTGCTTGAGTTGATTTTATATCCTGCCACATTGCTGAAGTTGTTTATCAGCTGTAACTCTCTGGTGGAGTTCTTTGGGTCACTTAAGTATACTATCATATCATCTACAAATAGTGTTAGTTTGACATCTTCCTTTCCAATTTGTATCCTTTTGACCTCCTTTTATTGTCTAATTGCTCTAGCTAGAACTTCAAGTACTATATTGAAAAGATATGGAGAGAGAGAGGGGAGCCTTGTCTAGTCCCTGATTTTTGTGGAATTGCTTCAAGTTTCTCTCCATTTAGTTTGATGTTGGCTACCGGTTTGCTGTAAATTGCTGATATTTCAAAGACTTTCAGAAAGAAAGGATGCTGAATTTTGTCAAATGCTTTTTCAGCATCTAATGAAATGTCCGTGAGGTTTTTTTCTTTGAGATAGTTTATGGAGTGAATTACATTGATGGACTTCCTTATATTGAACCATCCCTGCATCCCTGGAATGAAGCCTACTTGATTGTGGTGAATGATTGTTTTTGATGTGTTCTTGGATTCAGTTGGCAAGAATTTTAGTGAGTATTTTTGCATCGATATTCTTTTCTTATTATTATTATTTTATTTTATTTTTTTATTATTTATTTTATTTTATTTTTTAATTTACATTTCAAATCACTTCCCCTTTCCCGTTTCCTCCCTCCCCGAAAGTCCCATAAGCCCCCTTCCCTCCCTCTTTTCTCCATTCAACCCCCTCTCGTTACTCTGTCCTGGTGTTCCCCTACATCCAGTCTTTCCAGGACCAGGGGTCTCTCCTACCATCTTTTTAGAAATCTATTGATATGTGGTTTGTGTCTAGGGTATTCCGAGATTCTGGGTCAATATCCCCTTATCAGTGACTGCATACCATGTGTGTTCTTTTGTGATTGGGTTACCTCACTAAGGATGATATTTTCAAGTTCTGACCATTTGCCTAGGAATTTCGTGAATTCATTGTTTTTAATTGCACAGTAGTATTCCATTGTGTAGATATACCACATCTTCTGAATCCATTCCTCCGTTGAGGGACATCTGGGTTCTTTCCAGCTTCTGGCTATTATAAATAAGGCTGCTATGAACATAGTGGAGCATGTGTCCTTATTGCATGCAGGTAAAGCCTCTGGGTATATGCCCAGGAGTGGTATAGTCGGATCCTCCAGGAGTGTCATGCCCAGTTTTCTGAGGCACTGCCAGATTGCTTTCCAGAGTGGTTGTACCAGCTTGCAATTCCACCAGCAGTGGAGGAGTGTTCCTCTTTCTCCACATCCTCGCCAAAAACTGCTGTCTCCTGTGTTTTTGATCTTAGCCATCCTGACTGGTGTGAGATGGAATCTCAGGGTTGTTTTGATTTGCATTTCCCTAATGACTAAGGATGATGAACATCTCTTTAGGTGCTTCTCAGCCATTAGATATTCTTCAGGTGAGAACTCTTTGTGTAGCTCTGTACCCCATTTTTTAATAGGGTTACTTGCTTCTCTGGAGTTTAACTTCTTGAGTTCTTTGTATATATTGGATATTAGCCCTCTGTCGGATGTAAGGTTGGTAAAGATCATTTCCCAGTTAGTTGGTTGCCGCTTTGTCTTTTTGACAGTGTCTTTTGCCTTGCAAAAACTTTGTAATTTAATGAGGTCCCATTTGTCTATTCTTGATCTTAGAGCATAAGCTATTGGAGTTCTGTTCAGGAAATTCTCCCCTGTGCCCATATGTTCAAGGTTCTTCCCTAGTTTCCCTTCTATTAGTTTCAGTGTGTCTGGTTTTATGTGAAGATCTTTGATCCACTTAGAATTGAGCTTAGTGCAAGGAGATAAGGATGGGTCAATTTGCATTCTTCTGCATGTTGACCTCCAGCTGAGCCAGCACCATTTGTTGAAAAGGCTATCTTTTTTCCACTGGATGGTTTTAGCTCCTTTGTCAAAGATCAAGTGACCATAGGAGTGTGGATTCATTTCTGGGTCTTCAATTCTGTTCCATTGATCTACATGTCTGTTACTGTACCAATACCATGCAGTTTTTAACACTATTGCTCTGTAGTACAGCTTGAGGTCCGGGATACTGATTCCCCCAGAGGTTCTTTTACTCTTGAGAATAGTTTTAGCTATTCTGGGTTTTCTGTTATTCCAGAGGAAGTTTTGAATTGCTCTTTCTAACTCTATGAAGAATTGAGTTGGGATTTTGATGGGGATTGCATTGAATCTGTGTATTACTTTTGGTAAGATGCTCATTTTTACTATAGTAATCCTGCCAATCCATGAGCATGGCAGATTTTTCCATCTTCTGAGGTCTTCTTCAATTTCTTTCTTCAGAGACTTGAAGTTCTTGTCATACAGATCTTTCACTTGTTTGGTTAGAGTCACGCCAAGATACTTAATATGGTTTGTGGCTATCGTAAAGGGTATTATTTCTCTTACTTCTTTCTCAGCCTGCTTATCCTTTGAGTATAGGAAGGCTTCTGACTTGCTTGAGTTGATTTTATATCCGGCCACTTTGCTGAAGTCGTTTATCAGCTGTAGGAGTTCTCTGGTGGAGTTCTTTGGGTCGCTTAAGTATACTATTATATCGTCTGCAAATAGTGATAGTTTGACTTCTTCCTTTCCAATTTGTATCCCTTTGACCTCTTTTTGTTTTCTAATTGCTCTAGCTAGAACTTCAAGTACTATATTGAAAAGATATGGAGTGAGAGGGCAGCCTTGTCTAGTCCCTGATTTTAGTGAGATTGCTTCAAGTTTCTCTCCATTTAGATTGATGCTGGCTACTGGTTTGCTGTAAATTGCTTTTACTATGTTTAGATATGGGCCTTGAATTCCTGATCTTTCCAAGACCTTTAGCATGAAAGGATGCTGAATTTTGTCAAATGCTTTCTCAGCATCTAATGAGATGACCATGTGGTTTTTTTCTTTGAGATTGTTTATGTAGTGGATTACATTGATGGATTTCCTTATATTGAACTATCCCTGCATCCCTGGGATGAAGCCTACTTGATCGTGGTGGATGATCATTTTGATGTGTTCTTGGATTCGGTTGTCAAGAATTTTATTGAGTATTTTTGCATCGATATTCATAAGAGAGATTGGCCTGAGATTCTCTTTCTTTGTCGGATCTTTGTGTGCTTTTGGTATTAGTGCAATTGTGGCTTCATAGAACGAGTTGGGTAGTGTTCCTTCTGTTTCTATCTTGTGGAACAGTTTGAAGAGTATTGGTGTTAGGTCTTCTTTGAAGGTCTGATAGAATTCTGCACTAAAACCATCTGGACCTGTGCTTTTTTTGGTTGGAAGACTTCCAATGACAACTTCTATTTCTTCAGGGGTTATAGGACGGTTTAGATGGTCTATTTGATCCTGATTTAATTTTGGTACTTGGTATCTGTCAAGGAAATTGTCCATTTCCTCAAGATTTTCTAGTTGTGTTGAATACAGGTTTTTGTAGTAGGATCTGATGATTTTTTGAATTTCCTCAGTTTCTGTTGTTATCTCTCCCTTTTCGTTTCTGATTTTATTGCATCGATATTCTTAAGAGAAATTGGTCTGAAATTCTCTTTCTTTGTCAGATCTTTGCGTGATTTTAGTATCAGCATAATTGTGGCTTCATAGAATGAGTTAGGTAGTGTTTCTTATCTTTCTATTTTGTGGAATAGTTTTAAGAGTATTGGCGTTAGGACTTCTTTGAAGGTCTGATAGAATTTTGAACTAAAATCATCAGGTCTTGTGCTTTTTTTGGTGGGAAGACTTCCAATGACCACTTCTATTTCTTCAGGAGTTATGGGACTGTTTAGATGGAGTATTTGATCCTGATTTAATTTTGGTATTTGGTATCTTTCTAGGAAATTGTGCATTTCCTCCAGATTTTATAGTTGTGTTAAATATAGGCTTTTGTAGTAGGATCTGATAATTTTTTGAATTTCCTCAATTTCTGTTGTTATATCTCCCTTTTCATTTCTTATCTTGTTAATTTGGATACTGTCTCTGTGCCCTCTGGCTAGTCTGGCTAAGGGTTTGTATATCTTTTTGATATTCTCATAGAACCAACTCCTAGTTTTGTTGATTCTTTGTATGGTTCTATTTGTTTCTACTTGATTGATTTCAGCCATAAGTTTGATAATTTCCTGCCTTCTACTCCTCTTGTGTATATTTACTTCTTTTTGTTTCAGAGCTTTTAGATGTGCCATTAAGCTGCTATTTTATGCTGTCTCCCATTTCTTTTTGGAGGCACTCAGGGCTATGAGATTTCCTCTTAGCACTGCTTTCATTGTGTCCCATAAATTTGGGTATGTTGTGCCATCATTTTCATTAAATAATCAAAATATTTTGATTTCTTTCCTTGTTTCTTCTTTGACCAAGGTATCATTGAGTAGAGCATTGTTCATCTTCCACGTGTATGGATTTTCTGTTGTTTTTCTTGCTATTGAAGACCACCCTTATTCCATAGTGATCTAATAGGAGGCATGGGATTAGTTCAAAGTTCTTATATCTGTTGAGTTCTGTTTTATGACCAATTATATGGTCGATTTTGGAGAAGGTACCATAAGGTGCTGAGAAGAAGCTATATTCTTTTGCTTTAGGATGAAATGTTCTGTATATATCTGTTAGATCCATTTGGTCCAAAGCTTCGTTAAGTTTTACTGTGTTCCTGTTTAGCTTCTGCTTTCCTGATGGGTCCATTGCAAATTGTTGGGTGTTGAAGTCACCCGCAATTATTGTGTGAGGTTCAATGTGTGCTTTGAGCTTTAGGAAAGTTTCTTTTACGAAGAGGGTGATCTTGCATTTGAAGCATAGATATTCAGAATTGAGAGTTCTTCTTGGTTGATTTTTCCTTTGACCAGTATGTAGTGTCCTTCTTTCTCTTTTTTGATGACTTTAGGTTGAATGTCAATTTTATCTGATATTAGGATGTCTACTCCAGCTTGTTTCTTGGGGCCATTTGCTTGTAAGATTGTTTTCCAGCCTTTCACTCTGAGTTAGTGTTTGTCTTTGACACTGAGATGCGTTTCCTGCATACAGCAAAGTGCTGGGTTCTGTTTACGTATCCAGCCTGTTAGTCTCTGTCTTTTTATTGGGGAATTGAAAGCTTTGATGTTAAAAGATATTAAGGAATAGTGATTATTGCTTCCTGCTATTTTTGACGCTATCTTTATGTTTGAGTGGTTATATACTGTTGGGTTTGCTGAAAGAAGGTTACTATCTCATTTTTTTCCAGGGTGTAGTTTCCCTCCTTGTATTGGTGATGTCCATCTATTATCCTTTGGAGGGCTCGGTTTGTGGAAATATATTGTGTAAATTTGGTTTTATCGTGGAATATCTTCGTCTCTCCATCTATAGTGATTGAGTTTTGCTGGAATATCTTCGTCTCTCCATCTATAGTGATTGAGTTTTGCTGGGTATAGTTGTCTGGGCTGGCATTTGTGTTCTCTTAGAGTCTGTATGAGATATGCCCAGGATCTTCTAGCTTTCATAGTCTAATGTAATTCAGATAGGTCTTCCTTTATATCTTACTTGGCCTTTTTCTCTTACTGCTTTTAATAATCTTTCTTTGTTTAGTACATTTGGTGCTCTGATTATTATGTGACGGGAGGTATTTCTGTTCTGGTCCAGTCTGTTTGGAGTTCTGTAGGCTTCTTGTATGTTCATGGGCATCTCTCGCTCTTTAGGTTAGGGAAGTTTCTTCCATAATTTTTTGAAGATATTTACTGGCCCTTTTAGTTGCAAATCTTCATTCTCATCTATACCTATATTCCTTAGGTTTGGTCTTCTTATTGGGTCCTGGATTTCCTGGATGTTTTGGGTTACATTTTTTTTTTTTTTTTTGCATTTTGCATTTTCTTTGACTGTTGAGTTTGTGTTTTCTATTGTATCTTCGGCATCTGAGATTCTTTCTTCCATCTCTTGCATTCTATTTTTGATGTTTGCATCTATGATCCCTGATTTTTTCCCAAGGTTTTCTGTCTCCAAAGTTGTCTCCCTTTGTGATTTCTTAGTTGTTTCTATTTCATTTTTTAGATCCTGAATGGATTTGCTCAGTTCCTCCACTTGTTTGTTTGTGTTTTCCTGTATTTCTTTAAGATATTTTTGTGTTTCCTCTTTCAGGATTTCTGCCTGTTGACCCAAGTTCTCCCGTATTTCTTTAAGTGATTTTTGTGTTTCCTCTTTATGGGCTTCCATCTGTTGATCCATATTTTCTTGCATTACTTTAAGTGATTTTTGTGTTTTCTTTGTAAGGGCTTCTGACCATTGATTCATGTTCTCCAGTATTTCTTTAAGAGATTTATTTACATCCTTCTTGAAATCCTCTAATAGCATCATGAGAAGTGATTTTAGATCCAGATCTTGCCTTTAGGGTGTGATGGGGTATCCAATACTTGCTGCTGTTGGAGAGTTGGGTTGGGATGGTGCCATATTGCCTTGATTTCTGTAAGTAATGTTCCTACATTTGCCCTTTGCCATCTGGTTATCTCTCGTGTTAGTTGGTCCTTCTGTCACTGGCTGATGCTTGAAACTTCTGTGAGCCTTCAAGGCTATTTCTGCATCCCTGGATGACCCGGTTTCCCCTGGCACTGATTGCTGAGGGGCTGCCCTGCTCCTGGGTGTCTTTGGAGCCCTGGTGTGCCTTGCCCCACATGATATTATACTTGGGATATCTCTGTGTATCTGGAATCTCTGTGTAGTCTATCACAGGAGCAAAGGTGGCGGAGGCTGCTGCACTCCCTCCAGGTGCAGGTCACTCTGCAGGGCAGATGTCCCACAGCAGAGCTGGTGTGCAGAAGACCACAGAGCTTCCCTGCTCTTGAGCACAGATGGAACCCTATCAGTCTGGATTCCAAGGGATGTAGTACTTAGGAAATCGCTGTGTAACTCGTGTCTCTGTGTGGTCTATCACCGGAGCAAAGGTGGTGGAAGCTTCTGAGCTCCCTCCAGGTACAGGTCACTCTGCAGGGCAGATGTCCCACATCAGAGCTGGTGTGCAGATGTCCACAGAACTGCCCAGCTCTTGGGCGCAGGGGGCACTCGAGCTGGCTCTGTCCCAAGCGAAGTTATGCTCAGTTATTTCTGTGCACATGGAGGCACTGTCTGCCTGAAATAGTAAATCTTAACGTGTTTTTCTATATATTTCTTTAATTTTATCAGAGATATTTTCCATGTAAATCTTTAATTTTATCAGAAAATGTTTATAATTCCACTTTCAATCAACTTAGGAATATTTTTATACCTTCCATTTTATCTGTATAATATTCCATGATAATCTTCAATTTTAATGTTTTTCTATATATTTCGCCAATTTTATCAGAAATATTTTCCATATAAATCTTCAATTTTATCAGAAAATGTTTATAATTCTATTTTTAATCAAGTAAAAATATTTTATGCCTACCATTGTAACTGTATAATTTTCCATGAAAGAGTCAGTTTTAACGTGTTTTTCTATATATTTCTTGAATTTTATCAGAAATATTTTCCTTGTAGATCTTTAATTTTATCAGATAATGTTTATAATTCTACTTTCAATTAACTTAGGAATATTTTATGCCTACCATTTTATTGGTATAATTTTGCCATGAAATAGTCAATCTTAACGTGTTTTTCTATATTTTTTTTCAATTTTATCAGAGATATTTTCCATGTAAATCTTCAATTTTATCAGAAAGTGTTTATATTTCCACTTTCAATCAGCTTAGAAATATTTTTATGCCTACCATATTATCTGTATAATTTTCCATGATAATCTTCAATTTCAATGTCTTTCTATATATTTTTTCATTTTTATTAGAAATATTTTCCAAGTAAATATTCAGTTTTATTAGAAAATGTTTATAATTCTACTTTCAATCAACTTAGGAATATTTTTATGACTACCATTTTATCTGTATAATTTTCCATGAAATAGTCAATTTTAACGTATTTTCTCTATATTTCTTGAATTTAATCAGAAATATTTTCCTTGTATATCTTCAATTTTATCAGAAAGTGTTTATAATTCCACTTTCAATCAACTTAGAAATAGTTTTATGCCTATCATTTTATCTGTAATTTTCCATGATAATCTTCAATTTTAATGTTATTTTATATTTTTCTACAATTTTATTAGAAATATTTCCCATGTAAATCTTCAATTCTGTCATAAAATGTTTCTACTTCCTTTTTCAGTTAATTTAGCAATGATTTTTATGTCTACCATTTTACTCTTTAATTTTACATGAAAATTGTCAGTCTTAATGTTTTTATTTTCTGTATGCTCCGTCAATTTTGTCAGAGACATTTTCCATGTAGATCTTTAATTGTATCATAAAAAATTTTTACTTCCTTTTTCAATTAAAACAAAACAAAACAAACAAACAAACAAAAAAAACCCCAAAAAACTATGGATTGTCTCCTTTCATCCAGATCCTCCTTGGCAAGCAACAGAATAGGTCTTAGCCTAAAGAGTCCATCTAATCTGCTGAGGGCCTCTCAGCACTCCCAGTCGTACCTCCACCAAGCCAAGCCACCTGCTGAACAAGCCAAGGACATGCTTCCCCACAGGACACAGCCAGAGCTCTCCCTGCTTTTCCCCTTTGGCCCAGGACTAGATCCTATCTGCAGCCCTCACTCCGGTGGTGCCTGTACGTCCAAGAGCTTGAGAACCTGACTACAGGCCTGGGGACCCCCGAGCCAGTTCTGGCACTCCCTGGGATCTCAGACTGCGTTATCCCATCCATGGAGTGGTGTCCAGTGTCTTCACATAGCCTGACACCCACCAGGCGCTGGCATGGGATAAGCGCAGTCAAAACTCCAGTGTCCTGCCTCCAAAAGCAGCCTAAGCCCTGAACAGATGCGGGAGCCCGCTAATCCAACAACTATATATATCCATCAGAAAAAAATCATTGAAATTATTTTGAATAGTATTCTACTATACTCATAAAGTAGTGCCTTGTTCAGTTGTCATTAGAAAAGCTTCCTCAGGCAGCAGATTAAAGCAGGTGCAGATATCTACAGCCAAATTTCATGCGGAGATTGAGTTTAAATTGGAAGTGTGCATTGGACCCATCCCTACAGAACTCAGAAGAAGAGAAGGAAGGATTGTAGGTGTGAGAAGGGATGGATTCACAAGGAGAACATGACCTACTGAATCAAATAAGCAGGTTTCATATGGGTTCACAGAGATTGAAGTAGCAAGCATAGAGCCTGCATGGGATTGCACCAGGTCCTTTTTATAGGCTATGTCTGTTATTTTGGCAGTTTTGTGAATCTCCTAACAGTGTGAATGGGTGTGTTTCTGACTCTTTTGGCTGCTCTTGGTACTCTTTTCTTCCTATTTGATTGCTTTGTCCAGCCTTTATATGAGGGCTTTTGTTGTGTTTTATTGTATTTTGCTTTGTTGTATTTGGTTGTTTTCTCTCGAAGGCCTTCTCCTTTCTGTAGGGAAACTGAGGGAGGTAGATCAGGAGAGAGTGGAGGGGGTAAAGAGAAGGATAAAACTGTAGTTGGGTTGGATTATATTATAAAAGAATATAATTTCAATTTTAAAAAAGTAATGCATATCATAAAATATCCCACAGATATCTATGTTTCCCCAAAATTCTCCTAAGTAAAATAAACACTTCATCTAAAACCTCTGGTTCTCTTTTCTCCTCAGCTATGTCTTACGACCTACTACTTTTGAAGCTTCTTCATTCAAACATCCTTAAGTTTATTCTAGAATAAACATTCCAAATTTCTCTGTGTCTCAAGAGATATTTTCCTTTCATTTCCTATATGCTTCTATTACTTTCTTCTTCATTACAGCACTTATCACTATTACTCTAGGTATTACAGAATATATACTGTATATTTCACATTCTAACATATATAGATATATGTACGATAGAAACTAGACTTTATGTGATAGATGTGTATACCAGTTTGAATAAGTATGCCTCCCGTAGATTCACGTGCTTGGCCCATATGGAGTGGCACTATTAGGAGGTATGGCCTGGTGGAGGAACTGTGTCACTGTGGGGGGTGGGCTTTGAGGTATCCTATGCTCAAGCTATATCCAGTGTGGCACACAGTCCCTTTGTGGTTTTCTGATCAAGATGTTGAACTCTCTACTCCTTCTCTACCACCATGTGTGCCTAGATGCTTCCATGCTTCCCACCATGGCAATAATGGACTAAACTTCTGAAACTTTAAGCCAGCCCAATTAAATATCTTCTCTTATTAGAATTGCTGTGGTCATAGTATCTCTTTTCAGCAAGAGAAACTCTAATTATGACAACTTGTTTTGTTTTGTCTTTAATCTGCTAGATTGAAAACAATGCTGATATAAAATAGACAATTCATAATTTTTAGTGTAGTAAGTAAAAATGAAACAAACAAATGAAATTACAACATAACCAGAACTTCAAGTCTGAGAAATGGACATGACCTTATATCTGCTCTACAGGTTATATGAATGTGAAAACTAAACTGCTATCACTATATGTCTGTATGATACATACTATGAACAGAAAGGCCAGCTCACCACAAACATATCTATAGGAATAAGGGGATATTACTTCACAATATTATTGTGAAGTGAATCATAAAATTAAAAAGTAGGTAAGAAGATAGGAAAAGACTATTATAAGGAATGAAAAATCAAGCATTCAAAAGAGAATGAGAGAAAAAAAACACAATGCATCATAAAAGACAATTATTTCAAAGAGTGTCACAATGCTGTGTTGAAAGAAAGAATAGGAGAGAAGCAAAAGTAAGGGTGGGAATTACAGAAGTTGGAAAAGTTATGCTGCAGGACACATTTCTAAAAATAAATGAAAAGAAGTAGAATGCATAAAAACTGGGCATAAATGTGTATTGAGTTGGAGAGTAACATCAGGTGGTAGGCAGGGATGATTCAAGTGCTCAGTAATAAGATCATCAACAACAGGCAATGGAAATGAAAAAAGAAGCAATTCTGACAATAATCAGAGGTGATTGAGAAGACATAGGAATTAATGGTGAACAATTAGAGTTGAAATGATAAGAATCATGCTGAGACAACTTGATGAATAGGAAAATTCAAGGAAAATACAAATTTTGTTGTGCTGAAAACTAGGTTTTTATGTTCGTTTACACATGTCTGTGTATTATTGATAAACAAAGGACTAGATGGATGAAATTTGTCATCAGAAATAGCACTGTGAATCTGTAGCATTTGGAGATGGAAGGAGGTAAAGCTTGCATGAGGTGTTTTATAGAAAGAAAGGAATCAAGGGAAACATCAGTAATACTAGCAGCAAACCCTTGAACAACATGGGCATTTAAAGAACAGATGATAGGAGGCTTAAGAGAATGAAAATGGTTTATTTCTCATTAAGGTACAGCAGTGAAGACTGAGGACTTCATTCTGAGCTACCTGATGCGATCCTCATGGCTGAGGTAATACAACAGTCACCTTCAAGACTGAGTAGATGAAAATGTCAATATTTGGGTAACTGAAGTCACTACCATGTCATAGTTCCTGGGTATGATAGTGTCTACTTATTGAAACAAGTCTATTGTGATGTAGAAACAAACAAGTAAGACCAACTATAGCAAGAACACCATGTTCTACAGGGATCATTTGCACTTTGTTAGTGATGCCATCTCCCCACATAAGCTTTTTCCACTCAAAATCCTGGTCTAGAAATTGTAGCTCTTGGGTCTTACCTTGGATCCAAGTTTTGTAGGCCATAAGGGGCATATACTGGTTATAGCCTTTATCTCTGACCACCAACAGACTGTTTATGGATCTTAAGACAAAACTATAAATCTATGGAACGCTCTCAATGTAAATTTAGGATTGAAATCACTTGAATAGCTACCTAGCACCAGCAAATCTATCATCATTGCTAGTGACTCGATACACTGTTGAAGATATAGATGTGTGATAACAATATTAGCCACAAAACTGTCAGAACAATGAGAATCTTTCTGGAGGATCTCCAAGGAGGAGCTGCATAAAGTATCTCTCTATGGTTCTGAGTGGTCAGACTTTGCTTGGGATTTTAATAATGACACATTTATACACTAGATAGTAGGAGTGTGATCCAGGATCTGTGCTACAGTCCTAAGTGCTATTGGCTCTCTTCTGTATAATTCAGCCTCAAAACTTGGGATTTGGAGGGAAAGATCTCTATACATGAATAAGATGGCAAAGCCAACCCATTCTTCTTCTCTGATCTTGTCTCCTGATGACTAAACTATTTGATGTACAAACAACACAGTTTATATGTAGCAGGTAGCTATAAAAACCCAGTAGAGTTAATTACAAAGTTTTAGTAATAAAATTCGTTTTCTGAGAAAACAGACAAAAAGAGCATGATAATATAATGGGTATGAATTAAAGAAAAAAAGGAGGAGAGAGTCATGGTGCCTAAGCAAGCAGAATCTTTTCATTTTTATACTTAACCATGTAAACAACTCATCAGGTACATCAGTGAGAACACTGAAGTTTGATTTTCCCCCCATTGGGCTGGACAGAGAAGGAGAAAGAAACCAGGACAAAAGGCCAGGGTAGGGAACCACCATGTATTTTTGCCAGTGTGTTTAAATTTGGGAAAGCTTTGATTTAGAGAAACAGAGAACTTATGGCTACCCTCGCTGGAATTATTATCCTTTACAGTACCTTTGTTTTCTACAACTAAGGTAAATATTACTCATTACTGAGGTTTCCTATAAAACTTTTTTCATATTTCTTTATACCAAAGTATCTTTATTATAGATAAGAGAATCTAATTTTGTCTCATAGAATGATATATTTTAAAGAGGCTGAAAAACTTAAGGAACTTGTCCTATAAATATATTTAAAATAGTACCTTGTAATCAGACCCTAGGAAATAATATTATAAGTAATTTTATGCATTTAAAATTGAGATAAAAAATAAACCACTGTTCAAAAATAACCAATTATGGATACAGTGTTATGTCAGACTATGAAATCAACTATATCCAAATAATTAGGTTTAACTTGAAACTGCTAATTGTATTTGCATTTGGAATTATAGAATAAAGCAATTGCAGCTTTGTACTTAAAATGTAAAACATATAATCATCTTAGACCTAAATTACCCTACTCCCTAAAATTTGTTTCTTTGTTGCACAATACAAAAATTACATTATTCAAAATTAGTGTCTTCCAGGAATATATATTTTTAAATTAACCTACTTTGTTGAGTCTCTTTATTTTAGTGTATCCAGTTTAAATGTACATTTTAGATAAAACAAAAATCATCCTTTGAATTTTTTTTATCAAATTCACCCTAAAAGTATCTAAAAATATATCCAGAACATAGTGTATAAACTCAACACAAATTAATATGAAAATGCTATTGTCTTTTGTTTAAGAGGCTCCTTTCTCACTTATAATTGTATAATAATGAAGGTTCTTATGCTTTGATCAGGAATATGAATACAAACACTGAAGGTCCTCCTCCTCAATTGGTTCTTGATTGATCAGTAAAGATGCCAGTGGCTAATGGTTGGGTGGAAGATGAATGACTTCCAGGTTCCTGCAGATAGGGTAGATAGGGTAGGAGAATCTGGAGAAAGGAATTTACCATGCTTTGGAGGGAGAGTCACCCGACATGTGAGATCTCTCTCAGATCTGTCCCAGGCAAGATATTAGAAGTGCAACTAAGGAGAGGGCAGATGTAAAGTGTTGAGCAAGGAGTAAAGGAAAACTCACACTAGCTGCTAGAGTCTTAAAAGACTCCAGCCACTAAATAATAAGGCAGGTTAAAAATGAGCTATATGTGTGTGCTTTTCATCTGTGGTTCCAAGCCAGGGTGATGGCTGATAGCAAGGTCCACGTGGAGCTTAAAGCGGTGTAGTAGAAACTATATGCTACATGATAAAAATGAATTAAACTTAAATTGTTTAGCATTGAAAACTCCAAAAATAGGGACTTAATTTCAATGCCAAACTTTGCAAATTTATATTTATCCCTTTACTTATTCTCATTCTAATTAATTATAATAAGATAATACAAATGATCACTATTCAGAGTAGGGTAGATTCATGGTATCAAGAAAGACCACAGTTCTGCTAATGAGTGACTGCCCACTTACTAACAGAACTCTGGTCTTTCTTATAACATAAATTTGAACATCAGAAGCTCTTGATAATCCATCTTCATTACTCATTTATATGATTTTTTTCTTCATGATTCTTTCCCCTTAGTGTCTGAAGTATCTGCAGTTCCTAACAACTTGGATTCCTTAGGCATCATACATATGCATGATACCTTGCAGCTTTTTCTTCAGTTGAGACACTTCTATTTTACATTGCTCCATCAACAAGGAAGAAATTAATCAAACTTGCAAAATCTCCTTTGCCTTTCCCAAGGAGCTGTAAGCTTCTCTCAGGAGCCATCATACATATTTGTTTTTCTTGTCATTCTCTTAATTTGTTGCACTAAAATTGTACTGTGGTTATTAAGTTTGCTCCCTGCCCTTTGCCTCAGTTCTTGGGGGCAAACTTTTATCATAATCTTGGGTCCTCTGCCCCAGGTGATTTACAAAAATGGGACTATACATGATTTTTTGAAAATAACATATTTGATTGTAAATTGAATAAATGAAATGCAATTCACACTAATTTTCTTTGGAAATAAAAGAAGACATTATGTGTACCCAAAGCTTTTCCTGAATTAATAATACTGAATAAGTATTTCAAAGTTGCTCATTGAATTTAACTTTGGGCAAATTACCTAAGTCATTGAAGTTCAATTTCCCCCCTTGGTAATTTGACAATATCATATTTATGTATTTATACAAAAATTATCAATAAGGTACTTCTATGAACTAAGATGGCTTAGAAGCTTGTGATAAAATAAACATCTTTAGAGTCTATTCTGCTTAGAAGAAGACTTTATCCAGAATAAATAGAGCCCAGAAATCTAACACACAGTGACTATTACCTAGTGCTAGTAGGTTAAGTTGGAAAAACCATTCTGATATGAAAAAGTGGACCAAAAGTCTTTATTTAGAACATTAAAGACAGATAGTCTGTTTATGAAAATGTGTACACACTGGTATGTGTTTCTCCAAATCAGGAGTGGACTACAAATTTTGCTCTCCTTGTGAACACTAAACTATGTTTAGCAGATGAAAGAAATTTAATGCTTCCGTTTTACAAAAGTAAATTGAATAATTAAACTCAAATATTGTGAGAAAGATTCAGAAATAAATTCATTTACAGGACTTCTTTAAATATTTTTGCTGCAATTTATACCCAAGAAATTTTTAAGTGAGAAATCAAGCAGAATTTCACTAAACATGACCTAAGTATTGACATCACATAAAGTTAGTATCAAAAACCATGAAAGATGATGCATATTTTGACCTGAAATTTAGCATAACATGGAAGACAATAGATTTCTTTGAGAACTCTAGAGGCAAAGAATTGGTAATTGAGATTTAATTGCTAACCTCAAATAAGGAATTAATTGATGGAGATATTTATGTTTCTAAGGTTGTTGCTTGGTGGCAGGCCCAGTTAGGAAGCTGGCCTGATGAAGTGATAGCCTGTTTTCTTTGCAACTCAGAGAATTCTTTTAGATTTGAACAAAATAACCTATGAGAGTACATGGACAATATCTAATGCAAGATAGCTCATCTGTAATCATTCCCATCCCCTTACTTTCTTCTCCAATGTTTTCCAGTAATTTAGCCACAGAGTGGGACAAAATCCTAGATTTCTGCTTAACATCCCAGAGTTCTTTGCTCATGGACTGCTGATCTATAAACAAAAATGAAACACAGGAATTTTAAAGCAAATATTCACAACTTATCCTGGAATTGCTTAAGAGCTGACAGCTATCCAATTTATTTTCAGTTTATATTTAAAATGAATCATATGTTCCAAAATGACTGACAGAAACAGCTTTGTTTCTGAAGCCAATTCATTTTCATCACTTTTGGATACCATTCAGAGCTATAACAGACTTTTGTAGTGTTTAAAAGCATTCATCCAGGACAACAAATGCTAATTATCAAAAAAATAGCTCCCAATAACATTATTTTAAGAAGTTCTCAGAGTCCAGAAATACATTTCATTTAATATCCATCTGTTAAGGTGTGGGAGCAAGAAGTGGATGAAATCATCATGTATCAAACAGGACAATACAATAAAGCAAAAGTGAATATAAATAGGGATAACATATGTAACAAGTAAGTCTGAAAAAGGGAACATGTAAATAAAAATGGCACATGTCTCTCCTGTATGCAATGATACGTGCATCCACAGACAAGTCAAAGCTATTTAACTTAACTAGTGTGAGTATATAGGATAATTTCAGTTCACAGTCTTTGTTGTAACTGCACTTTTCCTCCAACTTCAAATTGCTATCTACCCTATTTGGGCTATTCACATTTATAAAAACTATTATCAGTGATAATTTGAGACATCAGATTACAAGCGACAAAATTTTCTATACTCAAGAATGCATTCAAAAAGATTTTACTGTTTACCCACAAGTCACTTCTATTATATAAAACAATGAAAATCAAGTTTTCAGGGCTGGAGAGATGGCTCAGCGGTTAAGAGCCCTGACCACTCTTCCAAAGGTCCTGAGTTCAAATCCCAGCAACCTCATGGTGGTTCACAACCCTCCGTAACGAGATCTGATGCCCTCTTCTGGAATGTCTGAAGACAGCTACAGTGTTTTCAAAAGTAAAAACATAAACTTCAAAAGGATGAAAATATTCAGTTGTCAATGTAATTCAGTTTGCTAATTAAAACTAATACAAGATTGTATAATCTTATATTACCTTTGTGAATAATCATATTACCTTTGGAAGCACAAAGGTAGGGTCTTTGTCCCCTCTACTAGGACTAATGCTAACCAGCAGATGCCTAATCAATACATATTGACTTAAATGTTGCATAAAATAAAATATCCATAATCTATAATTGTTTAATATTCAGGCTCTAAGATAAGCTTATTCTGTAAATTTATAATTTCTTTAGTATCTCTCCCTCTCTCTCTCTCTCTCTCTCTCTCTATATATATATATATATATATATATATATATATATATGCAAAATCAAATAATTCTGAAATGTCTATGTAACTTTCAAAATAAAAAAATAATAAAGGATCTTGTTTTAGGGAAAGTAGGTAAATATTGGGACAAAGTTTAACTTTGTGTCAAAGACTAGCCTTGATCTTGTGATGTAGGCAAGGCTGATCTCAAAGTAGTAGTAATATTACAAATGCACATGCATGGAAATAACAGAGATATTACAATGCCTAAGTATAAAACTTTTAAAAAGGAATTTGAATTGTTTTTAATAAACTTAATTTAAGGTCAAGGTCTCTACAAGTGTATAAATGTAATTGAATATATATTTCTTTATTTAAATTTGTACTGGTGATAGAAATACTTAGAATATTATCTATAATTTAGAAACAAAAATTGCATGTGAATATTTGCTTTACTAATTGTGACATGAACTTGTTACAAATCCTATTGTTTGTTTACTCCATCAGTATGTACATGCGTGAATGAACATATTCATATAATATAATAAAGAAACATGGTCTGTCTATTCATACTTTAATCTTTTGCCAATTTCTTTCTAATTATAAGCAGGGTGAAAATAATGAATACAAAAAGAACATGCAATCATATATATGTATATATAAATGTACATATATGAAAAAATAAGTATATATACTGTTTAGACAACATATGCTACAAATTTTTTAAGAGAGAATAGAGACATGACCAGATACATGTTCTATATTTGTGTATATTGCCATCTGTTGACATAAACACAAGTGGATTAATTTGTATCTGAAGATTGCCTGGGTATTACATATTATGCAAACTCAAGAAAGCTGTTAAAACAGCTTTTCAGGAGGACTTTACCAATAATATAAAGAAAATGATTTGGGGGAGAAACAATCCTTGAAAAGTCTAATATAAGTTCAAAGACCCATTAAAAAACCTGTGCTTTTAAAGATTTTATTGATAAGCATAAAGGTTAAATTTATTTAAATATTATTATATTTTTCACCAACACAAATAAGATTATTAGTTTCTATTGAGGCTAGAGCTTCCTTAACTCTGTAAAAATATATTTAAAACTGCTTTCATTGTTTGTTCAAGCTTGACTCTCTTTGTCTCTTAGCAGAGTTTCTATCTTTTCATTCGCTGATAATTTCATTATAAAAAGGAATAAATTTATACACAAAGTTTTGTTCATTGCCAGCATACAACGTAAGTGGGAACAAAACATGTTCCTGCTATATTTGGAGAGAATTTAAATTTAAATGAATTTCAATCTCAATGTAAATTTGAGGGAATAATGAAAAGGCCTAAAATAAAATGTTTTGCATTCTAATTTAAAACAATATCTAGAATACTGAAAAAATCTTCAAATGAAATCAATTACCATGATAAACATAATATTTACCTCTCCAAGATAACTGTCAGCAGAAAACTATATTTGATTTTTCTGTTTACTTTCTTATGTTTCTGAAACATGTTTAAAATTAATAATTCACTATAACAATCAACCACAATTAACAATTATTAAAACAATTCAATACAGACAACCACTGTACAGCAAACATTTATTAAAATATTCTAAATAAACTGACATGAATTTCTTTAAATTTAATTTAATTTCATTAAATTTTATTTCTATTTTTTTAAATTTCTAAGTGGTATCTATCAACATAAAAGTAGTTCCCAAGAGCTTGAATATTTAATGCTGTTATTTGTTCAATGTTTAAGAAAAATAAAAGTTTGGATTTCAGTATACTACTTAAACCTGTGGATTTTATTACTTGTATACATATATCATTTTCATAAAACAAATAAAATTCTATGTTAAAATTGTAAATTCCTTGATGTTTACTGAGAATCACGAGACTGCTGTAGAAAACCACCCTTTAGCCAAATTATTTAAATATAATAACATGATATTTATATTATCTCTATCTTTTAATGCATTGTTCAATCTTCTGATGCTTATTTTATAAATACAGAGAAAGTGTATATTATTAGGCTGTTATTTTTATGGATATGTGACATTTGGTTCCAAATGTCTTTCAGTCTCTTCAGATAGTGATAATAATAATAACAACAATAATTAATAAACAACTAAATTATACTGAGAACAAGCAACAAAAGAACAGAAAGAACTTGGAATGTGCTCGAGAAAAGACTGTGTTGAAGTCAGCCACAGAGGCTGCTGCTCTTACCAGTGCTGTCATCATACACAACTGTGACAGTTTTCCACTTAAAAAACTGCACCAAATCCAAGATGGCACGGCTGAGTGAAGAGAAGTCTGGGTAGAGACTGACATAGAAGGAATCCTTGTTGTCTGACACCTGGTGCTTCCAGCGGGTCTGTATGTGAGGAACCCCCAGAGCATTGCAGATGGACTGCACAGCATTTGCTGATGAACTGTGTGAAGGGCCGAAGATAGCAGCCACCCCAAGAGACAGCTGATCACAAGCTGAAAGGGAAAAATAAGTCTGTCAATAAAGAGAGGGAAGGAGAGAATGCATTGCTACTAAATCCCATAAATGTCTTCCTGGTAAAGATTCAATCTCAAACATATTAACCCAGAATTTTATCTCTCTAAAGGAAATGAGGGACAAAGGTGGAGCAGGTACCAAAAGAAAGGCCATCCAGAAACTGCCCCACCTAGGGATCCATCCCATCTACAGACAGCAAACCCAGACACTATTGATGATGCCAAGAAGCACTTGCTGACAGGAGCCTCTTATAGCTGTCCCTGAGAGGTTTTGCCAGAGCCTGACCAATACAGAAGCAGATACTCAAAGCCAACCTTATGACTGAGCACTGGGAACCAAAAGGAGGAGTCATGGGTAGGACAGAAGGAGCTGAAGGGGTTTGCAACCACACAGGAAGAACAACAATATCAGACCCCCTTTCCTGAGATTCCAGGGACTAAACCACCAGCCAAAGAGTACACAAGAAAGGACCCTTGGCTCCAGCTGCATGTGTAGAAGAGGACTGCCTTATCTGGCCTCAGTGGGAGGGGAGGCCCTTGGTCCTATGGAGGCACAATGCCCCAGTGTAGAGGAATGCTAGGGTGGTGAGGTAGAAGTGGGTGGGAGAGTGGGTGGGGGAGCACCCTCATAGAAGGAGGGGGATGGGAGAGGGGGATTGTGAAGGGGAAACCAGGAAGGGGGATAACATTGAAATGTAAATAAAGTAACTAATAAAAATAAATTAATAAATAAAAGATTTTTCTTCTTTAGTAAAGTTTGCATTTCATATTTCTTCATTCTCTTTTGCATGGCCTCTTTTTTTGTTATTTGTTAGTCTATATGGGTGTATATATTCCTAAATACATAAACCTGCTTACTCTATAGAATGTTGCGTGTCTGTGTGTTTGATATAGTATAACTAGTTGTGCTCTTCTATGGGGAAAGCTGTTTCTTTTACATTCAGTTTTCCTATATTTACATCATTATTTACTAAATATTTTTAGTTTATTACTAGAAAGTTATTTCAGCCAATTTTCTGGGAACAAAATTTCAAATAATTCTGTAAATAATGTCAAGACAGTGGGAGAAAGAAAAAATAATTAAAAGATTGTTTAGCATAAAATATGTGATACATGAATACCTAAGCATAGACACATTTAAAATTAGATAAATTTAATTGTTAGAAACACTTGCTATGCTTCCTTTAAGAATTCAATATGATGTAAGATGAAAATACCTGGAATAATCATGTGTTTTAAGATAACACCGATGTATCTTTTTCATTTATTTGTTTGTTTGTGCACAGGTTTTTCTATGTTAAACAGGCTGGCGTTATCTTAATTTCAGAGTTATATAGGATAATAGCTTGTAACACCTACTTAGCTAAACAGAAGTCACTCAAAAATACTATATGAATCAATTAATAGTTCAATTCTAAGACATCCAAACAGTCATTGATAAAGCAAAGCACATATATGTTTTATGGTATGACCTTTTGATATGGAATAAACAATTGATATGCCATTCTCTGGGGAAGACTGTTTCTCCCACTCTCAGCTTTTATTAGTTGACTATAGTTAGGCCATTTTCTAGGGTCAAGGCTTCATGATCTTATGACTAAATATTTTTAGTTTAATACAAAATAGTTAACTCACCCAACACAAATATAAGAAAAAAACATCAGAAACACTCTAAAATATTTAACATCTTGTCATATAAATTTATTAAAATTATTTTTAAATGTCTCAGTTGATAACTATTTTGAAGTTCATCTTTACTATCATGATGATTTTGAACATTTGTAGAGACACTGTACAGAGTTTACTATTATGATGATTTTAGACATTTGTAGAGACACTATAAGATTCAAAATATCCTTTGTATCTCTCTTCCTTTGCATTTTTCTTCGTGTCCTAAGCAATAATAGCTCAATAAACAAAATAGAAATGATAGCCTTTCTCCCTTTTACATGTTACAAAGAAAGTTGCTTATCTGAGTTTTCCTACCTTTAGGCTAGATTCCTAATAAGCTTTAGGAGATACTTAATCGAGAAAATGTCTTATAAACCAGGTGACTTTATTGCCTAAGGATTTTGCTAGGGCATTGGTAAATAGTATTCTGTTTGCTGTCAGGAAGATTTGAATCTGTATTTCTACACTGAACCTTTGAAGTCACCATTAAGAAGCCTATTAATGCCTTATCTATATTTTCCTCATTCCCTATGTTTCAATCTGAATATTTTCATTAGCATCAGAGTTTCTTCTTCCTTAATGGACATATCATGAGCTATATTACTAATCATATGCACTTGTCTTGAATTTAATGACTTAATTTGCATTTGTTGTGACAAACAGAACATTTTACAGTCAACTCTAACCTTTTCCCTCCAGTCTGGTAAACTTTTATCACTATGGCATGGATCTGAAATGTGGAAACTAATTTATATTCTCAAAAATATGAATTCAAAGGGCAAGCAGAATATGACTTTGAGAAACACAGATTAACATCTGGGGAAAATAAAGAGTTTTACATCTTGAAGAGCATTCTACTTTATCAGCCTTAATGTTAATAAGTTTGGAAAATAATAATCTCAGAGTAGATCTACAAAAAATTACTTAGGTTTCCATCAATATCATGTAACTATTAAAACAATATTAGCATCACAGAAAGGTAAATATTGTTTTAAAGAATATAATAACAAATGCTGTTAGTCCACTCTTAAGTGATTCTATAGTACAGAATACAATGTCTACCACATAAATGCTAACTATGACAAAGGTAAGATCTGCCCTCCTACAATAAAATCTACATATATACAAAAGATCACCTATGTAGCACTATGTAAACACAGTCACTATTGATACAGCTGTGTGCATAATATATGCCTGGGTTCTTCTTTAGAATGCTTTAATTTTTTTATTTAATGTATATTGGTGTTTTGTTAGTGCATATTTCTGTGTACCATGTCTATGCAGTATCCTTACAAGCCATAAGGGTGACCCAGAATGCCCTGGAACTAGAGTTACAAATAGTTATTCATTGACATGTGGCTGCTAAGAATTTAACCTGAGTCCACTGGACTAACAGCCAATAATTTTCTCATTTATTTTAATTAATTCTTTAAAACTTTAATAACAATGAAAGTAGGACAATATGGAAAAACAATTCATCCACCACAAATTTTCTTTCACTTAAAACTGGATTTGCTTAAATAAATCTAATGAAAATTTATAAAATCAACATTTTTTTCTAATAAAATATACATAGATATTAAAGAAAATTTCCTTCACATAAATGTTCTTAATTTATTGATAACATAATGGAATCAAGAACTTTTTTAAATACACCTAGATAACTGAAATCTATAAATTATACTATATAGTTATTAATCACCTTTCTTAGATGCTTCAAAGCTGTCATAGAGATTGATCTTCTGAGTATCGTAAGTTAAAGTGGTATTGGGCAGCAGTGTCCTGTTCCTGTTGATGGTGTTCACAGCAAATCTGAATGCAAGCTCTTCAGCTCCCATGGGGCCAGATTCCACATATTCAAATATACCACCTAGTTAAGCAAGAGAACAATTATCGTGGAGTTAGAATACAGTTAAAATGTTTTTAAACATTACATATGTATAAATAAGAGAGACACACAGAGAAGGCAAGAAAGAGGGGGAGAAAGACAGGAATTGTGTTACATAGTGGGATTTGTAATTACTTTTTCTATAAAATTTTAGTTATAAGAAACTATAACAAAAACTTTGGAATTTTTGCTTAATTTAATGCTGTTTAAGGGTACTTTTTCCTTTATATTTTAAGATTGCTTGTTTTAAGACAAAACACAAAATACAAAATTATCTGCTCATTTTTGTATATGAACACAGAATTGTCAATACTGAATAATGCCAACTGTAATGCTTTCTATTCAGAAGATTGAATTACATTTGTCTACATCACAGTTCTTTACCCAAATGTATATATTTACAATGACAATATATCCATAATGATACAATATTGGTAGTTAGATCTTGCCATAGTCAACAAGTATAAAATCAGAATTGTGACCCACCTTATAGGAGATAATTCATAATAGATACTAAGAACCTAGCCAACTTTCTCTGGCTAGAGAGGTCATAGTCCCCAAAGGCGAATCGTGTATTGCTTATCTTTCTAAGGCAATAGAAATTTTTCATTGTATTAAAATAGTTATGCTTATGTACAACGATAATTGTAACCTTTCACTCCCCCACATTTTTTTTTTGTAGCAGACAGAGCCTACTACAGAGCACCCTGTGTGGTCAAAATAAAGAGAGTATCTGAAGGCACGGTGTACTTCCAGTTAGTATATCGACAATACAACACCCACACCTAATCCGGAAACATTATAGAAGAAAGTGAAGGAAGATTGTAGGAGGCAGAAGAGCAAAATGCTCACTACCAAATAGTATCTATTAGACTTGATGGGGATCCTGGACCCATTACATTGCAACAACATGATGGTCGAAATCAGACATGATAATGACAACATCAGTTGACATGCCAATTTTGTTGGTGAAACTTTATAAGACTTCTCCCCTAGATGAATAATTACAGGTAGTCAAGTGCTGCTGGAGGAGGGAAAGACAGTTTTCTCCAAGATTAAAATTCTGAAATAGGCTATCCAATTCAAAGAATACTCTTGTATAGAATTGTTTAAAAATATATTAAACATTTGCATAAATAAAAATGTACCAAAGAATGTAAAATTCAAATTTTGGCATTTTTCCTATATAAAATTTGAACAAAGTAGACTTGCTCTTTAATTTTACTGTACTTTCCGTTTCAGAAGACATAACAGACACCAATTCTGCAGCTTCAAAACAAAGCCTAATATTATATGACTTAATGCACTGTTAAGTAATCCAGTATAATTTAAAAATGTAGCCCCTCAATCTGTTATTCTGCATAAGCAGTTCCCCTACCCCAAGTCCACTTCTTCATCCTTGCTCCTGCATTCCTCTTCTCTGACGTAATTAACATTTCTTTCTATGGAATTAGATGTTTGACCTTAATAGAATCTTTTCCTTATTGTTGACCTAATGAATGAAATAAAAGGGGACACAACTACACATGAACTCTTGCCAACCTTTTACTGAGAAACAAGTGCTTTAAATAGGAAGAAATTTCCCTTTCTCCCTTTTAAATTTACACTACTTACTTTCAGCACAAGCATACACAAATCAAACTTCCATGGATGAATCAGTTCATTGTTGACTACTCGTGACCTACCAGCTGGAAACACAGAACAGTTTACTTATTCTAAATTAAGAAAAAAAGTTGGAATTTTTTTCTGAAATACTGAAATAACCAGTATTTGATGACAATGACTTCAAACTCTTTTATCCTTACTCCTCCTTATAAATAATTCAGATAAAATATTACTCTCACATATTATCATTCTTTTAAATATTTAAAGAAATATTTTAAAATATTTGGAATAAGTAATTCTCGACATTAATTAAATGAAATGAATAATTAATTTTATTAGCTTAATCTCAGATTCTAATATTTATATATTAAAAAAACAAAGCATACTCTAACAATATCTTCTTGAAAAGGCATCCAACATTATTAACTGTAGAGAAAAACATGAATAACTCACCACTCTAACATGTTCAGGTTTTAATAGGAAGGAACCTCCCCCAAAATATGTTATTAAAGCATCAAAGAAAATTTGGATTGATAGCACAAATTTGGAGTGTATGTGTAGGGTGAGACTAAATTTGATTTATTTAAAGATTGATAAGGTTAACTTATCACATACTAACATTATAATAGAAAAATAATCACTATAACAGATACAGTTATAAAAGTACTTGAAAAGTGTGCTTGTTTTAGAAAATTAGAAAGAGAAGAGAAACAGTGGTATTTTCTTAAGGCTAATCCACATATGGACAGTAATATATTTTGAAAGAAATTCCATTATGGCCGCAAAAATGATAAGAATAAATACAATAGTCACTTTAATTTTTATCTTATTACATAAGATACTTAGATATTTTTAGTCAATAACATTGTATGAAATTTCAAAATTATAGAAATGTACCACCAACATTCATAACTATATTGAACTGTCTGATCTGCAAGCTGCTTCTTAGTAATCTATAACTGCTTTCATGCTGGACTTAAACTAACATTCACCCAGTTTCAGATTTTGGGGTTCTATGGTAACTTACTTTCCATTTTTACTCTTTATGGGATCCATACAACTTTTACTGACTTTCTGGGCTTACATGTAGATTTCACACATAGAAAGACATAATTTAATACAATTGTTCTCAACATTTTCCTTTGGTTTGTTTCTGTGAATTCAAAATAGGATGTTATATTTTTTTTTTTGGTTTTTTGAGACAGGGTTTCTCTGTGTAGCCCTGGCTGTCCTGGAACTCACTTTGTAGACCAGGCTGGTCTCGAACTCAGAAATCCTCCTGCCTCTGCCTCCCAAGTGCTGGGATTAAAGGCGTGCGCCACCACTGCCCGGGATGTTATATTTTTAGTCTCAAATAACAAAATGCCTACAGTTGTGCTTTCCAGGCTTATACTAAATGTTAATCGGCCTCAACATTCTATCATAGCATGTTGAGGTAGAAGGGGAGACTCATGGGAGAATGACATCGTTTCACTGCTCTGTTTAACAGACACAGAAAACTAAATGGTTTAAGAGGTTCCTGGCTTACATAGAACAAACAATGCTGAAACTTATCCCATAAGACTCTGACTCACAAATAACATTGTCCAATAAAAAAATGAAAGACTTATTAATCAATTGCTGAAACCTTACCAATGCCTTTCTTCTGTAGATCATTATTAACTACTACAGATGATTGTCTGACTCATAAATCTATGATGAATGTGACAGTCAACAAAACCTCTAACCCTTGAGACTTTCAGGAGGTCCCATCTTAAAGTGAATACAGTCACTGCATTATAGACTTTTAATTTAATATGATAGTCAATGTTCTGAATCACAAATTACCCATTGCTCTCCCAGAATATATATGTATTATTTTTCTTAGTAAATTGTTATACAAAGACTATTTTTCATTCACACTGGAACAGATCATTTGCAATTTTGTAAAATAATTATTGGAAAGATAAAAAGGTCTTAACTGTCTTTAATTTTTTAAACAGTGTGTTGTTAAACTATATGCATATGATTATTTTTTTGCAATTATAATGAAATCATGATTTCACATTTTATTTTCTTCTCTCCAAATTCTCCCATATATAACCTATCCTGTGACTTTCTTATTATTTTAACCTATATCTATGTGTATGCATAGGCATTCCTAAATATAGTAACTTGCTTGGCCTATATAATGTTACTCATATGTAGGTTTTCAGGGTTGACCATTTGTATGGGATAACCAATTGGTGGGCTCCTCCTATAGAAAGAATATTTCTCTTCCTCTTAGCATTCCTTTCATTGCCTATCAGTCTTCTTGTGGGGTTGATGCCTTCCAGGCTTTCCTCAGTCAATTCAACATATCTATTGTTGCTGTCAATATTCAGCTGATGCTGAATGTTGTGTAGGGGAGACTTCATTGGTATAGTTTCTAAATACTTTAGATGTAAATGACATTAGATAAGTAATTTTTCTCAAAGAAAATAATTATAGTTAGATATAGAAAGCTATATGATAGATAAATGATATATAGATAGATGATAGTTAAATAGATGATAGATAGATAGATAGATAGATAGATAGATAGATAGATAGATAGATAGATAGATAGATGATAGATAGATAGATAGATAGATAGATAGATAGATAGATAGATAGATAGATAGATGGATAACAGATAAGAAAGAGAAGATAAAATACACTGTTCCTACAAATTCCTCATTGAAAGCATTCAGATATAATATGTAATAAAATCAAAAGTAGAGAAATTTGAATATGACCTAGAGTATATGAGAATATATTTTATTTAATTTTCTGAAAGTTCAAACTTTCATTATAAAGGTCTACAAGAGAGAAGGAAAACAGCAAGACTAAAATGTTTATACTAATTTTGCAATGATATATTGGAAGAATTCCTAAATTATTATCAATTGACCTGTAAGTGTATATATGCTATAATTTGAAGTTGTTGCTACCACATGTGAAATGATTACACACAATCAAAAATTTTCTTATCTTCTCCTTCTCTACATAGTTCATTTGCCCTTTGATTTGATATTTCTTGCACTAACATGTCCAATAAAGGCAAACTTCCTGGCATTCTGAAGTCATCCCTCCTCACCTCTCTGGAGAACTCTGGTTTAAAAAAGAAAAGCTCGGAAAAAGATTACTTTCTTGCTTTTTTTTTTTTTTTTTTTTTTTTAATTTTTCTGATCTGGTCCAGTCTATTTGGAGTTCTGTATCCTTCTTGTATGTTCATGGACATCTCTTTCTTTAGGTTAGGGAAGTTTTCTTCTATAATTTTGTTGAAGATATTTACTGGTCCTTTAAGTTGGAAATCCTCGCTCTCTTCTATACCTATAATCCTTATATTTGGTCTTCTCATTGTGTCCTGGATTTCCTGGATGTTTTGGCTCAGGAGCATTTTGTATTTTGCATTTTCTTTAACTGTTGAGTCAATGTTTTCTATGGTATCTTCAGCCCCTGAGATTCTTTCTTCTATCTCTTTTGTTCTGTTGTTGATGCTTGCATCTATGACTCCTGACCAGAAAGTCCTCCCGGCACATAATAATCAAAACACCAAATGAACTAAACAAAGAAAGAATTCAGTAATGTTTTGGTGTCTACCATTTTGACTGTATTATTTTCCATGATAATCTTTAATTTTAACATTTGTTCTGTGTATTTCTTCGATTTTGTCGGAGGAGATTTTCATGTAGATCTTCGGTTTCTTCGGGGGGGAGGGGTGTTTGTAGTTTCACTTTCAATCAATTTAGGAATGTCTTTGTGCCTACCATTTTGTCGATATAATTGTCCATGATAATCTTCAATTTTAATATTTTTCTGTATTTTTCTTCAATTTTGTCAGAAGTATTTTGCATGTGGATCTTCAGTTTTATCAGACAATGTCTATAATTTTACTTTCAATCAAATTAGGAATATTTTAATTCCTACCAATTTATCTGTATAAATTTCGTCAATTTTATCAGAGATATTTTCCATGTAAATCTTCAATTTTATCAGAAAATATTTTTACCTCTACTTTCAATCAATTTAGGAATATTTTATGCCTACTATCTTATCTGTATAATTTTTCATGAAATAGTCAGTTTTAACGTGTTTTCTATATATTTCTTGAGTTTAATCAGAAATATTTTCCTTGTAGATCTTCAATTTTATCAGAAAGTGTTTATAATTCCACTTTCAAAAACATAGGAATATCTTTATGCCTACCATTTTATCTGTATAATTTTTCCATGAAATAGTCAATCTTAACATGTTTTTCTATATATTTCTTCAATTTTATCAGAGATATTTTCCATGTATATTTACTCAATGGAATACTACTCAGCAATTAAAAACATTGAATTCATGAAATTCTTAGGCAAATGGGGAACAGGAGTAGGGAGGAGGACTTATGGGACTTTCAGGGAGGGGGGAACTGGGAAAGGGAAAATCATTTGAAATGTAAATAAAGAATATAGAAAATAAAATAAAATAAATAAAAAATATAAAAAAGAAAAAAGAAAAGCTCTCATGTGCTTTCCTATATATTCAAGTCATTTGCCAATACAAGACATACTTACACATAGCTTTTACTTGATCATAATTTTTTAAAACAAATTTTGTCTTCCAATTGTATTTCCTTATTTAAATCCAAACATTTGAAGGTTTTGGTTCTCATATAAACTTTCTGATTCTTCAATTTCTTATGTTTTCCTCAAAACAATCCACAGATAAATGGAGTATTCTAAATGGATTCAAGCATTCAAAATATCTTTTCAGTTGCCTAATAGTAAATAAAAAGAAAGTTTTTGATAATACAATAAACTCTAGAGATATATAAATCTAGTGTAAAATTATAGAAAAAGACTAATATTTTCATGTACTATATTTTTGTCTTATATTTTTATATATGATCTTGATTAGTATAATCTTCTTAGAAGAATGTAATTTCTTAATTGAAACTATTCAGGTTTTCATTTTTTCATAAACTGTTGCTACCAACCGTATAAAGGAGGACATGACCACTCTAAAGTATCTTTGAAGAAAAGGTTTTTATTGTAGCTATAATGGACAGTATAGCCAGAGGCATCTGGAAGAGTCCACACATGAGGGAAAAGTACTATAATAAACATGACCAGTGAAATGACCCAGACCATGAGGGCAGGGGGGTGGAGGGACTTCAAGAGAGAGAGGTGGC
Source organism: Tokudaia tokunoshimensis (assembly GCA_036184795.1). Classification (NCBI taxonomy): domain Eukaryota; kingdom Metazoa; phylum Chordata; class Mammalia; order Rodentia; family Muridae; genus Tokudaia; species Tokudaia tokunoshimensis. The sequence continues at coordinate 50,741,578 of BTHU01000021.1, forward strand.
AAAGAGAGCACCAAGTGAGAAAATACCCTACATGCATTTGTTTACCTTTAAAGTCCCAACTCAAGTTACTAACACAGTATGGACTACTCTGTTTCCTCTCCTTTTGAATTCAAGTGAAGTCTAAATCTCCTAGGCCCAAATGATATACAAAATGTTTATCAAGAGAAAATTATAAAAACCTGAGTTCATCTATTCCTGAGTTCTCCAAGGCTCTCCTGTTGACATGCTAGCTTATGTTTGGTTCCATTGTTTAGTGGTTTGAGTAAGAATGGACCCTTAGTCTCACATGTTTGAAATTTTGGTCAACAGGACCTTCTTGAAATGTGGCCTTGTTAGAATAGATATGGCCTTGTTGGAGAATATCACTTGGAGAAGGCTTTTAGGTTTCAGAAGCTCAAGTCAGTCTTAGTATCTCTATCTGCTTCCTGTGGATCCTGATGTAGAACCTTCAGCTACTTTTCCAGCATCTTGTCTTCCTGAATACTGCTACACTCTGACCATGACGATAATGAACTAACCATATGAAACTGTAAGGAAGCCAAAATTAAGTATTTTAGTTCTAAAGAATTGCTGTGGTCATGGTGTCTCTTTTCAGCATAAAACTCTAAGACACATTACTCATGCTAACCGTATTGTTTCCATCATAACTTCAGTAGCATTACTGTAAATCTTTCAGATATTTGACTAAAGCCAACTTCACTCTTTCATACATAGTAATGTATCTCTCCTGAATTTCTCAAATTCCTGTCTTACTATGGGCTACTGTAACTTACTATATACTAAAGCCTATATACTAAAGCCAGTATTTCTAAAGGACATTTTTAAACTCACCATTCAATTAAATAAAATCTATCCATTGTTGCCTAAATTTAAACTTATGACTTCTTCATACTATAGCCCCAGATTTCTTTCTTGCCTGATTTCCATAACTACATCAAGTCAAGCCACCTACCACTCTCCTTTTCTTACAGAAGTTGCTGTATTAGCTAGGCAGTGTCTCACCCTTAGAATTCCATTCTATATTCCACTCCTTCTTATCATTTTTAACACAAACTTTGTCTCCAACTTTAAAATTCCTGGTTAGCCGGGCGGTGGTGGCGCACGCCTTTAATCCCAGCACTTGGGAGGCAGAGGCAGGCTGATTTCTGAGTTCGAGGCCAGCCTGGTCTACAAAGTGAGTATCAGGACAGCCAGGGCTACACAGAGAAACCCTGTCTCGAAAAACTAAAATTCCTGGTTATCTTTTTCTATTCAAGTCATACATTTTGTAATTTTTTTTTTACCCTGATTCTCTCATTTTTCCTTCTCCTCCTCCTTCTCCTCCTCCTCCTTCTTCATTGTAGACCTACATAAGAATGGTCACTAATAACCAGATTACAGGATCAATATCAGGCTGCCTTGAATTCTTCTCTGCCAATAAAATTGCTGCAAAAATTTGAAATTTAACTTCAGGCAGATTTTAAAAAGATGGTAAAAAGCAGCTCATAGCTAAGTGCGCATAGAATTTACAGTTATAGGTAAACTTAATAATGGTTCCTATTGGCAACTACTAATTAGAGGCAAACTGGTAAGTGTTATACTGAACAAAGATTTATGTGACACAGAGCAGAAAATCTTTTAAAAATACAATTTAAGTATTAACCAGACTTAAATAATCTTGAGATTTTGAAGAGTATCAATATGCATGCTACCATTTATAAAAATATTTTCCAACCTCCTTAAAGCCTACTTGTTAGCCTTCTATATTTTATAATTCAAGTTCTATCAAACAACCTCCTTTTTGTAACCATGGTCCCATTTAATAGTCGTTGTGCACAGGGAAAATAATATTTGAATTCCTGGAATTCACTTGAACTTAACCTTACAGTATATATTTAATAAATATTTGAATAATAATCTCCTCAAGCTGAAATGGGAGTTAGAGTGTTCAAGGTATCAACAAAATACATTGACAGAATTTTATACTAGAAATTAACATTAACTTAAGAGAAATATTAGATACACATATTAAATGGCAAATAGGAGATTCAAATGGATCCTAATATGGCATGCAGAATTTCAGAACACAAGACACTGAAGCATTTTGTAGATTACAATATTAGCAGTGGTTGCTTATAATGAAGATAGTCTGTAGAATTGAATACAAAATTTCTAATTCTAATTTAGTTAAAGTATATTTTAAAAATCTTATTTTTCACTACTCTCAGCAAATAATAATACATATTATTATTTCCTGGATAATTAATATAAACTGAAAGACTTCAAGGCAGTTGTTAGGAGATATATAGAAAAAAACAAAATAAAAACAATGATTGTGCAAATGATTATTAATGTCAACCTTTTTAAACATCTACTTCTAAATTTCTTTTAGAAGAATTTCATCTAGGAATACTAACTGAATAATCAGACTAAGTAATAGATGTTTAACACAGAAATAGTGTACACCTATGTGAATCTTTATGCAAAGCAAATGCTAAACCACAATCTTTCATGGAGACCAGAATCTAAAGAAATCATAAATATCTTGTCAAGTCAGAGACAAGGAAAGGAAAAACTAAAGGTCTACATTTGTCAAAGAAAGCAGTATGCTTGAAAAGGATTTCTATTGACTTTGTACAGATACAGCATAAATGCAGTGTTTTACAATCAAATGAAATTAATTGGGGGCCTTGTGGGTTCTTCACAGATAATAAGACCATATATAATTATACAAGTACATATAAATAAACACACACACACATCTACAAAACAGATTTTTTTAATAAAAACTACAATACTTCAAACTTTTCATGAGATTTGAACTATAAATTGTAAGGTGTGAACTTAAAAATGTTTACTTTTTGTATATGGGTGTTTTGCCTAAACACATGTATGCCTATATACTACTTGTGTGATGAATGTCTGTGGTGTCCAAAAGAAGGCTTGGAACTAGAGTTACAGGTGACATTGTGACACCATGTAGGATACAAACCTGGTCCTCAAGAAGAACTCTCTCTCTCTTTAGTTCCTCAAGTGAACTTTTACAAACATCTCTTCTAGCACTCATTTAAGATATTTACAAAGATATACACCTTTATGCATTTGTTCCATTTTAAAACTACAGCTCTTTCCAAAATATCACACAGTAGGTACTTAATCATTATTTCTTACATTAACATAATTTTATTGATTTTGGATGATCAAGATATAGGCTTTGGAAAAGAAAATATTTGAATCAAAATTCTATTGACAGAAAGATGAGCTTTAATACAAGTAGTATTAAATACTATCTGTATACATATATCATAATTATGCAATTATTTTAAAGGCCAAAATAAATCCGAATCTAAATGCACATATATCTGCGTGTTGGTTATGTGTAACAATATAATCTACTAAAGAACAGAATGTAATCATTAAAATACTTAGATTTCCATGTATTGTCATGGAAAATGTTCAGGGTTTATTGGTAATAAAACAATGTATGGATGATACAATATAGAATAATAAAGCCTTGGAGTTTGTTTCCTCTCCTCATAGTGCAGCTTAGTCATTCTATCATTCTGCTCATAAGCCTGGGAAATTACTTAATTTTGTCTATTTTGTTTTACTTCTGGAGAAAATGCTATGTTATTGGAATCACCGAGATTGAGAAAATTTCATTAAATTCTAGTTATTCCATTTTACCTTAATACATTTACTTATATGGAAAAAATGAATATGAAATACATAAACATATATAGAAATATTCCTTATGTAATATGAACAATACCCATCATGTTCAACTAACAACAATGCTATTGTCTTGAAGCTAGATGTGCCTTATAATTAAAACCCCAGTACTTAGGTGGTAGAATCAAGAAAATCAAGGTGAATCTGGGGCCAGTTAAGACTATACAGCACCCTGTGGCAGGAAAATACTTGGACAGAATTAAAAGGAAGACAATTTTTAATCAGAAAAATATATCCAAATATTGATTCAAATATTCACTATAAGAATTAATTACATAAGCTTCCTAAAACAATGTCTTGAAGTTGAAACAAAAAGATAATTTACTTTTGCAGTGACACTTGTAGGCAGGCAAATATAATGTCATCCTTGCATCCCAGAGTATAGGAATAACTTGTTTACCAAAACTATCTCCTATGTGCTTTGTGAGTCACAATAAACTGTTTAAGTTGGAAACAAATTGTCAGTTTTAATTGAAAAAAATATTTTAAAATAAATGCAAAACAAGTACATGAAAGGAATTTTAAGGTCATGCCAAAAGATTTTTCCTGTGACTTCCTGATAATTCTCATGAACAGGCTATCTTTATATGGTGAAGGGAGGTTTGCAACAATCACAAAAACTGGTGGAATTTTTCTTTTAGGGTGAGATTGGATCCATCTATGATAGTTTAAGGCTGGTAAGTAGCATTCCTGAAGGTGGCCCATAACTTTTGCATGACTTGTGATGGGAGAGCTCTAAGAGGCAAAGTCCCAAAGAGACGGATTGTTTCTTGGAGCTAATATGACTTTCCTGTTGTTACTAAGTATATATAGCAATCACTAGGTATTAGCCCATCTTATTGAGCAGATTTCTGCAGATCAACAAAGATGTACTATCTTGTAGTGATGTTATATATACATTCCTATAAAATCCCACAAGAATTCCTAACATTATACTGGTACTTATTAAGCTCTTTATAATAGAACTGCTATCATAGCCCTCTCTGTTATGAAAACTGCAATTAGAACTCTGCCAGTCTCTAGGTGTAAGGAGTTAATTGCTTGTGAGATAGAATGCAGGCATTTACAAACTTATGTTTAAACTTTTAGGGAACTTTAAAAACTTTAAAAAAAAACAGAATGCTTGGGAAAACAACATGATCTATTCTCCTAAAAAGGTACAAAAATCTAGGAACAATTACATTACATAGCATTATTACATCAGAGCCGGAGGAGAGAACAAGATTATGAGGATGAAGGAAGGACACCAGAGAAGAGTAAATTTGAAATTAAAAGGGAGCTTAGAAATTAAGAGAGCAATATGCAGAATTCAGAAATTAAAGCAAAACAAAGAACCCACAGAGAAAGCAGAAAGAGCAGGCAGGTTTCTCCTTATTATGGGATGGAACAGTCTTATTTTTAACAGAAAGGTAGACTTAGTCTTACTAAAGAGGACAATGTTTTTTTTTTCCCTACAAACTTGGGGATAATTAATTTACCAATAAAATGGTAAAGGCCTTTTCGTTTCCTATGTAATAAAAATTGTAGTTCATTTTTCATCCAGAATGAGTGAGTTCTGTCTGCACTGGCACTAGGGCTTTTGCTCCATATGCATATGTAAGTATGGATGTGTGTGTATGTGTGTGTGTGTACTTATGTATGAGATAAGTAGCTTAGACTAAGTAGAATGCATGGAGGTGTATGAATATGCATGAGTTTGTATATAAATGTATGTGAGTTTATGCATATTTGCTTGTGTAAATTTTTTTTCTTTCTATAAGTGACTCTCTTCTCCAGTAAATGTTTATTGCTCCAAACCTCCCTCCCACCTGACTAGTGAGAGGACAGGCTTCTGGTCAAGAAGAAAAAAAAAATCCCTAGCAATTAATCTTTTATTTAATCCCCTGCTGTTTTACAATGTGGTGCTAAATGCCAGAGCCTGCAGTTTTGGCCTCAGAGTAACTGAGAGAGGTGGGCTAGGCTACCACTGCAAAATAACTTAGAATCAAGATAGATAAATTATTATTATAATAAAAGCAACCCTAATATCTTGTAAAACCAAGTATTGCCCCCACCAACATTCTTTACCCTTAGTTACCTACAAAAGAGAACCAGAGAAGTCTGACAGCCCTGTACTTAGTGCTTGGAGAACTAAATTTCATTTAAAGGGAAACAATGATAATAGTATTATTGATTTTTATTAAGTTTTATCCTATAGCTGTTGGCTGCTTAATCTAAAATATATCAGGCTTGTGTAGATTGAAGCTAGGATGTCCATCAGATGAATGTCTTGTCAGTAAAAGTCTCTCTAGACATTATTGGTGCCTTAAGCACCTTCTCTAGATATTTACACTGCTATATGAGTTACTATAAAGTATAACTTAATTGATTTCAACAAAGACAGAGAATTCCCTTGGTAAGGGTATCTGAACACTGAAGAACAACCCAGGGTTTCTCTGATGGTGAGTTAGAAAGTGACAGATTAAAGCAACACTTTCAAGCATCTCTATTTGCATAAAGTCATATAGCTCAGAAGAGTGACTTTTAGTGTTTTACAATTCAAAAATCAACCCCTTTTCTCTGTTTCATTTATCATAACAGATGTTCTGATTATCATTCCCTGGTCATCATCTACGTGTGCATGTTTATATAATTACAAGAGAAAAGAAATTAAAATATGTGCCTAGTCCAATACTGACAGAATGAACTGATAGAAGGTTTCGTACTGAGGAATCAAGAGAGAGGGAGTAAATGCAATCCCTAGAAATGTACATAAGCAACAATCAAAATTCTTTTCTAACCCAATCTTCAAATGTGGATTCTTCCCAATAGGCATATGAAAAGCAACATACATCCATATCTGCCAGGTATCAACTAGTTGAAAGCAGTGTAGAGGCACTAGAGGAATTTGCCCTGCATTTATAGGATGCCATGAATATGTATGTCACTTTTTTCAGTGGGCAACAAATAATCCATACTCCTAATGTGAGTAAAAGTCCCAATTGTTTTTCTTCTTACATACCTCATTGTCCCACAGAAAATGTGGCATGAAGCACATACGGAGAAAAACTGAAAGAAGGCTATTTATAGGCACATTCACAGAATAAAGACAAATACAAAGTGGTAGAAATGTAAGGAAAGATATTTTTCCTCTAGAGCAGTAAGGATGTTTGGGCTATTATATACACTGACTGCATCTTAGTCCACCTGAGAGTTTTACCTATCTCTTGATAAAATCAGACATTGAAGGATAAATTTAAAAAGCTTTAAAATTTCTTTTAATATATATGTATTAAGCATTATATATATATATATATATATATATATATATATATATTTATATATTTCTAAATGTTTAATTATAATTGGTGTAAGTCAGGGGAGACATTTGTACATATGAGTGCTGGTACCCACAGAAGACAGAGGCATCAGATAACCAGGAGCTGCAGGTTGTTGTCACCTTAATTCTGGTGACAGAACCTGGGTCCTCTTGCAAGAACAGTGACATATTTTTAACTGCTGACAGATCTCTTTAACCTGGTACCAAGATTCTAATTCCATTTGTGACATTAACTAACTGAACATTATGCTAGTCATTTAGGTGTTCTTTGCCTGAGTTTACTTAGATGTGAGCAGAGGAACTTCAAGGATCAAAGGAAGTGGAATCTTTGCTAGTCTCTTCATCTGTCTGATTCCCACACCCCACAAAAAGCATAGAACATAGAAGACATTTATTAAACCATGATGAAAACGAAAGTATGGATAATTTAGAAGAGCAATAAATAAGGTCCTTGACAATATAGACTCTCTGTGACAATTTATAGTTTATTTTCATGGCAAGCAAAACTGCTTTGTTCAAAATCACGCAGTAGAGAAATAGAAAAAACTCAAACTCCAATTCTTCTAATTAGAGTCATCAAAAAAAAAAAAAAAACTCCACTATATTTGGCATCTCTACAAAGTTACAAGATAGATTATATAAACATGTACACATACATAAACATCCTGCAACATAGACAGAGTTGAGATGGAGTGACATTTAGGAATTCAATTTTAAATGCAAACTTTATTTTTCATTGATTCTTTCATAGAATCTGCCTGTTCTATGAATCTGCCAAAAGTTAGAGGTAAAAATCAATGAAATCATTTCATCTACTATCAAAGAGGAAAAAAATGTTTGAAATTGTGAGCCCTTCCCTTTTAGATATTGGATTTAGATTCTCCAGTTTACTAGATTTACTTTAAATTTAATAAGTTCAGGACACCCACGTTGGATTGTAGATTCACAACATTTAATTGCACCTAAAAAAGGAAGCTATTTAATATTATGTTTTAAATATTATATATTGCAATATAGAAACTGTCATATTTTGCTTAGCAAAATAAAATAAAAAAATATAAAAAGCTATTTATTATAAAATAGGTCATTACATATTTATTTCAATAAAGTATTGACTTCTTAAACTATCATTATATGGATAATTAACGAATCTTCTTACCTTCCAACAGCCCTTAGAATGGTGATCATCATAGTTGTTCAGTCTCAGCTCTAAAATTTCCATTTGACCATTGACTAAGATGAGTACAATGACTATTCCAATAAAAAGAAACTGGGTATTCTTCTTAGAGTAAATACTTACTTCTGCTTAATTTTTGTTATTTATCACTTAGTTATAAACCTTATTTATTTCAGTTAATATTTCATATGTATTAAACTATGCTAAAAACCTCATGGCTCATCATGACAAAGTCCTTTCATCTTAAACGGTGATTTATTGTTGATTTCAGTGGTTATCAATATATGTTAGACAAATCAATAGCCATATACCTCCTGTCACATGATGATTACATGCTATAGCTAGCTTATTTTGAAATACTTGAAACGGGGTTTTCAAATGGTATTAAATTCTTAAGCACTAACAGGGGATTAAATCTGCCTTTTAATTCTCTTGAAATATAGTATAAGTAATTTCTTGACTCCTTAGAGAGAATAGTACTCAATAGATTTCAATTTTAGCTACTACATAAATAAACTTTATATTTTATATTTGATACATTCATTTTATTAAATTATATAAATATATAATTATAATTAGTATAATTATTATAATTTATATTTATATTTTTCCAGAACAGTATCTGCTCACACTTAAAATCCACTCTAAATTGAAACTGAAAATGTAAAACTTAAAAACTGCTTCCTGTTTCTTAGCAATTATAAAAGTAATTCTGAAGAAGATTATTAGTCAAATATATGAAACTCCCAGTTTTTAAAAAATCTAGCTCATAGATTTTGCTTTAATGAAATATCCATATAATACATAATTCTCTAATATCATTTAACCTATAAATTGGACTTCTGACCCTTATATCAGTGAAACAGAAAACACAAAGAATAGAATTTATTACAAATTCATGAAGCTTCTAAAACATGAAAAGATACTGGTTATAATTCATTTGTGAATTATTGTCAGTTTATGAAAGAGGGTCTTTGTCAAAAGAGAGTAAAAGTAAATCACATTAAATCATTGCATTATCCTTAGACTTTGTCGACTGTGGACTTAAGAACTCTTTCATAGTTTCAGTTTCAAGATTTCTCTACCCCTGTAATTAAACAACTTTTATTTCTCTTCTGGTGGACTTCAATATTGCAACTAGAAATCCTATTTGCAAAAATTACCTGTTTATGGTCTTCTCTCTTGCAAGACTCCATGTACAAGACTCCATGCATCCAAAAGACCATGCTTCTGCCCTCTTCCTTCAGAACTCTAAAACAATGGCTACATTTTTCTGTGATGGCTGTAATTATGCCACTAACATCAACTATTTATGTGCTTTTTCTTCATGTGCATATACTAAAATATGTGAATTATACTGTGTGCAGTAGAAACAGTTCCTGTATATGTTCATCTACTTACTTTTTAACTCTACACTTACTATATTGGATTATCTTTCAAGATCATTTACAGAATGATTCACATTGAATCCTTTGGCATTAATCCTTCCAAGACCAAGTTAAAATGTCTCCTGACAGGTTCTGCCAGAGCCTGACCAATACAGAGGCAGATGCTTACAGCCAACCATCAGACTGAGAATGAGGACCTCAATGAAAAAATTAGAGGAAGGATTGAAAGAGCTGAAGGTGTTTGCAATCCCATAGGAAAAACAGCAATATCAAACAACCAGACCACCCCCCTCCCCCGAGCTCCCAAGGACTAAACCACCAACCAAAGAGTACACATGGAGGGACCCATGACTCCAGCTGCTTGTATAGCAGAGGATGGCCTTATCTGGCATCAATGAGAGGGGAGGCCTTTCGTCCTGTGAAGGCTTGATACCCCAGCAGAGGGGAATGCTAGGGTGGTGAGGTGAGAGTGGGTTGTTGGGTAAGAGAACACCCTTATAGAAGCAGGTGGGAGGGAGAATGGGATAGAAGTTTGTGGAGGGGGAATGAGGTGGGGGGTTAATATTTGAAGTGTAAATAAATAATAACCAATAAAAATAAAAATAAAAGAGAGGTAGAGAGAATCTCTTGTGCAAGAGAAGCAATGATGTGTATGGAACAGAATACTTAAAAAGATTAAGGAGCCATGCTCACCCTAAGAGCTGCATGCTAACTTTATTATTTGGCTTCTTTGAGATTATGATATAGGTACAACATTTATCAATCCAAACCATCCCATGTACTACTCCTTGCTCTCTTTCAAAATAATTGTCTTTTGACAATTAATTATTAGAATTATAATTGTTAATCTTGTTTCTTACTATTCGTTCAAAATACTAAAATCAGAATCTCCAAGTAATACAGTCTCACGTTCATTGCAGTCTTATTTCAAATAGCAAAAATTTGAAAATAAACAAGTGATACACAGAATATAGATACATACATGCTGTAGAATATTATTCAGGTTTAAGATATAGAAATTCTTGTTGGTAAGACCTTAAGGGTTTAGTTTCTAATGTTACTGGAAGAAACAATGTCCGCAAACTTCCAAATCCTCTGGCTCTTATTATCTTTCTGTCTCTTCTTCCGCAATGTTCCCAGAAATCTTGGGTATAGGAGTGTTTTGTAGATGTATCTATTGGGCCTGAGGTCTTCAACTACTCATTATGATTTGTTGTTTTCTGTAAAAATGACAAATATTAGATGACCTACTTATGCTAGAATGCTAGCATAAGCAATATTTTTTAAAGATAAGTTTTTATGTAAAATGAGGGACTTTAGTAAGTTTGGGGGAGAATAATGAAAAGTCTGCTAAATTCTCAGAAACACCATTCATTCATTTATTTTTCTGAAGCAGACAAGAAAAGGGTGATAAGAAAAATCTTTATAATATACAGTGATGTGTACGTAATTGTTCAACTGGAATTCCCAGGTTATGTAATAACTGAAATATTTGTAAAAGATTAAAATCAATTAAAAATTGAATTTGATAGGTCATATTGCAAAGACTATTAGACCTAGCTACATGACTTTTAACAAAACAAATAATGTTCCACACCAAATTCCTTCTTTGTAGAATTGAAGTTGAAATTCAGGTGATCAAGAATAAGAAATATGAATCATGTCTAGGCAGAGCAAGAAAAGGGTTCCAAATCATGAGATTTCAGGGACAGAAGCAAAAGAAAATAAGACGAGATGATCAAAAGAGAAAAAGATCTTCAAATTTGAGAGAGTAACCCATTGGCCTAATTTGATTCCAGAAGGTAGAAAGCTGAAATGACTTTGCAGTATATAAGAAAATCTATATGCATGCATGTAAATAAGTACTTAAATATAAACATGTGTTTCATGTCGACAGATACAGTTGTATTTAGACAGATAGAATGACAGATTGTGAGAGTTAGATTCCAGTAAATAAGATTTTAGGAAAAGTATGGGTAGTTATGCCTTTCTGTGACGTTTTACTGGAACACAACACCCATATAGCAAAGGTTTCTGTGAGACTAGGAATCTGAGAACAGAGGCCACAGATAAAACGGATCTGAAATCCAGAGAATTTACTCTCTGGTTCTTCCTCCCTCCTACCCCCTGTCTTTTTGCATCTACCTTCTATTCTCTTTCTCTCCATCTGTCCTTCGAATATTTATTTTTCTCTTTTGTTGTCTCACTTTTTACTCCAATCATGTTCTCAAAACCTACTACTCAAAACTTCAGTATGTTTAAATTTATTGAGGTACTTAAGTATCCCACTCAAGGTTTCTCTGTATTTTTACCCAACTGCACTACATAGTTATGTTACTCAAAGTTCACACATCTATCACTGCCCTGATCAAGTAGCTTCCAGAGTTTAGCATTTTGCATAAATCTTTTCATGGTTCTTATTTATGTACAAAATTTGTGTATTCTCCCATGAACGCTACATAAAAGTCCCTGCAGTTCCTTGGATTTTAAGTTACAAATCTTGCTTTACAAACAGCTTATATGTTACTGCCTCTGCCTCACCGCATACCTTGTGAATTTTTGCCATCTGGTTTTGCCTTGAGACTACACTGAATTCTTCCTTAGACACCACAAAGAAAAAAAAAATTCGGCATCAAATGTCTATTTTCTTCTTTAAAACATTTCATTAACAGGTTTTGTTGTAACAGAGTTAAACTATGTCTTAGTTTCTGAGACTAAAAGCTTTACTAGTATTGAGATAAAGCATGTGCTTCTCGTCTTGTTGAACTGTTTTGCCATTTCACTTTGTAAAAATTTTTCTTTATTTTGTATGACATAAGCCCTATCTACTTCATGGTCTTGTACAATACATCAGATACCATATTACCAGTGAACAAGGCTGGAGAAGACAGACAAATGATTTTCATATTGTTCTGTCTTCAGCAGCTATCCCAAATCTAATATTAAGTATAGCTGAATAGATGTATTATTTTTAAAAGAAGACCCAGATCCACATTGTGTTTATTTTAGATATTTCTCATTTTGCTATAATGAGTAATAAAGACAGAATACGACAGCCTTTTTAATGTTTGTATTTTTCTTTGTAAACCATCTCAATTGCATTATAAAATTTTTGTGTAATTTTCCATATATTATGGCATCATAAGAAAAGGAATGTCTTGCTAAATTAAGAAAATATGCAATAAAATTAATTATAGAATTAGTAGAGGAATTATATTCACTTAAATGTGATATCAAATATAAAACAATTTGTTATATTATGCATACAAGCATATTTTCTAGACTTTTGTTCACAAAACTATATACAAATATATATCTAATTTTCATTAGGGGCAAACTTATTTGAGGAAATAGTTATTGTACAGCCATTTGAAAGTTCTGGAAGTTTGTATAAAATGGTAAGGAGAAACATTCATCCTTGTACCTTCACTATAATATACCCAAAACAACATACAAAATTGTCTTTGGCTCAGAAAGATTATGTTTAAGCAAAAATAAGAAAGTCAGCTTTCATAGAACTTGTGTCATCTTTTTGGCAGTAACACCTATAACACCTAATTTTTTGAACTACAACTCATCCCACAAAACTTTGCTCACTAGCTTCCTATTATTGACTCTGTAGGGCTAGAAATAAACTCTTTGATTTATTGTCAAAAGTGAATTAAAATAAAACAACCAGACTAAAATGTTCATGTCTAAACATGGAGATAAAAGTTCTAGCTATGTTAACAGAATGCCTAGAGAAGCCAGACAGATAGGGAAAGCATTCCACAAAATATAGATATCTATGAAAATTCTAAGGGTTATTATGGTTATCTCCTGACAGCAAATTATAGATAATCAAGCTGTATAAAACATACTAAGGGGTAGACTGCACTGAGGAGACAGGTACCCAGGTTCTCCCCAATATAACATCGCTTGGGACACGGCCTGTTGGGGCTTCCGTCTGCTCCCAAGAACTGGACAGCGCTGTGGTCGCCTGGGTGCCAGCTCTGCTGTGGGCCATCCCCTCTGCGGGGTGACCTGCGCCACCGAGAGAGTGCAGAGTGCACTCTGCCATCTTTGCTCCAGTGGCCAGGTAGTTGGGACCGCCAAGCTGGGAGACAAACAGGCATAATATCGCTTAGGTCTCGGGCAGCTTGTGTGTACCATGCTCCCAAAGAGCTGGGCAGATCTGCAGTAACCAGCTCGCCAGCTCTGCTGCGGGACTTCTGCCTTGCAGAGGGACGCCCCCTCCCCCCCACCTCGGAGAGATCACACACCCCTGCACAGGGCAGGAGCCTACCAGCCTCCCTTTGGCGACCTCTGCTCCAGGAATCCACTACAGTGTGCCTTTGGATGTGCAGGGACTCCCGAATATAATATCACTTGGGGCAAGGCACATCAGGGCTCCAAAGTCACTCAGGAGCAGGGCAGGCCACAGAAATCAGTGCCAGGGGAATCCTGGTAATCCGGGGGGGGGCAAAAATAGCTCTACAGGCTCACAGGAGGTCCAACCAACAGCCAGTGACAGCAGGACCAACTAACACCAGAGGTAACCAGATGGCAAAAGGCAAACGTATGAACGTTACTAACAGAAACAAAGTAATATGGCACGATCCGAACCCAAATCTCCAACAGCAAAACTTCCTAGATACCCCACCATACCCGAAAGACAAGATCTAGATTTAAAATCACTTCTCATGATGCTATTAGAGGATCACAAGAAGGACACAAATAAATCTAATAAAGAATTACAGGAGACGATGAATCAACGGTTAGAAGCCCTTACAAAGGAAACACAAAAATCACTTAGAGAAATGCAGGAGAACATAGATCAAAAGATGGAGGCCCACAAGGAGACAACACAAAAATCGCTTAAAGAAATATAACCAAGAGGAGTAGAAGGCAGGAAATCATCAAACTCAGGGCTGAAATCAATCAAGTAGAAACAAATAAAACCATACAAAGAATCAACAAAACAAGGAGTTGGTTCTTTGAGAAAATCAACAAGATAGATAAGCCCTTAGCCAGACTAGCCAGAGGGCACAGAGACAGTATACAAATTAATAAAATCAGAAACGAAAAGGGAGAGATAACAACAGAAACTGAGGAAATTCAAAAAATCATCAGATCCTATTACAAAAACCTGTATTCACACAACTAGAAAATATCGAGGAAATGGACAATTTCCTTGACAGATACCAAATACCAAAATTAAATCAGGATCAAATAGACAATCTAAACCATCCTATACCCCCTGAAGAAATAGAAGTCATCACTGGAAGTCTTCCAACCAAAAAAAGCACAGGTCCAGATGGTTTTAGTGCAGAATTCTATCAGACCTTCAAAGAAGACCTAACACCAATACTCTTCAAACTATTCCACAAAATAGAAACAGAAGGAACAATACCCAACTCGTTCTATGAAGCCACAATTATGCTAATACCAAAAGCACACAAAGATCCGACAAAGAAAGAGAATCTCAGGACAATCTCTCTTATGAATATCGATGCAAAAATACTCAATAAAATTCTTGACAACCGAATCCAAGAACACATCAAAACGATCATTCACCATGAACAAGTAGGCTTCATCCCAGGGATGCAGGGATGATTCAATATAAGGAAATCCATCAATGTAATCCACTATATAAACAATCTCAAAGAAAAAAACCACATGGTCATCTCATTAGATGCTGAGAAAGCATTTGACAAAATTCAGCATGCTTTCATGCTAAAGGTCTTGGAAAGATCAGGAATTCGAGGCCCATGTCTAAACATAGTATAAAGCAATTTACAGAAACCGGTAGCTAGCATCAATCTAAATGGAGAGAAACTTGAAGCAATCCCACTAAAATCAGGGACTAGACAAGGCTACCCTCTCTCTCCATATCTTTTCAATATAGTTCCTGAAGTTCTAGCTACAGCAATTAGACAACAAAAAGAGGTCAAAGGGATACAAATTGGAAAGGAAGAGGTCAAGCTATCCCTATTTGCAGACGACATGATAGTATACTTAAGAGACCGAAAGAACTCCACCAGAGAACTCCTACAGCTGATAAACAACTTCAGCAAAGTGGCCGGATATAAAATCAACTCAAGCAAGTCAGTAGCCTTCCTATACTCAAAGGATAAGCAGGCTGAGAAAGAAGTAAGAGAAATGATACTCTTCACGATAGCCACAAACCATATAAAGTAGCTTGGTGTGACTCTAACCAAACAAGTGAAAGATCTGTATGACAAGAACTTCAAGTCTCTGAAGAAAGAAATTGAAGAAGACCTCAGAAGATGGAAAAATATGCCATGCTCATGGATTGGCAGGATTAATATAGTAAAAATGACCATCTTGCCAAAAGCAATATACAGATTCAATGCAATCCCCATCAAAATCCCAACTCAATTCTTCATAGAGTTAGAAAGAGCAATTCAAAAATTCATCTGGAATAACAGAAAACCCAGGATAGCTAAAACTATTCTCAAAGGTAAAAGAACCTCTGGGGGAATCAGTATCCTGGACCTCAAGCTGTACTACAGAGCAATAGTGTTAAAAACCGCATGGTATGGGTACAGTGACAGGCATGTAGACCAATGGAACAGAATTGAAGATCCAGAAATGAATCCACACTCCTATGGTCACTTGATCTTTGACAAAGGAGCTAAAACCATCCAGTGGAAAAAAGATAGCCTTTTCAACAAATGGTGCTGGTTCAACTGGAGGTCAACATACAGAAGAATGCAAATTGACCCATTCTTATCTCCTTGCACTAAGCTCAATTCCAAGTTGATCAAGGACCTCCACATGAAACCAGACACACTGAAACTAATAGAAAGGAAACTAGGGAAGAACCTTGAACATATGGGCAAAGGGGAGAATTTCCTGAATAGAACTCCAATAGCTTATGCTCTAAGATCAAGAATTGACGAATGGGACCTCATTAAATTACAAAATTTTTGCAAGGCAAAAGACACTGTCAAAAAGACAAAACGGCAGCCAACTAACTGGGAAATGATCTTTACCAACCATACATCCGACAGAGGGCTAATATCCAATATATACAAAGAACTCAAGAAGTTAAACTCCAGAGAGGCAAGTAATCCTTTTAAAAAATGGGGTACAGAGCTAAACAAAGAGTTCTCACCTGAAGAATATCTAATGGCTGAGAAGCACCTAAAGAGATGTTCATCCTACTTAGTCATTAGGGAAATGCAAATCAAAACAACCCTGAGATTCCATCTCACACCAGTCAGAATGGCTAAGAACAAAAACACAAGAGACAGCAGTTTTTTGGGAGGATGTGGAGAAAGAGGAACACTCCTCCACTGCTGGTGGAATTACTTGCTGGTACAACCACTCTGTAAAGCAGTTTGGCGGTTCCTCAGAAAACTGGGCATGACACTCCCAGAGTATCCAGCTATACCACTCCTGGGCGTATACATAGAGGCTTTACCTGCATTCAATAAGCACACATGCTCCGATATGTTCATTGCAGCCTTATTTATAATAGCCAGAAGCTGGAAAGAACCCAGATGTCCCTCAACGGAGGAATGGATACAGAAGATGTGGTATATTTACACAATGGAATACTACTCTGCAATTAAAAACAATGAATTCACGAAATTCCTAGGCAAATGTCCAGAACTTGAAAATATCATCCTTAGTGCGTTAACACAATCACAAAAGAACACACATAGTATGCAGTCACTGATAAGGGGATATTAACCCAGAATCTCAGAATACCCTAGACACAATTCACATATCAATAGATTTCTTTTTTTTTTTTATCAATAGATTTCTAAGAAGATGGAATGAGAGACCCCTGGTACTGGAAAGACTGGATGTAGGGGAATGCCCGGACAGAGAAGCGAGAGGGGGTTGAATGGGGAACAGAGGGAGGGAAGGGGGCTTATGGGACTTTCGGGGAGGGAGGAAACGGGAAAGGGGGAATGATTTTGAATTTAAATAAAAAAAAACTTTAGAAAATAAAAAAAAAATACTAAGGTCCAAGGAAGAATAGAGTGGGAGGAACCATGTTGAAGAAGAGGTAATGAAAATCTTTTTCTTTTTTGGAAGCTTTAATTTTCTGGTATAATCTTTATTTTCTCATTGTTTTCTTTATGTTAGCTTCTTAAATGTTTCTATTTTTATATCATTTTATTACTTTTATTATTTTACATTCCAGTCATTGCCTCCCTCCTGCCTCCCCACCCCCTGTTCCTCATACCATTCCTCCTCTCCCCTATTTCTAAGAGGATGTTCCCTCTCACCTACCAAGCCTTCCAACTCCCTAGGGCCTCAAATCTCTTGAGGGTTAGGTTGTTGACCCACTGAAGTCAGATCTGGCATTCCTCTGCTATACATGTGTTGGGAAACTCAGACAAGCTAAGTAGTACATACTGCCTGGTTGGTGCCTCAGGGTCTGAGAGATCTCAGGGTCCAAGTTGGTTGAGACTTCTGGTGTTCAGGCTGCCTAATCTCCCCTTATCTATTCAATATAGGACTTGAAATTCTAGCTAGACAAAAGGAATCAAGGGAATACAAATTGGCAAAGAAGAAATAAAATAATGTGATAGTATATGTGATAGCAGATAATGTGATAGTATACATAAGTGACCCTAAATATTCCACCAGAGAATTTCTACACTTGGTGAGCAACTTCAGCAATATGACTGAATATAAATTAACTCAAACAAATCAGTAGCCTTCCTTTATACAAATGAAAAAGAGGCTGAGAAAGAATATAAGGGAATAACAGACTTCATAATAGTCATAAATAATTTAAAATATCTTGGTGTAAGGTAAATCTAAAAAAACCTGTATAACAAGAATTTCAAATATCTCAAGAAAAAAAATCAAAGAAGAACTCAGAAAATGGAGATATCTTCCATACTCATGGATTAGTAGGAATAGCATAGTAAAAATGGCCATTCTACCAAAAGCAATCTAAAGATCCAACACAATCCCAATAAAAGTTCCAACACAATTCTTCACAGACATGGAAAGAGCAAGTGTCAATTTAATATGAAAAAACAAAAACCCAGAATAGAAAAAAATCTTAAAAATAAAAGAACTTCTGTGGCAATCACCATCCCTGACCTCAAGCTGTCCTACAGAGCAATAGTGATATCTGCCAACATCTGACAAAGACAGATGCAGATACTCACAGATAACCATCAGATTGGGCCTAAACACCCCAATTGAAGAGTTAGGGGAAAGACTGAAGGAGCTGAAGTGAGTTGCAACCCTACAGGAAGAAAAATAATAACCACTAACTGGACCCTCTAGAGCTCCCAGGGACTAAGTCATCAACCAAAGTGTTTACATGGCTGAGTCCATGGTTCCAGTTACATTTTCTGCAGAGGATTGTCTTATCTGTCATCAAAGAGAGGGAAGGTCCTTGGTCCTGTGGAGTCATGTTTCCTTAGCAGAGGGAGATTCTAGAGGGATGAGGTGGGAGTAGATGTGTGGGGGAGCACCCTCTTAGAGGCAAAGGAATGGAGAGATGGGAGGGGAGGGGCTTGCAGAGGCTTAGAGACCAGGAAGGGGGATAACATTTGAAAGTAAATAAAGAAAATAACCATTTTTTTCTTAATTTTACAGAGATTGACAGGTGAATCTATGGAATAGAATTGAAGACACAGAATTAAGCCCACACACTTATGGTCACTTGATCTTTGACAAAGAAGCCAAAAATATGCAATGGAAAAAAGAGCATCTTCAATAAATGATACTGGTCTAACTGGTAGTCTGTATGTAGAAAAATGAAACTAGATCCATATTTGAGCTGATTGCACAAAGCTCAGGTCCAAGTAGATCAAGATAGTGAAAGTTTTTATGACTGAAGTTATTTTAGTTCTTGTCATTCCCTCTGTCACTACCTATAGAGTCTTGAAAAATTACATATCAGTCGTTTCACTCCACAGCTCTTCGTCCACGGAAAACCTTCTCATGTGCAATTCCTGGGAAGCTTCAGATGGCACCTTGAACATGGGACTTGGAAAAGGAGAGAACTACTGAGGAACACTGTCTGTAGGTGAAGCTCCACGGAAAAGGAATGAAGGTTAAGTATCCAGGGCCTGGTAAGCAACATAGAGTATTAAATTTAGCGCTAAAAATGTCAGGTTTTGAAGGCTATAGTTGCAAGGGGCAGAAAGAATGAAATAGCAATACTAGGTGAATCAGCATAGCCCAACGCTGAGATCAATTAGGGATGACAGTGATGTGAAACCGGGAATTTTGTCAGGCAAGTTGTCCACGGTCTAGAACCGTACTTCAGGCGAGAGAAAATTAGGGCATAAAAAATAAATAAATAAATAAATAAATAAAATTTAAAAAGTAAAAAAAAAAGGAGAGAAAAGCAAATTTTAGAAACGTGAGAAAGACTGAAGGAAAATGGATTTTAAAAGTCTCCTAGGCACAAGGAAAATTAAAAAACGCTCTCCCTCGCTTTATATGTCCTTGGTATATGTCCTTTGTTCGTCCTTGGTGCACCAATTTGTCCACATGTCAGTTTGTTTCTGGTTGTTTGAATGGCTGTTCTATGTTTCATGTTGAAAAGAAAAAATGGTAAAAACTTCATCTGCTGGTGGTCCATCTCTTAATGCAGTTTCAATTTATGGTTATTTATCCTAGAAAAAGCTATATAATTGTGGTTATTGGGTCCAAAGTGCTTTTTCTCTTAAATTTACAGCTAGAAAAAAGAAAAAATGTGTTTGATTTAAATTTATAAGATTTGTGGAGTTGCTTTATTCTTGTTTCTAATTGATATTAAAGACATAAGTATGTTTAAATGTTTTGACTATAAAATATTGGCTCATAAGTTTTTTTTTAAAGATGTAATGTCGGTAACAAAAAATTAGTTTAACACTGGTAATTCAGGGTTGGAGCCATCTTAAGCAACACATGGCATGACCCAACCCAGGAAATACAGGCCTCTAAGATATGCCCAGATTGGCATAATGTTTTATGTGGATCTGATCCTAAGAGATTAGTCTTATAAGAGATAAAATTTGAAATAATGTGTTCTTGATGAGATATTATAAGTTACACTGTCATGCATTCAAACATGAGAGCTGGCAGACAAACTTTACAGCGTGCAAGTAATGTGTTTGCCATTGATTTTAAAGGAAATAGATGGTTTAAAATTGGACCTGACTTTTCAAAGTTGTAGGTATTTTCTAATATTACAAGAGAAAGTTAAAAATTACATTTAAAAACTGGAGTTTTCAGCCTAATTAAAGGTTCATGACTCTCAAAGACAATTTCTATAGTGATAAAGTTTAAAAACAATTGTGGCCAGTATAGACCTGTTGCTACTTTTTCACAAGTTTATTAGATACAGTTGTAAAGGTAAAATTTTTCCAAGATTAAAAAGGAGATTTCAGTGAGATTTTAATAAAGTCTTTACGGGAGCCCTCAAATTACCATATTGGCTAACTGCAGGCTACACTCCTACACAGGTGGGTGTGGGTCTGACTTTAGATAATAGGCTCAGATTAAAAGGTATTTACATTGGATATTTATCCAGGTGTGGTTTAAAATACAGTTCAAATTTAAGATCTATGAAAGATCAGTGAGGCTATGTAGAACTTATGAAGGCATTAAAATTTGGCTTGCAAAATTATTAAAGATTTAAAAGGTTATTTTTGCTTTGCAGATCCAGACAATTGTAAAAGCATTTACTTCTAAAGAGTTAAGAAATGGTAATAGCCTTGTCTTATGTGAAAAAAAAATGTTTTGTCTCTGTTTTATTACAAAAAGCTAAGACTTTGAATCTTTCAGTGTATACTATTCATAAAATTTTATTACAGGCCCTTGTTCTTAACAACGGGTCTTTAAAAAAATTTTTTTTAAGTGTTTGTTGCTTCAAAAGATTCAAACATCATCAAAATGGTCATGGCTTGAGAATAATTCTATCCTTTTAAGAGGAAAAGCAACTAAAAATGCTACATTTATTTTCTATGCTTGCATAGTCATTGCCTATATTATTGCCTATTCTTAGTGTTCCAACTAAGATTAAAACAAATAATGGAACTAGATATTTATTATAGTCATCAAATATTTGAGATGTTTTTAACAATTTAATGTGATATAATTCTCAAATACTAGATATTGTGTAACCTTTAAACAATATCTTCTAAATAAAAAAAAAGAGGGAAATTGTATCCCTATGCATATTGTTTAAATTGTACTTTATATTTTTAAGAAAATTTTAAAATCTTGGATGCCAAGGAACTCCTTGCTGAGTGTATAGCATCCAACAACTAGGCAAGCTCATGCCTAGGTGAGATGAAAGGATCCACTTATTGTCATATGGCATGATCCTGATCAGTCATTTAATATGGGGAAGAAGGCATGTTTGTGTTTTTTCCACAGAATGCTGCAGAAGCATTCTAGCTGCTAGAGTGATGAATGTGACATGCTGAAAATAATGCCGACCTGTGAACTTGCTGAGTTCCCTGACAATGGTGACTTTACTTGCCTATGTCTCAGATTAAATACACTGCCTTGCTGTAAGCTTTAGATCTTGTGGGACAGAGAACAGTGGAGACTGTTAAAACTGACTTTTAAAAATTAATCTAAAAGATGAGTTATAATGACTCTTCTCCTTCCTTTAATGTGATCAGTTTACTCAATCATGAAGTGGTCTAGTAATAAGTCCAATATTGGGGATTCCAATTATGAAGATGACTAATAATCTTTATCAGCCAACTGAGTTAATTTCAAATATAGTCTCCATTCATTCTGAGAAGTAACAGGTCTCTGTTGATACTCAAAGCTGTGTCCCCCCACACTGGGAAGCTAAGCTTTGTGTTTTAAGAGAGGTTAATTTACAGTTGAATACCTTGGACCTTCCAGAGACAAGCTAATTTACAACTGAATATTGTTTCTTTATTAACTCTTTATCTTATATTTTAAACAGATTGTCTCCATCCAGGCTCACCTGAATTGGAAACAGGCGTGTCTGTTAAATGACCACCCTGTCTAACCACCCCAACCACACCCCCATCTCTGCCTACATGGTGCCCATGCTCCTCTCTCTACCTCGTGGCCTTTCTCTATAACATGTCTTCATCTTCCTCTCTGGGATCCAGAAAATCCACCTCCATGTCATTGCCCAGCAGTTATCTTCTGTCATCTTTATTTAGTCAATCAATTAGGAAACCTTTGTCTACCGAAAGAGATCTGCTGATCCCTCAACATAGGAACAGTTCAATAACTGACTTAGAAATAAAAATGTCTCTAGCCAAAACTTCAACTAAAATTAGTCAATGAATCTTGTTGGTTATAAAATCCTTAAGATTCTCCATGATATCCTTCATATGACATAAACAAATACATTACAATTGGTTATTAGTAAAAGTAACTTATAAAAAAGACAGATATCTTTCACTTGCTCAAATAAGGAGCAAAATTTCATGCTTAATTGATCTCTGCACCCAGCACAATCCAAACAAATATCTTAATAGTACTAAAATTATGGTTGTGAGATTCATACATTACAAAATATACAGCTTTGACAAGATTCATTCTCAGAAATGCTGAATTGATCTGCTTGGTCCCTTGCTCTCTGATACTGCCCAAAACAGCTTCTGGGATTGCTGCAGATTCCAGATCATCTTGCCTAATCTAACATTACAGACTGGTGTTGTCAACACTTCAGTCAAGCCCTGAGCCTTCTAAACATACAGAGACTGGATAACATATGCTAAAGGTAGCTTTCTAAAGTCTAAACAATTTTCTGATTTCCTACCCTCCCCACCCTTTAAAGTAACTTCTTATTGACCCTGATCAATCGAAGAAACCATGGAGAGTCATCAGCCCAACATCTTGGGTTTGGGTGTCTGGTTATGGTTATTTTACAAATTATAGATAGATTGTCATTTTAAGGGATCATTTGGAAATGGTCATGAATTTGAGAAGAGAGAAAATTAATGAGATAGAACACTAAATTTATTCTTAAACAGAATGTTGTGTAGCCATAATCTTACATTTGTAAAAAAAAAAAAATCTTTGTAATTGATGCAAAATTGAAGTTATAATTTCTTAAGTTGGTACAGAGTTTACATATTGGTATAAAATTAAGGTTTTTCATTGGTATGGACCTATTCAAATATTGGTACAAAATCTGAAATTAATATTGTTACTCTTTGAGAGGCATTGGGCCTATTCAACTCATTTAAGAACAAGATGATAAAATAACACAAGTGGCTACTGGCCACTTCCCTGACTGGGCCGGGGAGTGGCAGAGGAATGTTTAGGAGTACTCAGCCTCTGAGATAGCAAAGACATTTTCATTTTTTTTATTAGATATATTGTTTATTTACATTTCAAATGTTGTCCCCTTGCCTGGTTCCCCCATAAGCCATCTCCCCTTCCTCAATCAACCCTCCTCTGCTTCCCTGTCCTGGTATTCTTCTACACTATGGCATCAAGTCTTTCCAGGACTAAGGGCCTCTCCTCCCTTTGGTGTCTAGCAAGACCATCCTCTATTGCCTATGTGTCTGGAATCATGGGTAACTCCAAGTGTACTCTTTGGTTGATGGTTTTGTCCCTGGGAGTTTTGGGAGTACTGGGTGACTCATATTGTTGCTCTTCCTGTGGCACTGCAAATCAATTCGTCTCTTTGGGTCCTTTCTCTAGCTCCCCCATTAGGGACCCTGTGCTCAGTTCAATGGCTGGCTGAGAGTGTCCCCCTCTGTATTTGTCATGCACTAGGAGAGCCTCCCAGGTGATAGCTATATCCAGCTCCGGTCAGCCAGCACTTGTGGGCATCCACAATAGTGTCTGGGTTTTATAGCTGTATATAGGATGGGTCTCTGGGTGGGGTAGTCTCTGGATGGTCTTTCCCTCACACTCTGCTCTGCCTTTTGTCTCTGTATCTCCTTCTGTGGGTATTTTTTTCCACTTTCTACAAAGGACCCAAGTATCCATATTTTGTTCTTCCTCCTTCTTGGTCATCATTTGGTATGTGAAATGTGTCTTGGGTATTCCAAGCAAATAAATACATATTTTTCACAGATCTGAGATAGCTCTCATGCATATGCCTGACTGTGATTCCCCAAGAGCTCAAAATGGTACAGTCCAAAAAGCTTGCCTCAATGATGTATGTTGAAACCTGGCTCTATTGTCTTTTATTTTTGCAACTTTTGACACATGCATATATTTAAAAGGTGACTAGGAATATTTTTCAGAATGCATAGCATTAGTCAGTAAGAGAGACATCACAGTATTCCATTAAGCACTTCTCTCCTAGTGTTCCATCTAAGTAGTGGTTTATATTTTTTGCAGATTCTCAAATGATATAAAAACTGAATAATACAATGTGGAGGCAACTAACAATTACTATATAAATAAGTAAATTAACAGAGAGAAAAACAAACCTTCCTCTATTCTGCATCTCCAGATATTGTGGCTTAAGTGCTTTCCGTATTTTTGGATTTCTTATGGTAGTTTAAAAAACGGCTCATTTTGCCACTGTCTCTGGATGTTACAGAAATACTTCCTGATGAAGCATAATGTGGAACAGTTTGTTAGACTTGTGAAAATAAATAGGTTCTAAGAAATTATATTAAGTAACCATTTTTCTTTTCAAATTAATAATCATGAGGCACTATACACACAAAATTTTCCTTCAGAGGAAAATAACTGAAATTCTAGTAATGCAGAATGTAGCTTAAATTATGTTTGGTAGATGGGGACACTAAATGAGGGGGAATGTTTTATTAATATCAATATTGACTGTAAAAGAAATAGAATTAATCATTTTCTTACATTATAAATATAATCTTATATGGTACTACAATTATCTTTAATTATTTTTAGTAGAATCAAACAACTATAAGTACATGACAGAAAATATTTAATTATCATTTTAGTTATACATAAAATAACAAATGTTACAGCCATCATGTCACTATTCAATGAAAGATGGCACATGATATAGAGAAGCCTCATTATATACATACATATTACATGAAATATGCTATATTAAAAAGGTTTTTGCTCATAATAAAGCTGTTTCTAAATCTTTTCTGTCAGAGTAAGCAAATTATTAGGTAGTATGTTTGATGAGAGCAATTAAACTCACATATTTTCCAGGATGGTGACATCTTCCAGAGCTAAAACACAAAGCATCAAGCAAAAGCACCAAATATAATGAAAGGAGGAAAGTCTGTGTTGTAAGGTTTCCTTAAAGTTATTTTTTCTATTTTCCCTGCTGTCAGAACCACAATAGGCTACATTGTGATCTTCATATCCCATATGCAAAATATGCAGTTGATCATCCTATAGGCTAAAATGTTCTATGATATCTGAAAAAAAATCTAAATTGACTTTATCTGGAATATAAATTAAAACAGGAAACTTTACTAATACAATCAAATTGTGTAGAATAATAACAGGAACCATCTTAACCTGTGGTGCATTTGACATAGTGATACAGGCAACAGGATCACAAAGGCACCTAGGATTTGGCCTGTGTCATTCAGGATCTATAGTACTCATCTTACTACTCCAATAGCTGAATGAGTGGAAGTTCATGTGTCTCCTCAACTTCAAGACACTTCAGTAGCAAGGCTTAGGAGTTGTCTTAGTCAACAGGAGTTAACCAAGAATCAGCTTCTCTCTGAGTCTTTTTGGGTGATTCTTCTTTAGTATCAGTGTGGTCTTCATAGTTTATATAATTTTCTCAGGATAATAAGGTATTCACAAATTACAGATTCTTAGTATGTACATATACATCTATTTCCTAGTGCTCTCTCTGTTTCTTCTTTTCCTCTTGACCCTTATGTTGCATATTCATCATCTTTGCCTGTGTAATGGCTCTATATTATATTCTTTTTTTTTCATACTTCAGCTTTCCAAGTAGCAGCCACGATTTAATTGAGTGATCACTTCTAGTTGAGAGTACAGGTTTTTCCATACAAGGTTCTTTACAGGACTTTGTCCACTATTGATTACATTGGCTATTGAGAAATGAGGGACATTCTAATTTTTTTTCTGTTACTATGATTAGGCGTGCTAACCAATAGGTTAAGAGCACTTACTGTTCTTTTACAGAACCTTATTTCAGTTTCCAGAAAGTAAACCTGGTATCTCATAACTTCTGTTACTCTAGTTCCAGGGAATTAGATGTCACCTGGCCTCTGAATGCTCCTGTACATGCTTGCTCCTCACAAACACACTAAAGCATGAACACATACACACCATAATGAGTTAATCTTTAAGAATATTATAGTAAAACACCCTGACCAAAACAACTTAATAGAAGGGAAGATTTGTCTAACTTACACTTTCATATCACTGTTCATGATTGAGAAAAGTGAGACAGGATCCCAAAGGAGTTTGAATCAGACACTATGAAGGAACACTGCTGGCATTTTCTGGTTTGTCTAGTCTTCTTATACAGCCCAGGATCACCAACCCAGGTAATAGCAGTGAACTAGGATAATGTGCATCAATTAACAATCAAGACAGCTCCGCCCAACATGCCCACAGTCCAATTTGATACAGATAATCCTTCAAACATGAACCAATTCTCAAGGGCTTATAGCTTTGTTGAGATGAAAATTAAAGCTAACAAGAACAGTAGGTTAGGAAAGTGGACTAGTAACATAGAATCTGTGTAGTTTCCCTTGGCCATGGATCAGCTTCCGAGAAGGCTCCCTTTGCAAAGGAACTACATGTGCACCAACATCTCTTACACATAAGTGGCATCTCCTACTTCTCAAATATATTTATTGCATGCTCATCTCAAATTTCAATACAACATATTTTCTCTATATAACTTGTATTAGCTCACATCTCTAGAGATTTTCTTCATATTTTTCATGCGTCCTTGATTCTGATAATTTACCTATAACACTTACTGAAATTCTATTTTTAAACATTAGAATATAAAAGAACCCTGTATCTTCTTCCTGATATTTTAGAGCTATACACCAATTATGCTCTATTTTACATACTAAATGTGTTCTATTTACAAAACTCCATTTTAATATTTTTTAAAAATATAAGAAATTTCCTTCTTCTCTGTCCAAAGGACCACACAGGCTAGTGAGTGTTTTTAGTATTCAGTAAATATTTACTGCACACATCACTATTATTATACCATAATACTTATTGAATGCCTTAGATCTTTGAGACAGGATTATGACTTCTGGAATCTGCATTAGTGAACAATGGAAGAGGGAAAAAACTCTAATATGTTAGAATTTGAATTCTATTAGTGGAAAAAAAACAGGGAAGTTATATATATATCTCTATCTATATCATATATATATATATATATATGGAAGGGGTTGTGTGTATATTAGGAAAGAAGGCAGTTATTCTTATGAAAAAAATTCACAGAAGAAAATAAATGGTATGCTACAAGCTGCATAATTAGTTTTTCTAATGGAGAAATTGAAGGGGTCCTCATGAATAAATCCTAAGTAAAAATAATTAGGAGTAGGATTTCCTGGTCTCTAATGCAGAGCTCCTAGCAAAGGAAATGGCTAAGTGCCATTGGTGAAAGTATGCCTGCTATTTCCAGGAAACAATAAGGATGTTATAATGGATGAGGGAGAAAAATGAATTGAAGGCTGAAAGTAGAGATATCAGGGTAGGAAGTAGACTCTACCAGGGCCTTACAGGCAGTTGTACTCTTTTTAGTGTTTTCCAGTAGAGCACCATAATTCTTCTATTTTAGAAAAATCAATTTGGCTTTTGTGTCACTAACAAAAAAATGGCAGTCCACCAGAATCTTCCTAGATTGCTTCTGTCAAAATGGAGGTAAGAGATATTAGTGATATTCCTAAAAGTATCAGGGTAATGAGGTCATGAGAAGTGTTCCAATTCTGGTTATTATCTAAAGATGAAGGTCACAGATTAGATGACAGATACCATGTTGATAATAAGGGAAAAAAACAATTTACCAAAAATAAATCCCTTATTTTAAAGGCCTTTGTGACTGAGAGGATGCCACAACCAATTATTAATTCAAAGTTAAATTTTAAGAGGCCAATAAACAAAAACAACTTAGGATTGAGGACCCATATAGTCATAGAAGGGTAGAATTAATGTACAAATTCCAGATTTATCAGACTATGGAAAAGATATTAAGTTGTAAGGATTATATAAAAATACGAAGAAAATAATAACAACAGCAACAACAACAAAGATTATAGGAAAAGATATGAAAAAAAATCCAAGAACTGTGAGTTGGGGAGCTTTCCAAATGGAGGTAGGAGATTCACAACACCTCAATAGTAACCAAAAATGAGCAGATGTGATTGAAAGGGACTGAAGAGTAGTGGGGTACAGAAGCTTAGAGAGCATAGTTTTTGGAAGAGAAGGTGGAGGATACAGAGTTTTCAATATGTAGAAGGTACTAAGTAAGGTCAGTGATTACATGGCAGGGATAGCAGGATAGTAGAGCTATTGTTAGGAAATTAATTATGAAATAATATCCAGAGTGAAAAATAAAAACATATTAAACTAAGGGTAGAATTATAGAAAGATAGAAAACTAATCACAATTAGACATCAACAGTCTAAATAACCTAATTAAAAAATAGGGTAAACAGCTAAACAGAATTCTCAACAGAGAAATCTCAAATAACTGAGAAGCACTTAACTCATCATCAGGGAAATGCAAATCAAAATGACCCTGAGATTCCATCTTACATCCATCAGAATGGCTTAGGGAACAAAACAAAACAAAAAAAAAAAACAAACCTCAAGTAACAACACATGCTGGTAAGGATGTGGAGCAAAGGGAAAACTCCTACACTGGTGGTGGGAGTGCAAACTTGTACAACCAGTTTGAAAATCAATTTGGCAGTTTCTGTTGTAGAAAATATTCAAGCCCAATCCAGGATTTCTACCCTGCCTTTCATCATTCTGTTCCCAGACAAAAGAACCACATGTCCTTTATATTTATAAGTCTTTATTAACACTAATGCTGTGCAGATATTCATCCTCTATGTTATTAAAATTTATTTCCTATCTATAGTCTCAAGTTATTACTTACTGTGTTTCATCTGGACTGCTCTTAACTCAAACTGGCCAACCCTCAGAGCCATGTTTTCTTGACTCCTAGCCCATGTCATTCTTCCTCTTTCTCCACCATCTTCTCTCTTCCCTAGTGGTCTCGTCTGACTCCAAGACCTGGAACACTAATCCCTGCCTACCTCAATTCCACTAAGCTTGTCTGGAGCAAAATCAACCAACCACCCAAACGAACAAAAGAAACCCACAAAATCTTTTACAAAAATACTAAGTCATGGGTTAATGTGGTCACTGAAAAAATCATGGACACCTGAAGATTTCCTTATATTTGTAAACAATTACTAAGTATTACCTTCACAACATAGCTTACCAGACTACTGTGCAATTCTTTTTTTTATTATTTATACTTTTATTTACATTCAAAATTATTTCCCCTTTCCCATTTCCTCCCATCCCGAAAGTCCCATAAGCCCCCTTCCCTCCCTCTTTTCCCCATTCAAGCCCCTCTCGCTTCTCTGTCCGGGCATTCCCCTACATCCAGGCTTTCCAGAACCAAGGGTCTCTCATTCCATCTTCTTGGAAATCTTTGATATGCCTATTGTGTCTAGGGTATTTCGAGATTCTGGGTTAATATCCCCTTATCAGTGACTGCATACTATGTGTGTTCTTTTGTGATTGGGTTACCTCACTAAGGATGATATTTTCAAGTTCTGACCATTTGCCTAGGAATTTCGTGAATTCATTGTTTTTAATTGCAGAGTAGTATTCCATTGTGTAAATATACCACAACTTCTGAATCCATTCCTCCGTTGAGGGACATCTGGGTTCTTTCCAGCTTCTGGCTATTATAAATAAGGCTGCTATGAACATAGTGGAGCATGTGTCCTTATTGCATGCAGGGGAAGCCTCTGGGTATATGCCAAGGAGTGGTATAGCCGGATCCTCCGGGAATGTCATGCCCAGTTTTCTGAGGAACCGCCAGGCTGCTTTCCAGAGTGGTTGTACCAGCTTGCAATCCCACTAGCAGTGGAGGAGTGTTCCTCTTTCTCCACATCCTCGCCAACAACTGCTGTCTCCTGTGTTTTTGATCTTAGCCATTCTGACTGGTGTGAGATGGAATCTCAGGGTTGTTTTGATTTGCATTTCCCTAATGACTAAGGATGATGAACATCTCTTTAGGTGCTTCTCAGCCATTAGATATTCTTCAGGTGAGAACTCTTTGTTTAGCTTTGTACCCCATTTTTAATAGGGTTACTTGCCTCTCTGGAGTTTAACTTCTTGAGTTCTTTGTATATATTGTATATTAGTCCTCTGTCGTATGTAGGGTTGGTAAAGATCATTTCCCAGTTAGTTGGTTGCCACTTTGTCTTTTTGACAGTGTCTTTTGCCTTGCAAAAACTTTGTAATTTAATGAGGTTCCATTTCAACATGCAGAAGAATGCAAATTGACCCATTCTTATCTCCTTGCACTAAGCTCAATTCCAAGTGGATCAAGGACCTCCACATAAAACCAGACACACTGAAACTAATAGAAAGGAAACTAGGGAAGAACCTTGAACATATGAGCACAGGGGAGAATTTCCTGAATAGAACTCCAATAGCTTATGCTCTAAGATCAAGAATTGACAAATGGGACCTCATTAAATTACTGTGCAATTCTTAATCAAAATATCTATGTGGACCCATTTTTGTATAAATAAATAAAACTGAAGTGATTAAAAAAAGAAAACTCATCACAATATTTGTTTTTGATCTTAACTTTTATTCCCTCATGATTACAAAACATTCAGTTAATATAAGTCTCTCTCTCTCTCTCTCTCTCTCTCTCTCTCTCTCTCTCTCTCTCTCTCTCTCTCTCTCTCCTCCCATTAAAAGAAAGCAACACTGCTTAAGTAATAGTAATATTTTGTTTAAGGGATTGGTGAATATGTGATAACACGTTTTTAATGTATTTTACTTTGCCTAGTATTGGTCTATGTTTACATCCATGTGTTCTTATTCATTTACCCTTAAAATGATGACTTCAATCTGCATTTCACTGATTAAGAAAATGAACACAAGGAAGTTAAGCACCAATGGCCATACACTAGAATTTGCCCGGACTGTGATGCTGACCTGTGAGATTTGTCTTCAAAACTGCTCTTAACTGCTATTTTATCTTTCATCTCAAGAAATCTGATTATGTGTTGCCTGAGGCATATGAGAAATTCCACAGATGTTCACTGAATTTGACTGTAGGACATCAGCATGATTTTCATTCTCAAATCTAGAAATAATCTTTCATCAAGGATTTGATGGGCAGTTCCTAAAAGTATCCATAGAGCTCAAAAGGAGTTTTCAGGTAGAGAAGATAAGAATGCCAAGGGGTGCAACCTGGGCCACTTACAGGTAGAGTGGTCACAGCTGTTCATATCCCAGATTCAAATCAAAACCTCACCTTTTAAAAGCAAAACCCAAATGTGGCTGAATCAGTCCAAATGTACAACCAGGTAGTTAACATCTATTTCCTTGTTGAATTGCCATATATGTTAGATTCTGATTAGTTCTCTTGGCACTGACACACATACTAATCTAGATTGGTTGCTTTCTGGCTGTGGTATTCTGTAATAAAGTGAAGCAGAGAGTCAAACAAAATGAAATGTCAGCTCAGTGCCAACATAATTCTGATCTTCCAATTTCATTCAGAGTTCAGCTTTCAACTAGAGTCCTACAGTGGCTTCTGAGAAACCTTCAGTAATAAACTGGTAACATTCTTCAGCTTTCACTTGACTCTTCAGTGTGTTTCTGTGAACTACCTCACAGTTGTTTTTCTTACACAAGGTGGAACTTACTATCATTTTAATTTTTTACACTCAATATTTTATTCCCTGTACTCCCCAATCCACCCTCAAACCATACCTCTTCCTGACCCCTCTGTCTCCACGTGGATATCCCCACCCCCACCTCCCATCCCCAAGCTCCACCCTGACCTCTAAACTCCCTGGGGCCTCCAGTCTCTTGAGGGTTAGGTGTGTCATCTCTGAATGAACACAGACCCTGAAGTCCTCTACTGTATGTGTGTTATATATGAGATACCCATCATTCATTTTTAAGTAAAAGGTGCTTAGCATGCTAGGTTTAAAAAGTATAAAAGTTACATTATATATTTATAGAATATGGCTATACATGTCACAATGACATTTTATGTTCTGAAATATTTTTGTTTCTGATTTCATAGTCACAATTGTATTTAAAGCCTACTCCATGAAGTGGAACCTATACCTGATAGTTCTAAAGTGGCCAAGATCCTGAGAATAGATTGGTTATGGGCCCTAGGGGGCGGGGGGGGGACCTACTACCACTATTTTGCTGAAGAAACAGAGCAATAAAATAAAATAAGATAAAATAAAATAAGATAAGATAAAATAAAATAAAATGCTATTCTTATATATCAGTGCCTTGAATGTTTCTCTTTATTTATTAATGTTTAAAGTCAATTCTAAAAGAAATTTAGCATCTTGAAATCATGTAACACACATGTAGCTACCATTAAATAATAAATTCTCTAGTTATGACATTGAAAATTTATTTATTTATTTATTTATTTATTTATTTATTTATTTATATTAAGGTTTATATTCTTTGGATAAGTGCAAGGTTTATGGGCTATCATAGTACAAATATGGAAGAGCTTGTTACTGAGAGTGATTTGAATTGTGAGGATCTGATCCAAGAAGTTTCAGTAAAGAATTTCAATATGTGGTCTAGAGATTGTTTTTGTGGTATTTTGGTGAAGAATGTGACTACTTCTTACATTTGTCTGAAGAGTCTTCCTGAGGCTACAGTGAAGAGACTCAGATTAATTGTACTGACAAAGGAAGTCTCATAAATGCCCAACATAGACTTTGTACTCTTGTTAAGTCTCATGAAGAGTATTTGAAACAAGTGTAGTAATCTGAGAAAGGAAAAATATAAAGTTCAATCATTAAAGGGACATCAAGAAGTGAAATGGAGCTGAACCCTGTATTCAAGGATATTAAATTGAATTAAGGGGGTAGTAATCTGGGGACAAGATCTCACCCAGCTAAATGTAGGTACAGGCATGGTAGTACAAGTTTTTAATCTCAGGAAGCAAAGACAAGCAGATCTCTGAGTTCAAAGTCAGCCTAGAACAGAGCAAACTCTAGGTGAAGAAAACCTTAAATCCAGGCTTAGTGGATCACACATTGAATCCCAGTGCTTAAGAGACACTGAGGTTAATGTCAGTCTATATAGCAAGTTCCGGGACAGCCAAGCTTAGGCAGTGAAGGAGTTGGAAAACAGAAAGCTGGTGATAATGTAATAGAACAAGGGGATCATGTTCCAGTCCCAGGAAGCAACAGAACTCAGCAACTTTGGCCTCATGGCTCTGGCTTTCTAGTTACAAGTCATAGTTCACCATGGCATTTAAAACCAAAACCTGCCATCACATCGCATAACCACTTGGAATGTATGCTATTATTTGATCACTTTCTCCAGTCTTACATAGCACAGAGTAGTTTCCCTATGGAATGGTACCACCAACAAGGTCATTTCTTTAAACTTCATTTAGTATAATCAAGATAGTGTCTCACACACAACATCAGAGAGTCACTGTCAGTGTGATTTTAGATTGTTATACACTGACAATTAGCACAAACCTTCTCTTGGAAGCTCTTAAGATGATGACAATCACTGAATAAGATAAAGTATTCCAAACTAAAGACTGTTAAATTTTAATATATTATAATTTGAGTTGAGATGAAAACAGACATTCGACACTAAGAGGTCAGGCACAAAATGTTACAAAGATCTGTAAAATGCAATATGTAGAACATTGACTGAGGACATGAAGAATACAATGTGACAGAGGACAAACCACAGAATGATGTCATTTGAGAAAAGACTTCATTCTGAGGACAGATTTAAGAAGAATGGGAATTGGTACTGGAAATCTCAACAGAAGAAAGTAAGTACAGAAGCAATAGAGAAAAGTTTTAAAAAATGCACATTCTATCCTGTGAACTCCTTCTAACTCCCTATCATTATAAATACACTAAACCCTAGGTGCTGCAAAGTCAAACCACACTCATTATTTTGAAATCATGGTGCACTTGTTTTCAATTCTCTGTCCTCTGGCATAATTTATTCTGCCATAATTATTGTGAATTCCATGAATTCTCACAAATACCATTTCTTGTGTGCAATCGTTTTCAGTCTCTACACTAGAATGTGTTCCTATTGCTGTGTTGTGACCACAGAGGATATGAAACTTGGTTTGGCTATTTTGAATAAAATGATGGCTTCTGGTTTCCATCTGCACCCAGAGCTGATACTGTGCCACCTGACTTCATACCCAAATAGTGCCTGGAGAGAGCTGGCCTCCCAGGAGTGCAGACAACTCTGTAAGGGTAGGTAAAACCACCACTGTTGCTCAGAGGGTCCCTCCCAGATCCCTCAGGACACAGGAACCAAGGAGCAGCCTGGAACAGGAGCATTTAGGTTTGCATCTGCAACTTGAGCTGATCCTGCACCACAGTGCTACATATACCAACAGGAGAGAGCTGGTCACCCAGGAGTGCTGACACACCTGTGAGCACAAGTAAGACCATCACTTCTCTTCAAATTCTTGATCCAAGAGGGACCCTCCCGAGCTATCAGGACACAGGAAAAAAGGAACAGCCAGGGACAGGATCCTTCCAGTTTCCATCTGTACCCTGGAACTGACCCTGTGCCACAGTTCACCATACCCAAATGTGTCCTGGAGATAAATAGTCTCTCAGGAATACTGACACAGAAGTTTGCAGGAGGGATAAACCATTGTCAGAGACAACAAACCTGCTAACAGTATAAATAACCAGATGGCAAAAGGCAAGGGCAAGAATGTAAGCAACAGAAACCAAGGCTATTTGGCATCATCAGAACCCACTTCTCCCACCACACCAAGCCCTGGATACACCAAAACACCAGAAAAGCTAGACACTGATCTCATGATGATGATAGAGGACTTTAAGAAGGACATAAATACCTTTCTTAAAGAAACACAGGTAAACAGGTAGAAGCCTTTAAAGAGGAAACACAAAAACCCCTTAAAGGATTACAGGAAAACAGAACCACATAGGTGAAGGAATTGAATAAAACCATCCAGGATCTAAAAATGGACAAAGAAACAATACAGAAATCAAAAAGTGAGACAACCCTGGAGAAAGAAAACCTAGGAGAGAGATCAGGAGTCATAGATGTAAGCATCACCAACATAATACAAGAGATAGAAGAGAAAATCTCAGGTGCAGAAGATAACCTAGAAAACATTGACACAACAAAGAAGCAAAATGCAAAAAGCTCCTAATATAAAACATCCAGGAAATCCAGGTCACAATGAGAACACGAAACCTAAGGATATAGGTATAGATTGTAAGCAAATCTGTCTACTTTAAAAGACTAGAAATGAAAAACAAAATCTTTGCCAAATTCTTTGGAGAATACTGCATTTGCTTATGCATTAATCAGTATCCAAAGCTTCTGTTAAATCAGGCATCCTCCCAGTCTTCTTTTTTCTATAGCATGGTTTTAAAGCCTGCCTCCTTGACATGCTCTATATATTCTGTTGTATTTGTTTCACTGTCCCACACTTAACTCAGGTGTGCTAAAATAAAAGTAACATTTTAACAAAAAAATAAAAAGAAAAGAAAAAAGAAAAAAAAAGAGTGAAGATTTCCAACTTAAAGGGCCAGTAAATATCTTAAAACTTCCATAACCTAAAGAAAGAGATGCACATCAACATACAAGAAGCCTACAGAACTCCAAGTAGACTCCACCAGAAAAGAAATTCTTCCAGTCATATAATAGTCAAAACACCAAATACACAAAGCAAAGAAAGAACATTAAAATCAGTAAGGGATAAAGGTCAAATAACATATAAAGGCAGACCTCTCAGAATTACACCAGATTTCTCACCAGAGATTATGAAAGCTACAAGATCCTGGACAGATCGCATACAGACCTTAGGAGAACACAAATGTCAGCCCAGACTACTATACCCAGCAAAACGTTCAATTACCATAGATGAAGAAACCAACATATTCTATGAATTAAAAAAAAAAAAACAAATTTACACAATATCTTTCCACAAATCCAGCCCTACAGAGGACAATAAAAGGAAAACACAAACACAAGGAGGGAAACTACACCCTAGAAAAGCAAGAGAGTAATCTTACAACAAACCCAAAAGATGATAGCCACTCAAATATAAAAATAACAGGAAGGAACAATCACTAATCCTTAACATCTCTTAACATCAATGGACACAATTACCCAATAATAGGATACAGACTAAGAGACTGGATATGTAAACAGGATCCACATTTTGCTGCACAAAGGAAACGCACATCAGTGTCAAAGACAAACACTACTTCAGAATAAGGGGATAGAAAAAATTTTTCTAAGCAAATGGTCCCAGGCAACAAGCAGGATTAGACATTCTAATATTAGAAAAATCAAATTTCAACCAAAAGTCATTAAAAAAGATAAGCAAGGAAACGTCATATTCATCAAAGGAAAAAAATCTACCAAGAAGAACTCTTAATTCTGAACCTCTATGCTGCAAATACAAGGGTACCAATATTTATAAAAGAAATTTTACTAAAACTCAAAGCACACATTGCACCTCACATAATAATAGTGGGAGAATTCAAGGCCCCACTCTCATCAATGGACAGATCATGGAAACAGAAACTAAATAGAAACACAGTAAAGCTAAAAGAAGTTATGGATTAAATGAATTTAACAGATATCTATAGAATGTTTCATACTAAATCAAAAGAATATACCTTCTTCTCCACACCTCATGGTACCTTCTCCAAAACTGACCATATAACCATTCACAAAACAAACCTCAACAGCTATAGGAAGATTGAAATTATCCATACCTCCTATCAATTGCTGTGGATTAACGCTGGTCTTAATAGCAACAAAAACAACAGAAACCCACACATACGCTGAGACCGAGGAACACTCTGCTCAATGATAAATTGATCAAGGAAGAAATATAGAAAGAAATTAAAGACGTTTTAGAATTTAATAAAATGAAGGTACAACATACCTAAACTTATAGGACACAATGAAAGCAATGGTAAGAGGAAAACTAATATCTCTGAGTGCTTCCAAAAGGAAACTGGAAAGAGCATACACTAGCAACTTAACAGCACACCAGAAAGCTCTAGGACAAAAAGAAGCAAATATACCCAAGATGAGTAGATGGCAGGAAATCATCAAATTCAGGACTGAAATCAAACAAGTAGAAACAAAAATAACTATACAAAAAATTAACAAAACCAGGAGCCAGTTCAGAAAATCAACAAGATAGATAAACCCTTAGCCAGACTAATCAGAGGGCACAGAGACCATGTCCAAATTAGCAAAATCAGAAATAAAAAGTGAGATATAACAACAGAAACTGAGGAAAATAAAAAAAAATCATCAGATCCTACTACAAAAGCTTATACTCAACACAACAGGAATACCTGGATGAAATGAACAATTTTCTAGACAGATAACAAATACCAAAGTTAAATCAGTATCAGATAAACCATCTAAATAGTCCCATAACTCATGAAGAAATAGAAGCAGTCATTAAAATATCCCAACCAAAAAAGCCCAGGACCAGAAGGGTTTAGTGAACAATACTATCAGATGTTCAAAGAAAACCTAATACCAATACTCTTCAAACTCTTCCACAAAACAGAAAGAACACTACCCAATTTGTTTTATGAAGCCACAATTACTCTGATACCAAAATCTCACAAAGACCCAACAAAGATAGACAACTTCATATGAATATCCCTTATGAATATTGATGAAAAAATACTCAATAAAATTCTCACAAACCAAATCCAAGAACACATCAAAATGATCATTCACCATGATCAAGTAGGCTTCATTCCAGGGATGCAGGGATGGTTCAATTTATGGAACATCCATCAACTTAATCCACAACATAATCAAACTCAAGGTAAAAAACACATGAGCATTTGTTAGATGCTGAAAAATCATTTGACAAAATTCAACATCCCTTCATGTTAAAAGTCTCAGAAAGATCAGGAATTCAAGGCCCATACCTAAACATAGTAAAAGCAATATACAGCAAGACAGTAGCCAACATCAAACTAAATGGAGAGAAACATGAAATATTCCCACTAAAATCAGGGACTAGACAAGACTGCCTTCTCTCTCCCTATCTATTCAATATATTACTTGAAGTTCTAGCTAGAGCAATCAGACAACAAAAGGAAGTTAAAGGGATACAAATTGCAAAGGAAGAAGTCAAAATATCACTATTTGCAGATGATATGATAGCATATTTAAGTGATTCCATAAACTCCACCAGAGAACTCCTAACAGCTGATAAACAACTTCAGCAAAGTGGCTGGAAATAAAATTAACTCAAACGAATCAGTAGCCTACATATACTCAAAGAATAAACAGACTGAGAGAGAAATTAGGGAAATGACACCCTACACAATAGTCACTGACAACATAAAGTGTCATGGTGTGATTCTAACCAAACCAGTGAAAGATCTGTATGAGAAGAACTTCAAGTCTCTGAAGAAAGAAATCAAAGAAGACCTCAGAAGATGGAAAGATCTCCCATGCTCATGGATTGGCAGGGTTAATATAGTAAAAATGGCCATCTTCCCTATCAAACTTCCTACTCAATTCTTCCTAGAGTTAGAAAGAGCAATTCTCAAATTCATCTGGAATTAAAAAAATAAAACCAAGAAAGCTAAAACTATTCTCAGCAGTTAAAGAACTGGGGGAATCAGTATCCCAGGCCTCAAGCAGTACTACAGAACAATAGTGTTAAAAACTGCATGGTATTGGTACAGAGACTGGCAGGTAGATCAGTGGAACAGAACTGAAGACCCAGAAATGAACCCACACCTATGCTCATTTGATCTTTGACAAAGGAGCTAAAACCATCCAGTGGAAAAAGACAGCATTTTCAACAAACGGTGCTGTTTCTACTGGTGATCAATATGTAGATGAATGCAAGTTGATCCACTTTCATCTCCCCATAAAAAGCTCAAGTCCAAGTGGATCAAGGACCCCCACATAAAACCAGACACACTGAATCTAATAGAAGAGAAAGTGGGGGAAAGTCTCTAATACATGGGCACAAAGGAAAAGTTTCTGAACAGAACATCAATGGCTTATGTTCTAAGATTAAGAATTGACAAATGGGACCTCATAAAATTGCAAAGTTTCTGTAAGGCAAAGGACACTTTCAGTAGGACCAAATGGCAATCATTTTATTGGGAAAAGATCTTTATCAATCCTACATCTGAAACAGGACTAATATCCAATATATACAAATAACTCAAGAAGGTAGACTCCAGAGAAACAAACATCCCTATTAAAAAATAGGGAACAAAACTAAGCAAAGAATTCTCAACTGAGGAAACTCGAAGGGATGAGAACCACCTAAAGAAATGTTCAACATCCTTTGCCATCAGGGAAATGCAAATCCTGAGATCCTACCACACATGAGTCAGAATGGCTACTATCAAAAACTCAAGTAACAGCAGATGCTGGCAAGGAAATGGAGAAAGAAGAGCACACCTTCATTGCTGGCAGGATTGCAAGCTGATACAACCACTCTGGAAATCAGTGTGGTAGTTCCTCAGAAAATTGGACACCTGAGGACCCAGCTATACCACTCCTGGGCATATACCTAGAAGATGTTCTAACTTGTAATAAGGACACATGCTCCACAATGTTCATAGCATCCCTATTTATGAAAACCAGAAGTTGTAAACAACCCAGATGTCCCTCAACAGAGGAATGGATTCAGAAAATGTGGTACATTTACAGAAGGGAATACTATCAGCTATTAAAAACAACAACTTTATGAAATTTTCATGCAAATGGATGGAACTTGATAATATTGTCCTGAGTGAGGTGACTCTGTCACACAGGAACAAACATGCTATGTACTCACTGATAAATGGATATTAGCCCAAATACTCAGTATACCCAAGATTCAATTCAGACCATATGAAGCCTAAGAAGGAAGAGCAAAATGTAGAATGTGTCAATGTTTTTTAGAAGGGTGAACCAAATACTCACAGAAGGAAATATGGAGACAAAGTGTGGAGCAGAGACAGAAGGAAAGGCCATCCAGAGACCGCCCCACCTGGGGATCCATCCCATGTACAGTCACCAAACCCAGACATTATTGTGGATGCCGGAAAGTGTTTTTGATGGAAGCCTGATATGGCTGTCTCCTGAGAGGCTCTGCTAGAGCCTAACAAATACAGAGGTGGAAGCCCATATTCAACCATTGGCTTGAGCTTGGGGGTTCCCAATGGAGTAGCTAGAGAAGTGACTGAAGGAGCTGAGAGGGTTTGCAGCCTTATGTAGAAAGCAACAGTTTCAACAGGCCAGACCCCAGGATCTCCCAGGGACTGAACCACCAACCAAAGAATACATATGGAGAGACCCATGGTGCTGGCCACATACTTGGCAGAGGATGTCTTTGTTAGACATCAGTAGCAGGAGAGGTCCTTGAGCCTGAGGGGGTTTCCAGTGTAGGGGAATGCCAGTGCAGGAGGACCGGAGTGGGTGGGTGGTGGAGCACCCTCATAGAGGCAATGGGGAGAGAGGATGAGATAGGGGATTGCTGAAGAGGGGAAAACATTTGAAATGTAAATAAAGAAAATATCCAATCCAAAAAAAAATGAAGTGATGACCTTAACAAGAACAATTTTATTGTGGTGCTTCAAGCAGAAACCAAAAAATAAAGGATTAAAAAAGGAGTGGCTAGTAACTAGAAAATCTGTGTGCAGAGTTAGCTACTGAATTCAGCTAAGAGATGAAAGAGTTACTTTAAGAGAACGCAATCAAAGCATGAGGTAAAGTATTAAAAATAAAGTATTTGTTAGGAACATTTATCAGCTGAAAGAAAATATTTAAGATATGAAATAGTAGATGTAATTGTGTGGAAGTTAAAGAAGAGTAATAAATATAACCAAAAGGGAGAGGGGAATTTTCTCTAAGACTGAAAGGGAAAGAGAAGGAGATGTTAGTACAGAAAAAATTGTTTAGATGAAAAATCGAAGATACTCCTGTTATTGACTGAATGTCTTTTGTAACAGTTATGATTATTTTGTTGAATGATCATATGAATTTAGTAAAAGAACATAAAAGGTTGGAATGAATAATAAAGGAAAACGATATGACTAGAAAATTAGAAAACCAAAGCCCTCCTATAACTAAACTAAAAAAAAAAAAGAAGAATCATATAAGAGTCCTAGAGCTAAGTAGCAAAGTTATAAATATTAACATTTTCATTTTACATAATAGAAATTAATTGTAAAATTCCAGAATTAATAAGGAGCTATGTAAGTCAGAAACTGATATAATTACCACAGAACTTATTTAAGCTATTTCCAACAGCAAGGATAGAGACATTTTCATTGTATAACAGATAAATCTATGGATCTTAATCTGTCTCACACTCAGGATTTTGGTATTTTCACATCACTAAATGTTCCAAAAATAAGTAAAGATATTCAGGTCAGCAATGATCCAGAAAACAATAATCAATGGTGTGTTATACTGTGAACATGATTTTACTATTTTAGAATTTTAAAAATAAATTTGTATTAAGTCTAAGCTGATAGCATTACAATTAAATCTTAAATTTGTTTTAAAATACTAAAATGCAGTAACAAAGAAAACTTTTTAAACACTTAAAGCTACCTTTCTTGATTAAAACACTTAAAGACAGACAACAGTATAGTTTAAAACTTAAACACATATAAAACTAAAAATAGTTCAGATAATTTACACAGTTTACAACTTATAGTGGCATGAATGTTTTTCTTTTTTTAACCCACTATAAAATGCCTCAAGTTAATAATATCATTTATCTTTCCCAAAATATCACAATCAAGCAGTTAACTAAAATACAGTAATGTGTGTAAGTGCCTAGGTGGTTGTTTGAATACTCAATCTACCACTTACTACCTAAGTGATCTTGGAAATATAATTTTGACATCCACACCTGTTATTGCTTTTGTGAAATAGAGAAAAAAAATACACAAGAGTTTTTGTGAGACTAAACAGACTGCTGTATAAAAGAATCAATACAACAGGCAATACAAAGTGAGATTTTAGGAAATGGTGGCTATTCATTTCAGTTATGACCTCTACAACTCACAATTTTATGTTTACAGGTTTTTCCAATTGGATACGTTTTAGAAATCATTTGCAATATTAGGAAGAACTTGTTAATTTTTGAAACAGTTTAAAAATATTACTAACATGTTACATATCCACATGGTATTTCTTGACAAAATAGGTGAATCTATATTAAAACATTACAGAAAAATATCTTTTGATTGTTTCCAAAAGTATCATATTTTAAGATCTGTGTTTATAAAGATGTGTTGATATTTGAAACTTGGAGATGCAAGTGTAATATATATCATTAAAAAATAACAATATCTTCAGTCAAATGTTTATTGATGAAATGCTAATGTGGATGATTGCAATCAGTTACTGAAATGCAGTGTGAAATGCTTCATCCATAAACTGGATACAATTGTTCACCTTCACCTTCATTATTCACTAATTTATTTTAATTTTCTTTCTCATATGAATGCACAGTGTTTCAGGAGTTAGTCAAATTTTGCCCTACCCAAGGAATATTTTAGTTCGAAATTCTTTTTATTACCAATTTTGTTATTCAGATGTGCTTCAATAAAACCTGATAAAATTTTTACTAAAAAAGAAGTCAAAATAAACAAATAATTAGCACTTGGTTTTACCTTACAGATTACCGAATCATAAAAATACAATTGAAAGAGTATCATTTAGCGAAACAATTCATATGTAAATATGTTTTAAATTTCTCCATATTAATGAATGAGTTTAAAATGGTATATCTGAGGCTGAAGGCTATAGTACAAACATAGAGGCATTGCTTGGAATTCGAATGGCACTGTATTCTATCTTTGTCACCAAAATAAACAAACAACATTTCCTGGTCTTTGTAAGAGGAAGAATGTTCCCAATGGAAGGACTATTACATAATACTTTAAATATCTATCTATTCTTTTTCTCAGCTAACCTTGAGGTGCATATCTCTCTGGATGGAGGACTTATTATAAAATATCTACTGTTTCATATGCAAATATGTCAAACTTGACTTTGAAGAGTCAAGAGCACTGAGCCAGATGTTTTCTGAAAATTGAATGCTCATAGTCTTACTGATGATAGGAGGTGAATAGAGGATACCTCTATTCACCTGCTACAGGATAACAGATTGGGGGTGACAGAGTGTGGTGCTGCAAGCTGAAGTACTCTGGGAAATTCTCCTGTACATAAAGGTCTAATAGGACTATTGTTTCCAGTTACCAGTTTAGCAAGAAAAGGGTTAACTTACTGAGAGTAAAGCATTAAAATCATAATATTAAGACTTGTTGTAGATGGAAACTGAAAACCTAAGGAGCATCTGGAGAAAGGGGTCTGAACAACAAATTCCCTTTCAGCTTTGTTGAAATTTTTACCATTACTAATTTCAACTAGAAATACTAAGAGGCGGTCAGAAAATCCCATCTGAATTAAGTTTAGTCATAATTTGGTTTTACGTGGATTCTGTACCATGCCATAAGCTATAGGAATGAGCTATCATCCAGCTATCACATAGCATTTAAATACAACTTAT
Source organism: Tokudaia tokunoshimensis (assembly GCA_036184795.1). Taxonomy (NCBI): domain Eukaryota; kingdom Metazoa; phylum Chordata; class Mammalia; order Rodentia; family Muridae; genus Tokudaia; species Tokudaia tokunoshimensis. The sequence continues at coordinate 50,785,871 of BTHU01000021.1, forward strand.
TCAACTTCTGAATGGTTAAGTGCAACTATGATTGATGTATGGGAAGCAGCATTTCAACAGTTGTGCATTTACCAACAAACAACATCCTTTCCATGTATTAGCATAATTACTTCCTCAACAAATATACATAAGGAATGATTTTGGTTCTAAGCTTTGAGGGGGGCAATATTCTAGAGAGTATAATAGGAAGAATAAATAATTTATAGCCTCCCTGTTGAAAGACTATGTTGTAGAAGAGATGTAGAACATGTTATCACAAAGAGATAATTTCAAAGCCCTCTAGAGTCCCATGAGAATGATTGAGTTTGGGAGATAACCCTGGGAGGGTACTGAGGAAAGGTACAAGAAGATATGGGTGCAGAAAGAATAGGAAGAGCAATTTAATTTGATTTCTTTCAAATATTATTGTGAAATTATAATGAGCCTAGATTCTTTTTTTTCATATATATTAAATTTAAATTTTGATTTGTTTTTATTTTTCATTTTAAATTATTTTATTTATTTATATTTCAAATGTTGTCCCCCTTCCTAGTCTCCGTTCCACAAAGCCCCACCCCATACCCCATCCCCTTTGACTCTAAGAGGGTACTCCCCCGCCCACCCACCTCACCCCTCTAGAAAATATTCCCTTTCACTGGGACATCAATCGCCCATAGGACCAAGCACCCCCTGACACACTGATGCCAGATAAGAAAGTTCTCTGCTACATATGTGGCTGGAGCCATGGACTGGTCCATGCATACTCTTTGGTTGGTGCCTTAGTCCCTGGGAGCTCTGAGGGGTCTGGTTAGTTGATACTGTTGTTCTTTCTATGTAGTTGAAATCACCTCTGCTTCTTCAGTCCTTCCCCTCACTCTTCTTCCTTTGGGGTCCACAGGCTGAGTCCAATGGCTGGCTGTATCTGCAACTGTATTAGTCAGGTGTTGGCAGGCTCTCTCAGAGGACAGCCAAACCAAGCCCCTGTCTGCTAGTATATCTTGGCATCAGCAATAGTGTCTGGGTTTGGTGGGATGGCCCTATGCCTCAACTGGGGCCCATGTCTGTCTACTGTACGTGATCTGTTCTGGTTCTGTCTCCCTGCTGTTATGTATTTTGGCTAATGACATCCCCATTAAAGCCTAGGAACCAAGAAATACCCCTGGAGTCTGGGACTTTCTAGTGCTTCCTCCTGTTCCCCACCCCACTGCTACATTTTTCTATCCATTCTTTGAGTCCTCTGGACTTTTTTCCTGTCTCCTCCCACACCTGATCCTGCTCCCCGTTTTCCCTTCCCTCTCCTCTCTCACATGCAGCCCCTCTTTCCCTCTGCCTCCAATGATTATCCCCCCCCCCTTCTAAGTGGGATTGAAACATCCACACTTTGTCCTTCCTTCTTGTTAAACTTCATATGGTCTGTGAATTGCATCATGGGTTTTGTGAGCTTTGGGGATAATATTAACTAATCAATGAGTACATATCATGTATGTCTGTCAAGAGCTTTAATGGGAAAAGCTAATAACTAGCAGGTGGTCATCCTAAGATGGTCGGCTTCAGACTATTATATAATCTTTGACAGGTTTGCCCTTACTAAGCAAGGCTGTAATGGATTCAGTTTAGGAAAGAGTCCTGCTGTTAATATGTTTTGCCTGCTATTATTAAACATATATAACAATCACTAAGTAATAGTACATCCCTTTGGAGCAGATCTCTGAAGATCCACGAAAATATACTGTCTTGTATTGATGCTATATAGACAAATAGATGACTTAAATCTTAATGATGATCCTATAAGAATTCCTAAAATTATTTCTGTAATTATTAAGCTCTTTTATAATGGGACTGCTGTTAGGTCCTTTTCTGATAGTCAAAACTGCAATGAGAACTCTGCCAGTCTCCCATGCATCACCAGTTAATTGCTCTTAGATAGTAACCAGACTTTCTCCTACTCAGAGCACATTCTAAGAGGTTGTAAAATAATTAACCAAAAGCCATAAAAAGGGAACTAATTACTTATTATAGATGCTAGGACAAAAGATAAAATATTGACTGGGCTTATCTACACAAAACCTCACTAATAACTTAGTTAAGATTTTAAACATTCAGTGAACTTATGGAGTGGAGACAGGTGATGGATGTTTAGCTAGATAATTACTCCTTTTGCTGTTTTGTTTTGTTTTATTAGACACATTCTTTATTGACATTTCAAATGTTGTCCCCTTTCATGGTCCCCCCCTGAAAATCCTATAAGCCATCTCCCCTCCCACTGTTCCCCAATCAACCCTCTCCCGTTTCCCTATCGTGGTATTCCCCTGCACTGCTGCATCAAGCCTTTCCAGGACCAAGGATGTCCAACATGGCCATCCTCTTCTGACTATGCTTCTGGAGTCATGGATAACTCTATGTGAACTCTTTTTTTTTTTTTTTTTTGCTTTTTTTCCTATATATTTTTTTAAATTTACATTCCAAATGATTTCCCCTTTCCCGTTTCCTCCCTCCCTGAAAGTCCCATAAGCCCTCTTCCCTCCCCCTGTTCCATATTCAATCCCCTGGTATTCCCCTACATCCAGTCTTTCCAGGACCAGGGGTCTCTCCTTCCATCTTCTGGAAATCTATTGATATGTGAATTGTATCTTGGGTCACGGAATTCTTAGACAAATGGTCAGAAATGGACAATATCATCCTTAGTGAGGTAACCCAATCACAAAAGAACACACATGGTATGCAGTCACTAATAAGGGGATATTAACCCAGAATCTATGTGCACTCTTTTGTTGATGGTTTTGTCCCTGGGAGCTCTGGGAGCACTGGGTGACTTATATTGTTGTTCCTCCTGTGGCGCTGCATACCCCTTCATCTCCTTGGGTCCTTTATCTATCTCCCCCATTGGGGACCCTGTGCTCAGTTCAATGGCTGGCTGAGAGTGTCCCTCTCTGTATTTGTTATAAACTAGCAGAGCTTCCCAGGTGGCAGCTATATCCAGCTCCGGTCAGCAAGCACTTGTGGGCAACCATAATAGTGTCTGGGTTTTGTAACTGCATATGGGATAGATACTTAGGTGGGGCAGTCTCTGGATGGTCTTTCCCTCAGATTCTGCTACACATTTTGTCTCTGTATCTAATGGATATGCATGTAAACATTCTCTGTTGTAAACTTCTATTTCAATTTATGATTTGATTTTTTTGTGTGAACTTGTTGTGAACTTTTTAACATGTGATCATGTATTCTGAAAGATGTATAAATACTGAGGACAAAGAGAAGAGAGTAGAATTTTTTCCTTTTCTGTAGCCTAAGAGAATTTTTTCCATTAGAAGAATTTTTCCCTTACTAGAATTTTTTCCCTTTTCCCACTTAGGATCTTTCCACTTCTCCCCTTAGATACCTTTCATAGGAAACTTTTTACAACTTAGTAATAAACTCTATAATCACTTCTCTAAGTCTCCCTTTTTATTCCTGTGACTTCTGACTAGCAGGTTGAAAGTTAGAGCTGCACAGTTCCTGCTGAGATAGTACAAAGGTTATTTACTTAATCCTTTGTGATTTGAGAAAGAGGTGCTAAGTGCCAAAAACTGCAGTTTTGACCAAAGAGGATCACAGAAGGCAGATCAGCTACAGTAGCATAGTAACTTAGACTTAGATAAGTAAATTCTATTATGCAGCCACCCTAAATATCTCATAAGACCAAGTCTTACCCCCTAATCTTGTAAGACCAAGTCTTACCCTCCGCTGATGCTCTTCTCTCTCCACTGCCTCAAGAAGAACAGACAAGAAAGAAGAACCCCCCTGCCAGAGCTAACCCCAACCCCACCACGCACCTAGCATATATCCTTTTGGGTCTGGGTTACCTCACTCAAGATATATTTATAGTATATTAATGATGACTAGAAATTGGGTATTTAGGCTTGCTAAAGGTATTTTTTATCTTTTTATTGAAAATGTATTTAATACAATATATTTTCCCGTTTCCTTTTTCTCTGTTCCTTCCAGGTCCTCTCCACCTCCCTACCCACCAAACTTTATATTCTTTTTTTCAATCATATAAAAATACACACACACACACACACACATACACACACACACACACACACACACACACACACACACACACACACACTCCAAAAATCCAAAAAACCAAAAATCAAAAGACCAATAAGAAAAAGTGCCCAAAGCAAAATGAAGCAAATAGTCTATAAAAATATATTGACCCCATGTTGTGTTGGACAACTACTCCTAAGCATGAGCCGTATACTGAGGTGTGGCTAATATATTCACTGAGAATCCACTGTAGAAGTGATTTTTCCCTTTACCAGCATGTACCACTTGCAGATAGCTTCTTGGTTAAGGTGGGATCTCCTGTATACTTACTCTTCTCACTTCTGAGATCCCATAATTGATTCCAACTATATGTCAATAATAACAAGCTTGTACTTGCAAACATTTTAACTGGTAGAGAAAAAAAAATTCTGAATCAGCTTTAAAAGTATTAACAGAAGTCTTTTTTATGCAAAAGAGTAAGGAAAAGTAAGGACAACTCCAAAGACCTAAGCACTGGGACAGATTTCAGAAGCATCAGCAAATCTGTATTCATCTCTCAGGCACCAATTGCTTCTCTTTTTCATTCACTTTTTCATTTCATTCTCTTTTCTTTCTCTCTTTCTCTTCTCTGTTGTTCCTGCATAGAAATCTACTCTTTTTGTGCATGTGATTGCTCTACTTTCTTCCTCCATCAGAACATTCTTATTGAACCTTTCCACTTTATACTTTTGCAGTTTACCTGCAGACACAGCTCAGTTTCTGTTACTAGAAAAGAAATAGAAATATATTCTGAGCCGGGCGGTGGTGGCGCACGCCTTTAATCCCAGCACTTGGGAGGCAGAGGCAGGCGGATCTCTTAGTTCGAGGCCAGCCTGGTCTACAGAGCGAGTTCCAGGACAGCCAGGGCTATACAGAGAAACCCTGTCTCAAAAAACCAAAAAAAAAAAAAAAGAAATATATTCTGATTTTCCTCAGGCGTCTCAATTCAATAGTATCTCTCTAGGTACAGAGAAAGAAGAAGCCCCAACAACACCCCCTCATGGAAGAAGCTGTGCCTTTTCATAGTGACAGTTCCTTTGGAAGGTGGTATAAGCAGGCAAAAATGAGCAGACATGATGTTCAGGACTCCCTGGCAAGATTTCAGTCACCTCTTGCTCTTTCCTGAGTTGATCTTTGATTTCATTCAACTTCTAGAGCCATAAACCTCCTTTTAATTCCCTCAAAAGTAATTTAAGTCAAGCAGATTCTGACTGGGAAAACTTTCAATACTTAAGTCAATATATTTAGTAAGAATGAACACCCTTTCTATCTACAGGTACAATTGCCCCTATAAACATAGTCATGTACATGGAACCAAGCATCTTATGCACTATAATAAGGACACATCTTTGCCCTGCTTTCTTTTATAATAAAATATAAAAATTTCCACATAAGCCTCCTGTGATCTAATATTTCAGAAGTGCACCTATCACTACGTTCAAAATTTTTTGACTATATTTTTTGCTTTGTTTCTTTTGTTTGAGGTACATTCTCACTAGTAGATTTGGCTGTACTGGAACACACATTGTAGATAAGGCTGACTTCAAATAAAAAGATATTCACCTCTGCCTGATTAGTACTTCAACTTAAGGTGTCCATTACAGTTGCCAGCACTGATCCACCAGTTTAATATAAAGAACTAATAAAAATAACAATTTATAATTTATTGGTTATCATTATATTAAATATTAATAAACTGTTGTAGATTGTGAAGTGAAAGAAAAAATGAAGCAATTTTCTATTATACAGAAAATCCAGCAAAATAATGTACTTGAAATATGACAATGCCAGAAACTACAATAGATCCTTTGCATAATATATTTTAAGTAATTATTTTTATGGTAAACTTGATATAGCCAAAACGATGAGAATCGTTTTCTTTACTTTTCTCATTTTTTTGTGACCAAAGTACCTGAAATAAACTATTAAAGAAGAAAGGTTTGTTTTGACTCCAGTTTTCAGAGGGCTCATCTATGATATGCTTTCTTGTCACTGAGATAGAATCCCTGACACAAAAAACAAAATAACAAACAAATCTTAAGGGGGAAAATGTTAACTTTGACTTAAGGTTTAAGAGGGTTAAACTCATGATAGTTTGATGTCAGCAGCATAGGCAGAATCTTGTGATAATGGGAGTGTAATAAAGAGAAGATTCTTCACCAGACAGAAAAGGCCAGGGCATGATCTAGTGCAAGATTATGACCCCAGTGATACACTTTCACCAAGTAGATACTACCATCTACAATTCAACGCATCTCCGTAACACAATAATATTTTGAATACATCAAGGAATTTATTTATTGATTAGATCATAACATGTAGAAGCTAATAACTTCCTAAAACACATCAACTGGCAGTCAATCCAAAGCAGATAGCTTAGATTGGAGATTTCATATTCAAAACAAGCCAGTTCTTTGGCAGTGAGTTTTTGAGTCCACTGTGAAGCAGAACACCAGCATTTTTACGAAGAGTAAAAGGAGAGGAGGTTGCTCACATCATACTAGACAGCAAGCACAGAGGAAGGGTTAAGCATGATCTTCATGGTCACACCGCTATTCACTTACTGTCTCTAGATAGATGTCACTTTTTAAAATTTACATGAAAATCCTGATAAGTAACACCAACTAAGCATTCAATACAGCAATCATTTCATATCCAAACCTTGACAAGAATGATGGAACCATTTACCTACCTCCCAATAAAACTATAATCATACAAACATCATTTATGTCACATTAAACTTATAATACTCACTTCATAAATTTCTTACAGTGTGTAAGATGCCATATTTCAATTGCTTCTATTATCTGCCTAGATTCCCAAATTAAATTTCTTGAGGAAAGTTAAATAACTCCTAATGGTTTTGACTCTTTGGTGAATGAGAATGAAATAGTGAACCTAATAGCTTTGATATAAAAGTAATGTACCTATTTTCATAAGCGAGAGGGGTTTGAATGGGGAAAAGAGGGAGGGAAGGGGGCTTATGGGACTTTAGAGGAGGGAGGAAACTGGAAAGGGGAAATGATTTTGAATATAAATAAAAAAACTTAGAAAATAAAATTTAAAAAAAATAAAAGCATTTCATTGTGAATAACTATCAAAATTTATGGGATTTTAGCAATTTAAAATTCAGGTACAATATTTGAGATTACTCTCTATTGATCAGTCATGAGCACCAATGAAATAGGAAAAGGAAATCCCAGGTGATAGAGATATCTTGATCAGGTGTGTTTGAAGCATCTATCTAGAGATATAATATCATCACAGTATGTTGAACTACCCCTCTTCAAATCCCATGTCTAGAAACAGCAGTTTAGATATATCTGCGTTGAACATTACACTGTATACAGAAAAGCATCCCAAAATCTGAAAAGCTCACATCACATGAAACTGTGCTTTCCATATCTAACAGCATGGAGAAACCATGTGAAAACTCGAGTGAGTTAAAACTACAAATCAAAAAGCTCATGATTAATTTCTCTAACTATAGAATTATTGCCTCTATGATACAATGCAGGAATAAGAAGAGATGTATAAGATTCACCCAAAAGGACTCCCAAAAGGAGATGGGGGAGAGGTGATTCAGAAAAGTGCTTGATAGGCAAGCAAAAGAATGTTAGGGGATGGTCCTGGAATGAAGAGATGTAGCAGTGTAGGGAAATATCAGGACAGGGAAGCTGAGGGGGTTGATTGAGAAACAGGAAGAGGAAAGAGGGTTTATGGGACTTTTGGGAAGGGGGGAACTGGGAAAGGGGAAACCATTTGGAATGTAAAAAAAGAATATATCTAATTAAAAAGAAAACTGACCAAAAAAAAGTGTTTAACATAAGGAAGTAGAGTCCAGAAAAAAAAAGAGTCCAGCAAAAATAAATAAATAAATATATAAGTAAATAAAAATAAAATAATACTGTTAGGTTGATCCTTGGTACATTCTTAAAAAGACAAGTGTGCTGGCATATGCCTGTAATCCTTGTGCTGAGGGGGGAGACACAAGAAAACCTGGAGCTTGATGGTCAACCTGTCTAGCTGAATCAGTGAACCTCAGTTACAGGGGAGATATTATGCCTCCAAGAGGAAGTTTAAAAGGGCTGTGTGATATTAACCTCTGTCCTCGACATATATACAAACACTTGAACACACACATGCACACACGTGTGCACACATACACACGCACAGCTTAAGTAGTGTAAAATAATCACATAAGCCCATTCAAGTATTGCCACAGGGAAAGAAACAAAGGAATCTGGAAACTCTGGGGTTATATTTAGGATTATCACCTTAAAATTCAGGAGGTTAAAATCTTATTTCATTCTTCCAGCACCATCTGACCAAATTGGTCAGGAATGTTTTATGTAATTCCGACATGTCATTTGAGATCTTTCAACTGAAATTTCCTCAACTACCAAATGATGACAGTGTGTGAGTGGATTTTTCCAACACTTTTATGAGCTTCCTCACACTTTCATGGTATTTTTTTTCTATAGTACTAAAGATAGTTTCTTTCTTCTACCTTCTACCTATAGTAAAGGACCAGATACACAAACCTGACTAAATCCCAGCCACTCCCTATACAACTAAGCCTGCTCACAGAACAAATTAAAATTCTTCCAGAACTTTTCATTTCTTAGTTTATTTCCTCAGGTCAGCATGTGTTTGATGCTGTAGCTTTACACTAACCCTCCTAATGTATAACCCATGCCACATTATCAGAAAATGAGAGGCCCCTATAATCACATCTTGCCTGATATTTTAATATATTGCTATTTCCTAGCCATATCCATTTGGCTTTTGTGACAAGATAGGATTCTAACAATGAAAAGAGCAAAGGTAATAGGAACAAAGCATAAATAGGCAGGATTGTGTTCAGGAATGTCAGCTTACAACTCTACATTCAACATTCCTAACATGGGTCTGGCTGAGTTAGAGGTCAATTGGTCTTCTTCACCTGTATTGCCAGGACCTAAGTAGTGACAGGTGCTCTCTGGGAGCAGAAGCCTTTATTTGTTAAATGAATCTACAAAAATAACTGCATGTCCATAAATAGTGATTAAGTATATGGATTATTAAATGACACATCTCTAGCCTGGCATACAACTAGGAAGTAGTGGGCTCAAAGAAGTAGCATTCAAAAATGCAAAAAAGTTTTAGGAGATCAAGAAGTGGCCTCTAGTCATCTAGAGCAAAGATATCACCCAACACACTAATTGTCCAATGTCATGAAAAGCACTCCCAAATAATCACACTTAAAACAGCCAGAAGAAAACCAGTTATAAAACAAGAAATAGTCTCTCCTTTTAAATATCATTGTGAGTGGCTTTTGGATAATGTGTCAGGCACAACTTTCAGCATACTGTGGCAGTGAGAATTTTGAGATCACAGTACATCAGATATAGCTGTCTCTTCTTGAGTACAGTGTAGTATCATATGATGAGACATATGTGATCAAATCCAACATTTTCAATACCCTTGAAAACAAGGGGAATGTAGAAACTTCAGCAAAATTCCAATGATCATAAAGCTTACATGATTCTATCTCACCTTCCAAAATAAATATAGCAGTCTTAAACGTTTATAATTAAGAAAATAAAAACCAGACATGTAGAGACACGCATCCAAGGTATTCAATAACCCAGTGACAGTATATGGTTTAAAAGAAACTATATCCACAGCATGCTTGCACAAAATTTATATATATATATATATATATATATAAGTTATGCAGAATCTAGTGACTATTAAAAAGGTAAAATTAGAACAAATAATATTGTATTTTCCACTATAATAATATTTTTATATTCCACATTCAGACAGCTGGCATAATTGAAGACAGCTTAGAACCCCTGAGGATATCCAAACTGTCACAATTGAAGAAAATATTTAGTACCCCACAGTGTATGACCTACTCAATGACATTACAAAGCTGATTCAAAATATCATCTTTGTTGGATTCTCAATATCCAATCTATGAACAATAGGCATAATTAATTAAATACAGAAAGCTCTAAATTAAGCAAGCAAAATGATAGAGTAAATCATTTCATGTCCGCACCTGTGAAGTACAGTAAGCCATTACTATTTCTCAAAAAACACAGAACAGGCTTGTGCATGGACAATTATCAAAAGCCTTCAGAGCAGCAGCAGCTATAATGGAAATAGATTTCTTTTCAAAGACTAAAAAGATATCAATGAATGTAGTTTTCAAGTCAAAATGAGAATATACAGCTGCTGCCAAGGATTCTTTTTCATGTAGTTCCATGTTTCTAATCAAAATAAAAACTCAGATCTCATATTTTCAAGCCAGTAGAAACTAGAGAACACACAGAGTGCACGTGCACATGTGCACACACACACACACACACACACACACACACACACACACACACACATGCAAGCACACATACACATATGTGTCTTGGCAAAAGAGGTTTTTATGCATTTTTCTGTTCATGACTACAGAAAATGGTTTGTACAATAAAGCACCTGGTCAAGAGAAGAAAAAAAAAAGAAAGTGGTGTCTCGGTTAAAGTGCAGGTTATGGATATAGAGGATTTAGTGAAAGTCGTACTTGGCTACATTTTTGTGGTCTTGGATAAATTAATAATTTTCTATTTCTTTTTTCTTTTCTTGGTAAACTAGAGGTAATTATAGTTTCTCATATAACTGGTCAATTAAGAGAAAATTAAAAGTAAGGATCTATGTAAATTTCTGAAACATTGACACACGGGGACCACTCAGAAAGTGCTACCTTTTTATCTTTTAGTCTCAAATATGTATTTGCAAATGTTACACATATATGTAACCAAGAACAAGATTTCAAATAGATATCATTATCTTGGTACTTATATGGTGTAAAATCAACATAGCAGAGATAGATGTCCCATTCATAAAATGGTTCACAATAATTTAAAAGAAAAGTGTTGATTCACTGAAATCAGATGAAAATCAAACAAAAATATATCTTCTAATGTGTACTGGGAAAACTTTGGCAAGTTGAGCAAGGTCATTGCCCCAGAGAGACAGTGTCACCTCCGGTTTGGATTAAACTAAAAGAGACAAGAGAAAGATCTGCCAATGAGCCCACAGTGAAGGAACATAAAACCACCTGCAATATCCATTCTAGCATCTGTCTCTGTGAAGTGCCAAGCCTCCTCCCCCACACCACCCAGCTGGCCTCTTCCACACAGAGCAGTTCTACAGGCCATCATTTTTGTGATTCATTGTAGCTGGGCTTCTTACATTTGATTGTCCTAGAGGTATTCTGTGAATCTCGACACAGAAACTCACTCTCCTTTCATGCCACAATGGATGTTGTACGTGCTTCTGCCTCTAATTCAATGCCTGCCAAAACCACAGACCAATCAAAGGATTAAATTATTGAACACATTTAATATCCCCCAAATCTATCCTCAGAGCTGTCCTGAAGAAAATGATGGACATTAGGTTTGTCATCCACTCATTGGCCATTTTCAAACATGGATCAAATTAAAGAGGGAACAATGTACTATGTTTGAGGGAATAATGCAACCACAAGGCTCATGTTGAGACAATGAGAAGGTAATGATGGGCTCAGAGGAACCATGACATTTCTGAATTTCTATATCTATGACAGAATAATGATGTTGCATGCTTTATATGGCTTTTAGAAAGAGTAAATGATTCGGTAAATGTGAAGTGTTTAGATATGTTTCTCAAAGTCCTAAGTATACCATAAACGTTAATAAAATGATAATCAAGGATATGACTAAGTAGACTATGGTAATAGCTATATTGAAAGCAATAAACTACCCAGGTGACACCATGTTGCAACTAACATATGTTTGCAATTTAGAGAAGGATCATTAGGAAATTTCTCTGCTTTCCCTGGTTTTACATGTTGTAGGAAAAAGAGTCAAATGCAATAATGTACATAAAAGGAATCCACTTCAGAATGAAAAATGAGATAAAGTAGATAAAACTGATGAGAGTTACAGGAAAATAGAAAATGTGGAATGTGAGAGGTCCTAAATCCTCATAAGTATTAACTAGTTTAATTCAAGAAGTAATAAAATAATGTAAATATTCATAAACATCTATGCAACAATCATGATGTATAGGTCATTTGTATTTTTGAACAAGTATGAAAATGTCAAAGGGAACTCATTATTTGTGCAATTATCTTGACAATAAAAATAACAATATATTAATTCATTATATATAATTAATATATAATATATATTATTAATATATAACATATATTATTAATATATATTAATATATAATATATATAATGAATATATATATATTAATTCATACAGAACCCCAACAGTTCTGTATGATAAGATATCTTGTTATATCCAAAAACTAGAATACAGAATTATTAATAGAGGGAGGGAAGAGGGCTTATGGGACTTTTAGGGAGGGAGGAAACGGGAAAGGGGAAATCATTTGGAATGTAAATAAAAAATATAGAAAATAATAAAAAAAGAAATACTTTGATGAAAACCTCATTGCTGTAAAGTGACATTTTATTAACAAAGGAAAGAAAATGGAAAATGAGAAAATTATTTCACATCTTGAATTTGTTTCCAGTCATCCCTTTAATCTTCCTCACTATAATGCCTTCCAAATATAAAATAGAAGACATCCATAATAACTTTAAACTTAACAGACAAAGTAGAAATGAAGTATGGAATATGTTCACAGAACCAGCCTCAGGACACCTGGTTAATCTGGAATGCTACTGTGCAATCTTAAGTGAAAAGATTCTGACCTAGGAAAGAAACGTTTATCACTCTGGCTGAAATCACGTTTAGGAGAAAGAAGTCATATTCTCTTTCAGCACTAAATATGTCAACTCGTCAACTCTAGAAAACTGTTTTCCATATTTATTGTTTTCATATTTCAGTATTACTCTGACATTTTTTATATTAATCAAAACAATCACGAAATTTTATGCAGCATAGTTAATAGTTGAGTAAAGACTTTATTTGACTTTGAGGAATGGGTGAGCTGAGTATGGTACTTGATGCAAAGGAACCGGAACAATAGAAGAATTTTTCCAAAAAAAGTGCTAACTACTATATGGTAGGGAAAATAAGAAAAAATATGTTTATTTCATGGAAATAAGACAGGAAAATTAAATGAAAGAATAAAAACACAATATGTAATAATACCAATTATATAATTAATCTAAGAGTTTTATGTTTATCCAAAGAGGTTAGGACATTGCTGTCTTTGGGAATGTAGCTTATAACCTGGATAATGTAGCTATACTCCTAGTACATCAAAACTGAAAAGCTTCACTCATTTGAGGCCTGTCTGTTCATTATCAAAAGTGCCATTCATATCTGCACCATAATTGTTTACTACTTTGGTCATTATATATTTTCATATTCTCAAAAATAAGGTTGTATCTTTTGAAGGAACGTAAATTCACTTTTGTGTTTTACTATTGTACAGTGTTACATGTTCTCAGAAATATTTCTATAGATCAATCTTGAAGGTTCTTACATAAAACAGTTATTTTTCCCTTTGGAGGATCTCTGTAGAGTGTTATAATTCTACTAAAAGATGGCCCCTGGAGAAGAGTTCAAGTAAACAATGATCTGCTGGCACCTAATGGGCACTGGGAGTGCTTAAATCCTGAGGATTATAACCTATCCAATAATTATTCTCTTGAAGAACTCTTAATATGAAAGCATTATCAAGTGGGTATAGGAAATGTGGCCTAGGGTAGGTGTGACTGGGTATTTGAATACTTTGAGCTATGCCAAGTCTCCAGCTCCTCCCTGTCTCTGATTCTACCTCTACTACATAATGTGAGCAGCTCTCCTCACTTCTTTCTTCCATCATGAGACTCTGCCCCATCACATACCTTAAGGCAACTGAGCAAGAACCAAATCTTTAAAACCAGGAGCCTAAATAACTGCTTCTTTCATTGTCCTCTCAGGTTTTGTCAGCTTGCTACAGCCCTGTGCTATGCAAGACTCCTTGGAATAAATGAGGTAGAACCTGGCTAGATTTTCTGAAGAGTCTAAGAACATTTTTCTTTTATTTCAACAAGTATATCACAGAGAAAAATACATAAATTAGAGAATAAAGTGAGAATCTAGACAAGCATTCTTGGAGAAAAAGTCAGTTGGGGATTATTCAAGTGAATAGGTTGCATGTGGTCCTAGTCTCAAGGTTTTAGTGGCTTTTAGAAAAGAAAAAAAAAAGCACAAACCAGTTCTTGGTTTTCCCATTTGAAATAAACAATATGGAGACCATGCATGATGTTTCCTGTACATACATCAACTTGGAGATGAGAGAGGCACTTACCCTCTGAGGCAAGCAGGAAATCATTTGACACTCTGTGGGCTTCTCCCCAGGAATTTGCATATATACTGCTAGAGAAATTTTAAGGAAATGCAAGCATAATCTACAATTAGTAGCAATTTGGAGGTATCTTAAAAGGCATGAGAGATGGAAAACATGAAATCAAAATGAGAAAGCATGTAGTCTATTGAAATACACTACCTAGGAAAACAGAAACCTGGTGAGGCTGTACTCTTGCAGACTCTACTGGAAGATGCTTCTCTATATTTATCCTTTGAGCACAACTCAACCAAGGCTTTTAAGAAATCTACACATATTAATTATTAATGGCACAAGGTTTTAATTTAATCTTTACAAATACCCGATTGTATGAGCTTGGGAAAGTTAATTTACTTTTCTCAATCTGTTTCCACAAATGTATGATAAAATGAGTGTTGCCTGTGTCTAAGAGTTACAACGAGAATCACAGGATAAAAAATACAGAAGAGTACAGAGGAGGTAAACAAAGAAGAGAGCTTAAACTTGAAAACAAAATTTGCATCAGGCATTAAAGAAGGTATATTATAATAATGGGAGCCAAGATAAAAGCATAATTGAGAGGAGATCAAGTGGTGATGAACATTCTGCTAGTGACTTACTCAACATAACAAGTCTGACAGAGGTAAAAACTGGAGTCATGAACAATCAGTCAGGCAAATCCACAGACCAGTTTTTATTCTCGGAAATACAAACAGAGCCCACTACAATACAAATAACTCTCAAGAGGATTTGATGATCCAAGAAGAAAGAATTTTCTGCTATGTTTTTAATTATGACATAAAATAGGAATACTGGAAAATTCTATCCAGATCACAAAAAAAATCTTATATAATCACCGGCCAATCCAAACTATTAATTTTAAGTAAATTTTCAATATTGCCAAATTCTGTGAATCTTCCCCTAGATAATCATGTTCCTTAATTTATTTTTTAATAACTGGAGTAAAGAATGGGAAGATACAAAGAATATATATGATGAAAGTGGCTAAAAATGAGAGAGACCCATGGATAGTGCTATTTTGATATTCTTCTATCAAGAAACCCAGTGTGTGTTTATTTTATACAATTGCAACCCCACATTCTTCACATATGTTCAATCAATGTCCCACTGATATCACAGCACTTTTCCTGCTACATTTTACTCTGCTTGCTAAATATTCCTGATTGCTGGACATCATTTTATGTTGAGAATGGAAACCAATGTTTTGGTTGGGCATTATTTTTCAATTGGTTAATTTATTGCTTGAATTATATTTTTATTTCTTAAAAATTATTGCAGTACTATACTCATACCAGTAATTGTTTAAATACTTTAAAAACCATTATTAATCCTCACTAATCTAAAAGCAAAGGATGAATAGATTCATGTAACAAGGGAAAATCTAGGCTTCTATAGCTTACTAAGTTCCCACAGTTAAATGACCAACTTGCCTTGTACCCCCAACCCAGTAGTTTGTGCCCTTAGATAGTATCCAATAAATAGAATACAGTGAACATTCCTTCTCATATGGCCTATTTGACATGTGCCACTGATCAAACTAGTTGCTAGTATTTTTTTAAAGAGGTAAAAAGTTTTTGATTCTTATGCATAATTAATGGTGGTTAAGAGACATGATAGTAATATTGTCATAGAGTTCTTTGCAATTTTCAATTACTATTGAGTTCCAAATACAAAAATATGTGGTGATTGGTATTTCGCTTCATTCAGTATGGTTTACTTGTAGAACTGGGCTCAGAACATATGTCTCTAGACTAATGTATTAACTAAGTCTGCTGCTTCACAGTGATAGATTACAGCCATAAATCAGCAAGCCTTTCTACACCATTTTCATAGCATTAGCCAAAACAAACAAACAAACAAACCTCTTGGGAAACTATCTATAATTTAACAATCAAATAAAAAATGAACATTAGACCTTATACAAGAAGATAGTCACTGGTAATTTAGAAACTTAGCACTAAATGTGAAGATTCAGTTGACGGTCCAGTACTAAACGTTTTTAAGCTTAGATATTCAGTTTCTATATTTTATTGTAAGTCTTATTACTGGTATAGCCAACAAGAAAGTAAAAAAGGAGATTGACTGGAGAAGAAAACCTGCACTGTACAGTGTAGACAGCTATATTGGGGTGTCATGTCACCTGGAAGGAACT
The DNA here is from genome assembly GCA_036184795.1 of Tokudaia tokunoshimensis. Classification (NCBI taxonomy): domain Eukaryota; kingdom Metazoa; phylum Chordata; class Mammalia; order Rodentia; family Muridae; genus Tokudaia; species Tokudaia tokunoshimensis. The sequence continues at coordinate 50,802,408 of BTHU01000021.1, forward strand.
TGACTTTGACCAAGGTGAAGTCAGTGAGCTGGAATTCCTGTGCTAGCCATAATCCTGCTCCACCTAGGGTGGAGTGAAGGTGAAGTTTGCTGTTCCTCCAGGTCTACGAATTCCTGAATTAAGCAGGTGACCTGCCCAGCTGCCCGAGGGCCTAGTGAATAGCCAGACCAGTTCCCCAGAGCACACTCTGGAATTTAGGGGAAGGGTCTTGCCTGAAACCATAAATCCTCAGTCCCCCAATAAACCACATAACAAGATAACAGCAATGTTATCTTGGTCCATGTTTCCCTAGTCACCCCGTTTCTATACCCAGCTCTCTGTCCAGAGAACCCGATAACCCGTTCGAATGTAACTGCAGGTGGTTTCACTACAGTCCGACCAGAATTAAGAACTGGCAAAGATTAGGAGGCAAACCTTGAGGAGGAAGGGCTGGATTTGAAATTGCACAACAGAAAGTATAAAGATCTAACAAAAGCATAGGATGAAGAAAAGAAAGTTTGCAAGTCATATAACATCCTCTGTACTTTTATAATATATTTCTGTCTCCTCAGTAGCCTCTAAGACCCTTTATGTCAAGGAGTAGATCTTGCGTATGGAAAATCTTTACAATTTCTTGCAATCCTTGGTACTTATTAGATCCATGCAGTAAATACTTGAAGAAGATCTCAACTGAATAAGGAATAAATGAATTGAGTAACATAGGTTGGAAGTTGATTGGACAAAACACTTACGTATAAATGTAGGATGATAATAACCAAGTTGTTGATCCTTAACCTCCAGAATCTTTTAAAACTCTTATCAGATACTGAGTTTTGAAGGGGAACTCTTCATCTTTTCATCTTCCTCTTGAATCTTCATACCTCCTGATTCCCCCTCACTTCTTCCTACCTTCCTTTCACCTTTTCTTGTTTTCTTCTACTTATAAGGCATAAGACAATACAAAATTATTTCCTTGATTAACAAAGTATAGTTTAATGACAGTCATTCTACTTGTATTCCTAGAACAACCTAACACTGCAAAAGGACCTTATGAGTTGCTGCCAAATATCTTGGATTTTAAGGTGTTTCTATGGTTTTCCACATTTCTGAGGAAAGCAATAATGAAATCTCACCTTTGATTCTTTTTAAGCTTTAATGACATTCTGTTCAAAAGAGATGCAGCCATAGTGTATAATCAAATTAATTTTTTTATATAAATTCAAAGAATAAATTCAGGCTCATAGGTGGATCCTAAGAATTTTTAATAAAATTAAAAGTATCATTGAAATCTTTAATGAATATATTTAAAAAAAGTACCATGTATATCATATTCATGAGACCCTCATTTAAATTAAGATCATCAACAACTTGAGATTCTTAGAATTTCTCTAGCACATCATTTATATAAATGCTTTTATATCAATAAGATATACATCTTAAAAAAAAGTCACTATACCAAGAATAGGACTGATGGACAATATCTAAAAGTGGTACATTTTTTCTTTAAAATGTTTTCTCTGGCAGAAAATGTATATAAAAGATAATAGGTTGTAAAATTTCCAGTATTATATGTAAGGTAAAATATTCATACCTCAGCAGCTTTTAAGCTCTACTTAAAAATAGCTATGTGGCAAGACCACTAAGGATTTATGGCATTTTTGTAACTCTGTTATTACATAGTAATTGTGGCAGTGTAAATGATTCACAGCTGAAATAAAAAATTAAACTATGAAACACTGGTGTCTATTTATAAAATATAACTCTAGTGATGTAAAGATAACAATGATCTTGTTGTATATTTAAGATAACATAAATAACTACTTGACTTGATGAGAGTTTTAGATTCCCTAAGCCTTTGTTGTCAGAGAGGCAAAATACAAAGAGTAACTGAAATTATTAGTCTGTTAATGGAGACTTAGCTCTGTGTTAAGCCACAAAAGGAACAATTTTATTTTATTAAAAAGCCTGGATTCTTTACTAACTTTACTTTTGAAACACATGCTTAGAATAGGTAATTTCACATCATTTAAAAAAAAAGCAAACAGAAAAAACACAAACTAAGAAAATTATAGATTTCCTGCATACCTTGAGATCAATGCTGTAAGTACCTAAAAGAAACTAATGCAGGCAAAAATCAATATGATTCTATGAGGGGCATTTCTTGTTGGGTTAATCTAACATCCTCTGTGCCAGAGTGATAGACTGAGTACATACATCAGAAGTCAAAAGTTCTAGTATAGCCTGAGTTAGGGAAGGCTCTCTTTTATTCTGAACCATATCAGTGCTTTCAAAAATCCCTTTAATAGGCTTATGGAGAGTTCACTCCACAGGAGACTACCCTATCTTTAATGCTGCTACTTGTCAGAAAGATCTAGCACTTAATGAAGGTTTGTTTCCTCAGACATTTTTATCTTATACCTGCAACATGTTCTTTGTCATTTTCTACAAAGGTCTAACTTTAATTTAATAGCTTCATTAACAACCAGTCTTCATATGTCTATCAGTATAGAATCAATCTTTTACAAAGTAGATTGCAAAAGTATATGCAGCTTCACAGAGTACAATGTTGACCAAAGAAAAATAGCCATGCATGAGAAGATATCAACAGATCAAGTGAAAGCACAACCAAAAACTGTTGACTTTTCGTGACAAGCTGCCATCAACATGAATATGATGTATGTGTCTTGGCAGGTAACCAGATTCAAAGGCTAAATATCAAAGATGTATACTCATCCTCCAAAATTTATGTAATTCAGCTAATCTCAGCACCAAGAAGAACTTTGAGATAATGCTGACAAAACATTATCATTTTACTATATAGCAACAGAGGCCTAGGGATTACCTGTGAATTTCTACACAAAATCATCAACAGCTTTGAAAACTCAGATTTCTAGGATAAAATGCCTGGCATTTTAACATGACAAAACTTTACGCTAAAAGAAATCAAACAAAACAAAACTTTCCTTGTACAAATATGACTTAGGATCTTAAGAAAAATGTTTAATGTCCCTGTGTTTTCCAGACACAACACAGCAGGCACACATAGGAATTCACAGAGATTGCGGCAGTTTGAACAAGACCAGCACAAGATCACTATGACAAAATCCCAGAACTAAGAAATAGGCACGAGCCGGGCGGTGGTGGCGCACGCCTTTAATCCCAGCACTTGGGAGGCAGAGGCAGGAGGATTTCTGAGTTCGAGACCAGCCTGGTCTACAAAGTGAGTTCCAGGACAGCCAGGGCTACACAGAGAAACCCTCGAAAAAAACAAAAAAAAAAAGAAATAGGCACGAAGTCCCAGTCCTATCCAAGAAGTTATTTAGAGCAGGTATCTGATAGGAAAGGGAAAAATCAATTTTCTTCAACAAATTAACACTGAGTATATCAACAATACTCCAGCATAGGTTTTATTATGCTAAAGACTAGTTGGTCAATACAAATCACTTTTGAGAGGAATGCTGGTTTAAATTTTTTAAGATAAAAAATATGAAATAGGGTAAAAAGGAAGATAAGAGAGTACCTGACAGGAGCGAGAGAAGAGAAAAGGTTGAAGCATATTGTATGAAATTATCAAAGAATAAATAAAAACATTTTGAAGAATCTGTTCTTGATAATTAAAATACCAGAAAAATAAATGGGATTTTCACCAGAAAAGTATATTGAGAGATGAAGATTCAGGTTTACATGCATTTTAATTAATATTTTAATTAAATATGTAAAATGCATAAAATGAAGTACAAATATACTACCAAAAATAAAACTTTTACATGAATAATTAAACTACTTAAAATTGCTAGTTTTTAAAGGATAATTTTGTTTGCATTTAAAATTATGCTAATGAGAAAGTATCATATTACAACAAAACAAACCAATTTAAGTTTTATGACTTACACATTACACTAAAATTAGTCAAATACTTCAAGCTTAGTTGTCATCAGTATCTTTATATTGAGGGATTTTATATGCTAAATAACCTAATTAAGTTTTATTGTATCTTAAGGCCATGATAAGACCTTGTTCATCCTATAAGCATAAACCATGATTATACTATACATAAGAACAAAATCTAAATGAATCAGCCCTGAAGATGTTACCTTATAATGTATTGTCACTAAGGTTCTTTTGTTTCTAATGTTACAGAGCATGTTTCTATGGCAATGCATAGCTCCCTTATTGAAGCTTTATTACAGTCAATTTAAACCTGAATATTTAATTTCTTTTATATTTCAGAGTGCTTTATGCAAACAATCATGTAAATAGGTTAAGAATATAAAGTGATAGTATATGTTAAGAAATGCTTGCTTGCTGCAAGGTATTCCCTCATTGTTTAGTACCATTTTTTCATAGCCTACGTAAAACAATACACTTGAAAAAAGTATCTTAGGTTTTCTCCAAGATTGTGAGGGTCCCATAATAATGCCAGTTATGTTTCAACAATTAATAACTCATAACATTGTTCAATGAGTGTACAGGAACAGGATGGCCTCAAACTCAGAATTTTGCCTGCCTCTACCTCCTGAGTGCTAGAATAAAAGGCATCCACTACCACACACAACATCACCAGATATACAGGAAAATTTTTTTTTATTTATTCTTCTCTCATATGTTACATTGGACCCCAGCTTTCCCTTCCTCCTCTACCCCAGGTCCTTTCCCTTCATCTGACCCTCCTCCCCTGATCTGCTTCCCCTCTATTTCACTTCAGAAAGGGCAGGGCTCCCATGTATATTAACCGATCATGGCATATCAACTTCCAATAACACGAGGTACCTCCATCCATATTAATTAAGACTGAATGAGGCAAATCAATATGAGGGTCCTAAAAGGGTCTCAAAAGCTAACAAAATTGTCAGAGACAGCTCCTGCTGTCACTGTTTGGAGTACCACAAGCCCCATGCGGGCTCTGACTGTGAACACTTATGTGCCCATGTTAGTTAATTCTATGAGTTTTCTTATGCCATCCTATACGATGTACTGAGGTAAAGGTGGCACAGAAATTCTTAGAACGGTCAAACACTACCTGTTTTAGTTTGAGACCATTGCCTCAAGACAGAGCCCACAGTTCACAGTGCATAGAGGGTCAAGACCCAGAGGCTAGACACCCCAGAGACCTAGGATAGAATGAAACACAATACTTCTCTCCCACCCCCCAAAAAATGTCAATGGAATGATATTCTGCTATACTTATAGATTTGTGCCTAGCCTAATTGTCATTAGAGAGGCTTCAACCAGCAACTAATAGAAACAGATGCAGAAACTCACAGTCAAATATAAGCAGAGATTAGGTTATCTTCCAGAAGAGAGGGCAGAAGGATTGGAGAAGCCAGAGTGGTTACATATAGGAAATCTTAACTATTTTAATTCCATTCCACTTTGCCAATACTAAAATTCTCTCTTTGTATACATAACACAGGGACTTCTGGTCAAATACTGGAACACAGGTAAAAATATCACCATAAAGTTGTTCCTTTCACTTCCATCAACCTATGGAACCCTGAAATATACTCATTCATATTTCTTCCCTTTTCCTTCCCTCCCTTCTCCTACACTGTCTGCTTTCCCTCTTTTTTCTATTCTACACTTTGTAGAAATAAAATTACTGAAGAAATAGTAATGGATCCATTATAAAAGTGACAATTCTCAGTAAACCAAATGAAGTTACTCCAATTCTATCTCAATAATATGAAACTAAAACAAATTTCCTTTTTCTTTTGTATAGAAAGAGGGTTCATATTTAATATTAATTACAAATAACAAGGAGCCATCATGAAAAGCTAAAAGTGCTACATGATAATGAGTGGATCACTTTAGAAGTACTTTTTTCCCCTCATACTCCTAGGATGTTGTTCTGGTTGTTAATAGAATATACTAACATATAACTACAGAGACTCTAAAGAGTTACCATTACTAGGTATATTTCAAACCCTAAATAGATCAACAGCTAATTTCAAAATCCATATATTTAGATTATTTGCTCTCTTAACATGAAAATATAAATTATAAAGATAATTTATGATAATGTGAATTTGATTAAAATTGCAACAATATAGAGGATGGATAACTGAGTGGTACTAGAAGAAGAAAAGTGTTGAAATTGATATACTTCTTCAATAAAAAAGTCATGTAGCAGCGCCTAATTAGAAAAAGTATCAATACTCATTGGAATAGTCTAAATGACATGTGAGACATTTCAACCAAAGCTTTATAACTAGAATAATTTGGTTATAACCTAAAACATACAGTAAATATATATTTAAAGCTATCAAGCATAAATCTGACACCAAAAGCTCCTAGTAATTCATAGAAGTCTTATAACAACTTAAGCCGTGCCTTTCCCCTAAATGAGAAGAAAATAATCAAGAAAGCCTAGTAATGAGAAGAAAGATTCAAAGGATCGTAAGTGTTACAAATCCCACTTGTAAATTTTTCCTTATTTATTTATGCACTATTCCTCTCTCTATCCCATATGTGCTAGATTTTTATATTTAGGAACAACTGGATATACAGGTTTCCTTCTGACTTAACCTAATATATAGCCTGAGTTAGAGGAAGATGGACATTTAAGAACAAAAAGGAAATATACCTGATATACTGGAAATGGCTCTTTGTAAATTGAATACCTCTTCTCTAGCTTAATAGTATTCGCTAAGAAATCATAGAAACCATGCCACTTCTTTTTTTTTTCAGATTTTTTTTTGTTTTGCCCTGTTCTTATTTTTTTCTAAGTTTTTTTTTTATTTACATTCAAAATCATTTCCCCTTTCCCGTTTCCTCCCTCCCCGAAAGTCCCATAAGCCCCCTTCCCTCCCTCTTTTCCCCATTCAACCTCCTCTTGCTTCTCTGTCCTGGCATTCCCCTACATCCAGTCTTTCCAGGACCAGGGGGTCTATCCTTCCATCTTCTTGGAAATCTATTGATATGCGGATTGTGTCTAGGGTATTCCGAGATTCTGGGTTAATATCCCCTTATCAGTGACTGCATACCATGTGTGTTCTTTTGTGATTGGATGTTCATCATCCTTAGTCATTAGGTAAATGCAAATCAAAACAACCCTGAGATTCCATCTCACACCAGTCAGGATGGCTAAGATCAAAAACACAGGAGACAGCAGTTGTTGGCGAGGATGTGGAGAAAGAGGAACACTCCTCCACTGCTGGTGGGATTGCAAGCTGGTACAACCACTCTGGAAAGCAGTCTGGCGGTTCCTCAGAAAACTGGGCATGACACTCCCGGAGGATCCGGCTATACCACTCCTGGGCATATACCCAGAGGCTTTACCTGCATGCAATAAGGACACATGCTCCACTATGTTCATAGCAGCCTTATTTATAATAGCCAGAAGCTGGAAAGAACCCAGATATCCCTCAACGGAGGAATGGATTCAGAAGATGTGGTATATTTACACAATGGAATACTACTCTGCAATTAAAAACAATGAATTCACGAAATTCCTAGGCAAATGGTCAGAACTTGAAAATATCATCCTTAGTGAAGTAACCATGTCACTTCTTATGCACAATATAAATGGAGTACACTGAAGAAATGTATACTTTGGTTACTTTTCATTGTGAAACAACAGATAATTTAAAAGCAAGTTCACAGACAACAACTGCTTTTCAACTTGTGCCTTTCAAAATGTCATTTTTATTAAAAAAATAATCAGCTATTTGTTTACCTCCTTGCTTACCAAACAAGGTTATGTTGTAGCTCAAATGCAAGGCCCTTATTCTCTTTACATTAAAACCAAAAATTATATGACATGGACAGAATAAGAATTATAACTTAGATCAAAGAGTGAATTTTCATTTTCTTCTGGTCCAAGTTGGCAGTTATATTCTGCTTATTGACAAGTATGATATTGCTTCCATACTGATGAAATCTCAGCTTAAGCCAAATATTTCATGAATGTTTCTCATTTCTATCCAAGATTTAGAGATATCAACAGTAAACACATCATGCTTTTATGGAGGTTTTCCTTCCCCTCTGACACACCATTTTAGTGATACATTTTGCTACATTAATAGACTTCTAAGGGTCCCTTTTTCTGCAAGGCTCAAGCAATATTTAGCTATTTTCAGAGAAATCACACTCTTTATTACTTATAGAAAATGTGGGGTATTATGCCACAAAATGAATCTACTTTGCTTTTAGTAATAAGCAATATGTTTATGACGTAGCTCACAGCCCAGCAAAATAATGTCAAAGTAATCTGCAATCTGCCCAGAAAAAATGAAATGTCAGCCAATTCCACCAAATGGCAAATGATTGTGCTGTTCGAGTACATGGCTGATAAATCTGCTGGTTTCAAGTAAGAATAAAAAGGGAAGAAAAATCAAAAGCCTTGGAAAGAATCAATACGATGGTGATCTTTTGTTCTTCCTCAGAGAGAAACACTGAGATTCGGTTGATGATTTTTAATTGTTGAATTATTTTGCTTTGTTCTTAATGCACTTACAAAATTATTTAGTAGCTCAAAGACATTCAACCATATCTTAGGGTTTATAGAATAATTTGATTCAGAGATTTTTACACAAAGAAAGTCTTTCTCAGACTTTATTTTTAAAAAATTCTTACAACTGAAGTCAATAAATGAAACTTAGTATATAAAGTCCTCTGTCTGTGTCAACTCACATGAATTCCCGATTGCAATTGGAGTGCATTTTACTTACAAGTAAAACAGTAAAATCAAACAAACAAAAAAAAAAAACTAAGTAAAATAAAATAAATAGCATCTCCTTTACATATAGATGGGATCATCAGGGTTGGCTTCAAAATCATTTAACATGACATCAAAATGAAAATTTAATAGTTTAAGGAAGGTAAACAAACTGCTATATAAGAGAAAGGACTAATTTAAGATGTGCTTTGCTTTCTCAGAATTTTAAGCACAACAAATGTGTTTGCAGGAAAAAAAGGCTTTCTGTTTTAAAAGTATACACAGAAAATATTCAATAGAGCTCATGAATATAAACAATATTAAATGAATCTAATAACTGTCATGATTAGTAAATACAAAACTGCAAAAACCTTTTTATTGAGAATGTTTTGTAAAACTAGAAATATTGCTAAATTTTGAAAAGTACATGAGTAAAAACTTCAAACTTAATTGCCATCACAGCATCAAGTTTTTTTTTAGTTGAAGTACCTTTTTATACATTTTTATTTAAATATTTTATCATATAATATATTTTGATTCTGTTATTTCTCATTCCCCAAATCTTCCCAGATCATCTCCTCTTCTCTTACTCTCCCCCAACTTCATGTCTCTCTTAAAAAATTAGAAAAAAAAATCAATAAAAATTAAAAATGGAAAACAGTCAAGCAAACAATAAAATATGTAAGAAAACATTACTGAAACAAAAAGTTCCCTAAATTTCAGGGTAGGGATGGGAACAGGAGAGTTCAGGTATGAGAAGGACTAAGGGAGAGAGTACTGAGAGAGACAACTGGAATCATGGAGGGAGGGACATCTCTGGAACAAGCAAGAATGTAAATTCCCAGGAAACTATGAGAATGATTCTAGCTAAGCCTCCTAGCAAATGGGTGATATGGAACCTGAACCATCATCTCCTATAACCAGACAATGTTTCCAGTGAGGAGATTGGGATACCAGAACAGCCACAAAACCCCAACCAACAATTTGTCCTTTCCCAAAGATGTTCAGGAATGGGATCCTCATCAGAGAAACTTAACCCAGAAACTGATGGAAACACATCCAGTGATTCACAGACAAACATTATGTAAAGCTTGAGAAATTCTATAGAATAGGGAAGGAAGGCTTGTAGGAGCCTTAGATATGAAGGACACTATAAGAAAACATACAGAATCAACTAACCTGAAGCCACAGGGCCTCACAGATACTGAGCTGTCAACTAGGGAGCATGTATGCATGGGACTGACCTAGGCCCTCTGCACAGACATAACAGTTGTGCAACTTCATAATCCTATGCTTAACAGTGGGAGCAGGGGTTGTCTCTGTCTATGTTATCTGTCTTTGGGACCCTTTCCTCCTACTGGGTTGCCTTTTCTAGCCTTAATTGGAAAGAAAGTACCTAGTCTTACTGCAACTTGATATACCAAGACTGGTTGATTACATGGGAGGTCTGTCCTTTTCTGAAGAGGAGGGGAGAAGTGGGTAAGTGTAGGGGTAGAAAACTGGGAGGAGAGGAGGGAGAAGAAACTGCAGTTGGGGTGTAAAGTAATTTAAAAATTAATTAATAAATACCATGTAGTCTTTTGGTCAACCACTATGTTCATGTCCTGGAGTGTGGTTGATAGAGTTGATATAATTAGTGACAGTCCACTGAGAGAAAAAGGCCAAAACAAAAACTGACCAACTAGAAGACCCATACTGTACAACATGTGGAGTGAAAGACTGGCTTATCAGCCCTAAATGGGATGTTTCATCAACCCTACCAAAATCCCAAGGCTTAGAGAGCTATGTGGAATGATTGTAAAGGCCAGAGATGATGAATGATTCCAAGGAACAGCATCTTCCAGACACAACACAGCTGATACACATGTGAACTCACAGAGACTGTGACATCATTCACAGAAACTGTGACATCATTCAAAGAAACTGTGAAAGCATGCACTAGACCTATACAAATTCAAATCAGACAAAATCCCATCACTGAGAAGGAGAAATAGTCACTAAGTCCCATCCCTAATCAAGAAGCTATTTGTAATTTATATTTGTTGGGACAGAGAAAATCATTTTTCTCTAACAGCTTCTACTTCTAATTAGCTCACCATCACTCTCTTAGAAAGTGAAGGGACCATATAACTTTGGCCAAGATATAGTATCTTTGAAAGAAATGAATTATTTATCTGGAAATTTATTTTGCTCATGCCCATGAGGAAAGAAAATATGAAATAAAAGACAACGGATAATACAATAATATCTTCAAACATTGATGAGGACAAATGCAAAACACTAAGTTCTTAGAGTTAGGCAATGATGCTCAAATCCAGAACACCTCTGACATCATCTCTACAGGGACCCACCAACCTGAATGAATGGTCTATCAGCACAATTAGGATACAATGGAGGATAGTCTTACAAGACCCTCCCCATCCTGCTACTTAAAAAGACCATTTATAAAATTTAAGAAGACTTGCCTTCTCTAAACTGTTATCAGAATCAAAAATCCTATCCAATGCTTTATACTTCCTTTAATGATACTGATCTAACAAATGAGATATATTATTTTTTTCCAACTGGAATCACCCCTCTATTATTCATATCACATAGTCTGCCTCTCTGCCAGGGGTATGCCAGCAAACCTGGAGGAGGCAGAGCAAAGGCAGTCTGTTTTTCCATTCAGGGCATGAGACTCTGCTACATGCCAGACCTGAAAGAGAAAGCAAGATATGGAACAAAGTCTGTGGCTCCTCTCCTCTCTTGGGCACCCAGACAGCACCTACCAGTATACCTCCAGAGAAAGAAGCAGGTTCCATGGTCCTCCTTTTCCCTTAGGGCCTCTATGCACCAGGCACAGAGTAGGAGGAAGAGCCTCAGACAAGAGTGATCTGGTCTGACTAAGAGTGAGTGCCTGGGTGCCAGAGGGGTTAAAGGAGAGAAAGTCCTTTATGACAGTCTTAGCAATTTTAGGAGATCTTTCCCTTTGCTATCATTAATGAAGCAATTCTCTGAGAAAATCCTTGGTTGTTCATATTGCTTTGTTTGGTTAAGGATGTGAACACCTACACTTTATTCATAGTGAACCAGGGATTATCTACCTGTTGGGAGAAGAAATATCCAGGAAGGAAAAGTTACAAGCTGAAGGCTCAAAGTTATACTTGACTGACTGCAGATGATCCTCTCAGTGGTTATAGAGCAGGCACAGAGACAGTATGCCTGCCATTCCCAAATTTCTGATGTTCCTGGGGTTTGACCTCATTCATCCTTACCAGTTCTTATGCCTGTCTGGTACCAAAGTCCCTCATGGCCTACATAAGATAGGATCCACATAACTAACTTCCAAATTTCATGTTCTATTTCATATAGAACATGACTGTTTTCTTTCTGAACTTCCTGAAATGTTAATTCCTATACTTTTATATGTGCTTTAATATTTTTATTGTGTGGACAATGGTTTTTCTTAGAGATGTTCTCATGTTCAGTATCCAGAGACACATAATCCAAATAAAGCATACCCTTCAAAAGGACTTCTTCTGAGAATAATATTTTTAAAGCACTCATCTCAGTAAAGTTCTCACTGTAGCATTCAAAGTCCATTCTAATGTGACCTGAAGTTAGTCCCCCAGTATGGTAATTAATGAACATTGCTAAAAGGTAAGGATGAGGACAGACTATGTTAATTTTTTTCATAGAAAAGTAGGGTACACATATCTGCCCAATTATTTAGCCTTTTTATGCCTTAATTTTCCTTCTTATGTCCTTTCCATTGTGCTTTTTCTCACATTGATACTTAACATATTCTACAAGCTGTATGTAAATATAAGGAACATGCAAACAAACAAACAAATCACAAGAAAATTTCCCTCTCTACCTTCATCTTTACCTTTCATGGTGCTAGAACACATCTATTATGCACATGCCTTTCTGACTCATGAGACTACAGGACATCCCTTACACTTAAGCTTTTTGTATTGATACTGAACCACATCCCTATATATAAGCCTTCTGTTGTTATGAAACTGGAGCATAGTCCTTATAGCCAAATCTTTAATTGTCATGATGCTAGAACAAATCCTTTACATACAAGCCTTTTATTGTCATGATATTGGACTATATCCCTTAATGCAAGTCTTTCTCTGTAATAACATGGGAGATAAATGCTTACAACCAAGCCTTTTATTGTTATTACACTAGAGCACATGCTTTACATACAAGCCTTTCATCAACATGGCACTAGAGTACACTGCTTATACACAAGCCTCTTGCAATACAGGCTCTTTTCTAGCATTCTATAATTTTGTATCTTCCTACATGAACACTCAATAGAGTTCTAAATTTGTTGGCTTTCATATATAGATATTCAGCAACTGAACCTGGTCCATCATTCTTTTATACCTAGATGTTGTGAACCTATACATATCTCTACTGATACCTAAAATTATTCCATTATAATAGCAAATAATATTTTTATTTAATTATGTTAAATGAATGTTAGTAAATACTGATTTTATATCTAACCCTAGTGTCAGAGTAGACAGTTAATCTCTTGACAAGCTAATGTAAAATAGAAGGTGAAATTGTAAAAGGCACATTCAGGGATTAAAAGGAATTATCAAGTGGTATTCTTATGAGCTCATTTTAAGGACAAATACAGATTCTTTGGAACAGAAAGAACACTCCAGAAAAAGGAATTAGCAAAATATATATTTTAAAAAATATGTGGTGTTTTAGGAAATATGATATGGTATGGATTGTTGAAGCAGCAAAAATTTAACAAATGCAATCAGAGTGGTAGACAGACTAAAACATAAGGAGCACCCATCACATCTAACAGTGTGGTTTGTACTCTATGTAATTGAGATCTATTGGATTATTTTCAAAGGGAAAATAAAAAGTATGGCTACATTTTAAAGGTTATTTTGTTCTTTAATGGGATATGAGTAAATCTGGAGGCAGGAAAACAAAATCAGAAAGTTATTACAGTGTTCTAGTTGATGAACAGTAGAAAAATAGCATTGGAGAAGAAAGGGTATAAATGTAATTGATACTCAGAAAGTGTATCTAGTAAAACAATAATCATATTTGTGATGCAAAGAAATGTCAACTCCAATATTATTGATACCTTTTGATATATTTGGATAATTAGATAATAATACAATAATAATAATGCAATGGGCCATTGATTAAGATCCAACTTAAGAAGAGCAAGTAGGCTGGACCTGAATAGGCATGGTGAGAATCTTTCAGTACCATCTTCTTGATGTCAAGAGAGATTTTCAGAATGATAACTTGCTTGCAATGCAAAAGAGACACCGAGCTGCATGTATGTACAGCTAGAGTCCTTAGTAAACCAAGAGTAAATGGGTAGGCAGGATCAAGCACAAAAAAGGGAGCTCATTTGCAATTATATAAACACTTGGGTACTTTAATTCCAAAAGCATATATTATTTTTTCCAAGATGATTCTCATCTAAATCTTCTTTATCACTTTTTCATTTATTTGTATGTTATGTTACATATAACATATAGGAAGTATTTATAAAATATATATGCATAGAATATGTATATATAACTTTCCATGTATCCTTCCAGAGGACTATATAGAGATATATATTTTCATCTATGAAACCAATAATACAAACTGATGAAATATAATTTAGTAAATGCTGTATTGGGAATATGTATGATTAAGTTGAATCATAAAGGCATCATGTATTTCAGTTAAGGAAAAAGGTTTTAGAGATTTTTGACATATGTTCATATGAATCTATGAAGTATCATAAGATTCCCTATTAAAATTAAAACTTCATATTTATAGACACAAGTGGAACTTTACACATAGTATGACAAATCAGTACCCTCATGTACAATTGAACCCATACAGAACTAACATTATCTAGTTTCTTTATTTCATTCATTTTATTTTCCTATCATATTTGGTAATATAAGCTACATCTTATTAAAGACAAAAATAGGACAATAACTCCCACTTGCTGTCTCTCCTAATTTATCACTAGCTATCAAAATATTTATCACAATGATTTCTAACATTATTTATTATATATTTATCTGTCTATCAACTATTTGTCTGTGCATGTCCAAGTGAACAAATAGTGCCTATAGTCACCAGAAAAAAGCAGTGGATTCCTGGAAGCTGGAGCTATAAGAATTTATAACCCATCTAATGAGGATACTAGACGCTGAATTCAGGTCCTCTGGAAGAGCAAGAAGCATACTGAACCACTGACATTTTTCACTATACGGATAACGCAAACATGCTCCACATAGTCATTTTCAAATCCTCAGACAGGTAAGATGTCCAGTTTTCCTCTTAATTCCCAAAAGGTCCTTTCCCAGGCAACTATAGTCATCACTTTCAAAACTTTAACCCAGAATTCTAGCTTTATTTTTCAAAACTAAAATGTAAACTCCTTTAAGAGAATTATCTTTAAATATTCAACAGTAGTTGGATCAATGATTTGCACATTATAAACATTCAAAACGTGTGTGTGTGAAATAAATCGTTGAATTAACTAATGCCAAAAATAGATCTGTAGAGAACATTATATCACAAGGGCCATTCAGAATTCAGCATGTTGTAATTATTTGGAAATGCTCAAATAAATTATGTAACGTATCCTAAATTATCTAGTCAGTAAATTAGTAACTGTCAGTGATGGTACAAGGAAAAGGGAGAAAGATTATCAAACAGTAATTTCTCATAAATCAATAAGAAAGCAAGTAATGAGTGGTGATGAGCCTTGGAGACTAAATGGAATTTGAGGATGTGAATATATTCATTTAGCTATCATTTCTATAAATGTCAAGTAAAATCCTACAAAGTAAGCTTACTGATTATTCTCAGGTATTAAAAATTCTATATAAAACAGGAGGTACATAAATAGAATATGAGATGTATTTAGAGTTTTACCATCATCAGAAGACCCACAAATGAACTTTGAAATTAGAAATATGCAATAAAAATACATGATAAAAAAAGTTTGATATTAGCCAGCTTAGGACTTATCCGTATCCAGAAAGAACTAAGTAGACCTTCTTGACCAATAATCAAATGGAAAGTAAGACATGGATTTTGCTTTTAAGAGACTATATTTATAGACTAGGCCACAGCATCACTCAACTTCATACTTGAGCAAATAGGCTGTTCCTCAGTCCAAATTATCTCTCCTTCATTTTGTCTAGATTTCTTTATTTAGTCACTCAAAATTTTCTCTTTCTCTTTAAAATACAAGGAGGCAACTTAAAACTAATAATAAAGAAAAATAAAATAATTCCATAGCCATAATACTGTAAATTTGAAGTGCTACCAAACAATCAAAGCAAAGAGAAGAGACAAAATGAATTGGGGTTTCTCAATCTAGATAGTTAATAATTCAATCTTAGTTTTATTTAGAACTCCACAAGGAAACTTTACAAAAATCCATTATACACACAGATATTAATGCCTGATGGGAACAATAGAACTTCTACAGTCTGATACATCACATACACACACACACACACACACACACACGTCTCTCCTATAGCGAAGTAAGACCAGCTTATGAGAATATGTTCTAAGAACCACAGAGATGTCTGTAAGAAACTTTTGCTTCCATGTGTACTCTCTATTCAGTCTTTGTTGCATACTAGAACTCTTATGCTAACCAGCTTGCTACAATGATTCTGTTTCAATTTGCAGTAATATACTTATCATAGTGTGATAGAGTCAGGTTATATATAGGAACACCAGAAATTGTAATCCAATTCTTCTAAGAGAATAGCTGTCTCCTATGAACAAAGAAAAGAACTAGGTTTTCCCAAGGACACAGCTGAAGGAATGATTCTATTTTGCCTCTTTGCCAATTATTTGTGTGAAAACCTAGGTAAGATTACCTTGATTTTATCTTTGACTTGAGAATATATTCTTTCCTGCCCTGTGGATGCTAAGAGAAAAATTACATAACTCTGAGTTTTCTAGAAAACTCTATTCACTTATAGAAAAATGAATTTTCACTGGCTACAACTTTTGAAGTAGAAAATAGATATCAGTCAATGTATTGGCCACTAATAACTGAATTTTCCATATTTAGGATATGGTACAGTAATAAAGAAGCTACTTCAAGGTTTGAAAAAGTCCACCAAATATCATAGAAAATGAAATAAAACATTTTTGTTCATGTTCAAATCATCAAATTTTATGATTTTTAGGTGTTTTCTATGTATATCATAAGTAATTCTGACAATTTCTCTGATCTATTTTCCTTTCTGTCTTAAATGATCCTATCAATAGATTTTTATTGAGAATGAAAACAGAAGCTAATCATTATCTATGAAAATATTTATAGTTATCAGAGAGCTAAGAGTTTTCCATTTACTGATCTAAATTACGTTAAGGTGGTTGTGGAGGAAATAAAGTGTGTTTTCAGCTATTAGCACTGCTAGACATGTAGACAAGAGTAATCAATTACTAGCTGTCATGCCTACCTTGTGTGGTTCTCCACACTGATTTTCAGAATTTTAATGCCTCTTTCTGTAAATTTTTCCTATTCCTTTCTTCATCATCTCATATTCCCTGTATTATGGGCAACTCTTTTGTTCTTGTTTGATTTTATGTTTTCCTCCTTTTTTATTCACAATACTATATAATACTTTAAATTATCCCAGTAAGAGAAAAAGAGTGTATGAAAACTTGATTATCCTCCCTCACATAACAGTAATTACCCAACACAGTATTTTCATAAAGCTGTTAATATAGGTTTTATTTGGCATTGATATTGTGCCTCTCATATTTTATAAAATGAGTTCTAGAATACATAAAAGCATGACTCATCTCAAAAGATAAGAATATATAAATTGAATTGTAAAGGCATGTTTGTTATTTCAAGAATTTGCCTATTTAAGAATTTCTATGTTGTTTATTTTAAAGCCAATTTCCAGAATCTGTAGTTCATGTGAAGGGCATGCACATTTACACACACACACACACACACACACACACACACACACACACACACTGTTATCAGTAAAGGCTTCTGGAGACACAAGGGGTGAAAGTCAAACCAGAATCCAACATGTAATGAGGAGGAGGAGGGTTCTAGCAGTGCTTATCCATGTTTGCATGCTGCATGCACTGTAGCTCTGGTTCTGAACATACTCTCTGCATATAACATCATGGCACATAATGCTGAATGAACTCCTGACACATCTTGGCCCAGATTCAAGATGGCAGTATTTTATGAAGTATAATATGTACCAAACAAGTCTTTTAATGTTTTTCTGACAATTTTCACACTTTTGATGCATGTATCAAATTTATACATAATTAGTTTTCATTGTGTTGCAATGCTTAATTTTAAATATTGTTTACTTAAATTTCATTTTAACAATTATATGAATTACATCTTTGGATTAGGATGGCAATTTTAATAACTGAAATTGCTCTAATCATACATATACCATTTTGTACTACATATTTATATAATATTGTGTTCTTGGTATTGAATATTATAAAATAAAAATATCTCCAACACAATTCTTCAAAACAAGGAAACAGCAATTCCAAATTTCATGTGGGAAAACAAAAAACCCAGGATAGTGAAAAGAATCCTCTTTTTTTTTATTTTGTTTCTTTACCAAGATATTTTATTATATTTTTATTAATTATTTTTATACACTCCATATTTTATTCCCCACCCCATTAACCTTCTGACTGTTCCACATCCCATACCTCCTCCCCTCCCCCTGTCTCCACGTGGATGTCACTATCCCACACCCCACTTGACCTCTAAACTCCCTGGGGCCTCCAGTCTCTTGAGGGTTAGGTGCATCATCTCCAAGTGAACACAGATCCAGCAGTCTGTGTGCTAGGAGCCTCATATCAGCTGGCATATGTTGCCTGTTTGGTGGTCCAGTGTTTGAGAGATCCAGGGGATCCAGATTAATTGAGACAGCTGGTCCTCCTACAGGGTCACCCTCAGCTTCATTTGGTCTTCCCTACTTCAACAGCAGGGGTCAGCTGCTTCTGTCCATTGGTTGGATGCAAATATCTGCATCTGACTCTTTCAGCTGCTTGTTGGGTCATCCAGAATACTGTCTTGCTAGGTCCCTTTTTGTGAGTGCTTCATAGCCTCAGAAATAGTATCAGGCCTTGGGATCTCCCTTTGTGCTGGACCCCACGTTGAGCCTGTCACTAGACCTTCGCTTCCTTGGGCTCTTCTCCATTTCCATCCTTGTAATTCTTTCAGACAGGAACAATTATGGATCAGATAATGGCCCCTGTCTCCCTCATTTGAAGCCCTGTCTTCCTGCCCTATAAGTTCCCTCTCCCTACTATCAGGCATTTCATCTAAGGTCCCTTCCTTTCAGTTCTGTGGGTCTCTCACCTCCCAGGCCTAAAAAAGTATAGAATACCCAAGATACAGTGCACAGAACTCAAAAAGGTCAACAAGTTGAAGTACCCAAGTGAGGACACCTTAGTCCCAATTGGGAGGGAGAAGAAAGCAATCACAAGTGAGGAGGGAGGAAGGAAACTGGGAGGGAAAGTAGACCGGGCCGAGGAGAGGGTGAGAGGGGGGAAAGAGAAAGGTTATCTGATATTGGGGGAGTGAAAAGGACTGAAGTCCTGAGGGCCAGCAGAAAGAAAGGAAACAGGCAAGCTTGAAACCTCGGGATATAGGAGGTTGGGAGGACTCTCCAGAATGTGAAAAGAATTCTTTTAACAGTAAAAGATCTTCATAGGGAATCACCATCTCTGCATTCAAAATATACTACACAACGATAGTGATAAAAAACTTCATGTTATTTGTACAGAGACAGAAAGGTTCATCAATGGGATAGAATTGAAGACCCAGAAATAAAACCACAGACTTATGGACACTTGATCTTTTACAAAGACACCAAAAACATAGAATGGGAAAAAGAAAGCATCTCTAATAGATGTTGCTGGTCTAACTGACAGTCAGTATGTAGAAAAATGAAAATATATAAAAATAAATATTTGTCACCTTCCACAAAGCTCAAGTCCACAGGGATCAAGGACCTTAACATCAAACTAGATATACTGAATCTAATAGAAGAGAAAGTGGAAAAGAACCTTGAAATCATTGGTACAGGGGGAGAAATTTCCTAAACAGAACTCCAATAGCTCAGTCTCTAGACCAAGAATTGATAAATGGGAGCTCATGAAACTGAAAAAGCTTCTACATTGCAAAGGACAGAGTCAATAAGAATAGGCAACCTATAGATTGGGAAAACACTTTCATAACCCCACATCCAATAAAAGTCTAATAGTCAAAGTATATAAAGTTCTCAAAAAGCTAACCTCTAAGAAACCGAACAACCCAAACAAAAAATTGGGTATAGAACTAAACAGAGAATTTACAACCGAGGAATCTCCAGTGACTGAAAGCACTTAAAGAAATGTTCAAAGTCCTTGGTGATCAGGGAAAAGCAAATCAAAACAACCTTGAGATTCCACCTTGCACCAATCAGAATGGATAAGATGAAAAATCCAGGCGACAAAAGATGTTGGCAAGGATGTGTAGAAAGAGGAACACTCCTCCATTGCTGGTGGAATTGCCAACTGATTCAACCACTTGACTCTATAGGAAGCCCAACAGTCTCAATTAACCTGGACCCCCTAGATTTCTCAGACACTGAGCCACCAACTAGGCAGCATATGCTAGCTGATATGAGGTCCCTGATACATATACAGCAGAGGATTACCTAGTCTGACCTCAGTGAGAGAAGACAAACCTAATCCTTGAGAGACTTGAGGTCACAGGGAGTAGGGAGTTCTGGTGGGATAGGGAGGTGGGCACATCCTCTTGGAGTCAGGGGTGGAGGAATAGGATGAGGAACAGTCAAAGGGTGGACCAGGAGAAGTATAAGGACTGGGCTGTAAAAAAGAATTAAAGAAAAATAACAAAAAATAAATAAAAATGAAAACGTTAACCAACTTTGAAAAAAAAGTTGAGGATGTATCCTGAACATATATTTATCCAAGAATTAACACTTTGAATAGCAAGATCTAAGCAATCCACCTCCTAAGTATGCAAATCTACTTTAATCTTTTATAAATGGCAAAATTGCAAGTATACAAAAATTTTTAGCTGTCAGGAAATGTTTGATTTATATGCTATTTTATACGCCTACATATAGGGGATCATGTAAAATTTATCAATCACAAAGGCATAACAAACATAAAAAGCTTAAGCCACTGTCAAGTAATACCTATAAATCTTAGGATTCAAAAGAATCACAAATTTGATGTTACTCTGCCCTACATACTGAGACGTTGTCAATAAATAAATGAGTCAATAAGAAAACACATAAATCAGTAAACCTACCAGATGTTTAAAAATTAAGCCTGTGATTTCACTGAGATCTTGTATATTTCAATATGAGACAGACACATTGTTCTTTAAATTTACTGTCTACATTATCTGAAAATGGAATTTGACATTCAAGAAAGTTAAAAGTTTCTAACTTGTTGTCCCCAAGAAGTTTTACACCACTATAATTGTTGAATATTGAAGGCCCATCTTGGGTACTTACTTGGGTACCTCAGTCTCTACAGCTGATTGCAAGCATTAGTTTCCAGTGTAACTGTTCACCCTATTTATGATATGCATCCACTATTCACATAAACTATAAAATTCATGAAGCTGAATGCATGGGAAAGGATTATTAAATTGTTTTCTTCTGGGAGTCAAGAGAATGCTTAGTACAGTTAAAAGCACTTGCTGATCTTCTGGAGGACCCAGGTTCAATTTCCAGTACCCATTGGACATATTAAAACTCTCTATAACTCCAGTTCAGGTGATCTGATGTACTTTTCTCTTCTCCACAAGTCCAAGCCATACACACAACATCCATACAGTGTGTACATGTTAAACATTCCTGTAATTAGTTCTAATACCTATGAACTGTAATTATCAGGATGTCAAGATCTCTGAAAAGGTGCAGTAAGTGATACTTACATGTTGGTACTGGTGACCATCAGTTGTCTAATTGGACTTGAGGCCACCCCAATGGCCAGAGAACATGCCTGGTACTAGAAACCAAGTCAAGATCCTTAGATACTTAGAAGAGACAATTACATCCACTTTGGTATGGTAGCATACTTCTTAAATACATTCTAAATCCTATCCTTACACCCAGAAGTGCAGTTCCTACCATAGTCCATTACAGAAAATCAGAATTAGAAACAGTGAGCAGCTCAACAGATTTTTGGCAGTATAGCACCCAATGGAAGTATACAGCATAGCTCTCACATCTATGGCTCAGGAAATATTCTAGATTGAGGGTGGAAAGATACTAAGAGCCAAAATGTCAGGAAGTCAGCAGTGAAAGATTCCATTTTAAAAATGAGTGCATAAACAAAAGTGGAACATTATAATATCTATAGACATGGTATCATGGAAGAAGAGAAATTTCACAGGATTATATCCCTAGAAAAGAACTGTAAAAAACTAAGAACTCTTGAGAGAAGGAGAATTAGCTTCTCCCAGGGATGAAACATCTAAATTGGTTATGCAATAAAAAGTGGTCAGACCTGAAAATATATACACATAAACAACACAGACTCAAGTAAATTGTATTGGGATATTTGTTCATACTTATACATAAAAACGTGTGTGTGTTTGTGTGTGTGTGTGTGTGTGTGTTTGTAAAACAGTAGTTATCAAAGAAAAAGAGGCTCTCAGTTTGAGAGTAAAAGTGGCACATGGAAGAAGTTGGAGGAAGGGAACTTGAGAGGGAAGAAAAAATGAGAAAGGGAAAAGTGTGAAAACTATATTTAAATGTATTTTAAAATATTCATGTTAGGGATATTTATTTATTTTATTTTATTTTTTTAATTTACATTCCAAATCACTTCCCCTTTCCCGTTTCCTCCCTCCCCGAAAGTCCCATAAGCCCCCTTCCCTCCCTCTTTTCTCCATTCAACCCCCTCTCGTTACTCTGTCCTAATCACTAGCATATCATTGGTAAATATGAGTAAACAATAAGATCATCTCACTATGAAAATAAAAACTTATCTTTAAGAATGTTCTTCAGATAAAATTTATAGGTATGCAGATAATAAACTTATGAAATACTGTATTACAGATTAATAAATTTTAACTAAACAAACAGTAGTCTATGAACAGCTTGAAGTGTTAGCATTATATTAGGTAGACTCTCTCCCTCTCTTCTTTCTCCCTCCATTCCTCTGCATGCATTTGCACAAATATATACTTACATACATATATGTTGAAAGTGAGAAAATGGCAAACATAATAATATCACATATAAAAAGAGGAAAAACATGAGAGGATAACAAAATGATCTAGCTACAATTCTAGTAAATAAAATTGAGTAGCATCTTTTTTGTTTTATAGTGCCAATTCTCTCAGAGATTTAAACATGTTAAATGTTATTATATGTTATATAATTGTCCTGTACTGTATTTAACAGAGTATTGGATTAATATATCTATTATTAGTATAAATACTTGTTCCATAGTACTTTAAGAGTATAAATGAAAACAAATGTTTACTCATCAGATTAAAGAAAAACAGTTACTCAATCTTACCTTCAATGTATTACTTCTTTAGTTAAATAAGTCAAAGCTCAACAATGTATATACTAAAGAATTAAGCTTCTTTCCTTAATATAAAGATTAATATAGAGCTTCTGCCATCTGTGCTCTGGTGATAGACCAGACATGGACTCCAGGTACACGGAGATATCCCGAGTATGACATTACTTGAGACACACTTGCTAGGGTTCCACCTGCGCCCAAGAGTGGGAAAGCTATGTGGTCATCTGGACACCAGCTCTGCTGTGGGACATCTGCACTGCAGAGTGACCCACACCTGGAGGGAGCACAGCAGCCTCCATCATCTTTGCTCCTGTGATAGACCAGACAGGGATTCCAGGTACACAGAGATATCCTGAATATAACATCACGTGGGGCAAGGAACAACAGGGCTCCAACAGCACCCAGGAGCAGGCATCCCCTCAGCAATCTGTGCCAGGGGAAACACGGTCATCCAGAGGTACAGAAACAGCCTTGCAGGCTCACAGGGGTTCAAGCACCAGCCAGTACAGCAGGACCAACTAACGCCAGAGATAACCAGATGGCAAAAGGCAAAGGTAGGAACACTACTAACAGAAATCAAGGCAATATGGCACCATCTGGACCCAACTCTCCAACAGCAGCAAGTCCTGGATACCCCAAAACACGAGAAAGGCAAGATTTGGATTTAAAACCACATCTCATGATGCTATTAGAGGATTTCAAGAAGGACATTAACAAATCTGTTAAAGAAGTACAGAAGAACATGAATCAACAGGTAGAAGACCTTACAAAAGAAACACAAAAATTGCTTAAAGAAATTCAGGAGAATATGGGTCAACAGATAGAACCCCATAAAAAGGAAACACAAAAATCACTTAAAGAAATACAGGAGAACTTGGGTCAACTGGCAGAAGTCCTGAAAGAGGAAACACAAAAATATCTTAAAGAATTACAGGAAAACACAAGCAAACAAGTAAAGTAACTGAGCAAATCCATCCAGGATCTAAAAAAGGGAGTAGAAACAACTAAGAAATCACAAAGGGAGACAACTTTGGAGATGGAAAACGTTGGGAAGAAATCAGGGGTCATAGATGCAAACATCAACAATAGACTACAAGAGATAGAATAATCCCAGATGCTGAAGATACCATAGAAAGCATTGACACAACAGTCAAAGAAAATGCAAAATGCAAAAAGCTTGTAACATCCAAGAAATTCAGGACACAATGAGAAGATCAAACCTAAGAATTATAGGTATAGATGAGAGTGAAGATTTGCAACTTAAAGGGCCAGTATGTATCTTCAAGAAAATTATGGAAGAAAACCTCCCTAACCTAAAGAGAGAGATGCCCATGAACGTACAAGAAGCCTACAGAACTCCACACAGACTGGACCAGAGCAGAAATATCTCCTGTGACATAATAATCAAAACACCAAATGTACTAAACAAAGAAAGAATAATAAAAGCAGTAAGAGAAAAAGGCCAAGTAACATATAAAAGACCTATCAGAATTACATCAGATTTCTCACCAGCGATTATGAAAGCCAGAATATTGTGGGAAGACTTCATACAGACTCTAAGAGAACACAAATGCCACCGCAGATTAGAATACCCATCAAAACTCTCAATCACCATAGATGGAGAAACCAAGATATTCCACAATAAAACCAAATTTGGATAATATCTTTCCACAAACCCAGCCCTGGAAAGGAAAATAGGTGGAAATTGTCAATAAAAGGAGGGAAACTACAACCTGGAAAAAAAATGAGATAGTAACTTTCTTTCATCAAACCCAAAGGAAGAAAACCACTCAAACATAAAAACAACATCAAAAATAACAGGAAGCAATAATCACTACTCCTTAATATCTCTTAACATCAATGGTCTCAATTCCACAACAAAAAGACAGAGACTAACAAACTGGATATATAAACAGATTCCAGCATTTTGTGCTTACAGGAAACGCACTTCAGTGTCAAACACAAACACTAACTCAGAGTAAAAGGCTGGAAAACAATTTTAAAAGCAAATGGTCCCAAGAAACAAGCTGGAGTAGCCATCCTAATATCGGATAAAATTGACTTTCAACCTAAAGTCATCAAAAAAGACACGGAAGGACACTACATACTGGTCAAGGAAAAACCCACCAAGAAGAACTCTCAATTCAGAACATCTATGCTCCAAATGCAAATGCACCCTCATTCATAAAAGAAACTTTACTAAAGCTCAAAGCACACATTGCACCTCACACAATAATTGTGGGTAACTTCAACACTTAACTCTCTGCAATGGACCAATTAGGAAAACAGAAACTAAACAGGAACACAGTGAAACTAATTGAAGCTTTGGACCAAATGAATCTAACATATATATATAATTTCAGCCTAAAGCAAAAGAATATACCTTCTTCTCTGCACATCATGGTACCTATTCCAAAATCGACCATATAATTGGTCAAAAAACAGACCTGAATACATATAAGGAGATCGAACTAAATCCATGCCTCCTATCACATCACTATCTTCAATAGCACCAAAAACAACAGAAAGCCCACATACACATGGAAGCTGAACAATGCTCTACTCAATGATACCTTGGTCAAGGAAAAAATAAAGAAATAAAAGACTTTTTGAAATATAATGAAAATGAAGGCACACCATACCCTAAATAAACACAATGAAAGCAGTGCTAAGGGAAAAACTCGTAGCCCTGAGTGCCTCCAAAAAGAAACTGGAGAGAGCATGCACTAGCAGGTTAACAGCACACCTGAAAGCGCTGGAACAAAAAGAAGCAAATACACCCAGGAGGAGCTGAAGGCAGGAAATCATCAAACTCAGGGCTAAAATCAAACAAGCAGAAACAAATAGAACCTTACAAAGAATCAACAAAACTAGGAGTTGGCTCTTTGAGAAAATTAACAACGTAGATAAATCCTTAGCCAGACTAACCAGAGAGCACTGAGACAGTACCCAAATTAACAAATCAGATATGGAAATGGAGATATAACAACAGAAACTGAGGAAATTCAAAAACTCATCGGATCCCAGTACAAAGGCCTATATATTCAACACAACTAGAAAATCTGGAGGAAATGGACAATTTCCTAGACAGATACCAAATACCAAAATTAAATCAGCATTAAACAGACCACCTAAACAGTCCCATAACCCCTAAAGAAATGGAAATGGTCATTGAAAGTATTCCAACCAAAATACCAGAACAAGATGGATTTAGTGCAGAACTCCATCAGATCTTCAAAGAAGTCCTAACACCAATACTGTTCAAACTATTCCACAAATTAGAAACAGAAGGAACACTACCCAACTCATTCTATGAAGCCACAATTATGCTAATACTAAAATCACACAAAGATCCAACAAACAAAGAGAATTTCAGACCAATTTCTCTTGTAAATATCGAAGCAAAAATACTCAATAAAATTCTTGCAAACCAAATCCAAGAACACATCAAAATGATCATTCAACATGATCAAGTAGTCTTCAGCCCAGGGAGGCAGGGAATGTTCAATATAAGGAAATCCATCAATGTGATTCACTACATAAACAATCTTAAAGAAAAAAACTACACGGTCATTTCATTAGATGCTGAAAAAGCATTTGACAAAATTTAAAATTCTTTCATGCTAAAAGTCATGGAAAGATCAGGAATTCAAGGCTCATATCTAAACATAGTAAAAGCAATTTACCTCTGTACTCCATTTTTTAATAGGGTTACTTGCCTCTCTGGAGTTTAACTTCTTGAGTTCTTTGTATATATTGGATATTAGCCCTCTGTCGGATGTAAAGTTGATAAAGATCATTTCCCAGTTAGTTGGTTGCCGCTTTGTCTTTTTGACAGTGTCTTTTGCCTTGCAAAAACCTTGTAATTTAATGAGGTCCCATTTGTCTATTCTTGATCTTAGAGCATAAGCTATTGGAGTTCTGTTCAGGAAATTCTCCCCTGTGCCCATATGTTCAAGGTTCTTCCCTAGTTTCCCTTCTATTAGTTTCAGTGTGTCTGGTTTTATGTGGAGATCCTTGATCCACTTAGAATTGAGCTTAGTGCAAGGAGATAAGAATGGGTCAATTTGCATTCTTCTGCATGTTGACCTCCAGCTGAGCCAGCACCATTTGTTGAAAAGGCTATCTTTTTTCCACTGGATGGTTTTAGCTCCTTTGTCAAAGATCAAGTGACCATAGGAGTGTGCATTCATTTCTGGGTCTTCAATTCTGTTCCATTGATCTACATGCGTGTCACTATACCAATACCATGCGGTTTTTAACACTATTGGTCTGTAGTACAGCTTGAGGTCCGGGATACAGATTCCCCCAGAGGTTCTTTTACTCTTGAGAATAGTTTTAGCTATTCTGGGTTTTCTGTTATTCCAGATGAATTTTTGAATTGCTCTTTCGAATTCTATGAAGAATTGAGTTGGGATTTTTTGGGGATTGCATTGAATCTGTGTATTACTTTTGGTAAGATGCTCATTTTTACTATATTAATCCTGCCAATCCATGAGCATGGCAGATTTTTCCATCTTCTGAGGTCTTCTTCAATTTCTTTCTTCAGAGACTTGAAGTTCTTGTCATACAGATCTTTCACTTGTTTGGTTAGAGTCACGCCAAGAGCTAAACAAAGAGTTCTCACCTGAAGAATATCTAATGGCTGAGAAGCACCTAAAGAGATGTTCATCATCCTTAGTCATTAGGGAAATGCAAATCAAAACAACCCTGAGATTCCATCTCACACCAGTCAGGATGACTAAGATCAAAAACACAGGAGACAGCAGTTGTTGGCGAGGATGTGGAGAAAGAGGAACACTCCTCCACTGCTGGTGGAATTGCAAGCTGGTACAACCACTCTGGAAAGCAGTCTGGAGGTTTTTCCGAAAACTGGGCATGACACTCCCTGAGGATCCGGCTATACCACTCCTGGGCATATACCCAGAGGCTTTACCTGCATGCAATAAGGACACATGCTCCACTATGTTCATAGCAGCTTTATTTATAATAGCCAGAAGCTGGAAAGAACCCAGATGTCCCTCAATGGAGGAATGGATTCAGAAGATGTGGTATATCTACACAATGGAATACTACTCTGCAATTAAAAACAATGAATTCACGAAATTCCTAGGCAAATGGTCAGAACTTGAAAATATCATCCTTAGTGAGGTAACCCAATCACAAAAGAACACACATGGTATGCAGCCACTGATAAGGGGATATTAACCCAGAATCTCGGAATACCCTAGACACAATTCGCATATCAATAGATTTCTAAGAAGATGGAAGGAGAGAGCCCTGGTCCTAGAAAGACTGGATGTAGGGGAACGCCAGGACAGAGAAAGGAGAGGGGGTTGAATGGAGAAAAGAGGGAGGGAAGCGGGCTTATGGGACTTTCGGGGAGGGAGGAAACGGGAAAGGGGAAATGATTTGGAATGTAAATTAAAAATAAAATAAAATATAAAAAAAAAGAAATTTACAACAAACTGGTAGCGAACATCAAATTAAATGGAGAGAGACTTGAAACAATCCCACTAAAATCAGGGACTAGACAAAGCTGCCCTCTCTCTCCATATCTTTTCAACATAGTACTTAAAGTTCTAGCTAGAGCAATTAGACAACAAAGGGAGGTCAAGGGGATACAAATTGGAAAGGAAGAAGTCAAGCTATCCATATTTGCACATGATATGATAGTATAATTAAGTGACTGAAAGAACTCCACCAGAGTACTCCTACAGCTGATAAACAACTTCAGCAATGTGGCTGGATATAAAATCAACTCAAGCAAATCAGTAACCTTCATATACTCAAAGGATAAGCAGGCTGAGAAAGAAATTAGGGAAATGATAACCTTCACAATAATCAGAAACAATATAAAGTATCTTGGTGTGACTCTAACCAAACAAGTGAAATATGTGTATGAAAATAACTTCAAGTCTCTGAAGAAAGAAATTGAAGAAGACCTCAGAAAATGGAAAAATCTTCCATGCTCATAGATTGGCAGGATTAATATAGTAAACATGACCATATTGCCAAAAACCAATATACAGATTCAATGTAATCCTCATCAAAATTCCAACTAAATTCATCAGAGTTAGAAAGAGCAATTCTCAAATTCATCTGGAATAACAGAAAACCCAGGATAGCCAAAACTATTCTCAACAGCAAAAGGACTTCTGGGGAAATCAGTATCCCAGACCTCAAGCTGTACTACAGAGCAATAGTGTTAAAAACTGCATGGTATTGGTACTTTGACAGGCATGTAGATCAATGGAACAGAATTGAAGACCCAGAAAAGAACCCACACTCCTATGGTCACTTGATCTTTGACAAAGGAGCAATAACCCTCCAGTGGAAGAAGGATAGCCTTTTCAACAAATGGTGCTGGTTTAACTGGAGTTCAACAAGCAGAAGAATGCAAATCGATCCATTCTTATCTCTTTGTACTAAGCTCAACTCCAAGTGGATCAAGGCCCTCCACATACAACCAGATACACTGAAAGTAATAGAACAGAAACTAGGGAAGAGCCTTGAAAACATGGACATGGGGGAAAATTTCCTGAACAGAACACCAATACCTTATGCTCTAAGATCAAGAATTGACAAATGGGACCCCATAAAATTACAAAGTTTGTGTAAGGCAAAGGACACTGTCAAAAGGATAAAGCAGCAGCCAAACAAATTGAGAAAAGATCTTTACATCTGATAGAGGGCTAATATTCAATATATACAAAGAACTCAAGAAGGTAGATTCCAGAGAGCCAAATAACCCTATAAAAAATGGGGTACAAAGCTAAACAAAGAATTTTTCACCTGAGGAATGTAAAATGACTGAGAAGCACCTAAAGAAATGTTCAACATTCTTAGTCATTAGGGAAATGCAAATCAAAACCACCATGCGATTTCACCTCACACCAGTCAGAATGGCTAAGATCAAATACTCAGGATATAGCAGTTGTTGGCAAGGATGTAGACAAAGAGGAACATTCCTCCACAGCTGGTGGGATTGCAAGGACAATCTTATTTGTAACAATGTGTAAACACAATTACTCCAGAATAGCCTAATCTAGCATTAAGAATGCTAGATAGAATTGGTAGTTTTGGCACATGACAGTAGGATTTGCTGAAGAAGGCAGAGAGACAGGAGAATCAAAAAAGCTATATGGTCAACCTCTCTGTAAGACTTTCTTTAAGATAAAATGTACTTTCTTATTTTATTTCATCTTATTTAAAAAAATTTAAAAAATCTATTATACCATTTTCTGCTTCATACAAATGTGACGTTTTTGAGAAAAGATCTTACTATGTATTTCTGAATGGCTTGTAACCCACTTGTAGAATAGGGCTGACCTCAAAATTGTGACAATCCTGATGATTATGTATTTAAAATACAGCTATTACAGGAATATTACACCATATTTGGCAGAACAAAGGGTGGGATTTTTTCGGAATTTTTAAAATTTCAAATAATAGCAATTTAAAAACTTCAACCAGTATGGAATGTCACTCCGTGTTTCCAAATAATTCTGTAAAAGACTTGAAAAGAGAAATAACAAATAAATAATAAATAAATGTCAAAGAATTTTTACATGGCCAACCCCTAGAGCTTATATTCCATGAATTAATTCTTATTACAATACTTAGAAAAAAATCTTACAGATGTCCACTAATTAATAAAATTGATGCTTTGTCTCAATAACTTATATTTAACAAATTTTGATATAGAATTAAAACAGTAGAAATTCTATTAAAACTGGATAAGATTAACTTATATAATATCAGTTTTTCAGCAAAAATAAACACAGAAACTATTTACTAGGAATTAAAATTAACATTAATCTTTAGAATTGTATTTTTATATTTTCATTCATTATTAATTATAGAAAATCATTATAAACATTCTAAACTGAAAACCTTATTTTCCTCTAGAGCAATGTATGGATGTAATATGTAGAAAAACAAACAACTCCAAATACTACTTACTTCCCTCTTTTACATCATTAACTTCTGTTTGAATTTTGGTAAGAGTTTAACTAGAAATTAAACTTCTCATGTGTATAACATTAGCATGCTGGGAAACATTTGTAATAGTATCTGAAAATAAAATCTCTGATAAAAATGCTATGTGTTTTCTGTAAAAATAATCATAAGCAAAATTGAGATTTTCCTTGAGATCTCCAGACAATATTCTACCTTATTGCATGGAAGGATGTGATTGTTCATTTCACAGTACTTAATTGTGGATAATATTTTAGAATATTGAATTTTATTCTTTTATGTCCACAGAACCATTACACTTTTGTTTTCATAATAAAAGCTGTTTTTCAGACTATTGAATATAACAGATAATTTTCTCAAGAAGGAGTTGAAAAAGGTGACAGATAAATATTGGCACCAGATAACCAAGAAGTCCTGGCCTATTTTCTGCTTTTAACAGTTTTGAGGATTTTTGAAGCAAAACATACTAATGTTTTGACTGTACTATATAAGCTACTCACTCATCAGCCATAACAGCAGTTCACTAATAATCTTTCTGTTCCCTGTACATAAAGGTCTACTGCCTACAAAACTCTATATTTCAGATGGTCATTACTTCCAAGAATAAGCAAACAGTAAAGACGGCTTTGAATATTAAGGAATAATATTTTTCAAGTGGTAAAAATTAGCAAATAAATTTCACAAAAATTCAAGGAAATATTTATGCTTTAAAATTTATGAAGGATGATGAATATTTATCTTATATTTAGAATGATATAGGAAGTAATAACAGTAAAAATCCTCATATAGTAAAGGAGGAGTGGACAGAGGGGAGAAAGCTTTGTAGTTAAGAGTGCTCGCTCTGAAAGTCAGAATACTCTGAGTTCAAATCCACAGCATGAACTTAAACCAGACCTATTTCCCCGTTATTATAACTCCAGTACAATTAGGGCAAAGACAGGTGGTTCCAAGCTATCCCATCAGCATGTGAACTTCAGGTTCAGTAAGAAACCTTGTATTAAGATAATAAAATGGAGATTGACAGAGCAAGATGTCCAAATTACTCTATTTCTGCATCTGCGCATGTTCATGTGACACAAGTATCAAACACACACACACACACACACACACACACACACATGAATTTCTATATCATCCAGCCATAGCTATTAATAGTTTAATCATTATAATAAACTAAACTAAATGGGGGGGGAGAGAGAGAGAAAGAGAGAGAGAGAGAGAGAACTTTGGAATTTCCTTTAGCTCCATATAACTATGAAGCAATCTATTTCATGTTCAGTCTTGTATATTGGGCATAATTTGTCATGAAGAACTGGTATACTCCTTTATCTCAATTATTGACAAATTGTCTAAAACCTTATAAAAATCATCTAAACTGAATATTCATGTTCAGAAATTATCCCTTAGAAAGAGTAAATGATGAAAGGCCAGGTCAATCTGGCTCTATTTTGAAGCTTAGAATTTACAGTCTCACTTTATTTAATTAAATCTATCATTTACATATTTACTTACTTATTTTCCACATTCCAACCAGTTTCCCTTCCCTGCTCTCCTCCAAGTCCCTCTTTTCCATGTACTGCCTTCCCTGCACCCCATTCACTCCTCCATTTCTCTTCAGAAAAGGACAGGCCTCCAATGTAGACCACTTTCTTTGACAAATCAAACTGCAGTAAGACCAGGTACCTCCTATCCTATTAAGGCTAGAAGAGGCTATTCAATAGTAGGAAAGTATCCCAAAGGCAAGAAACAGAAGGAGAAACAGCTCCTGCTCCCACAAGAAAACCAGGCTACACAATTGAAACATATGCATGAAAAACATAGGTTAGTACAAAGCAGGCTTGCAGCTTGGCGGTTCATTCTCTGTGAGCACCTATGAGCCCAGGATAGTTAGTTCTGTGGATTTTCATGGTGTGTCCTTGATCTCTTTGGCTCCTACCATCCTTTCTCCCCATTTTCTACAAAATTCTCCAAACATCATTTAATCTTTGGCTGTGGGTCCCTGCATCAGTTTTTCTTAATTAAAGGATGAAACTTCAGAGATGACAACTGGGCTAGGCATCAAAGGAAATAACACCCTTCACAATAGCCACAAATGATATAAAATATATTTTTAAAAAATATATAAAATATACTGGTGTGACTAACCAACCAGAAAGAAATTGAAGGAGAAATCAGAAGGTGTAAATATCTTCCATGATCATGGATCAGAAGGGTTAAGATAGTAACGATGGTCATCTTACGAAAAGCAATCTACAGATTCAAAGCAATTCCTATCAAAATTCTAACATAATTCTTTACAGACCTGAAAAAACAATACTCAGTTTCACATGGGAAAACAAGCCAACAACATAAAATCCAGGATAGCTAAAATAATCCTGTAAAATAAAAGAACTCATGAAGGTACAACCATTCTTGATCTCAAGCTGTACTACAGAGCTACAGTAATAAAAACCACATGGTATTGGCATAAAAACAAACTGGTTGATCAATGGAATTGAATCAAATACCTGGAAATAAATCCACTCACCTATGGATACTTTATTTTTGACAAAATATGTTAAAATTATACAATGGAAAATGGAAAGCCTCTTCAACAAATAGTGCTGTTCTAATTGCATGGGGACATATAGAAGAATACAAAAAAATTCATACTTATCACCCCGTAAAAAACTCAAAAGACCTCAAGATAATACCAAATACACTAAACCTGATAGAAGAAAACATGTGGTATAGCCCTGAATACATTGGCCTAGGAGACAACTTCCTGCATAAAACACCAACAGCTCAGGCACTAAGATCCACAGTCTCTTTTACTTATGTATGTTACAACTATAATTCAAATACCAATATTGATTAATACTCTCTCTTCTTTGTATTTCCCAGTTGTAACTGAATTAGAGTGTGAATTTCAATAGTGTTGGACAGAAAATCCATTTCTCTTGAGAACATCTATAACATTAATAATTTTCTTTGTATTCTGGGACCTAGCTGACACACAACTATATAGCAAGGTAATCCAGGTTTCCAAAGAGTGGGACCAATCTCTAGTGCTCATGAACAACTTGATCCCAGGAAGATTACATAAAACCTCAGTTTGCAGCCTGAAACAATATAAAATTGGGTATGGTAGTACATATGTTAATATAACCAGCCAAATATTAAAATCTTTTTTTAATTTCAAAATGTTCTTATTGTTTGTTTTGGACATGGAATTTAAAATGAAGTTCATACCAATACTTATGTCACTGGTTAAAGTATAGCCTTCATAACATATCATGTATTGCATTTCTGACAGTTTTATTAATTTTCCATAGGCTTCACAGACTCTGTAACATATACATATACATATACATATATATATATATATGAACTGTTTACACTCTTAATATTTGTAGCATGTATTTTGTGATTTGGTACATTCCTAGAGATATTAGGGACATACTGATAGATACTAAAGAGCATACTGATGAGATTATTCTTGGTTCATAAGGCAGGCTTATATATCAAGAGCTTTTGATCATGTGAAAATTTCCAAAAGCATGAAGCTGAAACCAAAGGGTATTTATATTTTTATATGTTTTGTAAAAATTTTTTCCAAAAGCATAACAATTTTCATGGCCTCAAAATGCATCCTTAAATAAAAAATTATTTTAACATCCATATTTACTGTTTAAAAGTATTTTCATGTAAGAGCATATTAGGCTGAAGTAACTTGATTCTTTTTAATTTTCTTCTTTTATTTTGAAATTACACTACTATTAAAGCACTTCAGCCCATCCCATTTCTCTCTCTAAACTTTCCAACATACCCCTTCTTACAATCTTTCAAATTCATAGCCTGCATTTTTATCATTATTGATGTTGGTGATGGTGACAGTGTTTGTGGTGTGTATGTGTGAAGGAGAAGGAGGAGAGAAAGGGATGGGGGAGCAGGAGGAAGAGGAGGAGAGTGAGGGAGAGCAGGAGCAGGATGAGGCATAACCTGCTAACTCAGTATAATATTGATTGTATGTATTTAACTGAAAATGTCTCTGTACTTCAGTTAATAAAAGGAGACATTCCGATCATGGTCAAAACTGACCTAGTATATTTGTAGTCAAATAATTTTTATGGGTTTCTTTATGGCCAGTGGTTTTTAGACTCTTCAATTTATAAGACTGTTCTGGAAATCTCTCAAAGAAATATACATGAGTCCCATTTTCTCAAGCTCAGTTTAACATGCAATCTTCCCCTGGAACATTTCAAGGAAGTAGTGCTTCATGAAATATTTCAGGAAAACCTGCCATGTGCCACTAGCTTTAATAATTATCCACACATCAGCTAGTTATTTAATGGGGAGAATTTATTTTTCTTTCAACATGGTGGTGGTGTGCAGCTCATCTTGTCTTAAAATCTTTGTACTCAGAACAGCTAGACAATACACTGCAGAATAGGTATGCAGTTAATTGTTGATGGTTAGATGACAAATCATATGTTTAACGAAGAATGGAAGGACTTATGCTAGATATTCAAAAACTGTTCCAGTGTATGATTCAGTTATATAATCAGAATCCAAAGCTAGACCCATCTTTTTAACTAATGAAAGCACTTGATGCTTTTATCACACACAGAAGTTAAAAGCTATTGTACATTAACAGTGGCTGTTTCTTACCACTACAATTAAACAAACATATGAAACAGTACATTTGTAACTTTATGACCAACATATTTGTCTTAACAACAAGACATATTCCAATAAATGTTCTACCTTACAATTTTAACAACCTAAGAACTTGGGGACCTGAAATGGCTTTATTTATGAAAATAAAGATATTTTTCACATTTAAAAATGATTAATTGCAAGAAGGAAATGCTGTAGCATAAAATATGCACATAAGTTTGTACTTACACAAAATAACAGTTAATTTCTAAGTATGAAAAATGTAAGAAAATAGAGTTAACCTTGCAAATATGGCTACTGAAGTTGAAGAAGTATAACACTAATAGACATGCTATGAAGTAAGGAACAAATTTAAAATCTCAAAGGGTTGCAGCACCACACAAAGAAATAAGGACAACTAAATAATGCTGATGGAAAAACTATTCTTCTCCAGAGATGAGCCACTTAACGGATTACACAATACCAAGTGGTCAGACCTGGAATCATGCACATACAAGCACCACTAAATGGGCTCAAAATATTGTATTTACTTATGTTTTTATACATAATAATAACAAAAGGCCATTAATTTAAGAGAAATTGCTAAGTGAAGACAAGGGAGAGGACATGGGAAGTATTGGAGAGAGAAAAGGGAATAAAAGAAATAATATATTTGTATAATTATTTAAAAACTAAAATTGTTTTAAAATGCAGTTTATATTCACTGGGATGAACAAGGATACTTGCTATCTCCCTATAAAGTCCTTTTTAAATACTTTTAACTTGTTAGTAAAATTTTAGCAGATAGAACAATTTGAACTGCTGCTTGAGTAAACACAAAGACATTTAAAAAGTGATAAGTGTCATATGCGTTGTTTCTGAGTAAGTCATTAAGTTTTACCCGATATCTACTTAGAAAGTAACATATATCCAATATTTAAACCAGAGGCTTACAAGTCAAAGCTGTGTTTTGCCACTTAAAATTGTGCCTGAAAGAAATCCATAATATGGCTCACTTTAAAGTACATTTACCCTTGAAAAATTTGTAGCAATGTTAAAAATGCAAAAACACTAAAAATGATTCAAATTCTGTTTTCTGTAACAAAAAAGACAAACATTCCTTAATCATTTACTATTGAGGGTCCCTTTACATAGATTGAGATGTCATTATCACAGCATATGACTATCTTCTAAGATGTAAACCAAAAAAGCAAACAAAAAAAAAAAAACCCAAAAAACAAGCTCCCAAAATTTACAACAGACAAAAGAATATGAAAAAGGGACTTATACTTGATCTTTGAAAAAGAAGTTAAAACCATCCAGTGGAAAAAAAAGAGCATTTTTGAAAATGGTGCTGGTCTAACTGGCAGTCTGCATGTGAAAAATGCAGATTGATCCATTTTTATCTCCATGTACAAAACTCAAGTCCAAGTGAATCAAGGACCTCCACATAAAACCAGATGAGCCTAGAACACATCTGCAGGGGAACAATTTCCTAATCTGAACAACAGTGGCTCAGGCTCTAAAATCATCAATTGACAAATGGGATTCATGAAACTGAAAAGCTTCTGTAAAGCAAAATACATTGTCAGTAGGACAAAATGGCCACCTACAGATTGGAAAAAAAAAATCTTTACCAATCCTACATCTTATAGAGGGCTAATATCTAAAATATACAAAAAAAAAAAAAAGAAAGAAAACCTCAAGAAGACTTCAGAAAAAAAAGTAACCCAATTTAAAAATGGAAAACAGAACTAATCAAAGAATTCTCAACTGAGAAATCTCAAATGACTGAGAAGCACTTAAAGAAATGTACAACATCTTTAGTCATCAGGGAAATGCAAATCAAAATGACCCTGTGATTCCACCTTACACCAGTAAGAAAGAGAAAGGCTAACTTCAAAAACTCAGGCAACAGCAGATGCTAGCAAGAGTTTGGAGAAAGAGGAACACTTCGCCATTGCTGATGGCATTGCAAGCTGGTACAACCACTCTGGAAATCTGTCAAGCCGTTCCTCAGAAAATCAGAAATAACTCTACCTGAAGATCCAGCTATATCATTCCAGGGAATATGTCCAAAAGATACTCCAGAATATAACAAAAACACATGCCCCTCTATGCTAATAGCAACCTTAATTATAATAGTCAGAAGTTGGAACAACCTAGATGTCCCTCAACAGAGGAATTGATACTGTAAATATGGTACATTTACACGATGGAATACTACTCAGCTATTAAAATTGATGACCTCCTGAACTTTGTAGGCAAATGGATGGAAGTAGAAAATATCCTGAGTGAGGTAACCCAGACCCAAAAGGAAATACATAGTATGTACTGACTGAAAAGTTGATTTTAGCCCAAAAGCTCAGATTATCCAGAATACAACTTACAGACCATATGAATCTTAACAAGAAGAAGGCCAATGTGTGGATATTTCAAACCCACGTAGAAGGGGGAACAAAATAATCACGGGAGACAGAGAGAGGGAAGGCCCTGGGTGTGAAAGGAGAAGGGGAAGAAAAATGGGGGAAGGACAAGGTATGGGAAGAGACAAGAGAGAAGTCCAGATGGCCAGGAAAAAAAAATAAAAATAATTAGCAGTAGGGGTTAGGGTACTTGAGGAACCATTAGAAAGTCCCAGAGTGCAGGCTCCCGGGATCCAATAGATGTGACATTAGCCAAAATACCCAACAGGAGGGAGATAGAACCTGAAGAGACCACCTCCAGTAGATAGACATGGCCCCCAGTGGAGGAATGGGGCCATCCACACATCTAAAATTTTTAACCAAGAATTTTCCCTGTCTAAAGGAAATGCAAAAAGGAACAAAAGCTGAAGAAAAGGCCATCCAGAGACTGCCCAACCATTTGATCCATTCCATCTGCAGACACCAAGCGCTGACA
The DNA here is from genome assembly GCA_036184795.1 of Tokudaia tokunoshimensis. Classification (NCBI taxonomy): domain Eukaryota; kingdom Metazoa; phylum Chordata; class Mammalia; order Rodentia; family Muridae; genus Tokudaia; species Tokudaia tokunoshimensis. Next base: position 50,841,136 of record BTHU01000021.1, read on the forward strand.
GTATTGCTGGTGTCAAGGTGTACTTTCAAACAGACACTCGGCATGACTGTCTTCTGAGAGGCTCTGTCAGCACCTGACTAAGTCAGATAAAGATATTCACATCCAATCTTTGGACTTGGGGACCCCAATGGAAGGGTTAGGAGAAGAACTGAAGGAGCTAAAGAGAGTTTTTATTTTAAAGACTAAAGAAATTTTTCATTACAAATCCTATAACAAGGAATATGTTCTTAAAAATAATACAAAATTAAAATTAATGGAAAAACTCAGTAACAAAAGTATGCAAAAGTATGAGGCAAAGTTTCTATTAGCTTAAAGAACAATGAAGCAATCTTAGTAGATAGCAATGGTACCATATACACAAGGGACATTGCATGATTCATAGGCAAAATGTTTCTTGACAGTTTTGTATGTGTATATCACACAACTTGGTTACATTACCCACAACTTCTTTCTTTTTTCCAACATTGCCAATCTGCCTTGCTTACAAGTCTCTTTTCTTTTTTCTTTTTTCTTTTTCTTTTTCTTTTTTTCTTTCTTTCTTTTTTTTTTTTTAGGAAAATAGGGTCTATTTAGCTTATACTTTCACATCACTATTCATCATTGAAAGGAAGTCAGAACAAGAACTTACACAGTGCAAAGGCCTGAAGGCAGGAGCTGCGGCAAAGGCCATAAAGATGTACTGCTTAATGGCTTGCTCTTTCTACACTGCTCAATTTACTCTATTATAGAATCCAGGAACATCAAACGAGGGATGGCCTTTCTCATAATGGACTGAGAGTTTGCCCATCAATCATTAATTAAGAAAATGCCTAGCCCTGCAGAGTGACCCACGCCTGGAGGGAGCGCGCAACAGCAGGGGAACTCTGTAGTTGTCTGGGTGCCAGGTCTGCTGTGGGACATCTGCCCTGCATCTGCTCTGGCAACAGAGCAGACAGGGCCTCTAAGTGAAGAGATAACCTAGCATAATATAGCTTGGGACACAGCCAGCTAGGGTGCCTCCTGCGTCCAAGAGTTGGGCAGCTCTGCTGTGGGATATCTGCCCTGCAGAGTGACACACGCCTGGAGGGAGCACAGCAGCTTCCACCACCTTTGCTCCAGTGATAGACTACACAGAGACTCCAGGTACACAGAGATTTCCCAAGTAAAACATCACTCGGGCAAGGCACACAAGGGCACCAAAAACACTGAGGAGCAGGGCAGCCCTTCAGCAATTGGTGCCAGGGGAAACCTGGTCATCCAGGGGTGCAGAAATAATCTTGCAGGCTCACAGGAGGTTCAAGCACCAGCCAGTGACAGCAGGACCAAGTAACACCAGAGATAACCAGATGGCAAAGGGCAAATGTAGGAACATTACTTACAGAAATCAAGGCAATATGGCACCATCCCAACCCAACTCTCCAACAGCAGCAAGTATTGGATACCCCATCACACCTTAAAGGCAAGATCTGGATCTAAAATCACTTCTCATGATGCTATTAGAGGATTTCAAGAAGGATGTAAATAAATCTCTTAAAGAAATACTGGAGAACATGAATCAATGGGCAGAAGCCCTTACAAAGAAAACACAAAAATCGCATAAAGTAATGCAAGAGAATATGGGTCAACAGATAGAAGCCCATAAAGAGGAAACACAAAAATCACTTAAGGAAATACAGGAGAACTTGGGTCAACCGGCAGAAGTCCTGAAAGAGGAAACACAAAAAATATCTTAAAGAAATACAGGAAAACACAAACAAACAATTGGAGGAACTGAGCAAACACATCCAGGATCTAAAAAATGAAGTAGAAACAACTAAGAAATCACAAAGGGAGACAACGTTGGAGATAGAGAACTTTGAAAAGAAATCAGGGGTCATAGATGAGAACATCAACAATAGAATGCAAGAGATGGAAGAAAGAATCTCAGATGCCGAAGATACAATAAAAAACATCAACTCAACAGTCAAAGAAAATGCAAAATGCAAAAAAAACAAGTAACCCAAAATATTCAGGAAATCCTGGACACAATGAGAAGACCAAAACATCAGATTATAGGTACAGATGAGATTGAAGATTTGCAACTTAAAGGGTCAGTAAATATCTTCAACAAAATTATGGAAGAAAACTTCCCTAACCTAAAGAGAGAGAAGCCCATAAACATACAAGAAGCCTATGGAACTCCACACAGACTGGACCAGAACAGAAATACCTCCCATCACATAATAATCAAAACACGAAATGTACTAAACAAAGAAAGAATATTGAAACAGTAAGAGAAAAAGGCCAAGTAAGATATAAAGGAAGACCTATCCGAATTACATTAGACTTCTCACCAGAGACAATGAAAGCTAGAAGATCCTGGGCATATCTCATACAGACTCTAAGAGAACACAAATGCCAGCCCAGACAAATATACCCAGCAAAACTCTCAATCACTATAGATGGAGAGACGAAGATATTCCATGATAAAACTAAACTTACACAATATCTTTCCACAAACTGAGCCCTATAAAGAATAATAGGTGGACATCACCAATACAAAGAGGGAAACTACACCCTGGAAAAAAGCGAGATAGTAACTTTCTTTCAGCAAACCCAAAAGTAGATAACCACTCAAACATAAAGATAGCGTCAAAAATAGCAGGAAGCTGTAATCATTATTCCTTAATATCTCTTAAGGTCAATGGTCTCAATTCTCCAATAAAAAGACAGAGACTAACAGACTGGATAAGTAAACAGGACCTAGCACTTTGCTGTGTGCAGGAAACGCACCTCAGTGTCAAAGACAAACACTAACTCAGAGTAAAAGGCTGGAAAACAATCTTACAAGCAAATGGTCCCAGGAAAATATTAGAAAAATATTAGAATAGCCATTCTAATATTAGGCAAAATGGACTTTCAACCTAAAGTCATCAAAAAAGACATGGAAGGACACTACATACTGGTCAAAGGAAAAATCCACCAAGAAGAACTCTCAATTCAGAACATCTATGCTCCAAATGCAAATGCACCCTCATTCGTAAAAGAAACTTTACTAAAGCTCAAAGCACACATTGCACCTCAAACAATAATTGTGGTGATTTCAACACCCAACATTCTGCAATGGACCAATCAGGAAAGCAGAAACTAAACAGGGACACAGTAAAACTAATTGAAGCTTCGGACCAAATGGATCTAACATATATATATATATATAACATTTCATCCTAAAGCAAAAGAATGTAGCTTCTTCACAACACCTCATGGTACCTTCTCCAAAATCGACCATATAATTGGTCACAAAACAGAACTCAACAGATATAAGAAGATGCAACTAATACCATGGCTCCTACCAGGTCTTACATAAGGGTGGTCTTCAATAGCAAATAAATAAATAAATAAAAACAGAAAGCCCACATGCACATGGAAGCTGAACAATGCTCTACTCAATGATACCTTAGTCAAGGAAGAAATAAAGAAAGAAATCAAAGACTTCTTAAAATTTAATGAAAATGAAGGCACAACTTACTCTAATTTATGGGACACAATGAAAGCAGTGGTAAGAGAAAAATTCATAGACCCGAGTGCCTCCAAAAAGAAATAGGAGAGAGCATACACTAGCAGCTTAATGGCACATCTGAAAGTCCTGGAAGAAAAAGAAGCAAATACACCCAAGGGGAGTAGAAGGCAGGAAATCATCAAACTTAGGGGTGAAATCAATCAAGTAGAATCAAATAGAACCATGCAAAGAATCAACAAAACTATGAGTTGGTTCTATTAGAAAATCAAAAAGATAGATAAGCCCTTAGCCAGACTAGCCAGAGGGCACAGAGACAGTATGCAAATTAATAAAGTCAGAAATGAAAAAGTAGACATAACAACAGAAACTGAGGAAATTCAAAAAATCATCAGATCCTACTACAAATGCCTGTATTCAACACAACTGGAAAATCTGGAGGAAATGGAAAATTTCCTAGACAGATACCAAATACCAAATTTAAATCAGGATCAAATAGACCAACTAAATATCCCATAACCCCTGAAGAAATAGAAGTGGTCTGTGGGAGTCTTCCAACAAAAATATCACAGGACCAGATGGCTTTAGTGCAGAACTCTATCAGATCTTCAAAGTAGACCTAACACCAATACTCTTCAAACTCTTCCACAAAATAGAAACAGAAGGAACACTACCCAACTCATTTTGTGAAGCCACAATTTTGCTGATACCAAAATCACACAAAGATAAAACAAAGAAAAAGAATTTCAGACCAATTTTTCTTATAAATATCGATTCAAAAATACTCAATAAAATTCTTGCCAACCGAATCCAAGAAAACATCAAAGCGATCATAAACCATGAACAAGTTGGCTTCATCCCAGGGATGCAGGGATGGTTCAATATTAGGAAGTCCATCAATGTAATCCACTATATAAACAATGTCACAGAAAAAAAACCACACGGTCATTTCATTAGATGCTGAAAAAGCATCTGACAAAATTCAACATCCTTTCATGCTAAAAGTCTTCGAACGATCAGGAATTTGAGGCACATATCTAAATACAGTAAAAGCAATTTACAGAAAACCAGTAGCCAACATCAAACTAAATGGAGAGAAAATTGAAACAATCCCACTAAAATCAGGGACTAGACAAGGCTCCCTTCTTTCTCCATATCTTTTCAACATAGTACTTGAAGTTCTAGCTAGAACAATTAGACAACAAAGGGAGGTCAAACGGATACAAATTGGAAAGGAAGAAGTCAAGCTATCCATATTTGCACATGATCTGATAGTATACTTAAGTGACAAAGAATTCCACCAGAGAACTCTTACAGCTGATAAACAACTTCAGCAATGTGGCCGGATAGAAAATCAACTCAAGCAAATCAGTAACCTTCACATACTCAAAGGATAAGCAGGCTGAGAAAGAAATAAGGGAAATGATAACCTTCACAATAGCCACAAACAATATAAAGTATCTTGGTGTGACTCTAACCAAACAAGTGAAATATGTGTATGACAAGAACTTCAAGTCTCTGAAGAAGGAAATTGAAGAAGACCTCAGAAGATGGAAAAATCTGCCATGCTCATGGATTGGCAGGATTAATATAGTAAACATGACCATCTTGCCAAAAGCAATATACAGATTCAATGCAATCCCCATCAAAATTCCAACTCAATTCTTCATAGAGTTAGAAAGAACAATTCTCAAATTCATCTGGAATAACAGAAAACCCAGGATAGCCAAAACTATTCTCAACAGCAAAAGGACTTCTGGGGGAATCAGTATACTGGACCTCAAGCTGTACTACAGAGCAATAGTGTTAAAAACTGCATGATATTGATATTTGGACAGGCATGTAGATCAATGGAACAGAATTGAAGACCCAGAAAAGAACCCACACTCTTATGGCCACTTGATCTTTGACAAAGGAACTAAAACCCTGCAGTGGAAGAAGGATAGCCTTTTCAACAAATGGTGCTGGTTCAACTGGAGTTCAGAAAGCAAAAGAATGCAAATCGATCCATTCTTATCTCCTTGTACTAAGCTCAACTCCAAGTGGATCAAGGACTTCCACATAAAACCAGACACACTGAAACTAAAAGAACAGAAACTCAGGAAGAACCTTGAACACATGGGCACAGGGGAAAATTTCTTGAAAAGAACACCAAAAGCTTATGCTCTAAGATCATGAATTGACAAATGGGATCTCATAAAATTACAAAGTTTATGTAAGGCAAAGGACACTGTCAAAAGGATAAAGCAGCAGCCAACAAATTGGTAAAAGATTTTTACCAGTCCTACATCTGATAGAGGGCTAATATCCAATATATACAAAAAACTCAAGAAGTTAGTCTACAGAGAGCCAAAAATACAAATCAAAACAGCCCTGTGATTCCACCTCACACCAGTCAGAATGGCTAAGATCAAAACACAGGAGACAGCAACTGTTGGTGAGGATGAGGAGAAAGAGGAACACTCCTCCTCTGCTGGTGGGATTGCAAGTTGGTACAACCACTATGGAAATCAGTCTGGCGGTTCCTCAGAAAAGTGGGCATGACACTCCCAGAGGATCCTTTTCTACCACTCCTGGGCATATACCCAGAGGCTTCCCCTGCATGCAATAAGGACGCATGCTCCACTATGTTCATAGCAGTCTTATTTATAATAGCCAGAAGCTGGAAAGAACCCAGATGTCCCTCAACGGAGGAATGGATTCAGAAGATGTGGTATATTTACACAATGGAATACTACTCTGCAATTAAAAACAATGAATTCACAGAATTCTTAGGCAAATGGTCAGAACTAGAAAATATCATCCTTAGTGAGGTAACCCAATCACAAAAGAACACACATGGTATGCAGTCACTGATAAGGGGATATTCACCCAGAATCTTGGAATATCCAAGACACAATTCACATATCAATATATTTCCAAGAAGATGGAAGGTGAGACCTCTGGTCCTGGAAAGTCTGGATGTAGGGGAATACCAGGACATAGAAGAGGGGGTTGAATGGGAAACAGGGGGAGGGAAGTGGACTTATGGGACTTTCGGAAAGGGAGGAAACGGGAAAGGGGGAATCATTCGGAATGTAAATAAAAAATATAGAAAAAATGTATAATAATATGAGATAAATTTGGCAGTATCTAACAAAAGCATTTACCCTCTGACCCAGAAAGCTCATTTCCAGGAATCTATCCCAAAACTACCCAGGAAAAATGTTAAAAGACATGTACACGGCTGTTTACAAGGGCACCATTTTCATTCCCAGTTCTGGAAAGTGCTCAAATTCTCACCACCCAGGGACTGATCGAGCTTCTGTACATCTATCCAATGCGAATACACAGATACCAGTGGACTAATATGTTATATAAACATAAAAAATAATTTCTGGTATAAGTTTTTAGAGAAAATGAAGATAAAGTTAGAGAAAATTGTGTGAAAGGTCAAAATATTTAAAATAAAAAATTCACAAACTTTGTTTTAAGGATTTGAATTTGTAGTGGATATGTGTTGCATAGGTCCTTGGTCCTAGGAAGGCTTGATAGATGCCCCAGCATGGGAAAATCGAGGGGTAATAGGTGGAAGTGGGTTGGGTGGCGGGGCATATTCTTGGAGGTAGGGGTTGGGAGCATGCGTTGTGGGTTTTCTGGAAGGGGGGAAGTCGGAATAAGATATAACTTTTGAAATTTAAATGAAGAATATATTCAATAAAAATGTGAAAAAAAATCTTCACAATAGTTTCTCTTATAATAAGAGAGTATCATGGAGCTGGATGCCACAATAGTTAATAGAACTTTATGCTTTTCCAGAAGAAGACGTGAGTTCAGTTCCCCACACCTTTAGTAAGGCTCACAACTAACTGTAACTCCAGTGTCAGGGGATCTGACACATTCTACTGGCCTCTATGGCCACCTGGCATGTATGTGATACACAACAATAGATGAAGGCAAAACTTGCATTCACATAAAATAAAATATAAAAATCTAAAAAATAATCTGTAGAAAAGCAAGAATCAGGAAGCTTCATAGAGGTAAAGAGGACAACTCTATCAATTACAATCTAGTACTTTTCTCATTGCACTGTGCAAATGGCCGAGACTTACCAACAATAAAATTATGACTTGTTACTGTGCCAGAGTAGCAAGACAGTTTTTGGCAAATTCTTATAGAACTTTTAGTGATGATACAATTAGAGAGACTATTCCCAGTCACAGATGATAACCTCAACACCCTTGAGGACCTTCCTAGGACCAAAGGTAGCTAGATGTTTAGGAAATTCTGTATGCTTCCCATAATTTCCATTTAGTGTAATACTTGATTTGATAAATTCTTCTTGTGACTTAGTGACTTGTGACTTTTGTGTTTTTTTTTAAATAAAGACCACTCTATTAGCTGCAGCATATCATTTGCTGACTGTCTGGCATTCACTGCACCTTCTTTTGATAAAAGCAATTATTATTATTATTATTATTATTATTATTATTATTATTATTATTATTATTTTGGTTTTGGTTTGTTTTTAAATGTCCTCCCAAATCTCAGGTCATAATGAAGGTCAGTAATATGCCTTGATATTTGGGATGATAATGTGAAAACTCAGATGAAGGGTATCTTAGGAAGATGGTAAGGCTGGAAGTGTAGCAGCATCTATTCAAACAATGACCTCCAGTGGTCTTAGGTGACTCTTTTGCACACCTGTCCTATTGCATTCTGATGTCTAGAATTCTATCTCCATCAAAGAGTCCTGGATAGTGCTTCTTCTCATGGGGAGAAGGTTCTTCTATCTTGTGAAGTATTAGCATGTCATGTATGTCAACATTGTACTACTCTATGTGTATGCAACTTTTACCTTTCTTGCTTATATATCTTGCATATCCATCCTCTTCACCTTAAAAGTAAAATTGAGCAAAATATGGAATAGTTACAATGCTCACACCAACTGAATCAAAGATTACACTCTCAATATATATATTTTCATTAATAGTCTAAACACTGTAATTTTAATTGGAATAAGACAGCACAATACTACTAAGTATATTACTTTAAATTTTAGATTTATAATGACCATTTATGCCATTGCTATTTCTTTTTATCTAGTTTATTTTCTTTCTTTAAAGTTTAACAATAGGCAATTTTGAATAAATTAGTATATTTTATTACACATTCTAATATTTCTTAGTTTCATATTGCACACAGTAATGGTTCAGCTGTGAGTTATAGAATTTATATGCATATAATTATTTAAAGTTTGCATTAATTATGTTTCAAGGAACATTACCATCATAATTGTATTTGGGATCTAGAGCTAAACTATTTCTTTCCTCCTTCCGAACTGCAAAAGTATAGATCTTCTTAGATATATTTATAATGAAATTTCTTATCACAGACAACTTAATCAGAGCCTCAGACAATTTATACACTGAGAATAAAAAAGAGTTACAGAAGTATTATCTATAATCACAGGAAAAGCCATATATGGCAAAAGAATGTTTTTCCACAGAAATATATAAACAAATAAAAATATCCAGTTGTAATGAATAATCTGAAGTAAAACCACTATTATATTCTACACCTTGGAAGGAAATAGTAAATATCATGTACCTTAATACATACATAATGCTACCAGTATGCATGTTTTATTTTTCTTTTTCAGTTTATTTTTTAAATCTTACTTTATTTGCCCTAAAATAATCTGTTACATTTGAATACTTATTCTTTTTTTATTAGATATATTCTTTATTTACATTTCAAATGATTTCCCCTTTCCTGGATCCCCCCTCCCCGAAAGTCCCATAAGTCCTCTTCCCTCTCCCTGTTCCCCAATCAACACCTTCCCACTTCCCTGCCCTAGTATTCGCCTACACTGCTGTGTTGAGCCTTTCCAAGACCAGGGGTCTCTCCTTCCTTCTTTTTGGGCATCATTTGATATGTGGATTGTTTCTTGGGTATTCCAAATTTCTGGGCTAATATCTGCTTATCAGTGAGTGCATATCATGTGTGTTCTTTTGTGATTGGGTCACCTCACTCAGGATGATATTGTCGAGTTCCACCCACTTGCCTAAGAATTTCATGAATTCATTGTTTTTAATAACTGAGTAGTATTCCATATTGTAAATATACCACATTTTCTGTATCCATTTCTCCATTGAGGGACATCTGGGTTCTTTCAAGCTTCTGGCTATTATAAATAGGGCTGCTATGAACATAGTTGAGCATAGCTAATGCTCTAAGGTCAAGAATTGACAAATGGGATCTCATAAAATTACAAAGTTTCTGCAAGGCAAAAGACACTGTCAATAGGACAAAACAGCAACCAACAAATTGGGAAAAGATCTTTGCCAACCCTACATCTGATAGTGGGCTAATATCCAAGATATACAAAGAACTCAAGTATTTAGACTCCAGAGAGTCAAATAACCCTATTAAAAAAAGAGGTACAGAGCTAAATAAAGAATTTTCACCTGAGGAATATCATATGGCTGAGAAGCACATAAAAAATATGTTCAACGTCCTTAGTCATCAGGGAAATGCAAATCAAAACAACATTGAGATTTCACCTCACACCAGTCAGAATGGCTAAGATCAAAAACTCAGGAAACAGCGGGTACTGGTGAGGATGTGGAGAAAGAGGAACACTCCTCCACTGCTGGTGGGATTGCAAGCTGGTAGAACCACTCTGGAAAGCAGTCTGGCGGTTCCTCAGAAAACTGGGCATGACACTTCCGGAGGATCCGGCTATACCACTCCTGGGCATATACCCAGAGGCTTTACCTGCATGCAATAAGGACACATGCTCCACTATGTTCATTTTATTTTTTGAATGTGTATTTTTTCCATTTCATTTCACATATTATATTCTAATTAAGGTTTCCTTTTCCTCTATACCTTCTAGTTTCTCCCTACCTCCTCTCAAATCCAGAGTCATCCCTGTTCTTTGTCTTTTTTAAAATCAAAAGGTCTTCTAAGGGATAATAGTAGGATGAAATGAGATAAAACAAAAACTAACATGTCAGAACACAGTCAGAGTGCAGCTGCATGAGTTCGCGATGCTCATGAGAAAATGCCAAGAAATGAAGACAAGAGTCTTGTGACCCCAGTTTCTTCAAAACAAGGCATTGTTTTGGAATGTATTTTTGTGCCCCTCCCATGCATAGCACATAATATTGACTACTTCAGATTATTCATTACAACTAGCTATTGTTATTTGTTTATATGTTTCTATGGAAAAACATTCTCTTGCCATACATGGTTTGTTCCTGTAATTGTAGATATAACTTGCATGACTCTTCTTAACTCTCAGTGGACAAACTGTCTGAGGCTCCGAGTGAAGTTGGCTATTGTGTGAGACTTTGGTCAGCCTCATTAACCATTTCCATTCTCCCAGGTCCCACCATCTCTAGAGATGTGATGATACAATTGAGAATAGAAAAAATAAATAACTGAAAACCAAAAACCAATGAGAGGCTTAAAAAATGCATATAAGCACAGAGACATACTCATTTGCACAGTCAGGAACCCCACAAAAACATATATATATGCAAGCCTGACATTTTAAGACAAGGTGCCTCCAAGATACCTTTGAGTTTGTTTTCTATTGGCTGTCTACTTATTGCTGAACATAGGGTTTGATAGCAGTTTGTTTCCCCAGTGAGACTGACTCCACTGGGAAGAACTAACTTTTCATTTTTAGTGGTTTTCAACTGGAGGTACGTTCTGGTTTGGGCAGAAGGCTTATGCTCACTTTCTCAGATCTAGAACCCTATCTGATATAGACCTTTTCAGGTTCTGTGCATGCTGCCCCAGATTCTGTGAGCTTATATGTGTATGGTTTATCCAGTTTGCTGTGCGAAGAAGACATTGTCTACTTGTCCTATACCCACCCTCTGGCTCTTACACACTTTCTACTTCTGCTCCCTCAAAGTACACTGAACACTGAGGATAGTGATTTTATGGGAACATCCCAATTAGGGCTGAGTATTCTGAACCCACTTACCCTGAATTTGTTTCTATCTTCCGCAGGAGGAAGCTTCCCTGATGATGGCTGAGAAAGGCATTGATCTAGCAGTACTTTATATACGAATATAGGAGAATATCATTGGGAGTCATTTTGTTGCTGTGTTTCTTTTATATAATTTGGTTTTCTCCTAGGTCCCTGGGCAAACTAGTCTCAGGTACTTGGTCACCCAAGCAGTGGGTTCCATCTCATGGAGTGGGCTTTAATTCAATCAGATATTTACTTGCTCTAGCTTTGTACCACCATTGCACTAGCATATCTTACAAACTGGACACCATTGTATATCAAAGATTTTGTGGATGTATTGGTGTTTACATTTCCTCTTTATTAGAATGCAGAGTAGCTTTTCTATCAATGATGTCAGCCATTAGGGGTGAAGACTCTATATTTTCAAAGTGTTCTTGCAAGCTACAAATATACTACTACAGATAACTTTATCTCCAATAATAGAGTTAAAAGAGACATGGTTTTAATTTCTAAACAATGGATGTAGATTTTATTTAAGAAATATTAAACTGAAATTCACTTTAGTGTTATTGAATTATTTACCTATAATTCTCTTAAAATTATGATGGCCCTTTAGATCAGTGGTTCTCTACATTCCCAATGCTGCTACTTTTAAGCAAATTCTTCATGGTATGGAGACTCCCATCCTGAAAATTGTGAGTGTTGCTACTTCATAACTGTAATTTTGCCATTGTTATGAATCATAATATAAATATTTTTGGAAACATGTTTGCCAAAGTAGTAGTGACCCACAAGTTGAAAACCACTGATTTATATGAATTATGTCTCTATTTGTAAATAGAATGATAGAAAAATGTAGCAAACAAAATGTAACTAAGTAAGATGTATTTTAAAACTTCGCATGCACTTTTTAAACAAATAACAAAAAGTAAAATGCTAAATTTAAAGTGGTTCTCAGTTTGGTCATTTTCTGGAAATGATTGAACAGAATTGGAGAAGAGAGAGATTAAAATGTCAACTATACACATTGCACTGTGTTCTGCATGTAGTGGTGACATTTGTAGTGTCAATTCCATTGTTCATACTAAGAGAGCTGAGGCATAGAGAACAAAAGAGCAAATTGTAAATAATCCAGATATCATTTGGAATTCATGTGCTGCCTCCTATTTGATTATAAATACCATTGGTATTTGAGAATTTACAGGCAGGTCATTGAACTGACTAACAAAGCCGACATTAATACCAAACTGGGAAACAGATGGAAACTTGCCCAGATTCTTCATCTTCTCTTTGGATCATTTCCTGTCTGTGCATCCTTCTCCAAAACCAGAGAAACAAAAACCCTTCTGATCATCTCAGTAATTTCTTCCTAAACTTTTAGCAGGGGACAGAATGCCAACTGCCTATTTTCTTCAAAATATGCTTATACATATTCTAATAAATAAACTATAAAGTTGTCTTATAAAATATTTGACCTTCAGCTACTCAAAAGTAGTTTATTTACAAGTTCAGTCTCCTGATACATTCAATGTTCCAAGACTTGAAAATTATTAGTTCAGTGGATTAAAACACATCTAGTTTGCACATACTGAAGGCTTAATTTTTAGTGACTTAAATCCTATCCAGTACAGTTTCCATGGTCAGGATAATTATATGCTAAGTAGAACCGCATAGTTACTGCACTGTCTAGAAGATAATTTTATGAGCCTCAACATGTCTACTTTGTGAATGGGAGAAATTGTGGCTTAAAGAGGTTAATAATATATTTAAAACTAAAAAGGTAGAATCAACATGTCAATATACTAACCTCATCTCCAGCTAAAGAGAAGAACTCATTAAATTTGGATAAACTATAATGCCAACCAGTGAAAAGGTTTCTAGCATCATCTTAAATAGTTTTAGAAAAAAATATTGCTATTACTTCATGTAATTGATACATTTACATTAATATATTAGTTCTGAAAAGAAAAATCCTAAGGTTATGATTATATATTGTTTTATGAATAAGCAAAGCAAATAGTTGAACATATTAATAACAATTGTCATTGAGTTTACATAAGGTGCTATATAAAACTTTGCTTTATTTATGTTTTCTGATAATATAAAAACATACTATCAGAAACATCCTTTAATTGAATCCCAATACTGTATGCTTTAAGAATCTGTAGGAACTAGAGAAGTAGAAACATTTATCCTCTTTCCCCCACTGAACTCAAAGGTCCAAAAAGAGCAGTAATTTGTCTCACACAGTGAATCAACAGCAACCAGCACCTTACCTGACAGGTAACCAGTGAAATAAATAAGGATTTGTTACATTTCATTTTCTCTTATATAATTTGTTCTAAAGTGGTCTCACCTTTGAAGTGAAAATTAAGGTATAAAAGCTTTGGAACAGAATTATTCAGCCCTTCAACAATTATACTGCTAAAGTAGAAATAACAGTAAACATAGAGGCTGACCTGAAAACTAAATACATTAACAGACACATATAAATGTATAATGGTATGTGGTACATAGTAAACATTGAGATCTACCTCTGCTTCCCAAGTGCTGGGACTGTTGCCCAATCCTTAACCATTTTTTTAAAGATTTGTTTTATGTTATATTGTGTTTCTGTGTGTGGATATGTGTTGGAGGCATCAGGCACCTGACCCCTGGAACAGAGGTACTGATGGTTGTGAGCTGCCTGATGTGCTTCCTGGGAACCAAACTCCAGTCCCTTTTTAAGTGTGGTATGTTGAGCCATCTGTCTAGCCTTAGAAAGGGCAGTATTTTTACATGCACGTAGAAACCATCTAATTGCCTAAATGTTTCAATTCTAAAGCATATACAATGAAACATAGGCAGAAAATTACTACTGTTTTCTACCTTTTGTGTTATGCAGTATTTAATGGATCAAAAATAATAGATGTTGATGTGAGCCATGGAGCATCATAATAAAACCTTTACCACTTGCCATATACTTAAATCTTAGAATTCTCATCACCCTCTAATCCCTGCAACTCCTCGTTGTGGAGGGTTCATCCTGAGATTTGTTTAACCTTGCTGTCTCCTCTTTAGATATGAGTGCATCATGTCTTGAAATATTATAAATAAAACAAAGTTTAGAGTTTAAGTCTGCATAAGACAGTATATTGAGAAGGTGACCTATGCTGTTTCTATGATTTGTGTTTTTCTTTCCATTTTTGATTCTGCAGCAAATCTTTCTTTAAGCTGTAATGAAATCATAACAATTTCCAAGGAATAAGTCTACATTATATATATTTATAATATAATTTCACTGACCTCAAGCTGTACTACAGAGCAATAGTGTTAAAAACTGCATGGTATTGGTACAGTGACAGGCATGTAGTTCAATGAAACAGAATTGAAGACCCAGAAATGAATCCACACTCCTATGGTCACTTGATCTTTGACAAAGGAGCTAAAACCATCCAGTGGAAAAAAGATAGCCTTTCCAGCAAATGGTGCTGGTTCAACAGGAGGTCAACATGCAGAAGAAGGCAAATTGATCCATTCTTATATCCTTGCACTAAGCTCAATTTCAAGTGGATTAAGGACCTCCACATAAAACCAGACACACTGAAACTAATAGAAAGGAAACTAGGGAAGAACCCTGAACATATGGGCACAGGGGAGAATATCCTGAACAGAACTCCAATAGCTTATGCTCTAAGATCAAGAATTGACAAATGGGACCTCATAAAATTACAAAGTTTCCGTAAGGCAAAAGACACTGTCAAAAAGACAAAGCGGCAACCAACTAACTGGGAAATGATCTTTATCAACCCTATATCTGACAGAGGGCTAATATCCAATATATACAAAGAACTCAAGAAGTTAGACTCCAGAGAGCCAAGTAACCCTATTAAAAAATGGGGTACAGAGCGAAACAAAGAGTTCTCACCTGAAATATATCTAATAGCTGAGAAGCACCTAAAGAGATATACATCATCCTTAGTCATTAGGGAAATGCAAATCAAAACAACACTGAGATTCCATCTCACACCACTCAGAATGACTAAGATCAAAAACACAGGAGACAGCAGTTGTTGGCGAGGATGTGGAGAAAGAGGAACACTCCTCCACTGCTGGTGGGATTGCAAGCTGGTACAACCACTCTGGAAAGCAGTCTGGCGGTTCCTCAGAAAACTGGTCATGACACTCCAGGAGGATCCGGCTATACCACTCCTGGGCATATACCCAGAGGCTTCCCCTGCATGCAATAAGGACACATGCTCCACTATGTTCATAGCAACCTTATTTATAATAGCCAGAAGCTGGAAAGAACCCAGATGTCCCTCAACGGAGGAATGGATTCAGAAGATATGGTATATTTACACAGTGGAATACTACTCTGCAATTAAAAACAATGAATTCACGAAATTCCTAGGCAAACGGTCCGAACTTGAAAATATCCTTAGTGAGGTAACCCAATCACAAAAGAACACACATGGTATGCAGTCACTGATAAGGGGATATTAACCCAGAATCTTGGAATACCCTAGACACAATTCGCATATCAATAGATTTCCAAGAAGATGGAAGGAGAGACCTCTGGTCCTGGAAAGACTGGATATAGGGGAATGCCAGGACAGAGAAGTGAGAAGTGGTTGAATGGGGAAAAGAGGGAGGAAAGCGGGCTTATGGGACTTTCGGGGAGGGAGGAAATGGGAAAGGGGAAATGATTTGGAATGTAAATAAAAAAACTTAGAAAATAAAAAATATATATACAATTTCACATTTTGGGGCTTGGGAAAATTTTAAAGTATAAATTTTCTACTGGATGTTTCAGAAGAAACTTAGCAATAATCCTAAAGGGAAATTTTCAAAAATAAAACACAGTGGTTGAAAAATAGTTAACATAAGAAACAATAATAGTACGTGTTTTTCATAGAAGCAAATAAATTCAACTTTAGTCATTATCAAACACACATTATCTCTTTGAAGTAAAATAAATTTATTGTTCTCTGTACTGGAGCCACCTATGCTCTATATGTAAGTAGCTATACGTATGGTTAATATGACCAATAGTAATGTTTCACACAAAGTAAATTGAATTAGACTCTGCAAGTATAACATGAAATGATACCTAAAACTGTCAAATCAGTTACAAAGCTTGCAAAACCATAAAAAGTAAAATATCTACCATCATGTTTAAATAAACCTATAATTATTTGATTTAAATAAATCTCAAATTGTTAATGTTTTATTTTATAGGAAAATTTAAATCATGATTGATATAGAATTGCAAATTCTACCTCAAATTATTCAATCCACGTTCTTTACAAAATATGCACTACCATGTGTGTTCTTTTGTGATTGGGTTACCTCACTTAGGATGATATTTTCCAGTTCCACCCACTTGCCTAAGAATTTCATGAATTTATTGTTTTTAATAGCATAGTATTTTAATACCATAGTGTAAATATACCACATTTTTCTATATCCATTCTTCCATTGATGGACATTTGGGTTGTTTACAGCTTCTGGCTATTATAAATAGCGCTGCTATGAACATAGTGGAGCATGTGTCCTTTTAAATGCTGGGGAATCCTCTGGATATTTGCCCAGTATTGGTATAATGGAGTCCTCCAGTAGTATATTGCCCAGTTTTTTGAGGAACCGCCAGATTAGCCCAGAAGCACTGAATACCGAAGACACAATTCACATATCAAATGATGCCCAAGAAGAAGGAAGTAGAGGCCTCTGGTCCTGGAAGAGCTCAGTGCAGCAGTGTGGGGAATACCAGGACAGGGAAGCGGGCTTATGGGACTTTCAGGGAGGAGGTAACCAGGAAAGGGGAAATCATTTGAAATTTAAATAAAAAATATATCTAAGAAGAAAAAAAAAACAAAAACAATGCTCTATAAAGTTCAGACAATGGAGGCCTGGCTTGTGAAACTTCAGAAGGAAGTTTGAGAGTCTCTCAGAGACTCTAGCAGGGCAATTCATGTGGTAGATTTAGAGTAATCCTCTGTAGTGTGTGGTCAGTTAGAGCTGAAGAATCAGCCATGAACAGGAAAAAATCAAGACCACCTTTGCTTTGCTGCAGTGGTTCTTAAACTTCCTAATGCTGACCCTTTAACACAGTTCCTCATGTTGTGGTGACCCCTAATAAAATTAGTTTTGTCCTTCTTCAAAAAAAATATGCACTTAAGATTGTGATGTAAGGTCTTTGAAAGTATAAAGTTAGTAAACACTTAAAATGGACCATGGCCTACCAATATCAGCAGCTGTTTACAAAGTAAGGAAGAGCTCTATTGATCCTATTAATCACTAGTTCATACAATTAAAAGGGAAATCAAGAATACCTAAAAGCAGTGATTGTAATGACATTGGTATGAAAATCTGGTTTTATGCAGCATGCTTACTAGGTAGGTAGGTGTGCACAGAGTGCAAAGCATGAGAAAAGTGGGAGATTCCAACCCGGGGAAACTCAATACATAGAAACATCCATATATTCTATTAGTAACAATGTTACGCTTTCAGTGCACAGAACAAATATGTTATTTATTGTTGGAAATTATATTGAAAGATTAGAGAAAGAATAAAGTTTTTATTTCATGGGAGAATCAGTTTATTTATTATTATTTACACTAATGTCTCTCAACTGGAAAGACAAAAATGTACCTTTTCCATCAAGTGTTAATATCCATCAGCAATTATCATAACTTACCCTAACCCTAACCCTAACCCTAACCTTATCCCTAACGCTCACCCTAACCCCAACCCTAACCCTAACCCTAACCCTAACCCTAAACCCTAACCCTCACCCTAACCCTAACCATAACCCTAACCCTGTGGGAACTAAAGACACTTTCTCTAGATTTTTTTTTTTATTTTATTTTTTTAATTTACATTCCAAATCACTTCTCCTTTCCCGTTTCCTCCCTCCCCGAAAGTCCCATAAGCCCCCTTCCCTCCCTCTTTTCTCCATTCAACCCCCTCTCGTTACTCTGTCCTGACGTTCCCCTACATCCAGTCTTTCCAGAACCAGGGGTCTCTCCTTCCATCTTTTTAGAAATCTATTGATATGCGGATTGTGTCTAGGGTATTCCGAGATTCTGGGTCAATATCCCCTTATCAGTGACTGCATACCATGTGTGTTCTTTTGTGATTGGGTTACCTCACTAAGGATGATATTTTCAAGTTCTGACCATTTGCCTAGGAATTTCGTGAATTCATTGTTTTTAATTGCAGAGTAGTATTCCATTGTGTAGATATACCACATCTTCTGAATCCATTCCTCCGTTGAGGGACATCTGGGTTCTTTCCAGCTTCTGGCTATTATAAATAAGGCTGCTATGAACATAGTGGAGCATGTGTCCTTATTGCATGCAGGTAAAGTCTCTGGGTATATGCCCAGGAGTGGTATAGCCGGATCCTCCGGGAGTGTCATGCCCAGTTTTCTGAGGAACCGCCAGACTGCTTTCCAGAGTGGTTGTACCAGCCTGCAATTCCACCAGCAGTGGAGGAGTGTTCCTCTTTCTCCACATCCTCGCCAACAACTGCTGTCTCCTGTGTTTTTGATCTTAGCCATTCTGACTGGTGTGAGATGGAATCTCAGGGTTGTTTTGATTTGCATTTCCCTAATGACTAAGGATGATGAACATCTCTTTAGGTGCTTCTCAGCCATTAGATATTCTTCAGGTGAGAACTCTTTGTGTAGCTCTGTACCCCATTTTTTAATAGGGTTACTTGCCTCTCTGGAGTTTAACTTCTTGAGTTCTTTGTATATCTTGGATATTAGCCCTCTGTCGGATGTAAGGTTGGTAAAGATCATTTCCCAGTTAGTTGGTTGCCGCTTTGTCTTTTTGACAGTGTCTTTTGCCTTGCAAAATCTTTGTAATGTAATGAGGTCCCATTTGTCTATTCTTGATCTTAGAGCATAAGCTATTGGAGTTCTGTTCAGGAAATTCTCCCCTGTGCCCATATGTTCAAGGTTCTTCCCTAGTTTCCCTTTATACTGCATCTTTGCCTCTTCCTAGTTAGGCAACCATGGATAAGAAATGAACTAGAGGATGAATGACCTTTTTCTCTATAAAATGAAGGTAACTAATATGACTACAAGATTTATATTTTGATTATACTTTTTCTTGTGTGTACAAATGTCTAATAATATAATCTATCCTAATTTAAAACTTATTTCTCAATTTGATTTTTAATGTGTTTTGGTATTATCAATTGTACTTATCAAGGAAATACTTAAAGACAGCTACTTTTTCACTCTGTGTGTGTGTGTGTGTGTGTGTGTGTGTGTGTGTGTGCGTGCATGTGTGTGTGTGTGTGTGTGTGTGTGTGTTTGTTTTTTAGTAAATGTCTTCTGGTTCTTTTTGCACCAGTTTCGCATGCAGGGCCCTGGCTTCTTGGGATCTTATAGAAAAGAGATTGGATGGATCCTCACTGCCTCTTTATTTCTTCTCACATTAATTTGAGATCTTAACCACAAATAGATTCTGCATTCTGTGAAACTAAACTAACGTTGTAGGGAATTACATGCTCTGGAGTATAGTACCTCTGTTATCCTCCAATGTATACTACAACAGCTAATTATATTTTTAATTAATAACTGCAGACTTTTAAAGGAGTCACAGATAACAGATGTTTGAAAGAGGCATGAGTGAGCAGAGTTTGGATACAAATTAACATTTAGGAGGAAATATCAATCTCTTGTCAGTGAGTAAGGTGGGTGAATTGCCACAAGGTCATTAGCAATGGGCACAAGCATGAACATTGAAGACAACAAAGAGAACAGACATATCACAGATGTGAAAACAGAACCTTACAAAACTCACAGGGAATATGAAACATGCTAATATAAAAATATATTATAAATATAAAATATATGAAATTATAAATATAAATATAAAATATATAAAATATAACATATAAAATATATGTTAATTGAGCTGTATAATTGATAAAAATGGCAGTTTTCAACAATCTAATCATCAAGTTCACCAAATGCTAAATAAATAAAATTTGAAAACATAATTCCCAAGTACCCTAGACATACTTTATCAAATAAGGCTGATCCTCAAATAAAACACAAAGATGATATTTTAGAGTCTGTCCACTTCAAACACTACCAAATGAATAGCAAATATGACATTTGGATTTCAAAAATTAATCATTTCACATTCATCTCTGTTACTCATCAGGATTCTGTCCCAGGACATATTATTTTGACATGATTCTGATGGTATGTGCACAAAATACAGGCCACATGGAGCTGTTCTTAAACATAAAGTTTGTAGGCAATTTCTTTCTTGAATAAAATTTTATCCTTATTTTTTATGGATGTACTCACAAACTCCACAATGAAAACAGAACAAAGTAGGGGACATAGTATAAAATATGACTTTTCCCTTAATATATTTAAACAACACATTGTTAAATAGAGTCTTATGTACTTTACTGTCCTAACACAGTACATATATATATAAATAATATATATAACATAATATATAATATGTTGTACTTATAATCATACAGTATATTTCAAAAACCATATGATGCATTTAAGTTATAGCTTATGACATACACACCATGTATGTCATACATATATGTATATATTTACATTGTACATAATTTGCATTTATTTCTAGTCCTTATAAAACCTAATATAAGTTAGGTAATTCTATTTTTCATTTTTTGTCAGAGATTGTATATGAGAGTAGGTTAGTGTACATGTATGAATGTTAATATGCATGTGTATTCAAGTAAGCATGCATATTTGCAGTGTTTATAAGTCCAAATTATGTGTCCTCAATGGCTTCTTCAGGTTACATTCTGAGAAACATCTCTCAGTGAACTTGAAACTCATTGATTTAGCATGACAACTTGACCAGGAAACCAGAGATGTCCTGTGTCAGCCTCATCAGTAGTGGGATTATAGATGCATACTGTGCCCAATTTTTTATGGAATATTGTGTTTGTAAACACAGGTCCTCATAGTTGGATTGCAAATACTTTATCAAGTGAGCCATTATATTTTTCTAGATGCTTAAAATGGAAAAATGAATTAAAGTGAAACATTAAACATTATTGTGATCATATCTAGATTATAGTGATATTTTCTTATATTAAATTTTCTATAGTAATATATTAAATCAGAAACTAATAATGGAAAAATGTATTCATTGATTAAGCAACATGATTTATAGCTATAAATCTAGTGTAATATTATTTGAAAACCTATGATCACTTTATGAACATTTTTAAACATGCTTCATCTATATATCAAAAAATAAAAGGTAAGGAACAGGATTTGCTTGTTGCAATATAGTAACATAAAAATAACCAAAGATATATAACATATAGAAGATGATCTATTTTCAAATTAATATGTATATATTACACAGGCACATAAAATGGCTCTGCATATAATAAGGGGAATTATTTAGAAGTACCTAGTTTTCTATTCATAAAATGTATAGTTAGGTCTTGAGGCTAAACCTCCTTGCTTTATTATGCTTTGAACCAGTTATTTTCCACTTGCTATTTCTAGATCATCCCATCTTCTTTTTACATACTTCCCTGCTATTTCCTTGTCTAGTTGAATATTCTAGAAGGAGGGATAGAACTAAGTAAAAAGAAGAGGCATTAGGAAAGATAAACTTTAACTACAAAATAAGGAATTGCATCAAATAACATAAGACATTTGGGTTAAGACAGAAAAATGTTGAAAATGTTGAATGTAAGCAACTACACTTTTAACCATTATATTTGCAAGCAGTCACAAAAATTATTGAAATTAGAGCAACGTATCTTCTCTGGAAATCATCCAAGAAAAACTAGTTACAAACTGATGTTTAAAGAATGGAATTGATTTGCTATTTTGCTTAATCACTTGAAGGTTTAACATCTACTAAAACTGGTGCCTCTGGATGGTTGTCAAAGATTTAAAATTACTTTTAAAATCAGTTAGATACAACGAAATGAAGGTAAGAATTTTTTTTCTTTTTCCTCCTCCCTACCTCCTGTAATTAAATGTTTTAAAAAGGAGTAGTCCACTATGTATTCTCTCCCCTACCCATCAGCTTCATACTATATATTGTAATAGTGAATATGTAATATACAAATAGATATTGGTTATTTTTATATTCTTATAGTTCCTAGTTCTTATTGTTCACATAATTCAATGTATCCTATATCCTTTGGAAGATTCCCAATTTTATTTCTCATTTCTATCCACTTTAATACATTCACATTTATGTAGCATGGCTATGCCATGAATCTTTTAATTATTCCTAAATATAAGTGCATTAGTCTTTGCACTTATAAATGACATTCAAATAAACCCCCTTATATAGAGAGTATATTATATTCCAGTACATTTCTGAAGAATATATTACAAGAAATTATACCATCAATTTAAAGAGGATATAGATTTTGCTGTAAATAAAAATACTTAGAAAATAAAAAAATGTATATATATAATAAAAAAAGAAGTAATGCTATCATTTCTCTGACAGTGTTTCAATAGTTGAATGCTCTCACAAATAACATATGAAAGTATTTTATTTGCTATATTAGGTGCATAAATTATGGCAACATTATAAGTATAAAATACATTATTATATTAATAATGAGTATGATATTAAAAATGAGAGAATAAAACTCAGGAAAGGTATGAAAGAGACAATCCAAACATCAGATAGTTAAGAAGCCTTAAAACCACACTTTAAATCCAATTAGTTTAATTGAAAGACTTTGTTGCCTTAAAGAAAAAGTACAAGTGTGTAAGCCAAATGTAAAGTCTATAGAACATATTGGCCTAACTTGGCCATTTGTATGTGAAGTCCATCAAACTAAGCTTAGATACTGTATGGCTATGGTGTAAATAAATATACCATATGTTGCCTCCAAAGATTCTGTATAGCAATTATAAAATCTGCAATTACAAGATAGGTAATTGAAGTAATTGAAAAATACCATTACAAAACATGATTTCAAAGTTCATACTACATGGACAATATTGACTGATCTTTAAATATTTAATTAATGATAAATTGTAGAAATAAAAATCTAGCTTAAGGCCTCAGACTCTCTTATTTGTTTGGAAAATTGCTGTAAACACACACACACACACACACACACACACACACACACACACACCATCAAACCTTCACAGGGCCAACAAGGGCATCCTCTGCTACATCTGCAGATGGAGTCGTGGGTCTCTCCATGTGTACTCCTTGGTCAGTGGTTTAATCCCTGAGAGGTCTGGGTGTCTGGTTGTTTGATATTATAGTTCTTCCTATGGGGTTGCAAACCCCTTCACCTCCTTGGGTTCTTTCTCTAACTCCTCCATTGGGGAACGCATGCTCAGTCCAATGGTTGGCTGCCAGCATCTGCTTGTGTATTTGTCAGGCTCTGTCTGACAGAGCCTCTCATAAGACAGCAATATCAGACTCCTGTCAGCATGCACTTCTTGTCATCCACAATAGTGTCTGGGTTTGGTGACTGTATATTGGATGTATTTCCATGAGGGGCAGTCTTTGGATGACCATTCTTTCAGTCTCTGCTCCACACTTGGTATCCAGATTTGCTTGCATGAGTATTATCTTTTCCTTCTTAAGAAGGACCTAAACACCCACACTTTGGTTTTCCTTCTTCTTCAGCTTCCTGTGAACTGTGAATTGTATATTGGGTATTCTGAGCATATGGGCTGATATCTACTTATCAGTGACTGCATACCACGTGTGTTCTTCTGTGATTAGGTTACCTCACTCAGAATGGTATTTTCCAGTTCCATTCATTTGCCTAAGAATTCCACTAATTCGTTGTTTTTAGTAGGTAAGTAGTATTGCATTGTGTAAATGTAGTACATTTTCTATATCCATTCCTCTGTTGAATGACATCTACGTTCTTTCTAGTTTCTGGCTATTATAAATAAGGCTGTTATGAACATAGTGTACCAAGAGCCTTTGTATATGTTGGAAGATTATTAGGTATATACCCAGGAGTGGTATAGCTGGGTCCTCAGGTAGTACTAGGTCCAATTTTCTGAGAAACCACAAGTCTGATTTCCAAACTGGTTGTACCAGCTTGCAATCCCACCAGCAATGGAGGAGTGTTACTCTTTCTCCACATCCTCTTCAGCATCTGCTGTCCACTGAGTTTTTGATCTTAGCCATTCTGACTGGTGTGAGATGGAATTTCAGGGTTGTTTTGATTTCCATTTCCCTGATGATTAAGGATGTTGAACATTTCTTTAGGTGATTCTCAGTCATTCGGTATTCCTCAGGTACGAATTCATTGTTTAGCTCTATACACCATTTTTAATGGGGTTATTTGATTTTCTAGAGTCTAACTTCTTGAGTTCTTTGTATATATTGAATATTAGCCCTCTACCAGATGTAGGATTGGTATAAAACTTTTCCCAATCTGTTGGTTGCCATTTTGTCCTATTGACAGTGTCCTTTGCCATACAGAAGCTTTGCAGTTTTACGAGGTCCTATTCATTGATTCTTGTTCTCAGAGCATAAGACATTGGTGTTCTGTTCAGAAAATTTTCCCCTGTGCTCATTTGTTCAATATTCTTCCCCACTTTCTCCTCTTGTAGTTTCAGTGTATCTAGTTTTATGTGGAGGTTCTTAATCCACTTGGACTTGAGTTTTGTACAAGGAGATAAGAATGGGTCAATTTGCATTATTATACATGCTCATGGCCAGTTGAACCAGCAGTATTTGTTGAAAAAGCTGTCTTTTTTTCTACTGGACAGTTTTAGCCCCTTTGTCAGAGCTGAAATGACCATAGGTGTGTGGGTTCATTTCTGAATCTTCAATTCTATTCCATTGTTCTACCTGCCTGTCTCTGTACCATGAACTATTTTTTTATCACTACTGGTCTGTAATGCAGCTTGAGGTCAGGGATGGTGATTCCCCTAGAAGTTCATTTATTGTTGAGACTAGTTTTTGCTATCCAGGGTTTTGTTACTCCCAATGAGTTTGATAACTGATCTTTCTAATTCTATGAAGAATTGAGTTGGAATTTGAATGGAAATTGCATTGAATCTGTACATTGCTTTCAGGAAGATGGCTATTTTTGCTGTATTAATATTGCCAATCCATGAGCATGGGAGATATTTATATCTTCTGAGAACATCTTGGATTTTTTTCTTCAGAGACATGAAGTTTTTGTCATACAGATCTTTCAATTGCTGTTAAGAGTAACACCAAGGTATTTTATATTATTTGTGACTATTGTGAAGGGTGTCATTTCCCTAATTTCTTTCTCGGCCTGTTTATCTCTCTATTTAGTTTGATGTTGGCTACTGATTTGCTGTATATTGCTTTTAAAACATTTAGGTATTGGCTTGAATGGCTGATAATTCCAAGACTTTTAACATGAAGGAATGTTGAATTTTGTCCAGTGCTTTTTCAGCATCTAATGCAATGATCATATTTTTTTTCCTCTGAGTTTGTTTAGTAGTGGATTAAATTGATGGATTTCCATATATTGAACCATCCCTGAATCCCTGGGATGAAGCTTACTTGATCGTGGTGAATGATTTTTTTTTTGATGTTGGATTTGGTTCACAAGAATTTTATTGAGTATTTTGCATCAATATTCATAAGATAAATTTGTTGGAAGTTCATTTTTTTGTTGGCTCCTTGTAAGATTTTGGTATCAGCATTACTTTGACTTCATAGAATGAATTAGGTAGTGTTTCTTCTGTTTTATTTTGTAGAATAGTTTGAAGAGTATTGGTATTAGCTCTTCTTTGAAGGTCTAATATAATTCTGCAATAAACCCCTCTGGTCCTTGGCTTCTTTTGGTTTGAAGACTATTAATGACTGCTGCTATTTCTTTAGGGGTTATGAGAATGTTTAGATTATTTGATCCTGATTTAACTTGGCACCTGCCAATGTCTAGAAAATTGGCCATTTCATCCAGATTTCCCAATTTGGTTGACTATAGGCTTTTGTAGAAGGATCTGATGATTTTTTGAATTTCCTTGGTTTCCATTGTTATGTCTCTGTTTTCATTTCTGATTTTATTATTTTGGATACTGTCTCTCTGCCCTCTGGTTAGTCTGGATAATGATTTATCTATCTTGCTGATTTTCTAAAAGGACCAGCTCCTGGTTTGGTTGATTCTTTGTGTAATTCTTTATGTTTCTACTTGGTTGAATTCAGCCCTGAATTTGATTGTTTCCTTCCATGTACTCCTCTTGGGTGCATTTGCTTCTTTTTTATTCTAGAGCTTTCATGCATGCTGTCAAGCTGCTAGTGTATGCTTTACAAATTCTTTTTGTAAGCACTTAGAGCTGTGAGTATTCCTCTTAGCACTGCTTTCATTGTGTCCCATAAGTTTGGGTATGTTGTGCCTTCATTTTCATTGAATTCTAAAAATTCTTCAATTTCTTATTTCTTCTTTAACCAAGTTATCATTGAGTAGAAAACTGTTCAGCTTTCATGTGTACGTGGACTTTCTGTTGTTTTTGTAGTTATTGAAGACCAGCCTCAGTCTGTGGTGATCTAATATGAGGCATAGGATTATTTCAATCTTCTTGTATCTGTTAAGGCCTGATTTATGACCAAGTATATGGTCAATTTGGGAGAAGGTACCATGAAGTGCAGAGAAGACAGTATATTCTTTGGTTTTAGGAGTAAATGTTCTTTAAATATCTGTTAAATCCATTTGTTTCATAACTTGTTAGTTTTACTATGTCTCTCTATAGTTTCTGTTTCCATGGTCTGTCAATTGCTGAGAGTGGGGTGTTAAAGTCTCCCACTATTAGTGTGTGAGGTGCAATGTGTGCTTTGAGCTTTATTAAAGTTTCTTTTATGAATGTGGGTGCCTTTATATTTGTATCATAGATGTTCAGAATTGAGAATTTATCTTGGTAGATTTTTTCTTTGATGAGTATAAATTTTCCTTCCTGATCCTTTTTGATAACTTTTGGTTGAAGGTTAATTTTATTCGATATTAGAATGTCTACACCAGCAAGTTTCTTGGGGCAATTTTCATGGAGAATATTTTCCAGCCTTATAATCTGAGGTAGAGTCTGTCTTTGTCACTGAAGTGCATTTCCTCTATGCAGCAAAATGCAGGTCCAGTTTATATATCCAGTATGCTAGTCTTTACCTTTTACTGGAGAATTGAGTTCATTGATGCTAAGAGATATTAAGGAAAAGTGATTGTTGCTTCCTGCTATTTTTGTTGTTAGAGGTGGAATTATGTTTTTGTGACTATCTTCTTTTGGATTTGTTGAAAAAAAATTATTTTCTTGCTTTTTCTAGGATCTAGTTTCCCTCCTTACATGGGAGTTTTCCATCTATTATCCTTTGAATGGTTGGATTTGTGGAAAAATACTGTGTAAATTTGTTTTTGTCATGCTATATCTTGGTTTCTCCATCTATGATAATTGAGAGTTTTGCTGGGCAGTAGCCTGGGCTGGTGTTTGTGTTCTTTTAGGATCTGTATAATATCTGCCCAGGATATTCTGACTTTTATAGTCTTTGGTGAGAATTCTGGTGTAATTCTGATAGGTCTGCCTTTATATGGTACTTGACCCATTTCCCTTACTGCTTTTAATATTCTTTCTTTGATTTGTGCATTTGGTGTTTTGATTATATTTTGACAGGGGGAATTTCTTTTCTTGTCCAGTATATTTGGACTTCTGTAGGCTTCTTGTATGTTCATGGGCATCACTTTCTTTATGTTAGGGGAATTTTCTTCTATGATTTTGTTGAAGATATTTACTGACCCTTTAAGTTGGAAATCTTTGTTCTGTTCTAAACCTATTATCCTTAGGTTTGGTCTTCTCATTGTGTCCTGGATTTCCTGGATATTTTGGGTTAGGAGCTTTTTGCTTTTTGCTTTTTGCATTTTCTTTAACTCTTATGTCAATGTTTCTATGGTTTCTTCTGCACCTGAGATTCTCTCTTCTATCCCTTGTACTCTGTTGGTAATGCTTGCACTATGACCTCTGATCTCTTTCCTAGGTCTTCTATCTCCAGGGTTGTCTCCCTTTATGATTTCTTTATTGTTTATATTTGCATTTTTAGATCATGGATGGTCTTGTAAAATTCCTTCTCTTGTTTGGTTTTGTACTCCAGTATTTCTTCAAAGGAATTATTTATATCCTTCTTAAAGTCCTCTATCATCACCATGAGAAGTGATTTTAGATCTGAATCTTGCTTTTCTGGTGTGATGGTGCATCCAGGACTTGCTGTGGTGGGAGAGCTGTGTTCTGATGATGCCATGTAACCCTGGTTTCTGTTGCTTATGTTCTTCTGCATGCCTCTTGCCATCTGTTTAGCTCTAGTGCTATCTGACCTCACTGTCTCTGACTAGCGCCTATCCCTGTGATCTTGGTTGTGTCAGAACTCCTCAGAATCTTGCTGTCTCTGTGATCCTGTGATTCTGGGATCCTGTGCTCTTGAAATCCTGGCTGTGTCAGAACTTCTGAGAGTCAAGCTGCCTCTGTGATCCTGAAATCCTGGTGTAACCAAGCTCTTGAGATCCTGTGATCCTATGATCCTTTGTGTGTTAAAATGCCTGGAGTTGAGCTTTCTCCGGGTGTTGTGCATAGCTAGTGTCCAAGGTCTCCTCAGGGCACTGACTCAGACCAGAAGGAACCTGTACTACTGACTTGGTGAGGGTTTCTGCATCCCTGGTTCCTGTTGTTCTCGTTACTCCCAGTGTTGCAGTGTTGGGCAGATATTGTATCCTCTCCACCTTTGATCCTGGGCATGCTATAGCACCTGGGAGTTGAGCTTATCCTTGATGTTGTAGGACTGGGTGGTGCAGAGCTAGTGCCCAAGGTCTACTCACATTTAGAATTTTCTGATGGTAAGGTCCTATTGCTGGAGACAACACCTACACAACACACTAAACATGAAAAATTTAAGCTGGTGCCTATCAAAAGCATTTACCACTATGGACTAGTACTCATGTTACTAGAAGATACTTGGCACACTACCAAAGAAGAAAGGTAAATAACATCCAGGTACAAATTTTTTGATCTACAATGATGACCTGCCTACAAGATGCACTAGTGAAATAGGGGAACAAAGATTATAGGAATAACCAAACAATATAATTGGATTTAAGGCTCACTCTCTGCAATCCATCCCAATACTGCTTGAGCGACCAAGAACTTGAACCTAGATAACTATGGATCAAGAAGAAAATCAAATGCTACTGTTCTACTAAAGGAACATAGCAAGTAAAAGGATCAATGACATTTTGCTATACTCACAGATCAGTCTCTTGCTCAGCCATCATCAGAGAAGTTTCCTTCTACAGCAGTTGGGAACAAATACAGAGACCTATAGTCAGACAATATGCAGAATTGGAGCCCTCAGAACACTCAGTTTGGTGACTCCATCAAATTTCTTTGCTCTGAGCTTAGGGAATCTTGCAGAAGAACATTTGGAGAGAATATAACATCTAGTGGGCAAGGAGCACACACACACACACACACACACACACACACACACACAAATCAAGGTCCTTCAGATACAGGAGACCTAAAACATATGTGAACTGACAAAGTTTGAAACAACATACACAAGACTTACATAGGTGCACCAAGCTGGGTTCCTAGAATCAAAAGACAAGTGACCACATGTCCCTACTACTAGCCCAGAAGCAACATTCAATTGATAACCACTTGTACAAAAACAAAAGTTCCAGCAAGGGAGTCTTACAGGTAATACAAACCATAATAAATGGCAGGTCACATGGCCAGGAGTAGATGATCAACACACACACACACACACACACACACACAAGAAAAAACTCATGGCACCTTTGTTTATAAGTTCATTAACCTACAATGTTTTGTCAGGGCTTTTTGATTCCTTTACAGGTTCTTTACATATATATTATGTCTTCTGGGTTTGTGTTTATGGAATTACATTACACACAAACCTGTATGTCTACATGTGTTTATTGTGCTTTTCTTTGGCACTTTTTCTTAATGTTTCTTTTGTTCTATTCCAGTATATTTGTTTTTATTTAGAGCTTTGTTTTCTAGAGAGAGAGAGAAATGATGTGAATTCAGATGGGAGGGCATGTAGGGGGATCTCAGAATAGTTGGGGAAGAAACCATAATAAAATATATGGTAGTGAGAATTTTGGTTTCTTTAAAAACCTACTTATGTTATGGGAAAATGTTTTTGTTTAATCCCAGATGTGAAATAAGAGGCTCCTTCAAAGCAGGTGCTTATGATATGCCTCATGCTCTAGCAAGGGTGTGGTTTTGCCTGCTGCAGATAATTTCTACAAGTGTCTGACTTTTGGAATTCTGGGAACTGTTCAGAGGATATAAATGCCAGAGTCATGAGAGGGCCTGGGTACACTCTAAGAAGGCTGCTGGTTTCTGCTACTACAGTTTGACAAGTGGGAGTGAGCAAAGAGTTAAGTAGGAGTTAGAGTTATCCTGACAATGAAGATTGGACTTGCCCCCAAAAAGCTAAGTAGTCAGCAAGAAATAGTCAAAAGAGGTTGACACCCACTTTCTCCTCTTGCCTTAATTCTCTCCTACCTAGGGTTTTCAGGAGTCATGTAAGGGATTAGGATGGAACAAGGTTTGAAAGGAAGCAGGTATAAGAACCATGAAGCAATGAAAAGAAATACACCTACACTATATTATATGAGAAAAAAATCTATTTTCTATAAAAGAAAAATAGATAGTGAAAAGAATGTGAATTTCCATTCTCTATGTGGATTTATATCTAGACATGAGATAAATGGAAGACAGAGTTCTGATTAATGCTAATTGTTAACTTCATAGAGCCTAGAGTTACCTGAGAAGATAGTGTGATAGAAGAATTGTCACTGACTCCTGATTATGATGTGGGGATTGTCTTGATTATTAATGATGTAGGAGTGCCCAGAACACTGTGGGTGGTACTATCTCTAAACTAGTAGAACAGGCATATACAAAGTCTTGCTGTCTTAGTCAAGATTTTTGTTGCTAGGATACAACACCAATACTAAAAGCAACTCAGAAAGAAAGGGGTTTATTTCATATCATCACACAGGAACATAAGGACAGGAGCTCAAAACAAGTGTTCTGACCCACAAGTTTGTTCTTAGCCAACATGGCAGGAGAGTATTCTTCTTTGAGCTACCTTTTCATAAATAACTCATGCTTCTTTCAAGTTCACATAAAACAATACAGCACACTAGCTAAGCAAGAGAATTCTGGGTTTCAGAGAATATCAACTAATATAAGTCCCAAATTATTATTTTATTTCAATTATTATTCTTTTCTAATTCCAAGCATCTATTTGGCACTGTTGGTAGTTTCTATATTATCTATTTAGTTGAGTATTATTATCAAATTTCACTTTGTTAGACATGTTTTCTTTTAGTTGCTAATGTTTGAACATTTCTATAATATCTAACAATGTTTCTGTCTTCTTATAGAAAATTCTTACTAACTGCACTACTACATATGCATACACCACACTTTCTGAGTCTCTTTGACTAGCTCCTAAGTTCTTCTTGGAAATGATAAATGTAAACAAACTGTCAAATCCTAAATCATAAATTTTCTTCTCCAATAAACCCTAATACTGTAATTTTCATTGCTTTTTTTACTCCTTTCTTTAGGAACTCTCTGTAATTGTATAAAATACACATCTTTGTTTCACAGGTAGCCATTGAAATCTCAATTTGTCAGCATAGAAATTTAATTACAGAAAGGCTTTATTTAATGTTTCTACTAATTTGTTTTTTAAAATAAAAGGCAGTTTTCTCTAATTAATAGAATTTAAATCACTCTCAAATATGGCTAGTAAGACTAGGAACATGAAAATATAAATTATTGTATTAGACAGCTTCTTCCAAACACTTATGTAACTCAATTACCTAGTCATGCAATCAGACTATGTGTCTGAATATCTATTGACAGATGGAGAAGTTTTATATATGTATGTATGTATGTATGTATGTATATATATGTATATATGTGTGTGTGTGTGTGTGTAAGTCTTGTCAAAATTAAATAAACATGACATTTTGAGCAAGAGGGATAGTATCAGGAGTCATAATGGGACAAGCTAATATACTAGCAGATGATCATCATGAAATGGCCTGCTTTGGATGAGGGACTAATTTTAGGAAAGATTCCTGCTATTAATATGTTTATCCTGTTATTATTAAACATATATAATACCGATAAGTAATAGCACACCCCTTTGAAGCAGATCTCTGCAGATCCACGAAGATGTACTGTTTTATATTGATGCTATGTAGAAAAATAGATGACTTAAGTTTTAATGATGATCCTATAAGAATTCCTAAAATTATGTCTGTGATTATTAAGCTCTTTTATAATGGGACTGCTACTAGGTCATTTTCTGATAGTCAGAACTTCAATGAGAATCTGCCAGTCTCCCAAGTGTCACCAGTTAATTGCTCTTAGATGCAACCAGACTCAGAGCACATTCCAAGAGGTTGTAAAACAATTAACCAAAGGTCATAAAAAGGGAACTAGGATTTATTGTAGATGCTAGGATAGAAGATAAAATATTAATTGGCTTTATCTATACAAAACTTCACTTATAACTTAGCTATGGTTTTAAACTTTCTTTGAACCTGAAGAGAAGATAAGTGATAGATGTTTAGCTAGATAATTACTCCTAATGGATATGCATGTAAACATTCTCTGTTGTAAACTTCTATTTCAATTTATGGTTTGATTTTTGTGTGAACTTGTAATGAACTTTGTAACATGTGATCATGTATTCTGAAAGACTTATAAGTACTGAAGACAAAAGAGAGAAATATCTCTTCACTTTCTCTCCCTCTCTCCACTTAGGATCTTTCCACTTTTCCCTCTTAGATAGCTTTCATAGGAAACATTTTACAACTTATTATTAAATGCATTAACCACTTCTCTAAGTGTCCTAATTTTCTCCCTGTGACTTCTGACTAGCAGGCTGAAAGACAGAGCCCAGCAGATCCTGCTGAGATAGAACAAAGACCACATTGCTTAATCCTCAGCTGTTAGGCTACAGGTGTTAATCACCTAAGTCTTTCACTCTCAGAAAGAGCAAGCAAGTTTCTAGGACATTTTAGAAGTTATCATCAGCATTTCAGTACAATTAGAGAGCTAGAAAACCCTGAGACCCTCAGACTTCAAAGTCATCATCACTAGAGTCTTACTCTGTGACTCCACCATTACCTTCTCAGGGCCAGGAGGCTCACATCCTTTAGCAGGATAGAAACACAGTTCATCATGTTATATGAAATAAGCCAGGTTCTAAGATATGTACATATTAGATGGCTTTGGATGTGTACCTGTGTGACATTTAGCAGTTATAAATAGCTTTATTTTCACAAGGTTTAAAACGTTGAGATAAAGCTTTATCATTATCAATTGGCTCTCAAATTATTATATTGACATTTTATAAATTGTAATATTATTGATACATAAATCTAATTGGTTCATTAAACATTAAACATCTTGATTCTACCGGGTAATTAGGTGATGAGGTGGCAGATCTTGGGGTGTGTGGAGTGCTGTGTGGAAGCAAGAGGTATTTTAGACCCCTGCTAGAGAGAGGTCTCAGCAGAGGCTGGAGAGCTGTCAGGCTGACAGGATCACAGGAGAGATGGCCTGGTGGGGACAGAAGAGTTGACGGGTCACTTTTTTAATATTTCCCACAGTAGATGGCATTTAACGTGGGGCTGGAGACAAATCCACTAAAAATTTAAGATTATTAGCCTGAGAAATAGAGTTTTATTTTATTTTAATTTTTTAGTTTGTTTGTTTTGTTGGGTGAGTAGCTGGGTGGCACTAAAAACCAGTCATGTGACTCAAACACAAAAATGTTGAAACAAAGACACTACTAACAGTGCTCAAGTCTCCTATTATAAAAAAGTACAGGATGTTCTGAGAGAGAAAATGAAGTTGGCAGCTCTAGACAGAGAGGTAAAGCATAAGATGACATAAACTTTCTTTACTCACTTCACAAGATACTCATGTTCTGTCTAACTCCTAGTCTACATGAAAACTTTGAGTGTCATTTCCTATTTGGCAACATAAGAAATACATTTTTTTCTCAAACATAGGATCTAGATTTTAA
Source organism: Tokudaia tokunoshimensis (assembly GCA_036184795.1). Lineage (NCBI taxonomy): Eukaryota > Metazoa > Chordata > Mammalia > Rodentia > Muridae > Tokudaia > Tokudaia tokunoshimensis. The sequence continues at coordinate 50,875,643 of BTHU01000021.1, forward strand.
AACTAGGTAGAAGTAGAAAAACTGAGGTGTAAGGAAAGAGAGGCATGAAAGAGAGTAATGAGGAGGGATTATAGTCCAAGTATATTATCTATATGTATTAAAAACATAAAGTACAATGAATAAAAAAAGTTTTTAAAATGAAATGTTTACCTTCCAAGATCATTCTCATAGGACTATAAAGCTAGTTGGCCTCCAAGTGGAGAAAACATGTCACTATGTAAAAGATAACACAACACTATGTTTTTCTCAATAGGTGAATGAATCTTGATCTATAAGAACATTAGAACATATAAATATTAGCAACAGTAATCATCATTATACAAAATCTCATGAGATAGCGATCTAACTTCAGGTCTAACTTACTTTACTCTACATTAAAACTTTGTAGGATAGAAAAAGTTAAACTTAAGTTGCAGTTATACTTAGCCTGATTGAGCTATAGAGATGATGTTGGGCCAAAACCGCAGTTTGAATTCTAATGTGTTCTACTAAGCTACAGAGCTAAAGACACAGGAAGAGCTATTGATAATAACAAGAACTACCAAAGACCATGAATAAAAAGAAAAATCATCACAGAAAAATGATTTCCAAAAAGTAGTTTCAGTCTTTCAGAGATTTGTTTCTTAATGGTGCAGTTATTTATATTATTCAACTATGGAAAGACAAAGAAATGAATTTCCATTTTTATTCCTGAAGTTGACACAAAATTAATTTAATCCATATAAAAATTAGTCAAGATTGTATAAAAAGTCATTAAACAAAATGTTTCTGAAGAATCAGGCAACTTTGAATAAATTCAGTTGTATCATTTTTATGGTATTAAGCTTAGATATTGAGAAAAATTAAAATCCACCCTACATCTTAAAAATTTGAGGGATTTAATATTTTGTGTTTACATAAACTAAATACACATGTATTATAAATTCTAACTTGCCATTATGTTGGTGTGTCCACACTTAACTGAGTTTTTTTTTTCCTAGACTCAACTCATTTTTTTTTAAATGCAAAATTGAAAAAAAAAACAAAAAACTGAGACCTGGTTAAAGAAATACAAACTTTCATATTATTGTCAGATGTGCTTAAAGAATAGCAAGAAAGTGTATCTTGTCAGAAGACTACGAGACAGGATCATGAGCTCAAGACTAGTCTGGACTGCAACATGAGTTAAAGGGCTACCTAAGATATACAGGAAAACTATATACCAAAAGCCTACCCACACAAAGTACTTCAATATCATTGTCACTTACATAAATCAATATAATCTAAAAACTATAGTTTTATAGAATTAATTGATTGTCTTAAATTAAAATCCTTATCAGGACAGCAACAAAATGTATTAACATACTAACAAAGATCACAAAGTTTGCAATATAAAACGTTTTCTTTCAGATTAAGAAAGACACATACATGGTAGAGGGAAGCAAACATTAGTGCCAATTTAGATAGTTTTAGAGTCAAACTTCATCATCACATAGTGCAGTTTTTTAAAAGGATCACATACCTATGATATTTTAGCACTATTTATTAATAAGATTAAAAATACTTAACATTTAGATCGGAATATGCATTCAGCATAATTTAGAGCATTTTAACAATAAATCTATATATTTTAATGTAAAATGTGATAACACTTTCAAAAAGCATAACATGAAGATAACTTTATATTTGCTCTGAGGGTGAGCATATGACATTTTTTAAGATAATGATAAATCACTGGTGCCAAATAAAAAACTATTATGTAGGACATAAACAAAGAGCAACAATAAAATGTATAGTATGAAGATTAGTTTTTCAGCTTCATACTTCCATCTGGTGGAATGAAAATGTTATTACTTCACTTTAGAAATTTAGAAGTCAAAAGTAGAAAACATCATATTTAAACAAAGTACAATAACATGAGAACATAGTCAATCCCCAAGATATATCTTTCTCTTTAGAAAAAAGTACAAGTTCCTACCTAATCTGAATTCATCAGATGCCTTTTTTAAAAAATAAATATATGAGAAAGATAGATAGATAGATAGATAGATAGATAGATAGATAGATAGATAGATAGATAGATAGATGATAGAGAGACACATATATGATATCCACATATATCCATATATAAAACATATGATATCCAAATTCATAAATATGTTCAACAAAGTATTTATTGAGCAGCTTCTATATTCTTGGCATCATCACTCATGTGGGAAAGACTGACTGAAATTTAACTAGCTATACAGAATCATGAGATTTTTCATACAACTACATGAGATATTGGATGATCAAGGAAATGGAAAAATGAATGCAGAATTCAAGATGTTCACAAGATTATGAAGAGAGCCAAAATGAAAAAATGAGTTGAGGCACCCGCACAAGGAGGGAACTTACCAGCCTCCCTTTGGCGACCTCTGCTCCAGGGATCGACTGCACTGAGCATACAGGTACCCAGGGACTCCCCAATATAACATCACTTGGGACACAGCCTGTTGAGCTTCCATCTGCGCCCAAGAGGGGGGCAGCTCTGTGGTCATCTGGGCGCCAGCTCTGCTGTGGGCCATCTGCCCTGCAGAGTGAACTGCACAGAGAGAGTATAGAGTGCACTCTGCCATCTTTGCTCCAGCAACAGGGCAACTCGAATCTCCAGACACAGGGAAATCAAGCATAATATCGCTTTGGATGTGCAGGGATTCCCCAATATAACATCATTTGGGGCAAGGCACATTAGGACTCCAAAGTCACTCAGGAGCAAGGCAGGCCCCAGAAATCAGTGCCAGGGGAATCCTGGTAATCCGGGGAGGATGGGGGGCAGAAATAGCCTTGCAGGCTCACAGGAGGTCCAACCAACAGGCAGTGACAGTAGGACCAACTAACACCAGAAGTAACCAGATGGCAAAAAGCAAATGTAGGAACGTTACTAACAGAAATCAAAGCAATATGGCACCATCCAAACGCAACTCTCCAACAGGAGCAAGTCCTGGATACCCCATCACACCCGAAAGGCAAGATCTGGATTTAAAATCACTTCTCATGATGCTATTAGAGGATTTCAAGAAGGACACAAATAAATCTCATAAAGAAATACCGGAGAATATGAATCAACGGGTAGAAGCCCTTACAAAGGAAACACAAAAATCATGTAGAGAAATGAAGGAGAATATGGGTCAACAGATGGAGGCTCATAAGGAGGCAACACAAAAATCGCTTAAAGAAATGAATCAAAGGGTAGATGCCCTTACAAAGGAAACACAAGAATCACTTAAAGAAATGCAGGAGACTATGGAACAACAAATGGAAGCCCATGAGGAGGAAACACAAAAATCGCTTAGAGAAATACAGGAGAACTTCGGTCAACAGGCAGAACTCCCGAAAGAGGAAATGCAAAAATATCTTAAAGAAATACAGGAAAATACAAACAAACAAGTGAAGGATCTGAGTAAATCTATCCAGGATCTAAAAAAGAAAGTAGAAACAACAAAGAAATCACAGAGGGAGACAACTTTGGAGATTGTTTTGATTTGCATTTGCCCAGTGACTAAGGATATTGAACATTACTTTAGGTGCTTCTCAGCCATTCGATATTACTCAGGTGAAAATTCTTTGCTTACTTTAAAAATGTATCCCATTTTTAATAGGGTTATTTGGTTCTTTGGAGGCTAACTTCTTGAGTTCTTTGTATATTGGATATTCGCCCCCTGGCAGATGTAGGGTTGGTAAAGATCTTTTCCCAAATTTTTGGTTGCCATTTTGTCCTATTGACAGTGTACTTTGCCTTACAGAAACTTTGTAATTTTATGAGGTCCTATTTTTCAATTCTTGACCTTAGAGCATAAGCTATTGGTGTTCTGTTCTGGAAATTTTCCTCTGTGCCCATGTTCTCAAGGCTCTTCCGCAGTTTCTTTTCTATTAGTTTCAGTGTGTCTGGTTTTATGTGGTGGTCCTTAATCCACTTGGACTTGAGTTTTGTACAAGGAGATAAGAATGGATCAATTTGCATTCTTCTGTATGCTAACTGCCTATTGAACCAGCACCAATTGTTGAAAGGGCTATCTTTTTTCTTTTTTTTTCCTTAGATAAATTCTTTACTTACAATTCAATTACTGTCCACTTTCCTGGTTCCCCCCTCTCCACACACACACACACACACACACACACACACACACACACACACCAGAAAATCCCCTAACCCGACTTTTTTCCACTGGATTGTTTTAGCACCTTTGGCAAAGATCAAGTGACCATAGATGTGTGGGCTCATTTCTGGGTCTTCAATTCTATTCCATTGTTCTACCTGGTGTCACTGTACCAATGCATGTAGTTTTTAACACTATTGCTCTGTAGTACTGCTTGAGGTCCAGGAAACTGATTCCCCCAAAAGTTCTTTTACTTTTGAGAATAGTTCTAGCTATCCTGTATTTTTTGTTATTCCAGATGAATTTGAGACTTGCTCTTTCTAACTCTATGAAGAATTACATTGGAATTTTGATGGGGATTGGAAAAAGAGGAACACTCTTCCACTGCTGGTGGGTTTGCAAGCTGGTACAACCACTCTGGAAAGCATTTTGGTGGTTCCTCAGAAAATTGGGCATAATACTACCAGAGGACCCTGCTATACCTATACCACTCCTGGGCATATACCCAGAGGATTCGCCAGCATGTAATAAGGACACATGCTCCACTATGTTCATAGAAGCCCTATTTATAATAGCCAGAAGCTGGGAAGAACCCAGATGTCTCTCAAAGGAGGAATGGATACAGAAAATGTGGTATAATTACACAATGGAATACTACTCAGCTATTAAAAACAATGAATTCATGAAATTCTTAGGCAAATGGGTGGAACTGGAAAATATCATCCTGAGTGAGGTAACCCAATCAGAAAAGAACACTCACTGATAAGTGGATATTAGCTGAGAAGCTTGGAATACCCAAGAAACAATTCACATATTAAATGAAGCTCAAGAAGAAGGAAAAACAAAGTAAGGATACCCTGGTCCTTCTTAGAAGGGGGAACAAAATATGAACAGACAAAGATACAGAGACAAAATGCAGAGCAGAATTTGAGGGAAAGACCACCCAGAGTCTGCCCCACCTAGGGATCTATCTCATATATAGTTACAAAACCCAGAGACTATTGTGGATGCCCACAAGTGCTTGCTGACCAGAGCTGGATATAGCTGTCACCTGGGAGGCTCTGCTAGTGCATAACAAATACAGAGGGAGACACTCTCAACCAGCCATTGAACTGACTGAGCACAGGGTCCCCAAGGGAGAAGCTAGTAAAAGGACCCAAGGAGCTGAAGTGGTTTGCAGTGCCATAGGAGGAACAGCAATATGAGCCACCAATTACTCCCAGAGCTCCCAGGGGCAAAATCATCAACCAATACACATGAAGTTACCCATGAGTCCAGATGCATAGGCAGCAGAGGATGGCCTTGTTGGACATCAAAGGGAGGAGAGGCCCTTGGTCCTAGGAAGGCTTCATGCTGCAGTGTCAGTGTCGGGGAATGCCAGGACAGGGAAGCTGGAGAGGGTTGATTGGGGAACAGGGGGAGGGGAGATGGCTTATGGGATTTTCAGGGGAATGTGGGGTACCAGGAAAGGGGACAACATTTGAAATGTAAATAAAGAATATATCTAATAATAATAAAAAAGAAAGTAAATTTTCCCTAAAATTAATCAGCAGCTGATTTACTTCTTTTTTTAAAAGTATGAAATAGGAAGCCATTATAAAACAAAGTTATTTCACAAAATAGATTGGATACATTTCACAGCTTTATTTAAACCTAAATATTTAAACTAGGAGCTAATTTTAAGTGAGTTATACAAAGATCTAAAATTAGTGACATTTTAAGCTCAAGGTAACGACTGATTTTTTTAATTGAAAGTCTACAGCACCTCATTTGAGTCTGATCTTAATAAATGATCATTTAAACTTTAAAACATCCTTGGACAAATTTTTATCCACTAAAGGTGAAAGTAATACATTATATTTGATGGCTGCTTAGCTGCTCTAAAACCTTCTTACTTTGAAAGGAACAGATTCTGATTTCCTTGGGTGCTGAGAATAAAACATTTTTTACATGCCAAGTTAAATCTTGTTGGCAAAATATGCACCGTACATAGTGTTTGTGCAATTTGTAATTACAAACTGACACCCACTGACAACACTAAATAGCTTCTACCCTAGAAACCAGTTCCAAATATTGAAGACATTGTCTGGTCCCATAAGACATGTCATTAGCTTTCATTATTGCTAATGGGAGTTATGGGCATAACTCCAAAATAAATCACAGGCATTGTGTCACACCACTGCTCCTAAAAAGGCTTTATTTTCAGGTTGGATATTTGTATACATGTAGACAAAGTGCTATTTTATTATTCTTTTTAGAAAAATGCCAGATATATACAATATCAGAAAAATGCCTGCATACATTCTACTTTTCTCATTCTGTCCTCTTTTCAGCATGATAAGGAAAGAAGAGGAAAAATCTATTAAATATTCAGGTATAGGGAATATTATGCATAGTATATGTATATGAGGAAAGGGATGTATGTTAACAAAAATAATGCAACCTGAGTAGCTGAACAATTTTAATATTTATAGTAATATATTAAAATGAGTCAGAAGTCTTAAAACACCCTAACCATTTATTCAATCATTTCATGCTTTATTTCTAATAAGAACATTCCTACATGTGAAAATGGATGCAAGAATTTCCAAATATCTCAGAGACGTCAATGGACACTCTGCAACTAGAAACCAAGCATAAACCTGAGGCTTAAATAAATAGGCAAATGCAGTAGACAATCAATCAAGAATTCCTTTTGAAATGTATGGACATGTGTAAAATTTATTGTGAGCTATATAATTATATAGACCAAATTTTAATAAATATTTATTTGCTTTACAAAATCATATCATTTTCACTTTTAAACTGAAAAATATTCTTTCTATTCTGGAGTGCTTTTTAAAATTCCATTTCTTTTTAGGCAAAATCTCCCAAAGCTCATTGGAGGACCACAACACGTTCTTCTGTCTGAAGTTTGCCCTCTACATGTATGAAACTTTAGATTTATTTCTATTATTTTTGTAGTTGTTCTAAAAACTATGTCCTACACATTAGCAGAATTCAATTCAGAGAACCAATGTAGAGATAATAAACACTGTAACTCACGTAACTTTCCTATAAATACATGTGCTATGTTCATCTTCTGTTTGTGTTTTCACAACTACCACTACAACAACAGAACAATTAAGACAAAATAGACCATAACAAAGTAAAAGCATGCTGTCCATTTCATGTTGGCCAACTACTTGTGGTCATGTGATGTGGTTGACTGACCCTGGATATAGTGTCAGTCAAGGAAAAAAATTGTTTTTTCCTTTCCCTGGAGTTTTCAATTGCAAATAGTTTCTTAGTAAGCATTAGGACTTTGTGTCCACTTCTTTTGAAATTTTGTTTGTGTTAAATTTTCTTGCTCTTGTGTGTGCTGTTAAAGTCTTGTTAGCTACAATATGTATCACACATGCATGGGTATAAAAACATGTTCATACACATATATTATTTGCATTGTCTTGGTAATCAACTAGATTGGGCCCCATTTCAGTCACATAACATTTTTTGTCATCTTTAAAGAAGAGTTGATTAAAGTACTGATACTGGATAATTTTTTCATTAGGCTATAGATTTGCTTTCTGTTGTAGTGCATGGCTCAATAACTTTTTATTTAATCATAGTTTGACAATGCTTTTTCCCAATTGTAAATTGTCTTTCAGTTTGTTGACAGGTTTTTGGTGTTTTGTTTTGTTTGGGTTTGGTTTTTGCTTTTTGGTTTGCTTGTTTGTCTGGGGTTTTTTTCTTCCTTTTTTTTTTGTCAATGTATGAAAGTATTTTGGCTAGGTATAGTTCTATTTACTTATCTTTGTTTTTTAAGCCTGATCTTTTAGTATGCTCCACAAAAAATCATTGCCAAGGCCAATTCAAGGAGTTTTTCTCCTGTAGTGTTGTATTTTGTTCTGTTTGTTTTTCTTCCAATAAGTTCTAATCTGCAAGGTTATTTGTATTGACTTTTTTCTTGTTACTTTACTAATACATCAATATTTTAATTCTATGAACATAACAAATGTTTGTTTTTTGAAGATAAGTATAATATTAAATCTTTAAAGGCCTCATTTTAGAAATTGCTTCTGTCATCTCTGATGATAGTCATCAAATACTAATTTTGAACTATTATTGTGACCATATTTTACTAAGAAATTACCTAGAGAATTGTGCATCTCCAAACATGCTTAAATGTTTTTATAGAGATATGCAAAAAATTCCAGGTCTGGGACTGAAAGGAGCAGTTTTTCCTATGAAACCTTGGTTACACAAAAGGAATCTTTTGATAACAAATAACAGCATATAAAATTAGATTCTTAATAGTGCAGTTTTAACTCTGAAGTAAAAATAGTAGTAACTTACTAAAGCCCTAGGAAGAAGTTTCTGAAAAGCAACCCAACAGTCATTTTCAACAAGGGAGAGGAGTGGGAATAAATTGTCTTCTTTTTGATTTTCCTGGGAATGGACAATGTGTTGATAACACACTCTGAAAACCGACAACTTAGGAAAATATCAATCATCACAGTAGATAAGTACCAATTAATAGTTATTAAACACAAATCAGTATATATGGAATCTCAATAATGTAATTAATAATACCTGCAAAGATGTAACTAATAAGTTAGCTGTGGGTAATAACCATTCAACTGGAAGTAATAAAAAGTTAGTATTAACAAAAGCAAAATAAGCTATTTACAAAGAAATTCAGTTAGAAGAGCTACCTTAATTGACTGACATTAGGATTACTAATGAAATAGTGTCAAAATCTCTGAACATTAATTAAGATGCATAATAGAATTCATAAAAGAAGCAATTTATACCAATAATTTCAAATTATGCCTAATAAATGTTAGAGCTAATATACATATATTTAATATACATATACATGTTTGTTACATATGTGAGTGTAAAGATAAACTAGTCTAGAAAACAATTACAAAAGCAAATATTATGGAAAGAGCACTAGTTGTAGAAATCTAAATATAGACAATATTATGGTGAATACTACTACTACCTTTGATAAAGGTAAAGTTATGTTATATACATCTGGGACATACTATATGTTTATATGCAAACATATGTGTGAATAAAGTATAAACTTTAGAAAAGAGAACCACAAAGGCTAAATATTAGAAGATGAGAAAGGATAAAGTATAGGCAATTAACCTGAGTTATAAAATAGGACACACAGCTAAACTGATTTCTAATTCTAACTCTGTCGTGGATTTGTCAGTTTTGATGATGGATAACCACAAAAAAATATATTCAGTAATGACAGCATAAAATCCACTGTGGAATTCCAAACCTTCCATCCTAAATGGCTGTTTCAACTGTATAGAATTTGATTGAATTGTACAGTCTGTGGATCTGATTCATTTTACAGTGTGTTTTTTTTAAATATTGGTATATTTTTATAATAAGGTTTAAAATTAATTTCTTAAATATGGTGTATATTAACATTTTCTGGATATATATTCTCAAATACTTATATGTAAGATATATAACTTTATAATTATAAATGGATAATTATGATATCAAAATACAGAGACAGAGGTGAGACAGAAACAATACAAATAGAGAAAACTACTGACAATTTTAAGAATTTAAGTGGTAGGGTTAGAATTATTCATTGTATTTTTATTTTGATACTTATGTTGTATTTTTCACACTTGAATCATTCTAGTTAATATTTTGTATACAAAGAAGAACCATGTTCGCTTCTTTCAAGCATCTAGATTGTAATTTAAGATAGGAGCGTATCCTAGGTATTCTGTATTTTTGGCTAATATCTACTTATTAGTTTGTACATACCATTCATGTCCTTTTGGGTCTGAATTACCTCATTCAGGATGGTATTTTCTAGTTCCATCCATTTGTCTGCAAAACTCATGATGTTCTCATTCTTAATAGCTGAATAGTATTCCATTTTATAAACACTTCAAGTATTAGAAAACTATTCATAATTCCCACAGGGCTATGAGGGTTTTTAAATACTATAACTATTGTATTTTCCCTCTCCTTCTAGAAACAGGGCTTTTTTGTTCTGGCTTTTTAGCCTGTTGGAGATTTCAACTTTGTAAAAGATATTTTCTACCCAACTATTCCTTACCTAAAAATATGATCTGTCTATGATCTTCACATGTATGTATTTTGTAATCTTAGCATCATTGTGTAATGACAAATATCTTCAGTATCAGCTCTTACCCTGTTTCTGTTCTCTGAAAACTCATTCTAGTTTCTCAAAATATAAGTTTGCATTTAAGCTAATATACATTTAGGAAAACATCAGATCTGTATTAGTTTGTATCTTTCTGGCTCTATGCTTATATTTCTTCCACCAAAGCTAGAAATTAAAACTCAAGAAAAAGTTGTATAATGTATCCTACAAGGCTAACATTTAGATCGGGTTGCATTTGCTGCAGCTATTGTCAATACTTCCATAAGGTTACTGTACTATAGATTTTTTCTCTTTATTGAAAGAATTATTTATGAGGGGAACCAAACCAGTGAGGAGAAACACATCTAGTCATCCAATAAGCAAAATATCATATTTAATATAAGAAAAATCTCCTTTATCAAGAAGGGAGGGAGGGGGGAGGGAGCTGAGGATGAATCTACTCTACAGTCATTAAAATATTTGCCTTTCATGTGTTACCATTGTGCCGCCATGAATTTAATCACTACTACTGAAAAAAATCATGACTGATACTATAATCATTAAGACATAGTTTCCCTCATGCTATGTATTTCCCAGGGAGAAAGCTAATTTGAGGTTCAATTTTCCCAATCTTGTCCCTAAAATGTTGAAAGAATAAAGTTTACATTGTTATAAAACAAAATACCTAAAGATCCATAGGTTTCACATCATAGTGAAATTAATGGATGCATACTCCCAACTTTCTCCTAAAGACAAGTAAATCTATCTTACTAAAAATGAAATTAAATAACAGAACCAGCTAATTACATTTTCTACCGACCAGAAATGTGGAAGCATAAATGGAATATATAAAACTCACTTGAATCATATATCATAGCTCAATAGAACTATGGTTCTCTTTACCTATTATGCAAAAATGTGGCTATAATTGTGTTGTTTTTCTTAAACAAATATTTATATTAAAGTCTTTCATTTTATGTTCATGTTTTATCTTCGAAGTATATTTCAATATAATGGCCCATTTTCCTTTAAAGTCTCCCTGACAAGTATAATCAAATCACAAATATGGGGTAAATCTTTCTCTAAATTATCTAGGAATTACTCTCCAAAATTAATGACTAAAACAAATTATGAACATATAAGTTTATCACTATGTTTTACATAAATTTCACAGAGCAAGTTCTCCAAAAATGTTACAAGTATATTTCTGAAAAATAATTAAATTTTTCTGTTACTTAAACACAAAATTCCCATAAAGAAGAAAATATTCATCATTTAAATTAGCTTATTACTTCTAAATTAATTAAGTTTAATTTAATATTCAAAGCACATTAGGTTGGACTAGCATTATGAGTCATGTATTATATCTATACTCAGTCACTATGCAGCTGCCTTATCTTAAAAAAACAATTTATCCTATATGGAACTTTGGTATTTTCATCTGTAAAATTAAGAAACTGAACTAAATTTTGTTCAAGTCCCTTCACAATATGTTATTCCAAATCTATAATTTGTGTCATTGTTTGAATACACAATTTCCTCCATAGTCACATATTGTATCATATAGCAGCTTGGTCTCCAGACTCTAACACCGTTTTGGCAGGTTGTAAAAACATCAGAAGATGTGGCATAACTGGTAAATTATTGAGATTCTGCCTTGCTTGGAAAGTCATTCTAGGACTTCAGTCTATTCTCCTCTCTTCTCATTAATGAAGAAATCCACCTGCTACTTTGTGCTCCTGGCTATATGCAACTAGGAGTGAAAAGGAGCTGTTCCCAACATGTTTCTGTAGGGTATTTGATCATATAAAGCAGAAGCATAACTAATGTAACTAAATTATATAAGTTGGAGGGAGATGGAGAAGTTATTGTGTTAATGTTTATACCTATTCACTTTGCTGAAGCAAGCATTCTATGTTTAGTCAAGATTGTTTTTACCAATCTATGTAAAGTCAAGGATATTTGAAGCTATTTCATTTTTCTGATAGGAAAAATATGTTTCACTTGAATTATGACAGGTTTCTGCATCTGTATTCCTTCAAGACTGCAGCAGTCTCTTATCTGTCAGCTCTGCCAATAAAAGTGATAAATGTTTTCAGTGATTAACTTATTTGTCAATAATAGAAGAATTTTAAACTCATAAAATCTGTACCCATAATTTTATACTTGCCTAAAAAGGTGTAATCTATATACACATTGAAATAAAACAAGAATGGTTGTGAAAACCAATAGTATATTTTCCAGATTAAAACAAGATATTTATCTTTAGTTTCTCTAATGTCTGAAATAGTCTGATAATAAAACATAATAATAATACTAAAAATTAGGGAGGAAACGGGAAAGGGTAAATGATTTGGAATGTAAATAAAAAAAACTTAGAAAATAAAAAAAAAAGAAAAAGAAAGAGCAAATAGGGAAAAAAATTTCTCCCTTGTCTTTGAGAGAGTTGTTGAAATTTTACCTTATCTCTTTAAGAGCAGGTATTTTCTCATACTAATTTGACAAACAGCATGTGTGTGTATGTGTGTGTGTGTGTGTGTGTGTGTGTGTGTGAGTGTGTGTGTGTTCGGGTGTGTGTGTTTAGATATTTTAAGTACTATAAAACTACATTATAAGAATCACTTAACATTATTTTAGAATATAATGTATTTTTAAAGTAGTAGAAATTTCAAAGACATATTTTTAGAAGAGAAATAATGTGATGAATTACAATATATAGGTTGTAGCAGTCCCAATGCTCTCTTCAGTTTTCAATGAGAAGTTTCTCCCCTGGAATAAGGCTGTTGTAGATGTATTAAGAAATAAAACATATGCTATTATATATGGATTGTGAATAATTCATGTGTGCTATCAAAGGAACTGAGCAACTGAGACCTTTCTCAACTATAATTCTCATTTTGTTCTTTATGTCTGTTGCAATCATTAGACTTAATACTTAGAGCAAGTGCAAATAAAGTTGACTAAAAAGTTGTAAAATTAAAAAAAGAGCAAATAAAGCAAGGCTACAAGCTAATGATGACACAATTCTTTTTTTTTTCTATATTTTTTTTATTTACATTCCAAATGATTTTCCCTTTCCCGTTTCCTCCCTCCCCGAAAGTCCCATAAGCCCTCTTCCCTCCCCCTGTTTCCCATTCAACCCCCCTCTCGCTTCTCTGTCCTGGTATTCCCCTACATCCAGTCTTTCCAGGACCAGGGGTCTCTCCTTCCATCTTCTTGGAAATCTATTGATATGCGGATTGTGTCTAGGGTATTCCGAGATTCTGGGTTAATATCTCCTTATCAGTGACTGCATACCATGTGTGTTCTTTTGTGATTGGGTTACCTCACTAAGGATGATATTTTCCAGTTCTGACCATTTGCCTAAGAATTTCGTGAATTCATTGTTTTTAATTGAAGATTAGTATTCCATTGTGTAAATATACCACATCTTCGGAATCCATTCCTCCGTTGAGAAACATCTGGGTTCTTTGCAGTTTCTGGCTATTATAAATAAGGCTGCTATGAACATAGTGGAGCATGTGTCCTTATTGCATGCAGGGGAAGCCTCTGGGTATATATAAAAATATTTGTAAAGCAATGTGACAGGTGTCTAGTGTCTTGTTATGATCTATGTCATGTGTGCATAATTTATCCATATTAATTTTTAATTTAACTCTTTGAGGAGATAAGGAATGTAGATCAACAATACTACTACAGAGAACCAGAGGAATAGCTATAATATTATTTTTATTGCATTCTAAAGCATATAGGAATGGAAAAATATTACATATTTTACTAAAAATGATGCATACGGATAAGCAAGCTTGTAGCTGGAAAACTATTATTTGGATGCTTATGTTATCTAATCCATCATAAATTCAAAAATATAAGATGAAGCATTGTTTAGCAAAATAATAATAATAATAATAATAATGATGATGATGATGATGATGATGATGATGATTTAAGTGGACTGGAAAGGTCCTTATTCAATAAGTATTCCTTAGTTTTAAAAAATTACTATGAGAAATAACCCAGCACACCATGCCATAAAAAAAAATATGGTAAAAAGAGTGTACAATCCAGAGGGAATCAATGACTACAATGAAACATTCAGACACAGCAGGGCAGCTGCATATATGAGCTTAGATGAAAAAGCATGAACAAAATCTGTACAAGTCAAAGCAGGTTAAAACCAGACCTAGTTGTAGAGGTATTGGTAATTGTTAGCTCTTGTGAGATGAAAAGAGAGTTTTATCTAAGAGTGTAGCACTGATACATTGACCACTCTCCAGTGGAAGACCAAGCACCTAAGAATATTTGGAAAGCAAATGTCTTGAAGAGTTTAAAAGGGACACAAAGTTGTATGGATTAGTACAGTAAGTGGATCTTGGAAGAGTTTTGGAAAGGGGTAAATATAAACAAAGCATATTTTGTGGGTCTTTTGAAGAACTAATAAAAGAATAAAAATAGTGTAAAAGCCTCCATGAATTGTTTACTGTGTTACTATAAGCCCCTTAGCATTTAATTTTTAAATAAAACATGTGTTTTGTCAATTCCATGCATGTATACAAAGCATAAATATTGCTATTACTAGCACTTTTTATTTTATTCCTCCAACATCATCAAACCCCTCCTTACCTACATATCACAAAACAACATGAGCATGAAAGAATATCTACCTCATTCTAAATCTACAAAGAATGATTATTAAAATACGGTCTGTACTTTTGGAAAATTATAGAGCATAATCTACGAACTTTGAATGGACTTGCAACTATTTTTACCTAAATACTTGAACAACACATAGCTCATGAATAAGAGTTGCATATTAGGTAAAATAAAATTCTTATTGAAACAATCAACCACAGAAAAATTACTTGTCTTCTTTGAACACTACATTAAAATAAAAGTAAAACCAAACTTTTATATACATTGAAAGAAAGCTGTGTTTAAGTAGTGTGGATAATGAACAAGATTGTTGACAAATCTTGCTTTCTAATTTTTTCTTATTACCAGTACAAGCTCAATCTGACTGGGTCATAAATACCATTCATGCACGCATTACTTTACTTCCCTATTCCCATCCAGGCTACTAGCTGTTACCTGGATTATCTAATAATATTAATCTCTATTGCTGTATATGTCTCTGCCTTAAATATGTATAAAAACTATAATTCCTAGAATGATGCCCCTAAGTATAGTTCTGATTATACTGTTTTTTGTTTGAAGAGCTGCAGCTCCAGTCCTTTGCTTGAATCAAAAGTTTTTCTTTTTCTCATGCCTGCCTGCCCTGTAACATCTGCAGTTCTGTCTGTACGGTAATTCTCTTCACCAGAACGAATTTCTTGATGTGGTTTAATAACAGAGGATGATGTCTCAACTGAAACCTTTTGCTCACAGTGCAAAAAAATTTATAAATTATAAATTTTATCATAATAGAAGAAAATATAATAAAAATTAATATATATAAAGCTTGATCAGAATTCCCAACAATATGAATATTTGATATAAGCATGTGTAAAAATGTATTACAGCTGAATTTATTCACTGAATGAATTAAAAACCTACACCTTACACAAGGTCAAAGGTATTTGAAGTATTTCTTAAGTTGATTTTCATTATTTGTAATTTAAATAAAGAAAATTGTATTTAATTTAATCTAATACATTTAATACTCAGAAATATCCTGGATTTTCTTTGTAGCTTGATACAAATAAGTAGAAAATTTAAATGAACAAAATATTCTTAAAATATAAATTAGCATCTTTTACAAATACTATCCTATTACCAATTCTTATTGTGT
The DNA here is from genome assembly GCA_036184795.1 of Tokudaia tokunoshimensis. Classification (NCBI taxonomy): domain Eukaryota; kingdom Metazoa; phylum Chordata; class Mammalia; order Rodentia; family Muridae; genus Tokudaia; species Tokudaia tokunoshimensis. The sequence goes on from BTHU01000021.1 coordinate 50,891,679, forward strand.
AACAATATTTAGCATATTATACTCCAGGTACTTACATGTGGGTGAGAATTTATTTGTTGTTAATAAATATCACCTCACTAGTCATAAAATATGTCTTCCTATGGGAGTTATAATGCATCTGCTATAATAAAATAACCTCCATTAATTCTAAATTTAAAAATCAAGTCTATAAATGTCCTTTATAAAAACAAGGACATAATAATATAAAAACATATATTAAACTTATGTATTTTCAAATTCTATCTTTCAAAGGCCTATGAAAGATATCAGAACTACATATTTCCTCATCTATATTAAAGATTATTAATTCCAAACTGTCACTAGTGATGTTGTTTATTAACATGAGATTCACAATAAAATCAATGATAGGCAAAATTATTTGAAATTCAAAATAATCCCTGTGTTCACAAGAGAACCTGTATAGAACAGTAAAATGCGTCTTGTAATAGTTACTCTTCACTGTGAAGTTCACTGGATTTAAGTTGGAGAGTACAAAGCATACTTCTAGCTGTATCAGTGATCATTTTTTTTCTGAGAAGATTAACTGAGAGACAAAAACTCACCCTGAATCTGAGTTGCAACAATTGAGCTTGGGGCCCTAGATGGGAAAAAAGAAAATCTAACTAAATACGAGCATAAGCTTCACTTTCTGCTCTCTGGTCACCTAAGAAATGAAGAGCTTTAACACATATCCATGCTAACTAGAGTTGTTCTCTAGGAATACATTTCTACAAGGCATTTTATCATATTGATGAGAAAAATACATAATATACATGTTATTGATTGCATGTCATTCTTTTTTGCAGCCTGCTATTCATGTCTCTTTTTTTTCAATTTACATGGATAGTTCTTACTCAGAATTTCATTTGTCAATAGTTTCTTCTGTTTTTTGTGTCAGTATATACATCTAAATAGAGAGACATATTGTGTAAATATTACAGAACATTTTCTACCTTTCTAAAGTTAATGACACTTCTAAGAATAAAAGAAAATATAAAAGTAAAGGAAGTAAAATTTTCATTTGCCAGAATTTTAAAGCCTCTAATTCTTATCTAACCTGAAAAGTAAAATCTAGGTAACAATATAAATATATTTCTATCCCAATGCTTGTTTTAAAACACTTTTCAGAAAACTTTTTCATGTAGGTAAATGTGTTACAAATTCAAAGAATGAAATATTTTGGTCAAGATATAAGTCACAGCAGCAATGAGGCTCTACAGGAATTAGGAAAATGAAGTTTCATATTGAGTGGGAGTAGACATAACCAGGAAAAAAGCAAAAGGAAGAAAATTGCACAACTTTGATCTGGAAGCAAATTAAACTGTATAGATAGCAAAGTGACTGATTTGACTATGTAATAGTTAAAGGTAATTGGAATTGATGTGATGAGGCCTTTTGTTTTACTCTTCTAAAGTCATCAGCAGTTTATTATTGCTCTTGATAATAATTGGTATAAATCTATTTTATGTACTGATGAAAGGGTTTGTTATTCAATCCTTATTCAATCCTGAGTTATACAATGCATTATAGAAACTTAACCAGAGTTGGAAAAAAATGTTTGGTAGAATCACTTTGAAAGTCCTTTTGTAATTTTGCAGAAAGACTCATGAAAGGATGTAGCTGCAAACAGACTGGTAAGCAAGATTAAAGACAATATTAAATATTTCGCTAACATCTGAGCTATATTTTAAGGATATCAGGGTTGACAGCTTCTTCCATCTTCTATATTAAGTATTATATAATAACTGCACATCAAAATTAGAATATTCACAGTCAAAAATGTCAGAATACAAAATTGAAACTACTAGCTATGTATAAACCTCTAATAGATAAAACATCCATTGAGCTGGTATTTAGTTTCATTTACAAATCAATTCATGATGGTTTCTGAAAGTAAAATTTTAAAAGACATGCAAACAGTAGCATGTAACTGTATACAAGTTACCAACAGCAAAACCTATTTCATTAAATAAGTAATGGCATGGTCTTATTAGTAACTTGCTTCAATAAGAAATAAGCCTACAAATAAACATGATAAAAATTTAACAAACTATAATTACATCAGTAAAAGTTATTAAGAACTTAGCAATTATTACACTAATTTCCAGAACTAAGTTTTTAATTTAAATTGGTAGACCTTAGACTACATGGAGACTTTGAAATTGAAGAAAATATCAAAAGACAGAAAGATCTCTCATGCTCATGGATCAACATAGTAAAAATGGTCATTGCAGATTCAGAGTAATCCTCATCACACCTCCAACACAACTCTTTACAGACCTTGAAAGAACATATCTCAGCTTCACACAGATAATTTAAAAACTCGGGATATCAAAAACAATCTTGAGCAATAAAAGAACTACTGGAGTGGAGGTTCCATCATTTCCAATTTCAATCTATACTACAGAGCTATAATAATAAAGTCTATGCTTATTGGTTAAAAATACAAAACACCATTTGTACAGATACTAAGATCATAAATGGGAATTCATGAAACTGAAAAACTCTGTAAGGCAAAACCACGAAACTTTTGACCTGTAATATGTCCTGCCTGAAAAATGATCTAGGGAAATTGTGAGACAGAAATTGTGGGAATAGCTAACTAAAGTCTGGTTTAACTTAAGACCCACTCCATGAGAAAGAACCCATATGAAATTCTACTTGGGTAATCAAGAACCAGATACTAGATAGCCCAGACTCCTAGGGTAAAACCAAATTGGACTAGTTTTTAAAAAATTAAAAAAATCAATGAAATGACTGCAAATGATAGATGATATTCTGCTCTACCTACAAATCAGTGCCGTATCTAGTTATCATCAGAAAGGGTTCTTCTGTCAACAAATGAGAACATATAGAGAGACTACAGCCAGACGTTATGTGGAGAGAAAGTCAATTGGAGGTCTCCACAAAATCTCTCCCCTCAGACCTAAGAAGCACTTGGAACACAGGAAGGAAAGACTATAGGAATCAGAGGGGTTGGAGGATACCAGGAGAACACAACCCACAAAATTAACTAAGCTTATGAGCTCATAAAGATTGATGCCGAAAGCACAGAATCACATGGATTAGAATCACAGAATCGTATTAAGTACTCTGCATATGTAATATAGCTTTTAGCTTAGTATTTTTATGGGAATCCTGACTGTCAGAAAGAGTGTGTGAGCTCTTGGGACTCTTTTCTGCCTGTTAGCTTACTGTGTTCAATTTCTATATGACACTTTTCAGTTTGTTTTACCATATTTCATTCCGTCATTTTTGTTTGTTACCTCTTAGAAGTCTGATCCTTTCTAATGAAAGAATAAAAGAAAATGGATTCATAGAGTAGGGGAAGTGGGGAGGAAAAGGGAGGGGAACTATAATTGGGATATATTGTATGAGAAAATAATCTATTTTCAATAAAAAATAAAAATTAGTTGATTATTACCTAGAACAAATTACATATCAGTACATTTAAATAATGTATTTAAATGCTCAAACTCTTCTGTGCCTGCTCCCAGACTCATTTTTGTCTCCTTATCTACAAGAAATGTTATAAATGAACAGAAAAAGAAATAGGCCCGCAATGAAATTCTGGGCTTAATAAAAACAACATTATAAGGTTAGTTATGAATCTCATACTAACCTTATAATGTAAGAAAAATAGTATTTCTTATTGAAAATGGAATACATACATGATATAACTACCAAAATATCAGCAAACAAATGAAACCACCTCATGTTATCTTTAAAACAGTTATCTCCATGATCATTGTTAATGAAGTTAGGATAAATGGTACAAACTCTGAAGTTGTAAAAAAAAATGAGAACAAAGAAAAAAAATGAAGTCAAAGAAATGAGATTAGTAGCCATTGAAATAGGAAGGAGAATTTGAGCCTGTCTAGACATTTCCTGTCTAATCTATATCATTTGGAAAGAATAAGCTGATATTCAATTATTTTCTAGCTCCATCCATTTGCCTAAGAATTTCATGAATTCATTGTTTTTAATAGCTGAGTAGTACTCCATTGAGTAAATGTACCACATTTTCTATATTCATTCCTCTGTTGAGGGACATATGGGTACTTTCGAGCTTCTGGCTATTATAAATAAGGCTGCTGTGAACATATTGGAGCATGTGTCCTTATTACACCTTCTAGGTATATGCCCAGGAGTGGTAAAGTTCTGAGGAACCGCCAAACTGATTTCCAGAGTGGTTTTACCAGCTTGCAATTCCACCAGCAATACAGGAGTGTTCCTATTTCTGCACATTCTCTCCAGCATTTGCTGTCCCCTGAATGTTTAATACTGGCCATTCTGACTGGTGTGAGGTGCAATCTCAGGGTTGTTTTGATTTGCGTTTCCCTGATGATTAAGGATATTGAACATTTCTTTAGGAGTTTCTCAGCTATCTGGTATTCCTCAGTTTAAAATTCTTTGTTTAGTTCTGTACCCCATTTTTAATAGTGTTATTTGGTACTCTGGAGTCTTAACTTCTTGAGTTCTTTGTATATATTGTATATTAGCCCTCTATTGGATGTAGGATTGGTAAAGATATTTTCCCAATCTGTAATACCCATGATACAATTCACAGATCACATGAAGCTCAAGATGAAGGAAGATCAAAGTGTGGATACTTTGATCCTTATTGGAAAGTGGATCAAAATACCCATAGGTCACAGCCAACCGATAGAATGATAATATTGTCCCCAATGGAGCAGCTAGAGAGAGGACCCAAGGAGCCGAAGAGTTTTGCAGCTCCTCAGGAGGAACAATAATATGTACCAACCAGTACCCCAGAGCTCCCAGGGACTAAACCATGAACGAAAGAGTACACGTGGAAGGTCCCATGGCTCCAGCTGCATATGTAGCAGAAGATGACCATTTCAGACATCAATGAGAGGAGAGGCAATTGGTCTTGTGAAGGTTCAATTCCCCAGAATAGTGGAATGCAAGTCAGGAGACTGGGGGGAGGATGAGCAGTGGGAGGGGGATGGGATAGGGGGTTTTCAGTGGGGTAACGTGGAAAGGGGTTAACATTTGAAATGCAATAAAAATGTAAAGAAAGCAAATATCTAATAAAAAGAAGAAAAGAAAAAAAGAAAGAACAAGATATGAAATAAAATAAAGATAAATAAAAATAAAATAAAGAGGTGCTGCTAACTTGCTGGTTCATTCTTTTCAATTATTCACCACCTTTGCTTTTTACTGAAAACTTCTACCTCAGTGAAGACATTGATATATATTTAAAAATTTAAGGATGTACTGATATTAATAACAAAGCAAGTGGGAAATAAGATGTGAATCAAAATTAAAAAATGTTCATTAATATTAAATATAGACTTTAACATTTAATATTACTTTTAAAATAGGTGTTACAGAAGGCTTAATGAAAAAATAAGCTCATTACTTTGCATTATTTTTTTAAACTCCATTTCCTGGTTTGACAAGGTAACTTAGCATTGGCTAAGTCCTTGACATAAATATCAAAGGACCAGAAATTGATCCCCATGACACACCAGCTAGAAGAACAGAATTCACTCCTAGACACAATGACACTTCTGTGTCCCAACACGCATGCATGGGCACACACACACACACACAGACAAACACACACACACACACATACACATACAGAAATACTGAAATATAAAAATACAAAAATGCAGAAATAAATTTAAAAAGTAAATGCATTATACACATATATCCAGTAACTATTAATTGTATTTTTTCAAAAATATACTGAACAAAGTAAAGTCACTTATTATACAAGATACAAAGATGTAGGCCAAAATGTTATCGAGTATTTTAGATGTTATCTCAAATGTAAAATTGAGAGCCCCAGATTTTATAAGTACCTAACAGTTTACAAGGGCTTGTTCGTGCAAGCATCTTGAATTTATACATCCATATATTAGCTTGCATTAGTTTTAAATGAATTTGTTTACCATAAAATCATTCCATTAACATTAAAGCTGTAGTAAACACCTACATTTTAGTAAAGAAAATATAGTCTAAGAACTTTCCTAAAAGTTTCAAATATATCTTCTTAAGGCCTCAGCTGAAGTTTCAAGTAGTATCTTGCCCAAACAACATGTTGGATCTTAAAGATATCTGAATATCTAAAAGTTACCATAGTGCTATCCCAAGAGATGCCAAATCATTACACACTTGTAGTTTTCATAGCTATTATCATGAAGCTGGCAATATAAAATATAAAATGGGATGTAAATAGATAATAGAGGAAACTGATCTATACTTAACACATAGGAAGTTGTTTTTGAAAGTCTTTAAGACTGAAACACACCTCAGTCCTGGTATAAATTTGATATTGGCATTGTATTTGATATTGGGGTTCCTCTGTGGCAGATGGTGACCTTATGAAGCTACTGCTTCAGCTAAGAAGGTTTTGATTAAGGCTAAACAAGTGTGAATAGTGCTAATTTCTTGCAGCAGGCCAATATGAATAAACCTCTATAACAAGTGTAAGTGCTCTGCCTCACCATATGGTCAAAGTCTCTATCTTGCCAATAGGATGGTCTGAGCTGTTTCCAACACGTTTAAATCTTGCCTCAAATGTGATGCCTCATGATGGCCACTAAGCCTAATAACAGCTACAGAGGAAGAAAGATTATTGTGGGGGTTTTTTTTGTTTTTTTCGAGACAGGGTTTCTCTGTATAGCTCCGGCTGTCCTGGACCTCACTCTGTAGAGTGAGGCTGGCCTCGAACTCAGAAATCCGCCTGTCTCTACCTCCCAAATGCTGGGATTAAAGGCCTGCATCACCACTGCTGGGCGTGGAAGAAAGATTATAATGAAAGGAACATAATTCAATGTATTATGCAGTGAGCTAAGTTTTACAAAATGGGAAATTTCTGAAATAATGAAAAATTTACTTGTCAGTTTCTCAGTGTTCTTGTGATAAATTGCCATTTACTTTCCAATATCAACCTCTTATTTTCTTTGCCTTCAACACACAACCCAAACTTCGACTCTGCTTCCTTTTATTCTTCACATGACTCCAGATTGGTCCTCCATTTGTACTGTTCACTCTTGAAATGTGGTATACACTTAAGTGCATTCTCTTTAGAGAATATGGCCTTTTTGCAACCATAGTTTTAAATTAATTCATAATATTTTTAAAAATATATAAATAACCATAATTGTGCCAAAACTTATAGTGCTTTAGGTTATGGGCATTTTAAATTTTATAAAATAACCTTTAAATGTCTCCACATTTTTATGGCAAATTGTCATTTGATATTTTAATATGATATAAGTTGTTTTATACATTGACTAGATTATTTGAGTGATATTCTAGGAGCTTATAACCTTGACTTCCTAGAGCACTACAAAAAAAAATCATTCATAAAATTTGCCTACTGTCGCTTAGTTTGAACATGGTATGAATTCAAGTTGACCAGAAAAAATTACTAGATCTTTCAAAAAAGTAGAGAACATCATTTTATATGGTATTAAAATAAGATTCTTCAATAAGTAGACATTCTCATGAGAGAAGGTTAAAAGTGAGCATTCTAAAATTTTCCCAAGCACTATATAATTACCAAACAGGCAACATTTAGTAAAAATTCTCCCATATTTTAAGCTCTTTATGTCTGTGGTTTCCCAAAATGTATGACAAAATAAGAATTGTAATCATGTTCACATTGTAGATTGAAACTTAGGAAGACAAAGTATGCAGTCAGTCTTTTGGAACATTGAGTCTTTTCCTTTAATTGCCATAATATACTAATTACCAATTTGTTCTTTGGAGTGATCAAGTAAAGGATTCTTGCAATTAACTCTCTAAAAATTGGATACTTCTCCTAGAATATATTTAATTCTCTACTTTATATTTACACAAAATGGACAACAATTAAACTAAAATTAACATATTTGTGAAGAAGAATCAAACACTCCAGAAAGAAATAATTTTTATGGAAGATGGATGAAGACAACACCATGACACAATCTTCTAATAGTATAATTTTCTTCAGGAGAGAACATGCAGTTACTTGTGTTAATTAAATGGTGTTATTTGGTTTGGTTTTGTAAACACTAAAAGGAAAAATAGAATAAGTACATTAAATTTTTTTTTTTTTTGGTTTTTCAAGACAGGGTTTCTCTGCATAGTCCTGGCTGTCCTGGAACCCGCTCTGTAGACCAGGCTGGCCTTGAACTCAGAAATCCGCCTGCCTCTGCCTCCCAAGTGCTAGGATTAAAGGCGTGCGCCACCACAGCCCGGCCATTAAAATTTTTTAATAAATATTTTACATTGGGACTGGAGAGATGGTTCAGCAGTTAAGAGTATTGACTAGCTCTTGATTCAACTTTGGTGTGTGCTATCTGTCTAGAAAACCATTTCATCTAGATTTTCCAGTTTTGTTGAGTATAGACTTTTATAGTAGGATCTTGTAATTTTTTTTGAATTTCGTTTGTTTCTGTTGTTATGTCTCTCTTTTCATTACTGATTTTGTTAATTTGGATATTGTTGTTCAGCCCTTTAGTTAGTTTGGCAAGGGGTTTATCTATCTGTTGAGTCTCTCAAAGAAACAGCTAAAAATGGGGTATAGAACTAAACCAAGATTTCACAACTGAGGAATCTCTAATGGCTGAGAAGCACCATCAGAGAAACAAAAATCAAAATGATCCTGAGATTCCACCTCACACCAATCAGAATGGCTAAGATCAAAACCTCAGGTGGCAACACATGTTGCAGAGGATGTGGAGAAAGAGAAACACTCCTCCATTGCTGGTAAGATTGCAAACTGGTACAACTACTCTGAAAATCGGTTCCTCAGAAAATTAGAAATAGATCTACCTGAAGACCCAACTATACCACTCTTGGGAATATACCAAAAAGATGCCCACCATGCCACAGGGGCTCATGTTCCACTATGTTCATAGTGGCCTTATTTGTGACAGCCAGAAGCTGGAAACAACCCAGATGTCCCACGACAGAAGAATGGATACACAAAATGTGGTTCATTTACACAATGTGACACTACTCAGCTATTAAGAATTAGGACATCCTGAGTTTTGCAGGCAAATCGATGGAACTAGAAAATATCATCCCGAGTGAGGTAACTCAGACCCAAAAGGATATGCATGTACTCACTAAGTGGATGTTAACCGAAAAAAAAATAGAAGAAGAAGAAGAAGAAGAAGAAGAAGAAGAAGAAGAAGAAGAAGAAGAAGAAGAAGCAGCAAAGTACCCACAATACAGTAAAAAGGACTCAAAAAGGTAAAAAAACTGAAGTACCCAAGTGAGGATGCCTTAGTCCCACTTGAGAGAAAGAACAAACCAATCACAAGTAAGGAAAGAGGAAGGGACATGGGTGGGAAAGTAGAGGGAGCGGGGGAGGGAATGGAATTGGGAGGGAACCTGATCTGGTATTGGGTGAGGGAAAAGGACTGAAGTCCTGAGAGCAAGAAGAAAGAATGAAAACAGGCAACCTCGGGAGATAGGAGGTTGGGGGGACCCTCCAGAATAATCCAGAGACCTGGGGGGTGAGAGACTGTCAGGACTCAAATGGAGGGACCTTAGATGAAATGCGTGACAGTAGGGAGATGGAACTTATAGAGCGCACTTCCAGCAGGAAGACAGAGCATCAAATGAGGGAGAGGGGGAGCATCCCACATTCACAACTCTGACCCATAATTTTTCCTGTCTGAAAGAATTACAGGGATGGAAATGGAGAGGAACCAGAGAAAAAGAAGGTCCAGAGACAGGAACAAAGTGGAATTCAGCTCAAGGGAGGTCCCAAGGCCTGAAACTATTACTGAGGCTATGGAGTACTCACAAAAAGGGACCTAGCATGACAGCACTCCAGAAGACCCAACAAGCAACTGAAAGAATCAGATGCAGATATTTGCACCCAACCAATAGACAGAAGCAACTGACCCCTGTTGTTGAATTAGGGAAAACTGAAAGAAGCTGAGGAGAAGGGTGATCCTGTAGGAGGACTAGCAGTCTCAATCTGAACCTCTGAGGTCTCTCAAACATTACCACCAACCAGGCAGCATACACCAGTTGATATGAGGCCCCCAACACATTTACAGGGGAGGACTGCCAGGTCTGTGTTCATTCAGAGATGATGCATCTAACCCTCAAGAGACTGGAGGCCCCAGGGAGTTTAGAGGTCAGGTGGGATGGGGGGTGGGGATATCCATGTGGAGACAGGAGGTGGGGAGGAGGTATAGGATGAAGAACAGTCACAGGGTGGACAGGTGGGGGAATAAAACATGGAGTGTAAAAAAATTAATTAATTAATTAATTAATTTTAAAAAGAAAACAAACAACCAAAAAGAGGTCCTGATTTGAACTCCCAGCAACCACAAGGTGGCTCACAACCATCTTAATGGGATCTGATGCCTTCTTCTGGAGTTAACTGAAGACAGTTACACTGTACTCATATACATAAAATAAAAGCAAATAAATATTTAAAAGAATATTTCACAATAATAACAAAAGAAGATTTTAAAATTGGAACACAAAAAATTGTTTTTGACATGCATGCACTCATTTTGTCCTCTGCTCTTTAAGTCAATTAGCTACTGTGATATGCACATGATTGTTTTTTATATATTCATTACACATAAATGTCTATAGCCTTTCATATGCAATTATAATACACATCTACTCCTATGTGCTTAATCTGTGTAAACTGTTTCTAGTTGGGTTGATGTGTAGTGTTGAGGATCATATGCAAGGCTTTGTTATGCTAGACAAGCACTCAACCACTCATCCTCATTCCCAGCCTGCATTGAATATATCCTATAATTATTCTAAATACCACCAAAACTTTCTTTTTTGTATTTAAATTTTAACATTATATACATGTTGCATCATTAATATATTTCATAAGCTATCAAATTTTGCTGCTAAACAGTTTGAGAAGGAATAAGCCTTTTCCTCCCTTGCTTATGAAAGGACAGAAACAGTGTAATAAACATTCAAAAAGTATAATACAAAACCTAATGAACAAAACAAAAGCCTGTATAAAGCATTTGAATTTGAAAATTTTAAAGCTATAAAATTTATATACTTCTTAAATTAAATCTAAACTTTAAAATTTAGAATCTAGCATAAAAAAGTTTCTTAGCCATATGCTTCTTAATTATATTCTCTGTAACACATTACAATATTCCATACATAATGCTAATACATGTTCTTTACCATCTTTTGATGGACCCTGACAATTACATAATTTTTGGTGTGAAAACTACAAATTCTGTGATGTGTTTTCTTACCAAGTTGACTTTTCTAAATTCACTAGACACTAAAGAGTGATAGAATTCTGTGAAGGAATGCTTCAACTCTCCAGGGTACAATACCTTCTTCCAAACCTGTGTCAGTCCCTAACACATATTATTCTCTAGATGTGTTATCAATCATGTGAAGGGGGAACACAGATAAGAATGTATTTCAAGAAGCGTCCTGTAAGTGACTAACATAAGCGTCACACCTTCTGGTTATCTAGGAATCACAAATGACCCATGTAATGAAGTGCTCAAGTGTTTGCTTGCCTGGGACCATGGGGAGAAGAAAAACCTGTCAGCTGCATGAGTTAAAGAAAACTGCTGCTGCAAAGGTGTGGATTTCAGATGTTCTACTAAGTTACATTAGAATGGGGAAAGCCACTGAATGATTTTTTTTTTAAAAACCAAAGTATAGTTAAGTATTTATACTATTTTTATGAATTATGTAATATTCAATTTACATAACAAATTCTGGTCAATAAAAAGATGAAATAAAGAAACACTATCCTTTTGTTTCCTCTTACAAAATCTGAATTTATTTCACTGACTTAAACAAGCCATTTAATGCCTTAGTGTATTATGTAACAATTAAGGGACGTAGAATAAGAAATGTGTCCAAGAGGTATGCTGTTGTCAGATAGAGGAGTCTTGGAATCGACAATTAATCAGGTGGCTAAGAAGACAATTAGGTAATAGAACTCTTTAGACATAAAATGGACAGAGAATTTTATATTTTAATTTGTGTCGTGTAAAACAAAGCAAAATTAGAAAATAATAGCATTTTACTCCTCGTTTCTGTGCTTTTCTTTCTGTGACTGATCTCTTGCTCAAAGCGGTGACTGTGCTTTGCTTTGTGACACAGCAGACAAATAAAATGTGTAATAAACCCCAGGGCATTTAGCATGTTGAAAATGTGAGCAAAAGTAGAGACATAGTTAACTAATAACTGAACCAACTGATTGTTATTTAGTTCCAGAACAAAAATACAAGCTATCTCAATAGTGGGGAGTTATTGTCCATCAAAATCAATCATTAAAACCTTTCTTTCTCCATTATGTTGGATTATATGTAGAAGAAAATACTTGTTTTCCAATACAGAATGTCAGAACAAAAAAGCACAAAGTGCTAGCATGAGAATTTCAGTCCAAACAAAATATTTTTGCATGGTTATTACTTATGTGGTTCAAGCAAACAATAGCACTTTACTATTTACTAAATCTTTGTGGTTAAAAAGGTAAAATAAAAAAACACAAATAAATATTGGGATTGTGCAGCCCTAAGGTTCTTAAAAGAAAACTGAGAAAATAGACTCTGAAAGGTGAAATAAATTAACTTATTTTTCTGGAGCGGAAGTTCAGATTCTGAATAAAACATAGAATTTTAGAAAGACCTGTATCTATTGTTTTATGTTGTGCATGATTCAATATGCACATTTTATAAAAACTTGTGGCAATGGAAGAATTTCTTTGAAGTGGGCCAACTAAACACAAGAAGTTATACTCTGTTAGAAATAGTCTGGATTTTAAGTTATCAAGCTGCTTTTTTCCTTCTCCTCATATCTATTCTAAAGTTTCTATTAAAGTAAAAATATTGAAAATGAATGTAATTTTTGCTCTCCAAATTCTGAATATATAGCATTTCTCATTCTGAAATGAGTATAAGTCTTTAAAATTAGCAATCAAAGAACTTTGAGAGAGGACACTGAAACAAACTGCATAATGATCTTAAATCACTAGAAGGAACTGCTGCCAATCAGCTAATTGTAATTATGCATTGTGCGGGCTCAAAAAGAACCTGAAATGGAAATTCTTTCTTATTCAACACTTAAAAATAAATTTTGGTTTGTACAAACTTCATGAATTTTGAGGAGTCCTTGGGCTGTCTATTACCTTTCTCAAGTCATGGAGACTGCTGATTTTTAAAAGAACATGGTGGTACATTTTTGTTTCTATAAATATGTTATAGATTATTTGTTTTAAATGCATATATACAGTGTCAGGAAACTATGATGTGTCTCTTAGGATTTTCCACTAAATGCTGGAATAAAAATAAATAACCCTGGGTATTTTGCAAAATGTCAGAACAAAAGGTGATCTTCAATATCATTGTTATTAGACAGTATTATATTTCTAAGGAAAAAATTAATTCAAACAAAAACTGTGGTGTAAAAGAAAGAAATTTCCAAGGAAATCTTTTGGCATAAAAATTTCAAAATGGAAAGCTATAGCAAAGGAGAAACTTAGGCGAAAAAAATTAAATGCCTACAAACAAAAAACACATCAGGAAAAAAAAGATAATCATCTAGGAGAATTCATATTCTTTGGAAAAGGTGATTGCTTTATGGCAAACAAATGCTGTGACTATAATTTGTGCTAAATTGCAACAAAATGCTTAGCAATGCAAATCTAACAATGATGTCCTTGTAAGAAAAACAGTGCATTAAATGTGGTTTGGCAGGCAGAAAGATTTCCTTACTAAAGAAAACACCCTTGAAAAAATATCATACATGGAATCTTGACCACAGGCTGGCCTCCCTCCTTTCCATTGAATTGAACTGAGCCATTGTTATTAATGACAGAAGCACATGAATGTGAACAGATTCTCCCAAATGATCAGCAACTAATAGGATCTTTTGCTTATAGATTCAACACTTAAAGTTTTCAGCAGTTTCAGCCATTACTTTAAAAAAATAGGAAATTCAGTATTTTAATGAAATATACCACATGTGCAGACATTCTAAGTAATAATTACTACAAGGCTTAAAGTTATGAAAATGACAATTTTTAAAATCGATGGATCTTATAGTTCTAATTAAAGTTACTAAGTTTCATATTACGTTCTATTAATATTTTCATATTCATTTTAATTACTTGTATTTACCTATACAATCTGCTTATAACTTTATTTCTAAATTGATACATGTCAGTAACCAAAATCATTAACTTAATTCAGACATTTGATGGTCTACTTTAAAATGTTTAGCTAAAGATAGATACCAATGATCCTGTTGGGAACTGAGACATAACAGATGACACATATTGATCAAACACATTAAATTAATCGTTCAATATCATTTTCTTAACAATGGACATTAGTTTTCAACATGAGGTGAGAGACTGAATAAATTTCTAAACTGTTAACATGAAGCTGTGGAGCAAAACTCAAGAAGGTACAAGAATTTTTCAAAATCACCTAGCAACATGATAACAGATGAATCTAGATATGAACTCTGTTGAAAGATATTAAGCTCAAGAGTTGTTCCAATGCATATAAAAATGAAATATGCTGGTTACATATTAAGAATGCAACATGAAAACATAAAACTGAAAAAAACAGCACTATTGTTTATAATGATAACAGAACATTGAAGTACACGTCATATTTGCATTATTGAATTCACCTTAAAACTTCTCCCCAAATGTATCCTGATATTTACATCTCCGTGGTTGCACTATGGATCACACTACATCCTTTCATATGCATAAAATATATGACAAAGCTGCAGAACACTCATTCAATGTAAAATGTTAACTAAGATTCTTCCAGTTATTTTTTCGTATTTCCTTTATACAGCTTAATACTCATGTGTTGGAGGACAGTGACAGGCTATTTCCCGTTTCTCAGAAACTGGTGAGTAAGCTTACAGACTAATGACAAAGGCTCACTAAATCTAAAGAAAATGATCCCCCTGTAAGCATTGAAGGCACTGTTCTAAGAGGATATCACCTACCCTTCCCCATCTCCAGGATATAAGTACCCAAACAGACAGTAGCTCCAGACGTGGCAGACGCTTTGAAAATAGAATGGCTCCTGAAAACGGGGGCTTCACCACATAGGGGAAATTGTCATTTTTCTCCCTTTTTGGCTGTCTACTTCAAGGAAAAGTTACCTAACTGTCCCTTTACACTACTAAACGAAAAATGGAGGAAGGGATACACAATAAGTGTTTTTTCCACATCCTGTGTCAGAACTGGGATGAAAGGTTACCATACAGGTCAAGATAAGGGATCTTCATTACTTCCTCCTATTAGGAGTCCAACCCAGAAAGGCCATTAAAGACAGCTAAAAAGTTGTTTGAGATAGAAATATAATGAAATAGAATAGAACTAAGACAAAAGCAGATCTTCTTTATCAAGGGACTAAGTGGGAAGGTGCCTCTGAGACACTGATAAATGTGAATGTATCCCAGGCTGGCTATGTACCCAAGGCTGGCTGTATAGAGGGTTATGTTATCCATAAAATCTCTGATTACTACTAACAGGAATGACACCAGTCATTAGGGAAGGAAACATGCTTCTTCCTCTGTCGTTCTGTAGCCTGGGGCAGGCTGTTTCTGGGATGAAGAGGACTGTCCAGGTGGAGATGACATATAAAGGACAAATGTCACTCCAAGAAGCCATTTTCACTCAGGTCTGCACAGGATGAAAAGAAAGTCAGAAACAAAACTGATCAACAGCTTTAGGATTGAAATAACTACAAAACAATGGAAAATTTTCAAGCTAGTCCTGCAAAATGGAAAGGATATATTCAAGACAGTGTTGTTGAACTTTCACTGTTAAACACTAAGCCAATTTAGCATTTAGTATCCTACTCTCAACTTAATTCAGAGTTTTAAAAAATTTGTCCATGCAAATATTCAGTACATTGTTAATATTAAATATTTAATAGCCTAGAAATATTATTTAAAAACAAATTTTTTAAGATTGTGAGTGCACATGTGTTCATACATGCAAGTGATGCAAGTGTGTGTATGTATGTGTATGTGTGTTTGTGTGTGTGTGTGTATGTGTGTATTGCACACCATGTATGTGTACGTCAGAGAATACCTCAAAATTGTTTTCTCTTTCTACAAATTGAACTCAAGTAGTCAGACATGGCAACAAATATCTTTAGTCACTGAATCCAACCCTATAATTTTTCATAAGTAGTATCAAAATCATACTGGAGAATTATCTTAATCAAATAGTTTCTGTAATGGAAGATATTCTAGAAGAATCCTTCTAGAAGAGAAGAATAAATGTTTTTTGATTAGCATGGGTCTTGAACTAAAGATTATGAGGAACATGGTTTCTTATTTTGGATGTCAGTCACTTGTTCTCTTTTTCATCTGCATGATCATTCAACAGCATTAAAACATAAATCAAATTACATGGAAGACAATAGATTAGATCATTGATCGAGATGTATTAATCTGAAAACATAAAATTTCAGTAATCTCAAGCAAATCACTTAATTTTCTCAATTATAGGGTTGTAGTTAGAAAATCTTCTAGTTGGGAGATTGTTGCAGAACGTAGTAAGAATACTTGAGTTCTATTTCTGGCAATTACTGTCCCCTTTCTGGGGATAGTCCCCTCTCTGGCCTACTTACCCCTCAGCCCATGATTTGTATCCATGACTCCCTAATGAAATAAGGGTCAGTGATTTATGTTGGAAGAGAACGAGAGGAAGATGGAGATTATTGAAGGTGTGTGAAATATTACAACACATGCTAAAGATTTTCTTCTGAGTATCAGTCAGATTTACAAAAGTATATTAACTAATTCCATGGTTTGATGGTCATCATGGTTCCAGAAAAGATCCTTAGACTCTATCTACTAAAATGTTACTACCTTTCCCATGCATAGTTCAGTTATAGAAAATTCTAGTACAGTGGAGCAAACAAAACACATGCATCTTACCCAGTGCCTAGGGAAAGGTTTTTTTAAATTTATTTCAAAATCTAACTACAAGATACCCACACTTTTCAAGTCCCTTTTATAACAACATTTTCTACTTTTTTAATCTAAATAAAATCTTTCTAGCATTTTCTTCAAATTTCCCATGCAATTCCCATTGTGAATGCACTCAAAAGTAAGCATGAACACCCATAATTAAGAGATGAGCAAGGTAACTGGACTTAAGAAAATGGAAATAAAATATGCAAGAACTTTTAATTAATAAAAGTCAGGATGTTAACATATTCTGAGAACTGCCACTCACAGGGTCTTACCACCTTTGCTCCTCACTCTAACAAATAAGAACAACACTGAATAATGGGAGTAAGAACCCCATATTTATTACCTTAAAATCTTTCCCTATTTTGCAATTGAATCATTGTACATTTATGCCAAACTAGATAGAAACATTAAAAACTTTGTCTCAGGGACAAATCTTGAAAGCTTTTTATTTTGTATAAGATCTCTGAATAGGATGCACTAGGAAGTACTTTATTGGCCTATCGATGTAGCTTTAGCACCTGGCAGTTTTATAGATGACTAAAAGTATATGTTTAAAGCCCACTAAGTTATAATTAAATAAAAGTTGGCTTTATTTAAAACTGCAAATGAGTTCTTGGATTTTTCTCTTATTCACATTTCACTTATTTATGGTTTTTCCCATTCATGGTGTTTCTTCTATAAAGAAAAAATACAATTTAAAAATATTCTGTTTTTTAAAAAGTTAGAAAAATTGCTTTAAATTATACTATAAAAGTATGTTCTAGAGAGATAAAAGTCTATAAAATGCATTTTGTTACTAAACTCTTCTGACAAAGGTCTTGATTGATTTGAGAAGGAATTGACAAGAGGGCTAACCCCTAAAGACTAGCTTTCACAGCACTGGAATGAACTATGAAAGTAGTAAAGGGAGTAAAACAATACTGCCTGACCAAATGTTCAGGAACACCAAGAATAACCAGAATGGCAAAGGTATGCAAAAGGTGCAATAGCGATACATACCCTGGGGTAACAAACAGCTGTCTAATTGGACTTAAGCCATGTTCAATAAAAGTGAACTCATGCCAGGTACTATAAAGCCCTCTAAGAAAAGAGGGAGGGAAGGGGGCTTATGGGACTTTCGGGGAGGGAGGAAACGGGAAAGGGAAAGTGATTTGGAATGTAAATTAAAAAAAATAAAATAAAATAAATAAAAAAAAGCCCTCTATATATTCATAGCTGGTAAGGCTGTGAACCCTGGAAGAGAACCTACTTCCTTAAACCAAAATAATTGCTAACTGTGTTATACCACTACAATCACAATAAGTAAAGCTCTCACCCCTCATCAAAGAAAAATTTGGGGGGGGGCTGAAGACAGTGACTATAACATAAAGAAAAAACTAGCCAAAATATGAAGAACAAGTGAGTATAGGGTGTGCAGGTCTAGTTTTTACAACACAACTCTCATACCTAATGCTCAGAGAAAATCATTAAATAGGCAGGAAGATTACAAAATCCAGAAGGCCAAGAGTCTATATTTATGATGGGGAAGTTGAACCTATAACACCTCATAAATGTAGTAACATAGACAATACCTAAAAACTGGCAACACAAATTTACCTGCCATTGTGAAAGGAAGAAATCTCACAATTAAATCTATTTATATTCCTACATAAAGATCTATAGGCAATTAGTGGTTGCTGGAACAGGCTAAGTCAATCTTCTCCAGGAACAAGCCCTTGATTATCTAACACCAAGAGGTCAATTCTGAACACAACACACACACACACACACACACACACACACACACACACACACAAAACACACTCGAAGTGCTACTACTGCTAAAGTAACTTAGTAGGTTATTCTTATGTGTGTGTGTGTGTGTGTGTGTGTGTGTGTGTGTGTGTGTGTGTGTGTTTGTGTGTGTGTGCTAGTCTTTGGAGAAAAACCTTCCTGGTCAATGCTAGCCTGATTCCTCTGATAATCATTAAAGAAATGAGACACTAGGAATTTGAGAAAATGTTGAATGGTGGCTTGAGAGAAACTGGAGAGAAAAGCTAGAAAATGATATAAACACAACACTCACATGCAAAATTGTGAAAAATAAGTTAATTTTAAAGTGTTTTTGTGACATGCAAATAGGCAAACCAGAAATGAAAAAAATAGATATTTCATTTTTTTGTCATGTGATACAACTACTGTTTGTGTTAATACCAGATATGTAGGTCAAATACCAAGACAAATTATTTTTAATAAGTCATTTGAAAGCAATAGATGAACACCTTAAAAATTCACCCATCCTTTAAAATCCATCTAAAAATCTTCTAATCCCCACACTTATAAACAACAACAAACATTTTTAGATGTGTACCTTCATCCCCTACCAGAATTGCTTGGTAAAATTCCTAAAATCAGACACTAACTTTTTCTAACTATAACAGAGTTTTTAAACAGAAGTTATTGGTGCCTGTGCACTGTCCATTGAGCAAAGCTTAGCACCTGGAGAAAGTTATGTACTAACTTTCATAAGTTAATGCATAAATGAAAGAGAACAAATGTCACAATGCAAGTAAGAGAGCAGAAACAGCTTTTCAATGAGTGCCAGACTTTGTAGCTAGCAACCCAAAGACAGAAAACCTGCTTTACTGGCCCTAAACTATACAAGGTCCATAAACTCCAACAGACAATCCACTGATTGTATGTCAGTTTTCATGCTGTTCAATGCATTGAAACACTTTCAGTTTCCAGTTTCAAGGTGAAGACACCATGACCCAGAAAGAACCACTTTGACAAATTAAGAACACTGACAGTGACAACAGAAAATATATTTTAAGAATAACTGAGTGCAGGAGGATCATAAGAGCATACAGTGTGAGTGACAACAGCATTGGCTAGAGGCCAACATTCAAACAAACCTGACTCTGATTTACTGAGGTTCTTAATTTTTAGCTCATTTTGGAAGATAACATTACCTCATGCTTTTGACATATATAGTCTCTAGTCAAACTACACTCGACCTCCACCTGACTTGAACTAATTTAATCTTATTCTCAATATTAGAGATAATTTTCTTTCTGAAAATGTTACTTAACACTTAAAATGACTGGCATTGCAATTTATGTGAATTTTCTTGATTTAAATAACATTAGTGTCCTGTTTGATATTCCCCAGGCAAATGAGCAATCCTTTGCAGCCAAAACTTTTCAGAACAGTTTTATCACAGTGGACTCTGGACATCTCTTACCATAGAACCCACCTGGGAAATTCATCAAAAATAGAGAGCCCTGAATCCCACTGTAGATCTACTAAGTCAGCTTCTCTAAATCTGGGGTCTGACAATACACTTTTATAATGAGTTCTCCAAGGAAAGTCAAGATTGACTTGTTCTCAAATCAATGACCTACTTGCCCAAATTATATCTCAAGACTACCAAAAGGAGAACACTGCAAGAGTGGAGGTTGAATTCAGGTGCTCTGTTGTTGACTGGTTTATAAAATCTATTGATCAAATTCCCTGATAGATTCCATCTCTGCTAGTTGTAAATCCTCTCAAAGACTTGTGTTATTCTACCTTGAAGATTTCACCAAAGCCTTTTTTTATAGTATGTGGTAAAAATTCCGATGAAATACAATGCAGTGACCCATGACTAAAGACGAGGATTACAGCTGTTCCACTGAATAGCCACTTTCCAAGAAGAACAAATAACGATATTTTAAAACAGATTGTACTGTAAAGAAAAATAAATATCCAGATCTTGAAAATCATTACTTAGAACTATATACCTTGATTTTATTTTTCCTGAAATAAAATTAATAGTGACTTTTTAAAAAAGAAGAGACTTTTAGCTTTCTCTAAAGAAACATCAATTAATCTTCCACTTTGAAACAATAGTTTCCTATGACAACCATTCTTCAATTAGTAACCAATTTTGAAAACAATTGGCTCCAATATTAAATGGAATCTAATATAGGAAAAATGATTTGTTAATTGAGGGCATTGAAGTTATGCAAAAGCTATGTTTGGTTCTATATTAGTCACGTATAACTGCTGTATCTAGTGGTACGGCCTGGCTACTCCAATTCAACAAATATTAACATACTAAGAGTCAACATCCTGAAGAGGACTCAGGTGTTTCTCTTCCTGAGTAAAGTTAATCACAGATAGATTACATAAATTCCAAGGATGATTTTAAAATTCAAAACCATATAACTAAGGACTGAGACCAAAATCAGACATACTCTGAAGCAGTGTTCAGCTTTGTATGTCTTAAAAACAGATAACAGTGTCAGGAGACATCCCACTTTAATAGGCTGATTCCATAGATAAACCATTAAATATCAGGAGTTTTGGGACTGGGAATTAAAAAAACTGAGTGATATCTAAGGGGTTTGTTGTTGCTGTTGTTGTAGTGGTGGTGGTGGTTGTTTGGGGGTTTGGAGTTGTTTGGTTGGTTGGTTTTTGTTTGTTTGGGGAGGAGGTTGGAAAGGCAAAATTTGACCCAAATTCATAATCTCATAGTAAATCCCTATTTAAGTTCTTGATAAAAACTAAGAATTATGAAAATTCCTCTTTTTGGCTTGGGGTTTAAAGAAGTTACCTCTTAGCATGCATACACCTTCATCAGAGGAATGTTAATATATGAGACCAATGTGATGGGGCAGTTGTGATTAAGGCACAAAACTAGACATATGGATATTACATCCTACCCGGAGGGTCCAATCTTATCATATGAATCACTGAAAAAAGAAAATGTTTTCTGAGAAAAATTAAATGAGAAGTTGACTGTCTCTCACTGATTTGAGGACTTTTTAAAAGTTTTATTAAGAAGAAACTCTCATAAATTTCCCCCATTTAAAGTGTATATAACTCAGTGTTTTTATTTTAATTTGTTCAGGATGGCTTTCTTCATCAATTTGAGAATATTTTTATCATCTTCCAAAAAATCCATCAGTCAACATCCTCAATTGCTCTCAACCCTTCCTATTCTCACATATAGCACACTCTGTCACAGCAGTGTTATATCCATTTTCTTTCTGCATCTATTTACCTATATTGTACATTTACTTAAGATACTATAATTACAAAGATTTTACTCACCATTACATCAGTTATCTTCATTTTCCCTAACCACTCGTCTCTGGTGATTGCCATTCTAGTCTTTATTTAAATATGTAACAATATTTGATTTCATATATGAGTGAGGTCATATGTCAGAATCCCTCTATGTCTAGCATATTCACTTAACATAGAGTTCTCCAAGTTTGTCCATGATACTTAAAGATATTAATAACCAACGAGACAGGGAAGATGTTGTCATCTGGGACAAATGCTAAAGATCCAGCAATAAATAAAACAGAATTTCATTACTATACTCACAGGGAACAACATGCTAATAGGAACTGGACTAGGCAGGAAATAATGTCTCTCCTGGATCGCTGAGAAAGAACATAGCTGTATCTACATTGTAGGATTATTCCCAAGAGAACCAGAGCTGACTTGCATATACAGAAGAGTGAGATAACAAATTTGTTTTATTTTAAGCCACTATGTTGGTAGTGATTTGTTAGATTAACAAGAAAAAACAAACTAAATATAAGAAATCAGGAACTAGGAAGTTACCACTTTCTTCTGTTTATCAAAGAATAGAAAAGAACTATCATTGTTTCTCCATATTACCTCATTCTTTTATCTTTGCTGATATATAGAATTATGTAACAAATACTGATCATACACACATTGCTACAAAGGGTACTTTTGTTAAAATAATTTTATGCTCCTCTAACACTCATCATAGAATGAGTATCTACATAAATTTCATTAAAAGGAATCAATTTGTTGTTACGCCAGAATAAAAAAGGCAGATGACTTCTCACCAAAAGAAAACTTGACTTGTCCGAAATGCCTTTCTACTTTCCCTCAGGCATAGAAGAACAATAATTGATGTTAGTAAGCGTGTGTTTAGTTCTCCAGGTATCCTTCCAGAGAAAATTAAGAAACTGCATAGTGAAAATTGAAGATTCTCTAAATAGAGATAACTCCCTGCTGTTCAAAAATTAAATGCAAATTTCTACAGGATGAAGCTGCAAATGTTCTCTCTATCTACACAAAATGAACCAACCTGCAATGCGATAATGTACTGTATCAGTCTTACTATATTAGAAAGTAATCCAAACTCTGATGTCTATTCTAGCTTATTTGCAATAGTTCCTATTTGTATTAAGAATGTATACTGCTACAAATCAGATTATAAAACTGTATTATACACTAATATAATAAGTTTATTTATTCCTTCCATTTAAGAAGAAAGAAGTTGCCAATAAAGAAACACAGCCCCCATAATTTCATCAGAATGTTCTACATAGGTTCTTCTAAATGCTGCAATAATCAATATTATAGAAGAGTTGTTCTAAACCTGTAGTTTGTGACCCCTTTGAGGGTCAAATGAGCCTTTCAAAGATTTCATCTAAGACTACCATGTGAGGCAGATTATTTGCAATACAATTCATAATGCTAGCAAAATTGCAGTTATGAAAGCGGCAACCAACTAACTGGGAAATGATCTTTACCAACCTTACATCCGACAGAGGGCTAATATCCAAGATATACAAAGAACTCAAGAAGTTAAACTCCAGAGAGGCAAGTAACCCTATTAAAAAATGGGGTACAGAGCTACACAAAGAGTTCTCACCTGAAGAATATCTAATGGCTGAGAAGCACCTAAAGAGATGTTCATCATCCTTAGTCATTAGGGAAATGCAAATCAAAACAACCCTGAGATTCCATCTCACACCAGTCAGGATGGCTAAGATCAAAAACACAGGAGACAGCAGTTGTTGGCGAGGATGTGGAGAAAGAGGAACACTCCTCCACTGCTGGTGGAATTGCAGGCTGGTACAACCACTCTGGAAAGCAGTCTGGCGGTTCCTCAGAAAACTGGGCATGACACTTCCGGAGGATCCGGCTATACCACTCCTGGGCATATACCCAGAGACTTTACCTGCATGCAATAAGGACACATGCTCCACTATGTTCATAGCAGCCTTATTTATAATAGCCAGAAGCTGGAAAGAACCCCGATGTCCCTCAACGGAGGAATGGATTCAGAAGATGTGGTATATTTACACAATGGAATACTACTCTGCAATTAAAAACAATGAATTCACGAAATTCCTAGGCAAATAGTCAGAACTTGAAAATATCATCCTTAGTGAGGTAACCCAATCACAAAAGATCACACATGGTATGCAGTCACTGATAAGGGGATATTGACCCAGAATCTCAGAATACCCTAGACACAATCCGCATATCAATAGATTTCTAAAAAGATGGAAGGAGAGACCCCTGGTCCTGGAAAGACTGGATGTAGGGGAATGCCAGGACAGAGTAATGAGAGGGGGTTGAATGGAGAAAAGAGGGAGGGAAGGGGGCTTATGGGACTTTCGGGGAGGGAGGAAACGGGAAAGGGGAAGTGATTTGGAATGTAAATTAAAAAAATAAAAAAAAAAAAAGAAAGTAATGAAAACAACTTTCTGGTTGGAGTCATCACAAAAGGAGGAACTATGATAAAGAGTTGCAACATCAGGAATGTTAGGAACTCTGGAGGGAACTTTTTACTCTTTTCAGTGTTTGTGCAAATGTGTCCCAAGGGCCTCTTGAAGGACTTGTGAGATACAAAGCTAGATCAAAGTCAGGAAATACTTCACAGAAAAGGTGGTGGTCAGTTGTGACTCTTTGATTGTCATAACACATCTAGAAAAGAAAAGACATAAGATGCAAGAGGCATAAAAACAAGCAGAATTTTGAAGATATAGTATGATTAAGAACAAAGATACAGAGTTGCTATGACCCATGTCAAAGTGCCTCAGATTAGATTAGAAGACTGTAAAAGGCTTTTATCAAGAACAGTTAACAGTGGGAACTAGCTCATGGGCCACTTTGAATGATCCACCTATACCAAAACCATCAGTACTATGTCAAAATTCAAGGATAAGGAAGACACAGGCCCAAGGAGTAAGAGAGAACCTATTGATGTTGTTTTACTTAATTTACATTCTCAGTATTTATGTTTATAGACATAGATTTGTGCTATTCTCAACAATGGTCAGAGAGGTTACACGGAATGCCAGCTAATGGCTAACATAGGTGGATTATTCAAAGTGATGAGGATAAGCAACAGTGATTGAGCAGCCACAGAGGGACCACATGCCCAAAGTCTCAGGAAACATGGCAGAAAGAGGCAAGAATGTAAGAGCCGGAAGATGAGAAACAGTGATGCGGAATGCTGTCTTCTGGACATCTCACAGCTGTTGCACACATGAATTCATAGCAGCTGTGGTCACCTACACAAAATCCAGACAAGAAGCCAGTTAAAATTCCAGCATTGGATTAGTGTGTTACTGATGGCTGCTGGGGAAGGGATCATCACATTTCTATGGTGGGAGATACTGATTCTCATGCTAATGGATGACCCCACACCCTTGCACATATACATAGCACTAACTCAGTAAGTTACAAAAATAATATATAGGATATAAAATTGGGGAGGATGTGTTTATGGAGATCCAGTGGGAGTTAGAGGGAGGGAATGAGGGTAAAAATGATTGATAAATATTGTGTAGGTTTATGAAATTTTCAAAAGACAAATTTTAAAATATAAAATTTGTAACAGATAAATTCTAAAATAGTCTTCCTCTTTGACTAGAACTATATTGTTTATATACTAACAGAGATTAGGAAAGTGTCTAACATCATTACATTTTGTTAAGAAACCTAGTAAATATATTTTCACCCTCTAAATGCAAGCCTAAATAATTTCTTCCAGATCCACAGAAATTGTAATATATGGCTATTAGCTTTTTTTTTCTCTTTATACTGAGTCTCATATGTTTGAAAATTACAACATTCAAAAGTTCAATTTAGGTAATCATCACAAATGCCAACTACTTTTCAAAAGATCAATGGAGCCTGTCAAGTTGTTCTAGAAATCATGCAGGACTAGTTTCTATTACATGAAAGCTGGCAGCTCCTGCCTCTAGTCAATAACTATACCTGCAAAGAAAAAAATATAAAAATAAAAAGTATGCTGGTATACTTAATTCCTTACCCTTAGTCCCCAAATAGTAGCCAAGCAAAAATTAAGAGACTAAGGAATCTATATATTTTCCTTCATTATAATTTCTGCTTTGATGGAAAAAAATTGTTTTAAAAGTTTGTAATTTTTTAAACATTAAAGTCATTAAATTTTAAGATCATAAACACAAAGGGTTTTTTTATAGATTATATATTTTTAGCTAATACCAGTCCCATTCTTATTTCAAATCTACAGATCTCTGACTTCCTAAACTGAAAGATATTGTGTATTCAAATAAATTGAGCATATTAATAAATACTTTGAGTGTAATAAATGAGCCTCTTTGGGAGATGCTACCTTCTTGCTAAAGAGGCTATATCCCAGAACTGTAAGCTCTAATAATAGGTGCAGCCGGGGTTTGCTGTGAACATTTAGACATACACAGATATAGAGGATAATGACCATCTCTGACGGAACTGTGTAACACTATTGTTTCAAAGAGGCTGAGTCAGTAGCAAGAGCTTCAGCTACATCAGAGACTCTCAACAGGTACCAGGTTGGGGTTTCACTGCAGGAAGCTGGCAGACATAGACTAGAAATTTCCATATGTTAGCATTCTTGCACTGATCCCTTAAGAATCTATGTGCCCAGGTATGAAGGATAGATACCTGAAGCACTAAATTAAGGAACTGACTATCTTTATCAGTAGTGTCTAACAAAGTAGCTAGAAAAACATATGTCAGTTTCTTACAAACACGTTGTAATGGGATCATCAACGGTAAAGTTATTTCATTAATGTTAAGACTTCCAGGAATTTTATATGAGAATATCAGATGTTCTCTCTGAAGAAGTTAAATACACACACACACATGTGCATACATGCATGCAACAATATATAATACACCATACATTTTGTACTTACAACATAGTTTATACATTGTGTATGTTTGTATGAGAGAAAAATGTAAAATAATGTAATCTGTATACATAGCTATAATAATAGTATCTAAATGGCAGAAATCTTTATATTAACATGTTCTAATGAAGCAGAAAATTTTTCATGGGTGCATTTAATTTTCCACAGAAGAACCCTTTCAAAGTAATGGTGGAGTATATATTTGGTTTTTTGCTTTTCAAAGTAATTTGCTTTCATGTCTAAAAATGGTATTTCATAATTTTGAATAAACATAGAAAGATTAGCTGTTTTAAATTTACTGCAAAATGTTTTTTCTATCCTATTGATGGTTCCTCACCTTTCTTTTCAGGGTAGAAACACAGGATTCCATGTCATCCAAAGAATTATTTAATGAAACATGGTGCTTTGTTTAAATTATTACTCTAGATCAAATATAAAATATATAGCAATATTTAAAGAAATAATGTTTTGAAATATTTAAGCCATATACATGCTAATGCAGCTATAATTCCTAATTCAATAAAATGACATGATCAGGAACATTTACACATGTTTATAATAATGATACTAGGGAGAGTGATAGAGAAAGATGGCAAGACTGAGGAAAGCCTGGACTACACAGTAACTATAAGGGAACCCTGAAATATAGACTCAGATTCTATCTCAAAAAGAAAAAGGAATGTGGAACAACCCACTGAACTTCCATGGATGATTAGGGCAGGATTAGCAATGAAAAAATCCATGTAAACAAAATGAGCACAAACTATTGTGACAAATACTATATACAGATAGGCAGAGAGTTATGGACATCTCACGCTAAATGTCATACTGCCATACTGTTAATCTTCATTGGTGTACTCTGCTGCAATGTCTACAAGCATTTACTCTATTAAAATACACGTCAAAGGTAACAAGCTTTGTTTGTAATCAGTACATAAACTTAAGAGGTGTTAATTGATTATCATATGCTTATAGATCATCAAATGTACAATACTCTAAACAATTACCTAGCTTATGGTTTGATATTTAAATTTTATGCATGGAAATTAGAAGCAGAATTTGCTCAAAATCTCCAATATAAATATAAATTTCCTGATTCCTACATTTTTTGCAGATTAATAAGAATGAAATTATAAACATTGCCTAAGCTTAAGACAACATGCAAAAGGCTACATTTTCCCCTTTAGATCATTTTGTAATCAGTTCAACAACTGTAATGTCACATTCTGTCATAGTTTACTTTAATCAGGCAACTAAAATTTCTGTTTGAGGAATAATCAAAAAAATTGGAAGTCACCTCATCTCTGACCTTACTCTGTATCATTGTTTATCCATATATATTTTAAACCAAGAAAGCAATTTAGTTTTTCTTTCTTGATGAAAAAATATTGGCGGTATAGTGGTTTGAAAAAGATTGGCCCCCATAGGCCCATAGGGAGTAGCACTATTGGAAAGTATGACCATTTTAGAATTGATGGGACCTTGTTGGAGGAAATGTGTCATCATTGGGGTGGACGTTTAGGTCTTAGATGCTCAAGTTATGCCCAGTAAGGCTCACAGTCTTCACCTGCTGGCAGTGGATGAAGATGTAGAACTCTAAGCTTCTTCTCCAGTACTATGTCTATGTCTGCCAGCACACAACATTGTATTCTGCAATAATTAAACTTCTGAACTATAAGCCAGCCCCAATTAAATATTTCCTTTTTAAGAGTTGCCATGTAATGGTATCTCTTCACAACAATAAAATCATAACTAAGACAAGGGTCTGAACAAAAAAAAAGGCTCATATCCATCTGTAACTCCATTTCCAGAGGAACAGATCCCTCTTCCTACCTCCTTAGGTACCAGGCATGCTTATGGTACATATACACATGTCCAGGCAACACTTATACACATAAAACAAAACTATAACAATAATATGTAGATAAATAAAACATATTTAAAAACATCAGTGACAGTAAGTGAAAAGTTCTACCTGGCAGTTCAAAAGCACAGGTTTCATTAAATCCAGAAATATGAAAATTAATTATATTTTATAACATTATTTTTATACAAACTTATATAAATGCCCATAAACACGTGTAGCAAGAACAAATTTTAAACTCAATTAAAATACTAATTTTATTCAACAGAACTTATGATACATTTTCTATGTTCTATATATTGTTTTACAACTGCAAAAGACAGAGAATGTTTATTTCATAAAATTACTTGATATTTGAAAAAATTTTGTGTTTTATTTTCCAGATCTTTATTTTGAAGACTATAACTACTAAGATTTTGTTTTTGTACTAGCCACTCCCTACCTCTATGTAGCTTCCTTGACAAATAAGTTTTAACATAAACAACAGTGAGTGTAAATTATCAAAAAGTAATCATTCAGACTCAAATTTAAAATGTATCAGCAGCTATTTCTATATTTTATTATGCCTGATTGTTATGCCTGATTCCTAGAATGTCACAATATCCTTTCTTGTTATTCCAATGCCATATGTAATAAAATAAATCTTCATTTTAGCAAGCCTTGCTTTTGCTATATTCTCATGTTGATGTATCCTTTTCCATACAAAATAGTTTCAATTCCTACAACATTCTAACAGCTTACAAATCCAAGGTCCAGAAGACTGGTCCTCCATTAGAAACAGCTCACATTCAAAAATGAAGCTCCTTAATCAAACATTCATGTTACTGAACCTTTTGAAATAATATGAACATTTACTAGGAGCCTGGTCTGGGTTGGGCCTGGCATCCTTCCCCTCCAGGATGTCTTGCTAATGAGCAAAACAGGTATATCTGATAAGCTGAGAATATGTGCTAATATGTCCTACTGGGATAATGGATTACTTTTCACAGTACTATATTACAAGTTAATGGGAACTATCTAGAAATAGTACTTAAAACTGCAGGAATTATTACAACAGTTGAAATTTCAGGCATTGGGATAACCCTATTTTTAAAGGTCATTTCATATCTTAAATGTATTTCAAAACCAGGATGTGGAATTCCTTCATTTACATATTTGTAATTTGGTTCAAAAGTGTTTCTTAATCTCCTTAAAAACTTATATATCTAGCCCCTCAAAGTAAATTTAAGTTATGTCTTAATTTCATGCTCACCTTCTGACTTTTTAATCTCAATTCAAAATAAGGTGTGAGCTGTCTACTCACTTACATGTTGAGCAGACAGGCTGGTGAAGATATAGCTTCTGATGGCAGCTTCCATGAAAGGCACAACAATACATCACACATGCATAGAAAACAAGACACCCATCAAGTAATAAACAGTATTTGTTTTGCTCCCTTCCCCATTATAAAATTCTTGGAATATTTAAGAAGGAGTATATGATCAATGAGATTTTATACCGTTTTTTATTATTTCTAAATATCTGTTTTGGTGAAGTAATATACCACTGAACAAAATTTCTGAAAAATTATCTTATACTCAGTTTATAGTATATTTCTCCCAAATATCTACACTTCATTACGATTAACATGAGCATAAATATAGCATAGGTACAATTATCATGTATCATAGTAGAATGTAAGTGTTATATTAATCTTCCTTGGCCCATGGCATTCTAGAAACAATGATATGGAAACAATTTGAGAGAACAAGGAGGCAGCTAGAAAACAAGGTCTTTTTGTTTTTTTAAATGGCTTCCTATTTCCAACTCCAAACTTCTAAGAAGAATTTCCTTTCTACTGTTCTGGACATGTAACAGATATTATCTTGAATTGTGGGGGTTTTCTTGGAAAGAAGGATCAACATATAATGTACTACTAAAAGTAATCACAAATGAATAGGAAAGTATATTCTACCATACACTACATATTTTTATTTTGTCTTTTTATTTTTGATTCATAGAACAAAACAAAATTAGCAAAACAGTATAAATTAAGTCTCTTTGTCATAAGCAATCTCTACTTCCTTCAGTAGCCTATTCTGCCAGACTGCATCCAATGTGCCTGGCTTAGTCAGCTAGCACAGACTTACCAAAATAATAAAATCTGAAAACTTTTCTGAATTATAGCACCTTAAAACTTATTTCAAACATCAGATAAAATTCAGCAATTCATGGGAAATAGTAGTAAAGAAATAGTATTATTAATATGAGCATACTTGCCACATACGAAAATCTTGAATACTCAGTTACATTGATATAATTAACATCTGCTCTCAATCTATCTCTAGAAATTACCAAATTTAATGTAATCACAAATTTTTCTTAGCTAAACACCAAAACTACTCTTAATGGGATCCTTCCATATCCTGCCTCAGAAGGATTTATGCCTAGCTAAGACACACACACACACACACACACACACACACACACACACACACAAAACCTAATTTATAGTTTCTCCATAAACAAACTTATTCAAACCTGTCTTTAATAAAACAGATAAAGCAGAATTCAGTGTAAACTACTGATTGGATTAGATATTTCAAAGGTTTTGTTTTAAGAATTTTAAATATTCACCATAGTGTCCCACCCTTCTACAATAACTAGTTAATCTTTTAGGTTGAAATCAGAGCATTTAACTAGAAAGCATAAAGCGGCTTCAGTCCTGTCCCTGCTGGGAAGGTTTAGCATGTTTGACCACATCCTTGTGACAACTAGAAGAGGAGCAATGGAGGTTTTCACTGATGTCTCATGAATTTATATTGAATTTCTCAGAATGCTTTAAAATTCTCCAACTCATAAATCATTGTCCATTCTACTATTATTAGAAGCTATAATTGTAAACGTAGAGCATGGCATTCTGAGACTTATAAATTGTGAATACTTTCTTTGTCTACAGAAAAAGTGAAAGTAATAAGCCTGTTTTCTACCAAATCAGGGGCTTTAAGTATGCAGCCATTTGTGCTACCATGGGAGGGTTGGGGGAGCCTACATGCAAGGAAAGGCAAAAGAACTAAGAGTAGGAGCATCAACAGAATGGCAGATCATCTGGCTTTAGTCTATGGGAAGATAATAAAATTCCTCTTCTGCATAAGTCCACCCTTTCCTTTGCATACTCTAGACCATAATGATTTTTAAGTTTAGCGTTTCTTGATTGGCTCTTTTTATATGTCATGTTTTGTTTAATGAAAATCCCCAGAACTTGTTAGAATTTAAGTAAATGTTTTATATGAAATTTGAAATGTATGTGTGTGTGCGTGTATGGTTTATATATAAGGTGTACGTGTGTGTGTGTGTGCAGATTTGTATAACCATGCAAAGACACAGAGGCCAAAAAAGATAAGGCTTGTCACAGGATCTTTCAATGAACCCAGAGCTTGGTTGGTGGGTAGGAAGACTCAGCAATCTCCCCTCCAACACAGGGGTTCAGGCACAGGCATGACCACGCTTAGCATTTGACTTGGGTTCTGGATATTTGAATTCAGGTCCTCATGCTTGAATAGCAAGTGCTCATACCTCCTGAGCCATATCCTCAACCCACACTCAAAATTGTACAATTTGAAGAAGCAAGTCAGTAAAGCAATATGATAAAATTAACTTAATAAAATGTAACACATATGTGATAAAGGGGACTTACACAATCAAAGAACTGACCTGTGGCACCTGAAATGAATATATAACATTTAAACAATACTAGGAATTATTTCTAGCCTATATTTTAAGACAATAGCATAAAGTCATATTGTTATACTATAGTGATTTGAAAAGCATAAACAAATGATATATTGAAACATCACAACTAATGAGACAAAAAACTTTTCCACATTAAACTAAGTTAACTGTCAAGTTAAAGTGTACTCCTGATAGTTCAAATACATTTTTGACCATGTAATCTTAAATGGTTTCACATTTCTCTAAACCATAATAAGAGCTTAACATGAATATTTAAGCAGCTTTGCCTTGATTTAAATATATTTGCTGAGGATATGCTGGCAGCAACCCAGAATGTAGTTTAATACCCTCAAAGCAGGCAATTCCAAACTCATTTAAGAAAGCAGATAACATGGGCTGGCAGCATTAAAGCAAATAAAGTCAATTAATTTTTTCTTAATTTGTTTCTTCTAGCTAAGAATTGCCAAGGACGGATAAATATGAAGATGAAATTTTTTTATGAAAGGAAATTACTGGGTCGAGAACAAAAGCACAATGTAAGGGGTGCGGGGATGAGTGGCCAATATAAATTACTCTTTCTTATTCTACTCTTAATAACAGCTTACTGCTAAATAATATTACCTTTTGGAGGTCACTGTAATGTAGGAAGTGATATCCATTTTGGAATGTGAAAGTGTACAATGACACCATTCAACAAGCAATCTTTTTAGCACACACACATGACAGACACTGCATTTTTATAGTAACCGAGAGAGACAAGCTTCTCATCAGTGTTTTTATGATGATTATTTACAAGGTTAGAATGTTGATATTTGTTATGTGGGGACTTAGAGGAAGCTGATGCATCTATGGATTACATTTAAATAGCTGTGTCAGTGTTTCACTGACCTTCCTCAGATCATGTGGGTTTATTGCAACTATTGCTTTTTATCTTTAAAATGGGAAAGGAATAAAAAAAAAGCATACTAAATGGAATCTTAACTTGCTCTTGAATAAAAAACAGATTTTGCATTATTTAGGATTTGCTTGAAGGCACCTTAATTTTTGATGCTTAAAACTGCCTTAAGTATAGGGCAAACATCTTTCATAATATCACCACCACCTCTTTAGGGGAAAAAATACAGTTTCAAGTGATTTTAGAGGAACTAAAGGGAGGTGTCTTATTCAATACTTGAGCCCACTACTTCTCATTCCTGGCTACATGATAGGAAACTAAGAAAAGGGAAAATTCTGCCTGACCTGAGACCCAGATCAATTAAGTGGTCTTCAACTAAAACTTCAGGCATTACTAAGGATTAAAGTTTCTCATAATTCTGGTGAGTGACCCACCTTTAAAAAAAATGTTTTAAAGGTAATATTTTCATGAAATACTATTAAGGCTTTGACTGTTGCCAAATGTACAATTATAGTTTTTTTCTTACTAAAACAAATCATGATAAAAAATATTTAGAAATATAGTAAACCTTTTATGGCATTAACCTTGCATTAAATATTAAAAAACTTCAGGTGTTTTATAAGTAAAATCTACAAATACACATAAATAGACATTTATCACATAATTTCAAAACTCTTTTCTATGACCTTTTCATTTTATGTTAGAAAATACACGGTATGAGTGAATACAAAATCATCTATAGGGTCAGATGAAATATTTCACATTTTATAATCATAATCAGTAAAACCTCTCCTTCCTACTCAAGCTGGTCTCTCAGCCTCTGAATACCTGATGGTAGGCATTTATCAGGTCTTCTCTTGAATTAACTGTGATACAAGATTTGTCAAAGATGCAAATGACACAACTGGTCCTTCTTTGGGACAGGCCAGCTGCCATTTCATTGATTACTAAGAAAATCTTGTCAACTAAGTAGCCTTGCTCCAACAAAAGACTTACTGACTTACACATTACTATTTCTCTCACTGTTAAGACCATGTCCATTCTGTTGGTGCTGTTTTTATGCAAGACAATTATACTCATCTAAGAATGCATCTTCATTTATAGCTATGCTATTGTTCAGGCTAAAACGTGACATTAATGTGTATAAACGTGATGAAGCAGGATAGTGCCTCTAAGCTGCTCTTCTTCCTCAGCGCAGATCATGAAACCTAAAAGCAAACCTTGCCTTCCCCTGAAGCATGTCCTATGAGAAAATCTACTCTAAGCCTGGAAAAAAGAAACTTCCTTATTTCTGAAGTAATGACACAGAGAAAAATGCAAATAAATAGTCTTTCTAACTTTCCCCTCTATTAATCTTTGCTCATATTCTTATGTTTAATTATACTTTTTTATGATTACACAACTATTTATCCAAATTCAACACAAAAACAGAAATTTTCACATTTGTTTCTTCTTTTTAAATGCTTGTTAATCATAAAATTGCATTAAATATGTATCGATGATTTTTCTCTTGCTTTCTTATTAGACAACAAATGCCCAATATAAATGGCTTAAAGAATGGAAAATTTATGTTACTCTTGGCTTAAGAGATTTCTCTAGGATGGTGGCTCCCTTCACAAGAAACAGACAGCAGGGAATTAGTAGAAGAACCAGGAACAAGTTTAGTGAGGCCCAGCAGTGGTGGTGTGTGCCTTTAATCCCAGCACTTGGGAGGCAGAGGTAGGCAGATTTCTGAATTGGAGGCCAGCCTGGTCTACAGAGTGAGTTCCAGGACAGCCAGGGCTACACAGAGAAACCCTGTCTCGAAAAACCAAAAACAAACAAATAAAAAAAAACAAAACAAAATAAATTTAGTGAGGATTTTGCTTCTTTGAGAAACACAGGAAAATTATGGAATAATATGTTTTCATTTTAAGCCCAAGAGTGGGATATGGGGCTACATCAGACTGTCCACAGCAGCTGACTATGATTTGCCTCGGGGTCTAGCAGGGGCATGATTTTGACAGCTGCAGATAGTTTCAGCAAGTGTGTAGCTTTTGGAATTCTGGGGACTCCAGAGAATATATAAATGCTAGAGTTCTAAAAGATGGGGCTACTGTGGCTGATTGTCCAGTTGGTAATTGGACACTGTTGTTTGTGGTGTGTTGTGGTTTGTCAAGTTATGCATGAGTAGACAAAAGAAGAAATTAGATATCCTGACAGGGAAGATCAAACTTGCCCCTAGGAACTTGATGCCCCTAATCATCAGGAAGTAGTCTAATGATAATGATGCCCCCTTTCCCTTTTATTCTTTTTTCTCTCTTAGTTAGTATTAGGGGATTGATACAGTGGAAGGAGAGGGGTGGAGTAGGGTGAAAGAAAAAAGAACCCACAAAGCAACCAAAAACTGATATAACCTTCCAGCATGACCACACACCTCTAAAGTTGTATCACCTTCCTAAATAGTGCCACCAATTAGGAACCAAACCTTAAAAACACAAGCATGGAGAAGACATTTTAGATTCAAATCATGGCATTTCACAGGCTTATGTCCATCTCACAATGCAAAATTCAGTTAGTTCATTTCTAAAAATTCCTAAACTCTTAAAAATTCCATAGTTTTTCAAAAGTTCAAGTAAAAAGTCTCTTCTGAAATTCAAGGAAAACCATGTGGCTACAATGAAAATGACTTACTTTTAACATACCGTGTCACAGAGTAAGAACTCCCATTCCAAAAGGAAAATGTAAACGATTAGAAAGCAAGACTAAAACCAAACAGGGGAAGCACTAAATCCTGTACCTCCATCCCTAGCATTTAGGAGAAATGGTGTTATAATGTGAATTCCAAAGGTCAGCAGTCCCAACCTTCCAGTCTTACTATCTGGAGCCTACAAATCCTTGTAGTGGATGTGTACTTACTTCCACTACATATGGCCCTTATTCCATACACCTTGTAACTCCCTCAGGTTTCTGCAGCTGAGTGTTCACCCTAAGAGTTTCATGAACCTCATTCTCAGTGGCTGCCTAAAAGAACTCTCATGTATTCCCTGACCTTTCAAGCTTTTCTTTGAAATATCATTGGAAGCACCAGGGACCCCATAACTCTCTGTTTTATGGATGCCTTTATATCCAGAAACATCTGAATTATATCAAGGTTTGCTAGAGGGTCAGTCAGTAGCTAAGCCCCATAAGAACATAGACTCTTCAACCTCTAAGTCCCTAGGTCGCTAAGACCACAGAAATAACTTTTAGGCAGATCTGTGTTATCAGGGTGCCACAGGTGCATGTTCTATTCTTAAAAGAAAATCTTTTAAGTGATCTTAGGTTTAATATTCCTGCTGTTTTGATTGGTGTAGTTTGATCAATTCCTGGGGTGTCCTAAAAGTATGCTCCCTGCTGTTTCAATTAAAGGTCCTTGGCATGTTTTAAAAGTCTAATCACTTCAGTCATCATACCTTTCTTAATCCAACTTTACACAGACTTGTTTTTTGCCTTAACTATAAGTTTTTTAGAGGCTATTCTACTTTTTGTATCCAATTAACACTACAATTCTTGCTAAAATCAATCAATTACAACCATGCCACTGTCTGTATCCTAAACTGCCTCAAAATTTCTCTCCACTAGGTTAATTTGTCCACCAAAATTAAACTCAGTCTCCCTTGAATCATCAGGAAATGGATTGAACATTGTAAATTCCTTGTCAGCATGTAACAAAAATATCCTGTAGCCAAGTTCCCAATAGAGTTCTCATTTCCACAGAAATTCAATGAACAATCTAACATTCCATTCAACTTCCATCTTCATCCTGAGATATAACCAGAAATAGCCATTGAGCTGTGCTTATGACATTTATGCTTCTTCAAGCCTCTTCTTTTCCAAATTCATCTCATAAAACAGTTCTAAAGGCTTAAGAAACTACATTATCATGTTCATGGACAGCAATAAGACCAATTTTTTTGACATCAATTTATTTAGTTGTTCGGTTATTTTATTTTTATGACAAAATGCCTGACAGAAACAATTTGTAGGGAAGCGTTATTTGCTTTGGCTCATGGCACTGGAGGTTTTAGTCTCTGAGTTCACAGATTATGTGCTTCCCATTGAGTAGGCAATCATTATGGCAAGAACACAAAAAAGAAGCTGCATACCACGTGGTAGACAAGAATAAAAATGAGAAAAATTCTGGGGATCAGCTATAAAAAGAACTGGAAAAAGTCTACTTTCTACAGTGAGACTACAATTTAAAGTTACTACCTCCCAAAATAACACAATACATAAACTTTCTGTATATTTTTCATATTCAGATCTTGACACTTTTAATCATTTTTGCTTGTGTTACAAGTATCTCACTCAATTGTTGCATAGAAAAAGTTATTATTTCTGCTTACTAACATAATAAGTGTTAAGTTGTTAAATGCTAAGGCATTTGGAAAAATAAGTTATGTTTTATGCTGATTTCAGTTACAAAGCATTAAATTTGTTTTATAGTTATTATATTTATTTTATTACAGTTATTTGATGTTATTATTAACTTTCTGCATTAGCATTTGTGTTACTGAATTCACACCTCCATGAAAGAGTAATTTTACAAGTGATGCCTTATGAAACTTTTAAAACACTTGACACACAAATACCCAGGATTTGACAATAAATAAAAGCAATAAATATATTTATACATTTCTATATTTGAAACATAATTTATGGAATTTATTCATTTAATATAATACAAGGCATTTTAAAATTATTGTGAGTGAAAATAAACGTTGAAAAGTTGTCTAGAAAAAGGGACCATCTTCAAATAGAAAAATAGCATTTTACTGGATGCTAAATCAATACATGTAGGGGAATTTTCCCTAGTTATTTGATTGGTTGAAAGAGGAGACAGGAAGCCAATCACTGGGCGAAGATATGGAGGCAGGATCTTCCAGGCAGAACAGCAAGGGAAGGAGAGGAGAGAAGAAGGTCAGACGAGATGGAGGACAGAGAAAAAGATGGAGGAAGAAGATGAACCAGAACCACATAGTCTAAAGGAATAGCTAGGACAACAACTAGATAGCCTCGATGGTCAATAGAGTAATGTACATGTGTTTCCCCAATATAGGTGTGTAGCTTGTATTTATATCAATTGCGTTTTGTGTTCTTTGTGTGGTCATTTTGGGGTTGGAGATTTACCATTATAAAGCTGGCTGATATATTATAAGTCTCTAGTGTTATCATTTCACAGGGCTAAGGGGATCTGAATGGGTGGTAGCAGGCTTTCTGCAGGCCAGCCACAGAGGGTGTATGGCCTAGGAAGTTCTAGTGGCAGCTCCAAGCATTTCAGAAACACTGGTTCGATTTTTTTGTTTGTTTGTTTTTTGTTTTTTGGGTTTTTTTTACATTATTTATTGAAATTCTTCATTTACATTTCAAACGTTATACCCTTTCCTGGTTTCCCACCTCCCAGAAAACCCCCAACCCATCCTCCCAGCCCCGGCCTCCAAGAATATGCCCCTCCAACCAACCTACTCCCACCTACCCCCCTCGATTTCCCCAAGCTGGGGCATCTATCAAGCCTTCATAGGACCAAGGACCTCTCTTCCCAATGATGGCCGACAGGCATTCCTCTGCCACACTTTTGGCTGGAACCATGTGTACTCCTTGGTTGATGGTTTAGTCTCTGGGAGCTCTAGGACTTCTGGTTGGCCAACATTATCGTTCTTCCCATAGGGCTGCAAATCCTTCAGCTGGTTCACTCCCTCCTCCAACTCCTCCATCGGGGACCCCGCACTCAGTCCAATGGTTAGCTGCTAGCATCTGCCTCTGTATCTGTAAGGCTCTGGCAGGGCCCCTCAGGAGACAACCATAACAGGCTCCTTTCAGCAAGCACTTCTTAACAAAATAGTTTCCTTTTTAACAACATAGTTTCCCCCCAAATTAGTAGAGTCCAAAGTAATTAATGTTATCAACAGAGGTGTCTGAGATAACCTTGGAAGAAAAGATAATTGTGGGAAGTTTTGAAAGATGTTACAATTGAACCACACAACTGCTCGATTCTTGTTCATGTTTCTACACAACCACAGACATCTGAACAACTCATATTTCTCACATGTGCCTCGAAGGGATCTTGCATATTGTGTAATCAATCACTGGCCTAAAAGAGCAAGCTTTCAAATTATCTACTTAAATGATTTATAGTAAAATCCCTAAGAACCAGCTTTTCCAAGAATATCAAGAAAGAAAATATAGAGTTCTCTATTAAACTTGTGTTTTGAAATATATATTAGTGAAAAAGAAAACTGTCAAAAATATTATGTCCGATTAAGCAAAATATCTGAGAAATTCAAATGTATAATGTAAAATCCCCTTGAAAACTTGTGCAAAGGGAACATCATATTGAGGAAAAGTTTACAAACTTGAGAGGTGTTTCAAAAACAATTCCTTCCAGGTCACCCAGGCTCTGATTCTCCCACGAAACTTCCACTGTGATAGGAAAGCAATGTTTCTTATAGCTGCTCTTCTTGAAGAATATATTGGCAAGACAAAGGGGAAGTACCATACCATGTATTTGTAGTGCATGCATAAAGTCCTTTCTAGAGTCATTGTGTCATAGTCAAAAGCAAAGAGAAAATGTGACTGAAGTGACTCTGCTAAAACAATGTAGGGGTTTCCATAAATTTTCTCCCAAATATACTAATAAAACCATATGTATAGACTGTTTGTAAAATTGTTTTGACATTTAATCCAGTTGTCCTTCAAGGTTCAGAATTTTTAAGGGCAATTTTAAAAATATATGGTTCATTTGTGTGAAGTTATTCTTTCCAGAAGAAGATGATAAAAGTAATCTATCAATCTGCTTTTCTTTCTCAGGGCTTGTTCAGAAATATGACATATAAGCATGAGCCTGAGGGCTTGACATGGCTTAGCTCTATTAGAAGGTGACTAATTTATGCTACTAAGACCATAAGATTAATATTATATATAAGAAGTGTATTACCATTGGAGAATAGAATTCAGAAAACTTGTTGAAACCAAAAACACTGTATGTTTCATTTTAGGTATTAAAGGTATTCTTTGGATTTAAGTATAACTGCGAACTGTATAAATAAAGATGGAGAATCCACAAAGTCCTATAATCTACACTCAGTCACACTTTTTTAACATCTTTTTTTTTTTTGGTTTTTCGAGGCAGGGTTTTTCTGTGTAGCCCTGGCTGTCCTGGAACTCAAGCTGTAGACCAGGCTGGCCTCGAACTCAGAAATCCGCCTGCCTCTGCCTCCCAAGTGCTGGGATTAAAGGCGTGCGCCACCACCGCCCGGCTCAGTCACACTTTTGATAACACATTTTTAAATTTGCAAAATGGATCCTCATTTAATTTAATTCAGCAAAAAGTTTATTCAGCTAACTTCAGCAGAGTACTGAACTGTGTACCACTAGTGTCTAGGAGTGAGGAATTTTACAGCAGGATTATCTAGGATAGATATTTCATCTCATCAAAACCAATAAGAATGTTTTAGAGGTAAGTTCGCGTAGGTACAGAAAAAGAAAATAGTATTTAAGATCTCTATTGAAGTTTTGGCAATACTATCATGTACACATACCAGAATGAATAAAACAGAAGTAGATGGGAGTAAGGTGCACCGATGAAATGATAATAACACTACATATACAGTTCTACTATAACACTGTATCCTCACACACTTCTTCTTAGAAGGGCCTTAAAATGCCCACTAATATAAACAACCCCAGTTCATGGACCACAGTCAACAAAATCATATAGAAAAAATTTCTAAGTGTGTTGGTAAGAGGAAGCATCTCACCTGTCCTGGAAATTAGAGGGACTATTTGGGTCACACAGAGACTAAGTGCATGGAAAATAGGAAATGTGGCTATGATCCAATTCCTGTTAAAGTTGTATGAACTTGCACTGGAGTTAGTCAGACAGCACTAATTTGGGGCTATAATCTATGTCAACAAAATTTTTTGGCCCACTGCAAAAGAAAATAGCACAGGAGAATATACTGGGCCATGGAAAGATGAAAGAAATTGGTACAGAATCAAAGGAATAATAGATTCTAAAGTGAATGCATGTGGTTTGAAGTGACTGTCCCTAGGGTACAAGTTGAGCATTTAAGCAGATAAACAAGAAGGAAAAAGATATAGAGGGCATATGAGAAGGACAGAAATACTCTGGGGGAGGAAATAAATGAGTTCTTTATGAGAGTAAGATGCAGTGTTCATAGAAACTGGTATCAGACATCTTAGACATGGAGTATGTGCAACTTAGAAGAGTACTGTCAAAATGATGGAAATCTCAGAGAGGCTGAGACCAAATGATTCAAATAGGCCCTTGCGGGAAAAACAGTGAGAAGCAAAAAAATTGTGAGTGATGCATCTTCAAATAATGGCAGACAATGTCACTAAAGCATGCAACTCAGTTACTAGAAAGAGAGGTGTCAATTAGTAGTCTCTCAGCTGCAAGACTATCAGGAAACTGATCAAGAAACAGCCTGACATGAGCAGGAATTGCAAAGTTGTATCTTGGGTAATATAAGAAGGCAGAAAATGTGTTATCAAAGTTGTGCCATGGGTAAAGGAACTTGCCACAAAGTCTTTAATTTTGACTTTAATACAAGGGTCCACATGGTAGAAGGAGAGGTGCAGATTCTGTGAGTACTCCTCTGATCAGATATACAGGATATGCACATGTACCTGCCTACCAAAAGTAAATAGATAGATGTAATTTTAAGAGAAAAGACAGAAGAACATCCAAGAAACAGTTTAATTTAATGATGATTTGTTCCCAATTTAATGAAACAATCATGCAGGATACATGGGGAGAGCAGCTCTGTGGGCCTGCAAGCCAGAGATGGCAGAACATGAGAAAACAAGATGATATGGTAGGAAAACAGAAACTTTCCAGTAAGGCACAGACTAATGCCCATAGATCAATAGAGAAAAAGAGAACTGAGTTGATCAAAAGACCATAATGAAGAAGCTTTTAGTACCATGCACCCCTCAGGGAAAGTAAACACCTGATCTTTTATTCTAATAAAGTACAGATATTAAATAAGTGCAAAGAACAACTACACCATATTGTAAATTATACCTAATGAATAAATATTATTGTCTTATAACAAGATGTAATGAATCTTAACTTAGCATCTAAATTAAATGTATTTTTGTGAATCTGCATTATTATGGCACTTAAAAGAAAATTACACTCCAATAGTCACCAAAGGATGTTACACAAAAGAATGTTTCTGTCTTGATTCAAAATCCTTTATATACTTATCAAACCACTTAGAGATGAAATATTTGAATGACTCATTATGTTAATCTGAATGTAATATATTTCTAAAATTATCAAACTACTATATGGACAAATGCTAGTATATCTTCAAGATTTTACCTCAGCATATAGAAACATTTTTCCTTAAGAAGATAGAAAATAATTTAAGAATGAATATACCTTAAGACAAGATATCCCTAATGATGTATACAATAGTACAAATGTTTCAAATAGAATTGTTTTTCAGGAATAAGTAAACAAGAAAAGAGTTGAAAATTATTGACTTCAGCTGGAAATTATTTGCATATATGTACATATTCAAAGATCTAACCTACTATACCTATATATAATATATATTTAGATATAATATAAATATTTATATTATAAATAATAATATGAAATGAATAGTAAAAGCTATTGATATATAAATAATATTTCAAACAATTTTAATAATGTTTTTCTTTCTTCTAAAACTTGCATTGCTTTAACTTATCTGTTCCCTGGGAGCATATGACTGAATTCCATGATTAAAATTCAAAAACACATATCTATTTCTTTGCCCTGAAGAATAGTCACAATATCACCACATACTTTATATTTTGATGTTTATTGCATTATGCTTTTTCTGTCAGGTCTCTTATAGCATTTTTCTATACACAATATTTCAGTATTATTACTGGAATTAACTGATTTAGCTTATAATACATATTTGGTGGCATTTTTTTTTAGATTCCATCACAAGTGAGCTGTTTGATTCCTGATAAGAAAAACAATATACAGCTGTTCACACTTTTTCTTGCACATAGAATGCTTTTAGCTTCCCTTTTCCTAAACTGCATGTTTCTCTTAACCTGAGTACCTTTTCTTGAAGACCCCTTTCACACTTTGGATATTTACAAATAAGAATGAGTCAATCTCAAGGTGATGTTTTAGGATATATTCTATTACCTCAAGAGATGTGATCAAAATGCAATCACAGGAAGCAAACAGAGAGAACAATAAAATCAAAACTATTCATGTCCAATTCTATAGGGAACATTTTAGATAAAGAAGGAACAACACAAGAACTGTGTCTTCTGTTTCCTGTGCTGTTATGAGACACTGTAATTATCTTGTCTCTGCATTGCTGAAAGCCTGTCTAGATAACAGGAGGCCCAGCAAACATCCTGATTCACATATCTGGAAAGAGTCTAGCAAGAAGTAAAAAGCACCACAGTGAGACCAAATTTGCCCATCATCTAATTTTGTAAATGAAGCTATATTGTCAGCATACACAAAGCACATTTCTGGCATGTCTTTCAAGAGATTTGTCAGCAAACTGAGCAAAACCAAGTTTCCAAACTCCTCTGTAGCTAAAACCAAGACTGTCCATTTGTTGCCATCAGCAGACTT
Source organism: Tokudaia tokunoshimensis (assembly GCA_036184795.1). Lineage (NCBI taxonomy): Eukaryota > Metazoa > Chordata > Mammalia > Rodentia > Muridae > Tokudaia > Tokudaia tokunoshimensis. Next base: position 50,935,712 of record BTHU01000021.1, read on the forward strand.
TAGAATTTCAGCCAACCTAGCTTCCTTCTTTAAAATTATCTTTCACTCAGCCTTATCTCTAAATGTGTCCTCTATCTGAAGAGTTGAAAAACTCTCTTTGCATACACCTCTCTTTGGTAAAAGATAGGTAGCTAAACTTTACTATGAGGAGTTGCTTTGCTCTATTCACCAAATAAAGCCAAGCAGACTTGTTTCCTAGGATTGTTCCAGGCCTAATCAAGGCAAAATTATTGATTTTTCTATTTTCTTAAATGGACAAATTATCTTCTAAGGCAGGTATCACCATGTTATGGGTCATACAATCATACATCATGATCTGTTAAACAAAAGAAACAAACAAACAAACAAACAAAAAACCAAAAACAACCTGTCTCTTCACTAGGTTCATGAAAAACATTTCTAGGAACATAGGAAACTGTGATTCCCTTTTCTTTCTCTGTGGTATCAAAAGTGAACCAAATTGACTAGCATTCCCAAATATCTAGTCTGGTCTGGCAGGGTCTAACCCTTTAAAATCCTTTAAAATCCAGGAATGTATCACACAGCAGAGCACAGAATACGTAGTCATAGTGACTGTTTAAAGGACAGCTCAGAGAGGACATGAAAGACATATTAGTAGAGAGCTCCTAGGCTGAAATCTAATATACTCCATGTATGAGTCTTCAATGTCGTTATTATTATAAACCCTTTATTTCTGTGGAATTTGGGAATGAGAATAATAATTTTTCGGTCTCTATAATAATTTTTGTAGGAGGGCAGTGAAGCAGGATGAAATTCCGTGTTGTACATATGTACAAAAAGCTTTGATCCATTTTAGGTCCTAAACTTAATCCTAATAGAAATGTGTGACTATGTTACAGGTGTGAGGATGGCCTCA